>CM069314.1:4750000-6000000 GCA_035609425.1 Epinephelus awoara
AGGCAATGAGTTAACATGACACAAACATGAGCTACACATGTCCAGATGATGCAATAAGCCCATTCTTCTGGCTTATTCTCACATTATATCCTCCTTAATTTAGATAACTGCTCATGTGAAGACTTTAGGAGGGGAAATCAAAAGCATTTTCACCCTAAAGATGAGTCACAGCCACACAGCGTAGGTTTACAGTGACCCCCTGTGACAGAAATGGCAAACATCACTCCCCGGCTGCTGGGTGCCTCCTCTTTCTCCAGCTTGCATCATCACGGCCAGTGTGTGATGTCAGATTATATATATTCTCCTGTCGCCACTCCCTCTGGAGATCTCTCCCCAAACACTCCCATGACTGCACCGTCTGTCTCTGTTCAGCAGCTTTTTTAATGTTTGATTCAACGTCTTGCAATACTGCAGGCCTGTGGTGTGCTGTTAGTCACCTCGGGTATGTTTTTTACTTGTTGGGAGGTATCCTTGATTATTACTGACTCCCTGCTGCCATGGGGGATTAAAATGGGCCTGTCAGGCACAGGCCAAGGGGCCCAAAGGCTCAGGGGGCCTCATAGTTAGACCCTTTGTTGAAGTGACTGTTTTATAGCATCGTTTGTTGGAAAGTCACAAAGCCCAGCCAAGTAGCTGCTAGGCTAATTTATACAATGTAAAATGCCATAGACTTGTGCTAATAACGTTAGCGTGTTGTATTTGTGGGGGAAATGTGTCCAGATAAAGACAAGTGTTTGTCTGTGAAGCTGATTTGTGTACTTGTGTTTGACACTGTGGCGATTAAGCTGTGTTTCATGTGTGTTTTGGGTTTTGAATCAACTTTTGGAGTTGTAACTTCAGAGTGACACACACAAATTACCACACAAGTATAAATGCTCACAGTGGCGTAGGCTGATAGAGCTGATGGACAACTTTGAATCCCTCTTAACTCCGTTCCAAGTCATGTGACTCAAGCTCACCTCTGGTGTCTGTCAATATGGAGTCTTAGCTAATATTTCATTATTAACACGACAGACTTTGTTTAAGGGTATCCATGGGGAAGATTTAAGGAGCTGAAGTCATTTTATTGCGAGTTAAGGTGTGTTTTTTGGGCTATGAGGAAGTAGTGACGGCCAAATGAAGCCTCATGAATCATTTTCATTATTTTCTGAGCCCACTAGATGGCACTCATGGTTTGAAGAGAGAGGCTCAAAGAATGTCAATTCAGAGTGCTTTCAAACCTTTGTTGAACAAAAGTGCCATCTAGTGGGCTCAGAAAATAAAGAAAATGCTTCATGAGGCTTCATTTGGCCATCACTATGAGGAACAGGTTAAAGAAAAGAGGTTGCTACTGGAAATATTATGTAGGAATAATAGTTCAGTGTGGTCAAGACTGGTGCTGTGTTTCAAATCACGTACTTAGCTAGTACACTTCCATTTAATATACCATGTGTTGTGATGGCCAAATGAAACCTCATAAAGCTTTTTATTTATTTCATGAGCCCACTAGATGACACTTTTTGTTCAACTAAAGGTTGAACAAAACACTGATTTGCCATTCTTTGAGCCTCTCTCTTTAGACCAAGAAAATGCTTCATGAGGCTTCATTTGGCCATCACTAACTACTGTATGTGTACTATGTACTTATTGGCGTAGTGCACGAATTTCAGCAGGGTAGTGTTGTCTCAAACCAAACACGGCCGTTATGCATTTACCAGAAATGACGACCGCAGCTGTTAGCTAGTTAGCAAACTAGCATTCACGTTATCGTTCACGGCACTAAATCATTACAGACTGCTAAATTAACCCAACACACATACTGCTGGCTTATACCTGACGGTCAGACACGTGTATTTGTACAATGCAGCGACGTTGACTGTCGCACAGTCCTCGTCCGCCATTTCAGTTTGAAAAGTGGTCCCCCCACGAAGCCAAGATGGCGACCATTGAGGGCGAGAAGTGTCCATAGTTCCACACTCAACTTCTTGACCGTTTTGAGTGCACCATCCGGGTACTCATAGTGCACTGCATTTTTCCATACTTAGTGTGAACGCACTTATGCACTCAAAATATTAAGTGTAAGTACAGAAGTACACGATTTGAGACACAGCATAGGACTTTATTTAGTGATGGCCAAATGAAGCCTCATGAAGCATTTTCTTTATTTTATGAGCCCACGAGATGGCGCTTTTTGTTCAACAAAAGGTTAAAAGCACAAGGAATTGCCATTCTTTGAGCCTCTCTCTTGACCATGAGGTCCATATAGTGGGCTGTGAAATTAAAGAAAATGCTTCATGAGGCTTCACTTGGCCATCACTAACTTTATCCTCATTTTAAAACATGAGAAAATGTTCTTCACGACTACAATATGAAGAGAAAGAAGCAACACTTTTCCACAGTGAGTGCAGTCACATATTCTTCTTCTTCTTCTTCTTCTTCTTCTTCTCTTAACAGTCAGACTAAATGACACAAGGAGTCCCGACATCATCATTTTGCTTTCAAAGAGGTTTATTGAAAGAAATATTTTGAAATTTTATAAAGTTCAACCATTGATAATGCTATCACACAATCAGAACCTAGAGCTTCACCATTTCCCCCTCCACCTTTCTTCAACATCTGATATGAATAAAGCACTGCATCGGCCAGCCCAGTGTTAGAAATCTATGGTTAATATTCCAGGGACTGCAGCAGAGTATACACTGTTGAAAAGATTAACAGTTCTCAAAACATTTGTGAGAGGTTTTTTGGGCCGTCACACTACTCGGTACTTTTCAGCAAACTGTGTCAAAGATATGCTATTGCTAACAGATTTCAACACCCCGTGCACTGAGAAGAAAAGAAGACGTGATCCAAAAGTGCGCTCACACGTGTTGATAAGAGTCAGTCTTCAGAGTGTCGCCTGTCCCAGCTGGGCGAAAGCGGGATTTAGAACATTTTAGATGCACTTGATTTAACTTTGTAGGCAAGAGTGAAAACATAAGCCGGAGAAGGTAAATCAAGCGCTCCTTGATATTTGGGAAACAGGTAACAGTTCTGCCCAGGACTGCCACACATGCATCACTCCGTTACAGTGGTTTGCAACCAAAGATACAAATATACAATATAATATTGTATCATCCAGGATCACTATATTTGCAGCTATTCAGTACCCATCTCTTCCATAACCTGGAAGTAGTATGTATATATATGTATATATAAATATGACTCTCCCGTAACCCGGAAGAATTCAGTGTTTCACTCTACACACAGTTTGCAAGCATACAGCAAAAATCAGCTGCTTTCCACGTCAAACCCTCTGACTGCTGGACGATTCTCGGTGCAGCATGCAAGTAAAAATGTGCACAATATTAAAAGTCTTGAGCGTCATCATCCTAATCACCTTTAATCACCCCCATCATCATATCCATTTTTACCATGGACAACTGCATCCACATCTTATTTTTTTAATTTCCAATAAGGTGATTATTTTCATAAGAAATTAGAGCAGACTTTATTTATTTAGTATATTTTCCTCTATAGTATTCTGCATTTCAAAGCATGCCAAAGAAATTTTTCAGTTTCTGCATAGTGCTGGCTATACGAGTGCCAAAGAGTTTGATTCCTTTACAAGTAGTAGAAGTCGGTATGTACAGGCAAGGAGTGACAGAGCAGATCCAGTGTTGTGTAAACGATACCAAACCCCCCTCCCCAAGTGCTCAAAATATCTACAAATACAGATCCCAAGTCTGTTGGAACTCATAGAAAGTTGAACAGAGCTGAAAAAAGCTCAGCAGTGTGGAAGAGCAGTTAAGGAAGGTGTGTGTGTGTGTGTGTGTGTGTGTAGGTGTGACTGTAAGCTGGGTTTTTTATATCTGTACGTGTGTGTTCAAATGCAAAGGGTGAAAAGAAACACTCTAACCTCCTTTAACGACCCCCTCCCCAACCCCTCTCTACTTTTGTAATATGCATTATGCATTACATAAATGTATTCTGTAGCATTGAATATTCCACTAAGGTCTACGGTCACATACAAGGAAGAAGAGTCGACGACGACAACCACATTCTAGTTTTGAGGTCATAGTTCTGAATGTAAAGATACAGTTCAGGCCACTAGGTGACTGTTATTGAACACTAACAAAACTCTCGCTACAGTATGTGTGACGGCGAGGAGAGCCCGCTAATGAAAATCAGTATTCAAATCAGATTCACTGGTAAAGAGCTCGATGGGTGTTCACTGGATATTTGGAGTCAAAGACCGATTCGTTATGGGATCTTGTTCCTGGTGACCACAGGCAGGGACTGCTGGTGAAAACTAACTGATGGTAATGAGTGTGTGAGCAAAGTAAACCAATCGAAACACAGCAACAAGCAGATAGGGTTCAGTAGTAAAAAGAACTAAATTAGTAGATTTGGTCAGTGTAAGCTTATCAGCTTTGGACATAAGTGATGCATTCACTACATTTTGACCTGCCGGAAAAACGGGATTCCAGCAACTTTGTCAGCCTGTTCTCACTCCCAGCTCATCAAATATCGACACTTGGTCAGTGGCCCTTGGCGTTAGTTATCGACGCCACAAAGTCTGTCCGTATGGCCTGCCTCATAATCTGACGCTATGAGCATAGTAAAAAGAGCAACATAGACAAAGTAGGGTGGATTGGTCAAACAAATACAGGACTTTCACCCAGGAGAGTGCTGTTTGTGTCCTGTGTGAAGAGTTATTTTAACAATGTAGCATAATATGTCATTAAGACACATTTATTTCAACCCAAACTTTGATCATATTTTGAATCTGACCATATACTTTTGTTGCCTAAACCTGAGGAGGTAAACCCGTAGACTGTATAAAATAGTGAACACAGCTACCGTGACGTCACCCACTGGTTTGTGGACTGCTGTTTTGAAGCCTGGAATTCGGCATTTTGGTCACTGCCATCTTTTAGTGACCATATTTAGATAACAGGATGGAGCTGTGGAGTAGCGAGGGGTGGATAACAACACCTTGCAGATAGTGATGGCCAAATGAAGCCCCATGAAGCATTTTCTTTATTTTCTGAGTCCAACAAAAGGTTGAAAGCACACTGAATTGCCATTCTTTGAGCCTCTCTCTTTAAACCATGAGCGCCATCTAGTGGGCTTCATTTGGCTGTCACTGCTTGCAGACACCCTGTTGCTCACCCCGCCCTTAAACATCCATAATTTTAAGCCTTAAAAATAGGTAAACAGATGAGTTATGTAAAGAATGGGAAACTAGCTCGAGAGACCAAAACTGTTTTTTGTACCAGGCTGTAAACATGTTTATTTCTGTTGTAAAGTTGGGCATTTTAACAATATCTATGTGGATTGACTTGCCACTGGAGCCAGCCTCATGTGGACATTTGAGGAACTGCGGTTTTTGGCACTTCCGCGTTGGTTTCATTTTTCATTCCCGGAGGTTGCCACCTACATACGTAGTAAACCTATGTTGGTAGTTTATTTTGCATTTAACAAGCAGAAGCTGTACTTTTCCTCTGCACATGGAAGTTTATTTTGAAAATACATAATGCATGTAACAAGCGGAAACTGACATGCTGACCCTAAGTGTCCAAAAGGGACGCTGGAGGGGAACCTGTCATAGTTTGACGTGTAGGGCCACTGATTGAGCGTAAGTATTTGACGAGTTGGTAGTGAGAATGTGTTTCCTTTGTATATTACACGCCAATATGTTCAATCACAATTCATCTGAAAGTCGCTTGAATCACTTTTTACAGTGTACAAACCACCCTCACTCTCCTCGTTCAAGTTTTCCAAACCATCCCGATCACACCCAAAAATGATTTTAAGCCACTTTAAGAATCTCCTTGGTTGAACTTTAAAATTACAGATAATGCAGCTGCATTTACATGTGAGTTTAAAATGTCACCAGTGATTTGTTACAGCATTCACTCGCTTTGGTTCGACACTAAAGTGCACCTTTACAAAGCGTGACATCAGCTGCTCACATGCAGCCGCACGGTCCGATTACTGCACAGGAGAGACGCCGACAGTCACTGTGAAAACAGGTACGACGGGCCACGTGCACACTGTGTATTGAATGTGGCTTCGTGTGCATTTGTGTATTGATCAGTTTAGAATTATTAATAATGATAATAGTAATAACGTGCACCACTCTACAAGCACTCCATAAATATTAAATAAGCATTGTGAATGGCTTCATGAGTGTCAATTTCAAGAGTTATGAACAAAGGAACACGAGAACATGGGGAGATACATGTTTAAACAGAAAGCCTTCACTTGATGCACCAAATGAACTTTTCATTAACCCGAGACAAAAAACACAAACAACAATAATCCTAAAACAATAAATAAATACAATAGCTTAGACCTGCAAGCAGCTAAATACAATCTTCACAATTCTGCATTAAAGGGGAACTCCTCCACAGTTAAGGTTAAGGATGTTACTGTGTAAATGCCACACTCCAATTTTTCTTTCCTTCCTTGTGATTGGTTGGTTTTGAGTTCTGAGACAAAGGAAAATTAACCCTTTAACATCAATGACACGTTCCTGAGTCTTTATTAAACATCTGCACTGTTTAAGAAGTAAAGTGCTAAAAGTTAACGGATGCAGTTAAGCTGCTACAAGTCTTAACTGTTTAAAGGACTATTGCACTTCAAAAGGCTTTCCCTCATTAGCGTGTGGTACAGGAAAAGGGCCTGTCCGTGTAATTTTGTATCGGGGGAAGACAATTTGAAGATGTCGCAGGACATTTTATTTCCCGTCATCTTGGCAACTCAAAACTAAAAACTGATAAAACTGTATGATATTGCAGAAATTAATGTGTGACTTCAGTATTTTTTAACATTGACCCTATTTTCACAAGTGACTAATGGGAACAACAGTTTCTGAAACTAGTTCAGTATTGAGAGAGAGGGCTGCAGCTCCCTCTCTCAATACCACACCAATATCAAAAGGTTTTTATTCCCATTACTCACTTAGGTTGAAAAATACCTAAATTTTTCTTAAAGTTCTTAATTTAAGGGGGTATCATTGTGCCTGCTCATATTATTTCATACACCTCTGCCTGCCCTGAGATATCTGGTTAACTCCAGACTCTGCCCTAACTACACCATGGTTATTTCCATCATCATCATCACCTTATCATTAATCCTGGGGGAAGTTACATTGCCATTCATTCCATTTATACTTCATAGTGAGATTTAAAAGGCGAGGTGTACATATCTCTCAAAGTGCATGTGATAGACATGCACTTTTCCAACCGTATTTGTCAGAATGTTCTATCCAATAATTTGATCTAAATGTAGTTCCATATACAGAAATTCTTCACATGCAATTTATCGCCTTTCTCTTTGATACTATAATTTTTTTCTTCAACCTGCGCACTGAGCCTCCATGACTGAAGTCAAAACATCATTTATAAACACAGGAAATCATATCATTCATCAGTTAGTTGTTGTTTTCTTGACATGCCAGACTTATCCGGTGGCTGGTGAGGTACAGCCTTCCTCTGAAGTGATACAGTATTATGTAGGAGGGTGAAAGACGGAGGCCTGGACCAAAGATGTTTTCAGTTCACAGATTCAAGATCACCTCCACACATTACCCTCCCCTGGTCTCCTAAAATGGTGCTATTTGTCAGGTCAGTCTACAGTGTGTCACACAGCAGAGCAGTACAATGCCACTGCACTGAGCCAAATGAAACCTGAGCAGTGGTACGTTTGATGAACCTCAACAGTGCAGTGTGATACACGGCCAAAGTTGAATCAATCCTAAATCAAAGGGACTGAATGAGGCTGTGTTTGCTTCAATGGCAGACTGATTAATGCATGTTTGTTTTGGCCAGTTTGCTCTATCTGTACACATGAAGCATCTCTTATTGTGCAATCTCTCTCGCCCCGTTTCCACCAAACACTTTTGGTATGGTACCTTTGGAACCACAAGTAACCTTTCAGACATGGTACCTAGACCCAGGGTTCGTTTAGTGTTTCCATCAGAAACAGTACCCAACAGAGATGGGTAGTGATGGCCAAATGAAGCCTTGTAAAGCTTTTTGTTCAACAAAAGGTTGAAAGCTTCACTGAATTGCCATTCTTTGAGCCCCTCTCTTTAATCCATGAGCGCCATCTAGTGGGCTCAGAAAATAAAGAAAATGCTTCATGAGGCTTCATTTGGCCATCACTAGAGGGGGGGAACAAAAATGGGGACGGTACAGAACAGTTCCATTGGTACCATCCACAACTTTTCACAGTGGAAACAGAAAAAGAATCATACCGAACTGAACTGAACCGTACTGCTGGGTGGAAACGGGGCTTAAGTAAAGTGTGGTGAAGTTCTCAGCATCTGTGCATCTCTATACCTCGGAGAATCTGCGTCAGTGTGTTGGTGGCCTGCTAACATGACATGACATGACAAGGATCAGATGTTTATGAGAACTTCAAAATGGGAGGTAATGGGCTTCAGTTAACACGACGTAGTCCCTAAAACAGTGGTGCTAAAGTACAGTGTCTCCTGCTGTAGTATTGAAAATTCCTACATTATAAAGGGTTTTTATTTGTGCTGTCTAGATTCAAAAAACACTTCATCATAATTCATAATCTGCCTGTTTGAAAAAGCTAAAATCAGTTTGGGGCAAAGAAAACATATTTGTCCTAAACATTACAATCCAGTGACCCTCTACAGTGTGTGAAAGCAAACGCACTATACGCCATGCTCTGCAAACGAGGACAAACATTAAACACGTATAAAGGTTTAGACCTGAACTTTTCACACACACGTAATAAGATTAAAGCACACTCACTCATCTCTTCTTGCCAGTGTTTGCATATTGTACTGTACATAGAATAATGGCGCATTCGGCTGGTCATTGTAAACTGGCAAACTTGTATATTTATGGATCACGTGACGAACTTGTATGTACAAGCGTGTGAAAGCATTCTGGGCGCTTGCTCAGGTGAAAAAAAAAAAGTAAGGATCGATGAAATCTGAGGTAGCAAATTCAACTATGATAAACTAGAATCACTCAACCTTTTTTTCCTTTATGCGTGTGCTTCGATTTTTAGAAATAAAAGCAGGCCAGTGTCATGTCGCATATCATCGTAGCGTCTCTGTTTCTCTACAAGGTCACAACTCATAGCTCATGGAATTAGTAAACTGGGGTTTCCTGCTCGTGTCGCTGTTTATAGTGAGCTGTTTTTGGTGCACTGCTCTCGTGGTAAACTTGTAAGTTTGCCAGTTTACCTGTTTGTGACGCTGCCCAAGCATGCCATGTGTTCTTCACTCACTAGCAAATCTGTACAATGCTTATGATAGGGCAGCTGATATGTTCATCGAGAAAATTCATGGCTTTTAACCCTCCAGTTCCCACCCCTGAGGTGCAAACCAGCCAATCCAGTGTGCTCTTGGGAAGGGGGAAGCGTTAGCTCCGCCTCCTGGGGCAGGACATCAGGGGGGAAGGAACCAATGACAGAACGGGACAGCAGGTTTCCTGTTAGGCCAGCTAACACTACAATTTACCAACCAGTTTGTGAGTTTATCGGAAGCGCCACGGACATATAGAATAGAATAATCATTATATCAATAGGATTTTCAGTGCAAGACGTAAATGGCTACTTGTTTCGTCATTATTCTGTCCGTTGTTGTCTCGTTCTCGTCAGTCATCCAACACTGGACACAGCAGTAAAGGGATTCTTCTACAGGATAGCAGTCAGTTATGTGTGTGACGCGTCATCCTTCGGCAGACGACTGAGAGGTCCAGACCGGATCAGTCTGGGTCGACCTGGCTGGACTGTGTTCATTAAGTGGCAGAGCTCCTCTCTGCTCTGTTTGTGGTTTTGGTTAAAGGTTGTACCGTTGTGGAGTTCAGAAAGCTCCTGATGTTTTATAAGAAGAGAGGGGGGACTTGTGGAAGAGAGACAGAGAGAGGCCTTGATGACCCCCCCGCCTGCCTGGCTTCACTCTCTCTGAGCCAGGTGTCCTTTCTGAAGAGGTCAGAGGTGAAATTTCAGCGGTGAAGATACAGTAGCTGGGTGCCCTAAAAAGTTTTTGTGGTAGGTACAGTAGGTGCCTCTTGAAACAGGAGGGGTAAAACATCGCTGTCATTCTTTCTCTGTATCCCTCCCTCCATCCCCCTCTCCTCCCCCTTCACCTCTTCCTTAGCTCCCCCCCGGGTCAGAGCTGTGTCTCTGTGGTGTCCGTGAGTCCAGAGGTGTCTGTGGTTCTTGTAGGGACAGCCTCCTTTGGGTTTCTAGATCCAGGGAAGGTACCTCTGTTCCCACTGCTGGTCCAACCCCAGACCCTAAACATACCCCTGAACCAAAGTCTAACCCTGCTCCTAAGCTTGACCCCACTGCTGCCCCGCTCCCTAAATCTATCCCTACACCTGAACCTACAGCTGGCCCTGAAATGACTCCAGCCCCAGTGCCCAGTCCCAGCTCCAGCTCCAGATGCTGCCCCAGGCTGTCCAGTCCGGAGGGAGCGAGCTGGCTCTGGCTGGTGTGGATCAGTGGGGAGTCCTGGGGCTGCAGGGAGTCCAGAGGCTTGGCCGGGAACTCCTCAAAGTCCTGGGAATCCAAGATCTGCAGGGAAAGAAATTGAGAGGTCAGTGGGACTGGCTGCGACTACTCTACGTCTTGTTACAGAGTTAAACTTCTTTTATGAGGGTTGACCACTGTGTATTGTGTTTTCAGCCCAGACGAAATGTTGGCATTGTAGATTTCTTCAAACCACAGATGTGTTACATTTCCAATTTCACACTAATCATATCAATGATTCTAGTGACATAGTATATGAGCTGACTTTGTCGTCGGGAGCTGCCAAGCTGCGGACCACTGTTCAAGACCGAAAAACAATGAAGCTGGTTGTTTCTTAGTGCATCATCCCTGCTTTCCTGCAGCTTTTAGCCACCAAATGAGGGTGTTTATCTGCAACCTGTTGCTGTGTTTCAGCAGATGCTGTGTTATTTCAAATCAACAATGATCTTCCTCGAACCCAAACCAAGTCGTTTTTATGCCTTAATCTAACCAAACGTTTGATGAGCTCGGACATCCGGAGGGAGCTCGGAGTAGAGCCGCTGCTCCTAAGGTGGTTCGGGCATCTGATCAGGATCCTCCTGGGTACCTCCCGTTAGAGGTGTCCCGGGCACGTCCCACTGGTCGGAGGCCCTGAGGCAGACCCAGAACACACTGGAGGGATTACATATCTCATCTGGTCTAGGATTGCCTAGGGGTCCCCCAGGAGGAGCTGGAAAGTGTTGCTGGGGAGAGGGACGTCTAGACTGCTTTGCTCAGCCTGCTGCCCCAGCCCTGCATAAGCTGATATAAATGGATGGATGACTGTTGTATAATTAACCATTATATAAGCAGAGCACGATATGCTGCAAACTATTCCAGTTGCTTGCAATACTGAGATCCCATTCAAATGTGTCAATGCCGAGCAGGACGCCGCAGTGAAAAATGCAAAGCATTTTATCAATACTTGTGTTTCACCTGTGATAGGGAGCCCAAGGGGTCTGTCTCCAGAGGCGTAACAGGCTGGACCAGTCTCTCTCCTGGACCTGGACCTGGGCCGGGACCAGGGTAAGGTGAGACCTGCAAGGGAAGGAAGTGTAGCCTCCTGTTTATTAATTGACACAGACCTCCTGTCTATGTTTGTAAGCTGAAACCATTTCCCTCAGTGGAAACGAAGCTTTTATTTTCTTTAATTTCACAGATAAGAAACAATAAATTGTGAAGACAATAAAGCCTCCACAAAAATAGCATTTTAAGTTTAAGATTAATCCTGGCTTCATATGAGCAGAGGAAATCTACGCTCGTCGCTAGGCTAATTTATACAATGTAAAATGTCATAGGCTTGTGCTAATAACGTTAGCATGTTGTATTTGTTTGGAAAACGTGTTTAGTATAAGACAGTTGTTTTGTCAGTGAACCTTGTGAGCTGTAATGGAGCCAAATTATGTAACGTTACCTTTGTTAAATGTTGCTGTTGTCCCTGGTTTTATATGAGTAGAGGAAAAGTCTGCTAGCTGCTGAGCTAATTTATACAAAGTTAAATGCCATAGGCTTGTGCTAATAACGTTAGCATGTTGTATTTGTGGGGAAAATGTGTCCAGATAAAGACAAGTGTTTGTCTGTGAATGCTGCGAGTTATAGTGAAGCTGATTTGTGTACTTGTGTTTGAAACTGTCTCATTAAGCCATGTTTAATGTGTGTTTAATGTGTGTTTTGAATCAACTAAACTTTATTGCACTTTTCAGAAACGGCTTAGGGTCTACCGCACAAGTACAAATCCCCCTTTAGTCTTCCCAAAGACAGATGCTTGTTTGGCCCATGTGACAACAAGCATCAGGTTTGTACGTGCACATCTCTTGTGTGTCTGTGTGTTATTACCTGAGGTGGTGATGAGACAGCGCTGTAGGCAGGAGGAACCAGGGCCATCTGTCTCTGCAGCAGCTGCATGATTGCTCCGATGTCCGTTGACATGCGACTCTCCAACCTGCACACAGTATGTAGTCGACAATCAACTGTTAACTACTACAAGGAGGAGACATTTATACTCTGTAATTACAATCCTTAATATATTCCACTTATTTCATTAAAGACATTAAACTGCGGATGTTATCTAGGACATTTAGAGCTCCACATTTAAAGGAAATATGTGACTTTTTATCTTCCTTTTGTCGTCATTAATATCAGTTACAGTGCCAAAAGACTAGCCGAGTTAATCACTAAGATTTGGGAACATAAATGTCTGATATGCAAAGAAAAACTGCGTGAGAGAAACTATGGTAAGTACAGTGGATCAAAGCTGAACCAGGAAGTCGACCTGTAAAATGTAATGGATGCCCAACACATCTCAGCGGTGAAGTTAGTGTCTAATGAGCATCAAAGCTGCGAATATCATCTGTGAGAACATATCATTATAATATTCTGCCTCCCCTCCGCTTCTTGCATAAACTTTCGAATTCTAATTATTATACTTTTCAAAACTTCTGCTTACCCTGCATTTCCCATCCCGCTGTTACTCTGTTATGTACACAGGTGTCTGAAGTTTCACTGTATCTTATTAGTAAATTGGCATCTTAGTTTGTAGTCACACTGTGGGAATACATAATGTGTGCTATACACATACAGGAGGTGGAAGTTTTACCATCAAACCTGCTGGGTCCTATCTGAGCTCCCATACAGCTAATTAGGACTCATTCTGCTGATGTCTACGGCTCCGTTCAAGTTTCTGAAGAGACTTTACCATATGTGCGGATATTTTCAGCACGTGGTGGACGAATTCTCTCCTCACACACTGCTCCTCGCCTAAATTCCTCACACACACACACGTTCAGAGTGCTGGCACATCCTATCCAGCAGAGGCATCCAGTCAATCATGCATTATGACACTGAGCATTCAGCTGGAGGCACAACCAGCCTCACAGCTATAAGTCAGCACAAAGACACAGCCTGTGATCTCAACAAGACCTGACAAAGGAGCCTCATCCAGCTGAAGGCCACCGGGACGGAAAAACTCTATTTGTGCTGTGGTGAAAAAGGACATGTTCTCACACTGTCAGATGACTGCAGGGTTTTAGCGTGGACTTCAATATTGTCTTCCCTCAACAAGTGTTTGACACAAAGCACAGAGAGCAGCAACAGTCAGACCAACACACACACACAGACGAACTCAGACTTTTAACCAGTCGCACCTGTTGAGCTGTTTCTGCAGCAGGTCCAGGCGTGTGTCCAGCTGGTTGCGCTGCTGTCGGCTCAGGCTGTGCAGCGGCGTGTTGAGGGGCGGCGGGGAGGCCAGGCTGCAGCTGGGAACCTCCTGGTACTGCCCACCCCCCCGACTCTCCCCCCAGAAATTAAAGATGTGAGACACACCTGAGAATGCACCTGTGGGAGAAGGAGAGTGAGTGTGTGTTTGTGAAGACATTACTGTACAAATCTTGAAGATACGGGGATTGTATTCTGTTGTGTGTTACCTGACAGGGCGTTGCACGTGTTCCCAGTTTTGGGATCTCCATCGCCCTCTGTGCTCTCATTAAAATTCCTGGGCACAGCCTGAGCCAGCGGGTTCTCCAGCATTGCCGGAGGTGGGGCGAGTCTGGTCACTACTGACTCCTCCCCCTGCAAGAGGCGTAGAACAAAGTTTTTATTGTACCATGGTGTATAATACTGGCAACCAAAAACCAGTGGCACCCCCAGAAATTTTCTATGTAGCCTAGCTGAAGAAGTACATGCATACTGATACTTTGGTTTCTTATTCTACAGTTGAAAGTACTAATTATCTGATGTGTATAGACTCTTTTACTGTTAGTAAACACTATGACATTTTATGGTGGGCGGGGCTTAGCTGGAGGCAAATCAGTTCTCCACAGACATTAGCTAATGCTAGCTGGCAATTTCTGTTGGCTTGTTTTAGACAATGAAGGAAGATGATGTGAGTGGTGCGTTCAGAAAGTCATTCTGAGTGTCAGAGCGCACTCTGGACCGTTCAAATTCAGAGCACTGTCACAATGTACAGAGCACCACAGTCTCAGAGAGGCAGAGCGCACTCTGGACACTCTGCCTTAAAAGGCTCGATAGACTAATACTGGTACGTTTTGTTCCACACCAGTCCTGTTTAAATTTGTTACGTATCGTACCAATAGTTCCTCGCCAAAATGTAACCTAACTTTGGGCTGTTATTTAGCCCCTTTCCTGACAAACTATCCAACCACCAACGGAGGCCTTGAGTTGTCTAGTTTCACAAGCTACCACTACATTCATGCTAGCTTAAACAATGAGCGCAAATGAGCCTCTTAAAGACCGTAATGTTGGCCATGGACACCCCAGACGCCCCCTTGGTGGCGCCACTGGACAAAACAAGAAGCAAACTAGACATGTTGGATTAGACATGATGCAAACTGAAGGTATACCTCATCACCACTGGAGTGTGAAGACACCGAGCTTCGATGTGCCTGCCACTGCCGCTTAGATGCCTCCTCCTGTTTTTGGTTGTTGGCTGCTTCCCTCTGTCTCCGTCTCACAGACTTGTGGGACTTTTTAATTTCTCCAGCGTCTGCATCATCTGGACAGAGGTGTGCCGGGAAAGACAATCAAGAGCGAGATTAGTCAAGTTTTCAAAGACGACTACTAGGAGAGGATTGCCAGACAAACTTCATTATAAAATAAAATGTTGTAGTTTCAGTTGTAGTTTGGTAACCATTCAGACAGTCAGAAAATTTTTTATGTGACAGTAAAACAAATTATTGAAGTGAAAGATGAGATATAAAGGAAGAGTCACCTTTTTCTGTTCGTCTTCGGAATGAGAGCTTGCGTCTGCGTAATTTGTTGAATCCCCCACAGTTGGAGTCGTCACTGCTTGGCGAGCCTGGGATCATGTTGGTCTGAAATGATGACCAGCATCAAACAGCCTTTATTAAAAGATACATTGTGGGGATGCTATTTGAAATACAAGCAACAATAAGAATCCGAAAGTCTTTCCAAAAGTGAAACGTCAGAATTTGTCTGGATAATCATTTAAATGTTCCTAATATTTCCAGAGTGTTCAGAGCGTCTTCGAAGAGTTCGTAAACTCACATCTCGGAGGTTGAAGGTGATTTCCAGGTTGTTCCAGAAGTGGTCTGCAAACTCAGGATACATGTCCAGCACCTCCAGAACATCTTCTCTGAAGATTTTATGGAGGTCGCAGTAGGTTAGAGCCCTCACATCAGCGTTGGATTTACCCGGTCGAGAATACAGATTAATAGGCTCGCCGAAGATATCGTTCTTCCCTGGGAGTGGTGAAAACAAAGAAAGCCTTTAGGGATACACAAAGCTTCCTGGTGAGGGAACTCTAACTAAAGTCTTAGAATTGTGACTTTTGCGTAGAATATTCTCCAAACATTGAATGACAGGAAGTAAATGAAATGCTACATATTAAATGGTGATAAGGGATGTTTGTGGTCGATCTCATTGGGGATACACACACATTTCCCACCTAACGCTATAACAAGGTGTCTACAGATTAATCCAAGGTAAATTTAAGGCTTTTAAAGACCTTTTAAATACCACCTTATATGGAATATCAGCCAGATATAGAGTTACTTTTTAATGGTGCAACAGAGCTCTACTTAATTTTAAATCTGGGTTTACTCATTTTAAATCTAGTTTTACTAAACTCTGATTCGCTAATCTTAGATTAAATTAATCCTCATTGGTGCAACCCGGCCTAAAAGTTCTTTAATTCTTCTCTGACTACCAGAGGCCGCATTCACAACATTTTGAAGACACTCTCTTTCCACTATTTTCTCCTCTGCTTAAGAAACTCTTAAAAGTCCTCCTCCCTACTCACATCCTTTCACCTTAGGGCTCAGATGCTTTGTGAACAACTTTAATCTTTGCTACGATCTAGTCTTATTTGTGAGTGAGAAATCTTTGTGTCAAAATTTTTCAAATGTTCTTAGTATTTCGTCAATAGGAGCAACTCTTTGCCCTCACATCTCTTCCCCAGCTATTTTAAATACTTTGTTCAGTGCTTTCTCGGGCAGGACATTTAGAGGTTAATAATTTTCATACATGATTATTTATAGTGAATAGTTCAGTGTTTTCAACATGCTGATGACCACTGGTGGATGGATTTGAAGCTTCATATGAATCCACACAAGCACACACGTATATATCTGCACACAGCTTTACACAACTGATCTTTACATGACAGAACTATGTCAGAAATTAATGCAGTTGTAAAGTGTTTCCCTGTTTTTGGAGATGGATCCAGTCCCAGCTCACAATGGCCGAAAGACGAGGTACATTTTGAATCTTCACTGTACTATTGGGAGTAACACTCCATGCTCATCAGCAGATGGCGCTACCAGCTAATGCATAGGTTTTAGTTGTTGAGAGGCAGCATGACCTGAGCCTGCACACAGATACTTAAGCATAAACCAAAATGGAAAAGGTGACTGGGCAAAGTCTAGCTTGATGCAGGAGGCTATGGGCCAGTGGAGAACTTTTGCAGTCTGAACTAATTTTACTCACTGTAGAGAAGCACAAAAACTTACATCCTGCAATGGAATTTTAAATACTGGACATAAATATTTACACTTCTACTTCTTCTGTTTGAGTAACATTTTGGTCTCTAATAACATAAAGGGGATCAAGGGAACAGGGGCATTCAGTAAGACATATTTCTAATCAGCACAACATGCAATGAAAGCTTCATATATTTAAAGAAATGTTTTTGTACCCAAGATGGCTACCACCACGTCTCCCCTCAGTATCTCTATGGATCCCCTGGATATGAAGTAGAGGGCTGTGAGGACGTCCCCGGCATGGACCAGCGTGTCACCCGGGGGTGCGTGGGTGGTCTTGAACTTCATGGCCAACGCCCTGAGGCAGCCCTTGGTGGAGCCTTTAAAAGCCTTACAGTTCTGCAGCAGCGTCCGGTTCAGATGGAGGCAGATATCCGCCTGGAGACACTCTGGGAAACCTTTCAGCACCTGGGGAGAGGGAGCGAGGGGGACGAGGACAAGGAAGGGACAAGAGACAGAGAAGGAAAGGGAAGACCGAAGGTGAGAAAAAGTAACAGACGTGGGGTGGACGAGATGGCAGAAAGACAAAAGACAAGGAGAGGTGAAAGGAGACGGAGGGGGGGAAGAAGGAAGGACAAGAGGTGGGATAAAGAAATGAATTGATAGTGAAAGGTTCATCAGTATTGATATATGCTTTAAGCAGCGATTGATCGACGCAGTAAGTCCAGAACATAAAGCTTAAGTCAAATAAATGCCACAGATTATGGAGTCTTTAAAAGGAATGATAAAAGGTGTCTTCACGGTTTTTACTGTTGCCGTCCCCACTTGTGAACATTCATAGGGCATTTAGCCTTTTACTGTTATTGCACCATTCCACAAATGAACACAACAAAATTAAAGTTCCGACACATTTATCACAAGACGTCACAGTTTTCATTTCAACCTTTATGTTTTTAACCCATCCCAACATCAGGGATTCTTCCCCTTTAAAGAACTTATGCAGTGATGTTTTGGAGCTTCATTGCAAAATTATTTCTGTATTTCATAAGGCCTACCAGAACAGAGGCAGCAGGCCCGTAGAGTGTAATTAATGTGAAGAATTGGTGCAATTTTAATGAGTTCACTGCGAGCAAGGGAAGCCTGAACTCTTTTAAGCAGCAGGCTATGAGCTTGTAACTCTCTGGCTGAGTGCACAGAACGGAGCTGTGCCTAAAACACCAACATCATGTTTCTTCCTCTCCATTTCTCTCCTTCTCATCCATTTAAGCTATTTCCTCATTTCAGCCTTGACCGGGCTCCGTTTTCATCTTTCTACAGGCCAATGTCCATCTCGATTTTGACATTTGTCTCTAGACTTTTGTACCTTTTGGTGGATTTAATCGTCATTTACAGACGAAAGCTCTGGACAAAAAGCATGAAGTAAGGAACCTCGGTGCTGTCTTTTAGTGTGACCAAAAGTGCATTTATTCATCTTAGAAACACTGTCCGTGTGCAACCCCTTTTACCTAAAGAAGACACAGAAAAAGTTGTTCATGCTTTTATCTCCAGCAGACTTGACTACTGTATCGCCTTGTTCTCAGGCCTCTCAAACAAATCCTTAAACAAAGTGCACATGATCCAAAATGCAGCAGCACGCCTACTCACCGAGACAAAACATCGAGAACACATTACTCCGGTTTTAAAGGCTCGTCATTTGAGAATTCATTTTAAATCTTTTAATAGACTGGCAAGCCCGGTCTCACTCCAAAGTTGTCGGAATCCGGCACTTGGGCAGCCACTTGCGACGTCAGAAAAATGTCCCAGAACGTCAACAACCAACGCACCCAGGGTACCTTGCATGTCGTATGTGCACATGGAAAGTCCATGACCAAACGCCAATATGTGACGAGGTCAGAGTGAGAATGTGTTGGACTGTCTCTCGACTATTTATCTGATTTGTTGGTCAAATACGTTCCCTCCAGATCCCTGAGATCCTCCATCTCTGGTCTACTGAATGTCCACCAGAGTAGAACTCAAAAGCATCGGTCCTCCTTCCAGAGGACGTCAGACTCTCTGATTAAAACCATCTTTTAGGTTTACATTTTTGTAGCTTCTGTTTAATTAATTGTTATCAAACCTAATTCGCATTTTGAAATGTTTCAAGGTGCGATTCGAAGACAGTCAAACACACAGATGCATGGAAACAAATACAACAAACTGCACAGCCTCACAACACAACTGCGACTTCCCTTTTGTGAATGTGAATAATAGTCTGCTCTCTGTAAATAACCATTTTGTGCATTTGTGGGGTGCCAGGCACAACCCAAAAATGTGCTGAAGTCAGATATCTAGAGGCGGGGTACATCAGGTGTTCTTCTGGCTCCACTTTACCGGTGCATTTAGCAGATGCTGAACTGCTGACTTTCAGGCTCCACTGTTATTGTTTATATAAATGTTTGCTGTCATGATATATTATTGTGGTCTTTGCTGAAGCTTTTCTGCTGAGCAAAGCTTCTGTTTAGTGTGGAAAGTGATGTTTTTATGGGCCTTTTGTGCCTTTTTGCTTTCACAGCCTCTGGGACACTTAAACCACTCCACTCTGCAGCTGCAGCCAAACACACACAGGTGACTGTGTATCTGACATTAAACTGTACAAGTGCCCAGTGTGGGTTTAGCTAAAAGCGTAGGTTTAAAATATATGTATACACAGACCAGCCACAACATTAAATCCACTGACAAGTTAAGTGAAAAACATCAATCATTTTGTTCCATAGCAATGTTCTGCCAGAAAACCTTGGGTCCTGGCATTCATGTGGATCCCACTTAACACGCACCGCCCACCCAAACAACACAACACTAAGACCAAGTACACCCCCTCATGGCAACAACACTCTCTGATGGCAGTGTCCCCCCCAACAGGACAATGTGCCATGCCACACTTTAAAACACTGCTCAGGAATGTCCCAAAGACGTGACAGAGATCCAAGTGAGGATGCCTCAGCCTGAGATAATGTACACCCAGAGAAAGCCTCTCTTCAAGCTGGTGCAGCAGGTTTAAAAGCAAAGCATGCACTGGAAATAGAGAAGTCTCAATTGCAAACTAGACAGGAACAAATGGAACGGGAAATGAGCCTGGCTGAGTCTGATGCCAAAAATTGAAAATCCTGGAAAACGTCCAGTTATACCCACCACTGTTTCAACCACAAACAAAGTGTGGTGGCATGGATGATTATCTGGAAAGTCCCTGATGATCATCTAATGTGTCCTAAATTCAGAACCATCTTCAATTGAATTTGCTGAGCTTGGAGCCATTGCCAAAACACCACTCCAAAGGACAGCAACTGAGGCCACTAGAACAAATCCATACTACAACCCAAAGCACTTACCAAACAGCAGCAAGAGCTGGAACTACAGTGACAAACAATAATAACAATTTCATAACTGTAATGCAGAGACAAAATGATATTGCTGATTTAGTGGTCCAGACATCACTTCCTGTCAGGGAAATTCCAGTTTTTTTATGGCAATCCTCCAAACTATCAAATAATTATGAGGGCGGTCGCCCACATTGCCCATAGCAAAAACCGTCCCTGGACACAGCTGGCAGAAATGGCCGAAGCCCATAAAAAACCCACATGCAATTCAAAATTTCCCATCGGCCACTGGCAGGTGTGTGTTTTTGTTTTGAACGCCAAACTCATTTTTTTACCCACCATTGGCGCTTGGCGGGTGTTAATTTTACGCGCTAACCCACACCACCAGACTTTGTAATATCGTCAAATATCATATTGTTGTCCCAGGAATTGATATAATATTGTATCGTGGTTGCACTAGTGATTTACAACCCAATGGCATTTTGGAGAAACCCAGTAGCTACCAGCATAATTACCTGGAACAACATACCTCTAGATGATGCAGAGAACTGGTTAGAAGCTGTCTTTATATGGACTCAAGAGGACACTGCTAAAAGTGCATTTTGGAGATGAGATGAAGATTGCTAATGCCTATATTTTAAAAGCCCCTAACTGCAACAGCATAAAGGCAGAAGATTAAAAGGCTCTGCTGTGTTCTGCACTTTCTGCAGAGAGAGATCAGCAGGACATGGAGGAGCTTGACTTGCCCTCTAACATAAGGCGTCAGAGCTACCTCACAAACTGAGCCAGAGGTGGTGGACAGCGGCTTGTGATATTCTGGAGCAAAGCCCAAGAAGAGGAGGATTACATGACCTTGTAGCATTTACTGAATTGCAAGCTACAAAACTCCAACAGCCACTCTTCAGTGACAGTCATGATCCTGCTGCCAATGAGAAGACTTTGAAGACCAAGACTAGTGCTGAATCAAAACCAAGGGAAGCAGCTCGGCTAGCAGCGTCTGACAGCAAGTTTTGAAAGTCCAAATGTGAGACATCACCTGTTAAAGGCAAAATGTCCTCCAGTGCTCATGACACCTCATATCCCTTTTGTGCCAGCAAACATCCTTTAGCCGAACGCCAGAAGGTAAATTCACAATCACATGAGAATGAAATTGAGTTTCTCAGAGAAAATGGATTATGCTTTGGATGTCTGAGAGCAGGACACTTGAGTAGAAACTGTAAAAGAAGAATGACCTGTCAGAGCTGTCAGGCCAAACAACCTAATATACTGCACATTAAAGCCGGGGTAGGCAGGACTCTGGGAAAAAGGGGCAGAAGTTAAAAATACATGCTCATCCTGCCACTCTTTCCGTCCTAAGCCACTCCCACCAGACAACCACGGGCATATGTGTGAATATTTAATCTTACTTCATTGTAGAGCTTCAAATCCAAATTTGAAATTGACAGGTACAACTTGGTACTGCAAGTTACCTTTTGTCATGTAAATGACATGGAGGAGGTACATGTTGCATTTGTGATGGAGAGAGAGCTCCAAGTAGAGCACCAGGAATCCACTTTCTGGGCTGACAGCCAGTCTGTGCTGAAAAATCTTCGAAATAAGACCAGGAGGTTCCACGCTTTTGCGGCCAGCAGGATTGATCCATAACCAAAAGTGAATCAGTGGAGGTTTGTAGGCTCCAAACACAACCCAGCTGATGATGCATCACGAGGACTGGGCACTGAATTCTTCTTGAGCTCTAAAAGATGTCTCTAAAGTCCAGAGTCTCTGGAAAAAATCTGGACAGGATTTCGAGAATAATTCGAAGACCCTCAAGTGTGAAGAGAAGTCACTGTAAGTGTGACAGGAAACAAACTCTAACAAGCTCATGAAGTATAACTCATCGTGGAATGACCTAAAAGAGTCGTAGCTTGGATGGTGAAATTAAAGAAACTCCTTTTACAGATGAGACAAAGGCGAAGGGTGTGCTCGCTAACTGGTCTAAAATAAAACAGGACATGGGAAAGTCACTGAAAGACCAGATGTGTCTGCTCAATATGCCCTCAGCTCATGCACTGAGCCTTTTGGTAGAGGACAATGAAGATGCTGAAAAGGTCATTATCTGCCACGAGCAGAGGCAGCATTTATAGAAGGAAATCGCCTCCCTGGAGAAAGGCAAACAGTGCACTTGAGGAAGTTCCCTAAACAAGCTGGATTTTATCATCGATTTCGGCATTCTAAGGACTAGAAAGATGGCAGTGCCAGCTGAGGTCAAACATCCTGCAGTCCTGCCGAAACATTCTCACATTTCAAACTTCTTCGTACATTCCGCCACGTCCACACCGATGTTACTGGAAATTTCTCTCCAGGAGTTTGCAGTAGGGGTGCGCCATATCATCTTGTTCACGATGATACCGAGGAGCAGCTTCAGTAGTGTGGAATAAACTGTGGCGTCCTGAATGTTTTATGAACAGCCCCGGACTTCTCAGACTCTTCTAGTGAGGGAACTCATTCAGCGGCTCCTCTGGCAGCAGCACAGCGTCACTCCCTCTCCTATCTCGCCGGAGTCGGGGTCGTCAACTGATGAAGAGTCGTACAAATGTACATCCTTGCGGACTTCTTCAATCAACCCCTGCTCCATCTGGTCCATGTTTACCGAAAGAGAAGGAACAGCTGGAAATGCATGGAAGAGAGAAGTCTTCTCTAACAGTGCCACATATTCACAGCTGTACGAGAGCAGCCTCAGAGCAGAGTCAGTGTCTTGCTCACCACGTGCAAAAGAGACATTTCTTTCTCTTTCCCCCTGCTCTCATCACAGCACTCCTGTCGCGTACAGTTCCCCATCACAGTCACATTATTATTCTCTCCGTCTTCCTGAATGAAGGAGGTCGCAGCTGATTGAATCCGTTGTGGAGACAGGCAGACAAGATCTACTCCGCACAATCATAATGCTCATTACAGTAAACATTCTCTACTTCGTTGGGCCTTTAAGAGAGCAACGTAATGAAGGAAGAAGAGGGGGCCGACACCGGAAAACACGTTCCCATGGATGCTTGTCCAATTTGTTTCTTCTCTACTTCAATGGCTCATTTATTACACTGATATGAAACAGGGTTTCACCAATGGAATATTGTGTTTGCGCTGGGACTCTGCTCGCAAACAGAGCTCCTCTACGCTTCTGTGAGGCTTCGCAGACAACAATGAGACACTGATTATGCTCTGAGGGGTAGTTTTTAAAATAATTTGGATGCTGGAACGGCATCCTGAAGTTATGAGCGCAGATATTTTTAGTAAAGTGTACTTTCTGAGCCGAGAGACGGAATCTTACAACGCAGTGAAACATTGTGGCTGTAAAGATAGTAAAGACGACATCCACTGAGTCACACACTGCATTAAATGCTTGCCTAAGCGCATGTCAAGTGTGTGGCATGATTATGATTATAGTCGAGTGTGTGTGGGGAGCTGCGGTTGCATGCATGCGTGGTCAATGTCATATCTGAGTCACAGTACGAGTAACAGTGGTGCAGAGAAACAGAGGATGTGACCGTGGCTATGCCTGTGTGTGTATGTGCGTGCGTGTACACGGTGACTCAGAGAAGTCAGGTTGAGGTCGACTGTATGCACCAAGCATGTTTAAAGCCCTTGATCAATCTGCGTGCATGCGTGTCCATCGACAGGTGTGACTCACCTCGCTGTGGGTTTGTGTGTTTCAAGAGTGTTAGCCGTCATGCATGTGAACAAACTGCTGTAGCTTCGTGCATGCTGCAAATACTTTAACGTGTCTATTTGCACACTCTGTGTGTGTGTGAGTGTGTGCAAATCATTTATGATACTCACATCACTCCTATTTTCTCTGATGGTGTCGGACCATGCATGCTGAGACAAAGTCTTCACATCATCCTATTAACGTACAACGCAGGCTCAAAACTCTCCTCTAACCTCCTCTGTGTACATGTGTGTATTCATGCCCAACACTCGCTAACACTGACACACTGGGTGCATGAGGACAGGTACTCACAGCATTCATGTCGATGCCGTTGGTGTAGGACCAGGCGTGCTGGAAGTACTCCTCCAGCCTCTGCCTGAGTGGGTTGGGGATCTGGTGGAAGCGGATGAACTCCCTGACTCTGAGCATCTGGGTGTGGTAGCGGGCCGTCCCCGAGTACAGCCGCTGGATGATGGCTGACACGTTTCCGAAGATACTGGCGTACATCAGGGCTGGAGGTGAAAGACAGGGAGAGAGAGAGGGTGGATTTGAAAGTGTGAGGAAGGAGGAAATGGGAGAGAATAACATATACTTTAACAGAGAGTATGGGGACACACCACGAGCACTCAATACACTGATATGACCTGACATATTTCTGGCCGACTGTCTTCTCCATCTGAGAGGAAATATATTAAGCTTGACACCTTGGGTGATGTGTTTGATAAGAATACTGTAAGTGGAGAAGGGCAAGGAAATAGTATAGACAACAGAGGAGAGAGTAAAAGCTCACACAGTTGATGGTATAATTCATCTGGAGTTTATATCAGTCAAACACAACTCTATAAACTGGGATTATATTTTTATTTAAACATATTTCCTATTATTCTAGTTCACTATTTATGATTTCATTTTACTCTTAGATGAAATGAAGGTGCTATACAAATTATGTTTTAATAATCAGGTCAAACTGACACACTTTAATTAGATTACATGGGCACATTAGCCTTTTGGCATTACAGGAAACACTTGTGAGTGTCATGTGAACATGATTCATAGACTTTAATCTGCGAGAGTGCACTCTGTAAACACAAAGTCTGATGAGCTACAACATTCAAAACAGGAAGGAAGTCATGATCTTCATCATCACTCTGCTCATCCAGACTAGCAAACATTCAAACTCTGGAAAAGCGATCTGCATGAAACTGGGTGAACATAATCTAGGGACCAATATCTAAAGTTCCCTCTTGGCAAAAGTAGGAAAACTTACTAAAACTGGCATATGGACTTTTACAAAACTTGGTAGATATGTAGAACAGGACCTGTATGTTAAACACACACCATGTGAAACTGTACGTGGGCAACTAATGGTTATGGATTAGTCTATCATTATTACTGAAAGTTTATTGTATTCAGTTACACTACTCATTACTGGAAAAAGTAATGTTCTGACTGTACGGCCCTACACTGCCTATAAGTGACTTAAAGGAGCTGTATGTGACATTCTGAACATATCTATGATCCAGACTCTGAGCACGGATTGCTTGCACACGGTTATGAACATGCAGGCAGCTGCGGTGGTGGCTAGCAGGTAACAATGCTAACGGCATGAACACTGCAGGGACTGACATGCACAAAAAAAAAGTACAGAGAAGACTATGATTACTAGGGATGCATATCAAGCGATTTGACCGATAACCAATACTGATATCGATATATACTCTTTCTTCCCCATCTAATTTTAAGCCTCTTTTAGTCGTGGAACTAACATCATATTATGCATGCATACTCTCACAGTGATGAATATCAGCCGATACCAATGACTTGCCGATATTAATCTGCATCATGAATGATTACAACCAGTACAGAGGAAGTGTGACCTGCTCACAACACCATTGCTCCTTTTTATCTTTACATGGCGAATAGCTGTTTGTTGCTATATTAACGCTCTGAATGTTGTATACTCAGAGAATATTCTGCATACTCAAACTCTGTGTCGAATCCACAGATGATCAACAGATAGTTCCTGCATGAAACTGCTCACAAGGTCTGCAGATTATTTAGAGTACCTGGATCATTTTTCTTGGAAAGAGACATTGCTTTCGCAAGAGAAGGCAGACATCTCTACAGAGCTCAACAACCCACACCAAAACAATCTAAATTAATAAACAGCACTAGAGGTAAGAGGAAAAATATGTAGTTTTGATTCTGGGGGCGAACTGTCCCTTTAAGAATAACTCTGTCCTCTGGAGAACAGATACAGCCGGAGCTTGGCTGATCTAAAGGCTTTTGTCTGTAGAGGACGGAGTGTTTTCTGTCGTATCCTTCACGAGCCTCCATGTTTTGTCCTGTTGTCAAGTTGGATCCTGCAAACATCTCAACATCTGTCAGCTCCCATCACCGTCTACATCACCCACTGAAACTGCTGTCTGTGTGAGTACGTATAGTTTTGCACGTGTGATCTCTGACTCTGAATTTGAACACATTGCCCACAATACACAACCATTTAAGAGCAACAGAACCTTCAGTAATGTGGATTTTACAAGCCTCAGGTCACTCTCTGGCCAAGCAAATACCAAACTGTCTGGAGAGGGAACGCAGCCAAAACCAAAAAAACCCACAAAAGCCACCCTTGTTTAGCGAGTGCCTCCAAGTCTTTGTGGAAACCTGCTACTACAGTGCACCACATGCTTTTTCCAATCTTATTTTCATAGGCACAACACAATATAATGAGCACCTGCATGGAACCGTAACAAGTTTCTAGCCTCTTTACAGACTGAGCACTACTTTTAAACATCCCATTCATTTTCTCATCCTATGGTTTGCCTGATCAATGAGGTCCAGGGCTCCGCGAGGCCGCAGAGGTAATTACTCTGTGGAGAGGAAGCCGAGTTGATAAGCATGAGATGGGATATTACAATCTCAGCTGACGAAGTTTATTAATAAACCATTAAGCGATATGCTCTCAGAATGAAAAGTATGATCTATGGCCTTGTCCAGCCGCTGTAATTATAGGAAGAATAGTATATGAGAGGAGAAAAAAGCAACATCTTGGTGATTTAAAACTTCCAGACTCTCGAACTGACGCTATCTGGTGAGAAGTAACCCCTGCTGCACTGCCTGGAGAGATGTTAGAGGAGGGTTTTACAGCAGGTTATGTTCCCACCAATCATGTTGAGCACTGTGAAATTCATCTACCTCGTAAACAAAATCTAGTTGAAAGCAGGATATGGTGTGTCTCCATTGGCTTATTACACTGTGTATCAGGTAAATCATCAGTGTACGAAGCATTTTAACTGAGCCAATCCTGTGACAGTTTTATTAAGACACTTTCTTCCACCCAGGTCTGAAGCTCAAGGCGCAGCTACATTTACCATAACATCAGTACTTACATCCTATGAGCATGACACAGATGGAGAAGATCTTCTCAGAGTTGGTGTTTGGGGACACGTTTCCGAATCCCACACTGGTCAAGCTGCTGAAGGTGAAGTACAGAGCTGTGACGTACTTGTCTTTGATGGAGGGTCCTGAACCTGGAGTGACAACGCACACATGTATGTCGAAAAAATCCTTTGCCTAACAGAGTGACAGATGATTATGATGACATCATGGCCACGATATCTCGAAACAGTATGACATTGTTTTTCCTCTCAGTACCTAGGACGGAGCTGTTGTAGTGCTTTCCCAGTTGGTCCCCGAGCGTGTGGAGCCAGCCGATTGAACCATTCCTCTCCACACTACCGATGGCGTACCTGGGAAAAATAACAAACAGTTAGAACATGATTGAATGTAAACAGTTACAGATATTAGCAATAATTAGCCCTCTACAGCAGAAGAAGAAGCCGGTGACAACATCGTGAAATCCACATCCAGAGCTGTGCATTTTTGGACAGACGAGGAGACACAGTTCACGTTGTGTCAGCTGAGTTAAATATTGTAAAATACATGTACAGGGGGAAAACACAGAATGGTGACCTATTACAAAAAAGTGTTGGAACAGCTGGACGACGCTGGATTGTTTGGGCTGTGAATTAATAGGTCAACCGGAAAAATGTCAAATGCTTACAAGCTGAAAGGGAGCATATCTCCACCTGTTGTAGCGGAGTCGGATATACTTAAGTCAATAAATTGATTCCCCTCCCATGCTTATATACTGGGAAAAGAACAGCAGTGCAATTAACTAGCCTAGTCGAGCTATAACCGTATTATATATAAATCTGTTCAATTATCAAGTTTGCACTGTGCTGCTACCCTGGAAATCCAGAGTTCTCGTGAGAGCACAATTTGAATTTGCTCAGCGAGTCACTCTGGCAATCAGTAATGATGCTCATTACCCATGCCGTGGGAGCCGAGCTGCACCAATCACATCAGTGTATCTGATATAGGCGGGCCAGAGGTGAGCTAAACAGATGACGACAGCGCTGCGACAACGAAGTCCGGAATCAGTCAGTAAACATTGCAAGATGGCTACGGATGAACACCAGTTGTTTGAAATGGTTTTGGCCGCTACAATGAACGAGTTAGACTTGGCTTTTTCTCTAAAACAGGAACAGAAGACGGCGCTCGAGTCTTTCCTTTGCAAGAAGGACGTTTTTGCTGTTTTGCCGACCGGATACAGCAAGAGTCTAATCTACCAGTTAGCTCTGCTGGTAGCTAAGCGCTAAGTATTGTTCTGATTGGTCGTAGTGTTATCCAATTGCGTGCAGTGATATTTTCAAATGCATGTTTGGTGCTGCCCCTCGAGTTGGGCCATTTGCATTACTCATAGCCAGACCCTAAATCTTTCTAGATCTGGGTCTGGATTTCCAGGCTACTGTGCTGCTGTATTATCTAATAAAATCAAAGTATTGGACTCGGTGTTGCCAGATAGTATTCAGTGACTCGGATCGGGGACAAAAACACGATTGGGACAACCCTTAAAAATAAAATAGACTATTAGACACTATTGTGACAACACACTGTAAACCTCTATAAAAATCTCATCAGCTCCATGTTTTTCAAGTATTGTATTTAAGTTGAGAATTTCATTATCCTCCTGAGACCCTGTGTCCTCACATGAGGACATCACAGACTTTATTCTACTTAACTCAGACCTGTTGTCCTCGTTCGTGGACACTTTTTAGTGCCATCTAGTGGTAGTAAGAGCACAATACACTAATCTATGCAAAAACAAAATGGCAGCCATCTCTGCCAAGTCAGCCTGCAGCCGACCCAGACACAAAAGTGGACAAGGTCCAAAACCTGATCACATGTTATGGTTGAAACTTGTTTATTAATGTTTAATAATGTTTGTAGATTAATACGGCAACAAATTTGACCAATTTTAGCAACCGTAACAACTTAAGACGCTGTTAATTAGGTAGTACACATTTGAGGACACTGGGACTTTATTATCATCTTGTTTGAGGACAGTTGGACAATGTTTAGTTTTTTATACTTATCAAGTCGTAAAAAATGTACACCAAACAAAAGTTCAGTTCTCAGAGGATACTGCAGCACTGCTAACACTCATATAACACCAGCTGTGATGTGCACAGACTGAGACATGTTTATTCCCACATTAATCCTCTGTAAATTCATCAGACATCATTGTACCAGATGCAGGCCAGCCAGTGAGCGATGAGGGCGAAGGTGCACATGAGGAGGAAGAGTACAGCCGCGCCGTACTCCGAGTAGCGGTCCAGCTTCCTGGCTACACGCACCAATCGCAGGAGACGGGCGGTTTTCAGCAGGCCAATCAGAGTGGTGGTCTGAGTGTGAGAGACAGAGCACAGGTATCGGTGATGAGACAAAGTATTGTACAGCATGGCAGGAAACAAACTCGCCTGCCTCCGACGTCTCCTCACAGCTTTCCCACCTGCTGTCATCCTGTCACACACGCACATTTACACACACAGGTGGGACAGCCGTGGCCTTGTCCCGATGTGATTCACTGCTGTGGAGGTGGAGAATCCTGACTCCCTTTCATTACTGTGGGCTGTCTACTCCCTCTCCTTTCTACTTGTATTCAGCTGGCCCCCTCCGTGTCTATACAAGAAATAAATAACAGGACGATCACTGCGCTGGCACCGAGCCTAGTCCTGCTCTGTGTGCACGCGTGTGTGTATGTGTGTGTTTGTGTCCTCACAGTAAATAATAGTTGTCTGGTGAGGAAAATCTCCTCTTTCTTGGCTCTGCAGCCTCGTCCGGACAGACTCTGTGAAGTGAGGCTTGGCAAGGCTTTTCCTGGGCAGTATTTCAATGTTGGGGAGTTTCCACGCTCATCATTTCTGGCACGGCGTGTGGCTTAATCACTATAAATAACAATTAGTTTTATTGCTTACATGTTTCCCGTTACTTATAGACGTATTTAAAGTCATTCTTATTCTGTCAATGGAATTACTCTGCGCTGAGATGCTGTGTGGAGCCGATCAGCGTTGGCCTCAGTGGTTTTCATCCTTATTATGTGGGAAGTATCCTCAGAGGGCTCCAGCAACCTACGATGCAGCTTGCTTCCTCCTTTCCCTCCTTCTCCTCTCCCACCTCTTCCTCCAGACACCCACCTCCCACTTCCTCACATTCTCCAGTCATTATCATTCAGAAAATCATTCAACTTCAGCACCCATTGTACGAGACTGAACCACACGGTGTCTGTCACTTTGTGTTCCTGCATATTTGCCTCCATTAGAGATGATTTTCATTATTGATTAAAAGGACTGACCGAATGATTTTACACATGAAATGCACTTTAAGTATTGCAGAGTACTACTAAGTCTGCAAAGACAGTTGTATGATGTCGTCTGTGGCTCTGGAGGTTTCATAAAGTCCCCCTGCAGACCAACACTAATAATTTGTTTTACATGGTTTTGCCACATAAGAGTAAAAAGAAATCAGGAAAGGGATCTGAAGCCACCCAAATTCACTGCATGCGGTAGGTTTCGCTTTCTGCTTTGCACAATGATGGCTAGTGTTAGTGTGAGAGGACACATTAGAGAGATTCAGCCATGCATGAGGAGTCTCGTGCACCAAAATGGGTGCCGAGCAGACGTGTTAGGATTGTAACTGTAGTTTGCATCCTTTAGTTGTTCAGGTTTGTCAGCTGGTTAGCTTGTAACTGGCTGTGGCTGACACAGCGTTAGTGGCTGTGAAACATAATAATACCTGCTATGATGAGGTTTTTGGTAGTGTAGTGTAGTGGAAGCTCCAGGGTCCACTTTACATCCAAAAACTGCACACTCTAGAATAGAGAGCCTTTATTGGAAGCATCACAGAGAGCCAAGAGCCACTGCGACTTTACCCGCATCCATTTCCTTCACCATCTACTACTATGATTCCTTTAAAAAAAAAACACAAAAACATTCACTAAGCTAACACTAACTCTGCTCTCTGTTCTGACAAATCTTCACTGTGCTGTGTGTTTTTCAGGCCTGAAATACACACACATGCACAAGCAGGATCTATATGTATTAAATGGAGAGGTGTCAGAGCGAGGGGGCTGCCTATGGACAGGCGCAGCAATCAATTTGAGGTTCTGTGCCTTGCTCAAGGGCAGATCGGCCATGCTATGGAGGCAAACTGGCACCTCTCTAGCTTCCAGTTTACAGTGAAGCTATTTCCAGAGGAAAATAGCAAGCTAAGCTAAACGAAAATGGCAAAGTAGCTTGCTACTTGCAAAGCTATGTCTATCTCTCAGGTGTCCTCTTGTTGAACACAAAGCGCCATCTAGTGGGCTCAGAAAATAAAGAAACTGCTTCATGAGGCTTCGTTTGGCCATCACTGCCAGTGTCCACTGCAAATCCACAAAATATGTACAGTCTTTGGGCAAGACTCATGAGAGACGCATCAAGAAGTGCAGTGTAGCCAATCAGAGGCAGAGTAAGGTGGGTCTTGCCAAGAAAAGCCAATAGCTAAGCAGCAGGCAGAATAAACTCAAGGATTTGTACGTAACGTCATACGGAAATGCTTCGGTGTGGCGCTGGTGTCAGTCACATTACTCATCCTCAGTTTTATTATCCTCACTTTAATCCAGAACCAACAGAAGGTAGGTATGGTAGTTATTTTGGCAGTGGTAACATTAGTAGTGTTATAAGTTAGTATAGTGAAGAAAAACAGACCCAAGTACACAGTGGACATGCTCGACTCTCCACAGAGCCCTGAGGCCCTGCCCACGCTGCTGCACAGAGCCACAGAGCACCGTTTGCATGTTTATTCAAACTTTATTAAAATTAAATATGTATCATGTCCAAATTTGCACCACCGCCAGTCTGTGGTTTCCCAGCAATGCAATCGCCAAGTGGGAAGTAGATCAGATGAACGGTTCTTGAGACATGCAGGAGACACTTTATAATTAGATTTCTAATGTTAAGCAAAGAAAAACAGTAAATTTTGTCACTAGAGAAGCAGGAAATGTTTGTTAATTTTTTACAAATCTGTCTTTTAACAGTCATCAGAATCATGGATATCATTTCCTCTCATTAAAATACTTGATTAATTGCATTTTCAACACTGCATCGCTTGATGTAGGGTTGACACTTTTATTTTGACGCTCCACCACAGCTGACTGCAAATCAACTTCCCCATGGAGACAATTAAATTATGAAACGGAAAACTAAACCACCTCTGCCTCTCTCTTTCTTCCTCTTATTCCCCGTCTTCCACCTCCCTGTCTCCCTCCTCCTCCTCCTCCTCCTCCCTCTTTACTACCTTTCTGTTCCTGTCTTTATTCCACGACATACAGACACTGGCAGAGACACAATGTCAATGCAGCAACAGCTTTTCTCCCTTGTTCCCTTTATCCCTCCATCTCTCCACCATTTGTCCCGTCCTCCCCTCACACCTTCTGTATAAATAGCCAACCTTCGCTCCCTCCCTCCATCGTGACATACCTCCTCCCCGTTACGGTAGATGAGCAGGTCAAAGGGAATAGCAGCCACCATGTCGATGAGGAACCAGCCTTTGAAGTAGTGGACGGCGATACGCACTGGATGGCTCACCACCTCATCGTTAGTGTTCACATATGTTGTCCTGAGAGGAAGAATGAACATTGATAAAATTGACTGACATGAGTAACGGCCAGAGAAGTGTTTTTGCGGAACATAATGATGTCACAGTGAAGGTGACCTTTGACCTTACGGATATAAAATGTCAAAATCTCCTCATTTTATCTTTTTAGACATTTGTGTTAAATTTGGTCCTAATTAGCGTATGAATTTCTAAGTTACAGTAAAAAAAAACATGTTATGAGAGGTCACAGTGACCTTGACCTTTGACTTTTGACCACAAAACTCTAATCAGTTAAGTCTTGACTCTAAGTGGACATTTGTGCCAAAATAGAGAAATTCCCTCAAGGTCTTTTGGAGATATTGTGTTCACTCAATGAGATGAACACAAGGCTACAAGCGACCTTTGACCACTAAATTCTAATCTGTTCATCCTTGAGTCCAAGAAGATGTTTGTGCCAAATTTGAAGACAGTCCCTCAAGATGTTTGTGAGATGTCGTGTTCAAGGAGAATGCAACAGACCAGAAGAAGAAGAAGTTTCCTCAAGGTGTTCTTCAGATATTGTGTTCAATGTTGAACTTGAGCTTTGAACTTTGACCATCGACAGTGGTCTGAGGTGAGTCTGAATGGATGTTTGTGCCAAATTTCATGTTCATGTTATCTCTGCTGAGTCAGCTCGTGTGGAGGCACAAATTACTCTTCAGTCCTCTTTTGTTGGGGGAGGAACCCCCTTTTTTTAATATAAACCCCTAAACTTTCAAAGTTCATATGTGTTCTCATGTTCACAGAGGGAGAATCAAAAACTTAATGACTGACACATGCATGTTCCCCAGTGTTCCCAGTGTCCCCAGTCTAAGCGACACCTATGACTACTATTGAACTGTATGTGTTTAAAGTCAGACCTGAAGTTGATGAGGATGTCAATAATGAACATGATATCAACTATGAGGTCCACCACGTTGAGAGGAGAGCAGTAACCACAACCCTGCATGGCTGCGTCTTCCTGAGAGGAGAGAGGACAAGTGAGAATACATAGGAGAGGAGAGGAGAGGAGGAGAGGAGAGGAGAGGAGGAGAGGAGAGGAGAGGAGGAGAGGAGAGGAGAGGAGAGGAGGAGAGGAGAAAAGACAGGAGAGGAGAATTATAATCTAATGCTCTAAAAATAGAACAGTTCTGTGTGATTACCTCCTTCAAATGGATTAGCATCAAGGGTTTCAAGATAATTTGCATACATTTGCAGACAAAACATGAAGACGTGACACAAAAAACGGGGCTTTCAGCGGGATCCAAAACTGAGGAGAAGCTACGGGGATTCAAATCACAAATCAGGAGTAAACAAAAGCTATAATAGACTTCATATTTTACAAGAGATACAGTGTCTCTAAGAAACACGATCTACGGTCACTGAGACTGAATTTTCAGTGCCATGAAAAAATGTATATTACTTCATTTATCATTATTTCATAGCCAACACTGTGTCACTCAAAGGGAAGTGTTGACCAGCAAGATTAGCCAGTGTTACTAAAACTTAAAGGTCCAGTGTGAAGGATTTAGCGACACCTAGTGGTGAGGATGCAGAACTGAAACTGCCAAGCCTGTAGGAGACCTAAGATGACGGACACGAAAACACGAATGGCCCTATCTAGAGCCAGTGTTTGGTTTGTCTGGTCTGGGCTACTGTAGAACAAAATGGCGGACTCTGTGGAAGAGGACCTGCTCTGTATGTGGATATAAAGAGTTCATTCTAAGCTAATGACGACATAAAGATTCTTAGTTTTAGGTGATTATAAACTAAAAAAACATAGTTATGAATATAATATTTCATTTCTCCCAATAGACGCCCCCAAATCCTTCACACTGGACTGTTAAGGTAAACTTTATTTAGAAAAATAGAATTTTTTGACACTAGTTGCTAAAAAAAGACTGCTGTTAAACTGCACATAACTTTTAGCTGATTTACCCAAAAAAAAGAAAAAGAAAAATACATTCAGAGTGAGGCTGCAGTCAAACGAAATTTGGCGTCGTGGCAGTTAGTCGCAGGGTTGTGTGGTGGTGTCACTTGCTGGGGTTCTCAACCTTTTTCCTCAAGGACCCCTTTGCTTTCATTGCGTAGAAGCTTTGGCAGCCTCTAATTTGGGATTTATACTTCTGCACTGAAATTGACGTTGTACCCAACGACCTCCTGTCTGTTTGTGTGAGCTGAAACCATTTCCCTCAGTGGAAACAAAGCTTTTATTTACTTTGATTTCACAGATGAGAAACAATAAATTGTGAAGACAATAAAGCCTCCACAAAAATAGCATTTTAAGTCTTGTGTGTGATTTATCCTGGCTTCATATGAGCAGAGGAAATCTCTGCTCGTCGCTGGGCTAATTTATACAATGTAAAATGCCATAGGCTTGTGCTAATAATGTTAGCATGTTGTATTTGTGGGAAAATGTGTCCAGATAAAGACAAGTGTTTGTCTGTGAATGCTGCGAGTTATAGTGAAGCTGATTTGTGTACTTGTGTTAAAATGGTCTCTATTAAGCCATGATGAGACGCAGAATCACCACCACACAAGCATAAATGCTCACATCGGCACAGGCCATGTGCGTAACGGGGGTGCCAGGAACTTGTATGGCCCATTCATGGGGGAGTGGAGGGTGTAGAGAAAACCAATATCCTCATCTCAGCAAATTATTCTTTGTCTTCATTAAGTTTTTTCTGTGAGTTTTGTTTTGATGAGCACTAGCCTATTGTGGCATAATATTTAATTGTGGAATTAGACTGTTTTCCTTGTTCCTGTGGATTGCCAGTGTCTTTCTGGTCTGATTGACGGTCATGTTGTATCAAGGCAGCGTTTGGCTGGACTGTGTTTCCTCAAAAGTTGAATATATTTCAACTTTTCCCCACAGCGCTGGATTTGGTGTGACTGCAGCCCAAGGGTTGTATGTTGTACAGATGAAAAGCCCTTTGAAACACTTGTGTGACTGGTGATTGGTCAGTATAAATAAAACTAACTTGAGTTGACAGCTGTCTCATTACTGATTCTACCCCCAGATGAGACCACACCTGGTCGCTGAGGAGGAATGCGGCTGAGTAGGGCGTCAGGATGGCGGTGTAAATGACCAGCAGCAGGATGAGCCAGTCCCACACCGCCTTGAACGGGCTGTAGTGCAACACTGTCCACTTGTGGATGCGAGGAGCCTGCAGCTTGTACTCTGGCAACACATCTGCACCCAGAGACAGCACCTGCGTAGAGAGACGGGGACAGAGAGGCAATCAGACACTGATGATTGGAGACAGAGATGGTGGGAAGGCAAGTGATGAGGCAAATAAAGAGGGACGACAGAAAGTAGGAAGGCAGATAAAAGTATGACAGAGTAGGGAGGAAGAGGCGGGACATGAGACTTTTAAAGAGGTAGTGCGATGGAAAATGAACTGTACACACACACGTTTGCACACAGCCTGAGTGCATATAGCAGCTCCATGAAATATACATCGACTCCCATGACATGAGTGCTGTGCTTACTCTGTGGCTATAACAACAGCATTTTGCAATTACAGCGATGGAGCCAGTGTCCTCTGAAGATGACAAGAACGGTTGTGAAGGCACTGACCCTCTTGAGGTTACCCTCCCACGCAGCCTGTTCCCAGTCATTCTAGATATGCAACTGCACAGTAATGCATGCATGTGCACACACACACTTAGCGGCCATGAGTCTAGTCATGTTCTTTATTTCTCTGGCTCCAACACGATGAGGCTTTGACTCAAAAGAGCCAAGTGGTGAGGTACGGCACATAACGGTATTCAGAACACATACTGTATATACAAACACAAAGATCTTTTTCTTCTGTCTTCCGCCTCGCACACAAACACATTAAAGCACGAACACACACCAGGAATGAAATCTCGGGTATTATGGAGCAGTTCTAAGTAGCTTTACTTGCACTGATGTATTCCATCGTCTGCACTGCACTGGCCCTGGACAAGAGCAGGAATGAATCAGTATACCGACACATTAGCACGGCCTGCCTTGTGTCTCTGCTTAATAGAATCACACAGTGAGCTGCAGAGGCTCGGCTGCTGTGCTGAAGGCGAGGGCAGGAAAAACACTGAGCACCAGAACACAAGTGATAAATCTGGAGTTCTGACTGACTTTCACTGCGAGCTGTGCTCACTCAGGGTGGATGCAGGAAAATGCATCAAAACTTAGGCGGCTTATTGTGGTGGCGACGGCGTATTGTCACGTGCATCCCAGTCAAAATACTTTATAATATAATGCAGTCCAACACAACACAGACACAGGACCCTAGTCAAATGATCTATAGCAACTTCAAAATGAAAGCTCGGTGTGGGAAATTCGAGCCCGGTCTTACTCAAAAGTCATCGAAATCTGGTGCTTGTGCAGTGGCTTGCGGCATCAGAAACCAAAGAAAAAAGGCATTCTTTAACATCAGCATGATACGCAGCCGGCGGCATCAGGAAACACAGCAGGACAAGGACAAAAGTTAAGGCAGCCACTTCTGTTCATTAAACGGTGCAAAATACGGGCGCAAAGTGTGGCGCAAGGGGCAAAAAGGTTGTATGTAGTCCCTTAACTAATCATAGGTGTGTTTTGGGTGTAATATGAACTCAACTCAGCCAGGTGTGTCTGCACCTGGTGCGCTGCTAGTTACATGGTGGATTCATCAAACTGGCGATTGATGTGTTTTCAGCTGAGAGTAATGCAGTAAGAGCAGCGATGTCTCTGCAGCAAATATTGTGGGACATTTAAGCAGCAGAACTAAACACTGAAGTAAAAAACTTGACAGAGGAAACAGAAGTAAACTTTTAACCTCATGTAAATGTGCACAGCGTCTCTCCTAATGGGGAGTCAGACAGCAGGTCTCCAGTGATGCTCTGCTATGTTCACATTTTACAGAATGTAATTGTTTTCCTCATTAATGATGTATATTTCACATATCTGCAACCCATCTACATTCTCCTGTGTATAACGAGCAGAGTGCGAGCACCTTGTGAACTCGCCTATGTAGACACTTCTTACCATCTGAATCATGTGGCCTTTAAACTGAGGGAAATACGACATCATTCTGAGTTTAGACCAGGTTTTGTGTTGGTCAGTGGCGTAATCGCTTTCTACCATCACACCTCAGTGTAAAAGATGGGCGCAAGTCCTTTTGCTACTTGCGCAACGTGGGTGCTAGCCGTGAAAATGACAACTGTTTCCGTCTGAAACTAGCAATGATGCCGCTTTGTGCTGCGTTTAAGAAAAAGAACACTATAAGCTTTACAAAGACAGCAACACATTCTCATCACATTATTTTTGTACTCCAACACCTTGGATTTAAATCACATAGTGAGCGTGAGGTTTAATTACTGACTTCAAAATTAAATTTGTGTTTACACCCACATGAAATTAACAGTATAGGTATTATACTCGCGTAATGCACAACCTCTCAGTTACAGGGGACAGAATGGAAATGGAATACACAATACATTTTAAAACAAATCAGCAATATTTCACATGTGGCTGCAAATCCTTTGTAGTCAATGACTGTCTGATGTCTGTGGCCCGCAGCAAACGCTCTTTGTATGCTGGTGATTCACCTCACTTCCTGCTTGTTTTGTTGCTTTTTGCCTTCAGTCTGGTCCTCAGCAGTGAAACTCATTTTCAGCTGGATTAAGTTTAGATGATTGGCTCTGTATGGCCATAAGAAAACTGTTTGGTGGCCGTGTCTGTATGTCAAGGATCGCTGTCCTGCAGAGAGTCGTACACTGTTCACCAAATAGCTTGTTTGCAATCACATTATGATGCGGGAAATTCAGATGGAAGGCAGGACGTGATGAATCCATGTGTGGTTGGTTCCACTACTGAAACAACTGTCCCGTTTTTGGCCAGGTGAGTAAATGTGCTACAGTAAACCTGTCTTCTATATTTCAACACTGTGCATGGATGCACTGCTGTCAGGCTAACGTTACTAGCGAACGTAAGCTAGCTTTCAAGACATTCTCACTTTACACGCCCAGATACGACGTGCAAGGTACCCTGGGTGTGTTGGTTGCTCTGGGACGCCGTGTCAAGTTCTGCCTGTTACATACATTGTCTCCTCTCAAGATACACTTGTGTTTTCACAGGAAATTTAACATTTACATACAGTCTCTTTCAAAATAAAAGCACTACGTCAATACAACACTTTGAATTGACGTGTTTTCTCCTTCAATAACTAACACACATGATTAGGTTCAGGAAAAAAGAACAGGGTTTGGCTTTATAATCTCACTGGACATGAACACCGCTCTCCTCGGGTGAAAGTCTATGTTTGACTGCAAATTGATGTTTTTTTTCCTTCAACAATAAACGCATATCATTAGGTTTCAAAAATAAGAACAGTGTTTGGCCTTTCAATCTTTCGGGTCACAATCAGCGCTTTCAAATCCACTACTTTGGCACACAGCCGCTGTCCAGCTGCTTGCTGACAGTCGCTCTGTGCGACCATCACTAAAAATGCATCAAGAAGTCAGAAATAAGTTCTTCAAAATGATACTGCGTCTATATTGTTTGACCAGGTATGAGTTCCTAAACAACTGCTGTGAGCTTGGAGCAAACACTCAGCACCAGTGCAGCAGACAAACAGACACATCTGTATGCAGGTAGAGTTGACTTATGTTTCCCTGAGAGGCTGTGACAACTGCAGCCGACTGACCAACACAATCTCCAGAGAGGGGACAGAGTGAAACAATCAAGTAAATCAAGAATCGAACTCATAAAACAAGAAAGATAAACACGGCAGAAGCTATAAAAGACGAGGTAAAACCATAAACGAGTTGATGATTATACCGAGTCCTGTATTCCCGGTTGGCACCCGTGTGCTCACGATCCTTCCTTCACCTCCTCTCACCTCTGTGTCTTCTTCTCAATTCACTCCATTTAGCTTGCATTAGTCTTTACTCCATTTCATCTTGTCCCTGTTTCTTCCTGCCCTCCCCTTGACCTGCTAAATCTCTCCTCCTTTCTAATTTCTGGTTTTCTTCACTGCGAGGCTCTGTTCTCGGTCCAGCAATCCTCGCTCCACCTTTCCACGTCTGCTCTTATTCCACACAGCGAGCAGCCGAGTCACTTTTCATTCATCCTGTCACCTATTACCATTCATCCTGCCTCCTGTCTCATCTTCCTTTCTACTCCTGCTTGAATGGCTGGTATTTCATCCCTTTAGACTCTCCTCCTCATCTTTCCTCTTTGACTCTCCGCCGCCCTTTCTCCTTCATGCTTTTAGTCTCCCTTTACTCCACTTTTATTATCACTTTTTCTCCATCCCACTATCCATCTCTTCTTCACCTACTGCGGCCCAATGGTAGACATTTATAAACCTATGATTAAACCATCCTGAGAGCATCTGGTACACGAGGATCCCATAATCCCTCATTCTCTCTGTATTTCCTCTGGAGTTGTTCTTATAGATGAAGTTTGGCAAGATAACATTTGCTTGATTTATTAAAAATGAGTGGGAGATATTACAGTGTACATCCTCTCTGTAATTGAGCCAGCTGTTTCATATCAGAGCCAGCTCTTCGGAATCCTGGCTCCTTCAAAGGATTTATTTTCAGGTATTTATGTATTTCTGTATGCCAGTCCCCGCTTGCATTAAATCCCTCTTATGCTTGTATTTTGTTCACAGACATACTAGAATACGTTTGCTTTTCTTAGCAATTATATAAATTATCTAACGAATAAAAATTAGACTTTTCCAATCTGGTGATCATCTCGTCTTTGGAGAAGAGAGTTGGTTCATTGGCTTAAAGCTACCAGAGTCTCTTATGGTCGTCATGCATCCTCAGTAAACTACCTGAGGGGCTGATCAGTGTTAGCAGCTGTGGGAACCCTCCAGAGCTTCTGTGGGCTGCCTCTGAACTGCTGGCGAGACCCCCCAACCCCCACCATCAGCTGTGTTTACCCCCAATCTGTTTATCATATTTTTAGTTCAACACATTCAGGCTTAAGAACTTTGAGTCCACCCACGTCACTGAGTTTGACTTGAATTGTGACATGACACAGCTGTTCCTTGGTTAAAATAAAAACAACCAATGGGCACTGCAGGGGTGACTTAATTAGCCAATCAGCGCCATGGGGAAGGACTTATGCCATTGTCAAGTTGTTGAAGACAGATGCTGCTATCAAGGTTGCTCTAAATCGACTTCTCTTCTCAATATCGCTTGACATTGTAGTTTGTTTTACCTCCCTCTGCCCCACTCCTAAAATCCTGGTAAAAAAGGAAGGTGGCATGGGTACACATCAGTGTGGACTTTAAATCAGGCTAAATTATTCAAGTGGACACATGGGTAAGAAATCAGTAATACCTCTGTATAGAATCGATGCCATACCTATGGCGTGCACCTCCCCAAAAATGTAACAACATGTTGCGGCGACGCAGACCTCCTTTTATTAACCAGCTTTTATTTACTTTAATTTCACAGATAAGAAGAAGACAAGTGTGAAGACAATAAAGCCTCCACAAAAATAGCATTTTATATCTTGTGTGTGATTTATCCTGGCTTCATATGAGCACAGGAAATCTCTAATAGCTGCTAGGCTAATTTATACAATGTAAAATGCAATAGGCTTGTGCTAATAATGTTAGCATGTTGTATTTGTGGGGAAAATGTGTCCAGATAAAGACAAATGTTTGTCTGTGAATGCTGCGAGTTATAGTGAAGCTGATTTGTGCACTTGTGTTTGAAATCGTCTCTATTAAGCCATGTTTAATGTGTGTTTAATGTGTTTTGAATCAACTAAACTTTACAACACTTCACAGAAACCTCTGTTGCCAACTAGTGTTTTGGAGGTGTAACTGCAGAGTGACACAGACACACCACCGCACAAATATAAATGCTCACAAAGTGTAGGCTCTGCACAGAGCTGACACACAAGTATAAGTCCACCTTAAGAGTGGATCCAGTGTCAGGCTGAGATGGAAAGGGAGTGTAACAAGTTGTTAATACTGTCACATTGTATGTCAGGCAACTTGTACTTATACATGCATACATTAAGAAATCACAATCATCAAGATAATGATGAAAAATGTGACCAGTGGTGATGAGTTTTATACTGTGGGCATCAACTAAAACATTTTATTCCCCACTGCTAGGAACCATTTCCATTTTTATTTCCGTCCCCGTCTGTCGTTGATCATTGAGTAGTTTTATGATTTTTATAGTTACGTTTTGTCAGGTGTGAATATTTCCAGAGCATTTCCTCTCATTCTGGCTTTGTGGTGCCAAAACCTTCTATTGCTTCAGGCGCTGTGCTTTGTTGTTTCCTGATCAAAGGATCGCCTACTGTACGGCGGCCCTCTGGGGACGGCTGTTGCATTTACATACAAATATTGTGAATGTAGAAGTGAACACATTAGATGTAGGAAAAAGGTCATTGTTTGCTTTTCTGCCCTCTATTCTTTGATATCAGTCAATTTAAGGGCTAGATATCATACATTATCTAGCACCATCTCAGATATCATTAATACAGTTATAAACTTGAGCTCACCAACTATGACAGGTGAAGCTGAACATAGCAAAGGTGAGGAGCTAGGTAGACTAGCAAATAAACCCACTGTATAGAGCTCAGTTTCAAAGCTAGAGCGCAGATGCTGGTGTCACATGAAACTAGACAAGCTAAGGCATCTGTTGGTAATAATCATATCATGCTATCTTGTTGAGGAGGGGCTAAATAATGCTTCGAAATAAGTGACATTGCCACTTTTCAAGACAGTGTATCTGAATATTTCGACATACTAAACAGTCACGGAATTGCATAAATGCACACATGATAAACACTGGATTTGGAAATGGTGATACATGAAGAGTACATTTATTTGTTCACTCATGGTTTGATCTGAATTTCACCAATCAATGTCTGATTTAGTTTTCTTTAATCATTCATTGGAGGACATTTTTTTTTCTTCTTGTTTTGTTTTAAGGTAAAAGAAGAAATATAACTGTCATGGTTTCGTCTGAAAAGTTTTTCTCTGCGTTTTAAAATAACTGACTTGACCTTTTGTTCTTTCTGTCATATTGAGAATATGTATGCAAAACAGAGCATGACCTGGATGGGTCTGTGATGCTGGATTTCGAATTGGTTGTCACGCCGAAAACACACCAAGCTGCAGTGAGGTGTGGCTCGCTGCAATAATTACATTTTTCTGTAGCTGGGAGACGTGTTCATGTGTTTCAGACGGGTAGAAAATCTTTGTAACGTAGGTCAGGAGTTACAGGACTGTGGCTGTGACTATTACCTTGCTCCAATCGCCACTTAAACTCAAACTATGCCCAACTTTTAGTCTGGCCGCACATCATCAGAGAAGCCACTGCAGCTTTTCAAAGCCACTGCAGGACAGCTCGCTACAGGATGCACTTCGCCGCTGTGGTGGCGAAAAGGCCTAGAAATACTTGACCCTTAAGGTCAAATTAGAAGCAAAACATGTTTACTCAAATTGAGCAACCCTGAATGGTATCACTCTGGGGACAAGTCTTAGAGCAGAGTGGCCTGGCAAACATTGTGATGGGGAAACATTGTGATGGAGAAACATTGTGATGGGGAAACATTGTGACGGAGAAACATTGTGATGGAGAAACATTGTGATGGGGAAATACATGTCGTTGGCAGAATAAAGTGTGGAACAATGTTGAGTATTAAAAAAACTGCAGGAAATCACACATACACACACATGGAAAGTTAGGTAGATGTTTATTTGAGGAGGAGTATAAGAATGTTTGGTGAACTGCTCTATGGGGCTGTCTCATTGTTGCAGTATGTAAAGTTGTAAGCTGTGTTGTCAATCGACCCCATGTCATACGACTCATTTTTCAACACCGCCACATGGTGTGTTTTTGGCGTTAGAGACTCCTCTGTCATTACAAGTCTAATGGCCAAGAGCGTATTTGAAATTTGTCCCCCTTTCAATAATCTTTAACGGCTGGCCTGTTAAGTGTGAGCAGCCTCAAACGCTACTTGCAAACACATGTGCAGACACACCCACACCCCCTTCAGTTCAGCAGAGAGCCCCTCTCAGCTGTGCTCCCCCTCCTGGAGTATCTTGTGGGCTTTTTGTAGCCATCTGTGTGAAACCCAAAAACATCGCCATGAGGACTGTTGAAAGTGCAGATGTCAAGATACATTTAAGAGCAGATATGGCAGAGCCGTCTTTGAGGACAGCACTTGAGGGGGAAGACTTGGGGCAACAGGGGGGCGGTTTCCAGAGCTGACCGCCTGTGCTACAAAGACGATATGTTTTTCTCGCTTCACCCACAGCAAGCTGTTTTATTTTCCTGGTGTTAGTCTGCAGAGTGGAATCCCCAGTCCAGCAGACAGCAGCGTCATCAGCAAATTCTGCATCATCTTTGCTGGGGTTTGACATTTATCCCTGAAAGTGAGGGGATTTGCTTGGACTGCATCTGACACGCTGGGTGTAGGTCAGGTTGAGTGTACTGAACTTCTCATTTAATGGCTTGGCTTAACACTATTGAAAAAAATAATTAAATCAGACATTTAGTGGCCATTTTGAGTCTTGGGTGGTTTACATGCAAAGAGAACTGTATTCAAATTGAGCCAGTGCTCAGCCTGCCTATTAGATCGCTGCAGTGTCAGCTCTACTTTATGTAACACTGTATGGTCTGGACTGACAGGAGAGCAGAGAAGAAGACAAGAGAAGATGACTTGTGACAAGATATAAATCAAATTTAAACTCAGAATGTCAGTTACATGCCATGCACCTGCTTAACCATCAAATCTATCATATTCTCTTTGCTTCCTGTCACTTTTGCAGTCGGATGATAGGATGTCTATTCTCATTACCGTCATCATTATTATTATCATATTGTTTACACACAGAAGTGATGACAAGGACAAGATGATACATTTGTTTCCAAAGGCATAAATCCTTAATTTAACACAACACTGTGAGCACCGAAGATTTTCCAAAGTTCAATTAAGCTGAAGTGGCCAAAAAGTAAACACTATACAGAAGGAAATTAAAAGGAAGATGGAGAGATTGAGAGATAAAAAGGAAGGAGGAAGGACGTGGCACATAAAGAAGTGTTGCACAAAGACCTTCCACATCATCTGACGAGATTTCCTCCTAAAAACCTTCTTGGTGGAACTGATGGAAGATAAGTAAAGAATCTGTTTAAGAGAATAAGTGCCACAATTACAAAGAAGCACGGAGAAGCACAAGGTTAAAGGACTGATTGAATCTGAAGTTGAGGACTCTGAAGGTGATGAGTCACCTTTTTACAGGCAACAAAGTTTAAAACACACACACACACACACACACACCTACAACTGGGAGGTGTTTAGTACAACTGCAGCCCTATAGAGAGTGATGACTGAACAGCCAAAGCCACTTCCATCATTAATCTTCAATCAAATCTTTTATCGATGCAGAAGACTGAGCCACAGGCTGAGGCGCACTGCTGCAGAGGTAACACAACAAAGTTTTGCACACAAAGTTAAAAAATCAAAAGGTAAGTGAAGCCGTAAAGTCAAAGTGCACCTGAACAACCGGCTTTCTGTGTCTTTTGCACTTTAAAGAAACTGTTTCTTATCTCTTGAGAGAGAATTTGCAACAGAAGTAGACAAGGTTCACTTTGTGATACGTGCCAACGAATGATGATGATCCTGAGCATCCAGGTAACGTGCAGAAGAAAATTATGGCACTGTATGTTCCTGCAAACCACGAATACACTTGCATGTTTCATATATATCATATCAACTTTTTTAAAGTGACAGAATATAAGCTGACTCTGTCATCTGGAGGAGGAAGGGAAGGTGGATGGCGAGACACCTGCCAAGCTGCAGACCAACAAACAACTAAGCTGCCTGTGATTCAGTGAGTCACTGCTGCGTTTCCTGCGGCTTTTTAGCCTCCGAACGTGGGTGTTTTGTAGCCACTTGTCACTGTCTTTCCAGCTGTTTTTTTAGCCACCTGTTGCAGTTGGTTTTTGCCGAGGCATTGCTGTTTTTCCTTCCTGAATAGTGGCATTGGAAGCAGTTATTTTTACTGAGACATCACTGCTTTTCCTGCCAGGATAGTGGCATGGGAAGCGGCTGGTTTTTGCCAAGACATAGCTGCATTACCTGCCAGGATTGTGCTCCCCAAACTGGGTATATTCAGCCAGAACATGTTCTTGTCCTCACCATAAGCAGGTGTATTTTGTGTCTTAACCTCACCAAACATCAACCACAGCACTGTTGAAACATATCATCTATATTATAAAGTGTACATGTAACATATCCATGGTTTGAAGAAACACACGATACAAACATCTTCTCTACCAACTGGTGCAAGTTGCATCTCCTGTAGCTTAGAAGAACTTCCTTTGGTTGTTTCTGATCTAAAAAGGTATCAGACAGAATTCATATTTGCCAGCCTCCGCAGATCTGAACAACCCAACAGCACCTTTCAGTTCAGCTCTCTGTAGTTACACTCTGGCTTTTATTAAACTTGACACCCTGCCTGTTAAAAACTTTGTGCGGGTCTCAGAGGGACACAAAAAAAAAAGGTTAACGGCAGCTGAAGGCAGTCAGGCAGTACACACCATCCATCTGCTTGGGAGGGGTGTTGATGGATTTTGGGAGGTTTCCATTTCTCACATTGTGTTAGATTCATTTGGCAGCGACGCTCATGTAGATGGGTGTAAACAATTACAGTCCAAGCATGCAGACAAATGGATACAGAAACTGAAGTCAAGAGAAAAAACACTCCTCTGAGCTCAGTTATGGTGATATTTATAGCCAGACATTCAGTGCCATCTTTTCACATGGCTCTTTGTTCCAATTTGCAGTGAAGGAGTTGGACCGAGGAGATTTTCAATCAACTGTATCTGAACAGCTCAAAGCATCACGAGAGTGAGTGTGAGTGTCATATGAGAAGCCCTCTTCCCTTCCAATGGTGTTGTTGTCAGCCACAGGAGAGTTGGTCAAGGAAGAAAGCGGTAGATGTTTTGAAGTTTGAAGCACAATGTCCATTTGTATTTTTCATCCTGCTTGGAAAACTGCAGGAAAATCACACATACTGATCCTGATCTGATGCCCGAACCGCCTCAACTGACCCCTTTCGAGGAGCAGCGGCTCTATTCTGAGCTCCCTCCGGATGTCCAAGCTCCTCACCCTATCTCTAAGGCTGAGCCCAGACACCCTTCGAAGGGAAACTCATTTTGGCCACTTGTATCTGCGGGACCAGACTATGATGAAACGGCACATTCAGAAAAAGAGTACCTCTCCCAGAATGTCGACACTGGAGCCCTCTGGAGCCAGACATGGTGGGGAGCGTCTCATGGCCGGGCTCAGCCCTAATGAATGACACGGAGCTGCCGCCCTGTGGACCCATCATCTGCAAGGACTGGCAGGGGCTGAGTGCATTGTGTGCTGGGTGGCAGGCAGGGTCGGGACCCAGGCATGCTGACCCCTGGTGTTGCAGATTATGTCTTGATACAGAAAAGTCAATAAACAGGAACTTAAGGAATTTAAAACACAATTCTTGACCTTATGATCGCCTGTAAATTGTGCGCCACTGCGTTGTGTCCAGGTTCTCTACATTCCTTCCATTTGTTACTACTGTTGAAGTATACTTGTTATTATTTATAAAAGATAATGGTCTCATGTACCCACACAGATTTCTGTTTATCTGCTGACTGCCTCTCACCCTCAACCAGAGCTACAGACAGCACCCTCTGCCTATCTGTTTTAGTAACCAGCTACTAATTACTTAACAGTCGACTGATTACAGGGGAAGGTTAGAATAAGGAGGTGAGTCTGGAGTCAGTGGTCTAATTCTGCTGTATACATGAACTATGAAGTGCAGTATGTGTTTGTATGTGTTTAGTTACCATAATCAGGGCCAGTGAGCCGTGCAGTGCAGAAGTGACAGGACCTCACACACACTTCCTCTGCTGTGTGTGTGTCTATGTGTGTGTAGTGCACTGCCACGGGGCAAAGCGTGACGTTACACCACCACTTTGACATAATATAGATTAGTTTTAGAAAATGAAACAAAGAGATGGAGGGAATGGGAGATAAAGAGAGGGAGGAAGGGAAAGAGAGAGAAGACGGCACACAGAGCTGGAGCAAAAACGGAGAGATGGAGCGTGTGAAAGAGAGAGCTAGTGGGCGAGACAGAGAAAGATGGAGAAACAGAGCCGAGGGGGACGAATACATGGAGAGACAAAGAGAAGAAAAGAAACAGTGATAAAAGTAAAAGACGAATAACAATGACAAAACTGTATTGTCCCGCAGAGGATGGTCAGCGTGACACTTTACACACACATGCACACACACAAATGTCAATTCTAAAAAAGAAAATGTTAGTGTGCTTATAAACAGGAACATTTGGATATCTACGACAGCTCCGAGAGTCTCTGCCAACTTAGAGCTGAGCTTTGCCACTACACAGAAAACTGAGATCATACTGCTCCTCACAAACTGACTGTATAATCACTCTTCTTCCAACAACTCATGCCTACAAAGATTGGACACTGTTGACTGTGGGCTGGAAGCATGACACTAACAGGTTTCCAGTGTCACATGCAGCACATTTTTACTTTATTTTCGACAGTTTGTCAGTGTTTGTTCATGTGTTCCTTCTTTATTCACGTTATTAAAATGATTACAGTCCAATTTTATGTCTGTTTAAGCTTTCACAAGACGACTCATTACGCAACATACTTGTGGTTTTCTGTCTTGAAAAGAAAGGGGGAGTTTTCCCTCAACACCTGTTTCCTTTACAATACATTTCTTCGATTTTCTCCCGTTGCGATGCTTGGAAAGCCTCAGCAAACACGCTCAATATTTCACGATGAGCAACCGCTCAATATTTCATACATAGTCAAGCAGCACTGCTCACTCGTGCCCATACTCAGTATTAGAGAGAGCCTGTCCTGGCAAGCACTGCGTTCAAACACCAGCGAAAGAAGCACATAAAAATTTCAGAGGCGTCCATTTCTACTGTAAACAGAGCGGCCTGTGAGCCACCAGCGCTGAAGAGCACACTGCTTTTTATTTTGGTAGCGATAGCCCATCTGTTTGATAACCATTTAATAATGCAGTATCAAATCATGTCTGTGTGGTAGAGGTGTACATGGAGACATAGCTCCTGACTCAGTCTATTGAATGACTGCACACACACACACACACACACACACACACACACCTGCCTTTCCAACAGGAATTAGCTGAGATTTATTTGGATCGTGTTAAAAAGCACATGAAAAAGCTTGTTTAAATGTGGCCAAGATGCACTTTAACGCCAGCACTTCAGCCCACCTGTGGAGGAGGTTAGAGACACATCTGGTGCAAATGCATCACCAGTGTGTGTACATGCACTGATGTAAGTTTTGTTTCTTCAGAGATCCAAGCAGTGTTTATCAAACAGGTGGCAGAGAGTTGCATGCCTGTCACCGAGGATCGTTATGATGCTGGAGGATGGAGGATGGAGGACAGGTGTTCACTGCCAGCTTCGAAGGACGGAAATATTCTGACAGCGAATGATGTGCGTGTCAGTCTGCATCCTGGCATGACATTGAAGGCAAGGTTGGCTTGCAAAACACTTAAAGCCAGAGATGCATGGTTATATGGGGTGTAAAAGGGGACAAATACACACATAGATATACACGCCAAATATATATGGCTCTGATTCAGCCCTCCTCCCGTCACCCTGAAGTCAATCCTGTCAGCTAAATGGATAAATCCCATCTTAACCTTTTCCCAGCTCTATTCCAACACTTACACTTCAAGTAAAGGTCCTTTTTCCTAACACACACATTGCTGTGCACACACACGAGGACGTAGAGTTTTGACAGTGGCCGGCAGCTTTATCTTTCACCAAAAGACTGCTGTGATATTAATAGATAGTGTCCACTGATAAGTTCACAGTCGGCGGAAAGAGACGGCTTCTCAGACCGAATGGCCGCCGCTGTCTGGACAACGCAGAGGGAGAAAATACTGCATTATTACTGGAACATGTAAATGAATAAATGCATTTACACTGACGAAAACGCGGCTACGATAACTTCCCCTAACCTTGAAGAGTCCCAACTATCTTTAAAAGTAATGAGAGCAACTCTCACTACAAGGTTGCTGGTTTCGAAGTAGAAAAAAAGCATCAGTGTCCAAGCCAAAAAAGAAAGTATTCAATTCGATTAATATAATAAAAATAAATAAATAATATATGTTGGTACAATAGGGATTAAAGGAAATCCAAGGTGACTCTTTTGCATAGAATATCAGGGCAGCTGCAATGCATCTATATTTTTAATGTTGCTGGGTGAAATACCAAATAAAGTACACAAAAATAATATTTAAAAGGAAACAATATACTCTGAGTTTTGGATTTTTCCTGTCCCTGTTCTGCCCCAAAGCTGCTTTATTTCCCCCATGAGGACACCGTCCTCAGTTTCTAAATCCTCTCCTCTAAAGCAGCACTTTGTTCTTTTTCTTTTCACCACAGATTTCATTTAGACACGAGACCATGTGTTTCTGAGCCTGTCATCAACTGACCTCAACCAGAGGTCGTCCGATTTTACATCAGCAGTTGTGCAGTTTAAAAAACAGCTGGTGGCAAACTTTAATCATCACTGAACACAAAGAGTGTTCACATCACTGCACCTGTTTGTCCAAAGCTATCAAAATTCATTGTTTTTTAAGGCAGCGGGTCTTTGATGTCACACAGACTAAAACAAAAGCCCTGGAAAGCTTAAGGACTGTAGATTTATGTCCTGAGGATGAGCAATAACTAACTGGCAGCTGTGTGTAGAGACACAACGCAACATGTCATAACCTGAAAACACAACACATTCTCACTCCGACCTCGTCACATATTGATGTTTGGTCATGGACTTTCCACGCCCACATACAACATGCAAGGTACCCTGGGTGTGTTGGTTGTTGACGTTCTGGGACACCATGTCAACTTCAGCCTGTTACATGTATTGTCTTCTTTCAAAATTTACAGTTTGCATACAGTCTCTTTCAAAATAAAAGCACTGCGTCCGTACAACACCACAACTTGACGTTTTTCTTCCTTCAACAACTAACGCGTGTGGTTATGTTTAGGAAACAAGAAACAAACACCGCTCTCCTGGGTGAAAGTCCACATTTGTTAGACCCCTCCTGCTCGGGCCATTCAGACTTCCGCTGCCTTAACTTTTGTTCTTGTCCTGCCACGTTTCCCCCTGATGCCGCTGCAACTGGCTGTGTATCATGCCGACTTCAAAGGACAGCTTTTTTCGCCAGTGTCTGATGCTGGAAGTCACTAAACAGCGCCACATTTCAAGGAGGACGACGCTCCAGGTATGTGACAGCGTATATGCTCCCTCATCCCGGTTCATCGTCCTGCGGGCCCGCTTCCTTATCTCCACTGCCTCCATGATCCAGTGTTGTAAATGATTATCTATATTAACACTGGATCATGGAGGCAGTGGAGATAAGGAAGCAGACCCGCAGGACGATAACCTGGGGTGAGGGAGCATGTAGAGCTTGTAAGATGGCTATAATTTAGCGGGAAGAAGTTTGATACGGTTAGGTTTTGTGTGAGAGCGCTTTGTGGACTACAGCTCTTCGCTGCTCTCGACGCGTATGATATACGTCACCATTCGCACTCGGAATATTATTTAGACCCACACAAAACATTTGTGTACTCCAAGGCTTTTAATGACTGGGACCAGAAAATAATAATTTTCTCTCCATTGACTCCCATTCATATTTTCCGAGCCTAGAGATCGGATGGGGGTCTACAGGAAGGGGCGTGACTTACGAGCTCTATGCGCTGTCACATACCTGGAGCGCCATCCTTGAGAAAACAACCTGACAGCAGGAGGCGTGGTCATCCTGTTAAATTTGACAGGGTGACTACGCCTCTGCAACATCAGCTGATATAAGGCACGTCACCAGTGACATCTGGTGACGCTTTTGAAGAAGACGGAAGACTTATCTTGTCTCTTGATATAAAAGAAAAGAAAAACACTAATTTAACACTTAGACAGAATGAACTTCTATGGATCACCTTCTGTGTGATCGGAGCCCAAGGGGGCTCTATCCAACATTCAGAGCGTATGAGTTGTCACGGACACAGTTCTCATCGTGGAGGTGGCTGAGCTAGATGCTAGCAGCTAATGGTGCTAAGTCCATAAACAGGGCTTAACAACAGTACAGTGCTGATGGAGCTAACTGTGGGGAGCTGTTGGGTGGGCGCCACACTTCTGCAGCACCTCCATTCTGATATTAGCAGCGAACGGCGTACACACGCAGTGCACAGAGGTGGCGGTGAGCTAGCCAGTGGGATACACATATGCACAAACATTCATGTGCGGCCGGACTGGCTTAGCACAACAAACCACAGAGAAGCTCATATTACAACACACATAGGTAACATGATTTCATCTGCTGCTCTGGACACCATTACTCCACTATACTCTCTATCTTTACCATAATATATCTATGTATTACTCAATTACATCTTCACTTTATCTTTAGGCTATCATTAGATAGCTGTTCCTGGGAGAGGTTCAGCAAATGAGTGTCCACAGAATAAACAACCACCACTTACTATAGAACATCCTGTGTGTGTACACAAGCACGCTGTATGTTGTGAGTGACCATACTTGTGATTATGCAGATTGGGGGTCATGCCTGCATCTGTGTGCATCAGTATGAAATGTGCCTGCAGCCATGATTGGCTTCCAAGCTGACCTTTTCTCTCCAGCTCTGACAGTTCCCATTAAGACATAACAAAGGAGCAGATTTCCTCAGCCCCAATCTCTCTCCCCCCATCTCCCTCTCTCCTCCTTCTCCTCCTCCTCGTCACCGCAGCCTTCTCCTCCAATATTCATCAGCACCATCAGCGCTTAGGGAGGTTGCCCCCTCACTCTCTTGGATATCTTCTTCCCTCCATCTCTCTTTGCCTTAGTCCCCGTATCTCTTCTGTGATCTCATCTCGCTCCATCTCTGTCTCTCTTTTTACCCTTTCTGAATCTTTGTCTTGATCTTTCTCTGCCTCAATTTCTTAGCGTACTCTATCAATCTCTCCCTCCCCTCTGACACAGAGGGAGCTTGAAATATAAATGCAGCCATGAAACACTTCACAAGCAACTGCTGTGGGGCTGCTGACATACGGTCCGCACACACACGAATGCAAACGCGTTTGTGTTAATCTAGAGCACAAGGAGACTTCTGAGTCTTCAGAGTCCACTCTCAGCTTATGTTTAAATCTCCTCTCTTTTTGTCAGAAAGGCTGCTTTCATCTACTCGTATTCAGACTAGAGATAAAGTGGTCTTAAGTCCAGAAACTGCAGCCCAACAAGAACTCAATAGGGGATTTAATATACGAAAGCAAACATCCATGGGAGACATCATTTTTTGGGAGACACTGTTGTTAATAAAATGCCTTCACATTCTGTTCACACACACCGGTTGCAGAGTACGCATTGTGCAATATTGATGGGACTCAGCGCAGAACTATAGCTGCTGTTCATGTGGCTTTAAAGAGATCTGAGGATGCCATCATGCATTAGTTCAAACTATGGAATCAGGCCACTTGAATAAAACATGCTGGTGTGTGAAGCCACAGAGGGACATACATACACATGCTCAGTGGAAGACTCGTGGTATGTTCTGTGTTTGTGCGGCCAGCTTCGGAGACATTTAATGTATTTATTCTTCATGCATATTTTATAACTGTTCTCTGTCATGTTAGTGTTTACAGCAGTCATGACTGTGATTGATATATGATGCGCTCATATCAGGAAAAGCTTTATTTAAACTCAGAGCGCTCGTAAGCAGATCTTTGTGTTTAGATTCTGTTCACCGTCCAATTTCCAAAGGTCAAGTTTTATATTTTATATCTTTTTACTAGAAATCAGATCAATCTTCCGCTGTCATCTCACAGAGAGGTCAGGAAGGAAAGCGGCACAGAAGATGGAGGAAGGAATGGATAAAAAGATCCGTCCGGATGCTTCCCACGGATGGATGGTCACGCTGTCTAAATATGAGCTGCTTGACCTGGCAATCATCATGTACAATCCACTGTTGGACAACAACTGCTTTGCATATGTGCAGCTATCACACTGAATCACAGAGCATGTGCATGGGCAAGATTTCACATCTGTGCATGTTAAACAACAGTTGTGTGCGTGATGACACATGTAAATCAGAGCTTGTGAGTGTGTACTGTATGTGTGCACGTATACACCGTGGCCTGTTGTAGTCTCAGGTAGTGGTTGATTGGTTAATGATTAATAATAAATTAATTAAGCAGATTAATACAGCCTGTTTTCATCCCCAGGTCGTCAAATACCAGTGCTTTGTCACATCGCTCGGTGTGTGATAATGATGCCAAAGACGCCCTTTAGCGTCTTTATGAGGCACGTTGGACTTTCAATTAACTCCAATTTAAACAACATTTGGCATCAGAGGAAAAACACTGAATTTGTTAAAAAAAGTTATTTAAAAAACAGGCAGCAATTTGTTCAAATTGGTGAATACACATCACCATGTCCTAACATTACTTGTGGTGTACCCCAAGGGTCAGTACTGGGACCTAAAATGTTTCTATTATAAATTAATAACTTGTGTAAAGTTTCAAAAACATAAAAAAAATGTGTTTTTTTGCAGATGATACCACTATTTTGTGCTACGGAGAGGATTTACAACATTCACAATTGCTAAATTCGACAAAGATTAAAACTATGTTATTTGGAAATTGAAAAATTGATACGCAAGTGCAAATTAAGATGTGAGAAGTGTATGAAAATGCATTTCTGGGAGTGATACTGGATCACAAAATCAGCCACAAACCTTAAATAAGTCACATTCAATCAAAGCTGTCAGGGAGCACTGCAGTTATGGGAAATCAAGACACATACTACACCATAAATCACTATATATCATCTACTGCTCATTTGTTTTACTGCATCTTCATTACTGTCTGGAGGTCTGGGGTGACACCTATAAAAGCAATTTGTATACATTACACATATCACAAAAAAAGCCATTTGGATTTGACATAATGTTGGATACAAGAACACAAACACACTGTTCAGCAGTGGCATCAGCCATTGAAAAAGCCGTTTACGTCAACCACTAGTTTTAAGGGATTCTGAGAGAAGGGATCATCTGTAGCACACACATAAATACAGTAAAATAAAGGCACACATACACATCCACACACACACACGTCCCGTGATTCCTCTGGGATAGGTACATGGGTACAAAGCCTGTCCCTTTGTCTCACAGCCCATTGCTTCACTAAGCACCATTCTAATTCACAAATTATTATCCAAGTCACTGACATCCCAGAAACACTTGGCGCCCGTCCACGCCACACACAGATTCACACATTATCCTAGCGTACATGGTGTGGATGCATGAATGTAAATGTGCGTGAATGAGTCTGGAAAATCCTATTTAGCTTTTCTGAGAAACCAAATCCAGGAAACAAAAGCTCTGATGAGGTGTTATGATCATGACAGAGCTGATGCAGCTGGACTGCAGTGGAAGGGAAGGAAGAAAGAATGTAAAGCAGGTGTGTGAAGTCACATTCACATTCAGTTTAATGTCTGATGAAAGACAATGACAAATGTTGTCTTTGATCACTTATTTCCTTGTGTAAATAAGGCAACTTTTCAAACTTAACAGTCTCTTGATATGTTCACATATGGATTCAGCAGTTTGTGATATTTTATTGACGGGAAAATGATTAAAAACAAATTTAGTGTTACTTTCTAACAGACCCAGCCTGTTCCTGACTTGTGATTTAAAGTCAAAAGGTCCCCAGGGGTCAGTTCTGGGTCCTCTATTGTTTTCTATTGATATGCTTCCTCTGGGTCAGATAATCCATAAATGTAATATTAATTTCCACAGTTATGCGGATGACACGCACATTTATGTTGACTGCTGTCAGTGTCTCTCATGGTATGGCTTGTCTCTCAGACACTAAGTGCAGGATGTCACAAAACTTCCTCCAGCTCAATGAGTCCAAATCTGCAGGCCTTTTTTTGGCCCCCGAAACCTGACCTCTGACTTTAAAAAAGAACCTTGGAAACCTGTCCTCCAATGTCAAGCACTCTGCCTGCACTTTGGGTGTCATCTTTGAGTCTGAGCTCTGTTTCAGCATACAAATAACCAAGGCTGGAGCCTATCCCAGCTGACATTGGGGAGAGGCGGGGTTCACCCTGGTCAGGTCACCAGACTATCACAGGGCTGACACATAGGCCTCTAGTTTCGCAGACCGGGCGAGGCGGAGGCGCAGCGCTCCTACTCCTCTTTACCACCTCCGTCCCTCCTACCTGCCAAGTTGGAAAGAGGGAGGAGAGAAGGCGTGGAGTGGGTTTTACACACACCACACCAATCAAATGAGCCCCTCTCCTCGCCCTTAAACGCACCACGCGAAGGCGTAATGAGAGTTTACTCAATTCGCCACGGCAGAAGAGAGCAGCAGTCTCACTCTGTTTCTTTTCTTTTGACTTTTCTAAGATGACAGGTGCTGAATATATACTCCCTATCTGAGCCCATAGAGACAGACAACCATTCTCACCTACGGACAATTTAGAGTCACCAATTAACCTGCATGTCTTTGGACTGTGGGAGGAAGCTGGAGCACCTGGAGGAAACCCACGCTGACACAGGGAGAACATGCAAACTCTGCACAAAAGTCTTACCCTTCAACCTGCATCTTTGCACATTTCTGACATACTTGTAAAGCTTGGTTACAAAGTTTGTGAAGGCCAGCCTTCTATAGTGCAGCTTTCCTTGAATCAAATCCAACACCTGTCTCTCTATCTCCAGTTCCTTGTTGCCTTCAGAATACTAACTCCTCCAATTATATCTGTCAGTGGTCCGACTACCTTTGGTTTATTCAGAGAACACAAACTGCACTTTTTAAGAGATGTGAAAAATTCCAAACCACTCAGACCAAGAGTGGCAAAACTGAGTTTCACAAATTGATGAGATGATGTGGTGAGTTTAAATGTGGCAGAGGATGACTGTGGGATGAGTCATTTCAGTGTCGAGAGATCCGCTGGAGCGTTCACAGTTTAGGTGCTGCTTCTGTTTGGCATCAGGTGCAGCAGGAAGGATGAATGTTTTGATATCTGTTACACACACATCATGTCAACGTCCCATGTACTGTATCTGTAATTGTCTTATGTCTGCTGGCATATTACATGACAACAGCCACAGTCCCACTTTACTGAGGATTAACTGTATCTCTGTTTTACTTTGATGTAACAATTAAACTCCAACAACTGAGGATTTACTGTACATTACATAACATATAATGTCAAGGAGGTGTATTTTGAGAGCACACTGTGTGTTGTCAGGAATCTGTATTTCATGACAGTCACCACTGTAAGGCACCTACTATAAGGAGAGGATGAAGATGAATAGCAGTATGATGATGTCGTAGCAAAATTTGATGCATACTTCTACTGAGGTGCACCGTTATTCATGAACACGCATGCATCAACAAGCAAAGGCAGCACGCAGGAGAACGTGCAGAGACTTTTATTCATGCACTATGAGCTGTCGTAGCGCTGCGATCTCGGAACATCCCGTGAGGAATACATGAGGGACTGAATTGTGGTGAGCTTCTTCAGGTCTTAATGACTGGTTTGAAGTTGCAAGACATAAACCCTGTGTGGGTCATTTAGAACTGAAGAAGCTTCTTGGCGAAACGTCTTCAAGAAACACAAGCAAGTCCAGTTGACTACGATACAGCACTTAAGATTACCAGGATCTGCAAGACTCGACAATACAGGAGGTACTTTCCGTTCACTTCACTTCAGGGAAGGGCTGTTTGGAAAGTACCTAGCACAGGACTGAAAACATGAAGCTTGAATTTTTTTGTAAACAGCTGCTTTGATGTAGCTTTGCTGTTGTTAAATGTGGACTCCTATGACGACAATTCATCATGATTTTTATCCATTTCTGAATTTTTTGTCCACATGAGGCTGGTGAGAAAAAGTTTTTTGTAACATGAGTGAATAACAGATCTGCAAATGCTCATGTGGGGGTGAAGTGCTCCTTTAATGTACAGTCCCAAACGTACAGGAAGTCAAATCTCTGCAAATTTAAAGCCAAGTATAAAATGACACAGCAGAAATTCATATTTCTAAAACGGATTTAGGAACACACACTAAGTACACAACAATGCAAGGATCAGCGTGGACGGGCTGATGACCCACAAACCAAACTGAATCTTTGTTCCTGTTTGTCACTTAATACCTGTCTGCAAACCTGCACACCTCCACCTTCCTACCTTCCCCATCTTCCTCTGTCCTTCCCCTCACTTCCTCCCCTTGTTTGTATCACAGAACAACAAGCAGCCGTTGTTGTGGTAGTCCTGCTGGCTAAGAAAGCAGCACCCCAACTAAGCCGGGTCAATACCATGTTTAATATCACATTCCTTGACTTAAGAGGTAACACTCAAGGGACGCGTCCTGGTGGGGAAGTCCTATATTTGCATCCACGGTCACCCCTCTCTCTGCATCCCTTCCTCCCTCACTTCCTCTGCTCCTCTCCCCCACCATCCCCTTTCTGCCTCCTCTCACCAGAAAATACAGCTCTCTCAGTTGGGTGACAGAGGCGGGGTGCATATTAAGTCCTCTCAGAAGGTTTCTTAATCCCAGCCAAGCCGAGCCGAGCCAGGAAAACATGCAGAGGAGATAGCAGTGTGATTTTCATTTTTTCCACAAGCTTTGCTTGTCATTATCAACACCTCCACTTTGGTGAGGGCTAAGCTCCTCGTGATGGCACACACACTCTCACACACACACACAGTCACTATTCAAAAATATACAGTAACCACATGAGGAAATAAAGACTTCACATCCACAGAGAAACTGAGGCTTAGAAAAAGGAACCCACACATGACACACGCTCCACCATCATTTACAAATTATCATCATGTTACAACCACAAACATACAGCACAATGGTGGATGCATCTATCTTGACATCATCCTGCAACAACTTGAAGCACAACATTTGATTCTTCTAAGTAAATCCACCTGGGTAAAAATGCAGCAGTAGTTCAATAATGTAGCAGGATGTGGACGACTACAGTGTCTACTGACTGTACACACTCACAGACACACATCTCACAGCTGGCAGGGAGAAGAGTGTGTCTTTGCAAATTGCTTCAGGCATGTTGTACAGTACAGCGTGTGTGGGAGTCAGGGAACGCCACAGTTACACTACCTCACCCTCCCTCGACGTCCCAGCATCTCTCCCTCTGTCTCCCCGTTCCCTTCATCCTCCCTGCTTTAGGTACCAGGCTCTGCTTTGTATCATTGAGGTGTGAGTATGAAAACTGCATGTGTTGGGACTCTTGCGCTTTTGTCTGCAGGGCACTCTCCTCCCTCAAGGCTGTAAAGGATCCTACTTATTCTACCGCAGTCTAATTTAGTCGAGTCTGTTGTTGTAGTTCTGACAGTGCAACTCTTGCAAAATGACAAAAAGTTAAATTGCACAATGATTCACTAGAAATGATCAGAGTAAACACAAGCCTTGCCTTCAGTTTGTTATACATTGGAATTGTTATTTTTGCATTTCCATTGTCAAAACTTGTGTTTGGTACCAATGAATTGTTCCATACAACACATCCTCTCTCTGATCTCGTCACATATTGACGTGCTTGCACATGGACTTTCCACTTTACTCCCATCTGGTAACAACCCTGCCTATCTTAACTGTACTGTCTGTGTTGGAAACGCACAGGAGATCTACGGTTTAGGTGTCCATGCAGGTTATGTACGGTTGTGGATGGTACCATAACAAAAGTCTTTGGTGGAAATGCATCTATACAGCAAAGTGTTCATACTGGTAACTCTTTTGAGGCAGAATGCATTCTGTAAAAACAACCAGGTCTCACTCTGAAGTTGCTGAAATCCAGCGCTTGGGAAGTGACTCGCGGCGTCAGACACAGATGAAACAGCCATTCATTAACATACGACACACAGCTAGATGCCATTATAGTTTAACGGTGCGCAATGGTGCCAGGGAGAAACACAGCGGCACAGGAACAAAAGTTAAGGCGGTGAAAGTCCATGTAGGGTGTGTGGGTGAGGTGATGGATGGGTCCAAAACAATGAGCTTCACCCTGGAGAGTGGTGTTTGCGTTCAGTAGCCTTATAAAGCCAAAAAAAAAAACATGAGCGCCATCTAGCGGGCTCAGAAAATAAAGAATATGCTTCATGAGGCTTCATTTGGCCATCACTGCTCAGAACATCAACAACCAACATACCCAGGGTACCTTGCACGTCTTATCTGGACGTGGAAAGTCCATGACCAAACGTCGACATGTGACGAGGTCGGAGTGAGAATGTGTTGGTTAGACCTGCTATGTTTTGTGCCAGAAAAGTCACATACTACTCTCTTACGTTTTACTTTTGATAGATATGATAGATAGATGAATGTAAAGACACTCCACTCTGTTTCTGTAGACCCGCCAAGAGTGATCTGTCTTCTCTCCAGCTAATCGTGTCACATCAGTTTCAGGAGACCGATTCTCCCAGTTAAACTTTCATCCATGTCACATCAATAATTTACACCCATCAACTTTGAAGTTTTGAGTAAGGACCTTCAGTATTTGGATCAAGCAGACTTCAGTAGTGAAACCCTCATGTGGAAATGTTCATTCAGCTGTCTTTCCAGTAAAAGTTGCAGACTGAGGAAACTGAATGGTTGGAAACAGCATCATTTTTGCCATGCAGAACTTTTCTCTGCAAACTTACTGGGATTCTGAACAGGTTTCCTCTGACAGCCTGAGCCTATTATCTCTCTACATACAGAGTAAACAATCCATTACAGAGTAAACAATACTGTCAGGGAGGTGACTGCAAGAACATCACATCAAATGGGCCTCTGTGGACTAATGTGAGTCAGGCGAGGGCCCTGGAGAAAAAAAACTTTGCCCTACCTATTACTTTCTCCACAGCTATTACAACATATACATATTTCTGTCACAAGGTTTGAAGAGGCAAACTGCAGAGCTGTTCACTGAGACGGACACTTTATGCAAAGTGTGGCCGTATCACAGGCCGATATTACGGAAACAGTATCTAGTTAATAACTGCTGGCACAACGGAGAGGACGTCCGTATATGGTCAAAGACACTGTAGATTTGTGAGGGTGGATTTTCTCTTTAATTGCTTTAAAAAACATCTCGTGTAATGTGGATCCACGGCTGCGTCCTATTTCTGGGTTTGCCAAACTCTTGCATAACTTTTAACACTGGCAGCAGGTACATTTAAAACCAAGGGTGCTTTCAGGTGTCAAACAGGGCCTGTCTGAAAGCTGTGTAGGAGGAAGAGAGAATGAGAGAGGGAGAGAGAGAAAGGGAGAGAGAGTGGAGTGGAGACTGAGCCAAAATTGGATATCTGACTGCCAGTCTGTATCACGACTCCATACTCTGCAGAGTAGGTGAAAATGTGCTCCCTGTTTGACCATTGATCCATGACTCCTGGATGTATGTGAGAGACGGGAGACAGGACGATCGAACCTCAATTTGTGTTTGTGTTTCTGTGGATGTGCGTACATACGGCCCGAACCACCTGTTTCTGGTCAGCGTTCTGTCTGAGATACAGCATTGACGTCAGATGGAGTTAAATTATAGGCTGCAGGCTTGATTGCTGGGCTTTGCAGCATCACTTTGAAATCTAATTTGACTTCAAATTTGGCTGAATGAACCAACAATCGGCCATTATACAAAGAGCAGGCAAGCAATTTAGCTGCAAGATGCAATCACACACCGGACTGTGCATCAATTTCTTTGCAACCGGGAACCCACTTAGCAAACCAAGGCAATCTTATGAAGAATATGTGGTGGTTATGTTTGAGTAGAAGCTATATCATCACTAAAATTCCTCTTCTACCTTCATCTAAGTAACTCTGAAACTGATACTAGGACACAACAGAAGTCACAGCAGTAAGAAAAGCCAAAGCTATGATTCTGACAAAAAAATACTGCCCCAAAATGTCTAGACGAGCCCTAAAGCTCATAGTAATTACGTTCTGCTGCATTTATTTTGCTTTTTAAGTTTCTCTAAGGTCCAAAAATCAACTCTCTCTAACATAGTTTTTTCAAAACTAACTGGTCTATTCGATTAACCCTTCAAACCCTTCGACGGCCATGGGATATCGTTGTTTGCATGATCCTATTTAAATAGACCTTAAATTAGAACCATAGCTAGAACATCCATTCTTCCTTTTAGAAAGCTAAGGCCTCTGTCGTCCACATCATCACATCATGACCTTATGTCACTTACCTTACACGCCGTGCAATTGTAGTATTTTGCTGTAATGGCCACTGGTGATCTTTGTTTGCATCCTGTATATATATCGATCTAAATTAAGAACCATAGTAGCTAGAGCATTTATTCTTTTCACAACGGAAAGCTACGCCTTCTGTCTTTCCTGTCATGGCATCATTACCTTAAGTAATTTCACGTAACCTGCCGTGCAGATGTAGTATTTCGCTGTAATTTCTCCGGGAATTGTCCCATAATGGCCGCAGATCTCAGTTTATATAATCATGTATATATCATTCCTAAAACTAGAGCACTCAGAGAGCGCAGACCTCCGCCAAGCAGCTCGGATTTCTCGCCATTTTATTAATTTTATCCACTTTGCTTCAACCAATCACCACCAAAATCTTTTCATGTGTTTCTTGTCCCATCATCAACCTTTCCTGAAAATTTCATCAAAATCTGTTCAGGACTTTGAGTTATTTTGCAGACAAACAGACCAACGCCGGCGAAAACATCACCTCCTTGGCAGAGGTAATAAAATCCATAATAGGTAGAGCATCCATTCTTTTTGCACCAGAAAGTTAAGTCATGTAACACACTCATAATGATGTCACTGCTCTGTTACATGTGGTGCAAAACCATGTGGAAACATTAAATGGCACCAGAGGACTTGATGATAAATCTATCACAACGCCTTTAAACTATAACTGTATTTAAAAAATTAAATAATGTACATAGTTCAATAACTTATGGAGTGTTAAGAAATATTTTGTTTATGCTCTGCATTTAAATATCTTTAGATCGTTATTTTTTGTGTTCCTATTTTGTAAAATCTGATGAAAAATCTTTTTTTGCTGTGCTGTTTATCAGTCTAGATTGTTTTGGTGTGAGTTGCCAAGTGTTGGAGACATCAGCCATAGAGATGTCTGCCCTCTCGCAGATATAATGGAACACCAGTCAAATCACCACGCAGAAGGAAGCGTGCATCTACTCATGGACAAGCCACTCCTGCCGCTGACAGCGCGAGATGCAACTCAAGCTAGCTCAGTGGTGCTAGGTGAACTAGCAGTAGATGCTTCCTTCTGCGCAGTGATGCGGTTGCCGGGTGTAGTTCAGTCGAAAGAAAATAGATCCTACATGAAACTGCTCACAACAAGGTCTGTGGATTATCTTGAGTAACCAGGTCATAGTTTCTTAAAAGAGACATTGCTGCTGAGTTGTTTTTGGTACTTTGAGCACCGCAAGGGAAGGCAGACATCTCTACGGCCAATATCTCCAACACTCAGCAACTCACCAAAACAATCAAGACTGATGAACAGCACTTCAGGTAAGAGGAAAAATTTGTATTTTGGGGTGCACTGAACCTTCAAGAAGCACATTGTGCACAGTTCAGATTTGTTTTTGTGTTATGTTTTGTATTGTATTTTTGTGGCTGCAGCTCGGGTGTAGAGCACAAGACAAGTTTCCTACTTTGTGGGACAATAAAGTTAATGTTGATAATATTGATCTTGATCTGACAGCTCAAGCTGAAGCTGACATGATATAAAGTGACTCCCTTTTGCCTCGAGTTACCGCAGGCCAAGGAAGAAACCAACAACAGCATGAAGGGACTGATATCAACGCTTGATCAAAAGAAGATCCAGTTGTCAAATGTTCTTCTAACACTTCTGTAGAATACACTGCTGATTTGCAAAACAACACTTCAAAGCCTGAAGTCTTTTGCTGGAGATTTTGTTTTTGCCCAACTTTGCCACAAAGTAGACAGATGGGCTGCCTCCACTCTTTATCTATGAGCTCATCTCCTTTTGCACCACCCTGGAGAACAAAGTGTAAAATTTAAAAGGTCACCACAACAGAATCCAGCCTTGTTTTCTGGTGAGCCGTACAAGAAAATGTGATTTTTAACTACGACATAAAACACCCTGACTGATGCAAAATCTGCAGTAACTTCATAAAGCCATAAATTGTTCTGAAATAGCTTGAAGCTGTGAGCTGCCTGGAGCTTCATAGATTACAATCTTGGCTGTGTAGTATCTGGCACCAGGGGGGAGATTATCTGGGCGTACAAAAATAAAAATAGATGCAATACTTTTAACATATTTTGAATGTTTTTTTTGACAAATCAAAATTTAAGTAAAATCTGAGATGCTACTTCCTTGTGCCTGCTACAGTCTTTACCTTCCTTGCCTTAGTCTTGTCCATCTAATACACACTTCCCTCCCCTTACACAGACACTGGCTCCTACACTTTGCCCCATTTACATTTCTCCACACCTTTCCTCCGTCACCTCAGTTGTCCCTCTCTGTCTCACCTCTCTCTCTTCGGTGGGCAGACGCTGTGGGTGCTCTCTCGCCTCCCACCCGCGGCGGCAAGAGAGTGGCAGGCCGGGCGGGCGCGGCATTAGAGCAGCCGGGCAGCAGGAAGGGCGGCAGCAGTGATCGGCGGCTTTGGTGAAGGTCGACTGGCGCAGGAAGACGTTGAGGAGCTTGAGCAGCGACGGCAGGACCATGGTCCTCAGCAGCAGCTCACCGCGGCGGGGTCAGGGTCAGGGTGGCCCCCTGGGTGTCTGTGACCGCGCGCCGTGCAAACACACGTCAAGACTTCACTATTTGGTGTCGCGATGAGGAGGAGGTCACTGTGCAGAGGCAGCCGAGGAGGCGTAGTGTGGCATGGAGGAAGTCTCATGCCTGGAGACGCTGTCAGATGTCACATTAAAGATGGGTGATCACCCTGTTCCCCTCCTTCTTGGGTGAAGCTCATCCTCTGCGTTCTTCTTCCGCGTAGGCTTCTGCTCCCTGAAGCTTATAAATGGAGGAGTCGCAGCGGTTCGGTAGCCTGTTAAACATCCAACTACTCAGCAGCTTCCAGCCTGATGCAATTGAAACTCAGCCTGCTTTCTGTCTCTGCTCTGCCTTCCCTCTGCACGGCTCAGTCAGTCATGGATCAGTCCTCAGCTGGCCCACGGCTCCTTATTAAACCACCGCCGGCAGGACTTTTTTTTATTTTTTCCTACAACATCTCAATGAGTTTCTTCGACTGTCCTCCCCCCCACAGCGCTGCGGCTGACGGCTGCTGTTAAGTCCTCTGAATCATTGAACAAATCAACATGAGGACAACAGAGGAGAAGAGGAGGAGGAGGAGGGTGAGGAGGAGGAGGAAGGGAAAAGAGAGACGGAAGACGGCAACAGGAGAGTTAGGAGTTGGAGAGATGGAGCCGCAATGCCGTTCAGCTGTGGCTGGTATTACTACTACTACTACTACTCCGAAAAGAGAGTGGTGGAGACAGAGGGAGAATTACAGGAGGAGGGAGAGAGACAAGAGGAGCGTGTTCTGGGAAGTGTTTCACAAAGAGGAGGAAAAAAACCCTGCACAAAAGAGATGAGATGCTCTGTTGAGGATAATCAGAGAGGAAGGAGAAAGGGGGGGGTACAGACGGGTGGGCTATGGTGGAGGGCGGGGGGCAGAGGGGAGAAGATAATGGCACATATCTGCATACACAGGCAGTGTGCTGGTGTTATAACTGCTGGTATTTTGTGATCATTTTATTTAGTCCACCCGAGGGGCTGAAAAATATCGTGGGCACACCTCGCAATATTATGTAATCTAGTGCAACAGCGCTACAAACTGTGGGATGGTTGAACATGATCGCGGAGCTGAGTCAAAACCTTTGAGAGTGTCCACGAAGAAATGGACTGGACGAAATAATACAGAACAATCCCTCCTGGACTGTGTGTAACAGAAACAGCTTTACAAACACACTGAATACAGAGAACAGAGACATATTACTGATTATAATAACATCTTTTCAATGTAGCCACAAACAACAAAGTGACATTAAACCACCAAAATGACCATCTGTATCTCAACTGACCCTTCGCTAAGTCGTGTATTAATGATACTCGTTACCTGGAGAGGTTGGAAAAGATATACGTTTCTTCCCTGTTCCAAAATCAAACCCTGAAAAGTGTAGGGTTAGCTAGCTAGCTACTGAAGATATAGCCTACTGAATGTATACACATGCTGCTTTTGATTTTAATGATTATAACAGTGAAACAAAGAGCGACCCTGCTGTACAGGAACCAGTGAAGGGAAGCAGGGAGACTTTGCTGATATTCAACCAGCTCTGTGCCAAACACTGTTCATCTGCACACACTGTGATGCCACACAGCTGGTTCAATATCAGCAAAGTTTCCCTTTATATTCATTGTCTTGTGTGTTGATCAGCAGTGATGTGGTGGTTCACTTTTACACTGTGATCTGTAGCCTATAGTTTGGCTTTAGCTTCTAACTATGTTTGTCTTTTTAACTTGTTGTTGCTGCTGAGTCAGTTTGACATCCTGGATATATCCTTCAAACACAGACTGTAGACCCCTCTGTCTGCTTCTCTCTTTCATTTCTCCAAAAATAAGATACTGTGTCTTCAGGGAGTGCAGTTAGTTACAGTGTGGGCTCCGTGCTTACTCTGACAGCTTGTCGGACCATCACAAAGGGGCGGGGCTTAGTGAAAGGTCAATTTTTATGACCTGGTTTTTCTCACACATCTTAACAGTGAGCATAGAATCCAAAAAAGTTAACATCCTTGATGCATTAAAGTCATAGGGGTCCACTCTTAACAACAGCAAAACAAAACTTATGCAGGATAATAATCCAATATCCAATAATCCAAGTCTTATTTTTCCAATCACATGCTCAGTACTTCTTAAACACATGTACAGTATTTATGCTTAAACCCTTACTACATAAAATACTGCTTACGCAGTGTGATACGTCACGCAGTAGGCAGTCCCTCCCTGCACCCTGGCTGCCTCGCAACTCGCGAGTGATTCATCGTACACACGAACCGCATCAGTAGTTCCACTCCCGGCCTGCACGCTCGCTGCAGCTCAACCGAACTGAGAAATGAACGAATCAGTAACGGAAGTGATTCAGTTCAGTACATTCACTCAACAGATTTGTTCTTTTGAACGATTCATTCACGAACAACACAAGACTACCCAGAACATCAACAACCAACACACCAGGGAATCTTGCATGTCGTATGTGGACGTGGAAAGTCCATGACCAAATGTCGATATGTGAGAATGTGTTACTCTGGAAGTCTGCAGAACGTCTGCTTTAGGCCCCTTATGGACTGGCTGAATTGTGAATTTGGACAGCCCTAAGCACTCTCAGGCTTCCCGGGAACGCGCCCGCAAAGTCCACGAGTCTGCACGAGCTGTGAGGTCTGAACATTTGGATTCAGCCTTCTTCACAAATTCAAGGTAACGCAGCGTAAAGAACTGACAAACAAATCATTATTTTGGAGTTGAAGAATCCTTTAAATTGGACTTGCAAGTGGACTAATGCCAAATGTGAAACAACTGGCTCATACATCAAATATTATCCCCAATACTGCAGGCATGCAGACAGACAGCAATACATCCAGTGCTATAATAAGATAATAAGAGGGTCTTGCCCACTGCCAGACTGGGCAGTTTATTGGGGCAGAAAAGGCAGTATTAATGCATTATTCCCCAGCTCAGTGGCTTCGCCCCGGCAACCACGCTGTACAGTATCTCCTCCAACGCACAGACACAGAGCAGAAAGCACAGGCGCTCCCTGATATAATGAAAGGCCGTATGACAATTCAGAGAGGATCTGTAGAAGACGCTGGTGTTCATGTGGACAAGGGATGTGTCTATGTGTGTGTGTGTGTGTGTAAGAGAGAGACAGAGTGTGTGTGTGGTGTTGCTCCCAGGGAATTTCTCAACCACTGGAAATTGCTGTGACAGTTACCCATACTGCCCTCTGTCCGTTTGTGTGCATATGTGTGTAATGTGGATGTTAAGTGTGTTAGTGTGTGCAAGCTGCGCAACCATGGTGACAGGTGAGAAGGGACGTGTGCTGTGGCTGACACACACACACACACACACACACACACACACACACACACACACACACACACACACACACACACACACACACGCACACAACTCTAGTAAAGGTCACAAAGCAGTTAGCCTCATTATGCTCTGCTAGTATCCTAAAAATAGGCTCAGGGAGATGCTTTACCCCGTGCTGTGCCACCCAGGCACTCTCTCTCTCAGACTGGCAATCCTCCCTCTTTTGGATTGGCGGGCCCGACTTCCAACCATAGCCTACGCTTCATCATTCATACTCTGAAGCATTTGACTGGTAGAGCTTGTGGATACGTTCACTGGACAGAAGCAGCAATGTCTGGAGGTCTCTTTAATGGCAGAAGGCTAGAGTTAGGTGGTTCTACATCTAGGCTGTGTACTGCCCACAGTAAGCTCTATCAATCAGAGAGGTGATTATCTGGTTGGTATAACTCGTGGCATCTCCTCTGCAGAGTAGAGTCTGAATAACTTTAACAACAAAAGCACTCTCTTCATATCATGCTGCAGCATTGTGTAAGCTGCCGGTGCGGTTGCCTGATTCAGCAGACTGGAATTATTCAGACGACTTCAGTGAACACGTTTTTGTCAAGACGGGGGTCATTTTTTAATCCGTAGAAACTGTTTGTATCTGAGACAAACTACCTTCGGGGATCAACTGCAAAGTGTGTTTTATCTCATCTTGATGGCAGATGACTGAAAAACTAGACTGGTTTCTCACTCAGTGGCTCCCAGCACACACTGAAACTGAGCTGTATGGGAGCATCACTTCTGTGGCTGTTCAGACTTAGCGAGTCTTTGTTTTGAGTGACAAAAGCTGTATGAGATGTATGTTTGGGATAATGCATGACGAGATGACTGTTATCAAGGATTGATGGCCGAGGGCAGGGGTCGGCAACCTTCACCATTATTGGCCGAAAAAAGAAAACAAAATCTGTCTGGAGCAGCAAATCATACTTGAATAAAGGTAACAGCCTATTAAGTCTAGATTAGCCCATCAACATTACAAATAGGTCTTAATGAGCATTCATTAATATGATTTACTACAAGATGGCTTCTCTGCAGTTGGCTATCTATAATCATTTAGTACTTGAATTTTGCAGCATTGGTGGTGAAAGCAAATGAATCTGTCCACACACTATTAAATCCTCTAATTCCTCCAAGACTTTTACCTTTTGGATCTGGAATCTCCACAGAGACTCCAGGCTACTGGAGTTCAGCAAAATTTAGAGACATGACGAACATTTTAGTTGATTAAACGTTAAAACATTTTTTAATTTGATGTATAGGCACATTTCTACAGTTGTAGAATGCAATAGTCACTCTGAATTGAGAGGGCGTAAAGTCAAAACAAGTATTCTCACAGACGTGTTTGCATGATGGTTGCTTTGCCTAACCGGCATCCCTTTGGAGCATCGTTTTTGCACATCCGATTAACGAAATTAATGCATCGCAGCCACAAGATATACTGTACGCATGGACAGTAGGGGGCAGCTTTGGCATGAGAGAAACTCGCCATACTTGCCATTGTCACAACGTGCTTGATACATACCATCTACGATAGTGTCACTGTCACTTCTGCTGCTGTGATCTCTGATTTAACAGTAAAGTAACCTCCTCGAGGTCACGGTCTGAGTTCCCTGGCGCCCTCTAGTGGGAAGTATGTCAGCAATTGGCCTCGTTTCCACCAAACACTTTCAGTATGGTACCTTGAAACCTAAAGTATCCCTTCAGACATGGTACCTAGACTAGGGATGGGCATCAGTTTTCGATTATCGATGATTGATTGTTAAGGATTTTGATCGGTCACAAATAATTTTGCTCAATAGTCGCAGTGTTTCCTCTACAATGCTACGACACCCATCACCGGACCTATGCCAGGCAAAAAATCATAAAGCCTCTGAAAACACTACGTCATTGAAAGATGGAGGTTTCGCTGAAAACCGAAGCCTGTAACCCCTGGCTGGCAACGGTTGTAAACACCCAGGGGTGAACTTCCTGGGGGGATGAAGCTCAAAACTGGGGCAGCTGCGCTCTCTTGCGGTGACAGTCTGCACTGCACTCTTTTGCTTTCTCTCTTTTGAAATACTTGCTTATCAACCTAGACCCTACAGTAGGTCCGCTTAGCGTTCCCACCGCAAACCATACTCTTCATGTGGGCGGGGTTGTTGTCACTCACTGCTCCATCCAGCACTCACTGTATTTCCTCCTTTATCAGTCTGCACCTGGTTTATCGTCCACAGAACGAGGCTGCACGCCGACATTTTCAGAACGAAATAGAACAGGCTGCAGTGAGAGTCTCTCTCCATGGGATATTTAAAAATAGCAGCTTTGTGCCTTTAGTCCTTCTCAGGCAAGCTCAGGGGTTTAGTGTTGCTGTAGCCCACAGGAAGTGTGTCCAAATATCCTCTGCTACCATCCATCATAATCACAACAAGAACAATGTCCTGGACTTTGCATTGCTGCAGTCTCACACTCCATCTCTGCATCCCAAACAGTCCCTTCTCCCTCATCTGACTGTTACTCAGTTGCACTTAAAAACAAGGCATAAGCTTACACATGCATAATGTGCAGTATGACTTCTGTGCCTCACTGTGCGATTTAGTATACTATGAAATTGTTATGTTATGATTTATCGTAATTGCTTCAACTATATTATGGTTAATGTATTTACTTTTTTAGGAACTTTTGCCTGCACCGTGTGGCGGGGGGACTAGCAATAGGTGCATTTACATTTTTTATTTCTATGAAAATGTTCATTAATATGCACTCTCACCCTTCAGAAATAAATGAATTTGAATTGAATTGATGAACAACGCTCTGTGACGCTTGTTTTTTCTCCAAGTGCGGATTAGAATATATGCAGCTCACATAATCTGGTCGAAATTAATATATATTTTTAGATAGTTCCACTTGGGGGGACCAAAAATGTGGATGGTACAGAACGTTTCCATTGGTACCATCCACAACTTTTCAGTGGAAACAGAATAAAGGGAACTGAACTGAACCAGACTGCAGGTCCAGCAGGTATGTCTCAGGCAAATGTCTCCTAGACTGTGTACTTTACATTCATGTGTGTGTAGTTTATATGATAATTACCTCTACACTACATTGCTCCACAGTATCTGTGCATACATGTGTCTTCTCCATACATGTGTTGTGTGTGATTATAGATACTGTGCGTGTGTGTGAGATTAAGAAAGACAGAGTGAGCAGGAGAGTGGCGGCAACAGCTTTATAATTAGGATCCAGCTGGCTTAGTGTTAAATTAAACTGATTGTGGATTTGATGGGCTGCTACTGCTACTTATAGGAACTGCACCTGTCTTAACACTACACACACACACACACACTCAGACACTTCCCTCAAACTCTCAGTCTGTAATTAATGATTAGCAGGAAGATGCCGGTGGGAAGGAGAGCTCTGAACTCTGCATCGCTTCAGTCTCTACAAACAATTTGTCTCACACTGTACATGTGCTGTCTTTGTGACCGGCTTTTAGCTGTCTGGGCAAATTACTTACCAGGTGGTTGACTGACTGGTTACTGGTTTTACTGGTTGGCTGTGTGAGTAATGGAGTGACTGGTGTTGTTGTGGCCTCCATGGTCTCCTACTAGGCTGAAAGACTGTTTAACAGGCTGGCTGTAATGCTTTCTTTGCCTGCCCACTCTGTCAGCACAGCTTGTGACTCCGGGGGTAAATAATGCTCTGGGTTTTCTGGGCCAGAGCTCCACACACACACACACACACACACACACACACACACATGCACGCACACACACACACATACATCACATGACCGCATGACACAACGCTACATTTATAGTACATACACACAACAGCACAGAAACACACACACACACACACACACACACACACATGGTTACACCAGGAAAAAGAGGAAAGACAGAAAAGGAAAGAAAGTGAGGAGAGGAGAGAGGAGAGGAGGATTTTAGCAAGGCTGGTTCTTTACATATGGGGGTTAGGTTGCCTGGATACAGCGGAGAGAAACTCCAATCTAAATTTAAACCTGGAGAGGAGGAGAGAGAAGCTGGTGTAGAGTGAGATGAAAGAGTGGAAGAGGACAATGGAGAGGTGAAAGGAGAGGAGAGACGAGAGGTTGAGGGTGATGAAAAGGGGCAGAGGAGGACAGTGAACATGAGCGAGGACGGTGCAAATGACACTTAACTTATATATACTGTTCGGATACATGCAGTCGATCCATAGATTGAAACTTTGACTTAGCAAGAAAGTGAGAAAGAGAAAGGAAGAGGTTGAGGGTTAAGAAGTAAAGCTCTCGCAGCTAAGCCCCTCGTCAGACATGTACTGCCATCACAGCCAGCAGATGTAAGAGAAAGAATCCTCCTCTTATACTCTTATATCGTTGCTTCGTTCCAGGTTCCTATTGGTCATGGCTGTTTACACAAACTGATAGATGGACATGTAAACAGAAACCTTCCTGAAAAGCTTACCAATTAAAAGGCTTTTGCACACACACACTTTCCACTTTTTCCACAAGACCATCGTGATAACATGCTCACACACTGTCACACGCAAACTCTGCCCCGAGCAAGATGTTTGTTAGTGCACAGCAACAAATCAATGGCGGCATTGATAAATGGCCGTGGTTTCCAAACGAGGCATTGCATGATGCTGTTAGACGTAACTGTGCTGGGATTGTTTCGATCCGGGAGCCAGCAGCTCCCCTCCCTGGCCGAGGAATCACAACACAGCATGTGGCTGCACGGCTGTGAGGGCTGCTGGGGAAGCTGATGAAGTTTCAGCTCGGCGCTTCCCTTCCCTCTCCCCTCTCTGTCTTTGTCTTATTGCCTTTCTGCTCGTTCATTTTCTGTGCCCGTCTATTTGTATTCAGGAGGCCCATTTGGTTTGTCATTTAGCATGCTCTCCCTGACTTCCCTCTGGTACTCTGTGATACACGGAGCCACCGACAGAGCAGGGGGCTGGCTCAGAGGGGAAGTACAAACTCTCTAAATTGCTTGTTCTGCCATGATGGGCTGTGCTCCGTAAATGACAGGAGGTCTAAATGTGTTCTTGGCAAGATGTCCTCCTGACGTCTACATGCTGTAATTGTGAACCTGCTCCCCCAAAAGGTCGATCTCAGTGGCATCACTTGAGTTTTCAGACTAATGGAGGAGCACTTAAGATGGATTCCCCTTAAGGGAATAGCAAGTGGAGGTTGATGAAGGCTTGTTAAAATGACTAATGAAATAGGATCTTTAAAAAAAAAAAAAAAAAAAAAAAGTGGCTGGAGCCTCTCCCAGCATGCACTTGGAGTATGGCAGAGAGACACCCTGAGCAAACTGCCAATCCATCACAGACAGAACTTTCTCCTGTACTTCTGAGCTTAGAAAGAGCCCGTCGTCACAGCCAGGGGGGCTGATAATCATGAGCTATATATTGGGGATCATTGATTTTATGACATGCTCATGCAGTCTGATAGGTGCGGTATCCTAATTTATGTTATGAACAGGAATAATTTAATCTTTCATGTTTTCAATTGTCCTTGTGACAACCAACAGGAAATGTGTTCACTGTGAGTAGCTGAGGTGGATTTAAAGCCACAGTGTGTAGGAATTTCTCCCATCTAACGTTGAACTCATATATTGCAGCTGTTAGCAGCGCTGTTAGCTGTTAGCGCTGTTAGCGCTGTTAGCTGTGATTGCATTACCTCTCTCCTGCAGCAGCTCCTTCCAGCTGGGAAAGGTTACCCCGATGTTGACCCTCGTTTTTTGAATTCGCCGGTCTTGTTGCCTTTTCGATTCCCTTTTGAGCTTTCTTGGCGACGAGGATTCTGTCTCCCATGATGGTGCATATGCACGATCCTGCATTATGCTGAAAGAGTGGGACTTTGTTTCAGATTTGCTGGGGTAGTAGTGAAGCACCTCTTGCTCCTCTCCAGCTTCTCAGTCACGCAGCGCTGGCCTGGCTCTCAATGAAAACACCGAAGGCGAGGCTGTATGTCCCTTGCTGGCGGATGTATTCTCAAGATGGCACACATACATGATGAGACACCGGTCGCAATGTATATGTAAATCAGAATTTCGGAGCTTACGGACATGCAAAATTTGTTTGTCTCAAAGAACAACTGAAATTGTTACACATAGTGCTTTAAAAGTCTATCAATGGTGCTGAAAGTTTAATAATGGGTGCAGAACTAGAATTACTGCCTCAGTAGTTTACACCAAATCTCTCCAGACTCATGTTGCCATGACATTTGACAATGCTTCACATACATCTCCCCCCGGCAGCAGAGACGATCCCTACGATCGGCAAAGTCACAAATTCAGTGTGTGACCACGTCCCCCCTTCACTTCCTGAGTTACGATGTTGGGAAAAGTGTTTTCGCAGAGCATTATGATGTCATACTGAAGTTGACCTTTGACACCTTGGGTTTTAAACAGTCATAACTTCACCATTTTATCCTGTTAGACATTTGTGTGGAATTTTGTCATAATTAGCGCATTAATTCTTGAGTTATGACTAATAGTTCATTTATACTTCTGTTTAAGCAGAGTAAAAAAACGGCCCAGTGATCTTTCCCTCTCAGTCGCACACATCAAGCAAAGCCATCTCGTCTGGAAACCTTGTGCAATCTGTGACGCCCCAGTCTCTATCACAGTGATTAGAGCAACATGAATATGCCGAATGCAATCTTACATTTAGTAATGAAAAAAGGGGACATTCCCATCGCTGCCAGTATCACAAGGTGATTGGAAGCATGTTAACAGCGTTACCATGGGGAGGAATATAATTAAAACACAACATCACAGATAACACAGTGCATAGTGTTGCAATGGTGTTATCAACCAGTGTTATCTATAAATCAAATCCTGTGCTGCAGGTATCTACTATGGGACTCCTGTTAATCCCTTGCATCAAACATAAAACCGGCTTAACCCTTAGGACCCCAGAGGGTTTAGGAATGAGGTCAGATATGTCTGGATGAGCACAATCCCTTCCTAAAGGGCATGGTGTTAGAATATGGTAAATTTGTCCAAAAAGAACTGCAGAACACCTTTAGCTATTCAGATCTGCTGTGTGTGACTAGACTTAATAAAATCAACAATATCATCGAGGCCAGCAGCTGGCTTTGGGCCAGGGATGCCGTAATATGGTGTATTAGTAAGGTCTTTAAAGTTTGTCCTGAAGCCTTTTTGATTATAAGCTCTTAGAGTGCAAGCCCACATGAACAATTAGAGTTACTTCTACCTGTCTCTGATGCTCGATGTTTTAAGGAGCTGTATGCGTTATGGCGTCCTGAGCAGAGACTTTAAGTCAAGCTGCCTGTGAGTGTTGTAATCCGATTGTCTCTGTGTTTTTTGTGGTACCTACTGCTGTGGGTGCATGTTCAAGCCGGATTTAAACTTGTGCGCTAGCTCTATGTAGAGCTTTCGCTGTAGCCTACAAACGTGGCCTACACTGTCTGTGTCACTCTGCAGTTACACTTCCAAAACAGTAGTCGGCAGTGGGGTTTCTGTGAAGTGCTGTAACGTTTAAATGATTCAAAACACATTAAACACACATTAAACATGGCTTAATAGAGACAATTTCAAACACAAGTACACAAATCAGCTTCACTATAACTCGCAGCATTCACAGACAAACACTTGTGTTTATCTGGACACATTTCCCCCACAAATACAACATGCTAATGTTTTTAGCACAAGCCTATGGCATTTTACATTGTATAAATTAGCCAAGCAGCTAGCGGACTTTTCCTCTACTCATATGAAGCCAGGGACAACAACATTTAACAAAGGTAACGTTGCAAAATTCAGCTCCATAACAACTCACAAGGTTCACTGACAAAACAACTGTCTTATATTAAACACGTTTTCCAAACAAATGCGACATGATAACATTATTAGCACAAGCTTATGGCATTTTACATTGTATAAATTAGCCAAGCAGCTAGCGGACTTTTCCTCTGCTCATATGAAGCCAGGGACAACAACATTTAACAAAGGTAACGTTACAAAATTCAGCTCCATAACAACTCACAAGGTTCACTGACAAAACAACTGTCTTATATTAAACACGTTTTCCAAACAAATGCGACATGCTAACATTATTAGCACAAGCTTATGGCATTTTACATTGTATAACTTAGCTTAGCGACTAGTGGAGATTTTCTTTCGGCATCTTGACCCAAGGTAGCAGACAGGCGGCTTGTGGAAGCGTAGCACCTAACCTACAGTTCTCCCCTGATGAACATTGTGAGCTTTGTCAGCACTGTTGGTGTTGTTTGCCTTGTTTGTTGCGAGAACTGTTAGCTGCTATCCATTGCTAAACCACCTCTGTGTTGAGAGAGATCCTGAATACTAAATATGTTCTCTCACTGTCCAAATGAAAACAACTGGTAGACACCTTAATTAATGGACTTCACCAGCCTCTACGGAAAAAACTGAGAGGAGGCTTTGATCGTTTTTAGCTTGAGGGAAACTGATTTGTTTTTCCAAATGGCCTGTAGCACCTACCAGGGGGTAGGCAGAGTGTGAAATATATCACAGGGAGCAGGACCCATTAGGATTTTCTCTTTTGTCTGGATGTACTGAGTGTGTAGGGGTGAAATGTTGTAGCCTGTTGTTTTTCAGGTCGGCCAATTTGCAGCAACTATTTCCTTCGCTGTTGTATCAAAGCCATTTTTATTATCATTAAAGGGCAAAAACTCGCTCCCTCCAGACCACATAACAGAAGGGCAGGAGTCATTGTTGATATGATGTCTCCAGGACTGCCACCTTGTAAGCAACCTCCTCGGGTCATGTCAGTGTCAGCGCTACACATTAAGTTGATGGACGAACTGTGTTGCACCTGGATGGAATCATCCATCATGGGTCGTGGGTAAATGAGCAAACGACCCCCTCCAAATGCCCTAATGTGCTGAAGGAGTGATGTGAAGGGCACGTCTCCTTCAGACAGCTGTACACTTTCATCTTATGACCAATATGGTTAAAAATACACAATGATTAAACGACCCAACCCATGTGTTCTAGTTTACTCTCTAAAAATATAAAATAAACAGTTTGTTATTGCTCATAGCAGGTGCAGGTCTTTATCCTTTTATTGTGTCACCACAATTTTTGCATCCATGCATTTTTATTCTTCTTCTGCTATTTGATATTAAACTTTAATTCAAAGAATACTTGGCTGGATTTTGGTAAGTGACATTTAAGTGGTTCCAAAAGATGTAAATTTAATAACAGCCTTTTCCACACAGGTCTAAAGACCTTGGAATAACTACTGAGAACATTTTGTCTGTACCTACAGGGAGGAGAGAAAGAGAGCGTGTGGACACAGTGGGCACAGTCTGGCTGGCTTCAGGTCCTGTAGGCTTTTTCTTAAACTACTCAGACCACTGGCTAGTGTGAGAATAGATGACACAGTTTAGAACCCATTTAATAGTTTTGACAGAAAGTAATTACAGCTACTTTTAAAAATGAGCTGTTAAAAAGTAGCTGCGCTTCAAAACTATTTTAAAAAACTTGAAAAAAACACTCATCGATTTAAACTGGCATCACAATCTTCAGGGTCACATTATGTTGGATAAAGTCACATCTGAAGTTTCAGTAGCCAATGCAAGCAAAACACTTGCTAACAAGCTAGTTTATGTATAGCTACAACAAAAGGAGTTAACGTAAGCATAATGTCAGGTCAACAACCTCAGCCATGTTTGCTTCGTCCACTTTTCTAATCTTTTATTTCAGAGACTCCATTTCTGTTTTAACGTCTGTGGTAACGTTAAAGATATTGAAAAGGACAGATAGGGATGGGATGAATTGTTGTCAGCCAGACAGGACCAAGACTAATGTTCCTTTGTTTATATTATTTTTGTAAGGCTACACTGCGCCCCGAAGTGAAGTAACTTTTGGTGTTATTTATTTGGATATAAACTCATACTTCCATCGCTCAGTGCTCCTTGCTGTCGGCTTTTTGAAGCTGTAACTCCTAAAGCTCAGGAACTATTTAGCATACACCGCAGCACCCAGCTAAACTGAACTGAGTAACTAAGGTGGGCGGGACCTTGGAATGATCAGTTGAGTTGGCATCTACATACAGTACGCAGGTGTCTTCCTTTTGTCAACTGTCTGATCTTATCACAATGTGCAGAGACCAGAGTTTTTTTGTCCGTTTAATGGTGGTATCAGGTCGAAATGTGATGTGATGTCACTTCCTAGAAGTTAGTTAGTTAGTTAGTTTTCAAAGCGTTCCTGTTCTAACCTGGGAGTCATTGCAAATTTCTTCAAACTTTAAATTGAGGCTTAAGACATGAGGGATTACACATAAAGACAGAGGCAGCATCTTGAGCTCTGAAAATCTACATCAGAATCATTTATAGTGATCACCATGACACACACACACACACACACACACACACACACACACACACACACACACACACACAGTGATGACAATGTGTGCTTTTTCACAAACTCATTCTGTATGCGAAGGCACAGAGCTTCAAGGTACCCCGGCATGTAAATACAGCTAAAATGTACATGTACACCTGAACACAGCATCAAGCGTCATTTTCCATTTGATATGCAGCCTGTTTTCTTTCTCAGTGTGTGTGCGTGTGTGTGTGTGTGTGTGTGTGTGTGTGTGTGTGTGTGTGTGTGTGTGTGTGTGTGTGTGTGTTTTATATGAGACACAAATTGCTTCCCATTACTTGGACTAAGAAATGCAGTATATCATGCTGAATGTGTCTAGGTAGTTGTGTTTACTCATAAACATGGGCTTTCACATACAGTATTAACACAGTAAATCACTTGTTACTCTTTCAGCTCCACACCCCACCGCGCGTGCACAGACACACACACACACACAAACACACACACACAATGTTAAAAATTCAATTTAGAAAGCAAGAGCAAACCAACTGAGACTTTACACCTTGATAAACACCCACACATGCACACAGACACACACACACATAAATATATTTATATGTCAAAACAGTGTTTGCTTGGCAGGCAGAGAGGCAAGAAGGAAAACATTTCAGCAGAGAAAGCAGAGAGGGTTGTAGACATACAGGAGGAGCTGAATCCAAGATCAATCAGGGGAATTCATATTCATCATTTACACAATCGATGAAAGATTTATGAAGCAGATGTACCGACAACAAATGCTAAGTTGTTAAAATGTAAAATAAAAACCAACTTAATTTCTTCGCTGAGAGCCAAAAGGGATGAAAATGACTGATTCAATATTGTTTAAATGATACATTACGTCTATATACTACTTAGCCTCTGAGGGATGTTACATGTGGGAGCTAGAGAGGACGGAGAAATGAGTTTGACTCAAACAAGCTTTGCGATAAATATGCTTACATAAAAAAACATTGTCATAATATGTTACCCAACCGGATTAGAGCAAAGTCATCCATCGCCACAAACAGCCCCGGACATTAAATTCTGTGTCGAAATTTAGCTTTTTCTTCAAATACTAAACCAACAACCACCTCTCCCCGCTGTGTGCCGAACACCAGCTGTGCAACTTTAAATTGAAAAAGGTGGAGAGCGATAGAAACGCAGAGTGCTTTCTTGAGGCTATTCATGGTGAGCAGTTCAGCAGTCAAGACTGTAATAAAAGAAGTTGTGTGAAGAATGAGTAGAGTCAGCACTTGAAGCCCTGCCCAGGTGCACCTGACCGATCACTGTGGGAGGACGGGGCAGACTTCTGATGGTTGGTGTCGTGAAGTCAGAAAAATATGTGGAGGTGAAACACCTTCAGAAAGGAGCTCTCTGACAGATCCAGTGTTCTGGGCTGTACTCTGTTGGACATGCTGCAGCTGAGGCACTTTTGGGGTGTCTGTGTAGTGTAAAATATTTCATTTTCGACATATGTCTAGAATGCTGAACAGAGTAAGTCAGAGGAGATGAGGGGGAGGTCGGAGACAGAAGCTCTGAGCTGCCTCTTACTTCTCTGGGAGTTCAGTGAATTACAAATCGCCATGCAACCTCCAAGCAATGTCTCTCACACACACATACACACACACAAATAAAAACACATACTCTCTAACTCTCATGGAGCTGTGCATGTTAGCACACACACATGCACGCACACACACACACACATCCAGGCAGACATTGGAAAGCTATGATTCATTCAAATGCATATTCACATCCCATGGCCCGGGAAGAAACTGGGCATCCTTCATCACAGCCAAGAAGAACACTCACCACACGTAACTCATGTCAGGTCTGCTCGCACATTATTCTGACGAATTGCCCAAATAAGGAGGAAGAGAACATTGCTTGAACTGTGTGTGTGTGTGTGTGTGTTCACTCATAAATATTCCCTGAAAGAAGGGAGAAAGAAAGAAAGAAAGAAAGTTGGAGTGAGCTGCGAGTATTGTTGAGAGGGTAGCTCTGTTGAAGTGTCAGTCAGAGATGCACATTTTGTCGCGGTATGACACATATCTTCTGTTAGGCGTTTTAAGCACGTGGGCGGATGGCTTTTTAGCGGAGTGTTTGTTCCTGGCTACTGCACAGTGTCTCGTTATGTGATGTAACCTTGAGTTGATAACTTAGCTAAAACACAAAAGTGGATGAGCAGTGTTCAGCTCGGCTGCCTACTCGGTGCAGCTCATACTGTATGTCCTTTGACTGGCTAGAAAGATGGACACAGTGTACTGAAGTTAAATTATAGAGGGCTACAGGGATGATGCTCTTTGGGAAGCAAACCTAAAAGTTAGCATTGCCCAAAAATATACGATACAATCTTCACTAATATAGGGAGAATAATTAATCACAAAACAGCGTACATGTTGAAAGCTTCACTGAATTGCCATTCTTTGAGCCTCTCTCTCTTTAAACCATGAGCGCCATCTAGTGGGCCTGAAAATAAAGGAAATGCTTCATGAGGCTTCATTTGGCCATCACTACCTTAAACCCCACCATTTTGATTTGTACACCTCTCCACATATCTTCTATATGGTAACCTGAGCCACAGTCTTCCAGATGTCTTTTGGTGTCCCCAGTCCTTTGTCCTAACCTCAACATCGTCATCACAACAAGGCTGTCATGATGGTGTTCAACATGATGACGTATAGTGTCCATGACAACCTCTGTACATCTCGGCTCGCTGACCAAACAACTTCAAGAAAAGTACCCAAAATACTCTTATTGCAGCTTCTTACGTTCAAATACTGGCAGCTTTACACACTCTCCCATGACGGTGAACTAAAACCCTTTGACATGCGTACGAAACAAGACATTAGATGTCATAATTTTGGGGTTTGGGAGAGACAGACCGACATTTTTCAACATTTTAACACATTTTTTGATAAAATGATTAGTCGACTAATCGAAGAAATAATCAACAGATTAGTCAACAATGAAAATAATTGTTAGTTGCAGCCCTACTTATGAAAGTCTGCCTGGCTGCACGCACACAGTGACAGGGCTAAATGTGAGCATCACATGGCTAACAGTAACAAACGTTTTTTAACAAGTTTAACAACAACATTCGAGTTGTTTAGGCATTGGTGCTGGAGCCACTTAACGTCCTGATGTTGGATGTTGGCCGCTGCTGCTGTGTTAGCTCATGCTAACTGGACAGACGTAGCACTGACCTTTGACAGGAGAAGAGTTACTCCAGCGACGGCTGCAACAGAAAGTTTGCGGATCGGTATCAGTTGATTGGACAGGTTTCGATATGACTTTGTTATAGTTACTTTAGGCGATACCTTAAAGATATTAAGTACCAATGTCGAGCCGTAATGATCACAGAGAAAATACATTAGCTCTCTTCCCTCCATGTGAGTCAGGTGCATTTCCAGCTGCAAGTTTTATGGGTTTCACTTGATGGATAAGCTGTGGTCAATAAATGCTGTATGTTCAATGACCAACAATACAGAAACAGTCATTCCCTTGCTTTATCTGGATTTAGTACTGAGCATCAAACTGCAGTCATTTAATTTGATCAAACATTTTAAATGACTTCCTTTTGCATCAACTGTAATAAATCCATCCGCATAGTACAACCATTTTGGCAAGAGTAACAGCCCTGATTCATGGCTCATATCTAGTGGAGCTTGACGGGCCCTGATATCATCCTATGGAGCCCTCCACGGTGATGGATAGCCCCGCCCCCCTTTGAGACATTTGTCGCTTTGATGAATGGTCACGGGAGGACTGCCAGCCGCAGCGGGGAATCCGAGTCCCGTTGCTGAGGGTGATGAACGACTGCAGCAGCGTCGCTCTGTTGTGACAGGAGACCTTGGCCAACAACCTCCCCAGAGGAGCAGAAACTGACGTCTGTTAGCCAGAACCCCCCGAGCTCCCCCCAAGAGCAGTGTCAATCTATCAGGGGGAGACGCCTCCCTCTAGCCATGGCAGGTTAACAACTGTCCTGCTGGCAGGAGACAAATCCTGGAACAAGAACTACTCCTATAAAATATGTGGTGATGTGCCTTAAACATCAAGAGGAGCCAATTTCAGTATGTCCTTGAATGTGGCTCAAGAAACACTAAATTTAAAAAAATCGAAAATGTGGCTTGAGTCTCATGTGATGGACACGTGACTCTAGCCCAGCATGATTCTTAACTGACTTATTATACCAAAGACTACACAGGACCACAAGATCTACCCTCAATTCACGTACACTAAACGCCTGAAGCATGAATCCAGTTCACTCAGATGACACGCCAGAGCAAACTGCTGACTATGAGATGACACAATAGCAGAAGTAGAAGAAGCTGAATAATGCTAAGAGCTCAAACACCGATACAAATCTCTAAAACACAGAGCTCGTTAAAAACTCTGCAAACTGTCCAGCTTCTAACTTTTAGGTAACAGGTACCGAAACAAGACAAATGGCAGCGGACTGTCAAGCAAATGGTTTGAGTTTAGAGTTGCAGTGAAACACTAATTGGGTCTGTGTGGCTCTTATGGGAAAGCTCTGGTCGGTGTGTGTGTGTGTGTGTGTGTGTGTGTGTGTGTGTGTGTGTGTGTGGGGGGGGGGCAATGTAAAGAGTTACTGTGAGTGCATACGACTAGCTTGGCCCACAGGACTTGGACCTCACACTCCTGAATATAACTCACTCAATCACACACACACACCTGATACCGACCTATAGGGATAACACAAAGAGGAGGAAGAGGGAGGAGGAACAAAGTCTCCCAGAATGCACTGCCAGACTCGCACTATCGACCAAGTTAGAATGAATCAGGCTGCAGGAGCAGAGGAAGCGGATCATTTCTCTCCCTTTATCATCTCTGTGCCACTAATGCTGCCGGCCAAAAAAAGGATGGAGAGACGCGCAGAGAGAAAAGCATCATTTCCACAAAGGAACCAAGTCAATCAAGCTGACAGAGATGCAAAGATAGAGAGGTAGAAAGAGAGAGAGACGGAAACAGGAGCAAACCAACCCAATAAAATGCTTAATATGTGCAACTATTTTCACTCAACTTGGATACAGGTCCTTTACTTAGTTACTTCTGTTGATACACTTAAAACAGACTGTCTTTGCACAGCATATACTCTGACATATCAAAACAGGACAGGTGTTACGCAAGCTAACTCATTGGCATTGGTGTGTAAGTTTGTAGCTGTGGACATTTTTTCTATTGATTATGATAACACTGTATTCCAGTTGTTACAACTTGCGATCCTTCCTTCTGCAGAATGGTCCAGACTGCTAGAAGCTGGTTACCAGCTAATAACGAGCCAAGCTAAATTAATGTTAATAAGCAAACGTGCTCCCAATTAGGTTTTGGAGCTGGTAAGCTGTCACAAGCTCCTTTTACACTGCCAGGTTTTTGGCGAATGTTGGGCCGTTTTGCCGGCAAGCTATGAGCGTTTAGACACACAGAGACGGATTGGCGAATTGATCCGAGGTGCCCAATTTTGCGCCTTGTAGGGTAGACATGGAGGAGACTTGTGGGAGGAGCTGTTGATGACGCCACACATGCGACCCACTGGCGGTGGATAAACAGGAAATAGCTGATAGCAGGAATTAGCGAGCAGCTAGTAGCAAGAGGGAAACACAAACCTGACAGACACTGTAAAGATGATCAACTGGGGAGACAAGGAATTGCGCGCCCTCCTTGTCCTCGCAAACAAAGAGGCCATTAACCGTCACTCGAGGGAGTGCTGTTGTACTGTACATCGGCATGGTTGTGATTCGGTCTTAGGCATGAAGCCACAGGCCGAAGATAATCACAGCCGTGCTGATATTCAGTCCAACAGCACTCCCTTGAGTGTGATACTGCTTTTATACAATAGTTCTACAAGCGCCATTTCTCATTAGTAAAAAGAGGCCATGCTTTATTTGGCTCCAACAACACAAATAGTTTGGCAGCTGGACCAGGACTGGACTCCTGCACATTCGCTTGCTACAGGCTACATCTGTGTGCCTCCATTTATTTTGCGACCAGTGAAATCAGTCTGTTGACACTCACTTTGGTGACATACATGTGATGCTGACGAGGTAACAGCTTAATCCTTACATCGCATCATCCTCAGGTGTCATATGATCACACCTGAAGATTTACAGTGAAGTATTCAGGCCTTCTTTCCGTCCCTTTGTCCTTTTCTGGACATTCATTATTTAACTCAAATGTTCTTTGTGGTTTATTACGACCACCCTTAATATCAGCTTACTGACATAATTAATGGATCAGAACACCTGTAAAGTGAGTGCTGCACGCATAGTTAAAAGCCCCAGTGCTGTTTTACTGTATATCAGCATTCATGGAATACTGCCTGTCCAATCAAACTGCTCAGTCAGAACTAACTGCTATTTACGTTACAGGGAAGGCCCGACACTGATTAGCAATGCAACTGATGCATATCTCATAACTTAGCAGCTCATCGCCTTATTATGAGCTGGCTAGCCAGTTAGCTTATATGCTAACCTGCCATGTTTTGTACTCCTTGGAAAGGTGTTGTCAGTGTGTCCTCCCTTACATGACACTGTTTTACAGCACTTTTTGCATACAGGCTTTGTTATGTCGGCGAATTTGCCATCAGTGTCGGCCCTGTCACATAAAGCAAAGTAGTCCCACGGTAGTAATATTACAGGATGTGGAGATATTATATCTGTAGATTGCACACTGTTGTTGTCAGCAGGAGACAGTGAGGCAAAGACATTGCTCCTCTCTGTCAATCGAGGCTGAGGCTCAGGCTGTATCAACAGGGAATGCACAGCCACATGTCCCTGGACCATCGACCCTACAAGCGTGCAAAACAAACAGGACAAGCAGGCAGGTTGTAAACAAGCTAACTCAGTCAGTGTTGGAGGAAGGACAGAAAAGGCTCTTTATGACTGATGCATTCCGTCCGTACGAAGACGAAGACAAAGACGAATTCTTATGTACATCACATACGCAGCACCCACCACAATCGGATCACTCAATCAACCACACCACATCTTAGCTACAGTCAGCGAGGTGTAAATGTAATTTCAACAGCTTGTTCAAAATTGGAAAAACATTACAGCATCTGCCCACAAGTTAAAAACAGCAGATCACCACTTCTAACTTTGGCATCAACCCTGCCTACGTTCACAATTTCCACACACTGGATTACAATAAGAACAAATTCTAGATAACTGAACACATAATTAATAGCAGTGAACACAAGAGCGATACCATTGTCTGGATAACATATCTGGGCTCAGGCTGCATTTTTAATGCCAGGTGTAAATGTGGTAGCAGAGACGGGCAGAGCGAGGACCAAAAAGAATGAGAGATGAGGTGTGAAAAGAATAGGGAGAAAGTGCCAGCTCTCTCTCTCTCTCTCTCTCTCTCTCTCTCTCTCTCTCTCTCTCTCTCTCTCTCTCTCTCTCTCTCTCTCTCTCTCTCTCTCTACATGGTGTAATGACAGAGCAGCACTCATGACTGGTGTGCAATTATTATTAAGACGTTCCACATTCCCATTCCCAGTTTGAAGCTGGATTCAACGGGACAAAGAGGCAGAGAATGTCTGACAAGTCAGAGTCAATTACAGCAAGTAACTGAGTGTGTGTGTGTGAGTGTGTGAAAGTGAGAGAGAGAGACAGCAAGAGCTGCCAAGGACAGGTTGTCATCATCAGTACAATGTAGGAGGCAGCGAGACTGACTGCTGATTGGATCCTAAGGGAGGGTCTCGGCTGCTTTCGTTGCATATGTGTGTGAGAGTGTTTTTCAGTGTGGGTTTTACTGTGCGTAAGTGTGAGGGAGTCGGTGAGGAAGCCAGTGTGCAGACTAAGCTGTCTGAGTATGTACTATGCATTGTGTCTCTCACCTGCAGCCCAGGATGTGATGTAGGTGAATGAAGCTTGAGATGCACATGCAAGTGTTGGTAGCAGCCTCAGTCCAGCCAGTGTGTGTGTGTGTGTGTGTGAGATTGTTTAGCACCTTTCCCTGTTCCTATCGCCACCTTCTATCTCCCATCGGGGGGATGCCTTGGAAGATAAGACTGTGAGGAGCCAGTCGCTGTCAGTTTACACACACACACAAGCTGAGCTGCTAAATAAAATAGCAGATATTTGAGGCTCTGCACCACTGAGCTGGCACCATCATCCAAACACACAAACATGCACACCCGCACATTATCCTCCACCTCAAACCCCAGAGACGCACACTAAGTCAAGCACACACATTTCGCAATGAATCACCTGCCAGGTAATTCAATCATGTGAAATGTTTGTTCCACTGCCTGTCTGCTTTGATCCTTTTGTGTATGACAGCTGTAAAGCAGCACAACATACACTTTAAGAGAGATGTAAAGCTCCATCAATCTCATTAGTTCTAATGACTATGTGTGATGTGTAATGAGAAAGGGTTCCCCCGCTGTGGCAGATCCACAGAGACACAACTTTTTTTATCTCATCGGTCACTTTCACTGCTCTCGTTGACCCAGTTTCCAGCCGCAGACAGCTGTTTTTGGTTAACAAGACTGTGACTCTACAGCCAGAGCAAACAGACAAACACTCTGAGCTAAATGCTAACCTTAAGTCAGCATGCTAAGACGCAGTATTCACAAACACTCTAAGAATACTCTCAAAGAGCTCCTAACTTAACTTTTACTTTAGTGAGGAGGTGTGGTTGACCCTGTTGCTAGGTAGGATGCATTCTATTAACAGATGTGATTGGTTGACACAGACGCGCCCCTTTGTGAGCCTGCAAGGTGTGGAGGCCCAGTGGAAATGAAAAAAGGTGGCACTGTTGCATTTCTCCAGTTTTTCAAACATCTTAGTGTTGTAATAATTTATTCCTGGCGATATATCGTGACTGCGTTGGGTGGGAAACGTGCGTACCCCTAATGACATCAACCATACATATTACTAATGACGGCCAAATGAAGTCTCATGAAGCATTTTCTTCATTTTCTGAGCCCACTAGATGGCGCTCATGGTTTAAAGAGAGGCTCAAAGAATGGCAATTCAGTGTGCTTTCAACCTTTTGTTGAACAAAAAGCGCCATCTAGTGGGCTCAGAAAATAAAGCAAATGCTTCTTGAGGCTTCATTTGGCCATCACTGCATATTACCCCTGATTCGTACCCCCTCACTCGTCATCCAGCGTTTGGAGAATATTTCTCCAACATCTTTGCGTTTCCAACATCTTCTCTTCTGTTTAAGGCACTTTTAAGTAGAGCCCGACCAATTTATCGGCCAGCCGATTTAATCGGCCGATTATAGCCATTAGAGAGTAATCGGCAATAGGCCAATTAATAGGTTTTTTAAATTGAAAAACGTAAAAATTTAATCAGCCGATATATCGGTTATCGAATTTTTTTATTCCATAATATCGGAATCGCCATCGGCTCGAAAAAAATCCATTTCGGTCGGGCCCTACTTTTAAGCCATCTGAGAGTCCTCCTCCCTGCTCCTAACAGTTTGAGCTCTTTTAAGGGCTAAGATGCGTTGTTAATAACTTTTATCTTTAAAAGGACCTAGTCTTAACTTTCAGGGGAAACGTCACAATTCTAAGAATCACTAGAAACAACTCTTAGTGCTAGGAAACTTTGTGAATATGGCCCCTGATGTTTAGAATGCTAACATTAGCTTCTTAGCACCAGGACACATAATTGGCAACATCCAATAACCAACTGCTGGTTAGATTTGCAGAAAAAATAAAAACCCAAAACAATGGTAAACTATTAAGTGGCTGGTCAAATTTGAACATTCACAAGCCATTTGGCTAATTGACAAAAGAGTAAATTTTGCACCCTGCATAGCACAAAACACAGGGTTCATTTGAAGCTTCTATTTTGTATTTGGTCATTAAGTATTAGAGGATTTAATATTCTGAAGCAGTAAGAAGATCACGAAAAATGATTACGATTCATCCTGAGGGGAAAGTGAATACATGTACCAAGAAGTACGACAATCCAGCCAATAGTTGTTGAGACATTTGACTCAAAACCACAAATCTTAACCTTGTGGTGGAGTTACAGGCAAAGGTCAAGGGAATAGAAAATACACAATGTATTAATACAGCACTTTCCTAGTGTTAGCGACCACTCAACACAACAACAGAAGCACCATTCCCCCACTCTCACACACATTCATACACTGACGGCTACAATACATGCTTATCAGATAAACATACACACACGCTCAGACATCAATGCTACAGCCAGCAGGAGCAATTCAGTATCTTGCCCAAGGACACTTCAACATGGAAACTGAAGTGTCCGTGGGCACTTTAGTGCCTGCAGGGGCTGGGGTTCGAATCATTGACCTTCTTGGCAGACAGCCTTCTGATTGGTGCTCCACCTCCTGAGCCCCAGTCGACCCAAAGGGATCACCAATTCATTATTCTCTGGGCACCACAGATATCTGTACCAAATTAAGTGCAAATCAATCCAGTAGATTTTGAAATATTCTGCAGGATAAGTGAAAACTTGAGTCTGCTTGTGGCACTAAAGTCACTGGGATTGATCTAGTAGGGACCATGGAAATCGAAAGCAAATTGCAGTGCAATCTATCAAGCAGTTGTTAGGATATTTTAATCTGGACTAAAGTGGTGGACCAGTGCACATTGACATTGCCTTCCCTAGAGATATGCCACAATCCAAATTCATCAGGCAGTCAGAATAAGAACTCCAAATGAACGTCAGTCTGTGTCTTCTGGGTACAAGCAACTGCTTGCTCTTTATCGATATGAACTTTACAGGGTGATTAGAGGTCAGGGGCGTGTGTCTGCTGGCTTCCTCTGACGCTTCAAGCAATACAAACTTTACTATATGCATATTTGCAATCTCACCAACATAATTTATTCTCTCTTGAGGCAATGGTATTTAAGAAAAATACTTCAGTGTTATGAAGGCTTCAGTTGGTTGCAGTGTGCACGAGGCTGCTATCCAAACATGAGCGGAAAATTGCAAAAGTATGTGTGTGCGTCACAGGACTGATCACATTCTGCATCACTTAAACCTTCACTGGAGGATGTGGGGTGGATTTTAACACCACAGTGCTGTGGTTTGCACACGTGCATCATTTCTCATTATCTGTGGGTTTGTACAGAAAAGTTGGGAAACCATTACAGTCACATCCGTTCCACTGATGAACAGTCTCAGCAACATAGATACTCACTGCCACAAAGCAAGCAGCGACCCCCTCCCTTATTTCCTTTTTATTAAAATTCAAAGGTGATGACGTGAGCTTTGATTTCAGTTTCACTGGGTCTGATGAAAGAGAGAAAATACAAGGTGATACACCCCATAATTATTTACCAGTGATGCATTGCCTGCCAGTGATTCTCATCAGTGTTTTCCACGAGTGTGTTATTGAGTCTAGTGTTAACAGAAATCCCACACAATGGCCTGTATTGAAAACTTCTTGACTGCAGAGCACTGACTGGTACATAACCTGATATAAACCTGCAGCTTCTTACATGTGAATGAACGACTGAAAGAGTCATGAATCAGCGAATGAATCAATTAGAAGGCAGCCAACTAGGTAATACCTCCACACTATCAGATCCTCTTATCATTCCCTCTTCTTCTGCTTGATTGATTTACTAAACTTTTAAAAAGGTCAAAAAGACCTGCAGAATAAAAAGTACCACCCCAATAATGTGATACAACAGACGCAACATTAATCCACAAGGACGACTCCCCTCTTCTTGGCTCATGTCCTTCAAAGGCCAGAGAGCAAGTGTCCTTAGCCGCCCCAAGGCTTCAAAGTGTCCGTCTTCGGGCTTCACCATCAGCCACACTCCCTGGAGCACGACAGATTAGCCAACAGGGGACACAACAACCCTCCAATCACCTTCCGCAAATAAACAACAAAGTGGAATGTGGACTGAGAGAGGGGATGGGGGCAAGACAGCAGCACCCTGGGGTGAGCTAAAAGGACAGCCTTCCTCACTCGCATGCGTGCAAACATGCACAAGTAAAGGGCACACAAATAGTTAGACACAGGTGGACAGAGAGGGGGATGAGGCAGGGATAACATACACTCAATCTGGGAAAGAAGCTGCAAATATGAGTGCATGTGTGTGAGAGAAATAAAGGAGGGTGAGGGAAGAACAATCTGAAGGAGAATGCACAGAATGTCAAAACGAAGACAAACTGCAGGTGAGACAAACAGAAAAGCCCTTCAGTCACAGAACTGGTCTTACTCTGCACCCAGCAACGTGCTATCGTCTACAATCTTTTTACAATGTCATGCAATTAGCGGTGCTTTTTACAAGCAGGGCTTCGTTTTAGAACATTGCAGAGAAAAGTTGCCGCAGTGTGAAGTGGCCGGTCTGAGCTCGACTCAGGCTGACTGATGGTGTCACCTGCAACTCAGCTGGTCAAATTGCATGCGGCTGATTTAACAACGTAAAGCAAGTCAACTGTTTCTACAGCCAATCAGCTTGAGGAGAAGTCCGCTGGTCAAGTTAAAATGGCCGCAGACAGCATGCTTGCTTGCTGCGGCAGGTGCCCCATCCCTGCCGAGCCAGCTGTTTCCATCCTCACAGTGTGCAGGTGTCGGACAGTGGATGGGTCCATCTGATGCTTGTTTTGCTTCTGTTTTTTGCTGTTTCATCACCACTACAAATGCATCTGTAGCCAGTATCTCACTATCACTATCCTCATTCATATTCTAAGAGGCTACAAATTATATTCAGCCACAAAATAAGCCTGAAAAGCTGTAAATCAGAACAGAAGTGCAGAGAGTTGCATAGACATGATACACCATCTCATCTAGTTGCATTGGTGTCAGGTTTTTAGAACGTTGTAGAACAGCGCATTGCAAGTAGTTGTTTGTTTCAACTCGTCTTGTTGTCTTCAGTCTGAACTAGTGATGGCCAAATGAAGCCTCGTGATTTTCTTTATTTTATGAGCCCACTAGATGGCACTTTTTGTTCAACAAAAGGTTGAAAGCACAAGGAATTTCCATTCTTTGAGCCTCTCTCTTGACCATGATGTCCATCTAGTGGGCTGTGAAATTAAAGAAAATGCTTCATGAGGCTTCACTTGGCCATCACTAGTCTGAACCGGGCTTTACTTTTTGATTAACCTGCATTATTGCTACACTGGATGAGTGGAACGGCTGTGACACCAAGAAGATCCTCATGCCTCTGAGTCAGCTCCCTACATACACAAGACAGATCATCAAGACTGGTAATGGTCTTGTTGTCTGCTGTAAACAGCTACAGTGTCATTCACCCCAACAGCACTATAGCAATGCATAGCTTGTACCAGCATTTATGCACAGTTCAGACAATCAGGGAAGGGCAGTTATCATATGTATTGGCTTTATTTATCATGGCTGGACCTACACTACATGCACCAATCCATTAAAGAACAGCCTTTTTCTTGCTGTAAAAATGATACAAGGACCATTTTCTTCTTCTCGTATTTTTATTGTTAAATTTCAATGCTGTCACTTCATTTTCGTCCACATCATTTCTTCACCATGACTCCCAAACTCCACCATCTGGCTAAAAAAGGAACACACCCTCAGTCACTGTCAATAGACTGGCACTTACACCTGGCACTACATCGGACAGCCTTTGAGAACACGCCAAGGTCCTGAGACGGACAGAAAGCAAAGACAGACAGAAGGAAAACAACGCTGGGACTCACTCATGGCTGTGTTTGTGTGTGTGTGTGTGTGTGTGTGTGTGTATGACCTTGTTTACCTATCCTACATGTTAGCAATCTCATTATTTTACCTCTTATCTTACACCAACAGTGGACTGGCAAGCCAACTGAACACTTTAGAGGTCCACTGTTTGTCCTGCTTTATATCATGCCAAAATCATTTGTAAAAGCCTTTGGTTAATTAAGTTTAATTTGAGCCAAGAGGGGACCTGCAGGTGTGCTCGTGTCCTTGCTCTGCACTACTTCTGCAGGCTGGAGCAGGGATTTTAACGACTCAATAAAACACGATTTTTTTCCACTCTCTTCCAAAGTGTGACAGGCTTTCAGACTGTAAGATGGCTGTTGAACAGGCTCCACACCGAAGGGACCAGTCTCCTTAAACATAGAGGCTCAACTTTAGTGGAAGTCGTAAATAGTTTAGAATAGAGGGTAGGAAAGAGGCAGGGGAATGCAAAGCGTTTTAAAATCTAAAAAAAAAGCAGGATAAAGTTAGAAGTATAAGGGTCATCAGTGACACACTTTGTACAGATTCTTTGATACACATCTATTATCAGACTTTTACTAGACCAGCAAAACTCAACCAGTTTTCAGGATTACAGGATTTTAAAATGTACTTATAATATTCGTCTACAGTCTGCAAGGAATGCAATTTGTTTGTGGATACAAAACACAGAAAAAAGACCCCATTTCTCTAATGCATAATGAAACAAGTTCCCCCTTTGCCCGACTTTCTGCTGATGCCACATATCGTTTCTTACCTGGATGACTGTGCTGTGTGAGCTTGAATCCTAAATTACACCCGACTGAAAAACTGCTGTAGTCATATCCAAGATCCAAGGCTTAGATATAAGCAAGGTAGCTTTGTGTTTGTTTTTTGTTTGCTTTTTTCTGTTAGGATATTTATGTGATCGAACAACAGGTGCTTCTTCAAGCACAAGTTTGGAGCTTTATAGCTGGTTGTAATTGTCTAACCAGTTAGCTGCTCATTTTGTTTTCTGTCTCTCTTTTCTGGTCTCCTCCGCATTTTGACATTGACATGGCCTCCAAATTCTCTTGGTCACAATCAAATCAAGCATTTGTGGGACGTGCTGATGGACCACCGTGCAACCCACAGGACTTAAAACGATCTGTCACCAACGACCTGTTGCCAGACACCACAGGAAACCGCCAGAGGTCCTGTATCCATGCTTAAACAAGTCAGAGGCCCACCATGGTTTGGACTTAGCTTCAACCTGTCAAGGTATAGACACAGTGCATCACACAGACGCTCAATAGGATTGGGATCTATGGAATTTTGAGGCCAGGTCGACACCTTGAACTCTCCTGTGCAGTTTTGGTGGTGTCGCATAGTGCACAGTTGTGATGGGGGGGCACAACGGGAGTGCTGTTGCCATGAGGGGCTGTGCCTAGTCTGCAATGATATTTGGGTGGGCGATGTGTGTGTCAAGTGATGTCCACATGAATGCCACGACCCAAAGTTTCCCAGCAGAACACTGCACTGTAACGAGGTGATCAATGTTGTTTCCTTTCCTTGATGGTTGGCAGAAAATAACATGAATGACAGAAATCCTCTCTTAGTACATGATGCCTTTAAAGAGTGCATGGAGTGATATCCACACTTCAGTATGGATGCTTAAAGACAGAACAGTCACAATCAGAGAAAGAATGATCCAGAAAACTGACCATAGTCACAAGTGAGTCTGAAATAAATGTTCTGAAGATGAAACAACCACAGTAAACTGAAGTGATCCAGAACAGAGAGTGACTTTGTGGAGAGCTCTTCCCGTGACTTATTGATTACTAAAATTAGCTGTAAACCTCAGGATGAAGAAAGGAAGTCCTATTTCATACTCCACCACTCCACACAGTTCATAGTAAGGACATAGTGTAACATAACAAAATGTGAGTATCTCTAATGGAAAATTCAAAAAAGGTCACTGCTGTTATAGGTTTACAAAGTATTCTTTATATGACTAAAACACATAACATTAAATAAAGTGCAACGTTTTTCTACTGCTGCGAAAAACTGCATTAAGTGCCCTGCTGTTGTATGACTGCACACCAGTAAAGGTTCTCTAACTGTTTACATCCTTGTCTGTGAATACATGGATGCCTCACACACATCCTCCCCCGGCAGCATAGATCGATACAATCACCACAGTTTCAAGGAGGGCATCCAAGATTAGTGTCTCAGTATCTGACATAAATGTTTCCCCTTCTGATCCTGAGATATGATGCTCAGTAATGGCCAGTAAAGGGTTTTATGCAAAACATCATGATGTCATAGTGAAGTTGACCTTTGACCCTTTCGATATAAATTGTCACGAATTCATAATTTTATCCTATTAGAAATTTTGGGTGAAATTTTGTTATATTAAGGGTAAACATTTTTGAGGTAGGGCTCAAAAAATGTTGTGTGGTCACACTAACCTTTGACCTTCGACCACCAAATTCTAATCACTTCATTCTCCAGCCCAGGTGAACATTTGTGCCAAATTTAAATAAATTCCCTGAAGGCATTTGTGAGTTATCATGGTCATGAGAATGAGACGGATGCAAGGTCACGCTGACCTTGACCTTTGACCATCAAAATCTAATCAGTTCATTGGGAATGTTTGTGCCAAATTTTAGGAAATTCCCTCAAGGTGCTCTTGAGATAATACTTTCACAAAAATGAGACAGACAAATTCACAGTAACTTCGACCTTTGACCTATAACAACCAAAATCTTACCTGTTTATTCCTTAGTCCAAGTGGACGTTTTTGCCAAATTAAAAAAAAAAAAATCCCTCCAGGCGTTTGTGAGATAATCATGTTCACAAGTATGAGACAGATGCAAGACCACACTGACCTTGATCTTTGACCTATGGCCACCAATGTCCAACGGGGCGTTTGTGACAAATTTGAAGAAATACCCTCAAGGCAAGATATCACAATTTTGAAAATGAGACAGATGTAAGATCATGCAGACCTTGACCATTGTCCACCAAAATCCAATCACTTCATTGGTGAGCCCAAGTGAACGTTTGTGCCAAATTTGAAAGAAATTCCCTCAAGATGTTCTTGAGATATTGTGTTCACAAGAATGATACTGACAAATTCACAGTAACCTTGACTTTTGACTTATAACCACCAAAATCTTATCAGTTTATTCCTCAGTGCAAGAGGATGTTTTTGCCAAATTAAAAAAATCTAATCAGTTCATTGGTGAGTCCAAGGGGACATTTGTGCCAAATTTGAAGAAATTCCCGAGAGATTTGTGAAATGTCACATTCATGAGAATCAGACTGACAAATTCACAGTAACCTCAACCTTTGACCTGTAACCACCAAAATCTATTCCTCAGTCCAAGTGGACGTTTGTGCCAAATGTGAAGAAAGTCCCTCTAGGCATTTGTGATATAATCATGATAAAATCATAATCATGTTCACCACCACATTGACCTCGACCTTTGACCCATGGCCACCAAAATATAATCAGTTCATTGTTCCGTCCAAAGAGGACGTTTGTGTCAAATTGGAAAAAATTCCCCTTAGTTTGACTTGATCACATCAATGGGACAGACGTACATTATGAAAATGTTATTTCTATTTTGGATTTTTCAAAATGACCATAAATCGCGGTCCATATTTGGCCAGTGTAAAATAAGACCGTTGCTATCACTATCAGTAACGTAGGAACAAAGGTGTGTGTATATGTGTGTGTGTGTGTGTGTGTGTTGTGTAGTAGGGGGACACAATTTAAAGCAGGAGGAAGAGAGTCCTGATTTATTTATCCAGAGCCACTGATTGCTGCGTTCAAGGGCACTGCTGGTAAAGGTGATGGATGAGAAGTGTTTGCACTTCCCTTCTCTCTCTGATCAGACACTCGTGGTCCACCAACATAACCTCTCCCCTGGGCAAGAAAAAAGAAAGAGGAGGGACTGGACAATATAAAAAGCAATTTGTCATGGAGGCGATTACTTATTTATTTTGCCTCACTATAGTCCGGTACAGAGGCTGTTTGTGCCTCAGCTGGGACACGAAGGAGACATTGTGCACATCCTGAAAAATACTACACCTCTAAATAGTAATGCTGCTGCTCAGGTAACTTAAGTGTGCATGGATTCATGCAGGTATGAAGCACATATAACCTGTGTGTGTGTGTGTGTGTGTGTGTGTGATGTGATGAAACCCTCCTGTACATGTCATTGTTCCTCCACTGAAACAAATCCACACATGTACACACCTATTACTGTAACAGTGTGTTGATGTTAACACACCGTCAGCCACACGAGGTCAGGTTCGGGCAAGTAATGTGATAAACACACAAATACACCCTCACACACACACACACACACACACACACACACACACACACACACACACACACACACACACACACACACACATTAATACACACACACACACACACACACACACACACACACACACACACACACACACACACACACACACACCTTTCCGAGATAAAAGAGATGAATTGGTTTGTCAGTAAAACAGCCGGTGCTCTGTCTATTGGACACTTAATGTGTTAGAAAAAAGACAGACTATTATTATCTCTGCTATTATTACTACACCTATTTCACCCTTATTGCTTCTGTCTGTGTCTACCTGTTACTGTCAGGAAGCAAAACATCACTTCATGCGAGAGAAGAAATCAGAGCACTTTGTCTGAGCCGTCATATTGTTATGCTCCTGCTGTCAGAACAAATATGTTTTAAATGTATTATAAAAGTGTCATCCACTGCTCATCCAGTGAGTTAGTATTTTTTTTGGAAACAGCGATAATGCAGCGAATAGCTTTTACGATGCCTTCCCCTCACTGCTAAATGTACAGCTGCTGCGTTTGACATTTAAAGGGGCATTTCCATGATTTAGCTTTATACTTCCGTAGAATGGGGGACTCATAAGACTAATCAAAATAAAGTCGAAGCAGCAGAGGCTGATATATCTTGACCCTTTATTCTCTACGATCGTTCAAGCTCCAGAAACTCTGGATCCTACGTTTCCTTTAATGCAACTTAATAGTGCTTTTTATCACGTCCCTCCTGCCTAAATGCTCCTCCTCACTTCTCTGAATCTCCAGTTCTGCAGTCTGCAGTGCAGGCTTTCTGTTATGAATGCCATGTTTCAAACTCAAGCCAAGAAAAATACCCTTGGTGATGTCATCAGGGTTATTTTTTCAGACTTTGGGGAGTAGCCAGCAGAGCCACAGAAGTCATTAAACAACAGTACCTCAAAAGAATGACCACATAACAAGCAGAAATTACAACCCATGTTTATTTGTTTGCTGGGTGACGACCTCTAGTGGCTGTAGTAATTATTACAGGAGCAAAGGAGGAAGTCAGATAACATTTGCCTGAAAAGTTGTTATTCTCTGTGTTCATCTGAGAAGGGAATCCGATTTTCTGTGACCAGTCACTACAGAAGAGCATATTTATCTGAATCTAAGGTTATTTTAGGTCCACAGTGATGCTTGGCGTCACTGGTGTTGTCTGGGTTATATGTGCAGAGCAGAGTGAAGTAAAATAAACTACGATGTCAAGAGATACTGGGAAGACATGTCGATTTAGAACAGCCTCATTACAGACTCATTTTGTCTACAGCACTCACTACTGTTCTTACTACTCTTCAGTGGTTCCTTCACACCACTCGACCACCCTTGACATCAGCATTAGCTCCTCCTGTGGTGCTGATTGGCTAAACGTTCCCCAGCAGCGCTCATCGGATTTTCATATTTCAACCAAGAAACCACTGTTTCATGTTACAATGCCAGATGAGTCAGTCAACTTGATGGAGTGGGCGGATTCCAGTGTCTGGATCCAGGCAAAAGGGACACAGTATTGAGAGCGACAAAGTCCACACACAATGGGGAAATGACGCAAAAAACAACAACAAAAATAACAAATAATAAGCAAGACTTTCAGTCAGGAGATCGCTGTTTGTGTCCGGTGTGAGAGGAAACATCAACACAACACATTCTCACTCTGACCGTGTCACACATTGAGGTTTGGTCATGGACTTTCCAAATCCACATACGACGTTTAACGAATCCTGGATGCTTTGGTTGTTGACGCTCTGGGACATGCATTGTCTTCTCTCAAAATAAACGCACTACATCTGTACAACAATGCAAATTAACTTTTTTTTTTTCCTTGAACAACAAAAGCACGTGGTTAGGTTTAGGTAGTGATGGCCAAATGAAGCCTCATGAAGCATTTTCTTTATTTCATGAGCCCGCTAGATGGCGCTTTCTGTTCAACAAAAGGTTGGAAGCTTCACTGAATTGTCATTCTTTGAGCCTCTCTCTTTAAACCATGAGCGCCATCTAGAGGGCTCAGAAAATAAAGAAAAGGCTTCATGAGGCTTCATTTGGCCATCACTAGGTTTAAGCAACATAAACACGTGGTTAGGTTTAGGAAAAAAGAACAGGGTTTGGCTTCAGAAACACCATTCTCTCGGGTGAAAGTCAGTGAAAGTCCCGCCCACCCTGGTTAGACTTTTGTCTCCTTAACTTTCGCCTATGTCCCGCCACGCTTGTGTGTTTTTCATGAGTATCATTGTTCCTCTACTATTTATCAATTGCTAGAAAGATGTAATATGATGACCTTTACAGCCTGAGTTCTTTAGGGGAACATAAAATCTATTAGAACGTATGTATTTTGTGTATATATTTGTGTATTTTTTAAACTATTTTTGGAAATGTTTTTCTATTATTATTGTGTATAATGGATATCAATGTGGATATTTATGAAAATGCACACCTGGTGTGCCATGTCATGTGACCTGGCACGGGGACCTTTCAAGATGCCAAGATGTCTCTCTGCTGATTCAATCTGTCTGAAAAGCATCTGAGGACGAGCTGTTTTGGGCTCGAAACGCCATGCGGTAAATAAATACTCACTCTATTGGAGCTTCTGCTGTCATGTGAGAGCGGTGTATGATAACTTTATCATCTTAAGCCAAACCATGGTCAGTCTTTCAAATCTAACCACATAGTTTTGCAACCAACCAACCAACTGCAACCGTTAATGGTCATATAAAAGTTATTCTGTGGTTCAGCTGTAGTGCCGCTAATTTAGAAAACACTCTTGTGGATTGTATTCAGAGGAATATCTGACCACATGTGATCATCATTCAAGTGTCAATAAAAACAGCCCACTGGCAAAACATGAGCCTTTGGTTTTACCGTGAAGTCATGTTGCTGTGCCTGGTATCAAAACAAACAGTCAATGGACACCCTCAAATTTTTCTATTGACCAGAAATATGCGCTCATGAAGGCTAATGTTTGTGTGAGCGGACATGGACACAGTGCCCAATCCATCAACTGTTAGTTTAAGCCTTATGTAAACACAGTGGCTTGTATTGATGAACCAGAGCCTGCCAGCGTCCCATTGCACACTTCCTGCTCCTGCACGCACATTGTCTATCAATGCACTCATGCACACAAACACATAATACATTTTTTCGATGTATTCATGATGGTATCTGTCCTCATTAAATCCCTTTAATCAAGTGACATATGTACTTTTGATGTAATAATTAAGAGTGCTCCAACGCTGCAGGATCTTCAGTATTTTACATAAAGAGAAATATTGATGAGAGCATTTATATACTGCTTTTCCTTTCTTCTCCTCTCTTTCCAGCTGGGTCTCTCCCTCAACAGCGGCAAATCTCCAGTGTTTACAGAGCTGCTGAACGGAGAGCTTAAATGGCAACATTTGAAGAATGTCAGCAATAGCCGAGCTCTAACCTCAATCTCTCCCGCTCTGTCTCATACAAGCACAAATAACACAAGAAAAATGGAGGGGCCTGGAAGAGAACACATGTGGGGCCGTGAGACACCGTGTTTACTTGATTGCATTGCCTTGCTAAAATTGGAATGTCCCACTTCACACTGTTCTATTAGTATTGCCCCGGACTGGCTCTACATCAGCTGCCGGGGTGATGGGAGAGAAGGGGAGAGGAGAGGTAAGAAAAGAAACAGTGTAAAGGAGGAGAGTTGGGTTCAGTGCACTCTTGGACCCAATGTTCCCAGATACCGTGGTGCAGATGTGTTGTCTCTCTTCACAGACGACATTGGACACGGGGCCAAACACATGGAAACACTGCTAGCCCAGGGACCTTGCCCCAGTTGCCACACACACACACACACACACACACACACACACACACACACACACACACACACACACACATATACACAGGAGACTGCCACATTACAGTAGCCGCTAAAATGTTACACAATTCCAAGGTTCTACGTCAGGTGATATCAAACCATCAGGTTATTGGTTGTCTCTGTTCATCTCCAGCATTTTACGACTTTACCCATTAAAGTTTAATTAATATTTAAATTAATGAATTATTATTTTAACTTGTGATGACTTATCTCTTCTCTATCCATCAAAGGAATCGTTTATCTAAAGTCTAGAGTGAATGTCATAATTGCAGCTCAGTAGCACATATTCACCGACCTGATCTCCTCCACGCACTCCACCACTTCATTACCTGTGATTTATGAGCACTTACCATTTAGATTCAGCTGTGCCAAGGTGCTCACTTTTGAGATGCAAATATGCAATTACTAAATAGAGTTCATGTTGAAGTGTCTGCCCAGGACACATCCTCACAATGCATAACAGGTTTATGTTGCAATTCTCTTTACTGTATCGATCCACATGACGTAACTTGAAGCTGATAATCGATTAATTATTAAGGTTAGGTAAATGTTCTGTAACTGTCAGAAAATCCTTGTTAGTAGCGACACCACTGGCTGATAAGTTAAATGTTAGCATCCGGTTGCTCGCACTCCAAACTTGAGCATCGTCTAAAAACAGTGACTGAACACGACTGGCCGGCATCTTGTTAATAGAACGCTGGGAAATGAACTACAATTATACTGCGAATAATGTCACTATACCTGCAACGTTCCATGATCCTAGTTAGCTTGTTTTTGGCAAATTATGTTAACGATACTGTTAGAGAGCAACCAAGCTTAAGTTAGCCAGCTAGCTGTAACTACACTACATGGATCTGTAGTGGTTGCTTCATAACATTTGCAGACTACAAAATCTGCAAGACATCCCTGGAAGTCTGAATAAATTAGCTGACTTTATACACTCAATACCTTATTTTGCTGCTGTAGTTAGCTAGCAATTTGTTCATACTGGCAAGCAAGCTAATGTTAGCCTAAAGTAACCAGCTAAAACCAAAAATTTACAATATATTTCACGTCAGTGTTTCCTCTTGGATTTTTTTTCAGCACCGGAGGCGATCAATGTTTTTAATTAAGTGTTTATCAGACCACAAATGAGACAAGAATTGCTAGTGTATCCCGCGGCAACTCGACAGACCGGACAGCGATGGCTGAATTCGATTTGCTTCAGTCGTACACGAAGGTCTGTCCCTGGGCCGTTGCTACATGTTGCATGTGTTGACATTAACAGACTCCACATTACGCTAACGTTAGCTAGTGTTACGTATTGTTGGTGCTGTAGGGGAGCTGAAAAGAGGTAAGACATTCGTGAGTGCGCGTATACGTCACGTCCTTTGGATTTTCCCCTGAAATTTGTTAATGGTGACTGAGAAAGACGGGGAAGGTCTCAGTTTTTAAGTTGGCGTACGTTACAGCGTGATCATCCATCGGTAATAAAAATTAAAGTATGTAAAAAGTTGCATAGAGCTTTTGACTGAACATGTTTGTCAGACAAAACAAGCAATTAAATATCATCATATTGGGATTTATGAAACTGTGATGGGAATTTAACTTTATTTTTTGATGCAACAAGCAATTATTCAGTTAATCTAAAAAATAATCTGCAGATTAACTGATTAGGACAATAATTAGTTGCAGCCCAAGTATGTAGCTCACTGTGATGATGAGTATTTTGCATTTGCCAAGATACAGAATGTTTTTTGTCAGTGTTGCGTAAAGCCAAAAGGACCTGGGGTTAGAAAACATCTGAATACAGAAATCAGATGTTCTTCTTCAATGTCCCTCACAAAACATAAGCTTAGCTTCCTCGACATCTGCATTACGAGCAAGCAACGGTGATGAGGTCAAGGGTCACATGTACCAGAGCTCAGACCACTGATGAAAGTAAATTCATACACACGTCTGTAATACAAAGCACATGTATTTCACTGATTGCTTACCCCGTCACACACAGACACACACCTACACACTGGTCACACACAGAGGCCTCAATCACACTTTTATTTTCTGATTGTGCAATTTGCCTCTGAACGAGAACCAGACCAAATTCAGACACACACACACACACACACACACACACACACACACATACGCACACACACGCGCGCGCTGCTGTTCCACTCACCTCCTGAGCAACCAGGGACGAGATGCGGACAGCCCTTCGGACCCTAGCGTTCCTCCCCCCCTCCTGGGGGAGGCTGTCGCGCCCACTCAGCGACATCTCGCTCATCTGGTCCACCCAGGAGCCCCGGCCCACAGGCACGGGCACATCCCACCGGGCATCCCCCGTACCCCCCCAGCTGGCCCCCCGTGCCCGCCCGCCATCCGCGCTCCCCCGTCCTGCCACTCCGTCGGCCGTCCTCCCCCCTCCACTCTCCCCCAGAGGTGGAAAGGGCAAAGGCGGCACCACTGTTGGCACAGTGGGCACCGTCACCGTGCCCCCAAGGTGTCTTCGCTTCCTCCTCCACCTCCTCGCCCTCCTCTTCCTCGCACTCTTCCTCCCCCCTTGACCGTGGTGCTGTCACCGGTCGGCCCCCAACGCTCCGGCAGTGACAAAGAGTTTTGGCTCCTGGGGTTTGTCGTTCTGCCTCCCCTCAGTCTCTCCTCTCTCCTGGCTACTCTGGTGACAGTCTGCCTTGCTCTTCCTCTGCTTCTCTCGTTCTTTCGGTTGGTCCTTCTTTCATTTTCTGTCTCACAGTCTGTCTGTCTGTCTGTCTGTCTCTCAGTCTGTCTGTCAGTCAGTCTCTTGGGGCTGGTAGAGACACAGAGCTCGTATCAGATCCACAGCTGTAGCCGGTCTGACTGAGAGCTCAGCCAAACTGCTGCTGCTGCTGTTGAGACTTCCCTCCGCTCCGCTCAGCTCTCTCCCTCCCTCCCTGCCTTTCTCTCTTCCTCCACACAGGATCTCTCTCCCTCCCTCATTCTGCAGGATCTCTCTCTCCTCACCGAACTCTCTCTTTATCCAGGGTTTCCTTTTGTTCTCTCTTTCAATACACCTGATCTCTCTCTCTGTTGCTCTTTTCTGTCGCTTGGCTTCTTGGTCTCCCTTTTTCTCTCTGCATCTTTTTGTGTGAATGCCCAACCTGAACCTTCTTTTCTTTTCCCTTTTCATTTCACTCTTTGTTTGTCACTCTTCATTTCTCTTTTTATCTAATACAAAAAGTAAACTGGCAGTTTTCCCCTCTCTGAATAATACCCTCTTCTCCAATTTTACAGTTCTTTGTGTAACCCAAAACCAACCAGACACACTCTTTAGTCCTGTTTCCACCCAGCAGTACGGTTCAATTCAGTTTGGTATGAATTTTTTTCCATTTCCACTGCTAAAAGTTGTGGATGGTACCAGTGGAACCGTTCCTTACCGTCCCGTAATGAGTGGAGAAAAAGCGTCATAGAGCGTCTTTCCTGTGGGCTACAGCAACACTAAACCCCTGAGCTTGCCTGAGAAGGACTAAACGCACAAAGCTGCTATTTTTAAATATCCCATGGAGAGAGACTCTCACTGCAGCCTGTTCTATTTTGTTCTGAAAATGTGGGCGTGCAGCTTCGTTCTGTGGACGATAAACCAGGTGCAGACTTCCATCTGTGTCACCGCTGATGAGGAAATACAGCGAGTGCTGGACTGTAGTGACGGCCAAATGAAGCCTCATGAAGCATTTTCTTTATTTCCTGAGCCCACTAGATGGCGCTTTTTGCTCAACAATAGGTTGAAAGCACACAGAGTTGCCATTCTTTAAGCTTCTCTATTTGAAACATGAGCGCCATCTAGTGGGCTCAGAAAATAAAGAAAATGCTTCATGAGGCTTCATTTGGCCATCACTACTGGACGGAGTGAGTGACAACAACCCCGCCCACATTTAAGAGTACTGTTGGCAGTGGAAACACTCGGGTCTAGGTACCATGTCTGAAGGGTTACCATTGGTTCCAAAGGTACCATACCGAAAGTGTTTGGTGGAAATGTTTCTTTCTTGTTTCTTTCTTCCTCTCCTTTCCATTTTTAGCCTGTCCATCATTTACCTTTTCTTTTGGTTTCTGTTTTTATTTTCCAAGACACCGGCCTGCTGCATTCTGCTTCTCTTCGTAGGCAATTTAAACCTCACAGTATCGACTCAAGTTAAAACAAGTCCATTAAACCATCGCAGCTGATGTAAAATTGGCTGAACAGTTGTGTGCACATCCACTAAACCTCGTGAGAAGGCTGCTAGATACAGAATATCAACCAGAATACTAAACATCGCTTCGAAAACCCCTCAGATCTGAGTTCTTAGTTTTTTTTTTCCCCCAGCTGAGGCAATAGCTATTTGGTTGCGATAAATGGAAGCAGAAAAGAATATCTAGCGAGCTCACGAGCCGCTCCAGCTGAGAGATGTGGCACAGACAGAAAGACAACACCAATAAAGGACTTCTCTGTTCACACTTTAGATGACTTTATTTAAATAAATGCTTCTTTAAATTCACTTTTTGCTGCCTGTTCCTCTCCCTCCACCCCCTCTCCCTCTCATTAAATCTCAGCCTGTGACGGTACTAATTGCTATCCTACGTAAAGAGCTCCATCCCTCCCTCTGTCCGTCCAGTCAGCCCTTGCAAACTCTCAGCATCTCTCTCTCTATCTCTCTCTTTTTCTCCATCCTCTCATCCCCTTCTGTTCGCCTCTCATTACCGAACATACTGCTGGATTAGTGTGTGTGTGTGTGTGTGTAAGAGTGCGTGTTTTGAGTGCATCCTCAACCAGGATTGTGCTTCCACAGCTTTTTGGGTCTGTGTGTCACTTTCTTCATCTCCCTCTCTGCGCTTCACTTTTCTCTCTCTCAGTTTCAATTTCACTTTTTACTGCCGAGACTTTCAAACAAAAACATGTTGTCTAAGCAATTTAGAAAATGTCAAATTCCTGAACTGCTTCGCCACAGTTTATACGACTCTCTCTTTTGCTCTTTCTTGTTTTTAATGTTGTTTTCTCATCCGCGTCTAACGCAGCCTTTGCTATAGTTCAAGCAGCATCGACGGAAGTGATTAATTATGAACGAGAGCGGGTCATCAATTACGTCAAAGCAATGCTACTTGAGTTAATTTGTGGTTGGAAAAATCCTCTGTTATCTTCTCGAGTTCAAGCTGCATGTCAGCAACCCTCCCAAATTGTCTTCCAGCGTGACTGTATAATTCTTGCCACCTCCTGTGGCGCTTCTCTCTGGTTGAGAGTTACCTCTGACCTCCTTTTTCAGCAGCAAGTGAAAAGAGGATTTCCCTTCAGGGATTAAAAAAGTATTGGATAATGATTTCTTCAATTATTAAATACCACAGGGCTTTTTGTGAACTGAGTGAGCTCCAGAGCCCTAAAGGGGCCTTTCAGACCAACTCAGAAGTGTTTGGGTTGTTCTTAAAATAATGCAGTGAGGACAAACTCATAGCCTGGGGGGAGGTTTATCCTGAAAACAAAATTTTCTCAGTGGAAAATTTGAACACGGTCATCAACACAATCAGCAGCATTGTTGAGAAGCATATGACAGAGATCAGAAGCAACAGAGCTGGCGACAGCTTGCTAACGGGCCTGCCGGCGTCACTATCAGCCAATCATTGGTCTTTAGCCGTCGCCATGCTTCATATTGATTTGTTATGAGCCTATTTCTATGATGGTAGGTTATGATTCATAACAAACGATACCGGCTTCTGCTGACCTAGTCTGTGTGTGTGGAGGTGTGTGTGTATACATATATGTGAGTCATGCAGTAGAGCGCTCTGTTTCTGACACTCAAACGTGTGTCAGAAGCTCTTTGAATAACCTAAAGTGAATGGAAACGTGGCAGCGACACCGAAACAGCAGTGTGTTGAGTTTATTGGACGATGCAGCCAAAGAGGGGAGAAAAACTGCAACGGCCCCGGAAATATTCCTTGATGAATCGTGCTGAGAATAGTCTGCCTTATGAGTCTCATTACCAAATCAAAATTGTTTCAGGCAGAGCTGTGTGTGTGTGTGTGTGTGTGTGTGTGTGTGTGTGTGTGTGTGTGTGTGTGTGTGTGAGTGAGAGAAAGAGAGAGAGAGAGAGAGAGAGAGGGAGAAAGAGACACTCTGACAAGTCCTGGTAATTATCTGTAGTGAGCAGTACGCGACACACTGCTGGCGCGGCATGAGCGGGGAATGCAGAGCTCCTGGCTTGGAGCTGTTAGAGGCACACATACGACAAAATCAAGTGCACATACATTTACAAACACACTGTGTAATATACATGTTCTTTTTTCTGATCCAACCAGGTGAAACAAACTAACAGAGGCAGAGCAGAGTTCTGCACAGAGACACACAGATAAAGGTCTTCTTTGCTAGTAAAACCAAAAAGATTCACTCAAAAACAGCTCTCAAATTTCCCATACTGAACATACTGAATAAATAACAGAATTTCCACATGGTAAAAATCCAGGAAGCAGGGGCGGATCTAGAAAAATATTTATGGGGCGGCAAGAGGGGGGCAGGAATTTTTGAGGGGTGGCAACATATGGCAGACGTATTTAATCACAGTTATCACAGTTTGATGAGAAATAGTATGTTCACACTACATAAGGGCACGGGCTGCCATTTACAAACTCATACAGACAAACTTAATCTCATGCAATCAATGTCTTGCATTTGAGGTTTCATGTGAAACAGTTCATATTAGGAATAAGTGTTGAAGGAGGTTCAACAAACTCTGAGTCTAACCCTGAACTCTGAGTTGATTTAACCTGAGATGGGAAACTCTGAGTTACCTGTTCCAGAACAGCTGATTTGAGTTAGTTTAGTCAACTCTGAGTATGTTCACTCACAAATAAAAGACAGCGCCTCCATTTTAATCCAGTGGATGTAGAGATATTAATGCATGTGTAGCAGACGGTGCACGTTTATCTTTAAAAGAAGAGCCTGAGTCAGAGCGAGGAAAGTGTAAATAAGTTAACCATAAAGTTAATAAAAAAGTTTTATTCAGTGTTGTCCGTTTATTCATCATTTGTCAGACTTACATTTCCTTAATGAAGATAAAGTGGTGGAATCTGACTGTGTATCAGGCTGTAGATACATTACATTATATTAATAATATAGAATAATATATTTGTTCAGATTTAATCTGATGGGGAAAAACAAAGGAGGCAGCAACTGAAAATAGGAAGATTTAAAACATATAGTCTAGGCTATAGATCAAAGACATAAAGACATGACTGTAAACTCACAGTCTGACCCAGTAATAATATGTTTGGTTAAAATACAGTAGATTATAAATGTTGGACATCTATTTGTATCTTGACTCAGCAGCATTCAGTGACTTTATTTCAGCTACAAATGTAGTAAATTTGAAGACACTGAAATGCTGCACCATTGCTCACTCAGATATAGGAATTATGTTCCATCAGTGCGACCAATGACATCAGTGATGGAGATCATTAGTCATTGATACCACGTGTCTAAAGCTTCATACTGAGTTTTAAAATGTAAATAATTAGACCTACACATTATGTGCAATAAGCATGTGGGAGCTGCTCTAAGAGGCTGACAGTCTGATCCTTGTGCAGTGTTATAAGAAATAATAAATATAATAAGGACAGAGGTTTGATTCTGAGCTGAGGATGAATTCTCGCTGTGTAATATTTGAATGTAAAGACAAAACTGATGTTCAAAGAAATGACTGATGTGCATAAATTCAGTAACTTAAGACAGTCCTGAGAAACAAACTAATATCCAGCAGGATTTAGACTGTGACAGACGGTAAATCTCCGCTAATTAATGCGCTTCGATACAAGCTTTGACACGGACTGAATGAATGAGTTTCCCTCATGTCAGGGTTAACATACTCAGAGTTCTTTCTGGAACAGGCTACCCCTCTGACTCCACTCAGTTTTCCAAACAAAGCGGTCTCTTGCCGCTCTGCCGTTATCTCGTGCTGCATTCAGCGCAGTCGGACATTTGGAGATGTTTTCTGTCTCTTCTGTGTCCCAAACTCAAAGCATCCACACAGATGCACTGTATATTAACACACAGTAACAACAACCAAAGACACACATACAGGGTGTCTGAAAGAAATCTTGCAGCACAGGGATGGTGCCTTGTTTCCCGACACTTCCATAATTAATAAGGATATGGTTGGATGGCATAAATGTGCAAGTGGAACACGAAGTTGCTGACATCTTAATCAGTTCATAAAACTCACACCTGCTGGTCCATCCAGGCTGGCAGCTCATCTTTCCTGCAGCCTGAATGGATCTTTATGTCTCTTTCATCTGGGAGGCTTCATAAATAATAAACACAGCAGCAATGCAGACCTACAGTTTATGCCAACACAGGGTGGCTGCTTTGATGGATGAGGCAAAGTTTGACCCTTGCTGCCTTTGTTCATATGAAGTGTAACGCTGAAATACAGAAAAGACCTTGACCCAGGATCAGTCAACACACCTAAAAAAGAGGGAGAGAGAGGAAAATACAGAAAACAAGTCTGAGCTGATACGCTGCTCCGGTCACACTTTGAGTCTTTGGAAACCTTTTCTGTTGCTTGTGTTTGACGCTGCACTGCAAGGATTTGAACTCCTTACCATTTTCGTATTTTCTTTCCCCAACGCTGCCTGTTTATTCTGTAAACAAAGCCATATTTAGATGATAAAATGAAGCTAGCTACTCGCACGCCATCCAAAACATCTCCAACTATAGACATGACGGAGTTATTTCAGCACTCACATGACTGCAGGTCCTCTTCATAAGTATTCAGGCAGAGAACAGGGATGGTGCAGTCAGCACACTGCATGATCAGCTGTGTTTACGTCATGCTTTAAGTATCCAAACAACAGTGACGAAGACAAGGAGCTAAACAGATAAATACCAGTTAACTGGCTGGCACTAGGAGACATTTCTAATCATTAAGGCTACATAGAAAGTCTCCAATTCCATAAAAGGAGCTAGAAACTGTTTGTTTATGGGTGCTGACCAACATGTGTTCACAGGATGTACAGTGCAGGCAACTTAACTGATTTGCTAGAGTCTTATATTTTGGATATCGTAGTATTCTAAGTGTTGTCTTTACCTGGTTTTAAAGGCTGCATTACAGGAAAGTGATGTAAATTTCTGAACTTACAAGACTGTTTTGGCTGTTCTATTATTTGCCTTTACTCACTTTGTCATTATATCCAAATTACTGATGATCCTTTATCAAAAATCATCAGTAAAAAAAACATGATAGTTGATTTTCTCAGTACCTCCCAGCCCCACACTAGAGACCATCTGGCAATGGTATCACACCAACTGCAATTCAGCGATCCACGACTTAAAACAATTGCAGACCATGCGTGTAAAGTGTGTTTGTGTGTGTGTGTGTGTGTGTGTAGGGGGGGAAACGGCCCTTTACTGCCCTACTTCTGGCGCCCTTGCTCGGACGACACCAATTGTCGTACTTGACCTTTATTCTGTTCTCAACTACACACCTGCATAGTTCAGTGACTGCACAGTTGTGATTTTATCGTTGGGACTAAATCTGTCCACAGGCATGTAAACACCTGGCAAAGTACCTCAAAACTGCTTCTGTGGTCGTTCCCCTTACAAGTAGGGCTGTCACTGTGAAATAATTTCCCCTGCGGTGATAAAAGTGGCTCTGCAGCACCATATGCCGTAAAACCGCCATTTTTTGTTGTACTTTGTTGTAATTTAGTGCTTTGTAAATAAGCCTTAGCGTTCAGCTATCATGAGGTATATTGTTGATTTTTAAATGAAAAGATGACACAGTTTTAAATACTTGTTCACTGAAAACAGAAGTGCGACGAGGCGCAAAAAGAGGTGCTGTGTTTTTTTCAGCTGAGACGCTTTAGTTAAACTGTCAGCACGAGGTAGAGAACTTGATCTGGATGAAGAGAAGATGGACATCTGGTCTGTGTGGGTTCAATATTCATTTCTCCTTTATTGCTGTTGCTCAGTGATGTGAGATTGTGTGTCTCTGTGATTGGATATTTCTCCCGCCAATTATTTCCTATGATTGGACAGCTGGGTAAAAAGTGACAGTGACGGGCTGCCCAACTGCAGCACCAAAGACAGAAGGACAGTTTGTAATACTCGTCTTGCAACAGACAGAACAAACAAGTGAGAGAGTGAGCGAGATCAGCTCCGAGGATTGAGGCTTCCCGGGGCACAGGTTTCATCCAGAAGCTTCAGTGAGCCATGCCCAAGGACAGTCTTTGATGTCCGCTGGACGCACACAAACAGCAAAGAGTTCAATAATATGCAGGGGTAGCGTGAGTGAGCAGACAGGAGGCAATGTCAGGAGAGCAGAGGATCCAATAGCGGCTGTATACATGAGAAAAACCAACACTGGCAAGGATTCCAGGAACTAGAGGTGACGATGAGCGGACGCCGTGGCTCACACACAAAGACAGAATGTGCAGCCACATGGCAAGGTAATCCACAGCACAGGAAATCACAGGCAGCAGAACAGGTGAACTACAAAGCAGAGTTTGCTGGCAGTCTCTCCGCACAGCCACGGGGAACATGCAAACAAAAATCAGGAATGTGGAAACAGAGCTTTTGGTCGGGCACAGAAGGCTGAGTGGTTTATTGGGGAGCAGACGAAGCAGGACGGTCAGAGACAGGTGAGGTCGGCAACAAGGAAGCAGTACGGGAACGAACACTGGAAAGTCTCGCATGGATTTGACAAGAACAATCTGGAAACAAGAGTGTGTGAAGCTGGAGTCTTTATAGTAGCAGGGAGTGATGAGGCACAGGTGAGTGGAGCTGGCTTGATGAGGTGGGTGTGGGAGACGTGTGGACAGGTAGGTGTGGTTGGGAGGCAGGGTGAGTGGAAATTTACTGAGAGGATGGCAGGTCGGGAGTGCACACTGTGACGAGTGTATTAGTGAACAACACTCCATATCTTTCCTTCTCCCCAGTTCAGTCATAACTGGCTCACAGACATAATTTACCATTCGTACAATGCACTTCTCCTCTCTCCCTCCCTCCTTCCTTCTTGCTCTCCACCAAATCCAGGGCGACGGCGGCTCTTTTGTTCTCATACATGTTGCCGAGCGGAATGAATTCATCTTTAATCACAGAGATTATGGTGGCTCCCTGCTATCCATTTCCATTACCATGCTCAGATGCCTCCAAGTCATCACTCTTTTGCAGGGCGGAGACACAGAGCAGACTTATTAGCTATCATAGCGCTATCTTGACAGTATTAGAATAAAGTGCAGGAGCTGAGGTGACCAAATCAGCAGCACATCAGTGACGGTTGATTCAACCTTGAAATGAGCCGGAGGACTTGCAAAAGAAGTCCTTCAAACAACACACACACACACACACACACTGCTCTGCAAAGAAATGTGGTGTTTATGTGTATGTTTGCATCACATGTGTTTCCCTTTAACAGCTTCATCTCTGTTTTAACGAAAAACATGCGACTAAATATGCATCTGAACTACATGTGTCTTATCTACTGAACACAATCTGTCCTTCAGGCAATGGTTGGGTCGTTCGTTCGTGTGTGTGACCTGGAATGATCTTTTTGCCCGCTGCTCTAACTCAAATGAAATCAATGACTCTCAGCATTTTCAATAGAATGCAAATCACTGAAGCACCTTAATACTTTACTAAAAAAAACTGCAAGATAAAGTCCAAATGGCTAAGTGTCCTGACTGCTTCTGCAAGGCGGCAGGAAGCAATTATTTTTCAGGATATTAGTTCTATCAGAAAAGGTAAACACTCGGTTAATCACACTCCCAACCTCCATACACCTGAAAAGCCACAGCTTCTACTATCGAGAGGGAAGGTATAGAATGAGGTTAACGCTCGCTCTGAAAACACTTCAGGTGGGCCTGACGAGGAAGTTAAACATGGATGGTTTGAATCCTCCGTTCAGGTGATTCATTTACTCCCAAAACAGCAGATATGTTTACATTTGTTTTGGTACACACCATTTTCTCCATCCTGTAAACAGAATACTCATAGACCTGCAAAGTAGCTTGTTCCCCAGACAGAGTTTTATGGACCTGTCAACCTCGAAAGAGTGTGTCGTACATGTACAGCTGGCTGTGTGTGTTTAAAGGCTTATTCTGTCTGGGGATTCAGATAGATGGTTTGAGAGATATTGCTGTTAGTGTGGACACACTTGGACACATATAAATGGCTGTTTAAAAGCAGCAAACGGACTGGTTTTTTTAGGTCTCTCCCTGTATTTGGTTTAGATCACATTTCCACATTAACAGACAGTGTTGAGGTGGACTGAGATCTGTTGTCAGTGTTTCTGGTTTCCCGTACACCTTCAAATCCCAAACTCCCCCACTCTCTGCTTGGTTTGAACCTACCCTCAGACAAACTTCTGATTGCCTCCTCAGAGCCCCTGATCCAAAAATGCATTGCTCATCTGCTCTAGGTTTTGTTCGTGGAGTAGGAATCCCCTGAACGGAATCGGCCCGCAGCTGGGATTTGCTGAAAACCAAGTCAAAGCTCAGCAAATTTCCTCAGTAAAAATAAAGCTTTTTCCACTACAGGCCACTTACATTGCTGGTCTTATCATTTACTGTACGTGCCGTGCCCAAAAAATACATATCTGTCCTCTTACCTGCAGTGCTATTCATCAATTTAGATTGTTTTGGTGTGAGTTGCCGAGGGTTGGAGATATCGACTGTAGAGATGTCTGCCTTCTTTCCGAAATAATGAAAATAGATGATACTCGGCTTGTGGTGCTCAAAACACCAAAAAATACATTTCATGAACTCAACATCAATGTCTCTTTGCAGAAATCATGACCCAGTTACTCAAGATAATCCACAGACCTTGTTGTGAGCAGTTTCATGTGGGAACTATTTTCTTTCTACGAAACTACACCCACCAACTGTATCATTGTGCAGAAGGAGGCGTGCATCTACTCATGAACAAGAGGCTCGTGTTCACCCATTCACACACACATTCACAAACTGGTGGCCGAGGCTACTATACAAGGTGCCAACTCACACACTCGCACACTGATGGAAAAGCCATCGGGAGCAATTTGGGGTTCGGTATCTTGCTCAAGGACACTTCGACATGAAGACTGGAGGAGCCGAGGATCAGACTGCCAATCTTCCGATTGCTCTGATGCACTCTTCCTTCTGCTCTGTGATACAGTTGCACTTTTGCAGTTCAACGAGGACCCAAATGCTGGACAGATGGATGTAGATGGTACCAGACATTCGAAATAGGCAGGCCACATAAGCGAAGAAGCTGGCGGAGGTATGACTCAAAAAGTACAAACCAAGATGGCACGATGCACACAAGGACGCAATCAACAAGGAACATGGGTAACCGTCACAGACGAACTGACAATGGATGAGAGATGAAGTGGAAAACAGGCGGAAAAAAACACAAAGTGAGGAAGTGAAACAAGACATGACAAACGAGGAGAGTGACTTTAGGATTAAAACAGAAAACAAACTACTAATAAAACCCAGGATCACGGCAGCTTGGTGTAGTTTGGTGGAAAGGAAATAGTTCTTACACGTTCACAACAAGGTCTGTGGATTATCTTGAGTAACCTGGTCATGACTTCTAGAAGGACACAGTTTCATTATGTTGGAGAGAAGACTGATATCTCCAACACTCAGCAACTCATACTAAAACAATCTAGACAGAAAAAATAGCACTAGAGGAAAAAATATGTATTTTTGATCAGTGGGTGAACCCTCCATTTAATTTATGTATCCTCTACAAGAAAGAAAAGAAAGAAATTATTCCTGAGCATGATTTAAAACACCAACTGCATCTTGTAAAGTGCTACCCAATATTCCATCCGGTGTTCCTGCCGCTCTGGTGTCAAGGGGTACATGAGATTTGGCAAACAGGAGCTGGCCTGAGAAGAAATAAAAACTCACAGCAGCTCCCGGTGCTCTGCCAAAGGCCAGGATGGGATGTTACAGTTATGAATATAGAGCAAATTTCTTCCTCTTTCTGTCTTTGTGTCTCTCTGGCAGTCATCAGCAGACAGTTGTTACTAGTACGCCACCATTCCCCTGCACAATGGCGCAGGCGGGAATATTTAATTAGCCCTGGGGGTTGATTTACACAAACACAATGGACACATCAGTTACTGCCTTGCTGGCTTGTCAGTGGCCCCCCGGGTGGAGGCTGGAGGGGAATCATGACAAATGATGTGTGAATACTGCTGCAATGACAGCCATCAGACAGGTGTGTGTGTGTGTGTGTGCCAGCAGCAGTCAGGAGGGAAGTGCATATACGTGTACATGTCGGTGGCATCGCAGTATGTGTGTGTGTTTAATGGCGATGTTAGTGTACAAAATGGCAGGTTTGTGTATGTGTGTTTTGTTGGACAGGTGCACCAACACCTGCTCAACACACATCATGCTGTGCGACCCTCGACATGTTGGTTTTATCACCGGTGTCAATGGAACAGCAGTGTTTTAATGCCATGCAAACACATGTTCCTCATGATATACAGTATAATGAAACATTAATGGACTGACCTGGCCTGTGCATCATTAATATTAATCATATTTTTGTTCGTGTATTGATGAACATCTGCTCGGCTGGTGGCACAAACTTTCCAAAGAGCTTCAATTTGCCTAAAAGCTCTGTATTGATTCTGATGTTTATATTTGATTCAACTTTGGCTGAGTGAAATGAAACCCTACATGTTCCTGCCTCCAGAACGGCCAGTAAACTCTACTAATTATCGCAGTAATAGGATCTCCAAACAAATCTCTTGGAAGGACCTTGCGAGGTTAAACATTTTGGAGGGAGGACTCCCCAGCCTAATTGACTGTGTAAAGAAAATGACTTCAACTCGAATTTCTTCCAGAGTGTCATCAGAGTTTTATGGCACAATTTTCTTTATGGTGTCACAAGGCGCAACTTGTATCGATCAAATGGGAATCTTGTCCTCAAAAAACTTTGGACCTGCTTAAATTGGATTTCATCAATGAGAGAAGAGGGCCTGGGGACAGACCTTGCAATATATGGTTCTTTTTGGATGGCTTTCTTTATTAGATTTTCATACATCAGTGTCAGACATTAGTGAAGTTGGTTGTGACAGAGGCCCATGTGCTCTGCAGAGGAGACAAAGTAAACAGCAGGAGTGAGGAGTGTTGGTGATCAGAGAGTGGAGGATCTCCAAAAAAAGCCTTTCCATGTCTGTTAGTTCTGAGCGAGACCATATAAGCCTTTACTCCACACACATGGCCGTCCTTAACTTCTTTTTTCTGGGATGATATTTAAAAATATGTCCACACTAAGCTGGCAAATCAACTCAGTTTGAGTTGTCACGCTTTAAAATACCTTTTCCTTTGGTTTTAAAAATGCTGGTTTTCCTCAGAATGATGACCAACATGCAGAAAAAAACAGCTGGATTAAAGCAGCTGCATGGTTACATTCATTTAAATAAACACAAGACGTTTGTGCTCTAGATAAAAGATCAGCATTCAGTGAATAACCTCCTAAGCCCTATGATAAGCTATTATGACAAGGCTTAACTATACAGACCAGTGAGCAGTGATAACTAACATGTCTTTGGGGTCATCGGGTGGGAACCTCCTTTCACCAGTGTTTCGTCTAGTTGGTCCCACGACACCTCCAGGAGGCTAGACAGTGATCTCAGGCGTCCCAGAGACACTCCCCTAATGCCAGGTCTCACTGCTCCCCACACCAACCCAACAACCTCCTTTACCTTCCTTATACATGGCTTTCTCAGCCCAAACAGCACTGCCACCTTGAACAAACCCAGGCTCCATTCATGCGAGCTCCAGGTAGAGACAGTGCTGATACTACCTTTCCTAGCACACCTTACTTACGCATGGCTTTCTCAGCCCAAAAAGCACTGCCACCTCCAACAAACTCAGGCTATGCTGTCTTGGCTCATGTGCACGCTTACAAATCTTGTTAACGATTGGCTTTTTCGTCTGTCGTTCCCCAAACCCAAACACCTTCCTTTAAAACAGACAGACTGTAACTGGATTTCCACCCAAATGTAGTCCAAATTTTAACCAGAATTTCAGAAAACCAGCAAAAGAAAATGCGCATTTATGTGCTTTTTCATCCACTACTGATATGTGAATATTGGGAGCTGGCTCATTGAGATAAGCAGTAGGTGGCGCTGATTCTTCAGTCAGGTGCCACTGCAGAACAAGAGGGTGCAAGGAGATGATGTAATTAAAAGACAGACAGTAAAACCAATGGCTGTATAATAACGGGAAGCACACTGGACAAATTAGAAATAGAGAGTTTCACACAATATCACAGCTTTGTGCTGTTGGAGGAGTTCTGTTAGCAGCTCTGTGGGCATAACCGTGTTAAATTTAATTAAATTCAATTCAGTCGCACTTTATTTATCCCAAAGGAAATTCTTGTGCCAGAGTATGCGACAAATTAGAGAGACACTAAGTACAGTAACCACAATTTTAAGGATTCACAACCAGTAACAGCCACAACAATCAGTGGGTTCCCCGGGTCGGAGTCACTCACTGGGCCCAGTTTTGGAACAATAGTGTCTGGCTGCTGATCAATGTTATATTGATTAGTATTGCACATGACTGAGAAAATTATATGCACTACATCAACAAGTGATCATGATATTGAAAAATAATAATGCACATAATGTTGTGAAAAATATTGCACAAGATAAAAGCAGTAATGTGCATCATATGAAGTGTGAGTGCACCTAATGTCGGCAGGTTAAAGCCATCCAGAGCTGACAAACAGAGCTTGCAGTGGCCTATGTGATGACAGAACGCATCGTCACATTTACCTTTTATCCATAAACCAAAGTTTATACTTCACCTAAGTGTAAAAACCTTTGTGATATTCCAATATTTTTTGTCCATTTTCTGCGTTTCCACTCAGTATTTCTTACGCACAAATTGAAAATGCGCATATAAACCGCAGACTGCATAACAATAATGGACGACATACCAGCTCCCCAAAACATCTTGATCGCCCCCTGGTGGCTGGCTGCAGGACAAGTCATAAGCCCCACCCACTCCATGTTTGTGGACCTGACATGGGACAAACTCCAGGTCAGGTAAGTAATTTCCCAAGATTGTTTCTGTCGTTTAAGATAGTTCAAGTGTTCATTTGTCTGGTAAGATTTGCTTTATGTAGTTTTTTGATGATACAAGAAGGGGTTTCATGTCATGATTGACAACTGTGTGTGCAAATTAGAGTGCTTGCGTTCAATGGTCCTGCTCACAATTGACCTATGGCTAAGTCCCGCCCTCAAATGCTTTTTTTTAATATACTTTATTAATACCCAAGGGAAAATTCAGTTGAATGCAATTACATTTGCATTACAGAAAGTCAGTTTTGTTCGGTTTTATGAGCTTTTTCTGAGATTTGCAGTTTAAAAATGGTCAAGCAGTGTGCATGGGGTACATGCAGCTCTGACACAAGGTATCCTGAGAGGCTGGGCGACCAGGTGTATTTTTACACTTTAAACCACATCTCAAGCGAGAAAAGTGTCTCCTTTGGATAAAGTTGTGTGGTACACTCTTGGTAAAGATGGTAAAAAGGCCGTTATCCTTTTCTCATATTCTGAGCCAAAAACCTTAACTTCAGTGGCACTTTAACTTGTTGTCTTTGATGGTGACGGCAACCAGATGCGCTTCACAAGCGTACACTGTGACCTGTAAATGTTGGCTTGTAATTTAAGCTTTTCATCGACCTTCTCAACAATAAAATGATGAATATATCCCTCCAATGCGTAGTTTAGGCCCTTTTGGTTACTTCTCAATGACATCTGATCGTTATGTCCCCAAAAATCATCAGTTGCCTCCTGTGAAATGCCGTGTACTGTGACACCTGCCATAGCGCCATCACTGAGTGTTGATAGTTTGTCCAGGTGAGTGGAGGGGGCGGGGCTTAGCCATAGGTCAGCTGGTTGGAAGGTGCTACTTTGCAGACTGGCTCCAAATGATGTCACCACAGCAAGACGGTAGCGGCCGTATCTGGGATACTTTGGCCTCATTTTTACACAGTGGGAGAAGGTGAAGAGGTGTCATCCATCTTTATACACAGTCTATGATTAAAAACAGGTGGATGGAAACATATCTAACAAGATGGTCACTGTCTTTATGAAGGTGGGGAGAATTTGGAAGTTGAAAACAAAACATGAGCTGAACAATAGCAACATGCAGTGACTGTAAAAGGGACAAAGCAGAGCTGCGGGTCTAACTGTGCTGCTTCCAATTGAGACTGAATGCTCTAAAAAATCCACAGAAGGAAATCTACGAAGCAGTTAGCCCAGACCCGGTGGTCCAAAGTATGAAAAGGAACAGGCTGCTCATTACACTGTGTTTAACCGGCCAATATAATACTGTCAAGTCTCACAAAACAGGAAATGAGATAAGAACCGTTTGATCAGAGTGATGAACCTCATATATCCAGTTCAGTGAGTAGAAGGAATAGTGAAAGATAAAAAGGTGGCCCGCGGTGGCAGAAGACAAAAAACCATCAGACATATTGTGGCTGCTTTATACAAGGTGGTTTGAGGATATTCTCGGTTTCAGTTTGCCAAACACACACACACACACACACACGCACACACACATGCACACAGCAGCCGCGCAGCCATCATGGCAGGTGAGAGAAAACGGAACAGCGCTCATTTCCTCACACCCCCTTCTCTCCATGATCTTCGATAACAAATGACACCATTACTTCTCCTCTCTAAGGCTCATGTCGGTGTCCCACTTAATGTTTGCGTACTGCTGAGGTAGGCAGCGCTCCCACCTGCCCCTCGCCTCCCCCCAATCGCCTCCTCCCCCCTAAGCTGGGGTGGGCACTGCATCTCCAGGCAGAGGGGCGAACAGACCCCCGGCTCATACATCTTCCAAGTCCTATGAATTTGACGCCCCCCACTTCCTGCCTCGTGTGTGCATGACTAACGCTGTATAGGTGTGAGTGTGCATGAGTTTGAAAGAGTCAGGGCGTGCACGTACATGTGTGTGTGTCTGTGTGTCTACAGGGGCCCCTGACTGTGCGCCAGGTGCTCCTAATGCTCAATGTGACGTATGGCGTCAGTGACATCAGAGCTAAATCTGGCCAAGTTACATGTCCTTGTATGAATGTAAGTGTGTGTTGTGTGTACTTGAGCGGGTTGAGCTCGTTTGCTCTTTGTCAAAAACACCTTGCTTTACTCTTGCAGGTATACTCTGTAGCTGGCCACCATGGAGCAGGAGTAGGTGCCTTTCCGAAAGCTTGTGTGTGTGTGTGTGTGTGTGTGTGTGTGAGTGATGACAGTGTCGTCAGCACCACCCTGAGCTGACCATATATCTTGTCATTTTTCGATGGCAGAGCTGATTTAGTTGAGCTGCCTGAGCGCACATACAGTATGCATGCGTCAGGGTGTGTTCGGCAGATGTGCGACACCACTGTGAGCAAACTGGGTACAGAGGTGACGCAGGCGATGCTGGCCTTGTTAGTGCTAACATTGATCAATCTCCTGGCGGTAAAGCGAGGACCCTATACAGGCTGACCCCTCCTCCCACACTCCCTCTTTCCACTGACTCAACTTTGTATTCTGGCTGGAGTCCGGTATTCACTCAGCCTTGGGAAACGTCCAATGGCCCAAAATTGTCCCCTGTCACTCACCGGCTATGTCACTGCAGCAAAGATAAGCAAATAAATAAATAAATCCAAAGATAAATAAACCTTCATTGCCTTTGATGGTGTGTGTAAGTTGTCAGGCGCTAACAGACGGGAGGGGAATTGCAGAGGCACAAGGCACCGAACCCCAAGGACAAGCATAGGGTGACCCCAACAATCCCTCCACCCTCATTAATGATGTCCATGGTGAAAGGGAGGAGATACGGGACCAAAAAAAACACCAGTAACGCTGATAACAAATGGAAAGAATATCTGCTATCTCTGGGGAGAGGGGGAGGGATTGGGAAGGACGAGGTAGAGGAGGATGGGCTAGTGAAGGAGAAAGCTCCAGGGAGGAAAGAGGAAGGAGAGGTGGAGGTCAGGGGTTGGCTGAAGGCGATGGGCACAGGAGGATGATGCACGTGGAAAATGCCTGGAGCAGGGTGGCGCAGCCTGCAATTCGGGGAGACGTGAGCAAGGAAATGAGTAAAGCCCCCGCCTTGATTAGTAATGCCGAGGTGCCCTTGTGCAAGGCTCCAGGGAGCGGCTCCAATGACGGACATCAGGGGGCAGCTCACAAAAGTTAGAGCGTTTGAAACTGTATAAAACAGGGTTTTAGCAGACCGTTCCTGGTTAGAAAGAAGTGTAGAAAACACACACAGCACAGACGTGACTAATGAGACCGGAGGGGAGAATCTGCTGACGCTGACAAAAGCACAAAAATAAATCTAGGAGTTGATCTACTAACCGACAAACCCAAGAGGAGCATTAAAACTGAAGTGATAAAATGAATGAAATCAAAGATGGAGAAGTGAGCCAAAGATGGATGACATCATGAAGACAGAGAAACACCAGATAGGATGAGAGGAAGTGAGCCGAATTGGAATGAAGAACAAATAAAGGGTCAAATCTAAACTGAAGTGAATGGGATTAAAGTATTTTTTAGAGCCTGTTTAACTTTATGTGTGTACTCTCCTCAACTCACGACTCAGGCTGTGTGACACTCTTAATGACAAGCTATGAATACAAGTGAAGGCGTGGAAGGCAAGGGTTTATCAGAGGACAGTGAATGATGTACACTTTTGAAATAAGGCGGGAGTCAGACAAGCCCACTGTAATAAGCAACAGTACATTTATTTGTTTATAGTCTTTTCAACAACCAAAAGCTTATCATGATGAGATAAAAACAGTGGCAAGGTGAGAAATTATACATGTAATGTGAGCTCAACATGGCTGACATCATCTGTGGGGAAACACTTCCATCGTTTCAGGGTGAAATAATTAAACTAATACTAATAAACTTTACTCATACAGCACGATAAGAAAAAAAAAAAAGTTACAAAGCACATCATGGTTGGACGAGGACTTAAACATTTTAGGACTGCAAAGAGGCAAATTAAATAAAACGATTAAAAATAAAATAAAAAAAAAATAAAATAGAATAAGATATCCCATACTAATTTAAAATGTAATAATAATAATGATGATAATAATCTCTGTCTCGCAGACCAAACTCCAATCGAACAGTAAAACTAGGCAGGCTGATCAAATATAAAATTGAGCACAGCGTTAGTTCGGGCAGAATACGATGTCAAGCTCAGCTCACATCTCACCTACATGAGCTGATCATGTAGCTTTCCATTCAGGCACATGGAGGGGCAGAGAGGTGTGCTCTCTCTGCGTCAGGCTCTCTGCGTAGGCCCGATGAAAGGCAGAGGCCCCAGGACACAGCCATACCATCAAATATAATACTGGAAATGGAAATGAAGTTTTCTTTGACTAAAGGTTTCCTGACTAAACTAAGTTTCTGTTCTGTTTCTGCATTGCCTATTTCTCACTTTAAATGTTTTAAGAGAAGTACTTAAGTGCACTGTTTGGTTGTTATTCGACAGTTTGTGTACAGGAAGTGGGTGCCATACTGTTTCCTGTATTGTAAAAATGAAGGCTGAAAAACTGGGATCAAACCGTAAACTAGGCAATGCTGATAAAATACGAACCAAGATTCTGTTACTGCGTTGCCTACTTCTCGCCTCACATATTTTAGCTTACTGATTCACTGTGCAATGAGATCCTGTGTTACCAGCCAGCCACCAAACCAACTCGCATTACGTCATCCTCCAGCAGGAGCGTTTGTTGGTCTGATGTGGCGCAGTACATTATGGAAGTTCTAGGTTTTCTACCTCTTGAGCAAAGCAAATGCCACAGGCCTTTGTCTCTGCTCTCTCTGGTCATTTAGCACCAATTTCAAAGTTATTTGCTTCTTTCTACTGAATAGAAAGCCCAGCTCTGTAAAAAAGACTTAAAGTAAAAAATCTTCCAAGCCGTAGAGTACTTCTTTAAGTGCAGCAGAGCCCTGCCTGAGGATCTGAGGCTGCACCATAACTCTGAGTTAAACAAAGTTCTCTAAAGGTAATCAGTGAAATCTTAAATCTACTTTAACACTTACTGTTAACTAATGAAGAGGGGCTACAACAGGGCTGATATGACCTTGTTTTCCAGTATTAACTGATACTAGTTGTGTTTTATACTAGCTGAGGCCGTGTAACCCTGAATGCAATGAATTCCAATAATCACACAAAGATGATATGAAAGCATGTACGACCTTCTTGAGATCAGGCTGAGAGAGAAAAGATCTGATCTTTGAGAGGCTCCACGGCTGATAAAAACATGATTGAATGACTTTTGTAACTAGTTTTTCAAGTGAAAGGTCACTGTCAGATATCACACTCAGGTTTTTGGCTGCAGGCTTGACATTTGTAGACGGTGAGTCAAGATGCTTCTGTAAAACAGGGATGGACTTTGTAGGGACCAAAAATTTGTTTTCATTTAGCCGGAGAAAGTTTTGGGGCATTCAGCTCTTTTACTCTGACAGACAGTAATAACTGATGAAAGTTGCCTTCCTCGCTGGATTTTAATGATACAGACATTTGCGTGTAATTTGCATAACAATGGTAGAGACTTTTGTGTTGATGTATGATACGTCCCAGCGGCAGCATGTATACAGAAAACAGCAGGAGGCCAGGAGTTAGAAATGTTAGTCAGTGAAGATTAAATGTGCACTCAGTTGTCTGAGACTTGATATCAGTGCTGTTTCTGCTTGACAGCAATTCTTGTGTCCAGTGTCATGAACAACAAACGCCCTCAATAGGTTAGAAAGGATGTAATGAAGCCCTGCAGGCATATTTAACATCTTGAAGGTTGTGAGACAAGCTAATCTGGAGCATGTATTGAACAGGGGACAGACATGAGTAATGGATATTGACATGCTGGGATCAGAAGGGACGGTGCGGAGAGGTTGAAGGCCGGGATAACACTACGGGGAGTCAGAGAATCAAGGACTTGTAGGCGAGTGAATCCCATCATCGGGATGCTATGGAGCTAAAATAGGCATGAGGTGCAAAGAACCAAGGTCTGCAAGTGCACATTATGGAGTTAAGTTGACGAGAAAGTCAGGTTCCTGGGCTCATTCTACTTTACACAGATGCCAGTTTGTATCAGTTTAAAAAAAAAAAAATCCTGAGTAATACACTGCATCATTGTACAGCCCTTAATAAAAACATGAAGAGTGGACACATGTCTCCATCGTGTCATAACTGTCCCAAGCTCCAGTTTAAGAAACCTGTCTGATAGACTGAAGCTGGGTGTGACACTTCTGTTATTTTGGGGACATTGTCAGTCGACTGACATCTCCTCACTTGGGAAGGTGTCACACATTTGTCATGAAAATTGCCAAAGAAATGACAGTTACCTTTTCACATCAGGTGGTGCATAAAATAGACTCCTGTCCTAGAGTGATGCACCTGAGTATAAAAAAATGCTCATGTCATTTATTTGTCTATCAGCCTGTTGTGTTCCCTGTAACCATAACCATTATATACCTCCACCCTTCAGGTCTGTGACTCACTTTTTCCTCCAAACCACGCCAGGCAGGACAAGGAAAGGACTGATGTGAGTGGTTTATGGACTTTCCACCTTTATAATGTTTTACTTTGTTGATCCTACATGTATTATTCTAAGATTCCTGAGTTTAAACAGCTGTTAAGAGGAAAAACGAGGAATGCAAGCTGCCTCCACCCCAGCTCCTCCTTTTCATGCCGTGTCTGACTTATCATTGTCATTTCTGTTTGTCTTTGATGCTGCTCTGTTCTGTTCCCACAGCGTTTTTGCTGCTGCTCTCTCTGCCTTAGGCTTTCCATATAGGCGCGTGGAAGGGCAGGGAGGTTTGTTTGTTCTCCCAGATTAAAACGTACAAGAACACAGAATTGAAACCACAATATATCTCCATACTGCTCGTCCGTAGTGATCCAAGTGTCCTGAAGCCCCAACACAGCAGTATGGAGGTATTTTGTGGTTTCAATCATGTGTTGTTGGACATTTTAATCTGGGGCGCCGTCAGCCATTAGGTGTCCAGTTGTGCTGCTACCCACTCCCCCCTCGGATCTCTGCAAGTGTTGAGAGGACTCTGAAACTTCACCTGAGCCTCCCTCGACATATGGTTGAGTAGATAAGGGTTGAATTTTCATTTTTGGGTACACTATCCTTTTAAGAAAATGTAAATGGGTGAGTATACCCAACATACAGTTGTCATGGATGGGGAAATTAGCCATAGAGCCCAAAACTGTCTTTTGTACCAGGCTGTACACATGTTTATTTCTGGTGCAGATTTGGGCCACGTTGGCCAGCAGATGTCTTGTAAAATGTTATTCCATGTTGGCTTTAATTTTCATCCCAGGAGGTTGATGCTTGTTAAACAAATAACACTAAGACCTGTGGGTTGATGTGATTTCTCATAGTCTAGGCAGTCTCTGAAATTAAAGACGTTATAAATAAAACTTTTTAAGAAATTTCATGGTCTTAAATGTTAAAAAACTAATTCAGACCTTTTGAGGATCCACAGGTACCCTGTGTGTTGAAGGTTGGAACAAAGCAACTGCGGTATGCATCTGTCGCCCAGCATATAAAGGTCAGGGCTGATTGTGTGTCAGGGGCTAAATAGCACAAGACCCTTCCTAATAAATGCCACCACCGATGATATTTAGAAATAGAGTAGTGATGGGAGCAGCGATCTGTCAACTGAGAACTGTGTGTGTGTGTGAGCGGAAGTATACCTGTCACAAAGACAATAAAAGTACACACACACAGGTACAAACTGTCCCACCAACAGCTCTGATTATGTAGTCGACCTGTATAACCTTAACGCCGCCTCTCAGCTTCATCCAACTCATTATTTTATCGTCACCCTCTACAAATTATTGCTACTGGCTAATTCACTACTAGCTATTTACGTCATCTGACCTCCATGTTTCATTACAGTGGCGGTGACAACACGATGACTCAACTTGCTCATTAGTACGATGAGTCTGTGTATAAGGGTGTATATATGCATATATGCAGGTAAGCTGTTTGCATGAGAATTAATCACACATGCAACTGCACACAGATGCACTTTCCTATTCATCAAAGTAGCCCAGTTGGTTGTTGTACTCGGACTTGTGTATTTGTGTGTGTTAGCGTATATGGAAAGATACTATACAGTAGATTGATATATATGCTGCTTCCAAAACTGCATGCTATGCACTTCATACCCGATATTCAACATACCTATGTGTACATACATATATGTATTTTGTCGGATGCACTGAGCTGTAATTACAACACCACTTCCTGAGCCTCCTCGCCTGCTGGAGACACATGATAATGTTAACCCGTGCCAACCTCCACTCTACTAGCATCTGCAAGCATGACGAACCTCCGGAGTTTTGCTATTTTATCATGTCTGAAGTAGTAGCATTACTTCATCTGTTTAAAAAATCCAAATCGCAGGCAAGCTCGTTGTGTAGTGTATTCGCACGGACATCTTTGTAACCAGATAATATCAGCATATTAAAAAGCTGATGTTTTGCAGGTATAATTTCATGGCACACCATCCGAATACTTTCTAAGGTATTTCTATCTGGATCAAAGTTGTTGGCTGACTGACATGTAGAGCTTAGATCGGGCCCAAAAAATCCAGCCCCACCCCACCCGAGCCTGTGCATGTTCTGTTTGAGCCCGGCCCGTCCCTTTAACTGTAATTACGAGCCAGAGTTTAAACCCGACATTTTTTTTAAGGATATGAAGTTGGACATTGAAGGCTGACTCTCGTCTTTCTTTCCATGGCAAACCTTCGTCATGTGCCTCTTAAGTGTCGAGGTCCCCGTCTTTTTGCTGTCATATACCAGCATCGCGCTGCATTAGGTACACTCGACGAAGCCAACACACACATTGTCACCGTTGACAACTTACATGTGCACGGCCAGTAGCACCGTCAAGGGGGGCCGCGCACATGGCCCATGGGTCAGGTCCGGGTCAGGCAGAGAATCTAAGCTCTACCAACATGCCTGGAGTCATGCCACTAGTATGGCTAACAAAAAGCCTAAACCATGTTTGTCACTGTTGATTTTTGGTTTTACACGGTACCCAAATGCTGGTTTCCTGGCTGGAAGTCCTGTGTTTGTTTGACCCATTCATATCCCCTTCCATCCACTCTACTCAGACTTTGTCGCCTTTTATTCTTTGCAGCGGCTCATAGCGTCAAGCTAATGGAAGGGCTTGAAGGGTCACATTCAGACACTTAAGGGTGCATTGGTAACTGACGCCGAGGGCTACTGACCTCCTGAGACCCTGTGTCCTCAGGTGAGGACATCACATTTTGGGTTAACTTGACCTTATACTTTATTCTACTTAACTTCGACCTGTTGTCCTTGTTTGTCGACACTTTTATGTGCCATCTAGTGGTAAAAAGACCACAATACAATAATCCATCGAAAAACATACTTTATTATCGTCTCATCTGAGGACATTGGCACTAAACTGAGTTTTAGTTACACTTATTGGGTCCTACTGATCCCAGATAGCTAGGACAAATGAAAAATGCATACCAAACAAAAGTTCAGGTGTCAAGAGGATATACTATATAGATATATATAGTATATGTGATGTATATGTAAAGTGAATTCTGATTTGTTTTTATTTTACTCTGACTTTGAAACTATTTTCTTGTAATCATAACCACAGACACACCCATTAATTAGACACAGATATTCAGAGAGTACATCCACAAAACCAAAAGTTAGACTCCGCATTGGTAGATTCAAAACACATTACAAACCAAATCCTTGAATATATTTCATTAATCTGTTTACCATCTTTGCAAAATGCTCCAAATGGTCGACTATGCACACACAAAGACACAAAGACACACACACACACACACACACACACACACACACACACACAGACTCTCTTTCTCAAACACAATGACAGATGGGATTTGACAGTTCACTTTGCGTGCCGCGCCAGGTGGGGATGACCTTTTAAGACGACTGGCAAACAGAGGGAGCGAGCAGGAGAAAAGGGAGGAGAAAGAGGGACAGAAAGGATGAAGAGAGAGAAAGAATAGAGAGAGTCTCCCACAGAGAGCCGCTGAGGCTGTGAGGGATTTGCTCTTTTAAACTGTGAATTGGTGGTCTTTTAGAAATACCACAGGATGCTAAAGTGTTGCTCTTCACAGCCAATCTAGTGGAACAAAGTCCTTTGAGTCTCATTGCTCTGTTTTTGTTTACAGAGCCTCTCTGTTCAGCTCATTTTTACTCCAGTCTTTTTTGTATTCAGGACACCTGACTAATTTTTAGAAAGATTCAGGACTTCCAATGTCATTTTAGATGAATGCCATATGAAGGGTCATCAAAGTCACCATCAGTAAACCAGTATCAACCGCATTCACTTTGATTTTCAGTCACTGTAAACAAAGAGCATCAGCACCTCCAGAGTTCCAGTATCTCTCAAGTCTTCGTCACGAGTGAGGGTAGAATGGAGCGTGAGATGGATCTGCATTTTGGTGCGGCTTCTGCAGTGGTGCGGGCACTGTGCCGGTCAGTCATGGTGAAGAGGGAAGAGTTCAATTTACTAGTCCATCTACATCCCAACGATCACCGATGGTCATGAGCTCTGGGTAGTGACCGAAAGAATGAGATGGTGGATACAAGCGGCCGAAATTTGTTTCCTCCGTGGGGTGTCTGGGCTCAGCCTTAGAGATAGGGTGAGGAGCTCAGACATCCGGAGGGAGGGAGTAGAGCCGCTGCTCCTTTGAGTCGAAAGGGGTCAGTTGAGGTGGTTCGGGCATCTGATCAGGATCCTTCTGGGCGCCTCCTGTTAGAGGTGTTCTGGGCACGTCCCACTAGTAGCAGGCCCCGGGGCATGTCTGGGGTGCTTTGCTCGGCCTGCTGCCCCCACGACCTGGCCCCGGATAAGGGGATGAAAATGGATGGATGGATGGATAGACAGAGACCTTTTCTACGATCCTCTACATTTCTACATTGTGTGCCTGCAGCTTGGATTTTCACAAGACATCTGCTCAATTCTTTTATGGCGCAAAATAAAATTGTTATGTGACAGAGAGATTATTTATTGCATCTTTTCCTTAACTATCATTATCAGTCAAAGCAACAAGGTTTTTGCAACTGTATTGAACATAATGTGACACACAGTTGCAGTGTGATAAAAGTTAGTTTGACAGAAACTAGCAATGTGACAATTTACAACCCTCTCTCCTGCAAATTATGTTTAGATCCTACTTTTGCCTTTTGCCAAATACGTTTTAATGGAAACTTAATTGCCGCCTGGATCATGTTCAGTGGCAGTGTTTATTCCAGTGAGGACAGTGCTACTTTCTGGGCTGAGCAGAAGTTGTAGGGAGGTGAGTGTGGTATATGGTGGGCATACAAAGTGGAGGACTTCGATCCTCGAGAGCGTTTTGGTTAAAGGTTTCTTTCTCTCTTTATTAGGATCCTCATTAGCATCAGCACTGGATTTCTTCTTGGGGTCCACACACATATAGTCAAATACACTTATATGTGACCTGTGTGTCACGTCTTCTGCTTAAATGAACCACTTGGAGCTGGTAGATGGTGGTAACAGCCAAGTATGCCCCATGGAAATAATAGCAACCAGTGTTGAGCTCATTACTCTTTTCAGAAGTAATAATATTACTTTATTCATCACTCCCTGCCAACAGTAATTCATTACACTACTTGTTACATTAATTTCCCCCATAAAATATGTATAATTGCATATCTCCCCAAATTCAGATCTGTGCCTCCGTGTGAATGTCACAGTAATTGTTGTTAAGTGTAGCTAAGGCTAGGTAGCTTATATGTACCTGGGGATTTTCTGTTTTCTGTGACTGGTATGTTCCGAAGGCTCTGGCTGAAAGACGTAGAGTCACTCTTGGAGCAACTTTTCATCCACCACATATCCAGCCACAGCTTGTAGCTGTAGCTGTCCACGATTAAAATCCAGTTTTGGTTGTTCAGCCAGTGTAACGAGGAGGGCTCACCTTTGTTGTGCTGTGGGTTGTTTAGACCGGAGGTTTGGAGACATGTTTTTTGCTGTGGAAACTGGAAAGACTTTTAGTCCGACTACCTGCAGCAGCAGTGTTATTGTCAGCTTTCCTCCCGACAAAATCAAAGTAATGGGAAAATTTCCAGCCGCTAAGGTAAGTGTTTCCAACTAGTTAGATGCTTTGTGACGTGTGTACGAAGCATGACGATTACAAAATCACGAATCACTGTACATCACAGCAATTCTTTCCCTGAACTGAAGAATCAGCAATCAATGCAACTTAAACGAGTGACAGACTGTAACAACATTCTGTAATGTTAGTTTGAGCCATTTCCTCGTAGCAGAAGCAGAAAGAAAATAGAAACAGCTAAATAACAATGTTAGATGATGCATGCTGTCACATTAGCAGCAGTGCAGAAAGTTTACTGCGGAAACACTTTCCATATGTTAATAATCCTATGTGTCATTCTTGGGCGGGGACAAAAAGTAAACAGGAAGGTGTTCGCTGCTGCCATCTTGACAAAGCACTCCAGGATGCTTTCAGGAATCGATTACGTCGATTAATCGCCACTTCCCTAATTTTGAATATGTAACCAAGACCATGATCCGTCTCTTACCTTAACCACAAGCTGCAGTATACAAAATGTTACTCATGATTTAGTTGCTAGAAGTGGAGACTGTGGGGGAAACAAATGAGATGCATTGTCAGGGGAGGTTTTGGATACATTCATTGTGACTTGAAATACATTAATTAAAAAGTTTTCTCATTAAGGTGATAAAAAATTGAACTCAGGCAGCATTACGCTTCTCTCAAAATGTATCTGCTATTGGAAATAACTATTACATCCAGGAGACTGGGTTGCTTTATGGACTCTATATGCCACAGGCACAATCCCCAGCACCAGCTAACATTACTTCTGACTTGATCTGAGGCGACTGGTTTTCTCTCCTGGACTTTGTATAGAATGTGTGTGTCTTCACTCGTGTCATTGTTCAGACATTTCCCTCACACAAAGTGATGATGGGAGACTGAAAAAGTGCTTACTCATGCCAAACCCCACCCAGTCAACTTCTGTGGAGTCAGATTTGATGTTCTTTGGGATGATGTTATAGCAAGCAAAAAGTGCTGATGATCATGACACTGCCCATCACGCTGTGTGTGCTTTCCCTGGTACAGTCCTCTGCCATGACAGAGTCAACAAGGGGTTTGTTAGCAGGCTCACGGGACACTATTACACTATGCTAATAAACTCGCAAACGCTGATCCGTAATTATTATTTCCCCAGCGTCTGGTGTTGTCAACAATAACAATCTCATTTCTATGTACAGTGTGGTAGCGGGGATATCCGAATGAATCAGGGGGTTCATTTTACTGTCCCCGCTGACTAAGCTGATAAAGTGGGGACACGGTGCATAGGCTATGCATGCTAAGCAGTGTCGTGATGGAGATATAGCAGGCAGATTCATTGATACTGTATGTCTCCTTGGGGGAATTGGCTGCACAGTGCACAACCCTGAGGATTTGCTCTCTGCTTTAATGCATAATAATACAGTTACACAGACAGAACGGGACAAAGTCAAATGGAAAGGAGGAATTCAAGTGTTTAGAGAGGCAAAAATGCAGCAGTGTAAATCCACTATTGATGGGAAGTATGACATGTTACGATATCGTGGGCTGATTAAAGGTGTCTCTTTGATCATGACTTATACAAATGTCAGATAAATCAGGTTTTTTAGGCGGTAGAAAAGTCAGCAAATTCAAAGCTTGTGACGTTGGAGCTTGTGCAGCCAGGTTCAAAGAACTGACGACAACAAATTCGCATACACAAACAAATTTAGTGGCTTAATTAAGACACTAATACAAGCACCCAGACTGCTTCAGCAGCAGCATTTCTACACAGGAGTCATTTGAGAATTCGCCTTATGTCGTTACAGCCAAGTATGCACATTAGGGTGAGTTCTCAAAGCTAAAACTACTGAGGATTAAACATGCCAAATCTTCTTTAAACCGTCCCTGTTTGTCATTAATACTGTGGAAACTAGCAGACAACTCAGCAAAACTATTTGGGGAAATTACAGTGAGCTCAAAAAGAAATTGCTCAGCAATTTCTTCCTTGGCTTTCTGCTGTCATTACGAAGTGATTTTGACTGTGGGGTCAAGCAGAATGTCAACTTGAATACACGAGTATTTTCTCTGGTATGTGTCCAAACAAGTGGGAAGACTTTCAAATGATATCATATTTGGGAAAACAGAAAGTTCCCACAAAGTTTTAGTGGGTTGAGTATTTTAAAGCAACAGACGTTTGCATTTTTTTTCACAGTAGATATTAAGCAATGTGAGGTGAAATCAAACTACAGGGACTTTACGAAATGAAGTGCACCTCACATTTATTCCATTACACATTAGCCGAGTTATTCCCAGTGGACACGGGGGTATCGGAATAAGGTAGACAAAGACACCAGGACGTGGCTGACAGCTCCAATAAGCCTGGGCTGTGACAGCTGTGACAAGAGCTCCCAGAGGTTTACACACACAAACACTCTTGCAGAAACAGTCCTGCAACACTCTTTCACTCTCTCTTTCACCGTGTGCATGCACAAAAGCACACAAACAAACATATGACAAGCTGAGAGGCGTGTCATTAATTCTGCAGGACGTCTTAGGTGTTAACGGCGCTAATAAGGGTCCAGAGGGCTAACTGAAGCAACGGACAGCCATTAGACATGACAGAGGACATATCACCTCTGGGTTAAACACAGACCCACTCATACTTCAGCTGCAATTTGCTGTAATGCAGCTATTTGTTCCCACTTTCTTTGTCACCTTTGGGTCCAAAGTCTGCCTGCCTTGCTGTTTCTGTCTCTGCTAACGTACGGCATGAATGTGTGCACGTGTGTTTGTTATGTAAATGTTACAATGCACCAAATTGTGACAGATTACCGACGGAGCTGTAGGTACACACATGTACAGGAGCATTAACATAGCAAACATAATTGTCAGTGTTAAAGTCCCAGAACTCATCATTTTGTCTCAACCGTCGACTGCAAGAGAAACCACATGTGCCAAACACTAACAAGCCTCTATAGCTGTTCAGGGGGTTGTTGTTTTTTGTTGTTGCAACTTCCTGTAATATGCTATCCTGTTATTTCATGCTTTTTATTGTTGCTTGCAAAATTATTAAAACCCCACTAAGACGCAGTCTCTCCAGCATGATGAGGAGTCGTCTTTTGAGAAGAAGCTGAGAGAAAGCGTATGAATATTAAAGTATTTTTCTGTTTGTAGCTGATACAAAACCATCTTTTTGCAGTCCGGCTTTGCCTCTTAGCACTGCGTCCAACTTACAAAGATTCAGTTGCTGTCTTTTCCCTCTCATGCTGTGTGGAGAAGTGGAAAGATGGACACTGTAAAAATATAGTGTAGCTGATAAGTGTGTGCACGTACACCGATCAGCCAAAACATTAAAACCAGTGACTGGTGAATTGAGTAACACTGATGATATAAACTTTGGTCCTGACATTTGCGTGGATACCATGTGACATGCTCCGCCCACCCAAACACCAGGACCCATTACAGGCCAAGTGCCCCACCCCACAGTAACAGCACTCTCTGATGGCTGTATAAGAAGGGCTTTACATTCCTAGAGTTATTCCTGAACAGTTTTTGCAGTGTGATGAGGTGTATTGTCCTGCTGGGGGGGCCTCTGCCATCAGAGCGTGTCGTTGCCATGTAAGTATGTACTTGGTCTGTAACAGTGTTTGGGTGGGTGGTTCGTGAATGTCAGGACCAAAGGTTTCCCAGCAGAATGTTCAGTGTCACTCACTACAACTGTCAGTGGTTTAAATGTTTTGGCTGGTATGTCATGATGAAACAAAAGTAAGTGTAAGTACACACTGTTGACTGAAATTTTGTTTACAGCAGTTTTGGCTCCAGCAAAACACTTTTTAAAGCGGAGGTGATTTAGCTGTCGTAGTAATCACAAAATCCCTTTGGTAAACAGCGGGGCAGCATTGAGCTACAATGTCAATGTCCTGAGATTACCCTGGAGACACGTCCTCAAGCTGAACTGTAGCCTTCGGTCCCCGTGGCTTAGTTCCATTCCAAAACTCAGCCCTGCCTGCTTGTCTGCTCGGCCTCACTCACTTCCAGACACTGTGTTTTCTCTCCTTGTATTCCACGTGAATCCCTTTCTGCACGCTATCAGCTGCTCCGGCTTTACATTAAGGTCAGTGGAGATCAGCAGCACTAAAACTGTATGAAGAAAGGGACTGAGTGACGATTGAGAGTGATGAATACAACTCTAGAGAAAAAGAGACAAAGGAAAAACCAAGAGGCAAAAACATAGCAATAAAAAAGTAAAAATAGAGAGAGAGATAAATTGAGAAAGAAAACAGGAGAGACAGTTTGGGTGAGAATGAGGCAGAGAGAGAGGGAGTAAACGACAGCGCGGGGAAAAGAGGAGAGGCTCCCGTCGAGTTTAACTTTTGGAAAATGAGTCAGTCTCAGCAGGTGGGTCGACGCGAGTCTCTGGACAGATTCCCAGCTCCCATGTTGCTCTGCTGCAGCTCATGACAGGACAGACGTGACATGATGCGCTGCCACGCTGCTGACATGTCGCTTTAAGGTGCTGAACAACCTCCAGCTTTACTAGAACACACAGATCTGATTTCACAAACTGGCCAGGTGGTGCTTCTATCTTTCTTACACACACACACACACACACACACACACACACACACACACACACACACACACACACACACCTACGATGAGCCGACCCACCCTGCCGATATTCCTGCACGCATTGTTCTGTTTCCCAGTTAGTGAAGTTGTGTGCTAAGCAGTTTTCTGCGCAGGAAATAAGCTAACCTGAATACAGCACAACAGGAGGTAATTCCTCACTGTGGCATGTCATACTGGGGAGGCCTGCTTCGTGTGTGTGTGTGTGGGGGGGGGGGGGGGTATACATGTCTATAGGACTACAAGCATAATAACTTGATATATATATATGTGTGTGTGAGTGAGTCTGTGTGTGCGCACTTGGAGTCGTTTGTTAACACACGAATGAACCAGAAACCTTGAGAGCATGAGCACCTCCGTGCAAGCTGCACATGCAGATGGTCGACTCACAAGCCAATGGACAGACACTGGGGAAACACATGCACACACACACACACACCCACACACACACACACACACACACACACACACACACACACACACACACACACACACACACACACACACACACACACACACACACCTTTATGTCCATACCCAAGTAAAAATGAAAGCTGTCTGAGATCTATTGTGTCTTGGTACTTTTGAAAATGATGAATTTCTGCATGAAAAGTAATTCAAATATATTTATAATCCTCATTTTAAGTCTTCAGCATGGAGACACTGTGGTGTATTTGTTTCGTTTTTATTTTGTACCAACACAGAATATAATGTTGTTGGGTTTTTTTGTATTTTTCACTTTCTTTATTTCCAACACAGAACATTAATTTCAACTTCAGAATTACAACAATATTTAGCAAGTAGAACGAGACGTGCTTTCCGGCCACCAGATGGCGCTATTTTCACCGTCTTAATTGCTGCTGAGGCTGTCAGACCATAGACTTTATTTATTATTTTATCCACTTTGCTTCAACCGATCACCAGCAAAATTTTATCATCTGTTCCTTGTCCCATTATCCTTTCCTGAAAATTTCATCAAAATCCGTTTATAACTTTTTGAGTTATTTTGCAGACAAACAAACAAACAAACAGACAAACAAACAGACCAACGCCGGCGAAAACATAACCTCCTTGGTGGAGGTAATGAGTATGTGAACAGCATATATTCTAATCCTCACTCAGAGAAAAAGAAGCGTCACAGAGCGTCTTTCCTGTGGGCTACAGCAACACTAAACCCCTGAGCTTGCCTGAGAAGGACTAAACGCACAAAGCTGCTATTTTTAAATATCCCATGGAGAGAGACTCTCACTGCTGCCTGTTCTATTTTGTTCTGAAAATGTGGGCGTGCAGCCTCGTTCTGTGCAGACTTCCATCTGTGTCACCGCTGATGAGGAAATACAGCGAGTGCTGGATGGAGCAGTGAGTGACAACAACCCCGCCCACATTTAAGAGGACTGACTGAGGGTGTAGGTACCATGTCTGAAGGGTTACGTTTGGCTCCAAAGGTACTACACCAAAAATGTTTGGTGGAAACGGGGCTTAAGGGTCCAAACCTACCCTTTAAATCCTGTTGGCTACTGATCACCTCCTTCAGAGATGTGGCGTTTTGCTCAAACACACCTCAACAGAAGGTGCTGGGGTTCAAAATATTCCTTTTCTCCCAAGTCTGCAAACTTGAGCAACACACATTTGCTCAATATTGATCAGTAGTGCAGACTGAAGAGAGCCTAACTTGGCTCTGTGTTTAGCTGGGTATATAAAGTATGTGGATGTTCAATGTTTGTTTGATCTCCTCGCGCGCTTTCGAAGGATTCTATATTGACCTGCTGTTGTCTCGTTGCAGCGCTGCTCTGCTGGTATTTACAGTGATATTTCTGCAGGGCTCAAGGTCTTGACCAGGGTCATGGATAATGACTGAGAGTAAATGGCAGCCTCAGTTTCCGTTCCCTGGCGGCTGCTGCAGAGCCGACACCGAGCTAATCTCTGGAGAGGAGAGGCTCTGTGGTCTCAAGAGGAGCGGCTGTACTGATGCTACTGCAGGTAATCATATTGGTGTGTGTGTGTGTGTGTGTGTGTGTGTGTGTGTGTGTGTGTGTGTGTGTGTGTGTGTGTGTGTGTGTGAGAGAGAGAGACACAGGGATGTGGCAGATCAAGTCAGCTATTGATTTCCTAGTCACAGTGTTTGTGTTGACCTTATGTGTGATTTAGAAAGTGCATGCTTGTGTGTGTCTGTGCACGTGTTTGTGCTTGTGTGTGTGTGTGTTTCATCAGTGTTAATGGGCGTGCCTGACGTTCTTTGTATAATCCTAGTGTGATATTCTTAATTCAATACACTAATCTATGTTACAAAATGATTTCAGGTGATAACATGAAGTCAAAACCTGGATTACTGAACAACACTCAACACAGATTAATCATTAGATTGTTTATTATGATCTCTGGCAACAAGCTACTGTTACATTTCTCCTGACTGGAGCCAACAGCAGGTTCACACACCCAGACTGCTCCGATATAGTGCTGTTACAAGAGACACTCAGTGAGAATACATCGCACAAAATAATGGAAACTAGCTTCAGGCTGCGCTGTGGGGATGAACAACACAAGCAGGGTGTGTGTGTGTGTGTGTGTGTCAGTGACAGAGCACCTCGGTGCCTTCCCTGGTCCACTCCACTGCCTCCTGAGATGAGCCCATTCCCTCGGCCCGCCCCTACCCCTCCACGCCCTTTGATGGATCGGCCCGAGGAGGGTCCCTGGCTGCCTCACTAACACGATCTGGATGTGACCATCTCCCGTGTGGGGTAAGACATGAAACTGGGTGCATCAGAGGCAGGTAAATCTGAGCCAGAGATATTTATTTTCCAAATTTTTCATTTGCAGACTTACAGACGCTACAACCACTGTATCTTTAACTATATGTCCATTCACATTCACATTATAGGCCTAAGAAATATGAAATTTAATTCACCTAATACAATTTTCCTCACAGTTTAACATGCAAATTTATATTTGAATGCACCACCTGAATCAAAGGTTCATTCAAGCCCCAATTTGTAGGATTTGGACAACACAAGTCTGCAAGAACTCTCAATTTTTCAGCTGAAGTCCCACTGTGTGTGCCCCACTGTGCAGACACTACACAAACACTTTCCCAAATGGCAACAGGTCACAACTGGCTTTAAAGCATAATGTATGAAACATGAAATATAAAATATGGGTTTCTCATCCCAGTTATTGGCACATCTGGGTGATGCTGCCGAATGTGTATCCGTCTCCATTTATACATCCCAAGCCCCGTTTCCATAGTGACAATGAAAACGAACAAAATGGTCAAAGTTGTCACTGTGAAATTTAAGGTGTGTTGATGGATTTACGTCGTCAACTCATAAATCGAGTAACATATTACGTTAATGTTCCACCTTAAAAGTTGCCGGCAGTCGGCCCAGTGAATGAAGTCATTTTTTTCTCAGACTCCTTTAGTTTTATAGTTATACTTTACTAATGTATGTAAAACACTCCACAGTATGAACAGTGGTTACATGAGCCTCAAAACATTTGAAAGTTTATGGGCAGAGCTTGGGCTTGTGTCTGTGGTCACCGCAGTGGTGGTAAACCGCCATACCACGAGGATACGCTCTTTCACCGTGGTGAGAAAAAAAAAGTCCATACCAGCACAGCCCCACTGTAGGACGAAATTATAAACCACCTTTACTTGTCAGACAGATATTTGCTCTGGTAAATACAGATGGATCTCCATTATCACATGTCCACCGCACCATAACCAACCATGGCCGCCAAGTCTGAAACGCAACCAGGTCATACGTAAGCAGGGTAAATGAGAGCCCAATCAATGGGAGCTCATTGTTGGGACCTTGAGCCCTCTCTGATTCAATTACCTGCTATGATGAGGAAGGGCAGCCAGGCAGTGAGGCGGGCAGGCCAAGCCCACAACACTGTGATTAATGGGGCCAGGGCCAAGGAAATGGGTCATACAGACAGAGAGCAGAGGAGGACGGAAGAGAAGGAGGGACGGGAGGAGAGAAGAGACAGAAAAGAAAGATTACAGGGGGCAAAAGGAAAGAAGAGAAAACAGAAAAGAAGGGGGAGAAAAGAGATGATAGATGTGACAGATGATTTGTGGAGAAACAAGAGGAGACGAACAGAGGTACAGACTGAGTGGGTAAAGGTGTGGGTGCAGACTGTGTGGCCTCGTGGCCCGTCTCATCCTTCATCTGTTGCTCTTTGAACTTTCACTTCAATGTGGTCCTTTCTCTTCCTTCTTCGGCCTGTCTTCGCTCTCTCGCTTGAATTCCGTCTCTTGTAATAACATTTCTTTCTGTCCACTTGTCTTGCCTTCTTTGTTCGTAGTCCACTCGCCGAGTTTCTCCCCTCTCCTCCTTTCCTGTTTCACCCCTGTCTCATCCGATGTTTCCTTTCTTTTTCTTCTCCTTTGGTGTATTCTTTCCTTACCTTCTTCACTATTACTGTTCTCTTTAGTTCCCTCCTCTCCAGTCTTCCCTTCTTCTTTGTCTCACTCTGGCTCTCCTTTCCTCCTCTCTGTATGTCTCCCACAAAAGCTTTCACACTTCGAGTGTCATGCCACATGCCTTTAAAAGTCTGCCATTGATCGTATGTGTGTGTGTGTGTGTGTGTGTGTGTGTGTGTGTGTGTGTGTGTGTGTGTGTGTGTGAAGGATGAAGACAGAGAGGTAGCCTGCCAGCAGTGGTAAAAGGCGTTTAATCAGACAGCAAGATTGAGAAGCCTTCCTGCCTGGGTGTGAATTAAAGGCCGGACAGATTCAGTTAGGCAGTCCCTGCTGAGCAGATACACACGCACACAAACACACACACACACACACACACTTGTACACACAAACACGAGAGGATCCACCTGATAAAGAAGAGGTGAAGAATGATGATAAATGTTTCCTCATACAGATGTTACGGGCTGCTCTTCTTCTAGATGTTATTAAATTGGTTCCTTTATACACGTGTAGATGTGTGCCAGTCTTTTTTGTGCCAACACTCTCAACATTTTTATTTCTCTCTTCCATCATTTGGGTGAAAGAATGAGACCATTACCTCGAAATGTAATAACTCTGCACAAAAGGTGAAAAAAAACCCCTAAAATTCAAACTCATATGGAAGAGTTTCCATCTCACCTCAAATCAGTTACGTTTGTCCTTACGTTCCCAAGAACAGCAACATCATGTCATTTCAAAGACACTAAAATTTACTTGGAACCAGCTGACGTTATATAGAGCGTTACAAATGGCCGAATCGATGGCTCTCAGCACCAGGAATGAAAATACATCAGTCTGATATAGATTAGCTGCTCCAGAATGAGCACGTTTACTCAACAAGGACAACAAAGTCACATCTCTGACTCCTGCGTTTACACAGAGGTTCATGGATTAATTACAGTCCTGATTAAAACCCTGTTATATTATGTACTAACAGTTCCCCTACAGCTGATATAATGCTGCTACATAAAGAGGATGTGATTGAATCACTGTTGTTTCTCCTACAAATTTCAGAGATACCAGATAAATGTCAGACATACGATATTAAGTTGTGGAATTCATTAAGTTGAGTTAAAGTAAATGGAAGGATCAATTTAACCTCATTGAAGATGTCAATACAGCGGCCCTCAGCAGCGTGCAGGATCGTACTCTCTGTACTGACTGACTGACTTTACATCTGAAGGCTGTGAGCAGGCTATATAACTGATAATGCAGGTGCTCTGTAAAGGAGGCACCAATAAAAAAGAATGATAGGTAAACATTAAGGTGCAGTTTGCAGCTGATACTTTCAACTAACTCAGAACTGGATTTACTGCCCTGTGCTTATGTGCCTCTGTTCACCAGTCAAGTTGCACTTATAGTTACATACATGCCTGTGAAACATGGAGGCTTCACACACATCTTCAACCCAGCAGCACATTAGATCTATACTCGTGGTTGTAAAACAGTGTGTCGCAGCACCCATTCCCTTATAAAGATGCAAACTCTAGCTAAAAATTTTGATTTAATTGAATTGAATTAAAAAAAAACCTTCATGGGGAACCTATTTGTTGCCATTTGCATGTGGGAATTATAAGTGTGACACATCAAAAGCCCTGACTGGCAGCCAGTGTGACGGATGATAACAATTAAAAGGAGAAAGCTGTGAGTGAGACGATGGATCACTTTATTGTACGGAGCAAATTACAACAACGCACCAGCAAAGACGATCTACCACTGAAAGATAGGAGGAAAAAAAATTAAACAGTATCACGAGAGCTACTGGTCTATTCTGATGTTATTTTTGCTGTCAAATACATCTTATAAAACTCAGTAGCAATACAGTGTTGCCTTGAAATTTTGGCTTGCCCTTTGGTGTGCTTTTAGCACAAAAAGTTTTAAAACCGTTGAGCTATACAGTCAGCACCTAAAATGAGTGTTATCAGTTCAGTATCTGACCAAATGTCTTGCCTTCTGTTCCTGAGATATGAAGCTGAGTAGTGGAGTGAGAAGTGATTTTGATGAATATCATAACGTCACAGTGAAGTTTTGGATATAACCTTCTGGATATAAAATTTCATCATTTCATCAGTTTATTCTTTTTGACATTTTTGTGAACTTTTGTCAAAATGAATGTATGGAGTCTTGAGTTTTGGCCTACCATGTTTTGTGAGGTCACAGTGACCTTGATGTTTGACCTTTAACCCTTTGTGCTCACAGGTATAATTGACCATTTTTGACTACTTTTGATTTTACCTTTAAAATTTCACCCTAAAAACTGTTTACTTCGCCTTGTTTTGTTTGGTGTCATGTGTTTCATGGTGTTTCAGCACAACCTCACCTGTGTGACTTTACAGTTATTTTTTCATTTTGACATACTGTATTAACACATTGGACCTAAAATCACACAAATAAACACCACCAATATGTAGTGATGGCCAAATGAAGCCTCATGAAGCATTTTCTTTATTTCCTGAGCCCACTAGATGGCGATTTTTGTTCAACAAAAGGTTGAAAGCTTCACTGAATTGCCATTCTTTGAGCCTCTCTCTTTCAACCATGAGCGCCATCTAGTGGGCTCAGAAAATAAAGAAAATGTTTCATGAGGCTTCATTTGGCCATCACTACCAATTGGCTTGCAAGCACTGCACTTTCCTTAGAATAGCACGTTTTTACCGTTTGTTCCTGCACCAAATGTGGCGACAATATTCAGGAAAAGGCTTGGCGTAAATTACTTATCATAAGTCTGGTTTTACTTGACCTATCAACACAATTTAAATTGGTATATAGTTTCAAGTTCGCACTTTCGACACAAGTTGAAACGGAGACGTTGCGTCTGTGGACTACCAAATTCAAATAAGTTCATCGTTGAATCCATGTGGAAAATTGTGCCAAAATTGAAGAAATTCCCTCACACTGTCCTTGAGATATCACGTTCACAAGAGAGGGACAGGTGGATGGACGGACAACTTGAAAAAATAATGCCTCCGGCCGAGTTCAGTCTCTCGTGTTGTGTTTATTGCACAAGTTGACATCGCAATGACAATTAAAAAAACACCATATTTTGTGAACTTTGACCCCCATATGCTGATTTCACTGTAGAGACAATTTAAACAGAGATTCTGGAGTCACTCGACTCTCCTGTCCTCCTAAAGGTTAAAAATCCCATGCATGGCAGAGAATGTTGAAATGCCAGGTTAAAACATGTGAATCGTGATTGTTTACGTTCAGTAACAGCCAGCTTTGTCCCTGCTGCTTTGTAGGATGAGTAATAAAATGCACTTCATCCTACGCTCTACTTCATGCAAATTATGTGTACCTGTGGGTTTGGTGTGAAAGACTGGTAACACTCTGAGAGCAAGCAAAGAAAAATTAAAGCTTGCAGCATCCCATAGGTGACAATTAAGTGCTTTCTCTTTCTCTCACAGAGGAAAATACTCAAAACAAGGCTAATGTGGATGTGATTATTATCACTGAGTACATCTGTGATCTTTACAATTACCCAACACACCCTGTTGGAACTGTTCCTATTTAAACAGGGCTGGAGACAGTCTCCTGGCAGATACACACAGCTATAAGACACTGACAACATGCTTCCCTTCTTTGCGGGTCATTGCACTCTCATGGAGGAAGCACTCAATCAATTTGAGGTATTGAGGCAGAGCCACTGAGCGGGCGGCTAAATTACAGTCCTGCAGGTTGAGTGCGTCACATGCTCCCAGACTGTACTCTATTCCAGCCCATTTAACTGACAGAGCCGAGCACCAGCACTCCAGCACATGTGCATTTCTCACCAAAATATTACCAGATTGTCTCGCTGAACTGCTCCCAAATGACAAAAATACCCTGAATTAAGGAGGAATGGGGCAATTAGAATGCAAAAAGACTATTTCAGATACGCCTTGCAAAGAGGGAAATGGTTACCTGAGCTGTGGAGTGTGGCTGCAGGCTCACCCTGCAAAACAGCCTGAATAAATCCCAATGCCTTGCCAGACGTCATTGCTTTTTGATGGATAAACTGCATAATATGCGTTGACAAGAACAAACAGAGAGGTTTGAATCATCCATTATAGTATTCCCCCTTTTTTACCGTGAGAACTGCTGCTGCAATTTGGATTCAAGTCTGTGAGAGATGTTTGCAAAATTCAAGTTCTGCTCTCTCCAACTGTCGCCCTGACACGTCAAATAGATAAAATCGCAAACACTTCTGTGTTATTCAAATTGGAAGCAGCGACACAAAGAAGTGTAAGTAATCAAACAATAAACACAGATGTCTTTGAAACCTTCCACAAGCCGAAACAGACACAGGCGGATTAAGTGTGGATGAAGTACTCTCCTCCAGGTTGGCTGAGTAGAGCTCTTCTTTTTCTGAGATGATTAAATCGCTCGTTTCTGCTGATTTCTGTCCTATTTAACGGACACTGCCCTGCTGTTGGACTTCCCCAGAGGTGCATCTCTCACCAAAACAACCACAGTGTCACATCAGAGTGCAGCCCCCATGGCGCTTTCTCAGCAAAAAACATGTGGCACTGCTAAAAATACCGTCTTTTGAATCATTCACGGCATACACTATTTAGAGAGCTCATGCATACTCATGACCCTATGCAAATATGTATCATCAGACTCAGACTGGTGGAGAATTCAATTCATGGAATAACAGACGCTGCAGCCTGAGCAGCCTCGCCACACTCATCAACAAACACGAATGAGGGAGCGGCATGCAGGGAAAATGAAGTCTCATCAAAGTTTCTGTTATACTTTTAATCTTCTAACAAACCATGGTTTTAAGTTTGCGGCTGTTTTCCCCAGTGCATAATTAAAATCTTTACTGTAAGATTGCTCTAGTTTTTAGCAGCACATGCCTTCTGCTAACTGACGAAACTAAATGGGGTGCCACAAAGTTTCCGTAGTCAGCACTTTACTGAAAAAGCTGAGCCTGCCTGGCTGAACTAACACTATGCTTAATTTCTGTAGCTAGCTTGAGCTCAATTAGCCGTAGTGGCTAACAGCAAAGCATTTGTAAAGCTTGTTTGAGGTCATGTTATCCTTTATTTACTGTAAAACTTCAATTAACAAAAAAAAAGCCTGTCTTAATTTGAAGCCTGGTCTGGTTGTGAGCAGTTCATTTTTATACAATTTCTTTGGATGTATAAAACCGTATCGTTGACTGCCCACTCGAGTTAACATTTGTTAGCTTTCTTCGTACATACAAATATAAATGAACATGCTACACATCGTTGGCTCGGTTGATTTCATTTTACTGAAACCATGAGCACCAGGGAAGACCCCAAGTCATTCAGATTTACCAGCATGATGAAAAAACAAGTGGTGACTCCCTTCATCTGAATCTGTCATAAAGTCAGAATATGTGTCCATTCCTCAATTACACAGAAAGGTATTAATATTTCTTTCGTCTGTAAGAGTCCATCGATCAAAAGAATCTTAAGTGTTTTTAAGAAAAATGAATCCAAGTTATGAATATCGTGTTATGTCACTATGCCGTGCGCCATTATCCTTGGGTGCTACGAACTAAGTGTCATAACATAACTGATAATTTAACATTTTGTTTGATAGTATTTCCCATCTTTGCTGTAAGAGGAATTTGTGTAAGAGGAATTAAAGGCCTGTCCCATATAGAAGCCTCTTCAGTTCAGTGTTTTAAACAAATACTAGTTTTACAATAGTTTGAAAACTCTTAGAAATATAAGCGCACATCTAAAAATAAATACGACCTTGTGTGGTGTCAATCATGTTTGCACGGTGAGATCGAAACCTTTGACTTTTCAGATTTAATTCTCTGCGTTTTTCACATCAGTCAGACGCCTTTAGAGATGTTTGACCAAGAATCAGTGAGAAAAATGTGGCGGCGGGACCCGAGGAACAGGGGCTTAAAGAATCATTTCATAAGTCAGACAGCTCATGTCCAACAGGTCAGAGAGTAATATTCAGGTGGATGATGATGAAGAGGAGGAGGATGTGGAGGAAACAGAGGGAGGACAGCTCCGCCCCTTCGTGCAGCAGTGGTGCCAAATATAAGAAGGAGGGAGTGGTGACAGCCAGATAGGTGACTCCAGTGGAGAGAGGCAAAGGAGGAAATGTGTCTTTTCATTTGGTCACGTACTGTGAATTTTCACAATGAAACATACAGCCAGGAAAGTTAACTGTAAAAACAGCGTAAAAATGTAGCTAACTTCTGTTTACTTGTGCCGTTACAGAGCCGACTGTACAACAGCACACAGGAAGAAACAGGAGGACTTTCAAAGGCAATGGGGACTTGAGTGTGTCTCTCTCAGCAGAGTGAGGTACGTGTCAGTGTGTTACTTTCAGGTGCAACATTAAAACCAGATCTAACGCTGCTGCTGTGCTGCTCCATTCTTTTGTTGTTTGTTTGTTTGTTTGTTTCACAAGAACTTGACATTTTGATTTAGGATACCAGCTCTCCTCTGTCTGAGGTTATACTCAGGAGTTCAGTAGTTTTCTGGGAACAGTTTCTTCCAAATATGTTCATGCAGTAGGCTACACTGTCGGCTCGTTGATACAAATCCCCACAAAATAGAAAAAAAGTAGTAAAGTAGCACATTTATTACCCTTTCTCAACAGAACATTACTGTTATCAATTAACCAAAACAGCGCTCATGGTTTAAGGAGAGAGGCTCAAAGAATGGCAATTCAGTGAAGCCTTCGACCTTTTTGTTGAACAAACAGCGCCATCTAGTGGGCTCAGAAAATAAAGAAAATGCTTCATGAGGCTTCATTTGGCCATCACTACAGTCATGTAGGTTTGTTGTTGTATTTTTATGCGACTAAGCGACCAATGGATGAAACAATGACAATTAAAGGCATCCTGATTCTGATTCTGAAATTCTGTACAGTGATAAGGGACAGAGAAAATGTCATTAACCCTGTACTTTGTATTTTGCTGCAGCGTCAGTCAAAATGAGATACGTACATTTGAAAATATATATATGTCTGTACATAGACTCTGTCAAAATTGTAGTTATTCACTGTCTAGCTCCACTGAAGATAAGAATGCGGCTGCTAATTGGTCGAAGAAGACATAAAAATATGAAACTAAGACAACAAACAGTCACGTCAAGAACAATTTCTCAACCTCATAAAATATGTAGAAATCAACTATAAAAGAGCTGTTGTCACCGCCTCGGTTCACTGTGCAGTAGAGAGATGTGAAACATGGACGACTGCCCAGAAAGACACGTAGCTTTCTGGTGCACACACAGAAAACTTAAACTGTATACAGTGCACTTTGACATCACAGATGAGGATGTATACAAAACACAAACACACACACACACACACACACACACACACACACAGAGTCAAAGTACAGTAAAGATGTGACACAGTTCTCCGGCCTCCTCCAGAGATCCCCTCCTCTCACTTCCTGTAAAGCCGGCTCATTAAAGAAATATACACAACCTACATTCCATTAAACATGTTGTAAGTCTTTGATGGCGAAGTGGTCTTTGATAAGTGGCTCATTACAGTGCGCTCTATATGCACGGCTCAGGGCTCACAGAGCAGCAGCAGTTTCACATGGCGACACAAAATGTCATCTATAATTGATGTTGAACCATTATCACAAAAAACAAAGACATTTTGAATATTTGCGTGGGTGTTTGTCTTGATGAAGTGCACAGGAGGGAAGCAGTTTGAGTTTGAGAGCCTCAGCAGGGAGAGAAGTGAACCAAATAAATCTTTATAATTAAGACTATTTCTTGCCACAACCATTCACAACTTCTCCACCAGGGTGCCCAGCGTTAAACTTACGAGACTGTCATCTCATTTTTTTGTCCCAACTTTTTTGAGTCAGCAGAACACTTGGGAGATTATTAAGCAATATTTTGGACTTTTTATACGCTGCTTAATTGGGACCGGATCTTGTCAAAGCAGCACACAGTTCACTGGAGCTCGTGTTCCGTTTCTAATTTGGAAGTGGACCCCGGTGTCGTCGCGCAGCACCAGCCGAGCTCCTAAAAGCCACACCAAGACGCAACAGTTTGACTTCTTCGTTTTACACTTAAGAAAACAACAGAGCATGAAACTAACAGAATCCACTGAGAATAAATAACGAGCAATTAGCTGCAAGTATGGAAATGCATACCCAAGAATGCTGCTTATCCTGGTATACTATGAAGTGATATCAGCCATCTGCACTAGAAACTGAAAAGACGGTCTCACACGGAGCACAAACAGGCCCTCCTGACACATGCACCGAAACTTCTAAAAGCTGCTGCACTTCTCTGCTCAGTTTTACAACAATGGAAACAGTTCCTACCACTTTGCTGCTGGGCGCGGTGTGTGCCATCCATTGCTCCATTGGATCCCACTGTGGACTGGGATGTGACATGCTGCTTGACTGGAGAGGCAGTGTGTGTGTTTGTGTATGCCTGAATGTTAAGAGAGTGCCGCAAGTGAGTTTGCCCCGCTGTACGTTCGCTGGTGTTCTGTAGGGATGCCTTGTATAGAGCTGCGTGTGTGTCAGGAATACTGTATGAGAGCGGTGATGGGTGAGTGTGTGGAGTGTGTATCTTAATCAAGTGTCCCCTATAGGACGTAATCAAAGTCATGGAAGCTATGAGTGTCACTTAAGTGTGTATGTGTGCGTCCAAGTGTGCAGTGAGGCTTGACGCCAATTTTTCCTGCACTGTGCGGTGGTCTGCTCAGCTCTTCATGCCTCTCCAAACACCGGGCAGGACCCTCCTCTTCCTTGGCATCTCTGAGTCACTGCTCATCTATCTATCCATCCAGTCTCCATTATGAGACTGTAGTGTGTCGTTACAAGTCTGCATAGCTCACACTGACGCTGTGCGAATGAAGAATAGACGATTACATTTAAAGGCAGCTGTGTGTTCTTAATTTTCAAAGCAACACAAGTCAGAATTCATGAGCCAGTTTGAGTGCAAGCACTTTGGTCATAAAGAAACTCAAGAGGCAAAAAAGTCCACATGTTCAGAGCAGGAAAAAGGGGACAGCGCCAGAAGCCATTCCTGATGAGAGAGAAAATCTGCATGTGCTCTTGTTCAGCTTGTCAGAGGTTTTATGGAACGCTTAAATTATTCAGCTTTGTTTGCCTTTCAACATCTTCTTCTCTGCTCCTCTGAGGGATTGCAGAGGCATGTCACCGCTCTACCTGGTGCGGTGCTGCCATCTGCAGGCCTGAGCTGGTAATGCACGCGCTCTTGCAATAACATTTTGATCCTCCCAGCAGTTGTTTGCAGGCTTTTGCTGCACCGATCAAAGGGTGAGAGGGTTTTTGAGTTGAACCACGCAGCTCAGTTGCAGATTTTTACAGATTGTTTGTGTCTTTGTAGTTGATAAAAGCGGCGATTACTGAGATCAGCTGCTCAAAACCATCTTAGACTCCAAAGGAAGGTCAGAGAGCAGGTGGAAGCTATACTTTAGGGGACTTGTGGAGCATCAAAAAGTTGCTGCTGTGATGTTATTACGAAATCACAACACGTTTTCTTGAGGTTTTTACTAAGAAACAGAACAAAATCCCCACTGTGATGTCACAAAAGAGAGTTCTCATGTAATAAAGCAGCTCATTTTGCGTTTCTTTCTTCTCTTGACTCTCTATGAATAACAGTCCACAGCATTTGGAGACACAGCTGGTGCTGTTTCCTCCATCTGCACTACAGTGTAACTACAGCATGCATATACGCACACATACACACTCGCATACAATGGGGGTCATGTTCTGACCTTGCCAGCTGCACCTCCCATACTGTGCAGCATGATTACATTAGGTTTATATTGTATTGCATCATCAACTTTGGATTATTCTCCGCTGATGATAATCCAAGTGATCTCTCAGAGTTACTCGGGGAGAAAAGAGTGCATGATGTCACCCTCACAGAATGTGAAAAATTGATCGTTCATAGTGCTCTTAGTAACTCCATGTGGACTAGTCGTGGCAGAGATTTAACGTAATCTTTTGTTCATCTAGCTCCCGACGTGAGCTTCCAAATCTGAGAGAGAGACAAAGGCACCAGGCTGACAATTTGGGATTAAAGTTTGAATAAAAACGAAATAACATTTGGGAGCATCTCAGTTGACTAAAAACAAAATCTAGACACCTCATACTCTTGCAAATCAAAATTTGCAATGAAATGACATCATAGACCATAATTTAATGTTTAAAATAAAATAAGTCAGAGCCAACAGTTGCTCTCTGTTGGGTTTAAAACACAAACCCACATGAGAACAAAATGTTTTTCTGTGACATACATACCATGTATTTCATAAATTTAATATGAGCCACACAGTGACATAAAGCCGAGCACAGTGAGACCACAATTAAATGGGGGAAATGACAAAACAGATTAATGTTTCATATCTTGGAGTTTAAGTTTTCTTTTCTGCAGGATGAATGGCAGGAGATGACGTTTTAATGAGGAAAATGCTCCATTCTATTATAATTCAAAACATAAATCAGACAAACCAAAGATAATTCAAAGGATAGAGGCACTCTGTATCACCCCGCACCATCCTCAAACCCTTCCTGACAGAAGAGATATTTAACAATATCCAATCATCATTCATTTAAAAAAAACGCAGCATGAGAGAACACCCAGTGATTTATGATGGGCTGCTGTAATCTGTCCTTGATTTAAGGACGTAAAGTGTCGTCTTTATCAGACAGCTGTAAGTCTAAAGTTTACGGCACATTTCGTGCTGTAATTGTTTCCCCTGCTGTTCGTCACAATCGTATGAATCCCACGGGAGATGTGAGCTTTAATAACAACAAACTGATGAATCTGCAGGGAGGTGACTGATGAGATGTCAAATTGGTGATCGCTCTGAGACGCACGCACACACGGAAAGCGCAAAATTAGTGACTAACTCCAGAAAACAGAAATGAGAACTAGTATTACCGCCTCACGGCTGTATGAGTCTGCCAATCAGTGAAGTTATAGTTTACATCCATGTCTGTCCAGACTCATATCATATATGTAGCGGACATTTAGAAGGAATAATAAAAGGAACAATCATATTTTTAGGTGAAACATGGATGCATGGATATTATTTTGATTATTTTAAACAAAAGAAATCTACTATGAAAATATGTTCAAAATTCAGTTTTAATTATGAAATCCAATATGGCTGCCGCCTAGTGATGTCACAATATGCAAATTAGATGATTTAATTGACTCCCATCCCAAACTTTGGGTCATAACGAATATTTTTCTCATTTACAGTATGCCTTTATCTCTCACTACTTTCAAGCTACAGCCTGTTGAAATCTTGAAATGAAAACTGAATATTTTCCTAAATAAACTCCGACACCTAAAGGGTTAATGTAAAAAACCCTGATGGGGAATCTATTTGTTGCTGTTTGCGTTTTGGAATTTTGAGCGTGTGACACATCAAAAGCCCTGATTGGCAGCCAGTGTGAGGGATGATAACATTTAAAAGTAGAAAGCCACAAGTGGGACGATGGGTCGCTTTATTGTACGGAGCAAATTACAACAAAGCACCAGCGAAGACGACCTACCACCGAAAGAAAAGGGAAAAAAACCTACCAGTTATAGCACGTTATAGAAGCTAATGTGCACAAATATAAATACAGGTGTGCCTTGAGAGTTTGGCCCTTTGCTGTGTCTGATGCTACTAAATATGACAGCTCGTTCAGCAGACACTTCCTGCTCCACTGCAAACACTTTTCTTTAATATGTCTGGAGTCCGGCGCTCTTCCACCCTCCTCAGACTTTCCTTTAGGCATTCTGTACTTTAATTATTCAACTTCCTCTTCTTCAGTGTCTGTGCACACAGCCCTGCAGTCTCATGCCCTTTAATGGAGTTTTGCAGGGCGTATATATCTATGCTAATTAGGAACCACCTTTAAGCTTACGAGCACAAGAGGATTCAACATTATAAGAACACAGGTGTGAAAATTTCTGCCTTTTAAGAGCCCATCATCTTTATGAGTCTGGCTTTTCTTAGGACTTTTTATAAGGAGCTAATTTAAGAGAGAACTTTGGGAAAATATGGGTGAATGAGGCCCGATTTGCTTCCAGCAAGGGCTGTCGCCGGCGCAGAAGCATGAAAATGTTAAAGTGTGGAATGAAAAAGGGTGCCATTAGCTTCTAACACTCGGTTTTAGAAAATCAGAGCCAAGTTTTGATCTGCACACAAGGCTACATAATCCTATTCTACTGTTGGAGAACTCATCACTGAAATAAAATACTGGCTTTAAACCAATTTCCTCAGACGTAACTGTGACAAATCAGAACTCATCATTATCGATCCCAGATCTCTTGATCTCTTATGGCTCCATCGTGCTCACCTCCCCCTATGTCCACAACCTTGGTGTCACCTATGATCGAACACTCTCCTCTGACCAACATATCAAACACATCTTCAAAACAGCCGTCCTCCATCTCAGAAATCCGCCCATCCCTCTCTTTTTCAGCTGCAGAGACTCTCATTCACACATTTATCACTACTGCAACAGTATCCTCTATGACCCATCACCACGCAACTTTGTAGGCATATGACCACACATAATCTGAGGGGACCCCTCCATTATTGACCCCATCAAACAAAATGGGGGCGCTAGAGAGCTCATTTCTTAACTAGGCCTAACCGCCATATGGATTTTTACTAAACTTGGTAGATATGTAGAACAGGACGCCTCAAGGTGACTGGAGAAATTTAACTCTAATTGGCAACTGGGTGGCGCTATAACAACAGAAAAATGCTTAAAAATGGCTAAAATGCGACCGATCTCTGTGGCTCCCCCTGTGGACCAATGTTGATGTTGTTTCTAATGTTTGGTATGACTAAGTCATGGTATGGTATGCTGTACTCAATGGGTATGGACTAGTTATTATTATTATCAATGAACAATCTGAAACAAGGCAGCACAATGCTCAGTGATGGAAGCTAATTAACCTACTTCTCTGAAAGATATAATACTCAATTCAACTTTCCCTATCAACCACGTGGTTTGTGCAACCACTGCCCACAGTAAAGCTCTCCTCTGACAGCGACGTCCCAAAACAAGGTTTATAATCTCAGGTTCCTTCTTTACTTGTTTGCTAAATGTGGCTGTTTTGTGAGCACCAGAAGAAACACTTTGGTAAAATGATGAAGTCAAAGCAGACTGTCCTTCCCGCCAGAAGTCCCATATGGTCGCCTCTTCTGTGTCTCCTCAACTGAATTACTTTGACAAATGCTTTTTGAGCAGATGCGGTGAAAAAAAACAAACAGGTGGAGGCCAGACATGAATCATTTTTCAAAATGAGCCGCAGAGTTAACTCAAGACTCATCTGTTGTAAAATCTTAATAAGATAAAATCACAGCTGATTTTTTTTGTCAATTTAAGATATCCTGCACTTTACTGCATATTCTACTTCATCGCACCAAATGCAGCCAGCTATAAGAAGTGACAGTACACAGTGTCCCTGTAACCGACTATGTGAGGCAGAACTTCAGACAGAACATCTACAGAGAGAAGTAGAGGCTTTTTTTTTAAGAGCAATTAGTGTGAAGGAGGTGATGTGTTTACAGCCTGCGAGAGAGAAGGGGAAGTGAGTGCAGCTCTGACTGTGGAGGGAGCTGGGAGCTGGAGACCACAGGCTCGAGAGAGAAAGAGGAAATGAAAGTGCAACTTCACGTGTCCCATACGTCCTTTCTCTGCTCCTCCCAAAGTCAATCACCAATGATTGGAATACCGCCATACAACCCTCCATCATCAGCTCATCAGAGCTCAATCAATCTCAATCTCACTGACTTGAGCTGGCGCTACAAGCATTATCGCCACAGGAGGACTTGTCAGATTATAGCGAGTGGAGGTAGCTGGCAGACGCTAATTTACATATCTGTCCAAAGGCAATACATGAATATTGTTTCATTCATTCATTCATTTTCTGTAAACGCTTATCTGCTGGAGCCTATCCCAGCTGACATTGGGTGAGAGGCAGGGTTCACCCTGGACAGGTCACCAGACTATCACAGGGCTGACACACACAGACAGACAACCATTCACACCTTTGGACTGAGAACCCCGAGAAAAGCCACGCTGACACAGGGAGAACATGCAAACCCGCTGCACTCCCATCCTGGATTCAAACCAGGAAACTTCTTGCTGTGAGGCGACAATGCTAACCACTAAACCACCGTGCTTTTTAGAATCGATACAGCACACGAGCACACACATTTCCACTCCCGAACCCCCAAGTCCAGTATGCGCTAACTACAGCAAAGAGCAGATAAAGTCTGACACAAAAACCAATCAGCAGCCAAGACTGCTTCACCAACAACACAAGCGCAACTTTTCTCCCCCGCTGCGTCCTACCTGTGTGACTTTCTCTGTGACGTGGTGCGTCCGGTCGATGAGCTTGCAGGGAGCTATGATGTCCATCTCCCCGCTGGGCAGGGCGATGAGTGGGTCAGGTTTGAAATCCACAAAGTTGAGGGTGATCTGAGGAATTTTGGAAATGGTGCGGTACCGCATGAGGTCCGAGTCCGACGTGGAGTTCAGTATGTTGGACTTACTGTTTACTGCACCTGCAAACACACACAGACAGTACCGTAAAAATCAAAGTGGATAATGGACCCTTTTACTGTTAGTAAACTGTGTGATGATTTTTGGTGGGCGGGGCTTAACTGGAGGCAAAAATACCTCCACAGACATTAGCTAACAGTAGCTTGCGAAATCTGTTAGCTTGTTTTAGACACTCATTCAGAGTGCTGGAGCACACTCTGGCACAAACTGGTTTTGAGCCAGACTCCTTCTATTCTGGCTCCCAATAACACGACAAGACCACATTTTAAGACTCCTGTGTAGCCTACAGCCCTGTGGGGGAGAGGCAGGTTTACCTCCAGCTGATAAAAGGGTCCACAGAAAAGGATGTCTGTTTTTTTTCCACCTCCTCTGTCTTACCCGTGCTGCTGCTGCCGGGCCGGACACTCGCTCTGCGGTTCTTTCGGTCCCAGTCGGGCCTCATGGCCTCGATCTCGTCTACGGAGGAGGCGCGACGCATGCTGTGGAAGCTCTCCCGCGAGCGGCTGTGCGTCAAGGAGCAGTTGGAGCCCGAGGCGTCCGGGTTGAGGCTGAGGCGGTGGTGAGGCGCTACGCAGGGTGACGACTGGGTGAGGGGACCCGCCAGGTGGGATCTGTGGGGAGGCGGAGGAGGAGGCGGAGGGGGTACAGAAGGGTCAGGGCCCAGTAAGGTGCGCTGGTCCTCCTGGCGGTCTTCTGGCCAACTCTGTAGCGCTGACCTAGGGAACAGAAGGGGACATGATGGGTATTAACAGCAGGTTACAGATTTGGAAGAGTCCATCTGGAACTATATTTGACAAGTGTGTGTCCTTACGAAAAACAGAATGCTGTTGTTTTTAGCCAGCAGTGACCTTTGACCTCATTGTAGGAGGAAAATGGACAAGTAGAATTACTTATGGGAAGTATTCAAGACTAGTTTGCTGCAAGAAGCTTTACACGTAAAAATAAATTAAATTAAGTTAGTCAGTTTAGAAGTTAATGAGCCTAACTAAGTCTCTTGACAAAAACATTCTGAACCAAAGGCAGAGAAAAATTCATCAGACTTAAGGACAGCAGAATATTTTGGGGGAAAAATCCGTACAGTACTTGATCTGCACAGACCCTTCATAGGGTTCAAGACAGCGAGACATGTTACACATAACCAGTAAAATCTCTACATCCCGAACATGCCCTTATAACAATTCATGGCCCACCTGCTTCCACTGATCTGCTCCTGGTGGTTTAGTGGTAAAGGGGGCAAAGGCAGAAACTCCCCCAGGCCGAGCGACTCTTGACTGTGGTGCTCTGGGTGCAGCGGCAGGGGCGTAGCGGTGGGAATGCGACCGGCCTCTGCGTCGTTCAGAGACACTTTGCTGTTGGACAAGGAGTGCAGCAGGGGAAGACGCAGCTTGAAGCCTCGTGGACGACCTGGAGGAGAGAAGATGGAGGAAGAGACTCACTGCCTGCACAGTGACAGGTGGTCCAATACTAAACCGTGGCAGGGAAGAGAAACAGAGTAGCAAACCAAAAGGAAAGTGTGATCCAATTTATGGGAGAATATTCTAGGCAGCGGAGGTCATGCTAGAAGAGGTGGAGATTTGAACAGGATGACGCAGAGTCTAACAGACATTCAAAATACAGGCTCAAAAGCAATCCACGGGAATTAAGGACAGCACCATTGATTAGATTTCAGTTTTATCCACAAAGTTAAAAAAACAAGAAATCTGGTTTAGAGACAGACTTGATTCCAACTATTATCACTGTCCTACTTCGGGATCTGTTCCCCAGGGTCATCCCTCTGGAACATTCAGTGAACGCTCATATCAATAAAAAAATAATAATTTTTGTTAAACTTGATCCAACGCAGATAGCCAGGATATTTATGGGAGTAATATCACAACCACCCGGTCGTTCTGCAGACTCTCACTGACTGAACATATTAAGTCCACTTCAGTTATTGAAAAGGAAAGGTGAATGAACAGGAAGGCGTGTTGGACAAGGATTTTAATCACTGCGTCCACAGATATAGAACGAGATCAGAACGGACCTCCTAATTCAAAATGACAGGATGATTGTTAGAACAGTGGCCATTTTGATGTGTACTGCTGACACTGCAGAAAACTATGACCATGGTAGTGGGCTAACTTGTGTATAACCTGCCGTTTAAACCGACTTACGGGAAGTTGCGAAGTCACTGAGGTGAGGTTCCTGACCAAACGAGCAGTGGAGTAGGACAAACAGGATCCGAAATTAACACCAGCCAGTGCCAACTGTGGGTAAATTTTCCGCTTGCTGTGTAAATCTTGAAAGGCTGTCCGCAACATTGACGGATACATGTTTATACAAACACATTCATGTAATAAAAAAGATACGCTAAGAGTATCTACTACATTTTGACATCATTTATGGGCGCACTGCTCTGTAGTGATGGCCAAATGAAGCCTCATGAAGCATTTTCTTTATTTTCTGAGCCCACTAGATGGCGCTTTTTGTTTGACAAAAGGTTGAAAGCACACTGAATTGCCATTCTTTGAGTCTCTCTCTTTAAACCATGAGCGCCATCTAGTGGGCTCAGAAGATAAAGAAAATGCTCCATGAGGCTTCATTTGGCCGTCACTACCTCTGCTGCTCACCTGCTGAGACACACACACAATACAGTTGTGTTTTTATTCATGTCTTAACAGTGCTGCAGAACTGACCGTCTCAAGAGTCCAAGTTTTAAGGAACTGATTACTGGACAGGACATCAGCTGAGCCGATAAACTATCGCTTGCTGTGGTCTGGTGCTAGCTACCACAGCGCCCATACTTATGAAGGTTATTAAATAATAACACGGAGGTTTTGTGATGTGAACTCTTTATCGCCTCCTAAATAGTCAACAGCAGCACATTAGTTTCACTATATTGAAATAATTTTGGTTCAAAACTTGCTCTGACATCTTCTCTAAGCTTCTATTCGACATCATAATTTGTTTTTTCATAAACAACTGCATATGTGATACAAAAAGGCAATTTATTATATTGACTAGTAAAAAACATGCTTGGATGGTGGATTTTTTCATCTACTAGTCCCTGTCGTTGGTGAGTCAAAAAGTTCATTTAGGTTACGGAGTACAAAGCAAATTTTTCTCTGTGGAAAACATTTTTCACCTGACAGTTTTTCAAATTTGGGACAGTACCAGGCGAATCTGGCCTCAACCCTGCGTTTGGAGAAAGGGGCAATTCCTACAATCCGAGACTCACCAGCAGTGCAATCGGTAAGTCTCGCCGCTTTGTGTAACAGCTAAAGTTATGTTTTACTGTGTACTTGACCCTGAAATGACAGCAGACAGCAGCTAACTGCTAATTGGGCTAACGCTAGATGCTAACACCCAGGTTCTCCGGCAGGTTCTGACTCTGGTTCAAACATAAAAGAGAGAATTCCATAAACAGCTGCCCGCTCAGGTTGTTCAATTGGTGCGTGTGCCATGACGAAGGGATTGTTGTTATTTTGCAGTTGGCCAACTCGTGGATGTATTGGGCCAGCCCCCATTCCGGCCAATGCAGCCAATGCAGCCAATCAGCGCGCACCTCATTACCATTATTACAACGAGCATCCGGACCAGTCAAAATCTCGCATGTATTCTCGCGAGAGAAAGTCACAGTATGGCAGAGGGGCAAAACAAGCTCAATGTTTGATTTTTTTTTTGGCAAATTAATTTTAAAAAATAATTTTAAGACAATTAAAGAGAGACAGGATATGTTAAAACACCAGGTGATGACTCCTTTAAGTCATTAAATCCTATTATTGGCATCGCTACTAGAGAGTGTGACACAATGTACAGCCTCACTGACTCCTGTTGTCACCACGACAACTAACAACAATCATCATTTTCCTTCACACTAATCAAATGACCACGACAAACAGTTCAATGTCTGTTCTGCTCTCATTCTAATCTGAACTAGTCGAAATTGTAATTTTCCAAAGTGGTGTGTCAATCAACGGGAGGACGTTCTTTAGCGTTCTGTACAGTCTGTGCACATAATGTACTCTGCTACCTCCACTGTTGTGGGTGAGTGTGCTAACAGGTCGCATTCTGCATATCAACAGAAGAGAAGCACTGTTATATTACTGATGATTTTCTGAGCTTTTTATCTAAACTAAAACATGCTTGGCTCCAAAATATTCAAAGTAATTATGGCACAACACTGCGGGATAACAAACAAGAATGAAGAAGAACCTGGAGGCAAAGAGAGGAGGGATACTTGCTGACAGAGTGATTTGATCAGCACAGAGCAGTAAACAAACAAGTAGCTACCAGTGACGAGCCAGGTGGGCAGACGGTGGTTGAGCTCCTGTTTGTGGTCTCGGAGTGCTTCCTCTGACATGACCTCGAAGTTGAGGATGAACATGATCACCACGCCATCTTCGTTCTTCACTGGCACCACGTCCACCATGCACAGGAAGCACTGACCTGCGCGGGAAGAGAGACAGATAAAGCTCAGTCGGACTGATTGTACAGCACAAGTGTAGACTGCAGCAGAAATGCTTCTTCACACACGACACAAACTTTCAATCATTGTTTTAATGTCTGTAGAATTCACACAATAAATCAGTGTGCAGAGACGCTGTCACAGATGCACGTCACAGCGTGCATGAGCATATACGCGCTTATTACACCGGCCCACTTTCACACACACTTTGTCATTCTCTCTCCTCATTAAATGTGCATCTGCACTTAATCAGCGCACACACTCTCCTCCATATGAGGCCGTGCACGTTTGCTAATCTGCCACACGAGGGCTAAAACAGCTAAGTAAGCGTGAAATTAGACTTCATATGACGGTAAGTGGCTGGGAGGTTTCTGCCAGGGCTACGGTACATAGCAGCAGGACTGGAGGTCAGAATAAGATGCTAGTTTGGGAACATTCAGAACATCAAAATACAAACACACACATTGAGACATGAACGGCATTGTTGTCTTATTTTAAAACGCTAAGACTTTTTGATGGTGCACAGCAGGAGGTAATGGATGCTAAAATCTGCAGCAAACAAACACAGGGCCTTGCAATGTTTTCAAAATTATCTCTGAAGTATACTGCAGCCATGATGTCATTTTAAACATCATTTAAATCCAATTTAATCTGTCGGTCTACACCATACAACCCCTCGTCCTGTTCGTCCCGCTCACACTGTGCATCAGCTTTTTTGAGAACTTAAGAAAGCTATTTAGTTTGTCGCCATAATCCTCGAGTCAATATTTGTTTCCTCCAAACATGGACACCTTGGCCACTGCCTGAAGCAGCCTTTAGATGTTTAATAGTTCCTTTAAATATCTCAGTGTACCTGGCTCTGATTTGTCCCGCGTCTTACCTGGACAGTGATGGTCAGTGACAGCGGTTTTTGGCAAAGTGGAGCATTTACATCCAACCCGGTGTGTTGTACAACCCGAGGTACAGTGTGCCTACTGCACGCCTGCCTCGCTCATCATTCATCTCACATCATCACTGGAGAGTGGGCCGAAATCCGATTGGACAAGAGCATAATCCCAACACAGGAGGGGAAAAATGTGAAACACAGGGAATACTGAAGGATTACACCATCTGGCCATATCTCCCAGAGTGTGTGTGTGTGTGTGTGTGTGTGTCCATGCATGCTGATGTGCACATGTGTAGGTAGATGCCTGGTCTCATGTTAATTCATAAGCTATCGGGTCAGGTCCATTCATGCCTGTTTTCATTAACAGCTGTGACACAGCATTTGCAGCCTTTTTAATCACTGGAGGTGTTGCTGCACGCCTAAAGCTGCTTTGCACAGCTCTGCGGCCACCTGCCCCGACGGGGAAACTCTGGATCATGGTGTTTCAAATGTTTTTGGCTGTTTGTAAGACGAGATTTTGTCACAAAGAGGAGTGAGAGTGACAGAAGCTTAAAGAACGTCAATACCTCAGATACTCACTCAGCCAATAAGTAGGTTGAATTTGGCGTCGTCCCCGCCATCAGTGTTGAAAAATAAATCATATTAATGCATATTTTAGAGGATGTTTGCACTCAAGGACAAATCAAACCAATAGCAGACATGTTTTAGGGAACGTTTTACCACCTTGTTCCATGTAAACAGGTAAATAACTTGAGATAATAAATGAAATGTCTCCTATCAGGGTGTCAAACAGATTCAATTGGACTGATTGATTCCCCCATTGATTCTAATTACTGCCACAGGAACAGTAATCAGAGACAGATTTACAGCACTCGTCCTCCCTCTGGAGGGCTTTCGCTCGGTGGATCATGTTCATGCAACTTGTGTTCATGTATTCATGAGAGACGATGCCTCAGAAACGCGCTGGTGTTATCACAGAGCGTCAGTCAGTCAACCAGCCAGCCGAAACCAAACTGTAAAACAGTGAGCTGTGAGTACGTGTTTCTGTTAAGACACAGGACACAGTGATGTGTGTTTTTGTGGATGACAGATGTGATTTGTACAAACACACACATGTGCATGCACGCACACACACACACGGTACAATGTAGGATTAAATGTCAACAAAAGAGGATTTAACTTCAGTTTATTGTTTTAAGTCTAATACATAATAAGACAAAGTATTTATTGTGAAATCTTCGAATAAATCTGGAACACTCACTCGCTTGTGCTCCACTTGTGTGTGTGTTACATAATGTGTGTAACATAATCATGTACGTAAGCATACATCAATGTATGAGTGCGCTGTACAGTGTGTACAACTGTACTGTGGGTCTTTGTGGACACATGCACACGTGAGTGAGTTAATCTGTATGTGTGTGTGTCCCAAATTGGTGAAGTGAAAACCAAGGATTAGTGCGACATATTTTAGACGCATCAGAGCCATTTGCTGCTGACCATCACACAGTCTGTGTCTACTGTAAAAGATTTCCTCCGAGAGCATCTGAAACGCATCGAGCTGTGAGGTTAACAGGCCAAATGACATTTCATCTAAATGCTCCGCCTGGATGTTTTCCAATTCAGCGTGTACCAGCTGATAATCTGACTCAGCGATGCTGATTTACGAAGCTCGGGGGAGATTATCACAATGCGCTAAAACACATCCAAAAAAAGCACAGAGAGCAAACTGCTCATGGCGGACCAGGGACGGTCCGGTGATCATACAACACTGTGTGTTCACCTCAAAAGCCAAACAGACCACCGAACTTTCAGTGTAAAGGACTACTCCCATTTTCACTGGGAATCTGACCATTATGTCATAAGAAACAGCTCGCACCAGATCTCTGACAGCTCTCTCTGGTGTGGCTGCTAACACTTTAGCATACGGCATATCACCACTGAAATGAGCAGAGTTAGATTTCGGCCTCCTTGAGAAAGATGAGATCCATCATGGCCGCATAACCTGTGCTCACACAATCCTCAAAAGCACGCATGGATTAAGAAACGACTGAATTACAGCTGACCTTTACAAGGTATGGGCTTTACACCACTCAATCAGTTCAAGTGGATTTGCAGACGACTGAAGTGGTGAAACTGAAATTAGAAATCTAGCAGGCAAGGGGGGAAGGACAGATGAAAGAAAAAGGTTGAGTGAGAGGATGAAGAAAGGAGGAAGGCAAAGACAGAGAGCATGCCCTGAAAACATTCATGGTAAATAGATGCACTTGTATATCACCTTTCTAGCCATCTGACCACTCAAAGCGCTTTTTCACTCTTCACAACCACCAATCTAATGATTAGAGGACGACCTGCTCTACCTTCTAAACCACAGCCATCCCGCACATGCAGGGACACTGTTGGTTTAAAAGGGACAAAGTGGGTGCGATCTTTCTTGTAGCGATGGCCAAATAAAGCCTTATGAAGCATTTCCATTTTGTTCAACAAAAGGTTGAAAGCACACTGAATTGCCATTCTTTGAGCCTCTCTCTTTAAACCATGGGCGCCATCTAGTGGGCTCAGAAAATAAAGACAATGCTTCATGAGGCTTCATTTGTTCAATCACTACTTTCTTGCAGTAAAGCAGAGACGAGAGAGGAGTGGAGAACAGGAAAGTTTTGTGCTAATATAATCAAACAAAACTTCTCAAATATCAAGAACGAAAATAAGAATTTAAGTGAGAATTGAACTGAAGAAAATGCATCTTGAAAGTAAAACATTTCACATGCAAATAATTGATTTGTGTAACCATGCAAACACTTGATCTTTTACACTATATATATAGTATGTCTTTTGTTAAAGTTTCCTCTGCTTTTGTCTCACTGAGCAGACTTTTGTTGTCACTGTAGGTTTTACAGATACTCTGCGAGCTCTCCTTTGCACATTTGCACATTTGATTGCAGAGTTGTGTATTTACAAGAACTGTTACAAAAACTGTCTCTTATGAATCTATGTTAACTTGAATGACTGACTGTGCTCAAGGTCCAATCTGGGGGATATCTGGAATTGTTTTTAATGGGCTGGGGGCCTGGAAGTGTGATTTTTGTTTTGTCTTACCCGGCCAACTTTGTATTATTTTCACTGTGAATTTTAATGTGTTTATTTCTCCAAATTTAATTTTGTTATTTTGACTGTTTTTTGGTGGATTGAGGCTGGTGCTGTACCCCCTCTTGTTCAGATCTCTATTATTCTGTTTGTATCATTTTTGTCAGTCAAGACTGAATATCTCATTTGACATCTAGAACCGTCATGTACCACCCTAACGAAAAACAATAAAAATTTGAATTTAAAAACAAAAACAAAAGCCTGTTATAAAAACCAAGCAGCTAATAAACATTTGAGCTGAGGCCAAAAGATGTTTACAAAAAAAGCTACCAAAGAAGCTTAGAGGTAAGTTTTATTTCTATTTATTTATTGTTCACATACTTCAGAAAGTTATTTTTCCACGGAAGAATATAGGCCCCAAAATATGCACAATTTTCTACTGTTTCAGTATCATCATAAAAACTACAGTGCCAGCTCTTTTAAGAAATCACTGAGTCTTTTTCTTTAAAATAAAAATATTTATTATTGGCTTGTTTTTAAAGCTTTACAAAGCTGAGAGCCACAGGCAGCCTGAGGGAAGGTGGAAAGTATTAAGACATCTTTTGGTCGACAGTAAGAAAAAAAACTGTTTTTTCCTTTCCATGAAAATCCAATTGTGTTTCCTGAACTCCCGTTGTGTCCTCTCTGACATTGTTTTTCTCTGATTCATTGTGTTTTCTGATTTGTTCCTGTGTTTTGTCCAGAGTTGTGCTTTGCACCCAAGGCCGCCGCATTTCTCCTGCAATTGAATGAACAAAAAGAACAAAAACACTCAGGACACAAAACAACTTTCTCCGTGTTTGGGTCACATCTTCCAGAGAATAAATAAATTCATTCAGGAATCATAACACAACACACTGTAATAACCACAGGATATATTATACACAGGGCACAAACACTTAAATAATACTTTCAATTGATTCCACTAACACACATAAAACAGCTCATGGGACAAGTTAACCTTCAGGACTTTCTGTCAGAGAGACCTTTGTGGAAGAGATGTTTTCATTTTAACCCAAACCATCATCTCTTCCATAAAACTTCAGGTCTATCTGGCTTAAAGTCCTGAAGGCAAACTTCTCCAAACAGCCATAAAATATGAATTAATAAGAAGACAATTTAACAAAAGTATTCAGCTCAAAGCAATTGTTTTTTGCTAGTCACCCATCATTAGCTTTAGCATGTTTACATTGCATAAATTAGCCTAGCAGCTAGTGGACTTTTCACTCTACTTATAGCTTAACAGATTACATGTAACGTCATTATTTTTCTTACTCATCACTGGATAAAGTCACTGCATCTCCTCACATTGACGTTCTGTTGAATTTCAGTCTGTGCACATGTTTTTTCAGCAGAACAATGTTAAAATAGAGCAGCTAATGTTGCTGTAGTGAGAAGTTAGCGGAGTGAGATGCCCATCCAGGCAGGTACATTATGCTTTATCTCATAATCGCATTGTCTACATCTGGCTAGTGATGGCCAAATGAAGCATTTTCTTTATTTTCTGAACCCACTAGATGGCGCTTTTGTTCAACAAAAGGTTGAAAGCACACTGAATTGCCATTCTTTGAGCCTCTCTCTTTAAAGAAAATTCTTCATGAGGCTTCATTTGGCCGTCACTACGAAATCCAAAATATTTCCACACTGCTGCCCAGGTAAATACCGTTATCATCATCGGCTGTCTCTTGGCTGCTCCCCATCTGCCTGTTGCTGTTTGACGGTGACACAGAATTTCACAATAAAAGCAGATCCCAAACGTGACGATATGGGTCGATGATTTCACTTTTGACACAACTGACCATCAAATTCTGCTGCACAGACTGGAACATTTAATTGGCCTAAAAGGTTCTGCATTAAGCTGGTTTAAATCTTATTTATCTGATCGTTTTCAGTTTGTTAATGTTCACGATGAATCATCCCTACGTACTAAAGTTTGTTTTGGAGGTTCTGTGCTCGGACCGATCCTAAGGGTCCTAAGGGTCCTAAGGACAGAGGGATGTCGTATGCTGTAAAGCCCTGTGAGGCAAATTATGATTTGTGATATTGGGTTTTATTAATAAAAATTGATTGACTGATTGCATCGATGACATTAGATCATTGATCATTTAATCGATATATCGATCCAGATCGATGGATCGATGGATCGTTACAGCCCCACTTAGCACTCAAAAACTCATTAGCCAATAGGAATGCATGCAGCAAAGGTCAAACCAGGGATAACGAAGCAGAGAGAATCATTAACAGAAGGGCATATTATAAAATGAAGCAGTTTACATGGTTACACAAACAGTTTGACTCTTAAGGTGACACTTTCACTTCAGTGAGTTTTACCCTCTTTATTTGTTATTTTTGTTTGATATTTGAGAAGTTTTGTTTGGTTTTATTGGCACAAAACTAACTCCATGTGGGTATTCCTAATCAACTTGCAGTCAGACCACACACAGCTCTTAAGGATTCTTCCAATAAGAAAACTTCCAAGAAGGTCAGAGAGGTCCGATCTTCTCTTTTAAAGCTTTTCAACCCGAGACAGATAATCAGGTGAACCAACAGCTCTCTTCCACTCTGTCTTCCCTCTCTGCCACAGGGCATCCTGCAGTGTGCTGGATTAGATATTAGTACCATAACCTCTGCTATAGAGCAAGTGGATTAAAGGAAAGAAAGATTAAAGTTTGATCAACCAGCTCCTCACCTCAGCACTGAGGTGAAAGGATCGGAGAGGTGTTCTGAAAGAGTCAGAGATAAAACATAAAACAGCTCTAATCCTTAAATTAAATATGATATCAGGCGTTTTCAGTCACTTTTATGTTTGACAAAAACATGGTAGAGTCATTAGGGTTAGATGGGTCCAGGTGTGAATGGGTGTTCAGTCGCCTAAGGAGGCACCCCAAGACTGCATTGTACGTGGGTGATAAGTGGTGTCGTAGGCAACCTCCTCTGATTAACGATGGTCCTTCTAGTTTGACGTAGATGGCTTCTTTCATGCCTCTTTATACCGTCTGTCTTCTCTGGCCAATGTGAACATTCCTCACTCAGGAATGTCCCTTCTCCTTAGGATGTAAATGGACAGCTGAGACTTGACCTGAGGAGGTTGCTCTCCTGTCCTGTGCCACGCAGTCTCAGCATGTTCCACTCCAGAGCGGCCGCTGAGTCGAGTGTGACACTGAGCACTGTCACTCCTTTGAGAACAGCAATGTTTACGCTGGCCAGAGAAGACATCTTTCTATCTATACAGCGTGCACACTATTACAGTCGATACCAGCACTGTCCCTTACATGAACTTTCAGGAAGTGAGAAGTATCATTGTCCATCACAATGTTTCACATGTACTTTTACTGAATGCTGATGGAAACTATCAACCACCGTCGAAAGATTCAGCATAAGCACTAACACTGTCTCAGTACCACCTGCAGCACGGGGACCTCCCTGTACAGCTACTCATCCACTCCTCCTGGTGGACAACAGTGGTCCCTACACCCTTAGGATATGTCACCAGGCAAGACATGTACTGTCACTGGTGCAACAACACACACAAGAAACATCACATATTTATATATACGTGTGCGTAAGAAGCTTGTGTTGTAGAGTATCTTAAACCAGACACAAATTACCTTTCTGCCAACAAAGTCGTCAACAAATTCAAAAGTCTTTCATTTCTCTGCAAGAATCCCCAACTCACTGAAAAACACGGCAGCTCTGCAGAGCTCGAAATATTTCCAGCCTTTGTTTGCTTCAAATCTTTGTCAACGAGAGTCAAATTACACAACACACAGCTGTTGCTACTTGCGAACAGTGTGAATGGATTTGTTTACTCTGCATGAGAGCTGGTAGCCTACAGTACATATCACATCCGAGAATAATAAGCTCACAGTTACTGTCCATTACAGACAAAGGTGGGGGGGGCATGTGTCTGTGGGAGCTTAAGAGATGTAAGAGGATGAGGATGTGAGCTGTGTTTCTTCTTTAGCTGCTCTGCTCTGGATCTCACACACACACACACACACACACACACACACACACACACACACACACACACACACACACACACACACACACACACACACACACATGCGTGGTGACAAAGTGACAGGGGGGAATGGAAGAGGCGGAGAGTCTCATTCACACACACTCTCTCCTCCACTCCATCACTCTTTGGCAGATGAAAAAAATTAAAGAAGAAAAAGCGCAGATCTTCACATGTGCAGATCCACTGAGACGGCTTTAAATATCCTACAAGCTGGCTGCAGGCCAACCGGCGAAGCTTGTTATGTTCCTAACCATACTAAGAGCCCAAAAAGCCTGTTTAAATCCAAAACACTCAGGCCAAGCTGACGACCTCGCCTGCATAATTGCATGAAAGTGTCATTCATTGCAAGGAAAATATAACGTACATAGATGAATCATGCCGGCCTCACACCAAAGGACTTTTCAAGGGAGTTCACTGAGACAAATTTCCAGTGCCAGAATAAAATCACGAGAGTTTCGATTGGTGCATCCCGCCATGTTTATTTAGTGTTAGGTGGTCATAAAACTCAGCTGGAGCTGTCTCAAGTCAGCCTTTTTACCAACTTAATGTTCCGATAAACATGTTTAATATTATTGAACATTTTTAGTCTATGCTCATGCCATTAACTGCAGTTCAATAACTGTTCAATAAACAGGAAGCAGCAAACTGGATAGATAGTACATGGAGGGGACGCCAGGGAGGTGCAAGATCATGAACAAGTCTCGGTTACCTTGTACTTGTGGAGCTCCCACATTCCCACAGTCTCCTCCCATTAGAATCGTGCAGATAACCAATGGAAGCTGGTAGCAAGGTAAGGCGACAAAATGCAAAATGCAAAGTTTCTATTGTCATGCATTATATTGTGGCCAAATTGGCAGAAGTACTTTCAACGTATGACACCTTTAATCCTGTAGAGTGATGTGTTTTTGCTGACATGTAAGGAATTGTTAATAAGTCACAGGGAGTTTGGAGTAGTGTTCTCCACCAGGAGCAGGATGGGAAATAATCTCAAAAGGAATCTTGTTGCAGTTTTCCCTGTCTTGCAAACACCCTCCATTAAACCAGCTCCTACTCCTGCAGTGAGTGGCGTCCTCTTGCCTGCCCCACGCCACTCATTCAGACACTGACTGTCTGTGACAAAAGGTAAAAGGTAAAGAGAAATTATATTCAGTTGTCTTTCTAGACTTACTGTAGGCTACTTGTTGCATTGCTCGTTGGGAGTCCTTTGTACTGCTCTGCTGATTGGATGGACAAAGTAAAAGCATGTTGTTGACAATAAGAAACCAACAAGGTTGATACACAGTATTTCAAGCCAAGGTTATGTTGCCACCTGGTGGAAATACCAATACACTACAAAGCAGTCAAACTGACCTATAGTGCTACACCAGCTGCTATAACATAACGAAAAAACAACTGGTATCGGCCGTATGATGGTCGATGTTGCTCATAGAACATCTGCAATTGGTATCTGACGCAGAAACGCAATCGAGGCATCTCTGCAAAACACTTATCAGGGTGTATTGCAGTTGTATAAATACATGCGCAGCCCACTGTCACTCTATATTACAGAGTGAAGTAAAGTAGTTACGATGGAGACTTGGCCCAATCACGTGATACATAGTGTTGCAGGGGGCGCCATTTTTCAGTGACATAAGGTGTTTAAAGTGATGAGTTTTAACTGACTGAGGCCGAGAATCAGAGAATCTGAGGCCAAATCATTCACTTATTCAATTTTACGACCTAGTACAGAGGACTCTGTGGTGCGTCAGGTGGCAAAATCAGCAAACAGTCTCTTACACTAATCAGTAGTGATGGCCAAATGAAGCTTCGTGAAGCTTTTTCTTTATTTTCTAAGCCCCTAGATGACGCTCATGGTTTAAAGAGAGAGGCTCAAAGAACGGCAATTCAATGTGCTTTCAACCTTTTCTTCAACAAAAAGCGCCATCTGGTGGGCTCATAAAATAAAGACAACGCTTCATGAAGCTTCATTGGGCCATCACTATTTATCAGGTCATTAGGCGTCTAAATGTGCCTGATTTTCTTTTTTTGCAATGCATCGCCCGTAGCTCTTAGTTCATGAACGATAGCTTTACGTTGCATTGTGTGATATTTTGAGTGCTCTTTGTGTTTAATATGTTTCACTAGACATCAAACAAGATGTCAAAATGGCAAACATGCTCTATGGTCAACTATATTGTGGAGGGTGAATGCTACCCAGGATGAAAAGGAAACTGAGTTCCTTGTGCAGAATGTGTACAAGAACAGGGTGGAAGGGTCACCATGGATGGATACACCGTGCACTGTACATTTCATGAGAATGGGATGAAAAGATTCTTATGTAACATGTTGCTCTGGCCTTTACTCCTACTGCGCACAGCCTGAGATACTGATCAGACGGAAATGGCGCTGAATTCCTGACAGCTCAATGGATGCTACTTTTTGCCAACTCTACCTCTGAGCTCAGTGGAAACAAGCGTGAAAAAGGGGATTTTACCCTCAGATATGAAAAGTAATGACAACTTGTTTTTGCCTCGTTCTCACAGGGGAATCCCTGCAGCATCGTAAATACTGTCCCATTACCTTCATAACAATCTGAGAGCAACAGTTTGATGACAGTAAGAGTGTTCTTGCAGTGGCAAAGCGCTTTGTGTTGACAAGACGCAGGTTAAGCAAACTGCACAGCGAACTTGAAGCGAACCAAACTCAGACTACCCCCTGAGTTCTCTTGGAGTGTTCACATATGTGCAAAAAATGCTGAGTCACCGCTCTGAGTCTGCTTAGAGGACTGAAAAGGACCAAGTGTGACCCTAAGAGACAGTCAGGTATCACTGCATCCACATCTCAGAAATGCATCTCACCCAGAATGCAGTGGCATCCTTACTACCTGTGTATTAATCACCAAGGAAACAAACACAATACACAGTTTAAGTAGAGATTAGCAGATTGTATCCACAGTAGAGCATGTTACAACATAGGTGTCATGTTATCAGAGGAAGAGTCTTAGAGGTTTTAGTGAGCTTGTTCTGTACCAAAGTTTTTACCTTACAGACTAATACCTTACTGTCCCTCTGTCCCATGTGCAGCATTTAAACCACTAGGTGGCAGGGCACAACAACTTTTTCACTGTTGATCTTTGAAGGTAATATGCATAAGGCAAATGCAGCTGCACACACACGCTGGCCTGCTGTGAGTGTTACCTTTAGAAACAGAGACAAATGCAATCACTGGCTATACTACACCGCAGCTCCGAGCCTCATACAGGTGTGTTGTTGCGATAGGGCTCGGCGGCGAGCTGGATGACAGAGTGGAAAAATAAATTGTCCTGTGTGTTTGTGTGTGTGTGTGTGTGTGTGTGTGTGTGTGTGTGTGTGCATGTGCTTGAGTGCTCCTGGCATTTGCTTGTGTGTTTGTGTGAATGTCATACAGACTGTTAATATTGGTGTTGCCCCCCCCCCCCCCCCCCCCCCTCCCTCTGATCATGGGCAACAGCTGTCCTCTGATAAGTGATGTAACATTACTCCATCTTCCAGCATCAATAACACACACACACACACACACACACACACACACACACACACACACACTCTCAGATGCCATGTGGTTGACCCCTGAACCTGTTTCTGGATCGTTTCGGGATGAGAATCAGTGAAAGGACAAACGACTCCAGACAATAATTCATCAGCCTCCCTAAACCTGTAATAGAGACAAATAGCTGAGCTGCGTTTTGTGTGGCACAGCGTGGGATTGTAACACATCGTCCTGGTGTCAAAGTCTGTTCATATATGCATGTGTGTACGCCATGAACCTGCGCGTATATGTTTGTATGTTTCTGAAACAATGAGTGACTCATTCTGCCGTGCTGGTAGGAAATAAGAAATAAAGCAAGAGGAGCTGTGTGTATGATTGATGCAGCAAAGCTGAAAGGAGCGGGGTGGTTGGGAAGCTGACAAAGCTCTAGCCTGACAAGGGGATCCATTAAACCAGCTGTCCGTCCCAGAGGGCACCCGCCCCGGATAAAAGATGAGGTGTGCCGATGGTGAGTGGGGCCCTGGACTCTGTTTGCTCTGTGGTGTTTATTCTGGCCTGGAAAGCTTCAGGTGGATAAATTGGTTGGCAAAACATGTGAATCATGGGACTCAACAACACTATCTGAGGATGATTCCATATTTTACCTGGTGCAGTCAAATTTCCTGCCATTTTAGAACATTTGAAGATAGCGCAGTGTGCGTGCTGCTGAGAGGATCAAAATGAATGAGTGAGCAGGAATGGAAGATGGGTTTTTCAGTATTTCAATTGCAATCTGATAAGCTGAGCCGAGGCTATGATAAAAGCAATAACTTTTGTGATTGGTAGCTGCAATACTACCGCTGAATGTCAAATAAGTATTTGTTCCTGGGAAACACTCGGTGATATAGTAATACCAATAAAGATCAAATGTCTTGCTATTTATTTAATGGTAATATGAATAAAAGAGAATGACGGCACATAACAGGAAAATGTCATCTTTAATTTAATACAGTTCTCTCCTGATGGAACGCTTCCCTTCCTACCACTTAGCATTAGCGCAAAGTTTACTGACGGGATTGAGAAATGAGATAATGGAGGGAAGATGACTGAACACAGATTGAAGTCTTACATTAACACTTACGCTCGAGCACAACACCTCAATAACCACAGAGATGAAGAGTGAAGGGTAATAAGGCAGTCAAAAGTTCACAGCAGCACTGTACCTCTTTACTTTCTCCAAACACTTGTGACCAGAAATCACCACCTGTACCAGCTACCTTTCTACCCCACCGAACTGTTTCGGACCACTCCCATAGACGCCTGGAAAAGCGCTGGAGGATAATCTTTAAGAGTATGACCACCTGAGCCGTTCACTTGGACCTGCTGAACAGCCTGAGCATAGACACCCTCCTTCTGTCTCTAGGGAGGTTCCTCCTCTTGAAATCCTGTCGGACCAAGGAACTAATTTCAAGGGAGCTTAGAGAGGCTTTTTTTGCAATGGATTGGCAATACCAAGAACAACTCCGGTCATTCCGGATAAACTTCAAGCCTGATCCACCTCTGGTTGACCTAATTGGCCCTCCAAGTGGTGGTCAAGGGTCTAAGGGTGCCCTGCTTGGTTCGGTTCAATCAAACTCAAGTTCAGTTTGCCCCCTCAGTGTGGTTCGTTTGGGCAGGTGTGAACACAGCAATCACACTCTGTGCCCACCAAAACAACCGGACAGAGACCTTCTTGAAGAGCTTGTTTGTGGTGAGAACATGACAATGTGCACCTCCTCCTCCTCCTCCTCCTCCTCCTATACTGACACAAGTGGAGGGCATCCTGAACACCAAGCCCCCGGGTAACCTGTCCTCAGATGTGTCTGATCCAGATCCTTTGACACCCAATATGCTTCCTAATGGGGCAGCAGATGCCTCTCTATCACAAGTGATCTAGTCTGCAGGCCTGTTGCTTTCATCCCTTTAGTTTCCTATTGTTTTTCAGAAACCATATGTCAGTCAAATCAATCATCAATCATCATTACCTGTTACACCTGCTACCCGTGGACAACATCATACATTTCCTTGTGCTGTAACTCCCCTGCCTGTCATTTTCAATAGAAATTCTGAACTGTTGTCTCTGTTTGTCTATAAGTGAGACTGCCTTTCACATTTCATTACCTATATTTCTTAAATAAATTTACTCTGAGAACTGAGTATACTCCTCAGAATATGCAATTAATATATCTTCATTGCCACGGACAAATTACTCAACAGGCCTGCCGGGCACAGGCTCAGGGACCCAAGGGGTCAGGAGGGCCCTGGACCAGAGCTGCTCTTTCTACTGACACAAAATAGCAATGAAGATGTGCAAGAGGAGTGTCTTGCTCCAATGACTGTATTAAAGATGGACGACTTCTCTTCAGTTCTCCCCACGCTGTACATCGAGTTGCCGCCCAGACACTTGCTGACCAATCCCGAGCAGCACCATTGATGGCGAGCACACCAATTGGCACGCACGTCTGCCGTTCACGACCTTAAACCCCCCCCCCCCCCCCCCCAAGTTACAACCAAACTACAACCAAAATTTATTTGACGTGTACTTTGAGTTTTTAATTTGACCCATATCCCATCCACTATTGTGGAAGGGCATGGTTTAAAACCTATGCTGCAGCCAGCCACTAGGGGGCAATCAAGATGTTTCGGCTTCACTTCTAAGGAGCTGTCGTCATCCAGCTTTATATACAGGAGGGGTGAGGGGCTCTTTCATACATATCTGTGCCCAGGGGCCCAGTATTTAATTCTCTGTCCATGTGCAGTGCCATCTGCCATCTGTTTTTCGGACATACAACACAGGTATTTTACAGCTTGAATAATATATCAACAGGACTGATGCGTTGGCCGATATCTGCTTGTAACAGATATATCTGCATACTCACTGGCCAATAAGAACTGCCAATACACCCAAGTTATGTCTGACATCATTTAAAAACAGTATCTCTGGTACATAGTTTGTCCATCAGAGTGCACTGAAGAGTTTACTTTGAAACTGTGGAATGTCATATTTAAACCAGATTTAAAGGCTCCTCACCACATTTTCAATGTTGTGTGTTTATGTAAAATAATAAAATAAAAAATACTGAGCTATACAGCATTATTGGTTTATATCTAAATATCAAATATTGGAATTGGCCTGCAAAATCCAGGCTATCGTGTTGATTTAAAATTTAAATAGGTAGGGTTTGCAAAATATGTTCATGTTCAAAACGAGCATCATTTAATATATCAGTGCCTGACTTTTTAAAAATGTGAGTATCTGCATCAGCCTCAGAAATCCAGCATCAGTTGGATGGTAACATTCGTATATCAAGATGTAATGTTGTGCTTACAACAAAAGCACTGCGAATTTTCAGTCTACAATATTTTGTGTTGGCTCACGTCGTACGAAATCGCTGAATCAGTGAATGTATGTCCGAGGCATCATACGTCCCAGAAGGATCTCCATGCTGATTGGTTGTTGAAGTTCAGATTTTTCAACCCTCATGAATAAGCCTAAGACGTCAAATCATGCTACTCACTTCATTTGCACTGATTAATTCATGCACTCCATGTCATTCGTGTCACATCCATGGCGCCGCCCAGCAGGCAGTGATGGCCAAATGAAGCCTCATGAAGCAAGTGGGCTCAGAAAATAAAGAAAATGCTTCATGAGGCTTCATTTGGCCATCACTACCAGCAGGAATTCTTGTCCAGTCATGTCTTCACGTTGATATGTTTACTTTGATATGTAATTCACTTGCGGGAATTCTTTTAATCGTGCGCGGTGTGAACACAACATAATAACTACAGTGATGAGTTTAGAAACAGCACAATGTAAAAACATTTAAGGTAAGAATACATACACACACACACACACACACACACACAAAGATGCACACATGGCACAAAAGGGTACAGCTGCGACCGCACAGGACAGCGTGTGAGTGCCTGCAGGCTCCTTTACTGTATGTGACAGTACGATAACCCGCCTGTGAAGGAACAACAACCAGGCTGTCTAAACGTCTCCACCGGTGACATTGTGTGACACTGCGGTGTCAAACACATACAGCATAGTCGGCTGGATGTCTCCTTCACCCCCATCTGCTCACGTCACACATGCTGCTATTAACAGATTACATGTCAGTGCTGCAGCGCAGGCACACAAACCTTCACAAATGGAGTCCAGCATGCCTGTTAAGTGAAAAACACAACCTGATATCCAACACACTTAAAGGCATGTACCACACACCACAAACACCTACACGTGTGTACACAGGTGGACACACAGGTTGCGACAGATTACATGTCAGGAGGGTTTCAAAGCACCGCCATTGAAAGCAAAAGAGGTCAGGGGACATGGACACTCTGACGTCCATCCATGAATTAACCCACTGTTCAATTTCTTCCAAGCAGGTAAGACACAAAATGCAAAAAAGAAACGAGAAGGCATTCCCCTATCTTCCCTTCTAAATCTTTTTTCTACTTGTGGCTGATTTTAGTGGCTGAGATAAAATCTTACTCCATGTTTTGAAAGCACTCTGCCTGCTCTTCAGATGCTCATGATTTGAGACAGAAAACTCGCACATCATAGGGTTTGCCTGGAGGTCTGTGGATCTCATCCTGCGCTCTTCTTTATAATTGCATCGTGAGGCATGGGAGGATCACTGCGACTCCTCTACAATGCACCATCACTTTATAAGCATGCACATTAAAGTCGATCAGGATTTTGTGGAGTGATATACACACCTGACTGCCCAAACTGTCCACTGAGCCAAAACAGTTTCAGCAAAGTCCTCATCAGCATGTGGAAAGCTTGGATTTCCGAGACACATCGAATACATTATAATAAATCATTCATAAATGGACAGGGTTTGCTTCGACATATCATCATTGGGTTAGTAAATTGTCTTAATTAAAACTCCATACACCTCTTTGAGCTAATATGGATTCCATCAGGAAAGGCTCATTAGCAGAGAGATACGTGATGTCACTATTCACTGGGAGAATATCCTCAGTTAAACAGACTCGGGAGGTGAGAGGGACTTATTTCACAAAAGCTGCCTGCAATTGTCGTTATTCTTTTTGACGCGTTTCATTATGTCAGCAGCAGGGAGCGTGCATGTCTGTACTGAATGTAGAGATAAGAAAGCTCAGCATCTTTACAGCATAAACTATGTAACACACTCCATCATTCATTTAAAGGACAAGTGTGTTGGACTTCGAGGGATGTATTTACAGAAACAGAATATAATGAGTATGTTTTCTTATAATGAGCTGTTAATATCTATATAGGGAGCAGGTCTTCATTTATGGAAATCACCATGTTTCTCTTCCATGGAGTCCACCATTTTGTTTCTACAGTAGCCCAGAACAGACAAACCAAACTTTGGCTCCACACAAGTCGCACATAGGCCTAATCATCAACTGTTCGGAAAGCTGTTGATGTAGCACTTTTCTCCTTATGAAAGTAACACGACGATTATTTGACTAATGAGAATTTGGTTGGACGAGAGCATAGCGACCAAATAATCGACTAGTCGACCAGGAGACTACAGCCCTAGTCTTTTCTCCAAGTGGGGATAATGCAGTTCACAAAATGAATATATAGAAACACTTGAAGATCCACTCATTACTAAAAGTGTGTGTCATATAAAAACTAAAGTGATGGTCAAAGTTGTCACAGTGAAATTTAAGGTGTGCTGATGGATTGACGTCATCACCTCATGCATTGAGTAACATTACAAGTTAACGTTCCACCTTAAAAGGCGCCGGCAGTCGGCCCAGTGAATGAAGTTATTTTTTCTCAGACTCCAGCTGCTGTGAGAGGCAGAAAAACATCCTTTCATTTTATAGTTACAGTTTACTAATAAAACTCTCCACAGTATGAACAGTGGTTACATGAGCCTCAAAACCAGACACAACTCAGCCCTGAGCTGAGGGCAAACTTTTATATTTTGACACCCATTATTTTACTTCTGTGAACTAAAACCAGTCTGGTGGGGGTTGTCCTTTTTTATTTATTATCGTTTTTTATCCATTTTTGTTGTGTTTTTATTTTCATCTTACTGTATGTGTTTATGTATGCATGTAAATGCTGCGCGTATGTATATATGTTCTCTCAGTTATTACTGTTCAGTATAAAAGAGGACAATGAGCATATTATGATCCAACTGCATGTATGCGTATTGAGATACAGCACTTATAGGCTCAAATAAAACACATTTATGAAACAAGGTAACCACACATTAGCATATGTTGGCCTGGCCGCCCACAGCAACACGCCAAACTGCATTGGAAATACATGAATTTTTAATGTGGAACTGCATTATTCAGTGTTTTTACCAGTTTGAATCACCAGGTCTGCTTGTTTTGAAAAACAGGGGACCCCTGAGGATAATTTGGCTCGTGGTGAAAACCTCATAAACATCTAGATCGGGAAAAAAGTGAGCTGATATTAAAGTAAGAGAGAAAAGGGGTGAGCTCACACTCACAGTAGCATGTTGTGGGTGAGCCGCCCGTCCCCAAGATGCCTCCGAAATGCAGCGATTTGTAACATGAAACTGCTTTATTCAGTGTTTTTTACTAGTTTTAATCCCCTGGTCAGTTTGTTTTTGAGAGGTGGAGACTTGTGTGGATAATTCAGCTCCTGATAGAAACCTTGTGAACAATGAACACTTTCTAGCCAGGAGGAGTTTTGGCTGGTTGCAATCTGCAAAATCACCTTCACCTGCAAAGCTCCTCAGTGCAGGAAACAGTCAGTGCAGTCAGTAAAAATACATCTACACAATAATTAACACCAAAGATATCAAACACTGCATGATTTTTAGAGTAAAATAAAGAACTAGACTGCACAAGCTGTTCATTAGCATATTGATAATACCCTTTTGGCACGACTAAATGCCCTGCCATTGACACACTTGACTTTTTAATGGCTAATCGAGAAGACGGCGATGCCAGAATGAACTAATAGTGCCAAGAAAATGCTTAAATACGCTGCTTCTTAATGTACCAGATGTCAAAGCTTAATGGTTTAAGACTGGCCAAGTTGGCACAGAATTGCAACGATGCACAATCAAGGGCAAACCCAAAGCAATCAGTCAGGAAGATTACACACCGCACGCTGCCGTAACAAAGAATGCACCAACATGGGATGATAAAATACCATTTATAACGTGTCAGAATTCTGTGTGAAATTTGTTTTGGGGGATCCATAATTATATAAGATGCAATATGCACCATATGTTCAGTATATTTTACTACATAAGTGCCATGTTTCCTTTGATATCCATCTTTGCACACAGCGAATATTCATGGTGTATGTTTCTGCTGCAACGTGCTGAGACAGCGACACCATCAGACCGTGCTACGGCACTGCGTTCCCAAGAATAAGCCCTTTGAATAACCCCATGGCGTCTCCTCTAACGCCGCCCTCAAGACGAGTTTACTTCATGTTGTTCATCCTGTTCAACACTTTAATGTAGCAGGGTCAAACACATTGTGACCTTTGTGTTTCAGATGGGACTATGTGGACAGGGAGAGGAAAAAGAACAAGAGGGAGAAGACAAGATTCATTTCCTGTCCAAGGCTGCGGTTATTTAATATGATGAAGCCTCTGTCCCCGTCTGCCGGACATTCCTCCACTCCCACTGTTTAAAGACTGACAGGAATGCACACTTGAGCCGGACAGGTACGTACGTTAAAAAATCTCCAGGATGGATCTCGGAGAGCCAGAGAGAGAGAGATAAAGAGGATTTTCGGAGAGTTTCTACTTGACCAAAACATCTCACAGCTCTCGCAGCTTTGAGCTGTTATCCAACACAGAACATTCACAGATCAGAGAGGAGCGAGGTAGCAGAGTTCACAGGCGAAAAGCACGAATCCAGAGCAGCAGAAACCACACAGTGAAATCAAGATCACGCAGACGTGCTGTGTACACAAGCAGGAGAGCGTGTGGAAGTGTGTGTGTCGGTGAGAACTCCAGCGGGGCCCAGGTGGTGGGAACAGTGCCAATTGGAGGTCGGCTGAGGTCATTTGAATGGAGGAGAAAAGCCTATTTGAATGGAAAATTCTGCGGGTGCATGTCGTTTTCATGGTGCTTGACAAAGGAAAGTGCACACAATGGGCAGTTGGCAGACGTGACCCGAGGGATTTGCACAAACACTTGAAACACATCAGCACTGTGTGGCACAGGCTGTATGCGCAGGGTTTAAACACACGTGTGCATGTCTACAGTGCTGTGTTTCAGAATAAATCATACATATATCTGTGCATACAGAGCGACATTTATCTAACTAGTGATCTCCTTTTCCATTTTCTTTGCTGCTATTCCTTTGTGTGCACTCTTCTGCCCTCTGCGTTGCCCTCTCCGTCTCTCTCCCACTCCCTCCCGCCTTCCCTCCTTCCGTATTTGAATGTGGTTATGTAAGATCTCAAGATTCCTCAGCAGTATAGGCCGCGGCTCGACAGAGACAGAGACAGGGGGAGGTGCAGACACTTGCAAAAGAAATACTCTGACGTGCGTTTCCAGCGCTCCCGAGCCTCTCTTTCCCCCGACAGAACATGAAGACGTAACCATCCCTCCAACAACAACCGCCGCCGCCATCACCCACCCAAGCGGCGCTAATTCTCCAAAGGAGGTTGAGGCTTGTGAACGCAGCACATGTCCACTGCTGTTTGTTGGCATGCTCATTTACCAGCCGGCCTCTTCAGAACACAGTTTGTAAATGTCTCCTCTGTATGGAGCCGGGCCACTTCGAAACACAGTTTGTAATTGTCGGGCTGATGCTCTGTGGTTTGGCTAAGCGGCAAGATAAGTGGTTTTGGCAAACGGGCAACGGAGCTTGTTAACTGTAATGAGCCAATGGCCTGCATTAGAGCGAGAGGAAGATAGGGAGAGACTGGGCAAATAAAGGAGTGCGCAGAGAAAGTTAAGGAAATGCTGAAGTAAAATTGAGGGAGCGTGTGTGTGTGCGTGTATGTGTGTGTGTGTGAGACGAGGAAATTGGCAGAATTCGGAAAAGGGTAACAAATCAGCTGTGCTAATAAGATGACATGGGGGTTGTAAAAAGCTGGTGACAAGAGAGGAGCAACACAGTGGCAGTGATATCATCATCTCTTTATTTAATTAAGGATGAAGGCACAACAAACACCATCCAGCACCTGCTCCCTAATTTAAAGAGACAGCTTCATAAACTGTGGGAACTTTGTTGCCTTAGTAACCAAGGGGCGAAGACTGTCTCAAAGGGAGAGAGTGAAACAGGAAATAGGCAACGAGGACTAATGTCAAGGCTTTAGGACAAAAGGCTGGAACGTAGTGTTACAGTGCTGCTGACGACTGCAGTGTGTGTGTGTGTTTGTGTGTGTGTGTGTGTGTGTGTGTGTGTGTGTGTGTGTGTGTGTGTGTGTGTTTGTGTGTGCACTACTTTATTGCTGACTGTCGCTAGCCGTCGGTTTATAAGCTGTGTGATGGAAACCAGAGTGTAAAAGACAGCCTGAAGCTCATCTGTTGCAGCTGTTGGCTTCTGCACACACACACACACACACACACACAGCGATCCAGTCGCACACAAACACACACCGCCATCACACCCGCATCCATCCTCTGAGCCTTTGCCTGCTTCTTTTCCTGTTATCTCTCCATCTATTTTTCTCCTGCACTTTCCTTCATCTCCACCTTCTCCTCTGTCTGTGGCCAGAGGGCACGGCTGCCATGAGTGATGTGTAAACCTCTAAGACTTGCTGTGTCTCCCAGCCTGGGGAGCAGGGGAACTTTAATTTGGATGGAGGGCCAGGTTCCATTGGTGAGGCCATACATCAGAGCCGGGCCTGATGAAAACCCAGCAGCAAGGACTGGGCTTAATTTATATGTACGTACAGCACACACACACACACACACACACACACACACACACACACACACACACACACACACACACACACACACACACACACACACACACACAGTACTGTGATATATCTTCCTATGATAAAAGCATTCATTTATTTTTCTGGCCACTTGGGGGCAGTGGAAACAAGCTGCAAAAACAAAACTAACATATTATCACCTTTAACGTTCATCAGGGAAAATTATTTCAAAAATATATTTCTTTACACACCCACCAGACACAATTTGACATTAGCATTCATTTGGAGTTGTATGTTTGTCAACTTGAAGACTGTACTTCCAATATTTACCCTAATTTTAGCTCTGTTACGCTGGAATTCCACTGGATGCGTGTCATCCGCTGCGTGCTCCGCCGTCCGTCAACACCCACCGGCTGCGTTAGCTGTGCAGGTCCGCCGGACAGCTGGAGTCACGAGGAACCACGAGATCTCACGAATTCACGCATAATTGCTCGATATAACAAAATGTAGTTTCTATAAACAGAACCACAAAACCAGAGGAGTAGTAGGAAGACATCTCAGTGCACCTCCATGATCTCCTCGTCCACGCTGTCAACGGGGTGAAATGACGTCTGAAAACCTCTGACCTGTTGACTTCAGGCCTGCCTCCGCCCATTAGATGTTTTCAAGGTGTAGTGCAGAGAAATATGATCCGTGTATTTTATTTTGAAAATTAACCGGATGTTTTAATTTATTTCTGTGCACAACTTCCTGCCCCGCACGATATGCGGAGGGCTCCGGAGTGCCGCAGCTGTGACGGAGCCAGAACACAGCACAGCCGCAGCCGGTGGAAGCACACACATTGACCACAACTGAAACATATTGGCTCTGCTGCCGTTCTGGAGCGCAGACGTCACCAACACACATCTGGTGGAATTTGGGGGTTACAGTCTGCACAAACACCTGATGGTAGTGATGGCCAAATGAAGCCTCATGAAGCATTTTCTTTATTTCCTGAGCCCACTAGATGGTGCTGTTTGTTCAACAAAAGGTTGAAAGCACACTGAATTGCCATTCTTTGAGCCTCTCTCTTTAAACCATGAGCGCCACCTAAAGAAAATGCTTCATGAGGCTTCATTTGGCCATCACTACCGACAGTATCATTAAAAGGCGGCTCGCTCAGTGTGTGACGTGCACTTGGAGATAAAATATAGGCCTATATTAATGAAGGTTCATTAGTACGGTTTTGTATTTCTCTGCAATGTAGCACAGTGTTAACAATGTTACTGATACTATTCTTTCTCACACCTTCAACTCAAACCACCAAAATATATCATTTAATCATTAAATTAATGTCATAAACTAGTCGAGTAATGGCCCTAAAACACTGAAATGAAAGTAAATATCTATGTTAGTTATATGCGTCCTCTGTGTCTTGCTTGTTTCTCTTTTCTGGAACCTCTTCCTCTCACACACACACACACACACACTCATAAACCTGTATGTGTGTACTGAGAAAATGCACCACTGTGTGGTTTGTGTTTATGTGTAATGAACAAACCAATCCATAATTGGCCTCAATGATCCACAAACCATATCCAAGCTTTGTGGCTCATTAGTTTGATGAATATGATCGTTATTCTAATCGATAACTGACCGGCTAATGAGCCAGCCAACCAAGCATGGGAGCACACAGACATGAACACATCAAGCACAATGCAAGCCTTCCGCTGGAGCTCCACTACACACGGCTACTGTATGAAGTTATTTATGTCCTTCTGCTGCTGCATGAAAACTAGCAGTGAACCGCCTGTGTCAAGGTGAAGAGTTTATTTTTCACCCAGCCTTAGCAACAACCTTGGACTGTAAGTGAGGCACTGGCATGACGAACCATGACTCGAAGACAAGGTAGGCTTAAAGCTGCCAACATCGGAGAGTAAATCCATGTGAGAGCTTACCTTGCTATACATGGGTGAGATCATACTGTCTTTACCTATGAAAGAGCTGCACAAGCACACAGGTGAGAACAGCCATAATCTAAAAATACAAAACTCTTTGCATATATGCTCTTAAATGGATCAGGGAGAATTATCTGTAGGAAATCCTGCAGGGCCTTTACATACATATCTGGATATCTGACGAGCTTCCTCTTAAACTCCCTCCCTGGCTCAGGGTCTTAGAGCGCTGAGACTGTGTTTATGTGGTGGTTAATATCGCCTTTCTATTCTGAGTGCCTCTAAACCAGCCAGCAGCTGAGGCAGATCACAGCTAAGCGTGTGTGTGATTTAACAGGAGTTTCTGTGAGCTCAGAAAAAGCCGCAGACATGTGTGTGTGTACAGTGTGTATCTGTGAGAGAGGGCGATGATGAGGCGGAGACGGAGAGCTAAAAGGGAGCTTGTGTGAGAGTTTGGAAGTGAGTGGATGAGTGAGTGAGCAGCCGTGTGTGTGTGTGTGTGTGTGAGAGAGAGAGAGAGGGGATGGAAGTGTCAGTGAATTAGCTATTGAATGAGTATGTGTGTGCGAGAGGGAGGACGAGAGGCAGGTATTGAGTGTGTGAGTGATTGAGTTTGTCAGTGAGTGAGTGAGAGAGAGATCGAGGCAGAGGGCAAGAGAGGACCAGCAAAAGAGCGAGCAGGAGTGTGTGTGCAGTGAAGGGTCTTGTAAAACATCCATCTCTGTGGGTCATTCATCAGTCTGCAGACGGAGCACCGGCCAGCTACATGCCAGATAATGCGCTTTGCATAATGGCTACAAACAGTAAAGTAGGTAATATCACACAGAAACCCAATACAGATAGGCTTAAATATTTAAGAGGAGCTCGTGCTCTGCTGTTTGGACAAGGGGACTCTGAATGTGTCTCATGTTGTATCAGTGTGTGTGTGTATGTGTTTGGATGTGAGACAAATGTTTCCAGCCGAGGCCATGTGGAAAATTGCCTCCCCTCACTCCAGTTACAGAGTAAAAAAAAGTCCTCCTCGTGTGCTGTCTCCATCTCCGTGCACAGAGAGGGGATTACAGGGATAGTTCGGATCTTTGGAAGCGAGGTTGTGTGAGGTACTTATCCGCCGACAGTGTATCACATACAGTAGATGCCAGTCGGCATGCCTGGAGTTTGGAGAGGCAGGTTGGGATGACAATAACAGCTAAACAAAGCACTGCTGTGAAAGGGGCAGCAGCAAAATGTATTTTAGCCACCTAAATAAAATCTGTGTCAGTGTAAGTGTACGCTATATTTAGAATATTTCCGCCAATTTTGGTGGGGAACTGAAGCCATTTTATTGCTCTCTTCAAAGCCAGACTCCACTGAGAAAATCAGCAAGTTAAGATCGCTTAACACAGTAGCTGCTGGTCTACTGCTTAGACCACCGCTTCGTTACTTTATTTGTGTTACTGTGCGACTTTGATTCACCAGTAACACAATAACACAAACTAACTGACTGAGGCAGAGACAGACCAGCAGCCCTCGTGTTCAGGGAGCTAAAATGACTGTTTTTCTCAATGGAGTCTGGTGGCTTTGACAAGAGCACTGACAGGCAGTGATGGCCAAATGAAGCCTCATGAAGCATTTTCTTTATTTCATGAGCCCACTAGATGGCGCTTTATGTTCAACAAAAGGTTGGAAGCTTCACTAAATTGCCATTCCATGAGCGCCATCTAGTGGGCTCAGAAAATAGAGAATATGCTTCATGAGGCTTCGTTTGGCCATCACTACTGACAGGAAACCAAAGCCATTAACAGCTTCCCTGTTAGAAAGGGCGGTATGATGGAAAGGTAAGGAGTACCCAGGATACCATATTATCACAATAATTAGGTCATGATACAATATTTTTGTGATATTAAATGTATTGCGATAAAATATATTACGATATATTGTGATTTATTACATTAGTATTGCAGCAAAATGTGACAGAGAGCAGACAGACTGACCAACACCATAATAAACCTGTCAGAAATGCTGCGTATACCTGACAGACTGAACTGTGGGCAGATTAAACCCCCTCTGAGAGGCCAGATTAAGCACATGAGCGAAACACTTCACATGCAGGTATCCCGCCAACTGAATATCAGCACTCATGTTAGACGTTTGTCTGCTCCATTCTTGTGCTGTATTTTACAGGAGGTCTGCAGTGTTTGCTCCGGTGCTCTAGTCTGGAGAACATGAGACAGTATTCTCCTGTTCTCTGTCAGATAATGTGCCGTTACTGTCACATATGAATCCACTGACCTTGAAGCCCAGGCGTCACAAGTTAACGCCACCCTTCCTGCTGCACTCAAAGATTCCTCAACTTTATGCCTCACTTCTCTGTAGAGCTTAGGTAGGCTGTGTCGGTGAAAAAATGTGTTTTTAGCATGTAAAAAAACTCTTTGTTTTCAACAGCACTGTATGGATGCAGATCTTTGCACATGAAGTAGGTGATGGACTGTTATTGTCTTCACTCTCTCACAGCTGATGGTAGTTTTGTTGAGCTAAGTGTGTCCAGTGTTGGTTGATTCTTTGACGGAGCAGTTTTAGTGTTAGCTTGTCCGTCAGCGGAGTATTTTACCCTCATATGACACTGTTTGCAAATCACATGTGTCATACTCAAGTCCTGCTTTCCTTCTGTGTTAAAAAATCCAAAAGAAGTCCAGATGTTTGATTTAAACACAGACGGTGCATTTCTGATTTCTTTCTCTGCTGCCTCCATTTTTATTAGATGAACTTCCTGCCGCTGACTGACACCTCTGCTGACCTCACCAAAAGCTGTATTGAAATGTGTATTTCCAAAAATGAATAATGTACATAATAAAAGATCAATACTTGGCGTCCATGTATCGATATATACGATATCGTAATGTAAGTGTCTGGTATGACCACACATCAAAGATCTGAACTCTGTCTTTAAGTGATACACAAGAAATATCATCAACTAGTTTCAGACAACATGCCATGAGCTCATGTAATTTTAAAGGCCATCCATTCAAATTCAAGCAAACCACATTATTGGATTCCATAATCAATAGAGTATTTCAGACTAAAATATAGTGAGCACTCATGTAATATTACATTTTAATTGCAAATAATTCATCATAACCTCAAACACCATCTCCAGTAATGTACCTGTCTCGCCATGTTTAATCAAGTCAACGACTAAATGTCAACTTGTATTTATCCTTCAGTTATTATTTATCTTTATATTAACATTGCAATAACTTTTGGGACCATATATATATACTTTGCCATACAGTTACTTGTGGATGTCATGGGCCATCTCCACCCTGCATTTTGCCATGCTGGCTGCTCACTCATAATTAGTGTCAGACAGCTGTGTGTAATGTCACTTTGTGGTCAATCTGTGCTATGGAAAACAAGTAACCATATCGATTTCTATATTGATCGGACCTTAACCATGGCAGACAGTCAAGGTGAGAGTCATCTGCCATGTTCAGCGAAATGATAAACTTAGAATGTGACAGTGCACGCAGTGTTTGTGGTCATGGCTGTAACATTTCCATGGTCAAACCCTGGTAAAGATAACCTCCTACATATAAGTGTGACCATCAGTTTTATTATACTCTCAGACTGTGTGGGAACAAGGAGAGGGAACACTACAATGAAAAGGGATAGGTCAGAGAGCAGAGAGGAGGGATCAGGGGAGAAGATTAGAGTTAGAGTTAGAGGGGGAAAGCTATTTCAAGCTTTTGTAGAGGAGGGCACGGGTGACCTTTCATTAGTTTGTTTTTTGGGCCGGGAGAACCTTCGGTGTCAAAAATATGCTTCTCACAAGAGAGTGATACCGGGGTACACGAATAAAAAGATTTTACAAGGGTCATTTGATTAGAGCAGAGGTTTCATATAGAGGAATAAAGCCTCAGGTAGCCATGTGATGCAGGGTCAATAAAGTCTGATGCAGCGGGTTTGGGACATTTGATGGATTTCTTTGTGCAGTAACACTAAGGAGATCCTGTTAAAGCTGCTCTTACCTTGCATTTCACACAGCACTTAAGCAGCACCTCCCTCCAAAGTCCCACCCCCTCCTCCTGCACCTCCACCTCCCTCCAAAGGCCTACTCCCCCTCCTCCTGCACCTCCACCTCCCTCCAAAGGCCTACTCCCCCTCCTCCATTACGTCCTCGTTACATATATGATAGACGTAAGCGTTGGTAAGGTAACGTTAGACACACGGAAGAGGAGAGCGTGTTTAACGTTACAATCAAGACAGTCAAACACAACCCCGGAGTTAACGTTACTAGTAAGTGGAAACACACAAGGAAGATAACGTTAATGTTTCAGAGGCTAAGCTAGAGTAGGCTGATGTTAGCCATTAGCGACTGGATGCTGTGTTGTCATATATAACGTTATACTCAGGCAACAGTAGGCTACAGTCGGGTAACCGTTAGCAACTGGATGCGTGTTATCACGTTATAGTCTGTAGGGAGGGATGTTACGCTAGCGGCTATGTCAGTCCCGTCTGAGGCCTCCACGTGGGGAAGACAGATAGGACGCTCGGCCTGGTCGAAGTTTTCTTAGAGCCATATGAGAATGGTATAATTATGAGTTTTTATCTCTGGTGGAATTCAGCAGAAAACAATATGTTGTAGTATTAACTTGATAATTAGTACAAATATGTAAATGAACTTTGTTTCCTGCTGTGTTGGCTCACGGTTAATTTCCACATTTATGCTGAAGATACGTCAAATTATTAATTTAGTTTCTTGTTGCTGCACATCCATATTTCACTCTTAAAAGCAACTGTATCACTTGAAAAAGTAACTGTAGGCATACTGCTGCATTTCAAAATGTAAGGTGTTGCATGACTCAGTAAAGTGACATGACATAACTCACAGTTATATAACTAAGCTATCCCAAACAGTGCTGATGGCACTGAGTGGGACGATGAATAAAAGAGTTAAGCGGGAGACCTGCAATGGCTTCATAGGAATAATAACACAGGCGAAGCAAAGAGGTGGAGAAGAGAAGAGAAGAGAAGAGAAGAGAAGAGAAGAGAAGAGAAGGTGTAATAAATGTCCACAGTAGGATGTGTTTCTTCTCCCAGTGGTTGGTCATGACTGATGGTTTGCTCCGAGTTATAAGCCTCCCTTTCTGGACATGACGTGTCTTGTGGTGCTTCTCTGCTCCACTGAACAAGAGGAAAAAATTGTGCTCTATCGAAGCAGCCCTCTTTAACACTCACATTCACACCTACGGACGAGTTAGAGTCACCAATTAGCCTGCATGTCTTTGAGGAAGCTGGAGTACCCAGAGGAAACCCACGCTGACACAAGCCCCTTTTACACTGCCAGATTTTCTGCAAATGTTGAGCCGTTTTGCCGTCAAGCTGCGAGTGTTTAGACACACAGTATTTCAGTATTCAGTATTCATATATGCATACACATGCAGTATATGAATGTGTATATTTTTATGTGAGTAAGGCCAGCGAAACACAGACACACATGCAACAAAGCACCCAAAAGCATAGTGAAACAAACACAGCGCAGGTAGATCTAATGTTGCTCGGTGGTTTTAGCAGGGATATGGGTAATAAATGGTTCTGCCAGTAAATTCACATCTCAGAGGAGAACACAGAACAAACACAGCCCACAGTGAATGAAATACCCTGGGAGTACACACTCTCTCTTACACACACACACACATGCAGCAACATGGGCACTCGCACAGTGAAAGTATCCCCCCTAACTAATGCTTCGGCTGCCAAGCATAGCCACTGTTGGTTAAATCCAGTGCAACACATTTATTGTCCATAGCCATGTAATTTACTGTGGCCAGACTGTCAATAATAAATCACAAACACTCACAGAAAGCCAGTGTGTTCTCTATTTTGTGGTGGAAGCAGACAATAATCCATTTTAATGCCTTTTCAGAACACTATTGTAGAGTCAAGGCCACAGTGCGAGAGAAGAGAGAGAGAAGCTGATTTCTCCACAGCTGTCGACAAAGAGACAATGCTGAACATTCATAAAGGGTTTTTATTTTAACTCAAGGTTTTAAATGACACTGAATGAAATTTAAGACCAATCTTACAAAAACCAAAAGGTGAATAAAATAAAATAAACTGACATCACTTACTTAGGGTTAGGGGAAATTATGCTTAAATGTTGACAAGGGTAGAACAGGACTGGGATAACCTGGCATTTTCTTGGCAATGTTTTGACTGTCATTCTGGAATTTGGAAATTTTTTTGCATTGCCTTTTACCGGTTTCAGCCATGCCACAGAATCTTGGTTTAATAGTCAATTTTCTCGAATTTGCACTTTCCCATTTTGTCCAGGGAACTGTGACAGCTACTTAGCAGACTGTTGTTGTTTCTGCCATCCTGATCTGCGTGAAGTTGCAGATAACAATTAGCTGTTACCAATTATTTTGAGGTTTTACTGTGCAACACCAAAAAATAAATAAAATAAAATACTATTTCCAAGACTTTTGAAAGATTGATTGAGGACCTTTTAGTACCAATTGTTAAGCACGGAGCCCACATTGTAAATAACTGCACTCCCTGAAGACACATTATCATATTTTTGGAGAAATGAAAGAGTGATTGCAGAGAGAAGCAGACAGAGGGGTCTACAGTCTGTGTTTGAAGGATATATCCAGGATGTCAAACTGACTCAGCAGCAACAACAGGTTAAAAAGACAAAGATTGTTAGAAGCTAAAGCCGAACTATAGGCTACAGATCACAGTGTAAAAGTGAACCACCACATCACTGCTGATCGCCACACAAGACAATGAATATAAAGGGAAACTTATACTGATACTGAACCAGCTGTGTGGCATCGCAGTGTGTGCAGATGAACAGTGTTTGGCACAGAGCTGGTTGAATATCAGCAAAGTCTCCCTGCTTCCCTTCACTGGTTCCTGTACAGCAGGGTCGCTCTTTGTTTCACTGTTATAATCATTAAAGCAAAAGCAGCATGTGTATACATTCAGTAGGCTATATCTTCAGTAGCTAGCTAGCTAACCCTACACTTTTCAGGGTTTGATTTTGGAACAGGGAAGAAACATAAATCTTTTTCCAACTTCTCCAGGTAACGAGTATCATTAATACACGACGTGCCCCAAGCACAACATTTAGCTCCAAATCCACAAAACCAGCCTGAAAATGAAGGAAACCTGAAACGACTGCATTAGAGTCAATGGAGCACAGCTGAGTTGTTGTCGGACCCTGGTCTGAGTTCGCCTTATTTTAAGATTAATTAATTCCATGACTTTAATGATCTGCAGAAACCCTACTGAAAGAAACTGGTACAGAAAGATTATTCAGTTTGCATTGTTTTGTAGTGTGATTGTTTACTTTAAAGTTCTTGACCAAACATACAGCATCATGAGCAGCATTTGTAAAACCCCTACACGCAGCCATCTCAGTGCCTGAACTGGCAGGTGGTAATAAAACAACAGGTGTTAAGGGTTCAACAAAAAGCAGCAGGCGGTGATGCATGTTTACGGCAGAGAGCCACATCGGAGACGCAACATTGATGAGAAGACTGTGACTAAGCACTGCTCTCCTCTTTTTCTTCCCCCTTCGCTAATTCTGCTTCTTTCTCATCTAGAAAGAGTGATAGCGTCTCGTTAGCGCTAACGAGCCCGTGGCCTGCTGCTTTCAGAAGCTTAATGATGATAGGGGTGGAGCTGTGCGGCCTGACCCTGACCTCTCCAAACTGTTTTCATAGCTCTTCCAAAATGCAGGCAGCCAGGAATTATCCAGTACCACTCAATCTCCTCTCAAAGGAGAAATCAATTCCAGGGGAGATGTTCACTCTACCAACTAATAGCTCGCATAAAATCCTACTGCTATCACCGTGTGATTTTAAATTTGAACCCAGGCCCTGACCTTTGCAAAACACAGTGAGCCTTAAAAAGACATCAGTATTCTGAGGCTTGATGGGGTCATCATTAATCTGCTGTAGAGAAGGAGATGATGATGCTGGTGGGAGGGCATCCATCTCATGCTGCTAAGGGAAGAGGCTTGATCCCTGACAAAAGAAGAGGCCATTAAGAGGTGAACGGCTTGACGTCTTCATGAAGCTCGGGCCCATAGCAATTAAACAGTTATTACAATGTCAATGGTTGTGCTACAGGCTATCAAACTCACACTGTCCCTGGATATATGCAGAGGCAGCAATTTGATCTAAGCAATTAGAGGCTGATAGCAACGCTAAGATGAAGAGCGCCTGCACCCCTGCTCCTCTTGTCCCATTTTTATTCAGCTCAGCCCCTCCCTCTCCAGGGCCCAGCCATCAGTTTCACTCCTCTTCCCTCTTAGCATCTTCTCTCCCTCTCTCTCTCACACACACACACACCCCTGAGTCTTGCCTCATTGTCGCTCTGCCTCTCTGCATCTGTCCTGAGACTGTGTGTACTCAGTGCCTTCAACCCCACCCATTGTGTTTCTAGGAAAATATAATAACAATGCGTAATGTGGCGACAATATAGAGCACTCTCACGGAAACCAGAGGGTGGAGGGAATAGGTCTCAGGTGTTGGGCGTGGATGAAATAAGATTATATGAACGTCCCTGCAGAGGAAGGCGTCGGGCCAATCTTTGTCTCCAGAACAACTTTAGGACTACTTTGATTGCTGTTTATCTTTGCAGCCTTCAGGCCTAATACAGCAATAATATGAAGACCCAGTGGAGTCGTTCTCGCTGTCCAGGATGTGATGAGCACCGGGGCATCAATATTGCATCTTATTAATCCAACATCCATTGTTCCCCACAGTGTTACAAAACACTTACTTACCTCCTTAAACTGTTTTCACATTAAGTGTCCTACACACACACACTGGATCTTGTCATACCTAGATACTAGATCTTTTCTTTTGAATTTCAGCCAAGCATCGTCCAATGTAACAAGTCCATACTGTCTAAAATTTCCAATCAGAGGACATCTTCTACTCAATGGGCAAGAAGTTTGGCTAAACTCTTGACATCTGTGGTTAACAATGAAATGGACCAACACAAGACATGATCTCCATTTCCTTTCTCGGCAGTAACAATGATACAGGCCTGGCTGAACATCAGAGGGGAACCTGGTCTCACTCCGAAGTCATCGAAAACTGGCGCTTGGTCAGTGACTTCCAGCGTCAGACACTGACGAAAAAAGCCGTCCTCTCATGCCGGCATGATACGAAGCAGGACACCAGTACTGTTTAATGGCCGGTGGCGTCAGGAGGAAACTCGGCGGGACAAGAACGAAAGTTAAGGAAGCAGAGTCCGACTGGGGCAGGTGGATGGGTCCAACAAACCTTCTTCTTTCTTTCACCAGAGAGAGCATTGTTCGCGTCCTGTAAGATTCTAAAGCCAAACCCTGTTGTCTTTTCTTAAACCCAACCACGTGTGTTTGAGACTGCATTACAGTTCATTTCCAGTGAAAACAGAAGTGTCGTTTGAGGCTGACATTGACAAGGCGTCCCAGGAGGTCAACAAGCAACGTACCCAGGGTTCCCTGTATGTCACATCTCGATGTGGAAAATCCATGACCAAACCTTCATATGTGATGAGGCTGGAGTCGGAATGTGTTGCAGATAAACCAAAAAGTGATGCCCGGCTGGGACATGCAGGGCTTGTTGCCATTTGTGGATTATGAACTTATTGAAGTCATCCTTCAGTGTTCTGGGAATTTTAAGTTTTTTGTACTGGCTTACTTTAATATTGTGATGGCATGATTCAGATATTACTACAGACATGCTGTTGTAGCATTAGCCTTTTGCTTATTATAATATCTGAATCATGCAATCACAATGACAGACAGCCAACTTCAATAACTTCATAAGACACAAACCATGGCAATAACAAGTTTGTCCCAGATTTATGGATCACCTTTTAGTGCCCCTTGCAAAAGATGTTTCTTCATTTGCTTGTGTTGTGTTTATTTGCATGTGTTTTCTTAATTGGCAGTGTGTTGAACTTTCAGGGCCACCGTACATCAGGGCCTGATGAATTCCCTAATTGCTTAGTGAAACAGTTGCAGTTATTTGCTCATTTGTTATGGTTTCATTTATTTTTTCCTCAGATCTGGAGGTAGAACTGAAATGTTTTAGTTACTACGCAAGTTTTTCTTTTAATTTTCCTTGTTTTCAACAACATACTTGCTGTAATACATCCAGCGTGGAATACCAAAATAAAAAAACTTGCATGTTGTCCATGTATACCCAATGCCTCCTGTGTCCACTTCATAAGCATAACGCGTCTAGTACTTAAGGAGGCAAAGGCAACAGCATTCGAATAGTGTCTAGGAAGGTATGCTCTCTGGAACTACTCAGGAACTTGCAATCAGTGGGGAAGACGTAAATCTGACTCCAAAAACCACAGAAAATGTATTAAATATCGATGTCCAATAGTTCTTAAAATTTAGACCAGTCCAGAGAGTAAGAATAAGGGATCTGTCTCCAGATATAACTTGGCTAACTTTTCTTTGGATAGATGAAGGCAGTGCAAGACCTTGAATTATAGGAGGCCATGTCTGGTGTGAATACAAAGTTTTTAATTGATCTGCAGTCATTGTGTGACAGTGAGGAGTATTGTAGCAGTAGATGCCTTAAAATGTTTGTTAACTTCGAAAAATTTTCTGAGGTGACCTTTCTATTATCCATAATAAATGGCTTAGCTTTGACATCCTTCAGCGGACTGGCAAACAACTTGCCTGACGTACATTTCGTTAAACATACTTTTATTTCTCAACAAAGCATTTTCTATTTGATGGGTTGACAGAGGGTCGAATCTAATTTTGAGCCCCTGACACTTTTAAGACAATTCAGAGATCTGGGCCTGTTATTTTAAACAATATGCTTTTAAGCCATTGCAAACTATCAGGCAAGAAATTTCTGAGGAAAGAGTTTGAGTTGAAGAGAAAAATGTACTTGCTCCCTCATCAATGTTGCAAAACTATCATCCGATAGTTGAATTAAGTGACCAGTAACTCTTTGTACTATACAAGAGGTATAGGAGAGATACTCTGCTAGGTAAAGGATAGGTCAAACGTCACTAAAGGCTCCGACAGATGCAAGAAAGGCAGAAAACCGAACCTGTTCTGAATATTTTAATGACAGACGAAAATTTCGGACTCAGTGTGAAAATGTGAGGTGTTAGACGTGAGACAATATCGGACGAAAAAACCTGACTCAGTGTGCAAAGGCCTTACAAAACACCACGCATCTGTAATGCCATATCCAGAGAGAGAGGATATTAGAGAGGATGTCAGGGTGGTCCTATGTTGCCTGCCAGAAACCTGCTAAACCTTCAGCAGTACAGTCTTAAGAAAACCTCTATGGCAGTCAGGACTGGCCCTGACCCCTGAGGCCTCAGTTACTCAATTAAAAAAGACGGGACTCATCAGCCTGCTTGACTGGGCCGGTCCCATTCTGTCAGTCGAGCTGTCTTTTACCAGGAACCTGATACATAGTGGTAGATAGGGTGACAACTGGGGGAGCTGCCATCCCCCCATTCAGCCTTCCTCCGTCTTTCTTCATCCACCTCCCTCTGTTCTGTGCCCCCTCCACTGCTTCTTTGTCCATTTCTTCGCTAGTTCTTTCTTCAATCAATTTAACACTGCTACCATTCTTTCTAGCTTCCTGTTCAATCTGTGCCGTTGTTATTGATCCTTCCTTCCTCTTACCATCCCTCGGATCCCTTCATTCCTTCTTACTATTTACTTCTGTTAGCTTTAAATTTGCTGTCAATATTTCCACTTTGTCTTCTTTCCACCTTTCTAATAACTCACCCACTCACCCTCCTCTCAGGTGTCGATAACAGTCATAGTTTTTTTTGTCTTTCCTTCTTTGCAAAACCCCTTTCTTTATTAAATCTTAAGAAGGAATTGTAAGTTAACAATTTAAATTTTATAGTGTCTCTCTTCATACTGCATTGTGCTAGTTTTAAAAAAGAGAACATGGTGACAGTCTCCCACTCCCAGCTGTCTACTTTCTTAAAAGCAGCTCTACAATGTCAAATGAATCCTTTCTTACAGGTGACTCAGGCTTGTTGAAAGCAATCAAAGGACCTTTTGAAAAAGCTCAGGCGCCGAGGTCCCGTCTAATGTCTGATTATGCTGTGCGAGACGTTGTGTAAGATACAGAGATGTCAAGCACAATCAAACACATGTCTGACACGATGTCAGGACAGAAGTTAATGTCCTACTTAATACAGACCATAATAGGGTTAATGAACACGCAGACTCATTGTCACAACAGATACTGTTCACTCAGCAATAAAACTAATCTTGCTCAGTAAATCTGTGCATGTGCATAAATAATCTGATTTGTACTATTGCAAGAAAACAGCTAATACTTTTTAAGGACTTAGAAGTCTGGAAGGGGTGAGGGTGCAAGGCAGGAGGAGGACAAAGACCGGGTCCACTGAATAAAAAGTACTAGGGCTAGTTTTGAATCAGAGATATGGCCTAAAAATGTAATTTACTTTTTAGCCTATATAATGATGCACAATATACTGTATATCTCGATATTTTTGAAATCTCTACTGTTACATAATACACTTGATAAAGTACGGCTCACTGTTCACTGTGACTGGAAATAAACTAACAGCTCTCAAGTTCATATATATTAATAATATTTGCAAGTCTGTTGGTGCTCCATGGTTACAAAAGGTAACGTAATGGTGGCAGTCTGGAGCTCTGCAGGTACAAAAACACATGCCTCGCCTACTCACACTCAGAAGAGACTGGTCTGGATGGGCAGGGGAAGTAAATTTTACAAATCATGTTCATGTGTTTTTGTCTGTGCGTGGGAGAGTCATAGGAGAGCACAAGAGAACTGAAACACCAAAGCAAGTGTTAAAAAAACAACAACAATATAGACATATATTCCGTGTGGTACAAGCTGCCATACATCAAGTATAATCGATAAATTACCCAAGCCTTAGGCCATGTTTACACGACAACGATCCGTTGAAAACAGAATCATTTCTCATTTTTGGTTTGGAAAAAGTTCTGTGTTCAGACGACAACATTTTGATAGCAATCGTCATGCACACGGATCTGCAGTGGCTGGCGATGTGATTTTGTAATGAAAACACGCACCTGCTCACATGCACTTCCTTCCACAGAGCAGTGATGATGGAACCCGTTTTCAAAACAATGCGATTTCAGGCACCCAAAACGCTGCTGTCATGTAAACGATCAGCCAAAACGCAACTTAAGTTTACCGTTTTCGGTTGAAATTGTCGTATAAACAGGACCTAAGCCAAATAAGATTTGGCTGTTCTATACAAATGTTTAACGATTTGTTCCTTTTTTCCATTAGAGTTTGAACAGCCTTCAGAGCTCATGGTGACAGCGACATTCAAGGCCAAGTTAGCCTTCCAAGCTAATTTGTGCTAACTATGCTAATGAGAGATTGGTAATGCGCAACAACATTTTTTTCAGACACTAGATATCAAATAAAAGCCACAGACTGTATCATATTAAGTGGCTGTGAGCTGTAAATTGTTTGCGTCTGCAGCTGCCTGTACCGGAGAGTGACAAACACTGGCTGACAAAGACAAAAGAAAAAAACTGAGCGGTGTCTGTCTCACAATTCAGATCTTCCACTTTCAGAGGGCAGCACTAAAATATACAGTAAAAAAAAAAAAAACGTCCCTGTTCAAACAGAGCCACAGACTCACACCCGAGGGTTTGGGTTCAGATTGTGAAAGGAGCATTATGAATCGGCAGCAGGCCAGCATCCTCCCAAGGAGCCGGGTGTGGCCTGCAGCAGATAATACATATATATCTGTTTGACTAGCAGATCCAACCCAGCTGACCTTCTGCATGAGCCCTGCTACCCCTGCAGTGTCACAGATGGTGCCCAATGGTGCCAATTTCACTTTTACTATAACACATTAGTATTTCTTAAATCTATTTTTAGTTTGTTTGCTCAGTCCCTTTTGTCTTTTGTCTTTTCTCTTTCGGTTACAGATGCACATACGTGTGTCCTGCACAACAACTCAAACGAGTGTAATATTTTGATCAATTTTATTTCTTGGTTTTGTCTTGTTTTTTTCATATTTGAAAGCACATATTATCTTATATGTTGCTGTCAAACCCTTTTCATCATCTATGTCTACGTATTCTCTCTGTCTCTGCTCATGCACTGCCCCCACGCAGCAAAAGAAAAAAGAAACGAAAAAGCACTATATATTTATTTTGTTTAATGGTTTACAGACTTTGCCCTTTCTCGCTGTATCATGCGGTGCAACAAGAGTGCGGCTGTGATATATGTAAATGCCCTGTAAGTGATCCTGCCTGTGTATGAAGGGGAGCTGTGGTCCTGTATGTGGGCCAGCAGAGATCATAGGTCAGTCTGCCACCGTGAAAATGGCACTGATAATGGTGACTCGGATTTCAAAGGAGGAACTTGACCCTCTTGTCTATGCTTGATGAGTCAGGGTACTTTCAAGACCATCTCATCTCGCAGCCTACGCTCCTCGCTGAGTGACAGGCTCAGAAGGGTGTGCATGCGCCATGTGTGTCAGCATTAGCCGAGTGAGCGATCTCTGTGTCATCATCCTTCACCACCGTAAGCGAGCTGGCACCGCCGACTTGGTGCTCGGTTGACGAAGGCCTCGGTTGGCACCTGTCAGTCAGTGGGCGGCCAAGTGTGGCGCCCTCCATTAGCCTGGCTGACAGCCCTGGACCCGGGGCATCACTCACTCACTCACTCCCTCGCTTCATCAGCTTTGCGCCACCCTGCCAGCACTTGCTTAGGGCCTTTCAGCAGCGCACGCACGAGCACGTAAATGCAAACGCACACACAGGCACCCACATCCTTCCCGAGAGCCATTCACCTTGGAGTCTGCCAGAGAGTAGTGACCTGGAGTCGTGGCTAAGGCGAGGCTTCACTATGACAACTCAGCTGCTCCCTCCTGTCACTCCGCCCTTCTCTTAGTCTTTCATTGCTCCCCGTCTTAAGTCCATCCTCTTTTTCTTCTAGGACATCTCCCCACTCCATTCCTCCTTCCACCTCCTCCTCCACCGCCCACCCCCATATCTCGTGTCCTCTGAGGTCCATGTTTAATTCATGTAGAACTTGGCTTTGGGACTGGTAGCCAGTATCCAGTCATTTTCACTGATTCAACTTGGCTGGGCTTCAAGGTTGAACGGGGCACACATTTATCTGAGACCTTCTGGAAGCTCGAAGCTTGCCAAAGACCTTACTGTTCCTCTTCAACCTCCATTAGCCCTCCCCACTCCCTCCTTCTCTCTACCTGCTCCCAAAAGCATTTTTTGGAAAGACCGTCTTTATTGCCGTGGCTTATAAAGGATTAAAGATGAAAAGATTCTTGATCTTCAGTTTAAAATAATGTCGGTGCCCTAATTAGGTCAAACCAAGCTTTCTAAACAGCAGCAAAACCTTGCCCCTGTTTCCCCATCTCTCCTGTATCTAGTTAGTTGCTCGGGGCCACAGAGGTAATTTCAGATCAATATTCACCTTCTCAAAATTCACAGTGCCACTCAGCAGAGGCCAAATACCTCTGTTGTGCTGCCACAGCTCCAATCCCACCTCTCCCAGTGAATCGATACCATTCATCGGCCAGTAAACACCCCTGACATTGATGTGGGATTTCAGCACATGTTGAGGTTCCCTGTGTGACTGCTTGACTTACAGGGCGTGTGTGTGCGTCAGGGCACTTAAACACTTCAGAGCGGTGTTGCAGCCCTGAGGGTGTATTTATGAGGAGAGGGGAGGAAAATCTGAAAAGATCTATATCAAGGTGTTTTCACAGCTGCTGCTTACACATGTGACGCAGAGAAATGATACGGTGATCAAGTCAATCTCAAGCATTTTCTTATTGGTAAGCGTGTATCCAGTGGGAATTAGTCTTAAAACAAATCTGTGTATGATTGCAGTGGGGAGGGTTACCAACTGTAACCTGTGGGACTGGCCGATAAAGCGAGAACAACAATATAATTTTCTTCGATTGGGATAAAATAAATGTTCTATAAAGTCTCTATATAATTGAACAACCCATACGCCCATGGAGGGGAGCAGCTTCTACCCACCATCAACCAGAGGAAGAAGAAGAAGAAGTAGTAGCAGAAGAGACCGGGCCATGGTAACGTTAAACTGTTCAAACATTCAACACACTCATAAAGTTTTTAACGTTCGTCAACCAGAAAGGTCATTAGTCGGCAAGATTTCCTTTGTCGCTTAGTCGCAGAAAAATACAACAACAAAACCTATGACTGGTAGTGATGGCCCAATGAAGCATCATGAAGCATTTCCTTTATTTTCTGAGCCCACTAGATGGCGCTGTTTGTTCAACAACAGGTTGAAAGCTTCACTGAATTCTTTGAGCCTCTCTCTTTAAACCATGAGCGCCATCTAGTGGGCTCAGAAAACAAAGAAAATGCTTCATGAGGCTTCATTTGGCCATCACTACCAATCACACAGAAAGGGTTTTAGCAGCTGGAGGTGCCTTTTTGTAATTGTTTTAATGAGAATGAAGCGGATTTTGCATTGAGACACACCTCGCTTCATGAAGCTTCATTTGGCCATCACTAATGACTGGACCATGAGGGACTTTAATTTGAAAGGACAGACACAGGAAGTGTCCACGCTCAGCAGTCAGACAGGAGTCAGGTTAATCTACAGGGCTGGTACCTGCGGTTATTCCACAGGCTAGTTAATAACATGTCGGGCAGGAAATCCAAAGTGTGGGATCATTTTGAGAAGGTGAAGGACGAACCCAAGGTGATATGTAAACTCATCTTCATTGGTCGACTACAAACATGACGTATCATCTGAAACATGGAAGTAGCTACATGCTCATTAGCCACTTAGCATAATAAGTACTGGTTTGCCGACTGCACAAAGACTTCAACATGCTCTTGACTTATTTGTGTTCTGCTACTTGGCAAATGTTTAACGTGTTCTGACAATAAATCCACTGAAAGGATACCAATTTTAGTGCTCAGCCCAACAGGAGCTATAAAGTGAGACGTGATGTTTTAAACGTACTTTACAAAATAATTTATAACAACTTTGATCCAGAGTATCAATCTAGCTTTATTCAAGCTATTTCTGAAAAGTCGTATCAACTTCTACAGTGACTTAATTCCATAAAAAGTGCACGTATCATTAAAGTTTCTAATGCAATGACAAGACTTCTCAGAGAGCAGCCAACACTAGTACTTGAAGTGTGAGTGTGTGTGTGTGAGTGTGTGTGATCCCTGTCCTTCTGTCTGATCAATGGGAACATGTGTTAATGAGTGTTTACTCCACGGCTGACTGGACCATCAGGGTCCAGTGCTAACCTCCTCTGTCTGATAGTATTACCGACGCAATATATCCTGCTGTCCTGCCACACACACACACACACACACACACACACACACACACACACACACACACACAGCCAGAGACACAAACACCATCTTCTTTCCCACCAACTCTCTGAAATACAGAAACACTCACATTTTCGATGAGCGATCAACAGTGTAAACACGACAAGCTTTTTGTTATTTGTGGTGATTAAACATCTGATTGTTGGAGTCGGTTGGTACGCTACCAAGGGCTCTTCTTAGTCACAGACACACATCCAAGCTCACACACACACACACCACCCACACACTCATGCAATGATTTTGGTTGTTTGTACTATGTGTACTATGTGGGACAGTTTAACCATGAAGGTGATTCAGAGGGTTTCTGCAAATTATAAACCCAAAATAACAGAAAGAGAAAAATAAGACATACACACTTTCATACAAAGAAGGATATCCAGCATTGTGTATGTGCTTTATATATGTGTTGCTTTATACACAGTAGGGCTTCACGATGTCAGGGGTGACAAACTGTGGTGTTGAACTCGTGTTTGATGTCATAAACTAATTATGGTTATATTCATGTATGTTGAAAATGTATCTGGAAGTTAAATAAAATGCCAAATCTGAAAACTTTATTTAAAAATCCACAGACTGTACATGTATCTTTATTAACAGTCTATGTCCAAAACGTTATACAAATGTCACATGTTGAGCTGACGATAGAGACCAACAAAATCATGTACTCAGTATGAGGTCACTCAGACATAAGATATTTTTGTCATTTGTGATAATCCCATAGAAACAGAATTTCTATGTATGAGTTACTGTATGAATTTATTAGTCAATATTTTTTGTGACTATTAAATGAAGATGAAACAACAACAACAATAGTGGTCTTCCGTGAGACATGCGATATGTACGTTAAGAAAATGGCGGCTGCTGGTGAAAATATTTTTTCAACACAGTATGTCGCCTGGACGGTAAAATATCACTGGGTCATCATCGACATGAGTCAACACGGTATTGATCGGTAACAAAATTACATTATCAGAATGTAGCATTATCAGGAGGACAACCACACGGTGTGTCCCCTGCACGTTAAAGCACCATCGTCATGAGTCTCTTCCGTACTTCCTCGACCAGCGGCTGATTAGCTTTGCCTTACACCCGCCTACACCGGAATTGCTGTTCCCCGAATTGTTGCAGAAAAGGAAGTGAGTGCATCGCAAAAAGAGATTAAAACGGATATGATTTCATTTGATTCAGCTACACTGCAGAGCTGCAACGTCTCCATTACTCGTAACACACGTGGTCTGGATATCCTCGCCCATTTCTTTTACCAAACGAATGACGAATGTCCCCAGACTCCCATTCTGAAGTAAAGGAGGCTGGTCACGCGAGACTACATCGTCACTGACATGACTGAATACAATATCTGTCACAGCAGATGTTACAACGTCAGAAGACAGGAATGTCTGTAGTAATATCCTACATGTTTGTGAATTTTGGTGTATTTTATGAACCTTAAAATACAAGGTTACTGTCTATCGACGGTCTATATAAGAGAAAGAAAAGGAGAAGGTGGTGCACCGAGCTTCAGAGAGCCGGGGATGAAAACAAGTGGGCGAGCGGACAGGTGTCAGATCTGTGCAGAGCACCAGAACAAACACACCAACACATCACGGACAGTCTGATAACATTCAAAACAAGTCACTTTATGCCACCGTTTGAACACGACATGCAGCATGTGACTGATGACTCATGTCAATGTACTATCTACTGCAGTATAAGAAGTCTTATGCTAACCCTATATTGCAGACGCTGATATATCAATAAATGTACATTTTCAATATATTGTGCAGCCCTGCAACACTTTGAAATCTGGAGTGAGTCACTTGTTTTGTGCTGCTTTCAGACACCTTTCACAAATATTTAAACCTTTGAAACTTGAGCTAATTTCTTTCAAAATTATTGAGTAAAGGCATCGAGCAACTTTATTAATAGATTTAGAAAATTATTTTAAAACACCAGGAAAAAGAAAAAAATAGGGAAAATTATATTTATACTTTTTATTATTATGACATTTTAAAATTATGTTATGGAATAATAATAATAATATTTTTCAAGAATTTATTTCCAGGTCATTTTCTTGTTTGTCTTTAACTCTTTTTTCAAACTTATTTTCTTGTTTTTAATTTTCTCTTTCCGCCAATTGTTTTGCTCATTGCCTTCTTCACGTATTTTTATTTTTTATTTTTCAGAAATCAAACCAGTTTGCTCAGGTTTCAAAGGGTTAAACACACCTCCCAACACACACATGGCACCAGCACATACACGCTCATGTAAATATTTAACGGTGCTGGTGTACAATAAAATGAAATAAACAGAGAGAAATATTTAAAGTGTGAAGACATCAATATTTTCTTTTAATGTATCCGTCTCCCTAACAACCACATCCTGCAGAATCATTCAGTGCAGCGTGCAGTGTCATTTTCCACCTGTGTGTGTGTGTGTGTGTGTGTGTGTGTGTGTGTGTGTGTGTGTGTGTGTGCGTGTGCGTGTGTGTGTGTGTGTGCGTGTGTATTGACATTTCTCAGTCGTGTGCATCTGTGTCAATCCGTGGTGCTGCTGGCAGAGAGACGGAGAGAGATAACAAAGCAAAGTGTGACAGAGAACACGACAAGATGACTGAAAAGAAGCACCAGAAAAAGAAAAGTGTGTGTGTGTGTGTGTGTGTGTGTGTGTGTGTGTGTGTGTGTGTGTGTGTTAGCTCCATGCATATACAAAGAACTCTCAGAAGGAAAACTGATGTAGGTGTAGATTTGTAGACTCAACCTGCAGAGTGTGGGACAAAGCACATCTGTGTTTACTGTATCAAACAAACTGAGATCCGACTGCCGGTGCAGAATTATTAAAGTCAGCGCAAACAGACGGAGATAAGTATTCACTTTCTCTCCTTTTTGCTGGTTCTTTATATTTACCAGCTGTCTATCCAAAAGGTTATCACTGGCCATTACCATTCAGCCCCGCTGAGGTCTGGCCATCGATACCCAGCGGCGCAGTGTAAATGTCAAAATATGGATGGCTGAGTGGCTGTTCTGGCCATAAAAATGAGGAGCTGCTCTAACGTGCCTGCTGGAGGGGACGTCTCTTAGTTACAGCCGTCTCTGCAGACATTTATAACACAAACTGAGGTGCGAAATGACCTACTAACATCGACACATGCAGTCTGAATATTTTACTCACTGCCATATGCTGTCCAAGACCTGATTTGAATTTAGAAGAAACTTCAATTATTTACAGTATTTTACATTTTCATTTAACGTGAGGAAAAAAGATTAATCCTGCAGGAGGAAACGAGTCGAGGGCTGTGAGTGCACGTGCATCTTAGCATGCTCAAAGTGCATCTATTAACCAGGAGAAACAGGGCATTGGCCTTCTAATCAAAGCAGAAGGCCTGGACTTTGAAAGGTGGGAAATTTCCCAAGAGAGACAGCACTGGTTGAATCCAATTTCCCTCTAGATTAACCGACCGCTCACGCAAATTATAATTCAAGGAGACAGTGATGTGATTAGAAAGAGCTTATCCTCTCTCGTATAGCAGTTTATACAAGACAATCAACAACAAGTAAGGACAGAGGTGCCTCGTGGTGACATGACAAATTGTTTGTTGGGCTTTAAACTGCACGTTACTTTGTTTCAGTTGCTGTTACCTGACACACTGAGGCCTCCGTACCCAGTGTCTGTAGCCTTACATTCACCGTTTGGGGGTACCCCACCTTTCAAAGGGGTGTCTCCCACCTTGCCTCTCCTCTTTTGCTGTTGTGCTCCGTGGGAGAGGTAAGCCACATTGCTCTTATGATAATTTCCGTGTTTGAGCGCTGTTAAACTGTTTATAAGTTCATTTTATGTGAACATAATCTTGTGTCACTTAACCTGCGTCTGGGCTGGAGTTTATATGGTTGTGTATGACGGAGGATTTTGTTGTTGCCACCTGTTGTCAGTCAGGAGAGGAATAAACTGACATCCACAGTCTGGGCTTCTTTATATCTACACAACGTTTTTGTCTGTTCTGACAGTCCCTATGTCAGATTGGGCGATTGTGGAGTCATAAAATTGTGCCGTGCCTTGGCCGACTTGGTCCACACCAATAATCCCCGCTCATCATTCACGGCGTGTGTGATGTCATCAGGTTATTCTTGTCCTATTTTTATTATTATGACTATTATTTCAGTCACTGTGGCTGATCATGTGCCAGCTGAAATTGCAGAAGTTGCAGTCACGTCAAAAGCGCCTGAAGCTACGTTTGAAATACCTTACGCAAACTATGCAAGTCACCGAATCCTCCACAACAAGTTCCTGCAAATGTTCCACAATAAAAGTCTTTTTAATAATAAATTGATTCTCTCAATTGAAGTTATAAGGAACCTTTAATTTTATACAGATACAGGAAGTGTTGATGCATTAACTTTATCAAGGCAAACAGGAGCGGATAAAATGTAAAAATATAAAAACCATAGCCTGTTTCAAATGAAGCTGGTAGCCTCTGCAGTTGTGCTGAGTAAAATTCCTGCCACTATTTTTCAAATTTTCTTACTTTATGTCCGTCGCCATTATAACGAAATAACATTGTTTGCTAGCTTGATGCTAATGGCCGTCCTCACCGGGTTAATAAAGTGCTTCTGCTGTTTCACATCATCGTTTTACCCATTAGACACCTTGGAATACAAAGCGATGAATATTTGGGAATCACATAGAGCAGCATATGCATGGTGTGAACCAACCAAAAGGGAGTGACAATTAAAAATATGGCCCATGCAGTGTGTTTGTTACGGCACAGGCAAGAAACTGCGCAGCTCATTATAAAGTCTAAAGGTTAGAAGCGTAGTTTCATCTTTTTTTTCCCTTTACCGAGCCAAAGAGTGACTGTGAGCCCTGCTGAGACGACAACACCCTGTCATGAGTTCAATTGCCTTCAACCAGAGTCATAAAGTATGATGATGGAAATTTAGTGAAAGGAAAAATAAATACAGACGGTGCAGCATCTCGTGTAATATTACCTACTGTTTACTTGCTATGTTTGTTTATAAGACAATATCCCTTGTCAACATAATGCGCTTCACATTATGTACGAATAAAACAAATGGCACACAACTACCAGGTGCGAATAAACAGGTTCCTAAGTCGACTTATCACTGGTGAAGTGTGCGTCAACACAGAGCGCATTATTACGAGGTGTAGAATGGAGCCTTTAAGGCCTGGATAGTGACTTTAATGACCAATCAAGGGTAGTAGCAAAATGAAGAGCAAATAAAAACCAGATTAGTTGCTTGTTAGATAAGAAAAGTCGGTCTTTTCATTAAAAAACACTCCGATTTTTACAGAATTAATATCTAACACAGAGTCCAGGATGCAGAAAGCACTCAGGATGAAAATATAAAAGTGCTCTTTGGGGTCAAAACCCTGATCTGTCCACATCAGCCACTACACTGAAGAGCACTTGAAATAAGTCCTCTACATAGATCTGTCTATCTCCACCTCACAGGGAATTTACAACTCCCTCCAGTTCAGCTTTGTGCTCCCCTCTGCATCTCCCTCTCCCTCTTTACTTGTGTGCCCAGGCACTTATGCAAATAAATCACGCTCCTAATTACTATGCAATTTATTTACAACAAAGCAAGATAGTGTGGAATACTGTCATTTGCATAATAATGACAAAGGGGGTCTCAGAAGAGTTGGCTTTAGGAGCTTGTTGAGGGGGAAAGACATTGAATGGAAGAATAAACAGGTCAGAGTCAATACACTGACACAGTGTGACTACACGCTTTGATGAACATCATCAGGAACATGTTTAAATGACTGAATACTCTGTTCCTCAGCTTCTACTACTGGGTCAGACAAAGTGGACTTAGGCTCCGGTCACACAAAAAATGTTTGAGCAGCTGGAGGCGCCTTTTTTTAATCGCTTTTATTGAGAATGAAGCTTTTTTGCTTGCTGTTTTTGCATTGCTACGTGCCTCGCATTTCTGCGCTCTGGGCTCCTGGTTTGTTTGCCGAAGAGCTCTTTTTTCGTCAACTTTATTCCCATTGTCCAATCAGATGATTTGAGAGGCAGGCCTTCTGTGGTGGTCACAACAACAAGTGGAAGAGAAACTGATGGTAGACGATAGACAGCAGGTTGTCAAACTGCCTCTGAGTCATCCTAAAATACGCCTGGAAACGTCCATGATGGAGGAGAAGCTCCTGGACCAACTGGTGGTACTCCCCATGATCCAGCCTCTTTTTTGGGGTCTCATGTACCCACACAGATCTCTGTTTATCTGCTGACAGCCTCTCACCCTCAACCACAGCTACAGACAGCACCCTCTGCCTCAATATGGCAGTAACTATAGATTGATTACACGGGAAGGCTGGGGTCAGAAAAAAAGAAAAATACTGAAACTGAATACTAGTGGCACTTTCTGTGTGAACCTAAACCTATAAATAAATCTTTACTGCATGGCACAAGTGCATTTAGGATGTGTCCATGTGCACGTTTGCAGGTTAAACGCTGCATAAACTGGGCACACAGTAAGGAACAAGGGGCAAAGTGGTTGTATTTAGTGTTTTGAGTGTAACATGAATTCAGTCCCTTTAAACGCCAGGTGCACCTGCAAGTAAATGCACACAGGGTCTCTCTTAATGGGGTGTGGGACAGCAGCTCTGCTCTCTGCTGTGTTCACATTTTAGAGAATGTAATAAATAATCTTCTCATTACTGACGTGTTATTTCACCCTATGTAGGTGCATCTCATTAACTGAGCACTGCTGCTACTCACACAACTATCTTTGAGTTCTATAAATAAAATGTATTAATATTATTATTATTATTAATATTAATATTATAAGGGCCATCTTAATGAATTGCAGCACAACTTTCCCAAACTACTTCCCGACTGTCTCAAGCATTACAACTCGTTCACTTACTCGTGTGTTTTCTACATCTGATCTTTTGCAACTGATCTGAGCTCTTGGACGTCACACACAAAGGAAGCAGGTGACAAGTGTGTATGACTACATTTCTGTTCCCATTCTCACTTTAACACCAGAGACACCACTAAGGGTTTAGAGGTAAATAAGCCACACTTTGACAAGTTCCTACAGTGGAAGACAGAAGCCAAGCTCATATTGTTTGCGATACGGAGAAAGAAAGAGACTTCAATAGCTGTCATGTTTGGGATAATTAAATGGGAGCAGCGAGCGGTTCAGGGCCGGACTTTCTGTAAGCCAGCAGGACGTTTCGGTCGATGCCGTGAGCAATTAAGCAGCAACAAGGCGCTCTGCAGTGAAAGACTTGTCGCCCTCCCATTTCTTGTGTCTTTTTCAGGTCTTGGTGACATTTGGAAAACACAGTAAATAATGAGCTTTTAGAAAGTATATTCACACATTATGGCTGTTTCTCTCTGTCATCCACGCCTGAATATTAACCTTAAATTTCCACTGAGTTCAGTAACTTTATTTGCACATTTGACAGCACAGTGATTATGTTTTGGTGGTTTAAAGACACTCTTAACCTTTTTTGTTCTGTTTTTTGTTTGTTTTGTTTTTTCCTGACTGTTTCGAGACACCAAATTACTCTTACTCTTAACCTATTGCCATTATTCATCCCATCACTTATCTTCAGTCAGTTCTCACTCTTGATCTTTACTTGCCGTCCACTTTACTGTCAAACCTTCCATTTAAGCCCCGTTTCCACAAAGCAACGTGATGCGGTGCACTGTGAAAAGTTGTGGATGGTACAAACAGAACTGTTGTGTACCGTCCACATTTTCTTCTGTCTCATCTCTTTCTTTCTCTCACTGTTCTGTCTGCATCTTTTATTCTCTCCCAAATCCATCACTCCCTCGCCAATTCAACTGAAGTCAGCAGATTCCATTGGTGTAAAAGTCAAAGACCAAAAGTGCCGAAGCAGGAAGATCACAGCTATATATTCAGCGCTAGAAGATGAGACTGTAAATCCTGCCACAGCCTCACTCTTGCCATCTTCCAGGTAAATGAGTGGACTGTAGGGGATGAGATGTACTGAGCCCGGGTGAAGCTGAAGGTGAAAGCCAGTCATCCTGAACTGTACAATTAAATCAGAGTGGCAGCGTGAATGGGCCGCTCCCCTGGAGGGCAGCAGATAAAGCAGGGTGGCCGCTCCGCTGGGGGAAAAAAGACTTTATGGTTTATGGAGGTCCTACTGGAGCACCGAGAACAGAGAGACAGAGAGAGTCCCGCTGTGTGACAGCTCCACCCTGCCCTCGCCTTTAAAAAGGTCCCTCTGTCCCTTTATTTGTCACACACACCCACATCACTCCGTAACATACTTCAACAAAGCAATCCTCCAACAATATCACTTTAGAAAATGTCTCAAAGCTGAACTGTTGCTGCGACACCAAACAGAAGCCAATCAGCTTTATGTCTGAATCTTTTCTCAAGAAAATTTGTTCATGAGAACAAAAGTTTAGAGTCAATGACAGATTAAAGTATAGCTTCAAAACTTTAATGCCTAAAAATTAGGGATGCACCGATTTATCAGCCGAATATTGGTATTTGCGGTGTTCATAGCCATCAGCCTTTCTCTGTGCTCACCCATTCACAATTCTTTCCCTCCCACTCTAGATGTTCACCCTTCTAGCTGCCCAATCACACTTTGCCATGATCTCTCTCAGCCAATCAGGATGCTTCTGCAAAATTTTAAATCTGCTCTCTCCTCTGCTGCTGTCAGCTGTCATTTTAGGCAGAACTGTCGCGCCCTCCTCCCGCCTGTTCACCTCCAGCCATCGTATCCAGAGTCCAGGACGAGCTCTCAAAGACTCATTTTCCTCGTCTCATCTCCACCACCTCTACCACCACCAGCATCTGGACCCCAGAGGTAGTGATGGCCAAATGAAGCCTCATGAAGCATTTTCAAAGAATCACTACTAGAATTGCTCAAAGAATGGCAATTCAGTGTGCTTTCAACCTTTTGCTGAACAAAAAGCGCCATCTAGTGGGCTCATGAAACAAAGAAAATGCTTCATGAGGCTTCATTTGGCCGTCACTAGCCAGAGGGAGGTTCTCTAATCCACTATGGATTCATCACACTCCTTAAATCATACCATCTTTACTGGGTCGAATCGCCAAAGACTTCCCTTTACTATAAAAATGAGTCTCTCCTGACTTAAATGCCGATGTTTGAGGGAGAATTTGTTTTGATGTTTTCACAGCAATATAATGGGTTTTCGAAGCAGTTCCTTTTAAAGATGTTTGTCATGTGAAAGAACGTTATATTAAAGGTTGTTTCATCAAAGATTAAAGTAGTGCTCTTTCAAATATAAAGCCCAATATCACTGATCACAGTTTGCCTCAGAGGGCTTTACGGCATACATCATCCCTCTGCCCTTTGACCTTCACAGTGGATAAAGAAAACTCCCTAAAAAACCCTTTAATGGTAGAAAAGATGTAAAAGGAGCCCATTTGCACATTTGGAACGCTTATATTTCAAATGAAGAAACTGAGAAACTTTTTACTGAAAAAGACTTTTCTAAGAAATTCATTTTTTAATCATTTTACTTTAAATGAAAGTCGGTTGTCTTTAATCATTTTAACGGTCTAGTTTTCTTTATAATGAAGATTTCTTTGTTTCCCTAGCACAAAAAAGGGAATAAATAACAATAAAAACAAAATAACAGCCACAAAAAACATCTGTATCAGTGTCTGCTATCAGCCAAATTGTTATTTCCTACATCGTTATCGGCCCACAATTTCACAATCAGTGCATCCCTTCTGAAAATGCCCCTTAATGACACATTGCTTATGTTTTAACTGAACTCTCAGCCATGTAAATCTGTGTAACTACCTCTGAAATACTGGACAATTAGTGATCTCCACTGAAATCTATAATAAAGTATATACTCATTGTCGTAGGATCTTTTTTATCACTACCTCACATTCCCCCGCTCCTCTCATCTTTTCCCCTGCACCACCTTCTCTCTCAGCCGCTCCACCTGGGGGGGAAACCACTGTGGTCTCTCGGTGGACAAATCCATCCAATTCAAACGGCTGTGAAATTGGGTTGGAAATGAGCCTGCGTGTTGAACGAGGTGAAGTAAAAATCGACGCAGCGTTGAGCGGCGTGGTCGATGGGGTTTAACGATAGGCTGCTCTTATGGAACCTGGCACTCTGGAGAGAGGTGCAAATAAAGGGAGACTCTTACGGCCTAAGAAAAAATGGCTCATAGTCATTATAGAAAGGCAACGCAGTAATACGTAATCACCCTTGACATTAAAGTTTGCCCAACAGGTAACTAGTTTTATGTTCATGCGAGAGTGTTACATTTTTCAGACTGAAACTCTTCATGCATGGAGTATGTGAAGTGACCTGTGGACGCCCTCTGAATAAAAAGATTCATACTTTATTGTAAAGTCATGAGTCTCAGACTGGATGAGCCACATTTCCTTAAAAATCCTGCTTCCTGTGTAAATCAGTGTCTTATTCTCGTCGACTGTCTTCCTCAAGTTCACATTTGTCATCATTTAAGTGAATCAGTAAAACAGAAAACATGACCTTAAACACCGTGGTGTGCAGCCCTATCAGCCACCAGCTCCCCCTTCTCAATAGCTCTGCCTCTATGTTTCGCTCATTCCCAGCATGCACTAGGAGGTTTCCATTACCCCATTAAGCTTTGTTGGAGAGATAAGGCTGTAAGCAAGCTCTCCCAAACACACACACACACGCACAGAGGTTACAAGCTCTCCCCATGGAGGCCTCGCCTCGCTGTTGTCAGGAGGAGCATAAACATACACATTTGGCCTCCCTGTGTGTGTGTTGATCCTGTGTCATCCTGTGTGGTCCCTCTGTCTCTCTCTCTCTAACCCCAGAGCTGTTGTTTATCCTCTTTATTGCTCCTCTTGTTACCAAGCTCTGAAGTTGTGTTTGAGGTGCAGAGAAGTCTATTTTAAAAGTGATATGAAAACACAAAACTATAGGAAAATATATTTTACTGACAATAAAACTTTATCATCTACAACTTCTCTCTGAAAATACAAAGTCAATAACTATTTTCCCACGGAAAAGGATTCACCATCTCTGTTGCACATTGAACTCCTCCTATTTGAGTAGGAGTTTTAAAATGAGTTTAACAGGTCTTTTCCTGCTTTAGATTTTCTGAAACAAAAAAAAAAAATCTGATTTTCATCACCATAGGGTTTGGAACTGAGACAGCTCCTAACAAAGAGCTATTAAACACAAATACAGAAACAGCATACTATACTAAACTCTGGGTGCGAATGGAAAAAAGAATTCAGTTCTGCTTATCGGTTCATAAACATGACATGAAAATTAATTAGTGCAAACAAAGGCTGCGTGTATCTGCAAGGCCGTGGCTCGTCTGGCTACCTTCCAGGACCTTTTGTATATCTGCCAGGAGTCAGGACCTGTTACGTCATGCATCGACACAACAACAGCTGGAGAGCTACCGTGCATGAATGGCTCGTCACAGTGCGAAAGACCGTCAAAAGTTCATTAGCTGCAAGTCAAATCTGACAAAACATTTAAGGCAGCACGGCATCGATGTGAGCAAGTGTACCGTGTTTGATGTCTTGCGGTCTCTGAGCCCAAGTGTGTCGGCCTGAGCCAGCATACTGTAGCACACCACATGATGACCCCTGACACAACGGTCACATTGGCATTAAAGGGAAAGACGACCAAAGACAAAATTGAGGAGTGTCGCAGAGCAGTAACGGCATTTGTTGTGAAAGGGCTGCATCCTTTCTTGGTTGCTGAAGCTCCGTCATTTAGGTAGGCAGGGTTATAAAACAAAAAGTCAAAAAACAGTTTGATGGTGGCAGAGTACACAATATTTTGAAATCTTTTTTAAACCCCCAAATTTGGAATCGAAACTTGGAATCAATAAGAACCAGAATCAATGATCAAGATGGGTGAGTGGCCTATTTGTTATCTTTTTACGTTTGCAACATTAATTTTTAAACATAAAAGCATTTTTTATTGTTATATTAACTCGAAACGACGTTAATTTGTAAACTTGGGGTCGGGAGCAGGGCCACGCCTCAACCACACCCGATTACCTGCCAAGCCTACTTATACCTGATCGACCCGTCCTGCTCCGTTTGTCTCAGATCTCTCGACCCACCCTCCCTTTCCCTTCCCTTCACCCATCATCTCCATCTGCTTCATGAGGCTTCATTTGGCCATCACTACTTTCAGCTGCCACCATCGGCTATTTAGGTTTTTCCAGTGAAATATAAATGTAGTGTAGATAATTCCTCATTTCACCTTCATTGATCAGCCGTTCCTCGTCCACTGTGGCACTTTGATTTACTTGATTATTTTCCATGTCCGTCTTCTAACCCCAAAATACAGGAAATTTCTAATAACCAAACACAATGAGTGATGCTCGTTTCCCCCTTCCACCTCTGCTGACATTTGATTTCCTGCCGGCCAGCTGGACCCCAGTGGCTCCGTTAATAAACACACATAACATTAAATCAATCACGTTGTCACGAGGCTTATTACTAGTGCAATACAAACTGGATTAGCACTGTGATGTAGTGGGCACAGGTTGCTGATCGAGGCTACTTTTTAATTTGCCAATTAAAGTTTGTACAGAGGATCAGACCTGCAAAACCGGCAATCGACCCAGCTCTAATCCGCACAGTCAAACATCCGACTACCTCTCCATTCATGCCAAACACTTTAAACAAGTTTGTCCATTTACAATTTCATGACGTGCATCTCGATATTCAACAGCACAATGCACCTGTTCTTGCTAAGAAAATGAAGCACTGTGGTGTGCGCAGCAAAAAGGCATTAAGGAGTTCATTATTGAGGTTAACTTTGTTGTACATTCAAAATCTATGAATCTATGAATACTGAATGCATTCATTATTTGTGTACTTTACTGCTGAGATAAGAGACTCATTAGGCTTAAAAGGCGAAACAAACCGACGTTAGCATGGTGCTGAGATAATGCCACAGCAGTCGCTTTACAAAACAGAGCCCCCACAAATCTCAGAGCAGAAGAAGACGGGGAATTAAGCTAACGCAAACCGTAAAATGAATATTACAATAAAACAACGAAATCACAGAGCATGATGAATAAGCTTGTTGTGGGAAAAGCAGACTGCAGCAGCGAGAGAGGCACAGCATTTAACAGCATGACATCTCTTAAGGCAATTTGCTTGTGTTTGTTTGTTTGTGTGTGTGTGTGTGTGTGTGTGTGTGTGTGTGTGTGTGTGTGTGTGTGTGTGTGTGTGTGTTGGAGTTGGGACCCTGAGGCTGTGCGAGGATGCGTCTGTGTGGATCCCCACGGTGACTCACGGGGATAAGTGGCAGTGGGCTGCTGAGGGGCCGCTGAGAAATGGACGGCAAGATATGCTCATAGACGGGAGGAGCTGAGGAGATAGAGGGTGGTAATTGCCAGCGAGGGAGGAAGATGTACATTAACGAGAGGAAGGCCTCGTCATTTAGGTTTGAATGTGTGCGGGTGGGAGTTTAAGACAAGAAGGCAGATAAAGTGGAAAAACAGGGCGGGGGTTGGAAGAGGTTATAAAACACCAGCAAAAGTTTCTCTAAATGAGTTTGAGCGTCAGAGAGCAAACAAATTCCTCCCTGGTCACGATGATGGAAACTCACAGAGGAGTGTTATTAAGGACAGGAACACTGGAGAGGAAGTGCTCGCCGTGGGGAGAGGAGGAAGGACATGATAAGCACTGTCGGCGAGGGACCCAGAAGAGTCAATATATACAGCAATTCACCAAATACCCAACTGATTCAATTATAGGGTACCATTACTGGGAGTAGTCAGGCCTGGGGTGGGCAGCGTAAAGTTCAGAGGAGGCCAGACCTTGATGTGAGAGACAAAGGGACTAAAGGTGCCCGAGGTTGGCAGCTAATATAAGGCAGGAGCTGGGAAGTTGGATTGAAAGTCAGGTGGGGAAATATTGCATCCCAATCAACACATTTCCTCTTCCTGCCTGTGTGTCCCCGTGTAAATCACTGAGAGGTGCACCGCTGCTGCCAAGGTTGTGGATTCAATTCCAGCTGGGACATCACTTAATAGATATATGTGATATATGCATATTTTAACTTTATCATAATGCAAACAGCATATCCTTTTAGCGGGTTTTCCCAAAACACACAAGCTGACAGCAGGTTAAAAAGCAATATGTCTGAGGTGATATTTATGCATGCTCACATCTCACCACTCATACACCCAAATGTGACAACAAGGTAATGAGATCTTTCAGCAGAGGAGAGAGAAGCAGGATGTGTTATAGCGGACGAGATGAGCTGAAGAGTTAGCTCCGTAAATGCACTACGTCGGTACTTCACTGCAAATTGGCGTTTTTTCCTTCGGCAAAAAATACACATGGTTAGGTTTACTGAAAAAAACAGGGTTTGGCTTCAGAATCTCAAGGGACATGAACACCGCTCTCTCGGGTTACGTTTGGGTTCTCTCGGACCCCCGCTGCCTTAACTTTCGTCCTTGTCCCGCTGCGTTTCCCTGATGCCAACAGACGTCGTTAAACTATAACGGCAACCGGCAGCGTATCATGCCGATGTTAAAGGACACCTTTTTTTGTTGGTTTCTGACGCCGAAAGTCACTGCACAAGCGCCGGATTTTGACAACTTCGGAGTGAGACCAGACTCGTAGGGTACCTTTAACACCTGGGTTCCCACACATGGACATACGCAGTCTACTCAGTGAGCGAGCGAGAGATTAATGTTAATCTCAGAAAACTCTGATGAGCCTACCACGTACATTTCAAAGATACGTGACAAGAACAGCCAGCAATAGCCCAGAGATACGTACAGGCATTTAACAGACAACAGATTCCCTCATTTTGCAGCAGCATCACATGAACAGTTATGTATAAGAAATATACAATATGTAACACGAAGCCCAAACCAAGCTGCTACAACAATCAATTAAAAGGCCAGATGAGAAAATTAAGTAGCATTCCTATTTGAAGTCATTTCCGTGTCTTCCTGTTGCATCAAACTCCTGCAGATCTCCCTCTTGGAGGCCTGAGTCTGGACTGATTTTGCCAATGTCATCCTGAGATGCTGAGGCACCAAATACCGAGGATATTTGCTCCCGAGACAAAACATCTAAGTATTCTGAGCTTGTGCAGCAGCCGCTGATGAGGGCAGCTGCAGCTGTAGATTCCTCCCGGAGCTCATTGTTTTATGGATCCTGGATGTGTATCTGGCTGCTAGCCTCTGTCGTTGTCATTGAGAGCAACAGACTTGGGCTCGTACTGCTGCTCTCTGCATAGTCTTCACTGCCGAGACTTGTTCACTCAGTTGCTTGTGTTTGCTCATTCCTAACTACTGTTCACACAATTGAGCACCAGAAATGTGTACCATGCACTGACATCTGGCCCGTGACGTGTGCACCAATCATCAGCATCCAAATGTATTTGTGTCACAGTGAGTGGACACAACCAAAAAATGCATCTCAGGCACATTCATCAGTAAAACAAAACCCAAAGACACAATCTGCTGCTTTTGTCACGATTTAATTTCCAAGACAGGATGATAAATCATTGGGAAAAAGGTACACACAGTGCATACAGGATTATGGCTGCTGGCACTGAGCTCCAGTTAGTTTAAAAAGAGATGCTGACAAGACAGTTGAAGGCTCTGATCCCCAAACCCAGGTCAGTAAAATGAAACATCCCAAAATAAAAGAGGAAAAGCTCCTAAGAAGCCGACTGAAATGTCTCAACCCTCCTGCTGAGGTTAGCCACCCAACCTCAGCAAGAGGTGAGGCGATGGCACTTGAGCTCCATGACACTTTAGCTGCACACTGATTAGGTGATGGATGACTGAGGAGATGGAGCTGACTGATACAGATGAGACTTGTAATGGCTGTGACACAGAGCCCCTGGAAGCCAGCCATCGAGGAAATCACAAGCTCCTGGTGGCTGCAGTTTTAAAGATTACAGTCGCAAACTGTTGATACCTCTCAGAGTGTTTGAGAGTTTCCTTTAACCTGTCACCACATGCCTCGAGAGACAGTGCGGATACATGTCAAAGCAGCATGATGACGTAAAGGAAAACATACCCTCACACACACTGGATGAATGCACGCAACAAACAAAACTGACCTAAACTGGACGCCTTGTTTATTTTAGGAACATCTTATTCACCTGGCCTTTGAAGACCTGCAATGTTAAAACTTTGCTGAATAAACTAATGAAGCTCCAGCGAAGTCGTCATCTGTGCGTGCCATGTCCACACAAGTTACACAGTTAAGGACCAAACGTTGCCGAGTGCACCAGTAAAACTGCAAGAAGAGTCTCGACGACGTTTCGATATGACTCTTCCTTTTATGAGAGCTCCTTGTTGAGATGGTGACCACTTTCAGATTCGTGCACCATTTTAAAGCAATCAGTGGCCACTTGACACCAGGCAGCACAAGTCAAGTATTCTCTTTGCTGTGGCAGCATATAATGCATAGTCACTTCTATATCTTTCAGGAGAGGTCATCGCACTCCTCTGAAGGGGAATGCATGGTCAGGCAGAGGCCATTGCGTGCAGAGTCCATTAACGTGGGACAGCTAGAGTGGCGTTTGGATGGAGGTTGTTCACCTTGATCACATTCCCAAAGGGCCCGCAATGCTGAATCCACAGAGTAAAACATTTCTACCTCTGCCTTGTCTGCTAAAATTACCTGTCATATATTCCCAGTGGTTTGCTGCTGCTTACGGCTACAGATTTAATACAGAGAGAGACAAGGTTAGGAGTCGAAACTCACATTTTAATTACAGTGTGCCGACGCCATTCTCCAGAGTTGCATTGGTAAGCAGAAACCAATATGTCTCCTAAGTTAACTGGGAGGAGGACAGCAGTACAATGTACCGTACAAATAATATAACAATGCGCCGTCAGTCAAACTGAAGCCCTAAAGGAAGACTCCACTGAAAATCTAGCTTTTGAGTATCAAATACTCACCTCCCGGTGGGACGCTTTGTGGTTCTGAAAAATGTGTAGCTCGCAGCAGCTGTTGTCAGCTCACATTCACAACAGTCCCAGTGGGTTCAATGGCAAAAAGGAGGTTTCACATTCACAGAAACTTCTCAAACCACGAGTTACAATGTTAAGTACATTTCAAACAAATGTCTTTTCACCAATAGTTAACATGCTACTTCCTGATGAGCATATATGTGACTGTGTGATAGTTGTGGTGTCATAACAGCCTGTCACATTACAGCGTGATGATTAGAGGAGAAATGGCAGAGCATAAAGGTCCAGGTGGAAAAAAAAACAACTCAATCATTTGGGATTTTACTAAAAGAAGGAAATCACCTGTTGGTTTATAAATATAGATCCCAGGGGACAGTTTTTGTATTTGGGAACTGTTTAAATGTGTAATTTGTGGTAGATCTTATTTTGTTTAACTATTGTAACATAATCTGAATCTGACTCTGAGTTACTGTTGCTGTTCACAAACTTTTCCTAATTGTTATATTGTCAAGAATATCATCATCGCAAAAATACCCTGAAATATTGTGATATTATTTTAGGGCCATATCGCCCGCCCCTAGTCTTGTGAGGAGGGAAGTTGGGGTGGTGAATGAGTCAAAAAAACCTGGACTTTCCCCTGGAGGCGCTTGTTGGTAACCATGTGAACTCATAGTCATTTTAAAAGGAAATTTCGGGTTATTTCAACCTGTCTCCTATTGTCCTAAACTTGTTTCAAGTGACTAGTGACATAAAAATAATAGTTAGCATGTTAGCTGTTAGCCTAGATACAGCCGGGGCGCATAGTAGCGTCACACCTGTTAAAACGTAAGTGAACGGGCATACTTCAAGTGCAAAGTTAGTCCACTAAACAAGCTTTTTTTCCACAAAGACTGCCTCATATCGTCGGGATAAATGTCAGAGAACATATAGAAAACGACATGTAAACGTGTTGTCTTACCTTACCGGTGTGGCGCCATGTTTGTTTACCATTTAGCTCTGCTTTTTGCCAGACTCCGACTTTGTGGAGGAGGAATTTGATTATGCAGAGTTTGATGGCCGCCCTTATTTATTTGAGCCAGAATACACTGACGAAGAGCTTCGTGAAATTGAAGAACGGAGGAGGAGAGAGAGAGAGGTGCAACAGGTAGAGGACGAGAGAGGAGGAATGGCTGCTGCAAGGCTGCGTAGCTCTGGAGAACCGAAAGGGACGTCCTCACCATGCTTCTTTTCCTAAAGCTAACCACATTAACTTTATTCTTATTAACAACTGTGCATTAAGGATGTAACGTCATTCGTGGGGCTCTACTTCGTAGTATATCATGAGTGCTGTTGTGCGTGCATTTTTTGTAGGATATCATGCAAAATGTTGTGAGAGAGTACGTTGTATGAAGACGTGACACCACAAGATGACAGGAGTGTACATACTGAATGTATGGATAGACCGTTAAATTTAGCTTGTTCAGACATTTGGTGCGTCTCTTGATTTACCATCTCTCTCATTCTGCCAGTGTCTCACTGACTAAAGCTGCTGTACTTTAAAGAGGCACCTGAATATCCAGTGGTTTTGTTTTGTAAAATCATTAACAAATTTAAAAACATGACCTTATACAGTTGCTCCCAGATAATCTCCATATCCTGTGCTTATGTGTTCAGTGAACTGCAGAGGTTGGGGGGTAATTCATTAATTATATGAAGTCCACACACACTACTAATCCCACGCGATTACGGCTAGAGAACAAGGGAAGAGAGGGAACTGATTCAAAGCCAGGTTCTTTACATAATGAGTTAGAAATAGGAAAGCTTTCATGCTGCCTCCAGTTACCACCAAGCTCAAGTTACAGTTGATCCATGCAAAAATAAACCAGAGAGAATCAGAGTTCTCAGTAGCAGGTGCAATACATCCAACACCTGAAGATGTGGGCGCTGCATACACAAACAAGAATCTCCAGACACGACACAGGATTCCTGCTGCAATGGCTGCCAGGAAGAGAGAAATCACAACACGAGCAAACGAGGCTGCTCACAGGCCTGTTTCTCCGAGCCCGAAAGAAAGAAAACCTGCGATGTCTCAAAGGGGGTTTGAGCAGCAGCGGCCTTGAAATACAGAACAGACCTGAGAGGCATGGAGAGGAAAGTTGGCAGGAATACAGTGGAGTGCCGTGTGAGAGTTTGCATATATAGCGCGTACATGCCGCTCTGCATGAACAACCATACAACTGTGCCCGTTTGAGCTACAGTGTGTAGTGTGTGTGTGTGTGTGTGTGAGAGAGAGAGAGAGCGCACTAGACAAAGACAGAGCATTGATCCCACTCCAGGTGAGGGATTGTGACTGGAGGACAGGAGAGTGTGAGAGCAATTCGAAATGTGGTGCAGCAACAACAATCCCCTTCCAGCTTTAATTAACTGGCATCAAATCTACAGTAGAATGGTGTGTGTGTGTGTGTGTGTGTGTGTGTGTGTGTGTGTGTGTGTGTGTGTGTAAGTGTCATTAAACAAGGGGAAAGCAAAGAAACAGCAGTTTGCTCCTTCCTGCAGTCTAAGCAGACCGGACCCAAACAGGGTGAGTATCATCTTTGTGAGCAATTGCACAGAGAGATGAAACTTCCTGGGACTCTCATTAATTTGAGTGTCTAGAACAGTAACCGCGTTTTATCAGCACCGGCTGGTCTAATGGCTCAGCTACGAGGCTTGTAACCCAGGAACTTCCTGTCAAATACAACTATGGTGGCCAGGTGGAGTGAGGACAAGTTTTGGAAGTCAGTTTTAAAATAACCAAACCACACTATTTATTTGAACTCTGTGACTCTGCGATAAAAATCATATTGCTTACAGTCCACCAGAAAAAAAACATTTTTTTTAAATGTCGCACACACACTCCGACTGTGCCGCAACATTTACTTGACATTTACCTTCAGAGTTGCCACAAGTTTACGGTTTCTGTGGCAGCGGGATTAAGTTGAGGGCTTGTAAATTCCTCTGACGGGAGGGGGTGAGCGTGTGTCAAAGAGAACGATGTTGTGAGTGTCAAAGTGTAGAAGGTCACAGAAAAGTTAATTTCAAGTTTGGATCGCTTGTGACTTACAGCTAGACTTTATCGCGACCTTAAGGAGAAAATCCAAACTTCTGAGGCCATATAAACATTCTGAGAATATATTCAGAGCTCCTAACTCACCCTAAAAATGTTAGTGAGGAGGCCTAGTGAAAAATGCCAAACCTAGGCCTCAAAACAGTCCACAAACCAATGGGTTACATCATGTAGGCTATTTCCATTTTTTTTATCGTCTATAAGAGAAACGCACTGCAGCAGGAGTGGTTTAATTCCTCTTTTAAAGCAAAGGCCTGCAATCAGTCCTCGCCACAGCCCAGCTCAAAAGAAAGGAGTGATCACTTTGAAAAGCTGAAGAGGGAGATTGAACGTAGCCATAGATTCTCCTGCTCTCTTTATTGTTAGTCTGCTTCCCCCTCTCTCATACGCACTCATTTACAAAAGACAACTAATAGCAGAATAGAGATGCACAAGCACAAACATGTGCAAAGAAGTCTGAGACAAAAAGAGACAAAAAGCCGATTTGCCTCATCAGTACTTAGATGAGAAAGAGAGAGAGGCAGAGAGAGAAACGAGAGAAAGAGAGAAAGAGCTGAGGCAAATTTTAACAGCGGTCAACAAAAAGATTAAATGTCTTTGATCTAACGGGGAATCAATATCTCACGGCCCAAGTTGTAAAGAAACCCAGCTGCAGGGAAGAAGGAACAGAAGCAGACGGAGACTTCATAGGACGCTGCAGAATTATTCTATCCCTTTGTTTTCTTCATGCCCAGCCTCAATTTAAGACATCTATGATTTAATAAATAGCACTGCTTGCACATGACAAAAACAACTCCTCTGAGGAGGCTGTTGGGGCCGTCTAGCCTGTTGCTAGCTGCTGCTATTAAGCAGTCGTTGCACAAAGACTGTTCCTGAATCTAAAAAGGGCCACACGGGGAAAGACAGAAAGCAATAAAACCCTCCAGACTGCTGATTAAAATGCTACCAGCAAAAATAACTGCAAAGCACAATGTAAAAGATTTTCTCTTTCCTTAACTTTTAAAAGGGTGGGTGTTGCTGAGCATAAATGATTTTTGCCACTCTGGTGTCGTATAAGTCAACTCAGCTCATTACTTTTAATTATAAAACGCAATCATTTCTAAATGTATGGACTGTAGTCATGAACTGCTGAGATGTTTCATGACATTAAACCTTTTTTTTTGGTGATACAGCTTCAGGTGACATACTTGAAGGTTCTGTATGTTTTTTTTAGAAATACATTGTGATATTTTGGGTTTATCTGGCTTATATTGGCTTACCTTAGCTTGCTTGTTAGTGCTAACCACGTAATGTTACAAACATAGATTGTATAAAATAATGGACAAAGCTAATGGACGTAACCATTGGTTTGTGGACTCCTGTTTTGAGGCCTCAAGTTTGGCATTTCAGCCGTCACCATCTTGTTTTTTCTGGAGCCAGAAGTGCCCATTTCTGAATGAGAGGGTGAGACAGGTCGGGCTGTGAGCTGTCGATGGTGACGTGTGTGTCGGCTTCGTCGAGTGTACCAAGTGCAGCACGATGCTGGTATATGACAGCAAAAAGACGGGGACCTTGACACTTGAGAGGCACATGACGGAGGCTTGCCATGGAAAGAAAGACGAGAGTCAGCCTTCAGTGTCCACGTTTGTACCCTTAAAAAAAATGTTGGGTTTAAACCGGGCTCGGGCACAAAATTGCAGTCAAAGGGACGGCTGGGCTCGGACAGAACATGCACAGGCTCAGGTGGGGTCGGGCTGGATTTTTTGGGCCCGCTCTAAGCTCTACTTTAAGTCTTGATAAAATGTAAACAGATGAGTTATATAAAAATTCACTGCCCGTAAAGCTGACTGTTGAAATTAGCGACAGAGACTAAAACATGTTTTGTAACAGGCTGTAAATATGTTTATTTCAGCTGTAAAGACTTTCTGGGGCCAGACTCAAGCAGCCATTGAAAGGACTGTAGATTTTGGTGTTGGCTCCATTTCACAGACGCTGAGGTTGCTGCTTGGTTACGAAGCAACCAACACCAGATCCATGCAACACAGCTAAGTTACTGCTAGCTGGCTTACCTTAGCTTGCTTGCTCGCTAAGTTTATCACTATATTGGTTAGCCAGCTAGCTGAATAACTCTTGCATGCTTGGTTGCTTCGTAAGGTCAGCTAATTAAGTAGTTTTCAAATAGCAGGCTAGTTACTATCATGAAGCCAATGGTGTAAAATAGTAGAAACATTAGATATATTAACATTAATGCCAATCAGTCATGTTCAGTTTCGTGTATCAAGTCAATGTTTTGGCTGCTAACAGAGTGCATGTGGTGCGAGCAACAGATGCTGCATGCTGTTGACTTTAAGGGATATTTTGGATTTTTTGTGGGGCTGTATGGGGTACAAAGTTGGCATGGCCACAGGCTGTCCAACACAGAAGCTAAGCAATGTACTGCTGTGGATGAGCATCTGCAACAAAACATAAATCACCCCCTCCCACTCAAAAATCAATATCAGTTTAAGTGTTTGCTATATCGAGAGTATTTTCACCACTTTATCTTTCTGTCAGACAGCCGGTTACAACAGGAAAGCCATTAACGGCTTCAGTTCCCCATCTATGCTCTCGTCACAGCCACCAGACTCCATTGACGAAACAGTTATTTTAGCACAATGAACACAGGAGCTGCTGTCGATCAGCTAATTAGTTTGTGTTATTGTGTGACGTCGGTGAATCCAAACTAACCCTTTCAAAAACCAAAGTCACACAATAACATAAACAAAATAACTGTTGAAGGCAGCAGTAGACCAGCAGCTCTTGTGTTTAGTGATGTTAAATCACTGTTTTTCTTAATGGAGTTTGGCTTTGAAGAGAGCGATGTAATGGCTTAATTCTCCCATTGGAAATCACTGATAAAGCACTGAAAAAACTCTCTATAGCATGGACTCCTGTTGATTGTTCAAGACTTTTGTATGTGGCTAAAATAGGCTACGTCTTGTTGCTGACCCCTCCACAGCAGCATATAGTTTAGCTTGTGAGCTCAGTCTGGATGTACACTCCCAGTAATGGCAATATTTTCTCTCTATAGGAGTCTGTGCCTGAGTGGACTGGTGTCCCAGATTATTCAGGCTAAATTACATTACATGATGCATCTATTCTAACTGGTAGTTGGCTGTGTGTGCACCCGAGTGTGTGTGGGTGCCTTCCAGTTCAATGTAGTCCATTAGGAACAAGTGAAAGGGCACAAAGACTTCCCATGCCGCGCTGAATGTCACTGGGTTAAGCCTTTTCTTTCTACGTCTTTCCTGTTTGAGGTCTCTCACCCCTCCTCTCCCTGCTCACGATCACTCACTTCTCTCCTCACGGGGCTGAAAGTCAATAGTACCAGACATGTTCTCTTCATCTTATCCTCACCTTCTGCCCCCTGCAGTCTGAAAGAATCTGTCTTAAGACCTCCTGATCTGGCAAGGCATTGACCTGGCCTCCGAATTCCCCAGTTCCCAATTCAACTGAGCATCTGTGGGATGTGCCGATACCCCAGATGTATCGCCCATCTAGGGTGGGGCCTCTACGGATTGGACATAGCTCTGACATGTCTGGGGATGCCCCTTGGTGTCTGGCACCAGGGTCTTCATGGCAGATCCTGTGGGTTGCAAGATAACGTACCAGCATGTCCCAAGGATGATTGATTGGATTTGGATCTGGAGACTTTGTAGGCCAGGTCAAGGCTTTACGCTCTTTGTCAAGTTCCTTCAGCCATTCCTGAGCAGTTTTTAAATGACGGGACACAGAATAAAATCGTTCTTATGTGGAACTTTATTCCCCAGCTGCACTTGAAGAGTGTAAGAACAGTGATAAAACTGTAAAGCGGATAATCGCAGAGCAGCTGTGATGACATGAACACCACGAAACAGCCATGCGGTAAAATTAGTTGTTCCCAGGACAAAGTCACATTCGTCATCACCAGAAAAATCCAGGGATAATTGCTTTCTGAGAAAATTACATCTGATGTAGGGTAAAAAATGTTTGTTGTGCAAACCTCTACTCTATACTTCCCTATACAAATCCTTATTTTCCTCATCTGCCTTACTCTTCATCCATTTGCCTCTTCACCTACTGTCTTCCCTCTCTCCGTACCTCCCTTTCCTTTTCACACACTCTCCTGCTCATTTTCTCTCAGTCTCTCTCATTCCCCCTCCTTAATGCCGTATGTTGCTGATAATGCTGGTGGTGTTCCAACTGGTTGTACAGCATGTAACTGACTAATCCAAAATCCTGCCCCCCTTAGTTACTGTTGCTAGGTCGGACAAGCTGGACAAAATCAACATGGTGCACTGGTTCAGTTTAACTGAATGCCACAGTGTGTATTAGACTCTGGGAAACAGGCGATAAGCTTAAAGAAGCTGCAGCAAGGACTACAGTATGTTGTGGAAGGAAATACCCACAAGTTTAACTTTTGTTATCAAGTCACAACAACAGGAATGGAGGCTGTCGGTGTCAACGAAATATAGAGAAGCCACACATTCTTTGCGTAAAGACCGAGGACGACGAGACCATCAGTCAACGCTGCTCCTGCACTGCTGAGTACGCCTCCCATTTTCCCCTCCTGAGTAGGCCTACTCTTATGTATTTATTACAGACAATGATTGATCCAGTTACTTTGAGGGGACACGTAGCCTTAAACCCTAGTTCGACTGGGCTCAACTTTTGGGCCTACTCCGGAGAAAGTCTCTGGCACAGCTCGGCGTGGCATGGCGCAGCCAAAAGTGACGGTGGAAAAGGCCCATTTGAAACCATAAATAACCAGAACATATACAGAATCTCTCCTTGTCTGAACAGTTCATAAAATCACCCGTGCTTACAATACAAAGCAGTAAACTCATAAGAAGGAGGTTGGGACTCTGAAAACACTAAATGCATAAACAACTTACTTTGTTGTTTTGGTTTGAGGACTTGAGGCTACTGCAGTTAAAGACTTTGTTGATGCTTGCGGGAAATACTTTAACTTACTCTGCTCCACGCCCGTCAACCTTACTGTAATGAAAATCAGATGATGATATAATTATGTAAATGGGATACTGTGGAAACAAATTGCGACTGCGGTATTATGTCAAAAATACAAATACCAGGGTTTCTCCTCCAGGGACACAGTTGCAGGTCTCAGCAGAGCTACGAGATACCCCCTGCCAACAACCATCAGCACCTCCTGCCCTCTTTATTTGCTGGGAGAGAAGGGGGGGAAAAATGGCAGTAACCAAGAACACCATCATCACCCTGCAGGAGGGAGGGAGAGCAATGATGGAGACAGAGGGAAGACAGAGAGGAAGATGAAAGGGAGAAAATGAGAGCGAGAGAGTGGTTCGTGATGGAAGGAACAGAGAAAGAGGAGAGTGCGAGTAAGAGCCAAGATATGAAGGCAGGCTTTTACCCAATGGGGAGTGACAGCTATCAAGATGTGTGAGCGTGCAGGGGAACATGTGTGAGAGGCGTACAACATGCCATTAACAAGATTTGCTCTACAGCTCATAGGAAGTACTCCACACACATTAGAGTGACTGTGTTCCCATACAGATGGTTGGTGTCACACGGTGTCATTCCTCCACTGTTGCTCTATTTTAATGTAGGAACCCCCCGTGCTGCAGAAAATGGTTTCAATTACTTTAAAAACTTGAGGTGTGTTTGACGCTCTCTACGTCCTGGACGCCCCACACCGCATATGTCGTTCTAAAAAAATCACAAATAAATTGGGCTTTATGAGTTTCTTTGGTCTCCACGGAGTGTTTGGAGTCACAATCTTGTTTCAGAGAATTCATTAGGATTGTATAAAGTCGGGAAGATAAATCGCCCACAGTCTGATGTTGTTTCAGATGCTTCTTCACTTCGCCATGAAAGTACTAAATCCATATATAGCAATGGATTTCTACTCAAAGAATTGATTTCTGTCCCGCTTTCAGAATGCTCAGTCTCAGTCTGGGTTCCCTGTAAAACGCTTTGCTGTTTGATGTTGTTTTGAAGGTTATTTTAGTTCTGAGCCGCAGTTTCATGACCGGCCCATTCAGACATCAGTCGGCAAAGGCTGCTTTAATTTGGACACTATTGTAATGAAATAGCACCTAGAAAATTGTGGTAATCACGTCGGAGGTATTTCCCCACCTTTGGAAAACCAGCACGAGCGAAATGAGTTTAAAAGAAACACCAGATTTAGTTTTCCAGTGTTTGAAAACGGCTTAAAAAGTAGCTTCTCTGGCAGCGATTGAGAACACATTATTTGGCAGTTTATAATGTCAAGAGGAAAGTGGGGACGTTGGGCAGTGCCAAGCTCTACACACACAGCTCTGGGGTATGACTGGTGGATTGCTCTGAGCCGGGACAATGGCAGCAGGTGTCTGCTGGACAGAGCCACCCACCATCCTCGATTACTGGCAGACACAGAGTCTGTGTGTGTGTGTGTGTGTGTGTGTGTGTGTGTGTGTGTGTGTGTGTGTGTGTGTGTGTGTGAGCGCGCATGGCTATGTGTGTGCCGTGTAAGGGATCCAGGGGATTATAGAGATGCTACTGTACTTTGGGTTCATCTCTCCCGTCTCCACGACAACACCCCAGACACCTGCCACCAAGATTCGCCAGCTGCTGCAAACACACATCTGCGACAAAGGGGACGGAAACAGCAACAATCGTTTTGCCAGCCGCAGCCCTCTCTGCACTGGAGCAGCCGTTTGAAATGATCAAAGTGTCGTGAATTTCCCTCAGACGGCACTATTCTGATTTATCATGCAGAGGGCCTTGAGGCCTTCATAGAAATAGGTAAGGACCCAGTCCAGCTGTCTTTGCAAGATGGTGAACTGTGACACATTCTGCATGACCATCTGCCTCACTGTGATATGCATTTTGAATTCACTTCCATTAATACCTGCAAGGGCCATCTCTGCTGTAATTACAGTCACAACACTTAGCAGTGCAAGTACTTAAGATTCTTGCCAAGAACAGCTCGAGGGGTATTAGGGTATTTATTCATTAGTTACTTAAGCATACACTGCCTCGACACTGTTATTCTTCCCAGCTTTTCTTCTGTTTTCTACAGTACAGTAAACAAAACGTACAGCATGTGCCAAGGGCAGGACAGATGGCGAAGCACTTCACTGTTTACCACAGGTTCATGTACTTCCAAACTAAGTTTTCTGTCTGTGAGGAGATAAATAGCAACATAATTTATACTTTAAGGGTACAAAGGTGAGTTTGTATTGCTATTTTCACAGGAGGAACATCTTTATTTGTGGCAGGACGTGAGTGTCAGATCACATAAACTGAGTCGGGGAAAAAGAAATTGGAATTATTCCTCTGAAATGTGCTGTGGTGACCTGTACGTACAGCAGGACAATGTGAAGACTTCACACAGTAAAGACGTGCATACAAATGCTGGCATGGCCTTTGAAAGACACCAGCAAGCATTAAATATGCATCATAGTGCCAAGGTTTGTGCACGTCACTACAAGTGACACATTTGGGGCGCCCACTAGTTCACCTGGTAGAGCAGGCGCCCCATGTACAAAGGCTGTGTCCTTGCCGCAGCGGCCTCAGGTTCAATTCCAATCCACAGCGCCTTGGTGTACGTCATTCCCCCTCTTTCCCCCCTTTACACTGTACAGGTGCGTCTCAAAAATTAGAATATCATGATAAAGTATAATGTTTCTTGTCAGTTATTTCAGAAAGTATTCTGGACTTACACAGTCCTGAGAAGAGCTCTAAGCAGCTAATTAAGTCAAACACCTGCAAAGTTGAATCTGGTCTGGTTCTGTGCACACAACCACATCTGCTGACGTAAGAGTTGTCCAGAAGACACTCACTGACAGCTCACCCACAGCTGAGAGGGCTGGCTGTTCGCAGTGGTCTCAGTGGTCCAAAGTTCTCTTGTTAAATGAAAGTAAATTTTGCATTTCATTTAGAAGTCAGCTCCCTCTTCACCATCCGTCGTGGTGAAGAGGGAGTTGAGCCAGAGGGCATGTCGACATTTCTGTATCATAAATTCTCGTTTTGATTGGTCTTGTAATAGAATTTTCCCAGTATCTCAAAATATTGGACTAGGATTTGGAGAAGCTTATGTTACTGGCAGAGCTGAAGCTTGATGCTCTGAGACAGTCAACAGGAAAGACAGCAGCAGGGCACCGCAAGCCTCTCACTCAAGATTTATACCACAGGCAATGAAATACAGAAACTAATTCAGATTCCAGAGCACACAGGAGTTCTGAGAGAAAGATGCTAAATCGGCAGCTTCAAAGAACATCTTTCTCTAAAGTTCACTGATTGTTCTTCCGTATTAAATCTAATTGAAAACAATAATACAATAATTTAACAGTAGTGAGAAGTCTACTGACTTTGGGCTGACATCATCAAGCACATGACCAGCAGCCAGTTTGTCTCCAGGTGACTTCACACCCTCACATAGACCACAGTCAGCTGCACAGAGCCAGCTGTTTACCTTCGACCTTCAGGACTCTCCTCTTCCCCCCCACAGTCTCTCCCAGAGCACTTTGATCATATGCCAAGCTGCCTTTTGCCGAGCTGCCAAGCATACCGCCGGAGGCCCACCATCACCGCCTGCCCTTGGGTCATGGAGTGTTGCAGAGATACAAGCCCCTGACGGGTGTCCTGTTACTGGGGTGAATTCATGAGGACAGCTCGGAGGCTCAGTGGACCTGAGGTCCATTAATAAAGTCCTGAGTCAGGGTTGCATCTGGGCCATCAGTATCATATAATCAGTACCTCGCCGTCATGGTCCTTGACGCACGCTTAAAAAACTGGACATCAAGACAAAGTCACAAACTTAAAATAACACCAGATGCAGTCGCTCACACACATGCTTGGTAGTCTCTGCCTCCATAACTGTCTCATTCTGACAAGACCCCCGCTGGGACTGAGTTGAAGGGTGGAGGAGAGGCAGAGGAGAGAACATTAATGGTGAGATGACATGATGATGAAGGAGGAGATGAAGCCAGAGGGCAGACAGAGATTGACAACTGCTGATCTCACATAAAGGAGCTAAAACAGATTACCTCACAAAGTCTTTACAGCGAGGGAAGAAAAGTTTCCACTGAACATTCAGGGCTGCATTTGACTCTTTGGAATTTGATATCGTCTCTGCAAAATTACCCCTAACTCTGCTGACTGGCTCCAACTACACAGCATATGTTGCCTAGCAACCTCAGCTTATTTAACACTGAGAGTCAGTAGCTTCAGTGGCACAACAGTTTTAGCTCCTGCAAGCTGTTATTTAATGTTTTATCACAACTCCAATTGCTTTTATCCACTTTTTAATTTCGGCTGGCTGTAGAAGTTGTTCATCACGCTGTGGTTAATAGCTGACAAGTGAGGATTGTGCTGAGGAGGCAATACCACGAATTTTCATCCATCAACATAATTTAAAAATGGCTATTAATGCTTGGTACGGGTTTATAAATATTCTTTATAAATGACATTTCTAAAGTGACCAAAAAATACCTGCAGCATTCTAGACCGAAAGATTTCCAAACCGGCCAAACTGTGCAATAAACAAATCAAATTAACACACAGGAATACATATTTTATTCATTTTACAATTTACACATTACTGCAGCAATATTACTGACTTTGCCTCTTACACAATTTAGTAAACAAACTAAAGGATGAAAGATGAAGGTGAGCGCAGTCCGGCTTCCCTCCCGTCCTCCCCAAACCTGAATATTTTAGGAATTCTGTGACATTTGTGATGTATTGAATTCTTTCTCTTCAAACAAAGCTCACAACTTCTCACACTCATCTTTGACTTTCTCCCTGAGAGCCCTGTTTGCTTTGTTAGAGTTCAACATTTTAACAAAGTAAAATGAGTGAGCTGAAGCTAAGCTGTTAAAGTTCAAGCTGTGACCCAATATGGAAATAAGAGGCACACAGTGGGAGAACTTTCTTTGTCTTAATACAGATATTTTCCAAAACCGATGTTTTCCCTCTCCGTTTAAAGAAAAAAAAAAGTGTCCACATGACCGTAGTTTGACAAAATATCTCTGTTTACACTAGAATACAAACAGACTCCAAACAGACAGTATGCGGCGATAAAGGCTACATCAACGACGCAACAATTCTGAGCATGTGCAGTGACTTTATGTTCCTTTCCTTTAGCAACATATACCATTGTTTCTGGCAGACTTTAAACTATGGGTCACATAACACTGGACACAGCACATTGTCACCCCGTTTGTTCATGGACTTTCCACATCCAGATATGATGTGCAAGGTACCCTGGGTGTGTTGGTTGTTGATGTTCTGGGACGCCATGTCAAATACATTTCGGTTTTCACAGGAAACGTACAGTTTGCATACAGTCTCTTTCAGAATTAAAGCATTACATTGGTACAACACCACAAATCAAAGTTTTTGTTCCTCAACAATAAACACACATGGTCAGGTTTAGGAAAAAAGAACAGGGTTTGGCTTTACAATCTTACTGGAAGCAAACACCGACCTCCTGGAAGAAAGTTGTTGGAGCCATCCACCACCCCTCCTGCCCGCCCTACTCAGACTCTCGGCGCCTTAACGTTTGTTGTTGTCCCACTGTGTTTCCCTCTGACGCCACCTAGCACTGTTAAACAATAGCGGCAACTGGCCGCGTATCATGCTGACGTTAAAGGACAGCTTTTTGTAGTTTCTGATGCTGCAAGTCACTGCCCAAGTGCCGGATTTCAACGACTTCGGAGTGAGACCAGGCTCTAAGACAAAGTGATGGCCAAATGAAGCCTCATGGAGCATTTTCTTTATTTCATAGGCCCACTAGATGGCGCTTTCTGTTCAACAAAAGGTTGAAAGCACACTGAATTGCCATTCTTTGAGCCTCTCTCTTTAAACCATGAGCGCCATCTAGTGGGCTCAGAAAATAAAGAAAATGCTTCATGAGGCTTCACTTGGCCATCACTACTAATATGGAATCAAAGTGCCATCAGATAATTTTAGCCATACTCCATCAGCAGTTCCCAGTCAGCTTCAACAGCAATGAAGAGAGAGGTGTGTTGGTGTTGCTTCACCATTGTAGGGTCTATCAATGGAAACACATGAACGACGCCACCAAGCACGGTTAAACAATAATGGCAACCGGCCTTTTATCATGCCAACGTGAAAGGACAGATTTTTTCATCTGTGTCTGACGCCAGAAGTCACTGACCAAGAGCTGGCTTTCAATGACTTCGGAGTGAGACTGGGTTGGCACAGCAGATGCCTTCATTCATCTATGAAGTGGCGGAAATGTAAGATGTATGCTGATTACACAGGGCAACACTGTGCATGCATGAACTGATTGCCCCCCAAATACTTTGTTTTTATGTCCACATGGACAAAAAGTAAGTTTTGAAAAATCTGCACCTTCAAAGGCGTTTTTCCAAAATCTCGTCCAGGTGGACGAGAGGCCAAAACACAGAGGAAATTACGTTTTCAGAAATATCTGTTGCCCCTTTAGTGTTGTCAGCTCCTCCCCTTCCCATCCACACACGCACGCACGCACGCACGCACGCACGCACGCACGCACGCACGCACGCACACACACACACACACACACACACACACACACACACACACACACACACACACACACACAGTAAGGTAATTAGCTCACGTCTCCCTGACACCTGCCTTATTACTGGAAAGATCCAACAGATGGAAACACTGCAGAGAATATGTGATTTTGTGATTATAGCTAACAAACACTGAACATGCAGTGGCAGACTGGTGTCCAACAGATGCACGGCAATGCACTAAAACACAAACACACACACACACACACACACACACACACACACACACACACACACACACACACACACACACACACACACACACACACACACACAGTTTAGCTCAAAGTCAACAGTCAGACAGAAGAAGCCAGATGCTGTCTTATTAAACCCTCACACTGTACAACACGGGCGCTCCAGCTCTCCCTCCTTCTCTCTTTCCAACCCTGTCTTCTCCTCCCCTCTCTCACTCCATCCAGCTCTCCACTCTCCCTCCCCATCAGCACAGGCCAGCTAATAGGGAGCAGTGGAAACAATAGCACTTTGAAACAGTAGACCGGTGCGCTATGAATGATATCATCTCCAAGCTCTCTTCTCACACACATACAGTGCATACACCCCGAGGATAGGAGATATGTGTGGCTGCTTGTATGACCTTGAATCGGTTAAATGTCATGTCTGTGCATAATGAGAGCGACTAATGCTGCTTCGTGCCTTCGGGGAGGGATGGAGGGATGGATGGGGAGAAGGTGAACATTGTGTAGAGGTTGCTCTGACTTTTTGTGATGGAAGGATGATGACAGCTGACAGAGGACGTGCTGGAAGTTTGTAAAAGCCTCAGAAAATGGAGCAGGGAGCGAAGCAGAAAATGACAGAGACAGACGCAGATGTAAAGAGAGAGGAGGTGTGGGAATAAACACAAAGTGAGGGAAAAGAGATGGGGCAATAGAGGGGATGATAAGAGTGAGATAAATGCTACATCTGTTCCAGGAGAGACAGAGGTGGAGAGAGAGCGGCGGTCACACGGGGACAGACAGAAAGAAGTGAGAGGAGTGGTGAAGATGAAGTATTTCTGTTATCCCACTGGCGGAAACCAAAATACGGAAGTATAACAGCAGATTTTGTGCGTTACAATCTGATGTGATTAGCTGGTAAAATTCATTCAAAGTGACAACTGTGTCTCTTTCTGAGACGAGGTGTGTAAAAAACTACACCTTTGTATTCGTATTTAAAGAGCACTTTGAAAAATCTTAATTATAAGGTGTTTGTTTTTTCGATGAAACAGGTGACGAGACCTTGGAGGAGGTTTAGAAAAGTACAGCACAACAAAAACACCTTTTAAAATTTCTTCATCAGCTGAGAAATGGTTGCCAAACACTCCTTCATGAGCAATTTGAAAATGCACACTGAAAGAGAAGGAGCCCTCTGTGAGTGTATTCAGCACCAAGGACAGAGGCAGAGGCAGCGTGGAGGGAACGACAAACCGTCTACGGCGAGCCGAACAGCCTGGAAAGAGAGTTCACAGCAAAACACAAGAGCCGGTCACAAGTCAGGCAACTGCTCAGCACTGACAGCACAGCCACACACCGTCACCTGAACAAGGTCGATTCAGCCGTTCTAGCACTCGGAGTAAAGAGTGGGCTTTGCTGCATTTGTGGTCTCTGAGTACTTTGTGATGTGTCTGTAGTGTTAACTCTCATTCATACTCCCTTTATGAAAACAGATTCTTTCATTTCAAACATTGCGACCACCACTGCCCACATCCTTCCATGCGTTCTTTACGTTAGCATCCAATAGATGGCAGTAGAGGGTGACAACAACAACCATGGTGACAGTGGAGGAGGTTGTAATAATGTACCTTTAACAGAGGCAGTATTGGAGATAGCTGAGGTCTGTGAGGCCAGAGAATGTTTTTAAATCCCCAAATTAAATCTGGTAACGGATAATGGTTAACGATTCGTTTTCCATTTTTCTTTTCTTTATTATCAAAAAAAAAAAAGGGAAACGGATCGTTTTTTCCTTTATCGTTTGGTCATTTCAAAACAAAAAACAGATAATGGTTGGTTTTCCGGGTTTCAATTTGTTATTTCGAAACGAAAACAAATGGCTGCGCAGTACATGGACCGTCACTCCCTCTCCTCTCTCGCTGTGCGCAGGAGTTGGTGTCGACAAGTGATTTTGGCTGCGTTCAGACTGCAGGCGAATCTGATTCAAATCTGATTCCTCCTCAGATCCGATTTTTGACTGCTGACTGTCCACACTGGTTTTAGCAAGTGTCCAAATCGGATTTGGCTCTGTTCATACTGAGCCACATTATTGACCAGTCTGACAGGTTGCTGTGGAGCGGAGGCGTCATCCAGCGTTTATTGTGTGATGTCATATAAGGAGCTGTTCAGACTCAGACACATCTGTCCAAATGCGATTTGTGAATGTGCTGCTGTGCTTTTGTCTGGATTCATAAGCGTTCAGAAAACGCGCACAAATACAGACAAATGAATGCAGAGTTCGGACAGAGGGCTCCGTCTGTATATGTATCTAACACAGAGAATAAATGAGGCAGTAAAACATAATCCAGCCACGACCTCGGCTGTTTGCAACCCCGCACTGTGTCTCTTCACAGTAAACCCATCTATCCAAGCAAAGGCATCAAAACAACATTCATATAATTTAATAAATGAAGATATTTGCTTTCATTTATTTTACTTTAACTTGGCTTTGCACAGTATTTGTTGGGTACTATCAAAGCCGAGTGCTCGTGTTTCACACACCAAATTTCAGGCAGTAACCTCCTCAAAGCCGTGAATAAGTAGTGTTACCAGACACCACCAGTGCAACAGCAGCATAGCACAACCTGCAGTGCAAAGTGTGCAAACCTCACCTCATATAACTAAAAGATAAACCGAACAGAAATCATTTGAAATGTCAAAAGCAGAAGAAAAAATAATGTTGGCATTACGTGCAGAATCAAAAGCATTCCCACAATCCATTAAGAATTATCAAGACTCCCCTGTCAGACAGGCCATGCAGTGATGGTAAAGGATCCACCAAGGATCAATAACTCAGTGTTTCCCTCCACACGTTGTAATAAATGATCGCCCTGTGCCTGGATCTGAGCCATCGCAACATATTGGTTGAGATACTAATATGAGCCCACAGTTCATTCAATTACCAGTCCCTGTCTAAACACACTCACCACAGCCGCTGTCTCAGCCTTGAGATATTTGCACAGATGATATGTACTGAGCCAAATTCAATTACATGCGCGCACAACAAATGGTGCTTAAGCGATGATGGTGATATAGTCTCCGACTGAAACGGGGCTTATGTACACAGGCAAACATGGCCGTCCATTTCAGGTAAATATCTGCTGTTTGACAAAGATCTCTGAGCAAATCCACTGTATTCTTTATTAAACCTGGATTTCAATGACAGCGTGGCTCAGTGGGTACAGCAGCCACACTGATACAGTCGAATATAAACACACACGAGTGGTGGGGGAAAGAATCAAAACAGCACAATTTTTGTGTGGCAAAACTGTATCAATACACAAACGCCAAGTATCGATTTCTTTATAACATAAATTATTGATACTACAAGTACCAACTAAACCTAGAACATGCAATAAAAGTAATCAAAGTGAGATGGACAGACCAAAAACTTTTTATCTTATCAGATGAAACAGTTGTTGATGAAGTTTTCCTTTTGAGACACAATTAAGAGTTGAAAAAGATAATAAATCAAAATATATTTGAACGCAATATTCTTAATATCGCAATCATGACTTATCGTGTCGTATCGTGACAATATCGTATCATCGCGGGGTTCACGGCCATTCGTTTTTCGTTTTGAAATAACAATTTGAAACACGGAAAACCAACCATCATCCGTTTTTTGTTTTGAAATGTCCAAACGAAAAAGGAAAAAAATGATCCGTCTCCCGTTTTTTTATTTGATAATAAAGAAAAGAAAAACAGAAAACGAATCGTTATCCATTATCCGTTATCCAATTTAATTTGGGAATTTAAAAAAAAAACCTGTGGGAAACTCCTTCCTCTATTTTTCACCACAAGCGAGCCACCACTTTTTTTTCCAGAGCTCTCTGATGACACACATCTCTTGACGGGTCGTTCGTGAAACACATAAGAGCTATGAAATGTACAGAGCATGTACATTTCCTATAACTACTAGAATATTGCTTTATCTGACATGTTATGCTAATAAATAACTTTTCTAACTAATCTAGGTCACTCTACATGGACAGCAACTAACAGCATACCACATACCACAGTACATGTCCGCAAAAAATGAAATGCAATACGTGAATTAATAAAAAGTTTTATTACCATGGACCAAACGTTCCTTTTCGTCCGCCAGCTTTCTGTGAAAGTGACGTCAATTTCAGTCAAGTCAACAACTCCTGTTCCAAAATTATCTCCGAATTTTCAATTTGTTATTTCGAAATGACCGCTAAGTACACGGACCGTTCCCATCGACAGTGTTGCTTTTATCCTTTACGACCGAAAGCAAAGCAGAGAGGGGTGGCAGCTTCTTCTGTAACAGATTTTGTTCAATGATCATATAATATTGTCTCATATTGATCACAGGCCCCAGAGCCACATCAAACAGAAATCGTACCGGGGCAGACTTCGTAAAATCGGCAAATATCGTATCATTGTGCAGAGAGTCGATATTGTATCATGATGAAACCATTAATTTGCAACCCTAATTAATACCATGATGTGTTTGGTGTTGCCACATGACAACCACTTCATTATCTCAGCATCCGTTTCCTCTTTGTCATGAGAGACGGGGGATACCGCCTACTCTGATCACCTAAAAACAGAAGTTTAAATTAGCCAGTGACTCAGTGAGCCTCTACAATCCCTCTGTGGTTTTGATGGCAGTCCTATGTGGAGCTGCAGGCAATGAGACACGTCTCATTATGTGGAAAATCGCACTGGCTCAGCCGATGTCACGCCAGGCAATAAGACAGTCGCGTCGTCTTTCAATGCAATTTAAACGTCTACGAGACAATTGGAAACAACAGTGGCACTTTAGAGATCACGACCAGAGAAGAGCAAATTGGACAGTTGGCTTTTCAAGTCTGTATCAAATGCTCTGTAAAGTTTTAATGTGTCCGCAGAGGGAGAGAAGAGGCAGCTCAGATATAATACATCATAACACACATGCCTTTTCCACACACTCAGAATTTCCTCCTGCAGACATACAGACACACTGAACATACTTCTCTGTTCATCAAACACTCCTTTTAACAGCCATCCATGTTGATGTCACCCCTCATCTGTTTAAAGTCAGAGACTGTGTGGTGAAACAGCGATCATGATTGAAATTGCCAGTCATTAAAAACCAAGAGCAAACTTTATCCCCGCACTTAAGGCAAATGAAAAGCCATCATTAGAGGAAGCGGCCGTAATGCAAATTGTATCCTGACGAAGATCAGAACGACAAGAAAAAAAAAAAAAAGAAAAAACAGAAGAGCCGCCAGCATCTAAATGATTCATCAGCTGTGAAATATTAAGGAGCTGTAAATCAGGGTGGAGAGGAGAGGGAGGAGTAGACCTGTAACTTAAACTGAGCTGACGAGCCCTTGGCTAATTAAGGACAGAGGGAGACAGGGAGCAGAGGAAAGAGGCTGACCGACCGAAAGCAAGAAAGAAGAATGTGACACAAACATGAAAGATAATGAGGTGCAGAGAAGATGAGGAACAGCAGCGAGATAATTAGTTCAGGATAAATACTGAAAAAAGGGCTGGACAGGAAGTGCGCATGTCAAACATCCACCTTCACATTTCTTTGATATTAGCATGATCTCTAAGTGATTTGTTAATGAGAATAATATTTGTAAATTATTTTTTTTATTATGCCTATTATTATATTATTGCCTAATGTTAGCTTTTTACTTCTGGCCATTGCATTTAGCTCTCTTTAACTTGCTCTTTCCATTATATAATCTGGCAAGAATAACAAAATAAATACATTTGTTCAAAGACAGCTCTTAAATGCACTATAAAGCTTGTTAAAACTATGATATGAAGTCATCCTCCACTCCTGTTGCACTCTCTCTCTAGAACTGGGCGATAAATTGATTTTGTCGATTAATTTGAATTCATGGTTTAGGATTCAATTGTCACTGTAACTTTGGTTATTACAGTACAGAACCACCACTGCTTCCTTCAGCTCCAGTAGTTCATGTGTTTCCATTAATAGACCCTATAACGGTGGACCAACGCCAACACACCATCCTTGTCTAATCGGGCTGAGCAGGATCCTGCAGGCAGGTCTTCCACCTGTGGAGTTTTATTTGCGGCACCACAGTGTGACTGACCTGCATATTAATTCACTTGTTGTGTAACCCAAAGCACATGTTGCTAACGGCCTATGGCTAAAAGTTTCCGGTGGAACTTTGGCTCCACATTAGTAGGGCTGCAATGATATGTCGACTAATCGATGACTAATCGACTATTAGACTATTTTAGTAGTCGGCTTATCGGTTTGAGTAATTTTTAAAAGATAAGTACTATAAAAATACCCCAAAATACTCTTATTGCAGCTTCTTACATTCAAATATTGGCAGCTTTACACACTCTCCCATGAGGGTGAACTAAAACCCTTTGGTGTGAGTACGAAAAGACATAATTTTGGGGTGTGGGAGACACAGACCGACATTTTTCAACATTTTAAAACATTTTTCAATAAAATAATTAGTCGACTAATCGAAGAAATAATCGACAGATTAGTCAACAATGAAAATAATACATTAGAGCCCCGTTTCACTCTGAAGTCACTGAAATCTGGTGCATGGACAGTGACTTGCTGCGTCAGAAACCAACAAAACAAGGCATCTTTTAACGTCAGCATGATACGCAGTTATAGTGTAATGACCCTCGGCGGGGTCAAAGGGGAAAGTTAAGGCGGCGAAAGTATGACTGGGGCAAGTGGGAGCAACGGTGGATGGGTCCAGCAAACACCGACTTTCACCCCGGAGAGCGGTGTTGGCATCCCGTAAGATTCTAAATCCAAACTGTTCTTTTTTCCTCAACCGGACCATGTGCGTTTGTTGTTGGAGGAAAAAAAAAACGTCAATTTGTGGTGTTAATTTTGAAAGAGACTGTAAATTAACGTTACATTTCCTGTGAAAACGGAAGTGTATCTTGAAAGAAGACAATGCATGTAACAGGCAGAACGTCAACAACCAACACACCCAGGGTACCTTGCACGTCTTATGTGGCCGTGGAAAGTCCATGAGCAAACATCAATATGTGACGAGGTCGGAGTGAGAATGCGAAGAATGCGTTGCTTTACGTACGAAAATGTATACGTCCGTTTCAAGTGATGTTACCGTCGCTGCCCACATACTTCCATGCCTCCTTTACGTTGGCAAAGATGTTAACCAATACACCAACCAGGGGGCAGCCCAGAGTCAAAAGTTTATGACAATAACAAACTCAAGAACAAACATGGTGACTGTGGAGGAGATATTGATAATGCACCTCTTGCATAAAAGACAAAAACAGAGGCAGCGCTGTAGGACGCCGTGGACGGTGATGCTGTGAAATGCATCGCGATACTCAAGTGAAGTTCCAGGTCTCATTATTGACATCTACCTGATGCTTGTCGTTATAATCGTTGTGCTGACATTATCAGATAAGTGCAAGATGTCTTGTTTTACTCCAAAAAGTGTGAGTTGACCTGGATATGAAGCGTTTGTAGCGCAAAACAAAATGTTAGTTATAAGGAGATAAGACAGAGCCCTTTCCTCCTCTCCTCCCCCCTCTGAAATAAAAAATCAAGAGTGGCAGTAATATTTCAGTGTTAACGTGGTATGATGATACATTAAAGCAAAAAATATGTCCATTGCCAGTTTAAGAGAAAAATCATATCACCCAGCCCTAACGCTCTCTCCTCCCCACACACCTTCCCTGGCCCCACAGAGGTCAGAGCCTCAGCTTCTGTTCACTAAGGTGAAGGAGACCCACAGGAACGTCCACTATGCACAGTGACAGTGTGCCAATAGGCCATCGCAGCCCATTGAGCCCTGCGGCAATCCTGCTAAATCAACAACCCTTCAGATCAAGAGGAAAAAGCCAGCTGCACAGCCACTATCGGGCCGGGACACAGGAGCTATCGGATCAGAAAACAGAGCTGGGAACTTAGCGGGGACTGCAGCTCATCTCTGATGATTAGATCACACGGAGCAGAGCAGAGAGGAGGAGAGAGCTGACAAGAGGAGAAGCCTGGAGCTGCCAGGCCACACAGTCTTCAGCATTGACCGCAGCAGCTCATCAGAGCCGCTCTGCTGAGTGCAGAGCCCACGGTGGGGACTGGGCATTTTACTGTTGTGACACATCGCTTTCTCTACCATCCCTCTCCAATCACAAACCCTGTCAACACAGCACGCAAAAGGCTTCAGAACCAGTTTCCAATCAACATCTCCTCGCCTGCGGCTCTGGTGCTGAGCTCGAGTGGCAGCACTTTTGATTTTATTTTGCTGAATCACGAGTCTTGTCGTACACTAACACTCAATAGAAACATAATGGTCTGTCGCACTTTCTATCAGTGTATGGTTTGGAATACATTCGGCCTGTTTATAAAAGACTGTCTCACTTGGGGGAATCGCCTTTATTTAGATTTTTGTGATGCAATATTCAACAGACTGTCCCCTAATAGGAAAGCTGGGGGAACAGATTGTAGTCCCCACTGCTGAATGCTTACATTGAGATGTAAATGAAGATGTTTATGCACTGATTAGGCACTAATGAAACCCTCATGACATGTAGAATAACTCATAATTGGACCCGGCTGCAATAATGGAAAATCTTGTACCTTCAGAATGCAAACTTTTCAACATCTACCATATGCACGTCTTGTCTTGATTGCCCGGCAATTCATCAGCTGTGTATTGTCTGTTGTTTGGTGCAATTATGTGCAATTTGTGAAGACTTTGTTTCATGAGGATTCATCTGAGAGCTCGTGTTGAAACAATAACTTAACGTCTCGCGCGTCATTCTCAGATATGTTAAGCTGCCGACTGTCATAAAATGGACAGAGTGAAAGATGTGTTCTCTCTGCTGAATGACTTCCAGAGAGCCGGCTCACACAACTATGAATGACACTTTCCATCACATTGACATTTTCATTTTCCACTCTAAGTTAAAAATAGAAATAGATGAATGCGTGTTTCTCCCTCTCAAGATGTATTGTTTGCATCTGTGTGCCTACATGTCTGTCTGCATTTGTCTGTGTAGTCTTTAGTTTGTTACCAGTGTATCAGCAAAACATCAGCATTGTAAATGGTCTAAAGTGACGAGTCTGGGCTGGAAACATCCATATTTGGATAATGAGCTGTATCATAAAGAGCTCTCGGAGCAGATGTCTGACAACACACGCAGCGGGAGCTACCTCTCTGTACACTTCACAAATCAACACTAATGTAATTTACATATATTTCTGGAGAATTTCAACAGTTAGAGATGACTGGTCTGTTAGCCGTTGGACCTCGGTGAGTTAAAACTTGCCATGTGCAGTGAGAAGCAATTTCTGCTCTCATCTTCCTGATGGCCAATTAACAGAGTTTCAGGGTGACAGCCGGGAAAGATGTGACGGCGTCGTTACTCAACAAGGACAAGATGAGAGATGGAGCAGCAGGTGCTGGGACTCAATGTGACCTAAAACCCCACTCTCAGAACCAGTGTCGTCCAAATCACTACACAAGCACACACACACATGCCGCTTTGATCCAAAAACGCATATCAGCCCAAGTGCTTACACCCCATCTCTTCTCTACTGATCAGATTGCCTGCCCTTGTTTCAGTCCTTGCTGCTGTTCCCCCTGGATCTTATTAAAGTCTTACACAAGTGCAGCAAACATCACAACAGCTGGAGAGGCCCACGGTGAGAAGTGGGAGGGTGTGAAACCCAAAAACTGACTGACACTGTTACCACCTGAAGAAAGAAGAAAGTGTGATATTGCAGAGTGTCTTCTACTCACTACTGAAAGGTAAAGACTGAGTTTGGGGATAAAATGGGTCATCAACATTCCTGGAGTGTTATTTATTGCTGACAGGTGGAGGTGACGAGTGAAGTCAGTGATCTCATCCCATATTTCCGCTCTTATATTTTTCCAATCAGATCTGTGCCACTTTCATATGTGGTCCTAAATCTGATACATATCTGATCACTAGCCATGCGACTGCTTCTATCTATCTATCCTACACAGATGTGTGTGACATAACATGTAAGGCCTTTTCATTCACACTGATGTCAGATATGGGTCACTTCAAACATGAATCTGAACCGTCTAGGAAGAATGATCAGATCTGGGGGAATAAATCGGAACTGAGCATTTAGTAGTGATGGCCAAATGAAGCCTCATGAAGCATTGTCTATATTTTCTGAGCCCACTAGATGGCGCTCATCGTTTAAAGAGAGAGGCTCAAAGAATGGCAATTCAGTGAAGCTTTCAACCTTTTGTTGAACAAAAAGCGCCATCTAGTGGGCTCAGGAAATAAAGAAAATGCTTCATGAGGCTTCATTTGGCCATCACTAGCATTTAGCCCTGTGAGTCTAAAACGTCTAAAAGGCTTGTCCTAGCCTGTGCAGGGCTGTGAAGTCCACCTTCTACATCCTCTGAGCTAAACATCAGCCTTAAGACAGTTGTTCAACAACAAGCTGATAATGAACACATAAGATGCCTATATAACGTACACAGCTAAACAACACTTGATACATTCGTCTGCTGCTGCTGACTGATTTGAATCCCTGGATTAAAAAGAGCCAGATTTAGAGCTGGTCATGATGTCAATTTGGGGTTATTGCTGAGGTATGAGCGGCACAGCGGGCTGCTGGTGACAGACAGATGGACAGACAGTTTGAGTGAATGACAGACTGGAGGGCAAAGGCCTTTGTCTTTGTGACCTGGTAAATTGTGTGCATGCATGCATTCAGTCTAGAGAGGGTGTACCTGCACGTAATAAAGTGAGGGACACACAGTGAGGAAAAGAATAAACTTGCATGTATATTTGACATTACAGGAAGTGGAGGTGGAGCCAGAAGAGAAATCAGATGAGACATTAAAACAAACACGACAGACTCCTTTTGAAACCTCAAGTCAAACAATGTTATTCTGTTGTCGTGTGATGCCGTCCAGTGTCATTGATGGATGACCCCTGGCACACACACACCCACGCCCTCCGAGCTGCACGCCGGAGCCATTAGGCGGAGATCTATTAGAAAGCTAGCATTAAGAATGAATGGAGTGGCTCTGCATCCTATTAATTAAGCAGGGTGTCTATTGAGCTCTGGTGGCAGCCATATTAAATGCAAGCCTAATGTCATCAATCAGAGAGTCAGCCTCATGTGCGCGTGCACACCAATACACACTGGTTTACCAGCATAGGTCACAACAGAAAAACACACATGCATGCTCACACACATAGCACACAAATACACACTTCCTATCTGTCTGTGACTGACCTGATTCCCGGCCCAGCTCACAGCCCAGTTCAGCCGAGACAAACTCATTTTAAAGAGTCTGGTCACGTGCTTTAAGAGGATTAGTTTAGTTGTTTTGTTTTGTTTTGTTTTGTTTTGTTTAATCTCACGTCTTCAAGAGCCACATGCAGCTATGGCAACAATGCTGTTAAAACTTAATTCCTGCTCATAAGAAATGGCCACATAGTGCTACTAGATGTCAACTCCACTTTCAACAAGCAATGCTCATCTTAGGGATTACAACTGAGTTAGATCATTGGTTCCCAACTGGTGGGTCGTACAGTGAATTCCCAGCACAGAGATTTTATTTTGATGTACTGTTTCCTGCTGTAGATAGAGTGACTAACGGACAGCTACTTGGCAGAGGCAGGACACTAGCTTGATGACCTTGAACTAATGACTAAGGAGAGATCTGGACTTCATGGCTGGACCAGTTGGGAACCACTGCGTTGAATGGTTTCTGGTGTTGCTAAGAAAACATCTCTACCATAGACTGTGTATACAGATGGACAACATGACAGCTTCCCCAAAAGTGAAGCCAAAACATTTCAATCGCCCCCTGGTGGCTGGCTGCAGTATAGGTCATACAACCCCGCCCACTTCGTGGTAGTAGACAGGACATGGGCCAAACTAAAAAAACTCCAAGTAGACAAATGTTTTTTTCTTAAAGATGGATTCTGTCATTTTTCTGACAAGTTTAGTTTTAATTGGTTATTTAATGCGATTGGTTGGCCGAGAAACTTGATACCGTGGCGATCGCAACTGCTGAGACTCTGGCTCCGAATGACATCACCAGAGCAAGATGGTAGCTGCTGTACCAGGGATATTTTAGCTTCACTTCTGTACAGTGGGGGGAAGTGGAGACACGTCATCCATCTTTATACACAGTCTTCGGTCTCTTCAACTAAATGTCTTATCATGTCTCGACTTTTCTTTAACAGCTTTTCAAAAATAAAAAAAATCTAAAAATAAATAAATTAAACCTAACCTGATCATCCACTGCCAGCTAGTGATGGCCAAATGAAGCCTCATGAAGCATTGTCTTTATTTTCTGAGCCCACTAGATGGCGCTTTTTGTTCAACAAAAGGTTGAAAGCACACTGAATTGCCATTCTTTGAGCTTCTCTCTTTAAACCATGAGCGCCATCTAGTGGGCTCAGAAAGTAAAGAAAATGCTTCATGAGGCTTCATTTGGCCATCACTACTGACAGCGTGTCACTCAAAGCAACTACACCCTAAATTATGCGTAACTTCAACCTTAATAAACTTACAGGGGTGGGTTATATAAACACTGTGACTGTGGCATTTTAATGAGTGGCTATTCAAAACACTGCAGTTTTTGGCACTTTCACTCCGGCTTCATTTTTCAGCCCTGCAGGTTGCCACTTGTGCGATACTTAAGTCTGCTAAGTAATCAAGTCTGTATAGCCCCATGTGGCTACAGAAGCTGTCTGTGCTCAGTAATCTCTAAGCAGTCTGCAGATAAGCTTGTAACAATGTCCTGAATGCATTGTAAAAATCACCTTGTTAGCACCAGGAAACCAATCAAGCATCTAGTATCTTTCACACATTATCAAGATGTAACCATGTAAAACACAGCTACAGTAGAAACCCAGAATTAGCGCAGGCTATACAGGCTTAGAGCTACAGCTGTAAGTCTGTTCAGGACCGATGCAAGCCAGACAGGGCCCCACCAGAGGCCTCTGATTAACACAGCGAGATAAAACCCTTCTGAATGGTCCCTTATCTCGCAGTCCACAATGCAATCTCATTTCCTCTGTTCCAAGATACATTAGATAACATCATTACCATGGCTGTAACCGTGAATTAAAACTGTCCTGATTACTTCTGCACAATGCTGGCCTTTCAGCACAGCAACCAGGCAAAGTGAATTATCCATTGAATTGGCACATCATCTAGTAATTCTTCTGATGTGACCTATTGTGTTGACCTTTCTGCCAGCAGCTGCTTTGATTGAGGAAGGCTTCAAAGGGGAAATCTCTCACTGTGAAAGGTCCATCAGTGGTTTAAATCACACGTCACTTGCTTCTGCTGAAGCGGTTTGGCAGACTTCATCTGGTCATGCAGACGCAAGAGAAGGAAGAAGGAAGAGAGTGGGGAATCACTATTTTCACTCTGATTCAATAGATAGATAGATGTTATTTTTTCGCTATTGTCTATTTGTTTCTCCTGTCATGTCATGATCTGGGTCATGTGATGGCCTCCTCTTGGTTCCTGTTACTATACAGGTGGGGCCATACCTGTGTTGTGGGTCTTGTTCACAAGTGAGGGTCGAATGGAGCGTGAGATGGACTGGCAGTTTGGTGCGGCTTCTGCAGTGTGGGCGCTGTGCCGGTCCGTCGTGGTGAAAAGAGAGATGATCCAGAAGGCGACGTCTTTGATTTACCGGTCCATCTACGTCCCAAGATCGTGGATACAGGCGGTTGAAATTTGTTCCCTCCGTGGGGTGTCTGGGCTCAGCCTTAGAGATAGGGTAAGGAGTTCGGACATCTGCAGGGAGCTCAGAGTAGAGCCGCTGCTTCTTTGGGTCAGTTGAAGTGGCTCGGGCATTTGATCAGGATCCTCCTGGGCACGTCCCACTGGTAGGAGGCCCCGAGGCAGACCCAGAACACGCTGGAGGGATTATACATCTTATCTGGGGCGAGTACACCTTGGGGTCCCCCAGGAGCAGCTGGAAAGTGTTGCTGGGGAGAGGGACGTCTGGGGTGGGGCTTGGCCTGCTGCCCCCACGTCCTGGCCTCGGATAAGCGGATGAAAATGGATGTATGGATTGCCTTCTTTGTCAAGCAAAAGTATGTCTATGCCTTAAAAATTCTAATCTTCATTGACTAAAAAAATGAAAAGGGGAATTATTTTGAGAGAAATTTACATTTTAATTGAGGGTCCTTCAAAAATATTTTAATAGAATATAAAATATTGAAATTGCTTGTATTCAAAGTCATGCTGGGCAGTTATTTTGTTTAATTTTGTTCTGTTTTTATATGTTTTAGTCTTCAAACTGTGGCCAAGATAGCAACAGCACAGACTTATCAACTTTAAGAATTAATTACCATCTCGTAAGATATGGGCAGAATGCGTAAAAAATAATAAATTAAAGCAAGAGAGAGCTTCAGAGGAAGAGGGAGAGCTAGTGAGGGGGCAGATAGATGACCTGCTGTCAGCACCAGGAGAGTGCAATACAATGCCTATCAGCTGCTTGTTGCTTCATTTACAACATCACAGCATCCATTATCATCAATTAAACTGGTGGCCTGGAGGCTTGCATACACACACACACAGCAGTCAGTCAATAAATGGATCATTCCAGGCCAAATAATGAACTAATTGGAAACAGTCAGGGGTCCAAATTAGAAGACGGAAGTCAGGAGAAATGGAAGTGGAGGGCAGAACAAGAAAAGCAATGAGAGAGGAAGGGGAGGATGGGGTATAGATTCAAGAGCAAAAGTAAATATGAGACAGAAAGGTGGAAAGGTACACTGAGGTAGACAAGAGGAGAGAAACAGGAGGCAGAAATCAGAGAGAAAGCAGCAGGAAAATAAGGTGGATATTGTGAAAGAAAAAGAGGAATGATGCTGGAAGGAGGTAAAGAATCAAGGAGGGCAGGAACACAGGAAAAGAACATGAGACAAAAAGGAGGCAACAAGGCTTATCTATGGTCACACAGACTGCTTCATCTCAGATAAGTTTTCTCCCCAACTTGAGATCATGTGCGTCGTTATCTCAGATCGTTCACCTCCTGCTCTTCAAATAGATTTCCAAAACTAAAATTTTAAAAGAAAGCTCTAGAGATTACCCCCACTGTTATCAAATGATGGGCACTTTTCACAAGCATTCTGCTCACATTCATTTCTTTTTAGTCAAAGCATTTCATTGAGAGCGGCGTCAGTTTGCACAGATCATAAGTAAATATATATAAATAAAGAAATTAGTGGAGATAAGATAATTAGTGCATTTACAAAACTGAAAAAAAGAGAAGATAAAGCACCCAACCCAGCCAACCTAGACACCCAAAACAAAATTGAAAAATCTTTCATTAAATTCGTAACATGAATCTGCAAATAGCATTACACTGATATCCTCTCCAGATATTAAATGAAAGGCTGCCAGATGGCGTCAAATAACTTCACCTGATCCTGTCCACATTAATTCCTTTTTAAGCACTAACGTGATGGGTAATGTCGCCAAGCGTAAGAGGAAATCATCTATTTTGTGCGGCAGAAGTAAAGTAAAACTGTATGCAAATTCTCCGTCGCTCAATTCAAAATCTTTCCAAAGTTTCTTTTACATTTTTTCGTCTGTCCTCTAAAATATTTCTTTAGGACCCTTGACGCTATCATTTTAATCTGATCTCACCCCAAAATCTGGCTCTTGGGCAGGGACTTCCAGCGTGAGACACCGAGGCAAGAAGCCGTTCTTTCAAGTCTGCATGAAACGCGGCTGGTCGCCATTTTGTGTAATGGCACCCAACAGCATCGGGGGAAACGCTGTGGGACAAGAACAAAAGTAGAGGCTGCGAAAGTCCATGTAGGGTACGTGGGGGGGGTTGGATCAGTACAACAACCACCAACTTCCAACCAAGAACCACTTCCTGTATGATAGTAAAGCCAAACCCTGATATTTTTCTTAAACATAACCACATGCAAGTTTTGTTAAAATGGACATGTATTTTTAAAGAAGACAATACATGTAACAGGCTGAAGTTGACACGGTGTCCAAGAACGTCAACAACCAACACACCCAGCGTACCTTGCACGTCATATTTGGACATGGAAAGTCCATGAGCAAACATCGATATGTGACGAGGTCAGAGTGAGAATGTGTTATTTCATCATATATCTGGATTAGTACCCTCCCTAGTTGCTAAAAACTTTCCTTTGGCGACCAAATCTGGTGCACGGCTTTACCCAACTTCCAGTTTTACTATTTGGCTGCAAAGCTGCTTTATCTAGAGCTGTCATGTCCTGTTTGGGTTTCTATGAAGGCTAGTACAGTACATGCACCCTGGTCTCATTACCTGCCATCTGACGGAAGCATTTATCTCTGCCTCAAACATACCAAAAACCTACCCTCTTATCAGTCACACCTGCAAATTTGGACACAGTTTAATGAATAAAAACTTTGGTTTTCAGGTTCCCTCATGGTATAGACTACCTGCAACCATGTGTCTGTCCCATCCACTGTTCAATGGGTCATTCTAGTTCCGGCTTGAAATATTTTGAAAAACCTTTTACTGGTAATTGCTTTGAATCTTTTACCCAACTCACAGATACATTCGGTACGCACAGGACCAACTTGTTTAAATACTCACAAAGCAAACATTTAACTTCCTATATCTCAATAACCCTACAGACAGATGTCTGTCATTAAACCCTGCCGTGAAACGATCGACGTCAGTTGTATGTTCTTTCATCTCAAACATAAGCTGATCCCTCGTATCAGCTACTGGAACCGCAGGGGAACAGGACCCAGATATTTATTATCCAGATGACATTTGAGCCTTGGCCCTCAGCAAGATACACTCCTCACACACACTTATGCAAGTAGTACATTGTATTCATATTTCCAAAACAAAACTAGGTAGAATTAACCCTGCAGTGGATCCTATACAGTATGTCCCAAATGCAAAGTACCACTGCCTCACCTCTGCACATGTCCCAGTCATGTCCTTTCCTAGCTGATTTTCATCTACCAGACATGACAAAAAAACCTGGAACAGTTGTGTGTTAAGGATGCAAACAAGACAGAAAGTGAGCAAGAAAGATTAGGTTCAACTACAACGGCAGCCAGAGGGAGAGTGAAAGAGCACATAGAGAGGGACATAAATTCAAACCAATTGAATAATGGAGGAGTGTTAATGGCCTTCCTAATTATAACCAGGCCTGCCATTAGCAGATGCTGGCTGACGATCTGCCACAGCTGGATAAATGCTGGCTCGGCAAAGCTTGGAGGGCTGTCGGTGGCTTTACACACACCTGCATGTACACATAGATACGAAACACCCGGGAAGATTCAGCACAGTCTGTGAGCAGAAGTTGATTAAACACGGAAGGAAATCCCTCTCACAAATGGAGGTTCATACATGTACAAGTGTGCGTCTCAGTGTGCATACCATATCCACATTCAAACACAGTCCCCAGGGTGCACGGGGCCTCAGGTGCCCTGATCCTAACGTCATTACCACCATGTCAACACGGTGCCTCATCATTACACTGCTTAACCAGACCACACTAGGCCAAGCCAAGGTCAACACTCACATACACACTGTGTAATATGTGTGTGTGCTGCAACACATCTGCTGTCTGGTCTGTTAACCGCCTCTATTTTTTTCTTAAACTAGCCCCTTCAAACCAAGACGGACTACGAGTCTGGGACACGACACACAGCACTGATAGTCACATTAACCTCGGTGTTCCTTGGAGGAAGTTTCAGATGTCCTTCTCTTTGTTTGTAGAAGTAAGGTTGGCAGAAAGCTGGCCTCTGCCAAGATTAGTGAGGGGAAGGAAGAAGATGGGGAAGTGTCTGATGATAGGTTCTGGAGCACATGGACGGTTGTGGCCATTAAACCGAAGCACAGCCACAGATACATCTGTTTGTTAAGTATAAATTACTGGGAGTTAAGTCTGCAACTAATTCAAAATTCTGAAACAATTCCCATCGTTGACAAGGGTGTTTATTCACTGCTAAAGTAATTAGGTGCAGAAGAAAACAGTGCAGGACGAAAGGCTGTTTAAAGCCTTAATTACAATTCGTGGCTCGACCTATTGATGGACAGATCATTTTTGGTAGACTGCATTAAGAAATGAGGGTGTAATGAAGTGTGTTCTCTGTGTAAGCTCGTATAGATGTGGGTGAATGCATCTGTGTGAATGTATGAAATCTTGGAACCCTTCGGCTATCGGTCATGCGACGATAAACCTCTTGGGGTAACGGCCAATATATCAGGGGCTGCAAGATGTTGAAGCTAGTCCCATTACCTACAGATTCAACATTTGTCGACACCTGTTTCTAGAGATTAGAATGCACATGGTTGTTATTGCACTCAGTGGTCCTCGAGTACGTGTGTGCATATGCGTGATGATGTAAGCTCCAGTCACCTTGAGGTGTGACATGGCCGACCTCTCACATGGTCCAGCAGGCGGGGGGATCGATCGAGTGTTTCCCCTCTGCTCCCTGAAGCCTGCTGCTCACCGAGCAAGAGCATGAGAGCTGGATTAGCACACCGCAAGATGCTCTCTCATCAGCCGGAAACTCAGGAGGGCAGGACACACACACACACACACACACATACACACACACACAGTCACCAGTTCTGTGAAAATCCAGGAGCCTGTAGGGAGTGTGAGCCTCTCCTGTCAACTGTAAAAACTAAAATAAGGCCATGAGGACCAGGCTCATGAATATATACCGAACATTTTCTCTAATCTTGAAGGACTTTTTTTGAGTTAAGAACATGATCAGGACTTTTCATAAATACCTTTGGCCATAAATGTGTATCTCATATACTTACAACACAGAATATGCTATAAAGAATACAGAGGAGGTTTGTGTCTTGGGGGTCGATAATGTACATTTTGGTGGTAAATCTTCGCCTGTGCTGCAAACTGAATTCTTTTTAATTGCTGTTACTTTACTTTGTTGTGTCTCTAGACCAGGGAAACTCAACTTGCTTTGTCCGGAGGCCACTTTGCAAAATAACAGCAGGTCAGGGACCAGTCAGCAGCCCTGCAGATGTATGCAGGGGTCTCTCTAGTATGTAAGGACATTTGGGGCTTGGCCTGGACCTCTGATGGGAGGTTTTCAGGGGAACCTTTCCTGGCACTTTTTTTTTGTAAAAGCTCTATCTTAATGCTTTATTAAACATTCTAGGACTTTAAACTGCTTTCAAATACCTGTGCGGCAACTCACTGCCTGCTGTCATTTCAATTGTTGAATTGCCGCCCACTTCAGTGTGCACAGAGTTTGCTCTTGCGTGCACACTTCATTGTATTGACCTTCTAGCGGTAGCTCCCTGGCTTTGGCCTATCAAATAGAAGGGGGTGGGCATCACAGAAGCAGAGAGACAGCAAGATGGAGTTGATAATGTTGGTGTCTGAATACTCGGAGACTAGCAACTTATAAGGCTAGTGATAACACTTCCACCAAACTTCACATGATTGGTAAAGTGTCCAAATATATGTAGAAATCTTTCTTCTGTTGTCTTGCTGCCGTTAGTGATGGCCAAATGAAGCCTCATGAAGCATTTTCTTTATTTTCTGAGCCCACTAGATGGCGCTTTTTTTTCAACAAACGCCTCTCTATTTAAACCATGAGCGCCGGGGAGTATCACTGCTCCAGATCATAAAATATGCACTGAGGAAGTGACTCTGTCCACTGCGTACATTGTCAATTAATTGGTATAATTATCATCATATACTATGATGATGTGACCCATTATTCAGTGGTAAACAATATTAGTGCTCACAGCCATTAAGTCTAATGTCTTCTTTCTCCAAACAGCATACTAATCACAGCTCACAGATAATTTGATTACAGTAGTCACTTCTCCTCTATAATCAGATTATAAAAACGGCTGTTGTTGTTATCTGCTCCTTTCATACACTAAACACAAACTGCAGATAGGACAGAGGAGGCGAGAGTGAACACTTTGTTCATCAGACAGCAGCAAAATGATGTTTTCCACCATCACTCGCATCCCTTCAGCTGCGTTGCTTCAGTATTCAAAATTATATCAGCACAATCAACTGTTTGCTGCCTCAGTCTGACAGCTGTTATTATCTTTACAAGCGTGCTCCTCAAGCTCCTGTTCGGGAGTGCAGAGCGGACACGGAGAGATAACATTGGCCGACAAACTGTAGTTAAAAAGCCCTTTAGTGGGCTGTCAAGATCTGCTTCAGTAGCAGGGATGTGTTAGCCGCACACTGTAAGGCGTACACAAATAAAAAGTGCTCTGATGTGCGACGACGCTTCGTTTTACTGAGAATTTATGACAAAGTCCAAAAAGTTGGTCATAAAATATCCTCAAAAACCTTTAGCCTGAAATGGATTTTATGACTCCTGCTGGTGCGTTTGCTTCACGGCAGACGACTCAGATGAGATCGGTCCATATCTTTTTACAGAAGGTCAAACCCCCCGGGTCCATACAAATGAGAACAGAGACTAGGAGTCACTTAGAAGGAAAGGATGCAATTTACAGCACCAACTCACAGAAACCAAAGTGACTCTGTCCTGTTTAAGACAGAGGCAACGGTGGTGTGCAGGGGACACAATTAGGCAGATTTTTCTCACAGCACTGCTGATGAAAGTAAAATGAATTACATGGATCCAGAACCACAGGCGACATGTCAGCGGGTGAACAATTACAAACCAAACCTGATTAGCTACAGAACATAATTTGTGTAAATTACAAATTACAGAAAACAGCAAAAAGAAGCAAATACAGGCATGCAGTGTTCAAATGTTCTACATACTGAGAAATTAATATTTTTTTCTTGTTTTATTTGTAGTACAACCAAATTAAATTAGATTTTTGGCATTTGGGGATGTTGGGGTGAGCATGAGTATTTGTTAGGACGTATATAGTCCAGTCAATCTGACTAAAAAACTATTCTTCTTACGCGGTCTGGGTGAAATGATGTTAATACTCCAACATATTTGATATCTTTCCTACATTTTGGGGGGGGTCAATCTTTTTAATAAAACCTTTTTAAGAGGATATTCTGATGCAGAAGTACTACTGCCCAACAACCATGGTTTTTTTGCCAGATTTTCCACTTACAGTTTGTGCCACACTTCTTCTTTGGGTGCATCTGCATCTAAACTGGGTGTAAATTATTCTGTATATATTTCATATCAATTACATCATCATTCGTTGTAAGATTGAGAGTTTTGCCATTAATCGGACCAGCGGCCCTTCCTCTTTTTTTCAAAGGGTCTCAGTCTGAGTGCTGATATGTGTCATAGTATTCATGGACAAATAAATGTGTATGTGCAGAAAACTGAATGTTAATTTGCTTTATAACCTAATTTTACTGACTTTTCTCTTTTATATTTATTTATTTATTTCAACTATGTAAAATGGGTGAAATGTTTTTTTACCTTGTTCATTGTTTGTCCTGTTTCACTCTCAGTGCAGCCAAATCAAATGAGATTTTGTGCCGAGGCGTTGAAGTGCTCTGAAGCACCACCTGATCCTTTACAGTTTACTGGGACAATAACAACAACAGGCATTGATTGGTGAACTGGTTGGAAGCAACATCTCTAAATGCCTGCTGTGAAAGAACATGCGCGCTGCTCTGCTGCTCCCGAGGACAGTTCAGTTGTTTGGGGAGGCCGTGCAGTGCAGGCTGCCGCGCAGCAAAATGGACAGGGATGGAATTATCTGTCAAAGTGACAGTGTGTGCGTTCTAAATGAGGTGTGTAAGATGATGTGTGTGAGACAGAATAAACATCATCACTCCAGACTGGGGCTCAGTCACACGTAGCCGGAGTGTGTATGATTTCTCCGGCATGAGTGAAGCCCCACGTGTGTGTGTGTGTGTGTGTGTTAGGTTAAAGTGTAATCAAAACTAGATTAAGGAATGACCCAGGGACAATGTGTGACCAGCAGATGGAGGGACATGCCAGCAGCCAGCACAGTGAATGAGTGAGTGAGTGAGTGAGTGAGTGGATTAGGTCATGTTTAATCAAATGTTTTGCATAAAATCAGCCCACATTGCTGTTTTTCTCTTGACGACATTACACTTTATTAAACAGCAGCGAGGCAGTCACAACATTTATCAACATTTGTAGCTAATGTCCTGTGAGGGAGACATTTGAGGTTTAATCAAACTAATGCTTTATTTACTCGCAGTGCAGAGAAGCAGAACTGTTGCTTATGAATATAGAGATTGATAAAAACAACGGGGGAGAAATGAAATCGTGACAGAATTGCGGAAGGCGATTTGATTTTTAACAGAAGCTGCACTGGGTGAGATTTCCATGACAAAGATCAGCCATCCTTTCAAGCTACATCGTAGAGATCGGAGCGTTCGGCACTGCAGGCTGCAAAGTTTGAGAAGTTACTTTAAATTACCACTTCAGACTGGCAGAGTGCAAAACTGCCTTGTGCGTGTTTAATATTTAATATTCAATTTATTTCATATTTATTGTGTAATTTAGTTTGCCCCTGAAATTAACGGCACTTTAGATCATCAAGCAAGAGAGAACTGAAGCAAAAAATAAAACATTACGAGCATAGCTGCGAATTTAAATAAAACATTGGGGGAAAGTGGAAAAGATCACGACAAAGACGAGCATCAGAGCTGACATTATCACCTCTTTATCTAATTAATACTTAGGGTTTAAAAATGATGAGTTAACTGTACCATGATTTAACTGTATTTCAATTTATGAATTAAAAGCAAAGAAAGGAGGAGACAGGAAATGGTGAAACTGAAAACAAGGAACTGAGAGCAGGTTTAAAAAGGCTCTCTTTAAGATTGAAGTGTCTTTGTGTCTATCTCTGTGTGTGTGTGTGTGTGTGTGTGTGTGTGTGTGTGTGTGTGTGTGTGTGTGTGTGCTGCAGCTGCAGGACAGAAAGGCCTAATTACGAGGGCTAAGGAGTGGGGACAGTGTGTGTCTGGAACACTTCACACAGAGAGCGAAGGAGAGACTAAGTGTTGACTAATTAAGTGATGCTGCAGCTCCAGTTGGCTTTACCTTGCTGAACAGCACAAAGAAATGCACCCACACACAATCCATTACTTTGTCTTTTCACAGGAAAGACAGACACTGTGTGTGATGTGAGGGGTGACATCAGCACTCGCACACTATGGGATAACACATGAGAGAAAGAGTGAGAGCAGACAGTAAAGTTGTGTGCTGACGGAGGGAGCACGAAGGGCCGGTTAAGAATGGTCACTATTTATGGTCAGTGGGACTACACACACACACACAAATACACACACACAAACTTTCAAACACTTCAAACTAAGACGCTCAAAATAAACTTTCACTGTACTTGTCACGTTGCTCAACACCTCCTTGCCCTACGACTGCTGCTGGAGTATAACCTCTGCACCGGGGAACAGCTGGTGAAAGTCCACTGCGCGCGCACACACACACACACACACACACACAGGGACAGGGCTTACTGTTGACATCACAGGGCTAACATCACCCAACAGTTATTAACAGGTTGGGGAGAGGGGCACCCAGAGCTCAATCAATTGTACATGTTAGCTATCAATTGTAGCTACATGTTAGCTATCAATTGTACATGTTAGCTTTCAACTGTAGCTACATGTTAGCTATCAATTGTACATGTTAGCTATCAACTGTAGCTACATGTTAGCTATCAATTGTACATGTTAGCTATCAACTGTAGCTACATGTTAGCTATCAATTGTACATGTTAGCTATCAATTGTACATGTTAGCTATCAACTGTAGCTACATGTTAGCTATCAATTGTACATGTTAGCTTTCAACTGTAGGTACATGTTAGCTATCAATTGTACATGTTAGCTATCAATTGTACATGTTAGCTATCAATTGTACATGTTAGCTGTCAATTGTACATGTTAGCTGTCAATTGCACATTAGCTTTCAACTGTAGCTACATGTTAGCTATCAATTGTACATGTTAGCTATCAATTGTACATGTTAGCTATCAATTGTACATGTTAGCTGTCAATTGCACATTAGCTTTCAACTGTAGCTACATGTTAGCTATCAATTGCACATGTTAGCTTTCAAATGTAACTACATGTTGCACTTTATCAGTATTACATCAACAGTGAGATGTGACACCAGATATGGTCTCAGATTTTGGATATCGCATTATGAGTCTTTTCTTGGTTTTAGGCTGCATTACGGTAAAGTGATGTAATTTTCCGAACTTACCAGACTGTTCAAGCTGTGCCATTATTTGCTTTTACCCACTTAGTCATTAGATCCAGTGTAACGTGAGACCGACAACTCCTTTTAGTCGGTAGCCTGACAGCTGTGTACCGTACAGGACACTTACTGCACCTCTGCCATTAGCCAACCGATGCTAAAGGGTTATGAGTTGTGCTCAAGCTTCTAAAGGTAATACAATAATAAGTCTGAATCCGAATGCCCAAGCTTCTTCTTTCAGGTTGTATTCAACATAATACTCTTATTTATGTAAATGAAATGTACTGAAACAAATGTATACGTCAATTTATTATGTTGGCTGTCAAAAAAGACGCTTGGCTGGTCAACTTTATTCATCTACCAGTCCCAGGGGGGGCTGTGGCTCAGAGGCAGAGTGGGTCGTCCATTAATTGGAAGATGGGCGGTTCGATGCGCATGTTGAAGTATCCAAGGGCAATATAGTGAACCCAAAATTGCTCCACATGATTGTCCCATGGGTGTGTGAATGGTTACTGGGTACCTTGTGTGTCATAAGAGACGAAGACGGGTTGAAAAAGCACCTCTATTTGACGACTTGGGAATGAGAACAGGTTGGGTGGGCCAACAACCAGTAGACTAGAATAAGTTAGTAGCCACTTAAATACTGCATTTCTTTTTCTTTGTATGGACAGTGAAGGTACCGGGCTGTGGACGCATATCTTGCGTTTGCTGCAGTTCATTCTCTGTGCATTGTATGTGTGTGAATGTGTGTGGACTCGACCTCAGATAAGACGTTATGGATCCATCACAGCACTAAACATTTAATTTTAAAAGATAACAAGAATCCTCACATGATATATCGACCTCATTGAAGCTCTACGGAGGAAGCGCTGTTTGTGTGGTGCAGATAATAAACCACGAGGGCTTTGCTTTTATATTACATCATGTGGAGATACCTGTTTGCTTTCATCTTCTATTCAGCACACAGACCTGCACCAACTGCTCCTGGCCCACTTTCCCTGCGTGGTTTCTTTGACTGGCTCTATAGACGATGGATCAGATAGTCTGCTCAGGTCCATTCATCATCTCTGTGCTGTGACACAGCTCTCCGAGGGACACGCAGGGTAAGCATCAGTGCTAATGTCGTATTCAAAAGGTGCCTCAACTTTGTTGCGCATCAACAGATGCCGACCTGTAGTCCATTTATCAGACTCAGAGTACAAAACGTCCATTTGACACATTGTCAGCAAAGAAACAAATAAAGGTGAGCGGAGGTATAAATGTGACAAAATCTTCACCTTCAGATTCCACTATCATGTTTCTCTGTCACCATCATCAAGTTCTTTCCATTTTTACCTGAACCTCATTTCCCAGAAGGCTTTGTTTGTTTATTGTGTAACCAATCAGTGGCCCAGAAGCCTGATTTGTGGTTATAGGGCTGAACTCGTAATGCTGGAGATGATTTAAAGGACCTGTCTCCGAGGCGACCATTATCTCCACCCCGCAGACTGGTGAGGTTGTCACAGTGACAGAAGTGCCCCTCCATTTTGAGATGCGAGAGCAGAGGAACCAAGATCAGTCCTCTCTCTGTTACTCTTTCTTTTCTCTTTAACCATCTTTACTTCCTCTCATTATATAACAATAAATGTACCAGGCAAACATCGAATCTGAAAGTTTTAATGTTCTTATTTTTGTGTTTCCTGAGGAAGTACACTGGCTGTAGAGATGGTCCCAGCCACAGCAGCTGTACTTAATTTATGGGACGAAAATCTACTGATAATCAAATTTCAAAAGATTTGCAGAGTAAACTTGACGTATTTTAGAGAAGAAAGAAATCTAAATGTCAAGCATGAAGTAGACAACAGAGAGCTAAGAGGTTTTTCCTTTGCTTTCTTTCTGGTCTTACCCGTGAAAAATAATTATCCCCTCAGCCAGGCAGGACCAATGTGATTAACCATGGTGATGGAGGCAAGGTGGGGAGGAGAGCGGGGACAGAAGAGAGGGGAGGTGAGAGGAGAAGTCGAGGGGCTGGATTTGAGCGAAGATAAGAAGGGGAGAAAAAGAGGGGGAGTGTGGGATTAAAAATGGATGGAGAGGCAGCCTTGTGTAACGGTGAGACAAAGTGCAGTTGGGCAGGGAGGTTGGTCGGGGGCAATTAGGAGAAACCGTAGCCATCACCCTCATTAGCTTGGTTGGTGGGGGAGGAAGAAGAAGGGGAAACAGAGAAACAACAGAAGGAAGTGAGAATATAAGAGGAGAGGAGCAGGAGTGAGTTTCACTCTGACCAGTGCTCCTCATGCTTACAGTATCATGTGGTTTCTAAATATCATAGACAGCGTGTTTGTTTGTTACCACAGACTTGTCTCCATTAGCCTTATTGGATCAATTCATTCCTTCTATCGTTACTCCTCCACTGCTGCTTTTGCCTCGTCTCTCTGCCCTCCTCACTCAACCCACTCCTTCTTTGTTTCAAATATATATACATTTCCCCTCTCTGGCTCTGATGTCAATCTTTTCTCCCGTCTGTCTTCGGCGTTCTCACCTATGTGATGATTAGAAGATATCTTTGTTTCTTATCTCGCTCCTCTTGACATCTACAGGAACCGCCGAGGGGAGAGACAGGCCTTGAACAACTTTTAGCTTTTCCAACTGTACTTTTCTCTCCTGGTGCTTGAAGGTAGTTCTTTGACAGGACTTGTGTTGCGTGACCATTTTCTGAGAGTACAGGAGTCCGATGGGGACTTGGAGTAACCACAACACTGGCTAGAAACGAAGGTTAGGAAAAGGTTTCTGATCAAACAGTGTAGAGGGTTCACTTTATTTAGTGACTAACAAGCTTAAAAGATGAATGGCCCATTAGCAATTTATAGGTATCACTACTAGTCCCATTTGATGTACTGTTTCGAAGTTGTACAAATTTCACAAGGAAATAATGATAACTCATGACGTGTCTTCCTTCTCTACGCCCTCAAATTCGACCTTGTTTCCAGTGTCAAACAACACCACAAAAAAAAAATCTTCAAAGTGATGGAGACTTAGTGTGAAGGAGAGGAAGGACAGTGAAGCAATTAAGAAGATGGTGTCATCTGAGACAAGCTGACGTACGTTATAGAGTATGGACACAATGGACAGGCGCGGCCTGGTTTACACTGACAGAATAATGCATGGAGCAGAGGCATCGAGGTGTAACCTATAGCCAGCCTATGTGGTTTCTGACACACGACTCACTCGTCTTGTTTTGCGTTTCACACGAAGTGTATGTCCGTAAGTGTGATAAGGCTGAGGGTGCTCAGAGCGCAATGAATTTCGTTGTATTTATACGCTGTGTATTTATGCATACTGCAAATAAACTTGAACTTGAACTTGAAGTTGAACGACTCAGCAGCAGTGGTTATGTTTACTGTAACAGTGCAACAAGAGGAGCGGAAATGGTGGGAGCAAATGGATGTGTCCTCCAGAATTAACACACAAGGTATAAATAGAGTTTAATATCCTCCGGAGACCCTGCGTCACATTTTGGGATTAATGCACCTTATACTTCATTCTGTTTAACGTAGACAATATCTCATTTTTGTTATACATATCAATTAATATTTTTATTATTTTTTGCTTATTTGTCATATCATCAAGAATATTGTTATCGCAAAAATACCCTAAAATATTATGATATTATTTTGAGGCCATATCGCCCACCCTTTGTGGGGGGTTTTTCTACTAATGCTCTCTGTCTGCTTCTAGACTGCACAGGATGTGCCATTAGGGAAGTCTGTACTAGCAGTTTTTAATTTCTGCACCAATACCAACAAGACAAATTCCTGCACATTTTTCTTCCACATGGTGGATGAAATAGTTCTGATTAAGTTCTGATTATGCCATTTATTTTGCCAGTATGTGGAACCTTGTGAAATAAGTTTTAAAAATGTCCAAGTTGTTTCAGGTCTCAGCCCATTTACTGTGAGCAATGTAAATTTTCTATTACTGCTGATGACTCTCCAGAACAAGCCATCATTTTAAAGATTTTTTTTAAATCAGCCTCGCAGACTTTCAGGTCTCTATTTCAGTCCAACGAAAAACCATCCTCAATATACTGCGAACAAATTAAGAGCATGTATAATTAGGTGGTGATACAGCTGAAAACACAGACTGGGTAGTGAGAGTGTCCAGGTCCCATCATGCTTTGAAAATATTTATAAACTTGTTAGTTAGCCCAACTGATTTCATATGGTCCAACAACAAAGCTGCTAAACACCATGTTGCTATAGATGTTGAAGAGTTAACAGACTACACATTAAAACATGTTGAAATGTCAAAGTCATTTCAACACTCATCTTTTCTGTAAGAATTGAGGAATAAGACGCTTTGCTGAAATGTCAGAGTCAGACGATGGCACGGTGCATTAACGGATCTTGTTTCACACACAATTAGAACGAGGAGCGGCGTCACTCTCTCCCCCTTTCAAGCCCCATGAAGTATACACATATGGTTATGCATACACACACACAGCAGTGAAACACAGCCATAAGGAAAAGCACACACACACACAGTTAGTTAAATATACACTCACATTCACGCACACACGCACAGTGAATTCAACTCATTAGTGATCGGGGACATTGAAGTAATTGCCCTGCAGCCTGCCAAGGGTCATGACCAGGTGATTAGATTCAGGCGATCTCCATGTCTGAAAGCAGCTGGATTCATGCCTGTGTGTGTGTATATATATGCCGTGTGTGTGTGTGTGTGTGTGTGTGTACAGTAGAGGTAGAGTCCTCTATGTTTGCTTAGGTTGTGTGTAAGTGCAGAGCTAGAACTATGAGTTGATTAATCAGTGATGGCTCCTAAAATGTGAACATTATCTGCTTTTTGTTGTCACTTGTCACAGTAAACTGAATGTCTTTGATTCGGACAAATACAATGCATGAAATGTTGAACAGCAAGTGCTGGGGACCAGTTCGTCCACTTTCAGTAACATCTATGGAGCAGAATGCAATGAGCCTTTTCCATGGATGTCATTTTGGCTAGTCTAAAGACTAGTATATTGTGATGTGAAAAATGATGGTAGAAATAAGAAGATGCAAGCTAGCTAAAGTTACATTGTTAACTTAGCTAAAGTCATGAGTGTAGTTTGCTCGTAGGGTTTCAAGGTATACTGTGATATGAATAATGACGGTTATCGTATAGTGTACATTGGCTTATCTACGATAGCGAACAAACAAATGCACCTGAATAGAGAATCTCACTTTTATTTTACTTATCTTCAAAAGAGAGACATTTAACTAGTGATGGCCAAATGAAGCTTCATGAAATGGTGTTGTCTTTATTTTCTGAGCCCACTAGATGGCGCTTTTTGTTCAACAAAAAAGGTTGAAAGCACACTGAATTACCCTTCTTTGAGCCTCTCTCTTTAAACCACGAGCACCATCTAGTGGGCTCAGAAAATAAAGAAAATGCTTCATGAGGCTTCATTTGGCCATCACTAAATTTTACACATACTTCCATTAAAAATAGTTATAAGTTTCATACCATGAAAATCTCATATCGCTGCAACCCTAGTGTAAATAATGAAATTAATGATGGCTGAATTTAGCTGCTTTGATTTCAGGATCCTAATATCATGCAGACGATCACTGTTACTATCACTGGTATATACTTGAACAGAACAGAGTCTAATTGTCTGCTGTGAGACAGGTCCAAGCAGCCAGCTCACTTTTCTCACAACGGCAAAAAAACTGCTTTAATTCTTGCTTTTACTATTATTATTGTCTCGGCTTAAAACAGAAAATGACAGATGTTCAAACACCTTCTCTGGGGGTTGTTGAAAGTATCTCAAGGAAATGTGGGAAAGAACTACCTGAGGTCAGAGTAGATAAAGTCAGCTGAGTAAAATTGCACATTGAGTAAGTCTTAAAATTCCTGACATGTCACAGATGGATAATATGAGTCTCCAAGAAAAGGATTTTTTTTACTTTAATATTTGCCCCTGCCAACCTCAGATCATATTCCCCAAGATCCCTCGCTCCTATACCCTATCAGCCTCCCTGCAGTCTTAATAAAGAGGAAATATTAAGAAGAGTTCACTGCCTGCTCTCCATTAAAAAACTAAGCCCTGAGGGCAAAGACGGAGTGAGAGACCCTCCCTCCCCTCTGTGTAAAATGAGCCATAGGATGCAGGAACCGTGGCTTAGATACACCTTGATGTCCGTGGTGAATAATGCATTCGGATCAGGCTCCGAGCGAGACACAGTTCTCATGTGTGGTCACTGCGCCGGGGCCAGAGGCCTAGAGGCGAGCAGCGCTAGGGTTTCACCTGGCACCGAGGGTTATCTATTGATCTTAAGTCAGCCGGTGAGCTGACCAGCACTAGGGTTTCACCTGGCGCCAGGGGGGTTATCTCACTGACATGGAGTCAGATTCAAAGCATGACAGTGTGAAGTGTCCCCGGATTTAGGATAAGTGGTTTTGAATGGAGGCGGAATCCCCTCAGGAAATCAACAGAGAGGCCCACAGTGACGCGGCCATTTCTTTTTTTTTTTTTGACGTCTCTGTCACACTGTGAATCGTGTTTGCAGCTATGCAGCTCAGGCTGCCGTAGATGACAAGTGAGATAATGTTGCTTAATGATTACAGTGATGATGACTGTGGTGTTAGTGGCACCAGTAATAGCATCAGCAATGCTCCTGTTGTCTTCGCTAACATATACACTCAAGCACATATAAACCTGTAAGCATGCGTACATAAACAATAAGTTTCAGACGAGATTTAAAGACATGAACATGGTCAGCTGATCTCATGCTCAGTGGGAGGCTCTTCCAAAGCCGAGGACCAAGAACTTGATCACCCTTTGTCCTCCTGCCCGCTCGGACACCCCCATCTCCAGCAAGAGACCTTGACACACAGTGTGAAAACACATCAGCAACTCTCCTGTCACGGGAACCCTCAGCCGCCTTCTCCTCGCCCCCTCCTCCCCTCCTCCCCCCAACCACATTAATAGTTGGGGATTCCACAACCAGGAACATCCGTTTCTTCAACACCGCCACCCACTGCTTCCCCGGAGCCACTGTCTCCGTCTCCGCGCTCACTCCCACCCTCTGTCAATCAAGTTGTAGTTCAAAGGACAATCAGGTGTGCAGAGAGGATTACTGGGACTGATCTTCCCTCCATTGAGGACCTGTACAGGTCAAGGGTCACGAAACAGGCAGGAAACATCAGTGTAGACTCCTCACACCCAGGACACAATGCGTTTAAACTCCTCCCCTCCAGTCGCCAAAACCACCTGTCACAAAGACAGTTTCCTCCCCCAGGCTGTCGCTCTGATGCAACACTGCATTCGTGTACATTGTATACTTGACTTATAGTTGTCCATTTTTTGTATATTGTATATTCTGTATACGTCTTGCCTAAATTTGTGTACTTATGTCAATTCTGGTACACTGAGAGCAAGTCTTTGGAGTGTTTCTGATCAAACATCTATGGTAACGCCCCGCGGCTAGGAAGCCAAATGCCAGCAGCTAACCTGCTGCATACTGTAAAGTCATCTCCACGTGACTGTTTACATCCTACACACACACACACACACACACACACACACACACACACCCTCCTTATGCGTGTTTAAAAAGTATTGAGATCAATAGCCACAGCTTTGTTTGTAGATTATTGCATTAATACTTGCAATGTATCATGTAACCTGTACATTTTGTGTCTGCCTCATTAGCCTGCCTTCAGTAAGTACATGAACGATTCTGTAGCTGCCTCAGTGATAAGTAATGGATGACTTCCCATTAGCTGTCTATCAAAGTCCCTGCTTCATTTATCTTTTAATTACAAAGACAGACGGGAAAAAAACATAATTTAATAAGAAACCAATAAAATTATGTTTATGTGTTATTGCAGTGTATCTCGTATGCTAAGGTTTGGGAACACACACACAAAGAGATGCCTCATACTGATTTCAAATTGTGTACAACAAAAATAAAAGGTACTGTCGCTGTTTTTTTGTTTCCACCACTGCTCAGTAGGCTTGCCTTTTCTCTTCCCCCTCTTTTCCATTACCCTCGACTCCGTCAATCAACCGTTTTTTCCATTTCCTCCCTCCACCCGCTGAATAGCGCTACATTAAGTCCTAATAGCATTGGAAAAGACACACTACCCAATAACCTGGGTCTGTGCAAGTGCCATTTATCCTTCCCCTGCCTCTTAAGTGCTCAAATAAATATCACAGCAACAACATTAAACGTGACTGGCTTGGTATTCACAGACTAAGCAAGGGTGGAAGAAGTAGGCCTCGCTTTATCATCGCCGACAGTTGTTTTTGTCACGGTTTGGTGCGTTTGGAGTATCTTCCTGACCTGATATTTGACAGTGTATTGCGGGAACCACACTGGGTGAGTGACGCTGTCAGTCGACGAAGCACAAAGTGAAATGTGGTCATTTCTGCAGATGAAAATGAAATGGAGTTACTGATGTATAGACAGAAACCCACACACATGTACGACTGACGTGAACAGCAAAAAAGCAAACATACTGTAAACACACATGCACAAACATATGAACATGCTCTCTCACACACACAACCTCAAACATAAAGCCAAGTACACACATAATGAAATCGTTCACACACAGGTACAAACACACACGCACTCAAAAACACATACAAAATTGAAGTTGCTGAAGCATAATAATACCCTCCGTGTTCGACATCATTAGTTGTGCTGGGTTATTAAACATCCCCCTAACAGTCTCTCACAATAATAAGTCAACACCATCAATCAACTTTGCAAACAGAAGGCTCTGGGGTTCAGAGCAACACCAGCCAGCCAACAACGTAAGCTCCTTGTTTTGGTATTATTTGTGGCTTATTCCAAATTATCTGATTGACTAACAAGAAAGCAAAGCCACTGTAAAACACTCTATAAACACACACTGCGTATAAACAGAATTACTGCAACCTGCGCCAACTAAAGCCTGAGTCACTTATCATCAACCAGGACAAGAACGGACTGAAACGCAATGCTGTCACTCAATAAATGCACAGAAAACCTCAAAGATGCTGTGGAAGAAACAAAGAGCCTACTGGGACTTATGTTTGTTGCTTTGTTGGAGAAATACCCGTCGCTGCTTTCATCTCCATCCAAACATTAACAAATAGGGTTGCAACAGTATGAGATTTTCACGGTACAATAACCGTCTCTGAAAACATTGCTAATTCATGGTATCACAGTTTTATGGAATTACTATTATCAGTCAGATTGACCCTAAAGGAAAATGAAAGGGTTATTTTTGATTGAACAAATGTTTTTTTTTTTTTTTTTTTACTATAATTGAAACTTGAAACCATTTTTTAGTGGACCTATGTGTGAAAAGTCTCTCCTTTGAAAATATGTTAAATAAAGGTGAGATTCTCCATCCAGGTGCTTTTTTTCAATATCGTAGACAAGCAAATGTACGCGGTGCGATAACCGTCAATTTTCATACAATGGTATACCTTAAAGCTAGGGCTGGGTATCGCCACTAATTTCCTGAATCGATTTCGATTCGCAAGGTCCTGATTTGATTCAGTTTCCCATTCGATTCAATTTGATCCGATATTGATTTGGCTGAGGATATTTTAGTTACAGTACCAATTTTTGCGAGAATGTGAAAGAGATTCTCAGAGAACTAAAACTTCTCGATACTACGGTCGTTAATAGTTTAGCACCACGGCTATTTACTACCGGCGAGATCAATGGGGTTAAAGCTTCACACATCCATGAGAACAAGCGCATATTTGAAGATCAAGTCATTTCAGTGAAGATCGATTTAAATCGGATGAATCGCTGAGTTAACAATGTAACTTTAGCTAGCTTTTCTTTTTTGTATGTGTAAGCTATTATGCTAACTCTTCTCTAGATGTTTTGTGGCAGAGCTTTCTTCTGTGTCTGAGTTAGCCTACTTGGCAACCACTCTGCTATATGTTGCTCAAGACCTACACTGCTTGGCTGAAGAATGATTATTTGTTATCAATACTTTATGCATTTTTTGTTGTGTGTTTACTTTATGAATATTCCAAGATACATTGAGTAACTTTTCTATAAAAGCAATAGGCCAAGCTGTGGTTTACAGTGATTATAGGAAACAAATTAGTCAGCACACCAAGTAGCTCCTGTTCCTAAGAAGTCTGAGGAAGAGCTGTGTGGCTTGAAACATCACTCTGCATTAAAATCCCTCTAAACGGGAGCTACCTGGTGTGCAGACTTATTTGATTTTTGTTTTCAACTTTGCCAGACTTTGGTCCAGCACACACTCCATTGGACGTTGGGATGTGTGTGTCTTTTGTACTGTTTCGCAGTGTGATTTTAGAACAGTTAAGGAGCATTGTTAGACACGACGTGGAGCAGAATGCCTAAAACCAAGGCCTCAAGTGGCTTATCGCTCAAACTTACCAAGGGGTCTGAAAAGTGGAGCCAATGCAGAAGTGCCTTAAACCTGCATTCTTTGTAATAGCCAGCAGGAAGGCGACTCCACTGGCTGCAAAAAGAATCTCACGATATGGAAATCTTTGAGAAAAGTTAATCTAACTGCCTGTGGATGTTGCTAGAATCGGTGCACCCCTTATATTTAAAATTTGATTTATTTACCTACAGTAATACTCTGAAACTAAAGTGTCCAATGAGAAATCTTAAAAGCTGCATCATCGGTTTCATCTTAACCACTCTGCTGCTCTGTGCTTTACTTTTCTTCAAAATCTAATTTGCCAGTCCAAGCTGAATATTAAATACACAAAACACAACATAATTAAAAAAGAAGAAGAAGGGAGTTGGTGTTTCTGAAAAGGGGACATTTATGTTTTATCACTCCCGATGATTCAGACGCAGCTACATCTAAAACTGTATAAATCTCTTCAGAACTTCAGAGGGAACAGAGCCGGAGCTCCATGGTCAGCATAAACTTTGAACTCACCAAACCTGCATGTTCAAAGGCCCCTTTGAACAGTCACTTCTTTTTTTGATCTGACGTTTTTATTCTTTTTCCATAAGATAAAAAATGCATCACCACTGCACCTCCTGTTTCCACATGCATTCACATGCTCGAAAACATCAGCAGTCAGGGGGAACAGCATGAGGTGCCTCAGTGAGTGGGCAGATACGCTGCTCGATATGGAAGTCATGCACATACTGGTTTGAATACTCTGCTCACACAGTGCTGTGGTGATCCCTCTGGTGAAAGTTATACTGAGCGCTGTGTCTGAAATTAACTTTTTGAGTCACCGGCCAAGAGGACTGGTAGAACCGGCTAAAATAACAAATTGCCTTTTTGTGACACATGTATATTTATTTTGGTACATTTCATTGACATATGAAGGTGTTATGGTCATGAGCTCTGGGTAGCGACCGATACCAAAATGGGTTTCCTCCGTGGGGTGTCTGGGCTCAGCCTTAGAGATAGGGTGAGGAGTTCTGACATCTGGAGGAAACTCGGAGTAGAGCTGCTGCTCCTTTGCATCAAAAGGGGCCAGTTGAGGTGGTTCGGGCATCTGATCAGGATCCTCCTGGGTGCCTCCTGTTATGCCCTCTATACACTGTGCAATATTAGCAATATTATAAGACTACTGCATGACACACTGTGAGACGCAGATCTAATAAACTTTGGTACAACGTCAAGTTTGATGTGTGCAAATTGTACGATGGCCGTTTACTACTGAATCGCAGGTTGCGACATACGTCAATATGCAACGTCATCAGCGTGCACCGCATCAGCGTACGTCATCCATCTGCGCCACCATAGGTAGCTTGCTCACCTGGAAGTTGCAGTTCCTCCGCAATTTACTTTTATGCAGCCTCTTTTTTCTGGCGGTCATGATAGCAGCTGGAGGAAACATCACATAAACAAGGCTTCTGCTGCCACAGCTCCACCAAACTTTCCTCTTTCTGGGAGTTCCACAGACTTCTTTTTGTTCGTTTTACCTCCATGGCAAGTGATCATTTGTTTGAGTCTAGCGCCGGTGTTGCAGTGACCATTGTGTCATTTCGTGCTGCATTTCTATTGGTTGATTAGTAGGTGGTAGCAGCTGTCACACTGAGAGATAGTCATCCTGACACCGTCAGAATTTTATCTCAGGTTATCTTCGGTTGCAAGATGTTGACAGCGGTCGTCCTTGAACCTGTCTCACAGTGCGACGTAAGACCACCGTTTTAGAGCTACGACCAAAGATATCACCACGTTTCTCCCACGATGGCCATCTTTCGTCTGGGACAGCCCAAAATCGCACAGTGTATACAGGCCATTAGAGGTGCTGGAGGGATTAGAGATCTCATCTGGCCTGAGAATGTCTTCGGGTCCCCCAGGAGGAGCTGAAAGCGTTTCTGGGGAGAGGGATGTCTGGGGTAGTAGCTAACAGTGCAGCAAAACTAGGAGCGCTTGAAACAATCAGATCACTGCACTATTTAGACAACTAAAAACCCATGTAGTGTGTCTGTGTCTGTGTCTGTGTGTCAACCTCTGAAAACAGCACAGCCGCTCGACCATAAATGAAACAAACACGCAGAAGAGACTGAGCATAGTAATCGATTACATGCCTGTTGTGATAAAAACACCAGCGTGGCGGATAGCTTTGTGAGATTAACTCGCTAATTGGAAAATCTACCCACATGTGGCACCTGGAGGGTGTTAATGTCGGACCACGACCAAGCGTTTGCTGCCTGTGGTAAAAGTCTATGACCGGAGACGGGGGCTTCTTTAGCTTTCAGCTACTTTTGCATTTTAATGTTTCAGCACACTGTGGGTCATTTGGTCGATGCTGGATGTCAGACTTTCTTGACCCATCCCATTAATTACCAAGGAAGAACAAGAACATTAGTGTATGATTTCCCTTCTTGGAGGAATAAAGAGAGGACGCAAGCAAAAAGAGGTGATGAAAGAGGGGACAGGAAGACAGGGGAGAAGCAGATAGGACAAAGGAGAAAAATGGAGAGGTAGCAACAAACATTTGTCACAGTGGGACACTGCCAGAGAAGTTGCCTGGGTATCATTTCATCAATTTCCATAAAATGGTTTTGCTGTCTTTGATGTATTGCTGTCCAAATGAGGGAATACACAAATCCGGGTAAGAAGATGGCTGGTTAGACGCTGTCCTGACCAAAAGAAGAGGGAACAAATAGCAGAGTCGAGCTAATGTTTCAGACTATTTCCTTGCTCTGTGCCACAGGGGAATGACAGTCTGCGGTAATTCTAATTAAAATGTAACAAATACGCCAGCGAATAAGCCAGACCCATAATACTAATGGACATGTGCTGTACGCAGCAACAAACGACATTAGTGCTCTCCGGAAGTGAGACAACAGAGAGACAGACAGAACATGTTTAATGCATTAGCATTCACCATGACGAATAATGGCCAGTGAGAAATGAGAGGTGTGCAGATGAATGCGTCTTTGATGAGCGCCTTCGATTTTACACTCAGAGTAAAAGCCATGGGGACAGGTAGGTTAGTCAAACCCACGCGCTGCTGTGTTTTTCTGTGTTTCACACACAAGCTGTGGCACTGTGGAATCAGCAGGGCCTCCTCGCAGTGCTGGAAAATAACGGAGGAAAAATAAAAGATAATGACTTAATTTTCTGGTAAACAAACATGAATATTTACACAAAAGAAGGTGTCCTTGCATTATATGAATATGCATTGAATGTATTCTCCATATTGTAGGGATACTGAGGCAACGAACAGAACTGGATGCATATAATTTACCACGTGATTCTACAACATATTCTCACTCCGACCTCGTCACATATTGACATTTGGACATGGCTTTTCAACATCCACATATGGTGTGCAACGTGTCGGTACAACACTGCGAATTGAACACGGCTCTTTAAACTATAAATAATATTTGCGGCAGCTTTGGTCGCTCTAGTCGCTCATCACGTTAATCATTGAACATTCGATCATGCTTGTCAATTTAAAAGAACCGCAAAGTGGACTACTGGCTTGAAAGCAGCGTAGTTGCTGCTTGCAGTTGTCCGGTCAGAAAGCTCATAGTTGGCCGACAGAAAGTTATGTTTGGTCAATGCAAACAGAAAACGTATGTCATCCCATTCAAACCAAGCAAGGAAGACTTGCATGCTATGTCGCAACATTAGCCTGCACTTCTCTCCTCTATTACTGACATTACACACTTTAAAACTCACCAGACCAACCAACTATTTTCTGAATTTACGTGCAACTATAGGAAACAAAGGCCGTAAGCTACTTTTGGCTTTTGTAGAAATACTGTTCACAGAACATGCTTATTATTTCCACCACCTTTTACAGCCTAAAAAAGTACAAAGCTGACACATCCTGCATTCAGTCCTTGTTCTGAAAGGTCACTCAGCCTATTGGGGACTAAAAATACTCTCCTCAGTTACATGAATCAAAACATAAGCGAAGCTGGTGCTGCTTTGATCTCTCAGCAGTTTCAGAGGGATGCAACACAGCATATGATCAAAGCGGGTCTGCATACACACAGACAAATATGTACATCTTCCTCCCTCTTTTATGTGTTTGTGGAGCGATGAATGCGATGATGAGGAAGAGACAGAAATAGATGGAGATAGAAAAACAGAGGAATGGAGGCAGAGGGGAATCCTCTGCTTTACATCAGCCAGAGGTTTGTCTGCTAAACACACACACTCATAAAGGGGGTCTGAAATAAACAATGACGTCGGCGTGTAGGTATGCAGTCAAAATATCAGGATGAGCATTTGTGTAGGCACACGCATACACACTAAGCCATTCATTCCTCAGTCAGCATTTTTTAGACACACACATATATTAGTGTAAACCCAGATTGCTCAAAAAACACACCTGAAAGCACACACACACACACACACACACATACGTTATCATTTATACACCCTGTTCCAAATTGCCTTTTTAGTTTAATGACATATTACTCTGTAGTCCCCATTCTTACTCTGCCCCAACGCCATTTCCTCGGCGCGTTCACCAGCATGAAGGAGCGACAGCAACTAAAGAAGCCAAGCCAGCTGCATATTTGCATCATAGAGAAGAATGCAACACATCCAACAGATATGAGAGCTCTCTGCAGCCGGCGTTGAGTGACAGGCCCTGATGGACCGGTGCCACGCAGGCAAATGAAGTAATAAAGCTGTAAGAATGGAGCCGCTCTACCTATTCACCCTATTACTGTCTCTAAAACGGCTCTGTGTGTCCATCACTCTTGATGAGAGCTATGTTAGGTCAGTCCAGCTGGCGTCGTGGCAGGACCCATAAGTCTCCTCAGATTTTATAGAGCAGTTGCTAAAGCAAAACTTAAAGCAGTGACCCAGAGACAGGCTATTGTATGCACTCTCCTGCCGACTGGTCATCATATAGAAAGATGTATTTATCTAAAAAAAATGGGCAAAGCTCGTTTTTATAGGTGATGGATTCAGTCATCCATCCCTGAGGCATCAGTCCCATAACTCAACTGGAGCCAATAAAACATAACCAGGAGTGTTTCATGCCAAGCAGCACTGACACTAGAGCTGAAATGATTAGCAGATTATTCAGTCAGTACAGAGGTACATGAACAGTATCAGGATACCACTCTCACAGCTTACATTTATGCTTGCTCAGAAATCCTTCATACCTTCCAGCTTTGCTCTGATAAAAATCCTTGCGATATGATCGTTGAGTCACTTGTTCAGCCAGCCGCCGCCTTATAGTGGTTTTTGTAGTGACATAAGGAGGTATGGTATAGTAATACTTTACTTGAAGGTATCTACATAAGAGTGACATGACACTGTCATAACTATGACATGACACGGCCATGACCTTATCATAAACATTATCTGCATGTCATAAAAGTTTATGACTGCTGTCATTAAGTGTCATTTGGTTTTTGAAATGACAAGCTGACATTGTTAAATAATTACGGAGCAGCAAGCGAGATGGAAGAGTGAAGCATACGCTAACAAGACCGTACGGGAAGGAGGCAGACTCGCTGCATCTATTACCACAGTATCTCCACATCCATCTACCAAGCTGTCTGCTGTTTATGGCGTCTGGCCGGCTGTCAGTCTCAAATCTGGAAAGTATCTGGCCAGAAGACTCAGTGAATGACCTGATGTGTCACATAACAAGTTACTATTTTATGTCTTTATGTCCGTTTTAACCTTTAACCTGGCAATGAAAATAAAATTTGGCATTGGAAAAAGGTTAGTTAGGCCTACTGGTTAATGAGTGTTGGGCTATCAGAAGCAAAATAAACTGAAACAGACATCCCTAACTTCAACTTTTACCAAGTTATGGTTCATACAATAATAGTTGAGTCCCCACATTTAATACACACAGTATCTAACAGTAATACAGATATACTATATAATCTTCTTTAGAGACAGAAATCTTACAGCTTTTCCTTTGAAATAAAAATGTCCTTTTGGGATATTAAAAAATGATTTGGGACTGATGTCGGCTACGATAGCGATCCTCTAAACATCAGGGGAAACATTGCAGTCTCCAATAATGGACTTGAGAAAAACAGACCAATCCTTTTCGGAGCAGAACCTTTCAAATCTGTACGTGCGATGCTGCATGTGTACGTGTGTGTGTGTGTGAGAGAGCACAGTGAGGCATACACGCAAGTGGACAGGATACCCCGATTCATATTACAGTCGAGGTTTCCACATACATAAACACACTTTCCACTGAGACTTTCCACAACAGTCTCTATCTCTCTGTCACACACACACACACACACAGACACACACACACACACTGAACTTCGAGGGGGAGAAACAGAGAGACATTTACATACTGTACACATGCATATTCAGATTAGTCTGCTGTAGCAAGAAACAGAATAATAAAAGTGCGCTAAGATCTGCTTTGAACCTCCGTACTGATGCTTCTGTCGGATGAGTGCGTACACAGCAGCACCGTGTAGCTTGGAAATGTCTAGACAAAACTTGAACTTAAAAAGAAAGAGAGAGATGGAAGATAGGTAGCGGAGGGAAGAGAGAAAGGTAAACACACTGCACTGTCAGTGTTTCTCCTATAACTGCTCAGACCAACAGGCCAAAAAATATTTTATTAATTAAAACACCAAATACCCAAACTCCAGTGGTTCCCCTACACGAGTTCATAAATGTTGTAAGTGTCCGTGGTTAGTTCTTGTTATAGCAGCAGGACAGTCGAGTGGCAGCTATCCAACCTAAATTAGTTGAAGAGGTAAAGTGAAGACAGCATTGTCAGTAGTCTCCTGCTGACAAACAGACTCAGTAGTGAACAACGTGCTGATTTTGAGCTGAGCTAGACGAGAAAATATTCGTTTGAAACAGATTGGCTGTTTTGCCCTGATTGTACTCCATTACATTTGCTGGATGGGATGTTATGCAGCCCTGGTGCCTTTATGTGGAGTGAGATCGGCGCCAGACATGGCAGGCAAAAACATCCATTTTTCATGCAGTGGACAATTTTGAGATTTTGGGCTAGTTTACTCCTTGAATATGTGTTCTTTCAAACTGCTATAAAGAAAACATTGAAATTATACATTTAGATGTTTATTTTATTACATTTTGTCGACTTGTAGCAGCAAGTTTCTCCCAAATATGTTTATTAGTTGAGTTACTACAGTTGTAGGTCTTAAATGACTGTCATGTTATTAAATGATCAGTTTTCATGAGCTCTCATGAGGAACACATTTGCCTCAAGAACCCATAACTTCTGCTTATATAGATTTTCCGCCATTTTGAATTTTTTGAAAAACACTTCAAATGGAACTCTTCCTAGGAAGTTTGAGCGATCTGCATGAAACTGGGTGAACATAATCTAGGGACCAATATCTAACTTCCCTGTAGAAAAACAGAGCACAGGAGTGCTTCTTTTGGTGGATAAGTAAAAAACCTTCAAGGTGCTCTTTGGTGCCGGGGTGATAAATTGTGGTAAAAAAAGGAGGTGACACTCTTGAGGTCCAAAGATTAAAAAGCCTTTATTTGAAGTGGCTAATACATTGTAAAAGATAAAATGCACCTACACGTTGCGGCACACAGCCTTCATCAGGGTGACAAATCTAAAGTTCCCTCTTGGCAAAAGTTGGAAAACTTACATATTTGATTTTCTCGGTAATAAAAGCAGATATCCTTAAATCCCTTTGTGATTGTTTTTTCATCTTATATGTAAACAAAATGAAAAAAAGAATTTTGCAGCTGGCTTCATCAGATGTTCAGATTTATCTTCTTATCTTAAATTTTAAAACTTGTTATACATTTTTTTCATAATATTGTAAGTAATCAACTGAGGAAGTTTCATGATGATATCTATTATTTTAAAATTTTACCCTATTCACCTGTAGAGTCTCTCCTGAAGTGATGTTGGCATGCACTTAGCACACCAGTCGTGACTTTGTTTGAATGAAAACTCCTGGAATTTGCTCCTTGTGTTTTTTAAGAGGGACATAATGTGAATAACAGGTGAGCCAGCTTTGAAAGTGAAGTATTTTCCTTTTAAATTAGTGCTGTGCAGTGGATCCAATTGATGAAGATGAAGAGCGGTTCATGTGGGTTTCAAAAAGTAACTGATGAATATTTAAAGACACTTGTAACACCTGTGAAATATGAGGAAATAGTGGTTTCTCTGCTCATTTTTTAATCAAAAATGTTCCCACTTTCTTGAATAAAACAGTTCAGACATCTGTGATACACAATATTAGCTCAATACAATCACCACTTTGAATTCATCCTCCACCCATTCCGACTACAGATAAAGATAATGATGTACATGCTCATCCTCACAGCTTAGTAAACTACTGTTCGTCGATGAGTGAAATATGTGGTTTAGTTGTAAATGTGTTCTGAGCTGGCACAAAAACAAGTCAAAGTGGCTGCTTTGTGAGACGGTCAACACAGTTTGCAAATTCAAAACAGGAGAGTCGATAACAATTTGCATGCTGATGTAGAGTTGTGGGAGAGAGAGAGAGTATGAGGACGTGACTCAGAGCGAAGACGAGAGGGAGTTTATGGTGGAGGGCAATAGACTAAACCGGTCCACAAATTTTAAGATAATTCATTTAATAGCAGATTTATATTGCGCACATGCAGTATACACACACACCTCTGAGGTTTGTTCAAGCAAAGCCTCATTCATTCAAGTACACGGCTTCCCTGCATCCATTCAGTCATGACAGACTCACATTGCAGGAAAGGTATCCTCGAAACTCCTCGGTGATACTACGTCAATTCTACTGCTGACTCAAAAGAAAGTTGAGCTGGGTGAGAAACACAAATATATTTATATCTATATTTACAGTTTGCATGTTTATATGGCTATAAATAAAAGAAATGCATGTGGGAAATGAAGGAGCAGATAACATCTCCATTCACAGCACGATGTGTAGCCGTGTCCATCTCCACATGTAAGCATCACATTACATTGAAATGCAGAGCAAATGCTTCCTGGGGACCGAGTGAGAAGAAAAACGATGATTGAACTTGGAATTCAACTTGTTTCCACATCATCTACGCAAGTAGAGGCCACAAAATATGATGTGTTAGGCACTCTGTGATGTGGTGGGGTGTTTTCATATGCAACAAGCACACAGTGAAACCAACTATGGTTCACTTAGCATATTTTAGAGCCTGACATTTAACACCAAATCAGGTCAGCTTGGCTGGATTTCTCATGTAACAGCTCCGGCTTGAGTCAGACTTCAGTGGAAAACTGATTATAGAAACACAGCGATTAGGAAGTCATTGCTGTGGTTAGTGACGTGTGTGTTATGGCACACCAAGACAACTTCAATCCATAGCAAGGACTGAGACAGGCCGGGTCTGTACAGTAAGGGCTGCCCTGTTTGGTTCAGTTCAGTCAAACTCAAGTTCATTTGCCAGACTGAGACCTTCTTGAAGAGGTGGTCTCAGTCCGGTTACAAATGAACTCTGGTGCGGTTCGTTTGTGGTGAGAAGGTGTTCCGGCCTGGATGTGAAGCAACTGCAGTCACATGACACATTGTTTGGGTTAAACATGAGCATGTTACAGTCCTGGAGGATTATTAATGTGCACCTCCTCCTGTACTGCCTTAATATGCACATTCAGCACATCCAATGCATCAAAACATTGTTTTCTAGTTGGAGCCGCGCCTCGTTTTCAAACTGTATGGTTTGACTAAAATGAACAATGACAGCAATATAGTCCACGATGAGCAGCGCTAAAATCAACCTGCGTAGTTGTCCCTCCATTGTGACATTAGAAAGTGTCACATTTATCTTGCAAGTGTACTCTTCTTCAACGTTTGCTTTACTTCCTGGATTTTTCCCACATGGAAAGAGCAGCAGAACATGAACCAACTCTAGGCAGTTATACAACTTTGGAACAAAATTAGTCCCTGATTCCAGAGGAGACGACTCTAGGTCTGAGAGCAACCTAAGTGTGTATCCAAAGGCCCAGACCTGCAACCAGTACATTAACTTCACAAACCAGGACTCCAAGCTAAGGGAGAGATTTGTATCTGCTGATTCCCAACAAGACTATGAGTATATCTACATAAGCCACTTCCAAGGGCAAGATTAAATTGTCTGCTTAAATTGAATTAAATTTGGTTCCTTAGCCTTAACTGAACAGGGTCAACGCTGTGCACTCAGCCTGGATATCAACTATTATTGCACTCCAAGAAACACACACACACACAAAGCATTACTTTATATTACCTTGAGCATGTGTTTTTTGTAACCGCCCACATTGATTCAGATGGTGTCTCTGCTGAGTCTTTGGCCTTTTGCTGTGTGTATGAGGATGTTTGTATGTGTGTGCAAGCGTGCAGAGCAGCCTTGTACAGGACATTGGGTGACTAATGAGGCGGACGCACAATGCAGCGCTATCACACTTCCACATGTCACGATTCATTATTTGGGTGTCATCGAAAAAAGGAGGGAAATGCACACACTGACAGATAAACACAAACGCACACTGTGAGCTCAGTTCACAGACGCCAAGACGAGAGAGTAGAATCGGAGTGATGTGTAATTTGACCATGAAGCTCCTCAGTTTGGTGTTTTGCGATCTTATTCAGACCGTCTCTCTCTCTCTCTCTCTCTCTCTCTCTCTCTCTCTCTCTCTCTCTCTCTCTCTCTCTCTCTCTCTCTCTCTCTCTCTCTCTCTCTCTCTCTCTCTCTCTCTCTCTCTCTCTCTCTCTCTCTCTCTCTCTCTCTCTCTCTCTCTCTCTCTCTCTCTCTCTCTCTCTCCTGTTACACCACAAACCAAAGTGCAAGTTCATGTCATTATCAGCTTCATTTGTGCTGAAGCAAAACAAAAAGCTCTTCATCTCCGTTTTGAAAATGGACGCCTGTACCTGCAGTTAAAAAAACCTAATGCAACTTGTTGTTGTGTGGGCGACAGCGGACAGCATTAGTTGTGTTTGTGTGTGTGTGTGTGCGCGCTATGTGCTCTTAGCTGGAGGTGGGATCATCCACGGCAGTCATCGGCATAGAGCGGTAACCTCTCCAGAGAGGCTGCAGGTCTCTAAGTGCTGTGCTTGGCTACCGCTGCTAGGCAATCAAGAGTCCCCTCAGTCGCACAGGACAGCCTGCTCCTCTGGGCTCGCTGCATTATCACAGCACAATTCTGCGAGGGCTCTTACACTTTCTGATAGACACCTGCCAGTCCTCAAGACCCACAACACACTCAAAGCAGCCTTTTAATAATGCCTGGGGGTGTCAGTGTGCAGTCACACAGGCTGGAACAACTAATGCTTATATCTGGAGCTGGGGTGGTGATTTATCAGAGGTTTTCCTGGGATTTCAAGGTTTTCAGCAGAGAGCTGTCAGTCAGCTGTGTTTCAATGCTTTGCATGTTATGTTCACCTGTAACCAGATGGTCTATAATTTCATTATAAGGGGAATAAAGGGACATTTTATGGCACAAACACCTCTTGGGAACAGGAAAAATAAAACCTGTGAAGCCAACATTCTTTATGTCATTTCCAAAAACCCTACGACTCTGTGTACGTTCAGTGCCAATGCAAGAACGCTTTTGACAGCCATATAGCGCAGCTGTTGAGGAAATGAAGACTTGTCTTGTGTGTATGCAAAGACACACTAACTTGAATGCTACCCGAAAGAGGAAGACAAAGGATTTTTATACAGCTGAGACAAAGAACACTGAATTGCTGACACAGCTGTCTCCTAACCAGCGTCCGAAATTAACACCCGTCAAGCGCTAAATGCAGAAAGATTTTTCACTTTTGACGAGGAAATCTCGACAGACTTACGGCCTCCATGGTGGGTAAATGTGTGTACCAAAGTAGTGACGTAATCATAGCTGTGCTGAGAGTCTCTTTTGGTGTTATTTAGGGGCACTTTGCTCTGCTGCTCCTGAGGTGCTCCTCTGCTCTCCCTGTCAGACACACACACACACAGACGCATGCAAAACTGACTGTCTTGAGTGCTCCTATTTTTGCTGCACTGTTTAACATAAGGGACATCAGCTGATCTGCTAAACTATCACTTGCAGCCGGTCTGCTGCTAGCTAACGTTGCACTCATACTTATGAAGGTAATTGAATAAAAACATGGAGGCTCTGTCGTTTGAATCAAAGCGGCAAACTCTTTATTGCCTCTTACATCGTAAACTTCTTCCATTCCTACCTTTCACAATAAAAGACGTAGACTAAAGACATCTTTACCGTTGGTAAACAGTATGACTAGCACTAGCTAGCAAGTTCTGTTGACTTGTTTTAGACTACAGAGGAAGATATGCAGAGCACAAACTGGACGGTTCGTAAATTCAAAGCACCGTCTGGATGTACCGTTCGGTTATCCAGAGCACCGAATCTCAGAGTAGCAGAGCGCTCTCTGGACACTCTGTCTGTGGAGATGCAGCAGAGCGCCGAGCACAGTGAATGTGTGATTAACTTAACCGCTCGTTTATTCATGCAGAAATTCAACAGGGCTCTCATTTTAGTGTAGAGAGTCAGATGGCCTCCGTCCAGTCCTTTGGTCTTATCACATTTAACCATCTTTGTTTTTTGGCGGCTGGTTTTGAGCCATGACTCCTTCTATTCTGGCTCCAAATAACACAACAAGACAAACACATTTTAAGACTCCGATGTAGCCTACAGCCCTGTGGGGGAGAGTCGTGCTTTGCCTCCAGCTAACACACTGACGTCATTGTGATGTCGGCCCTAAAAAGGAGTTAGACACTGCATCACCAAAGTGAAGTTATTCACATGCTGAGGCTGTGGCGATGAGTCCCTCAAAATCATTTTGCTTTATATGTTGTTCTGACCTTTCCTCAAGTTTGTATTTAACGTAATACTTTATCATCTCAATGGAATGTACCGATATAAATGTTTATGTGAGACAAAAAGCAATTCATTATTCTGTCTGGTAAAAACTGTGCTCGGCCAGCCCCCTTTGGCCGGTGAGTCAAAAAGTTAATTTTGGGCACTGCTCCTGACCTTGGGAAAGAGACCACTTGTTTTAGCTACAGTACAGAGAGGCAGAGTGTGTGACCTGGGATGGAGGAGGGTTAGCAGGTCCAGAAGGCAAATACTTTTTAATAAAAGCCATAGATTTTTTTTATAAAACAATGGAAACAAACAGGTGGATGAATAGATTTGGGCCACTTTATGTATTATCTCTGTGTATTCTTTATCTCCTTCAAATTAAGATTAAACTCTGCTACTCTTAACAACAAACTAGCCCATTTCCAACCAAGCAAACAACAACAGACTGTTCTCTAACGTGGGTTCAACAAGAGGCATTCAGAGCTCCTGTAACAGATGGCAGGTAAGCATGGGGAATGAGAAGAGGCGTCCATAGTGCACCTGGCTCCCTGGACTGAAAAGGCATAACTGCTCGTTGATGTGTATGGGATTAGCCATGATGTCCTGCCCACTGGACAGTTAGCTTTAACACATCATTAATGTGGCATTTCAGCTCAGAGGCTCCATCTGTCTAACCCTCCTCCTGACCTGTCTGCCTGTTTGCCAAACATCACCCTGCTGGCTAAATAGCTTAATGTCCCGGCACAGCAGCAAAACATGTTGGACTGTGTGTGTGCAACAGGTAAAACTTCACCGTTGATTGTGCTGCCTTGTGAAAGCCATGTCTTCATTTCCTTTTAAACACAGTCGCTTTCATTTGAGTGGAGCGTCAGGAAACACAGGCGACCAAAGCCAAGGCGAGGTCACGCATCTGTATGCAGCAGTGTGTTGAACCAGATCAATCTCGGACAGTTTGCCTTCATTATGCCACCTTAGTAAAGTACATTGAGTTCTGTTGTGTTAAGGTGACTTTTCAGATTACCCGGGATTCTTGAGGGGTGGGGCGGTGTGCCGAGGAACCCTGATTGGTGGAGGCACACGCCAAATCATCCACGTCATCATACTGATATGAGTAAATTTTCCGGAGCTTTGAGGTGCGGGTGAAACACAAACCACACAGACTACCAGGAATTCTTTTACCCAGGTAAATAAATGCTTGGTAATAAAAGTTCCTGAAAATGTTTGGTGGAAAAGGGGCTGGTGTGTCAGCCCTGTGATAGTCTGGTGACCTGTTCAACATGTACCCCACCTCTTGCCCAATGTCAGCGTCCCCTAACAGGATAAGTGGTTCTGGAGAATGCATTAATTAATAAATAAATAAATCACCAGACATTACAGATGAAGTTGGTCACCATCATTAATCTGCAAATAATGCTCCAATGAAAACAAGCATCAGTTATGTCTCTGGAAAGACTGGCTAATAAAGTCGGCTCAGTTGGTGTAATACCTGTCAGTTCACTCAGCTTTGTAAAAAAAAAGAAAAATTTTTTTACTTGCTGTGAACTCGTGGAGCACAGTCTGACGAGATTACATTATCCTGAACTAGAAACGCATGAAACCTGCCGTTACAGACGAGAACTGTCAAACAGCCGTCTCGTGAAATAGGATTATGACTTGCTCCAGCAGCTCAACACTGACAACAGTGACATCCTTGGATTGATCTGGCTCATGATGGCTGTCTTCACAGGCCCTTGATACAGACAACCTGTATTAGAACCCACTCTTACATCATTACAGACAGATGGCGAGCAATGTTCTCGATTCAGTAGTGGAAGGTCAGAGAGAGACGGATAGACAAAGATCGTGAGAAAGTTAAAGGCACTGAGAGTCGACGAAAAAGGAGGCTTGGCAACTTGAACCAAAGGGGAAAGAGGGGAGAGAGGGACAAACAATCAGACAGACGAAGAAGAGAAAGCTTGGTAAGAAGTGATTGAGATTCAAAGACTGACAGGAGGGCGTAGAGTGCAAGTTAAAGAGAGAAAAGGGGGAATATCTATCCAGTTAAAACAGACTCCTGGTTTATTCACTCCCTTCCCCCCATTTACTGTTTTTCATCTATGCTTTCATTGCCCCTTTGAACCCCCCACTAGCCACCATCTTATTTCCCACTGAACCAACCATAAAACCACATAGTTGTGACATTCAGCCAGTGAGGAGGCTGAAAGACTTACTGGTTGTACCCAACTGGGGCCGTAGCCAGTTCTATACCAGAACCTCTACGCGCTCAGAGTCTGCTTCCTATCGCAGTTTACCTGGAGAGCATGATTGATTAAGCTGGTGAGCAATTGGAGTCGGACAATTGAGCGTGAGAGCGAGAAGGGAGATCCATCTTCGTGAAGGCTCATGTCTGAGCTTGGCATGAGATAAATGGGCTCGGATGAAGCCTTTGTGTGTGTATGTGTATGTGTGCATTGTGTTCATGCATGTGTGTGCGTTCTCCGTATGCATGTATAGTGTGTGTGGGTCATGGCTACACAGTCCCACCATTCCCAGTAAAACCCACACACCTGCACGCTCCATGCACTGGTAGCTTTTTCAAGATCAAGGGAAAGGCTATTTTTTCCTCTCCCTCTTTGCCTTTGCAGGAGGAAGGAGGAGCGAGGGAGGGGAGGAAGGAGGAGCGAGGGAGGGGAGGAAGGAGGCAAAAGGGGACAAGAGGAGGTGGCATAGTATTTCCTCCTTGTGTGCATTATGGATGAGGCGCGTCCGCGGCGTTCAATCAGCAGCTCTCTGATGGCTTGGAGGTGGCCTGCTGGGGTTACCTAAGACTCTGTGTTTGTGTCTCTGTGTAAGTGTGTTCGAGTGTGTGTGTGTGTGTGTGTGTGTGTGTGACTATGACTGAGAAAAATGGGGCCCCAGGGTCACCCCTGCCCACATGCATACATAACAAACAGCCTACCTAGGAATATATTTTATTTATTCACTAGCTTTAATTGAGTGCAAATCAATACGGATTTTATAGGTGACAGAAAGATTTCGGTCGGTACAAAGACAGAAAAAAGTCCAGGTCAGATGTAAACTAATGGCAGTGGGCGCCAGAAAGTATCGTTTGAATAAATAAAGACATGACCTGCAATAACGGATCAAAATCGTTTACCTTACTCACGACCAGTGTTGGCCTCGTCACTCTAAAAAAAGAATATATCGCTCAGTACTCTTCTCAAAAGTAATAATGTTCCTTTACTTACCACTCCCTGCCAACAGTGATTCGTCACACGACTCGTTATGTTACTTTTCTATTACACCCTAATGCACATCTCCCCAAAATTCAGATGTCTGCCTCTATGTGAATGCCATGGTAATTGCTGGTAAGTGCAGCTAAGGCTCGATAGCGTGCAATTTATCTTTGTTTTATTCTTTATCTTGGAAGTCTTTGGTTGCCTGTGACCGGTATTTTCCCAAGATCCTGCCCAAAAGACGCAGAGTCACTCATGGAGCAACATTTCATCCACCACATATCCAGCCACAAGCTTTGTGTCTTGAATCATGGCTGCAGCTGTCCATGATTAAAATCCAGTTTTGGTTGTTTAGCCAGTGCAGGGCTACAGTTGACGTCTGCAGCCGATAAGGGCTCACCTTTGGTGGGGTGTATTTCCTGGAACTTCACACTGGAGGTTTGAGGACATGTTTTTCACACTGAAAAGAGTTTTAGTACGACTTCCTGTAGAAACAGTGCTCTTATGGTCTTTCCAACTGTCAAAACCACCTTCCACCTTCCTAATTAGCGCTGCTTTGTGATCATAAGTGCTATATCGTAGGCAGCTGGACTTGCTTGCATTTCTTCAAGATGTTTTGCATCTCATCCGTCTTCAAGAAAGGCAATTAATTCCAGCTCCCTACAATATAGCACTTATAATTACCATGACCTGGATGACTGAGAATCTTCACCAACTTGCTGCTTCGTGCCTGCTCAGTGCGACGATTACTTAAACGAGTCCTTTGATGTGATGTTGTATTTCAAATCAGTAGTGATGTGATAACAAAAGTAACATTGTTATAAGTTGTTTGGTTTTGGAGTGACAATATTAGTCGTGATGGCCAAATGAAGCCTCATTTTCTTTATTTTCTGAGCCCACTAGATGGCGCTTTTTGTTCATTGAAAGATTGAAAGCTTCACTGAATTGCCATTCTTTGAGCCTCTCTCTCTTTAAACCATGAGCGCCATCTAGTGGGCTCAGAAAATAAAGAAAATGCTTCACGAGGCTTCGTTTGGCCATCACTACATATTATTATTGCTGAAATTTTATTAGTAATCAGTTACTCTACCAGTTACTGGAAAAAGTAATATCACTACTGTAACGCACTACTGCCCAACATTGCTAACAACCTACAACATATCCCTTGTTACATGCACCACACTACAGCAGTGGTTCCCAACTGGTCCGGCAATGGGGTCCAAATTTCTCCTCAGACATTAGTTCAAAGTCCACACAGTTTAATAAATTCAGGGTCACACTTGAGTTTGGCCATGTCGTCAAGCTAGTTTGCTGCCTCTGTCAAGTATCTGTCCGTTAGTCACTCTCTCTACAGCAGGAAACAGCACTTCAAAATAAAAGCTCTGCCCTGGAAATTCACTGTACTTGAAAATAAATTGTGTTCTTTTTTACCGGTCCCTTGTGGTTCACTCAAAATGAGCCTGTGACCCATTTCTGGACCGCGACCCACCAGCTGGGAACCACCGCACTACAGTGTCAACCCCATTCAGTGTCCTTGACATAAAAAGAGATGTGTCCAGAGCCAAAAAGGACATTTACCATCCAATCAAAAGAGTTTCATTTGGTTACTATAGCAACATTTTGAAGCCCTCTCTAGAAACTCCATGGCAACGTGACCAACACAAGTCTCCATTCATAGAGAAGCATGTTGTCTAAATGCAGTGTGTGCAGATCAGGTGCATTGCCACAGTAAATAACTGCTTTGAACACCCTTTAATCATCTCAGTGCTCATGAATAAGGATATGTATGGTAAGGATTTTATTGATACCGATATCAATGCCGATACTGCTTAGTGATACACATACTTATAGATGCTGTTATTTATACTAAACAGTTCTTTTATTATGTTTTGTGTTAGTCTATATTTATATATTATCAAATATTTATCATTTACATATATTTTTTTCTCTTTTAAAGATCCACACGAACAACTCTTTACTTCAGCACAAATTAGATCCACCAGGAGGCACTTATTAAAAAAGAAAATATTTCACTTTAATGCTGGTTCACCTGTTATTCTTGTTATTTGCTTCTTCTCCAAAAACAGAGGTGACGAACACTGGGGGAAAATGCAAGGAGCTAAGATTCCATTAAAACAAAATTATGACCGGTGTGTTGACCGCATGCAAATTAATCAGAGCACACAAGGCCAAATTGCCGCATTAGTTGACCACTGTTGACAAGCAACAAAGCATTAAAAAGCTTATTTTTTAAACAGAATCCGGCACAGTATTTTTTTTTTTCTTAATTATTTTTGTGGCTTTCATACCTTTTATTTGACAGGACAATAAAAGCGTGAAAGTGGAGAGAGGGGATGTCATGCAGCAAAGGGCCAAAGTCATAACGAACAATTAGGGAAAAACAGAATCACCGATCAGTTTTGAACTATTATTTTCTCGGGCTGTGTGAAATTTCTGTGAAATTAAAGTAAATACAAGCTTTGTTTCCACTGAGGGAAATGGTTTCATACAGAGACAGACAGGAGGTCTGTGTCACCGGGAGAGTCTAACTTTCTGTCAACAACGGGTGTTTTGAAAACTTTTCTCCTTATGAACGTAACACGGAGATTATTCAACCAATGAGAATTTGGTCGGACGAGAGCACAGCGACCAAATAATCCACCAGTCGACCAGGAGACTACAGCCCTAATATTTTCTCGTCTATCTCTGCTAAAAAACACAAACGCAGAATCCATCAGCACGTTAGCATGTCGCTCAACATCAAGCCTGTTTATAAAAACTACAACTCCCAGGAGGTGGGGCTTCTACCACCAGGTAGTGCACAGGCATACTGCTAATGATTAGACTGAGGTTGGTTACTTTTACCTGCCTGTCCATTGCTGCCTGCACACTGCATAGATGTAAGTAAATCTTTTTCTAACAGTTTGGACTTACGGATGTTTCCAGCGCCCTGGCGAGACCAAGCCAGGTGGAGCGGTGGTTGTTTTGCATCATCCAAGAAAATGACATGAACTGGGAGGTTTGGTGAGCTGGTATAAAATGAGCCACTATAGTCCATCAAGCGGTCATGGAAAATGACTTTTAATATGCTCCTCGCCTCAAACACAAAATCTGAACACTCTCAAACTACACTGGACTTACTTGATACGTTAATACTCGTGCTACAGTTTTGTGTCCTGTGCTACAAAACTTTGAACCTCTGTGGCACCACTGAAAAAAGCAGTTTCGTTTTGTGGCTCTAATTAGATAAGTCGTTTCTTTGAGAGTGGTCATTACACGAATCATTTCCTTCCTTAAACTACAAACCACAGGGCTAAAAAATTAGTGTATGACAAGATTTCTCTTTTGGCTAAAATGTGAGGGCACATTCAGGCGCCTGCAGAGCATATGCCAACAGCAGCTTTACCAGCCCACACTGGCACAAGGCCGCTGCAGGCATGAAATGTTGTCGCTTCCAAAGCCTTTAACTATGTGTTAGCATGGCGGAATCTCGTTAACATAGCCAGTGGGACAGAAATGACAACACCTCTGCAATTCTATATACAGGGTTGTAGCTTTTTACGAGGTACTTTGGATCGCTGGTGTGTGCATGTGTGAGTGTGTGTGCGGTGCGTGCACATCTCCAGAATAAACAGTGGAAAGTGAAATGTGCAGAGGGGAGGGTTGAATTGGCAACGCGCTCTTCTGAAGTATCACTAGAGAGGAGACAGCTGGCGCCATCTCTGTGTTTCTCCCTCTCTCTTTTCCTTGCTTTCTCTCACCACCAGCAACACTTTGAGAATACTTGATAAATGCACTTTCTGTCTCCCTCTTCCATTCTCTCACTTCCTTTCTCCCACCTCGCGCTCACTGGTTTTTCCTCACTTCTCAGCGCGGTGCTGTTTTACTGCCTTTAAATCACGTGGCCTTCTTTTCCCCCTTGGTTTGTCTCAAGCCCTCTCCTCCTCCATCAGTCTCTCTCTCTTTTTTAATGTCTTTCTCTCCCCCCTGCCCTCCTCCTGCTGCTCTGGTGTCTGTCTACAGGTGGAAAATGTCCAGCAGATGCTTTGGCCACAGCCCAGGGAGCTGCTGATTTTATTACCATGGCAGCTCTTTATCACCATGGAAGCCGTCTATCGTTGCGATGGCCAGCGTCCTGTTACCTGATCCTGGTCCAGCTGGCATGTGCGTAGACATATACACTCTTGCCATTTCAGAGAATTCTCTAAGGGCTTCCCCCAGTTTAGTCCCCTCTGAAGTGCATGTCACCATAAAGGTTAATTTGGGCCAGGTGTATTGAAATCGCCGCTTCATGAAAATGGTACAAAACCGCTGTGAAGTTTTCAACGTTGACGTGACTTTTACATAAATGTGCAGACGTCAATGTTTTTTGAAGGCACTCAGCTTTGCTAACCACAGTCATACATCCTGTAAATACAACCTGGAAACAGACCAAATGTACCATACTGCTTTTTCTGCACGTCCGTGCTCATCGCAACAAGAAATCTGGCACTAAAAAGTTGCAAGACACTCCGAGTACAACGTGGACTTATCAGTGAGCAGAAGTCAGGTCACTCACACATCACAGCTCAGTCATAAACATGAGCTGCTGAGTGCCAAATGTTCAGTACACACCTCGAGCAAACAGATACTGAAGCCAGCTGACAGACGAGTACATTTTATAGTGACAAAGCCATTCAGGCGCCTTTAGGAGTTCACATTGAATCACACACACACGCACATTCGTTCCATCCCAATTAATGCAAACTCACACAGACACAATAATGGCACATACTCTGCCAACATCTTTCCTAACCTGGCCACTTCCTGCTTCAAACACAAAGTACACACACTGATTTTTGGTGCAGTCCATTTCCACATTTCTGTGACTACATCATGTCCAGACGCTGTTCCATCTTTACACACCAGAGGATTATCTCCATCCTCATCTGATGTACAAGTCAACAGGCGATAAATCCACACACCCTCTGCTACATCCACACAAACTCCAAATTCTCACACACACTGGGTTTTATATTTTCCTACCATCTTTGCGGTACAGGTTGATCTCCACTTTCCTCTCCTCCGATCCCAGCAGGGCTTGCGCCATCTGTGCGATGGCCAGTCGCTTGGTGTCAGGTCCGTACAGGAAGTTACACGTGCACGGCTTCTGCATGATCTCAGCGCGCGAGTAACCGCACATGTGACAGAAGCCGTCATTGCAAAAGATGATGGCGCAGTTCTCCACTCTTGCGTTGGCGATGACAAACTTGCGACCTGTGGACGGGAGAGAAAAGTTTACTTTAGTTTTCGCTGTGAGAAATCTGAATGCAGAGAACTGATTCTTCTCAGGAGAATCTTTCCTGTAAAGTTTACTCTCAGCCCAAACTGGATATAATTGCACAAAACTTCTCAAATGCTACACATTTTAAGGAGGAAGACATTTTCCTCCCTCTTGCTGCTTTGTATAGAGCTAATGCCATGTTGCCAAGGGACCATTTTACCAGCATCTGTGACCTACTATATTTTTCTGAGGACAAAAAAACCCCACACTTGCAGACAACAGTTATGTCGAGGTTTTGTACCCTTGCTGCATCCAAATGCTGATAATGGAGCTATGGAGTGGCATGTATAGGTGCCGTTTGTGCTTGTGTGCGTGTGTGTGTGTGTGTGTATGACAACAGAGAGAAAACATTGAATTTCCCCTCTGGGATTAATAATAAAGTATATTATCTTCTTCTATGTGAGGAGAGTAATAATGGAGGGGTCCCCTCAGATTATGTGTGGTCATATGCCTACAAAGTTGCGTGGTGATGGGTGAAACCCTTGAGATGTTATACACTTTAGATATTGGTCCCTAGATTATGTTCACCCAGTTTCATGCAGATCGCTCAAACTTCCTCGGAAGAGATCCATTTGAAGTGTTTGTTGTTCTTCTTTGTTTGTTTCTTTGCCGCGTCGCCCCGGTCAAAATGGTTGCGCAACGATTACGTCACATCCAGAGCCTGGTAACTTCACAGGAACCTTCCTCCTACTCCGCCCTCTCAGTGGAGACACGGTGGTTGAGAGGGCCGAGCGAGAGGACGTTCCTGTAAAGTTCCTGCCCCCCAAATACTACCAGGAACTTCTTCATTTGAAAGGGGCCTAAAATGTCTCCTCTGAGAAATGTCTCTTAAGTCTAGATTTTTACTTAAAAGACAAAGCAAATGGGCAGATATACAGACATTTGATACGGAAAAAGTTTTAAGATGGAATAAGTATAATTCAAATAAAGTCAAAATATGTTGTTATATTTCTCTTTTTCCTTTCTAATCTCATATGAACACTCCAGTTCAAGCACACAAACCTTTGTCCTTTACAGCGAACTGCTTCACTATGTCAAACACAATATTTCAGCTTACTGGCCTGTTCCCAACTCCAAAATAAAATTGGAGTAACCAAAAATCCATAGAAGAATATAAGGAGTTCATCTTAATGCCAACTTAAACGTGTGTGTGCGTCCAGGTTTGCAGACCTATGTGTGTCCATAATTTTGGTCAAAAGCGTAAATGGCAGCTGCAACACTGATGGCTCTGTCTCCCACATAGCTCTGAACCACTTACTGCAGAAGGAGCCATTTGGCTCAGAGGCCTCTGCTCAGTGTCTATGGATGATCTTAATGCACTCAGAGAGCTGCTGTTGTGCCTGAACACACTCACGCAGACACACACACGCTTGCACTCGCTTACCCAGCACACTGACCCTTTACTTGCAATACACTGTGAATAAACTACAAGTCCCCAGTTTGTGCCAGTTGAATCCCCGGTGTGTCTTGTGGGAACACATAAAAACAACATAAACATGTGCATGAGCGCGAGGCCTCTGTGGATGTGTGACTGTGTTTGTGCTGCATCAGTGTGATCGTCTGTCAGGCTGATAAATGGCTTCCACTAAAGAGCTTTAAGCTTCTGAAGAGCCCCAATCTTCCCTGTTACTTTCACTTAGTACTGGGCCCCACTGTGAGGAACACTGCACTCATAAATAGTCATATGAATGGTTAGAGGGAAGGAGGAGAGGCTGGTGACAGAAAATGGTGGGTGAAGCAAGAGGCAGCGGGAGGGCTGGATGAGGATGACTTAACAGATGGAAATGGGATGGATGGGAGACTTTGGGAAGGGAGAATGACAGAAAAACAGAAGATAAATTGAGGAAGGCATGGATGGAGAAGGGAAGAGAGGTGAAACAGAAGCAAAATAATGAATGGAGGGATATTTGGTGGAAAAAGATGAAGTGGAGTGGGGATAGAGCAGAAGTGATGTGTGCAGGAAGGCAGAGGGAAAACATGACCATATTTCTTAGCAATTAGCCTGCATCAAGTATAGGGACCAGAGACTGCGGTGAAAACACAGCCCCCTTTGTCAAAACATTTCACTTTGTGGGCACTGTAGAGTCCATCAAGTTACACACTAAGAATTCACTCAAATAAAATGGTGGAGGGCAAATACAGTGCAAGATAACCCCACACTGAGCACAGCAAGAGGATGTGATGTCACAGTTTTGATGTGGGCAGTAACAAGCTGTGGATGCGTCATGGTGCTGGTTGACTGCAAACGCACCCAATATGCATCTTGCCCTTCGTTGCATGTCATTACCCATTGTTCTTCCATCATTTCCTGTCAGCCAAAACTACATCATCAATATTCTACCAAGCTGATATCAGCAAGGTTCAAAAACTGTCTTAACCACATGCCTTAAACCTGCCGCTGAGGTAACAAGGTGTGAACACAACACTGACATGTGATAATACTTGAAGGTGATATGGCGAGCTTGTTAGCAAACAGTTGCCTACTGACATATGTCCATCAGTTACAACACATTCTCACTCTGGTTGCGTCACATATCGACGTTTAGTCATGGACTTTTCATGTCCAGATACGACATGCAAGGTACCCTGGTTGTAGGGCCCGACCGATATGGATTTTTTGGGGGCCAATGCCGATTCCGATATTATGGAATAAAAAAAATTTGACAACCGATTTATCGGCCGATTAAATTTTTTTAAGTTTTTCAATTTAAAAAACCCTGAAATACCTGCTTTTGATGGCTTAAAGATAAATCAAACACTCATTACAAAGATATAATTTGAAGGAAGAACATTTTACTATTTTCAAATACTTTTATTATTAGAAATTGTGTGGAACAATTTGAACACAAAATAAATCAAAAATATGATGTGCAAAAAGGCAGTAAACCTCTGGGAATTAAAATAATCATGCAAAGTCTATATGAATTAAGACATTCACATGAATGAGTTCTTCTTAATATTGCCAGTTTAACAGAGATAGGTTACAGTGCAAAAAGTAACACAAGGACATCATTTGTAAGTAAGACGCAATAGGTCAATTGGAAAAAGGTCCAATACTAACAAGCTGTAAGGAGGCATATTGCTACCTATCATAGTAGAGTCGTACACACTTCAGTCAATAAATCGACCCCCCTTCTGTGCTTGTATACTGGGACGAGGACAGCAGTCCAATTAAATGGCCTGGTCGAGCTGTAACTGTAGCTCCACTTAAATGTGCATGTAACTATCGTCTGTCACAGGGGAGTGTTCCCCTTCTAACAAAGCCTCCATCATCCCAAAACCTAAAAAGTCTGCAGAGTCTAGGCAAAATGATCACCACCGTGTGACACTCATCCCCAGAAACTGCATCTCCAGCACATCAAAAACAACATCCAAGCCAGCCTGGCCTCTCACCAGTTTGCATTCACAGCCAGCAGATCCACAGAGGATCCCATCTCCACTGCCCTTCACTCGCCCTTACACATCTTAAAAATAACAACACCTACATCTGAATGTTGTTTGTTGATTTCAGCTCAGCATTTAACACCATCTCCCCCATGGAACTACTTACTTAGCCCTCGGGGCTGGAGTACTACTCCATACAAGTGGATATTTGACTTCCTCACAAACAAACCCCAGTCAGGTCGGATTGGCGGTCACACCTCCTACAATCTAGCGTTGAACATCAGAGCACTTGAGGGCTGTGTGCTCAGCCTCCTCCTGCTCACACTGTACACCCACGGCTGTCATCCCCAACATGGAAAGAACTGTTTGCGGACGACACGACCAACATTATCAGCCGGATTACAAACAACGAGAGTTCATACAGGGGGAATCAACAGTCGTGCAGAGTGTGAGAATGCTACCTTAGTAGAAGTCCCCAGAAAAATTACCTGACCCACCTGAGGCAGAGAGGATTGATCCAACTCTCCTGCTTGGATCTCAACTCTCTGCACCCTGCCTTCTGCCAACTATAGGCTTGATATGCTGCCTCCCTCCATTTGTTTGTGCCTTTATACAGCAGCCACTGTGTGTAGCATGTAAGTTTGTTTGCTTTAACACTTTGATTCACTTTGCACAATATCAGTAGATGTTTTGGTTTATTGTTCACACGTTTGTTTTGTCATTGCAGAGCTTAAACCACACGCTAATTCTTTGCCTTTGAAATAAAACAGTGCTGCCTGCTTCTCCTTCTCTGCTCACATCAATTAAGTCAACACCAGTGTGTCCAAACAAAACCTCATGCTCAACATCAGCAGAACCAAGGAGCTGATAAAAAAGGACACGCACCACTGTTTTAATCAATGAAGCTGAGGTGAAGCAGGTAAACAGTCAAGCTTCCTGGGAATCAGCATCACAAACAACCTGACACAGTCATCAAACATTTTCATAGTGGTGATAAAAGCTCAGATAAAACTGTTTCTTAAGCAAAGTTAAAGGTAAATGCCACGGCCACGTTCTTCTGAGGGTGATTTCACATCTGCCCTGTTTGGTTTGGCTCAGTCAAACTAAGATTTGTCTGCCCCCTCAGCGCGGTGCGTTTGGGCAGGTGTGAACACAGCAATCACACTCAGGTGTGCACCAAAACAACCAGACTGAGACCTTCTTGAAGAGGTGGTCTCAGGAGCCGCGCCCCGTTTTCAAACTGTATGGTTTGACTAAAATGAAACTAAACTTTTACAGAGGAGGACTTAAAAACATCCTGTCCATAATATTATACATAAAGTTGACTTTGTTTTAAAGCCTCGAGTTTGGCATTTTTGATTTTCTGAGCCAGATGTGACAATATTTGGATGACAGGGTGGAGGTGTGGAGGAGCGAGGGAGGCTGTGGTGACGCCTTGCAGATAGTGTGTCACTCAAAACAGCCACACCTGTAATTTTACGTAACTTTTGGCCTCAACATTTAGTCCTTCTGTGCAGAGTCTGCATGTTCTCCCTGTGTCAGCGTGGGTTTCCTCCAGGTGCTCCAGCTTCCTCCCACAGTCCAAAAACATGCAGGTTAACTGGTGACTCTAAATTGTCCGTAGGTGTGAATGTGAGTGTGAAAGGTTGTCTGTCTCTATGTGTCAGCCCTGTGATAGTCTGGTGACCCCCAACAGGATTAGCGATTATGGAAAATGAATGAACGAACATGGGGGTCTACAGAAAGTAACTCGCTTTTGGAGCCAGCCTAAAGTGGACATTGGAGGAACTGCTGCTTTTGCTGCTCGATCTTGAATATTGACATTACAATTTGTCATGGTTTGTGCACAGCCCAGGACAGGAGACCAGTGATACTGGTGACGTGAGGTGCCTGCACAGAGCCCAGAGAATACCTTAAGACGATACCCACCATACTGTTCACCTTGCTGCCATCTGGCAAGCGGCCACAGAGCAACTTCTATCCTCAGGCTTTGAGGCTCCTCAACTCATCCTCAGTGCTCCACCACCATTTCTACAGCTTGCATTTTGTTGTGCAACCCTGTGTTATGGAATGACAATAAAGGGACTTGAACCTTGAACACTGTCATTTGACGCATCGTTGTTGTGAAAATATCGATCCCAGCTGCTTTGAGCTCTATTGATCGAACTGAACTTTGTAGGTATGCGCTTAACTATCTCCCAAGAGAAATCATTGCTCCCAGATCCCTGCCAGTTTGAGCCAAACTCACCAACATCGCTCCTCTGCCTATGTCAGTTCATTAAACCTGATTATTGTCTTCATGAAAAATATCTTCTCCAGAGTTTAGTCAGTGCTGTACTCGACGAGGAAAGAAGTGAGACGTATGCATTCTTCTGGTATTGATTACGCCTCCTTCTCCAAGCACTGATTGAATCTTGAATCCCAAAGTCGTGAAATATATCTGGTTTTATTCCTATCTGATCAGCTTAATGAATGTGTCTCCAGATGTTTCTACCTTGAGTCAAGCTCAACACTACACTGTACAATACTCACAGCCTGGGTATTCCCCTACACTGGGAAGACTTCGGGAGAAGGTAATGCATCATACGGTGCCCTTTATGAGGAGTGAAAATTAAAACAAAGTCTGCACACTGAGGCAATTTTTCTTGCTAAGTGTTCTTCATTAGACTTGATTATGAAACGGCCCCTGAACAGGAATTATCTCCTAACAAGGAAGAGGGTAGACAGCCATTATTCCCTGTAAATTATGTCTCAGCAGTTCACAGAGGTGATGTATAGCAACTCCCCGTCTGAACCGGTGATTTATCAGTCATTTTATAACCACTGTGAAGATGCTAGTCTGCCACGATCAGACATTTCTGCACACTTCATCTCTTTTCAAAATCACCATTTGGCCAACGATATTTAACTCCTGTGTCTGACTCAAGCTCTTTGTGCACCACATTGTTTTGGAGGAATTGCTCAGCTGCTGCAGTTATTATTATGTCGGGATGAGTTTGAAGGCTGCAGCTAAATGATTTATGGACGTTGGAAAGACTTGTTCTTGTATCAATTGTCGAGCCATAACTTGGATGTGTGGGTTATTACTGTATTGATTGAGTGCACTTTTGTGTGTGAGTGTGAGCGTGTGTGTGGCTGACTGGCTGTGGGTGTCGTGTTTACTTTCTCAGCAGCATGCGCACATATGAAATTTTTAAAAGAACAGATGATGATGCATCAGACACAAACTTGGAGGGGAGAGAATAAGGAATGAACAAGAGTGAGCGCAGCAAGACATAACACAGCGTGCCCCTGTGTTAAAAATACAGAGACGCAGCATGTACCGCACTGACTGATAAATAAAAGGCCTCTAATCAAGACAGCAGTCAAGGAGAGCAGACAAAATACACTCACCCAGCATGCTGGTGGGGAGAAGTACTTACAGACTGGCCTACATAGAGCCCTGAATCAGTATGTACGCATCATTAAATTATGAATCAAAGGCTTCATACAAACACAAATTTGTAAAAGGCACATTTGGGTATTTGTCATCATGACTGTCCTCATCAGCTGGGTCAACAAAGCATGTGACACCACTTTCTTTCACCCTGACCAAGCAGTTTTGGTTTCCTAAACCCGACCAAACCTTAGCCACAGAAATCACTCAGAGCAACAGGCAGAGTAGAAACCACTCATATCAATCATTTTGATAATTCTCAGCTGTATTTCTTCCAGTAAATACAAATTCATCAAAGCCATGCTTGAAAAATTCAGCACACAGTAAGGACATGTGAATTCCAATATTTTGGGAGGACAGAATCACCCTAACCAATATTAAAGCAAACTCACTGCATTATCCTTGTTTTAACAGTTCTGCGCATAAAACATATGCAACAAACTGTGTGTCATATTGATTTAGTGAAAAGTGCATTTTATTTCTAAAGATGGGACGAACCCTGGTCCACTTCCACGGATAGTTCGGTTTGTTTGTAGTGGTGTGAACGCTCATTTGTTTGGTGCGGACCAAACGGGCGAACCCTTGTCCGCTTGAAAATTGGGGCCTCGGTTCACTTGCAAGTGAACCCTGGTGCGGTTCGCTTACATTGGGAAACCAACTTTTGGGTTTCTGAACCAATTCATTGTTCCTTAAAACATTCTGACTTAATTCTCAATTTTTTAGCGAACACACATGTGGGATATGTTTGAAATGTGCAGAAAGTTTTGAACATGAGGAGAAATCTTGCTAAAACTAATGAATTAAATTCCAGAGGTTTCTGAATTACTTTAAATCATTGATGCGAGCAGGTTCCTCGTGCACATTTAAAGTGGGTACTTCCGCAAACAAAAGACACAAAGGAGGATGGAAAAGTGGACCATGCCCACATGTGTAGACTCAGCAGGGATAATGTTAAATGAGAAAAGTTGATTTACAGGAGAATAATATTTAAAGGCAGCACAGGGCCTTACTGCATTATATTTCATTATGTTTTTATAGTTTGAATTGTCACCTGTCACCTGAATTTTGATCGTTTTCTTTACATAAAGTTGTTGCCACCATGAATTGGTGCATCTGCCGTCCGTCCTCCAGGAGATTAAGCCTCCTCTTTATTTCTCCTCCTCTGTTCCAGGTTGCATGGTGGTGAGGAGGTCGTGTGGCTCAGGCTCCGGCTGTTTGGTGACACCTGGAAGCTGTTTGACACCCTCACAGATCCATCTTCAAATATGTTCACATGCTATGTCTCTTTTTCTCATTTGGATTGTCTGCATTGTAAATTTATTATGTTGGTTTATTGTGCACACATGAAATCTATCCCACAACTGTCCTCAGATACTCTTCCTGCCTGAGGTTTCTTCCAGTCTCTCTCTGTTAATAAATTGTTTTTTTTAGGTGGAGTTTTTCCTTCCTTGAAGGACAGAGGGTGTTGTGTACCGTACAGGTTATAAAGCTTCTAAAGGCAAACTGTGATTTGTGACATTATAAAACTGACTTGAAATAAAGTGGAAGCTAAAATGACTGAACCGTATTATCATCTAATTACTTCAGACTGTTCTTATTCACACCTATGAAACACTAACGCACTATACGTTGTATATAACAGATTAATTATGATCCAGGAGGCTGTGATCCTGTGATCTATGTGCAGCGGGCAGCCATCCATCATGTGACAGGAGCAGAGGAGGAAGTCAGGCGATGAACTATAAAAAGCAACGACCATTAGTTTAAGTTACATAAGTACGTCACATTAAGTCTCATGTTAAGAACGTAAAATGACAAAGCCCATCCATTCTATTCCTAAACTTAACCTAACCTGTAGAGGTGCTAATTTGGAAGATATAAGAATCATATAAGTGTCAAACAAACTGTTGCATGCATGAATTACTCATGTTTCTTGGCCTTTGAGACCCATATTTAGCTTTGTTGCCTTTTTCTGAGATTTCAGCAATGACTTTGAGCACAATTCATGGATAAAATGCAACACGAAGTGCTGCACATGAAAGTCAAATCAAAACATTTGTACAGAGAGAAAAAAGATGATAAAAACATATGATAACATATCAAAATACAAAGATAAAGTACAACTCAGTTTAAACTAAAGGCTACAGGTAGATTTAAACTAGTGCGTCAGCTCTATGCAGAGCTTACGTCATAGCCTATGCAGATGGTAAAGTTTAGTTGATTCAAAACACACATTAAATATACATTAAACATGGAATAGCTACAATTGCAGTTTAAAGTACACAAATCAGCTTCACTATAACTCGCAGCATTCACAGACAAACACTTGTCTTTATCTGGACACATTTTCCCCACAAATACAACATGCTCACGTTATTAGCACAAGCCTATGGCGTTTTACATTGTAGAAATTAGCGTAGGGGCTAGTGGACTTTTCCTCTACTCATATAAAACCAGGGACAACAGCAACATTTAACAAAGGTAACGTTACAAAATTTCACTCCATTACAACTCACAAGGTTCACTGACAAAACAACTGTTTTATACTAAACATGTTTTCCAAACAAATACAACATGCTAACATTATTAGCACAAGCCTTTCACATTTCACATTGTATAAATTAGCCTAGCGACTAGTGGAGATTTCCTCTGCTCATATGAAGCCAGGATAAATCACACCCAAGACTTAAAATGCTATTTTGTGGAGGCTTTAATGTCTTCACAATTTATTCTTATCTGTGAAATTAAAGTAAATCAAAGCTTTGTTTCGACCGAGGGAAATGGTTTCAGCTTACAGACACAGACAGGAGGTCTGGACATGTAGTTGTATTTCTGGGGAGGTGCACATAGGTACAGCGCTGATTCGACACAGAAGTATAAATCCTGCTTAAGTTAAAAATACATTTCAGGAGAAAGCAATGGTAAAAAGATGTGTCACGCTGTTCCAGAGTTCAGGGGCATAATTAACAAAGGCTGCCCCAGTGTGCCTTTTAGTTCTGACCTCTGGAACAATCAAAAGGTTTGAGTCAGAGAATTTGAATTAAGTCTGTGACAGACAGGTACACAGTGTAATGATTTTCAGACTGGAATAATGTGGGCTCTCTGTCTGATTTTTGTCAGAGCACATGCTGCTGCAGTCCATGCGAGCTGTAGCTCACCAATGGCTTTCTTCGAAACATCAGACAGAAGAGCTTTACATTAGTACAGTTGGCTGGATTCAAATAAACACAAGAAGTTTGTGCTCTAGATAAAGGATCAGCACTCAGTGAATAACCTCCTAAGCCCTATGATAAGCTATTATGGCAAGGCTTAACTATACAGACCAGTGAGCAGTGATAACTAACATGTCTTTGGGGTCATCAGGTGGGAACCTCCTTTCACCAGTGTTTCGTCTAGTTGGTCCCACGACACCTCCAGAAGGCTAGACAGTGATCCCAGAGACACTCCCCTAATGCCAGGTCTCACTGCTCCCCGCACCACCCAACAACCTCCTTTACCTTACTTACACATGGCTTTCTCAGCCCAAACAGCACTGCCACCTTCAACAAACCCAGGCTCCATTGATGCAAGCTCCAGGTAGTGACCGTGCTGATACTGCCTTTCATAGCACATTCACCATACCCTATCTCACATGCTACATATCATAACTCCAATATAAGCTAAAGTTAAAGGAGATAAAGAAGATAAACTCACAGGCTTTCTCAGCCCAAACAGCACTGCCACCTTCAACAAATCCAGGCTCCAATTGATGCGAGCTCCAGGTAGCGACAGTGCCGATACTACCTTTCATAGCACATTCACCATACTCTATTTCACATGCTACATATCATAATTCCAATATGAGCTGAAGTGAGATAGAAATCAAAGCAAGTACCAACTTTATTGTATCTGCACGATGTGTTCAGCGTTATCATACTTGCTAGAAATTGATGGCCAAAGCTAGGAAATAAAACCCAAACCATACTTTACCTTTCAATCCACCAAAGCCTCCAATAATCTGACTCTCCCCAAGTCTCTGCCACTCTGCCTCCTATAAAGCAATCTACAGTAAAAACTAACCTTCCACAGCGTGCACACTTGACATCAATCAAGTCTACTGGTCTACCTTTAACCACAGTTATGCTCTCAAAGGACTCCATGGAACCAGAATGACTGTCAGCACAATCCGAAATTCCCCATTTCTTCCTCTCGCCCATCAATCAAACTCATGCTACAAGAATCAAAAGTGACTTTGCCCACTTTTCCAACACAAAGTGAACATCCATCAGTGCAGCGCTCCACAATGAAAACGTCTGCGGCTATTTCACCCTGTGTTAAGCACACGATTACCACATTCCCTCCATCCCTCCTTCATAATGCAGACATATCATCGATGCAGGCTGCCGGTCCTGGCTTCAACAGGCTGCTCCTGTGGGAGACATAAAGCGGCGGAAGGGCCTGTTCAGATATTCATGGAAACAGAGGAGATCGGGAGTGTGGATGCGCTTGATAGTCTGCCTCCATGAATTAGCGGCAGCAGCAGCCCTCAGAGGCTCATAAAGCTTGATGGGTTTGTCTGGCTGCAATGAGCACTAGGTAATACAAAGGCAGAGATGGGTGTGTGCGTATACAAGTGTGTGTTCATTTCCCGGTCTTGGAGCTGTGGTTTTCAGTCACTGATAATGGCCTACAGAAGCAAGCAGATGGTTTTTTTTTTTCAAGCTGTTTAAGTCTTTTAAAGAGCCGGAGTCCTTTAGAGTGCATGATAGCTCAGAGGATGAGTCATGTACGGATAAATGTAATCATTCTTCAGACGGACGCAGACATATAAACAGGAGATACAATGCAATCTTGATACAGACATGCAGGAAATGTTGAATGAGTCAACCAAAAGAAAACCACAGGGTGAGACAATGTTTGAAGACTAAAACCGGGACACAAAAAAGAAAGAGAAGAAGAGCAACGACAGTGCAAGAGTACGTCGTGATAGACAACTATGGATGGACGGACAAACAGAGCAGCAGGAGCAGAAAACACAGCTGTCTCAGTATTTTTTGCTGCTCCGTTTTCAGGCCACAGCTGGACATGAGGGAAAGCTGCCATTATTCTACCAGGGAGGAGGTCAGGTACTGTATTATTACGCCGCAGGCATTCAGAGAGAAAAGTGCAAGAGATGGCAATATTTGGAACCAGCGGGCAATGTGTTCAAATTAAACAAGGGTAATGGTGGGCAGCTATTCACAGCAAGTAAATGGGAATACCATTATGTTCGGAGCACGCTTCCCTCAAAGGTGCTTTACAATGTCAGTGCATGGGCAAAGATATTTAGCTTTCTTTAACTTCTGCTGACCTCCATCAGCAACCTGCAGGTGTGCTGTATTCTAACTCACAACTCAATCGCAAGAGTAGATTTTGGTATTTTCTGTATCTGAAAACAAAGGACACGTTATATTGTATGTTATTATTCAGCAGATATTTTGAAACTTACATGTGGTTTTGTTTAGGCACCAAAACCAGTTAGTTATGGTACGAAAAGATCATGTTTTTGATTTTGGATTGTACAATCTTGGCAGAAAACACATCAACATCTTGGTAAAAAAATACAATCGCTTTTCGTGGCACTATCCCTGATGGAAACACAGCGACAGGTCACTAAAAAACAGCAACCTTTGGTGACTAAAAAGTCACTGGAAAACTTAACGATGACTCGTGAAAAAGCAACCAGTTTTGTTATTTGTTTATCTCAAACAGTGGTCTGCAGCTTGGCAGGCGTCTTGCCATTCACCATCCCCTCCACCTCCAAATGACTATTTTGACTCCGCTCATACTACGTCACTTCTAAAACGTTGATATGAAACACATGAAATGTACAACTGCAACCTATCTACGATTTGCAACACGTTCAATGCAATCATTTTCTTCTAGCGACCAGGCTGTTGAAAATCTACCAACAAATATATGACAAAGGAATTCCACTCTCATATATAAAAGTCTCCTCAACCACCAACCCAGCGCCCACACCCTCACCTCATTGTCACCACATAAATGGCAGATTACTTCTGATATTGCTACTAAATGCTGACACTGGACGTGAATTGTGAGGTACGAAATTATTTAATATCAAAAATCAGGAAAACTTACTTGATCCAAAATGGAAATTGGGACATGTAACAGTTGCTCTTATACTGTATATAAGCATTAAAAATTACCTATTACTGGTAACCTTCATTTTAAAGTAATAGTTACTTTACAATATTACTCTCTGTGTTGAGTACTAAGTTACTTATTGCAATACTTTTGCGTTACCATCACCGAAATGACCTCAGAGGAACTAATAGGCATTTTAAACGGAAGCTCCAGTTTATCACGGTTCATTTCCAATCCAGTCCTGCAGGTCTGTTACATTCATGCATTCACATACAGTAGTTATCACATTGTATTTAAATCACCTACTTATATTAATAAAAGCCTGATGATATACAACAGTTAAACAGCCTAGACCATTTAAAATAAATGAATATCCTTCGACACAGGGAGGGTCAGGCTGAGGATCAAAGTCTGAAGCATTGTATGAAACACAGTAAACAAATATTGAAGTTAGCACAACAAATGGAATGCCGTACGATTAAGTCAGTATGACGAGCGCAAATTAATACACCGCAGCTGGCAGAACCCATCTGCCGGTAGTGATGGCCAAATGAAGCCTCATGAAGCATTTTCTTTATTTTCTGAGCCCACTAGATGGCGCTCATGGTTTAAAGAGAGAGGCTCAAAGAATGGCAATTCAGTGTGCTTTAAACCTTTTGTTGAACAAAAAGCGCCATCTAGTGGGCTCAGAAAATAAAGAAAATGCTTCATGAGGCTTCATTTGGCCATCACATGGAAACATCGGCAACATACTAACATCACCCAGATGTGCCCGTCAAAAAAACAAAAAGCATACCAGAGACCAGCTTCTTATCCCCGCTGCTCTCTCGCAGCCGTAAGACACAAAAGCAGAACAGCATACAATGTGGATGTTGTAGGTGTATTAATAGAAACACATTGATAACACACAGCAGGGCATGACCCAGATGTGCCAATCACTGATACCCTTATATAACATAGTGTGTCATGACATGACAAGACACGATAACAGTCGGATAATTTTTTTTTTCTGGTGGTGTTCTGGCAGAAGTGGAGCAGTGTGGATGAATGAAAAATAAAAACAATCATTTCGAATGCTAACGCGTTACGTGACACTGTAAATGTCATAGTATTTCCTGCAAAAACATAAAATATGCTTTACTTTTGTAACTTGTTACCCCCAACACTGTATATAAGCACAGAGAAATTGTAAGAAATAGAGATAAGTAGTATGCAAGAGAGAAAGTGCATTATGCTACAATATATAATATAATAAATAAATATAGATATACAAGAAATAGGAGTTGTAGTTGTATAAGAAATAGAAATATATACAAATATGTGCTGTGTGCTAAATATAAATGCAAAAATACAACATGTAAGGATTTAATAAGAAAGTGTAATGTACTGTTGAAATACTGCACAGCTGAGATATTGCACAAATAATGTAGTGGACTTCAAGTCAGTGTATCAGTTGAAACAGTACAATTGAAAAGTTAAGTAATATGATAAATAAATTATGGGTTATAGCTGCTGCTGACGGGTAAAATGAGTCCAAAGGCCTGAGTCTATTGATGCAGAGTGTTTGATGTCCACAGGCAGGAATGACTTCCTGCGGCGCTCAGCGGTGCATCTCAGAAGAACGAGTCTTGCACTGAATGAACTCCTGTGCTCGACCAGCACATCATCAAGCAGGTGGGACTTAGGGCAGAGAGGTGAGCTCTCTAGGTGCTTTATGCTTTCCATGTAGGCGACTGGAAGAGGCTTTCTGCGCAGGCCTAGGAAAGGCAGAGGCCCCAGAACAGAGCCATGCCACCAAATGCAAATGGAAATAAAGTTCTCTTTAAAGAAAGTGGTCCTGTCTTAAATTAGGATGGGGCAAAAGTAGCACTGCAGAAGGCAGGATTTCAGTACTCTTGACACAGTGAAAGTTTATTGGATAATCTGAGCACCAGCCACCCTCGACTAGCCCCACAAATCTGTAATGCACAATATGTAATCAAAATATGACTTTATCCATCGCTGTGAAACATTTAAATCTAGCATTTTTAGCTGGCTCTTGAATTTCTTTGTTGGGTCATACCTGTCCAGATAATGATGTCAGCACTGTGTAACTGCATCACATAATTACACTGTTGATGGTCATAATCGATCAGTGACACTTGCTTCGCAACTTCACAAAATACTCGGTCATCATTGAAGGCTATGGAGAGCAGTCTTTGCTTTTAGTGACATCACTAACCACGTCTTACTTCTTCCTGTAATTTCCTTCTAATGAGCTTTTGAAGCTGGAGCGGAGGGAGCCGATGGAGAGGCTGATTAAAGACAAGCTGCTGCTGCTCAGGAGGAAAACACCATTTCATATTCCCATAGACACACACTCTCGCAGATTCATGAGACATGCGCGCACACACACACACACATAAGATCTTATACGCACGTACACGTTCACACAGACCCACCAACGCAGACTGAATAATTCACTAAGACCAGACCTTGGGGGCTCTGCAGTCTGCCAGTTTGGTGTGTGCATGCGCCGTGTTTGTATGTGTGCGAGCGAGTGTGTATCTGCGAGTGTGTGTATGTGCTTGGAATCTCCCTGAGTACACTGCGTAGGCGGATAAGGAGGGAAGCCCGTGTGTTCGAAGCACAAGTCAACACAGCCGCTCTCGCCTGCTTGCTACAGAGACAGGGAGATAAAGAAAGAGCAAGTGAGATTAAGGACAAAGAGATAGAGATGAATGGAGGGATAAACAGGAGGAAAAGATGAAATAGAGTGGGATACGGAGAGGAAAGGAGGAAGAGAGAAAACGGACAAAGAAGCATGTGATTGGTGGGTTTGGCTGAAGAGATGTTTTTTGTCTCTATCCAGTTCTAGCTGAGCAATTGCCATGGAAACTGAAGATTTGACACATGCTAAATTCTCAAACACAGAGAGCTGACACTCACAATGAATTCAGACTAAATGTAGGACCCCTAACATGCTAGTGTCTCTTAAAACAGCCAGCCAGAGTCCACAAACATGAACACTGTTTACTCTCTGATGTCTCTGGTAATCAGAGATCAATAGCTGCCTTCAGATACTGATTTACAATCAACTGATAGAACCCAATCACCAGAAAGGCTGATATTGTACATTTCTGCAAACCACAGATATGTTACACTCGTACATTTTATATTGTGACACTGTGGTTAAAGTGTGGTTTGATTTAAGCACAAAAACAAAAAAAGGTAGTTTTGGCTTTAAACACCCAGTTTGGTCCCAACAAACAGGCTGAAATGTCCCGACGTGCTGTTAAAAATATCCACTTTTGTTGGTTGTTGGTCTCAAACAGTGTGCAGTCTGCTGCTGACTGCTGCTTGGCAGCCGTCTCACCTCGGTGTCCCGCCATCCGCCATCCACCAGAGAAGCTCGGCTCATAAAAATAACAATGATAATAATAACTTTATTTATGTAGCACATTTAAAAACAGAGTTTACAAAGTGTTTTGACAAGCAAAGCAAGAGCACAAATGGGATACTCGATGTAACAACAAGAAGCCAAACAGTCCAACTGAACTAAAGTAGAGGCGGGATAAAGTTAAATGCAAGACACATAATCTCAATCTAAATGATTACGAATAAAAAAAAACAATAAAAGCATTGAAACATCAAAATAAAAAGTAAGAAAAAAAGTCTGTAAACATGAATTTTGAGAAGTGATTTAAAAATGGCCACAGGGTCGTTCCAAACCTTTATATTTAAGCTTTGACTTTGGAACGACCATAAGAGCCCAACCTGAGGATCTAAGGCTGCTAACAGGCTCGTATGGGGTCAACATGTCTGCTATGAGCTTGGGGGCCAGACCCAGACAACTTTAAAGGCCCTGACACACCAAGCTGACGGTCGGCCGTCGACCAAAGTCGGGCCGTCTGTGAGCATCTGTCGCCCTAGTTTTTGTGGTGTGTCCTGCACCATCTGCACTTCGGCGTCGGCGGCTTTTCGGCCGATTGAGCATGTTGAATTGGCGGCGGAGCTTGTTGGTGAGAGAGATCACTCTGATTGGCTGTTCAGGTTTTATTTTCTCGCCCCTGTAGTGAGTGAATCTGCCTGTGTAACAAACCGGGGCTAGCTGGGAGCGGCTAGCGGAGCGTTAGCCACAGCATGACCGTGAGGGAAACACAGCCGGTTAGCCTCCGCTAGCCTCCGAGCTAGCCCCGGCTCCAACAGGAGCACCGAGCCCTGGTTTGTAAAGTGGAGCCTCGCCTTATATTATACACATGTAATCTGAATTACGTGTGGTTTGTAGAGACGTACAATGCCAACATTTTATTTGGCAGCTGGGCTGTATATAGACCTACTGTATAAGGATCCATTTTAGTGTTTTGCATTGAATAAATGAGCAATAATTTACAGCAGCTCTGGCAGTTATTTAACAGAAAATCTTCCACCAAACCCTGTTAATTCTGTTAGTGGTGCCTAAGCTAACTGATGGTGCCAGGCGTATCCTCTTGCACTGCTCATGCAGCGGCAGCATCTGGTTCTCTCTGCTGCATTCATTTAGCTATACCCTCTGGCTCAAATAAACATGAGTGAATATCAGAGTCAGCCAAATGTGTTTATATCCATAACATCCTCTGCACTCATATTTTGGGATGCCACTTTCACTGTTAGAAACGTAGGTAGTTTGCAGTACGAGCCAAGAGAACAAGGAAGCTCTGCATCTGAGCATCATCGAGAGCAGTGGTTCCAAAGTGGTCCTGCTATCTCTTTAGTCATTACCTAAAGGTCCACATAGTGTGATACATTCGGCTTCACACCTGGGCTCGGCCATGACATCGAGCTAGTTTGCTGTTTCTGTCAAGCAGCTGTCCATTAGTCACTCACTCTACAGCAGGAAACAGCACTTCAAAATAAAAGGCCTTTGCGGAAATTTGCTGTATTTACAACTAAAACGTGTTTCTTTCCTAAACTTTCGAAACCAGATGGGAACCACTGATCTAGAGCACACCTCCATCTACCTGGAGGCCAAATCCAAACTGTAGATCTTCCTCCTTTCAGCTATGTCACTGTCACATCAAATTATAAAGCTGAAGGCAGGAAGAACAACAGAGTTTGCACCTGCTAAACTCAGCTTTTTCTGTCAACACAGCACACGCTGGGAAGTCTATTGCTTCAATGGACCACATTTACCATGAACCCTGATTGGACATCCACATAAAAGGTGGCAAATTTTCCTTTTAAGTCATTTGATCGCACAGTTTATGGTGAAGATTGTCTCTGTTTAATGGTGCGTTCATTTTGTACTCAGCTTCAAAACCATCATGGCCTCCAACTGATGAACGCCGCAGATGAGGATAAAAGACGGAGAAGGTAGCAATAAACAAATAAGTTGTTGCTTGTAATGCCCTACACCATGCCAGTTTTTCTTTTGGTCTGCAGTAAGTGCCAACTCTGTGACTTCAAGACTCTGGTTACATGTTCTGACAGTCCAGCCACGTACGGGAGCCTCACTGGGAAGCTTCTGTTGGTCCCTGTTGAGCAGCGTCTATCCTGGTCTAAAGTTGGCTCTAAATACCCACTGGAGACGCCTGAAGTCAAGCTCCAGAAATAGTTTGTAAGAGGACAAACTACGATTTTATCAGCGTATATACTTTGATCAGATTGTATTATATTATGATGCAACACCCTACTTCTTCACCTTGAACTTGCCTTAGACTGCAGTTGTATTTTTTCCAGCTCTGTTGGTCCAAGCTATAGAGAGTTCCAGAAAAATGATGAGTAGGAATAAAACAGTCCATTGAGTCATACAGTATGAATTATAAGGGGGTGTTTCCAGCTCAATACTCGTATTTTCTTAGAGGCTGTCAGACTTAAAAATAAATCTCTTCAGAGGCAAAGTGATGTGTCATCATTTCAAAGTAAAACCTTGGGTGTGAAAATAATAAGAACACATTTGCCATTAGGGAGCAAAGTTGGACATCGTATAGTAGAAAGTATGAAACTTTCAGTGCTTTAGATGTGGAACAATGCTGGAGCTGACCGCTGCCTCACGAGCCATATGCCAGTGATAGTGTGCATCATGTGATAGCACTGTGGCTGTAAACCAGCCCAGCCTACAGCTGTCAGCTCACAGGTGGGACACATTCCCGTCTGAGTCCCTCCTGATTACGCCGTCAATCAAACTGTGCCACAGAAATAATTAAACTTCCCCCGAGCTTTCATCAGGTTTGCTCGGCTTTGCAAAGTGTTACAATGTTCCCCAAAAAAGGAAAACGCTGCCAAAGCACAACATGACTTTCCGCAATGTTCTTGTATTTTCGTCCCATTAGAGATGCTGGCCGCACACTCAGATGGCAGGACAGAAGCGTTCGCTGCTGGAGAAGTGCTGATGTCATCAGTGTGAGACAGCTGACAGGAGGACGGGGGGTCCTGTCATGTTTTGACAGCCCGAGCATTTATTTCAGTCCACTTAGTGTTGCATTTGGGGCCATTTCTAAACAGTGTATATAAATAATACATTCCTACCAATATGCTTTTATTTATTTACTCAACAGAAAAGTGTAAATACCTGCTGGCACATTGTCTGTGTCAGCTCATGTCATGGGAAGTACACAGCAAATACATGAGGAGAGATGGAGCCACAGTAAGACGAGTATGACTCCACAGCTCACCTCTTTAAAAGTATGTTTACACCTGATATTAAGATTCATTTTAGCGACCCAAATACAAGCGGACAGCTGGGACACATCGCCGTCACCCCGCCTCAATCATGTGTCTCAAAGCTGACCACTTGTGTTTAGATTTCGGTACTGCCTACATCACTTAAGCGAGAATGTTAAAGAGCCCTGAGCACCTACACGTTCTCACTCTGAAGTCGTCAAAGTGCAGCAGTTGGTCAGTGACATGCAGCGTCAGACACCAACAAAAAAAAGCTGTTCTTTCACATCAGCACAATATGCCATTATAGTGTAATGGCGCCCAACAGTGTCAGGGGGAAATGCAGCCAGACAAGAATGAAAGTTAAGGCGCCGAAAGAGGCGGTGGATGGGTCCAACAACCACCAACATTCACCCGAAGGGGCGGTGTTTGCTTCAAGTAAGACTGTAAAGCAAAACCCTTGACATAACCAACATGTCAATGTGTGTTGACAAAACAACCACGTGCATTTGTTGTTGAAGGAAAAAAAACATCAATTTCTAATGGGCAGAACTTGACACGGCTCCCAGAACCACAAGAACCAACACACCCAGGGTACCTAACACATCATATGACCAAAGGTTGATATGTGACGAGATCAGAGTCAGAATGTGTTGCACGCACAATTATTATCTCCACACTCTCGCTAGCTGCTTGCTCATCACGTTAGCAACCGTGTCGGTACAGCTGGAGATATCGCCGTCAGCTGAATTCAACACATCTCCCTCCACCGGGTAGATAGACGGTGTTAGTGATGGCCAAATGAAGCCTCATGAAGCATTTTCTTTATTTTTTGAGCCCACTAGATGGCGCTCATGGTTTAAAGAGAGAGGCTCAAATAATGGCAGTTCATTGTTCTTTCAACCTCTTGCTATACAAAAAGCGCCATCTAGTGGGCTGAGAAAATAAAGAAAATGCTTCACGAGGCTTCGTTTGGCCATCACTAACGGTCATGCAACACTTTGTCCAAGTCAACGTAAAATGGGCAAGTAATAAAGCACGCTCAGAGTGATCACCGTTTTCAGCTGATTCACAATCGACCAATAGCACAGCGACACACCTTCTCCGTCAGCCAATCACCCTGCTGCTCCTCATTTTGAATAGGGTTCTCTCTCTGCTGTAGCTCATTCTTTATGCAGTCGTCCTCTCCCTCCATCTCCCCATCACCACCTAGTCTTTATGGATTCATCAGCCTCATCTGTCTCATCTGCCTCAGAGTCATCCGCCACCATCACCACCAGTGACTGGACTCCATGGGGGGATTCATCCTGCTGCGGCCGGATATCTCCCACTAGTGTCCAAGCACTACACACTGCTTTTAAATCTTAATCAGCACAGATCATGTGCACTGTATAGAATATTATCTTTACTGCATTCTTCCGTCTCTCTTGATTGAAACTGCATTATGTGTGATGACTGAATAAAAACACTGCTTCTACCCCTGTTGTTGCAACTTCAGTACAATCTAGGTTACAGTCAAAAAGAACTGCTTTGTACGATGTGTTATCCGACCATGTCTAACAGCAAACAGCTGTTCAGAATGGCCAGGCGTTCATAGTGCTGCTCTCAGTTACACACACCAAAAGTGACAGAAGTGATGGGAGAGGAGAAACTTCAGATCTTGCTAACTTTCCCCTCTGCTGACAGATTGCTGTGTGAAATGTTTGTGCTTGTCAGATAGCCAGTTTGGGAAAGTTACAAGAATTGTTGGATGCAACTCCGACTTTGGAAAGGTGTGTGGGGGGTTGGGTATCAGACACTTTCCGACCATCTGAGGAGCGTTTCAGTTGAGGCTTACCGACATCTTAAAGGAGCACAGCTAAAAACAGCAACACCACATCAACCTGTGTGTATCCTGGTGAGGAAAAATCAGTTACACTAAAAATTGACTCACGTTTATTTACGCGCCAGGCGAGAAGTGGGAGAAACTTTTCCAGTGATTGTGCTGACAGAGCAGCTTTCATTAGAACAAATGGACCACCATGTTTGTGTTCCTAATCCACGCTATCTCCACTGTACGCTGCTTGAAATAATTTTAATGTTAATAAAAACATGGGCAGGAACAAATCCCACGCAAATGCAATCTGAAGGTCACCTGACTTCAATCTTGGATTCCCTCATTCCACACAGCTCGGGCTCCACTCATGCGACGTGGCACTTTTCAGAGAGTACACACCGGTCCAGTCCCCCAACAGTCGTTAAGAGTGATAATCCCATAATCACCACAATCCTTAATGGGCTGTTTCGCTCTGAAGTGTCTCAGGCTACAGTGTGTACAGCGTCTCCCTCGGCCTTAACGAGGTTATGCAGATTTATGCAAATGAGGTCTAATCCCCGGAACGCTGGGGACTCCGGGGTCTTTAAGTCGGTTAGCTGGCCTTTTCTGTGCCACGGCTCTTGGGGTGGCAGAGGAGTCGTGGTGAATGAGAGAGGGAGTCCAACCAGGTGAGAGGGAGACAAAGAGAGCGGGTGAAGGAGGTGTGATCAAGTTCGAGCGGAACCTGGAGGAGGGAGACTTGATGAATGGGAGGACGAGAGTGAAAGGGCAGCTGCCAGGAGATAAAGCAGTGACAAATCGAGGTACAGGCAAAGGGCTGAGAGGAGAAGGACAGCAAAATACAGGGCGCTACCAAAGCAGCTGGACGGTCACACTTGGCTATGTTCACCTTTAGACTCTTTGGATTTGAAAGATAGGAGGCGAGCACTCATTGACCACAACGCCCATATTGAAATATGATGCATTCATTTTGACAAAGTTAGATACTTATTACAGTTTTTGGCATACTTTAACATGTTGTGTTTCTGTGCAGCAGCAAATGAAGCCCTGTTTGCATTTCTTATCATATACATGCATCAGCTGTCGACATCTGTTTTAGATATCTGCAGCTTTGTATGGAACAGCTGCTTCTGTGGTATTGAGCCACATAAAGAGATGCACAGAAAGATAACTTCTGCAAAACCCAAGATTACACTGAATTATGTTAAATTATTTACATATACTATCTCTACAGTATAAACTGTAAGACTGTGGCAAATTAGTCAGTAGGTTATGACTGGTTGAGTTGTGGCAACTAAAACACTTAAAAAAAGGTTAGGGAGAGATTGTGGTACAACTAAAAAGATTAAAAATGAAACGTACTAAACCCTTTACTTTCCAACTTGCGTCACAGAGACACAATATTTCCTGGACTGGCACCTAGCAGCGAACTTTGGGGCTGAATAGCCAACGCAGAGGAGCCACAAACTGCAGTTCCTCTAATGACCACTAGAGGTCGGCTCCAAAAGTGAGTCAGTCCTCAAACACACCCATGTTCAAGTGCCCTACTGTACGGGAGGTGAATTTTTATACTGTAAATCAATTTAAATATTATTGAGGTTTAAAGCAATGAATAATGAAAGCACACTTTGAGTAACAGGTGGGTGTCGTCCATGGAAAAGTTGCCGACAAGACACAACGTGCAAAGTACCCTGGGTGTGCTGGTTGTTGATGCTCTGGGACACCGTTTCACGTTCTGCATGTTACATGCATTGTCTTCTTTCAAGTTTACGTTTTCACAGGAAATGTAACGTTCACATACAGTTTCTTTCAAAATAAATGCACTACTGTATATTGGTGGATACGTTTTTTATTTTTAACTTCACAACCCCCCTGAAATGACTTATTTCACCATCAGGATTTGATCCCTTCGGTCCAATAACACCTGGACAGTTTAGAGGGATTAAATCTTGCTAAACTGGATGTAGCTGGCTCGGCTGGCGAAGGTCTCCACTGCACCTGCACTATGGGCCCAGTGATACGAAAGCATCGTTGGTCAAACAGGTGACTTTATATTGCAGAAATAGAGGTTTTTGGCTTCATGCGCCGATGAAAACTTTCATGGTTCACGGTTCCTACTGGTCTTATAACTGCTCAGTGGTTTATGGATGCTTACTACAACATGGAGAATTTAAAGCTTTGTTTTTAATGTCTAACTTATAGTCAACTTATAATCTACACAGATTTGTAAGTGAAGGACGACAGGATCATAGGTCAAAGTCCAACAAGACAGAAACCTGTTGAGGAGACTTAACTATCATTATGAGTATTTATTGAAAGCCGAAACTAGACACAATGTAATGCATCAGTCATACTGCATTTTTGTCATGTTCATCTTTATTGTTCTTTGCCTTTGCTTCAGGGAAGATGCTGCCACTTCTCACAGCTTTACATCAAAGAATGGAATAAACCTGACAAGGTGCTGCTGGTGCATCCAAGTTTGTCTCATCTTTCCCAAGAAGAAACAGCAGAGATGCAGTGTTTGATGCTTTGGTCTTTGGGGCACACAGGGTTTTTTTTTTTGTATAAAGACATAGCCAATTAGAAGCTGATGATGTGGAGGGAGATATATCTCTCCCAGAGATGCTTCTAAAGTATGTGTCATCATCTGAGAAAACAGATTGGGAGCTCATTTTTCCCTCAATCATTGCGCAGCCACAAACATTCAGCTGTGACTTTGAAAAAAAAAAAACAGACTTTAAAAGGTGTTTTTGTAAAAGCCGGTTTGAGGGCATCTGCAGATTTTCATAAGTTCGGCTTTCTCACAGGGGAGCCAGCATGCTCTCGGCTTTTTATCAAATACAGAGAACACCCATCTGCATTGAATGGTAAACTTGATCATGATGAAATTACAAAGCAATCACAACCATTAAAGGACAGAAATAAAACATTTGGTGTCCATTTTGTCTCCACAGCCAACAAACTAGATTTTCCTGGTCTGATAATCGTGTTACAATACATTACCCCAATACTCTGTGCACTATCTGCAGTACCCAGCTCACATGATCTGCATTATTTCTGGTGTATTTTTGGACGATAACACACTGAAATAGCTAAATGTTTACAAGCCTCCCTTTTCAAATATTAGTTAAACAAAACTCTGTTCCAGGCCGAAAACTTGGACATGTTGTTGGCTCCTTTAGCCACGGTACCAACTTGGGTATCACACATTCAATCAGCAGCTCATGAATGAGTATAATGGTGTGGGGGAGATTTTCTTAGTGCCAACTGAGCATGTTTTAAACACCACAGCCTACCTGAGTATTGTTGCTGACTGTGTCCATCCCTTTATGACCACAGTGTACCCATCTTCTGATGGCTACTTCCAGCAGGATAACGCACCATGTCACAAATCTCACATCATCTCAAACATGACAATGAGTTCACTGTACTCCAATGGCCTCCACGGTCACCAGATCTCAGTCCAATAGAGCACCTTTGGGATGTGCTGGAACATCATGGATCAACTGTGTGATGTCATCATGTCAACATGGACCAACATCTCTGAGGAATGTTTCCAGCACCTTGTTGTTATGACACCAAGAATTAAAACGGGGTCCAACCTGGGACTAGCAAGGTGTACCTAATAAAGTGGCCAGTGAGTGTAGATTCAGATCCAAAGCCTTTTATGGACCCAATGTCTCCTGCAACATCAATAAACCTGACAGAGCCACTGTGCTCCAGTGTCCCGGTGGTCACGACAGATTGATAACCACGGGGTCACCAGTTGGATTCTCTCAGCAGCTAAAGCATGCTGCCTCATCAAAGCTTCCTTGACAAGGAAACTGCTGTGTGTGCCGCAGTGCTCCAAGCCGGTCTTATTTTTATAGTTGGAATAATGAGACAAGCCAAAACTCCTCCAGGATGAAGCTTCTCTGGTTTGGGACTAACTGTTCTGTCATGGTCGACAACAGCCAAAATAAAGCAATTAAGGTTTATATATTTATAAATGAGTTGTTGACCACAGGGTCACAGGTTCAAATCCTGGAAGCTGCTGAAACAATGACGGTGGTCAAATAAAACACACTCTCCCTTTCTTCAACCAACACATTCTCACTCCAACCTCGTCGCATACGTCTATCTACCTGGTGGAGGGAGACATGTTAAATGTACCGACACAGTTGCTAATGTGACTAGCAAGCAGCTAGCGAGAGCGTGGAGATAATAATTGTGCAAATTGTCCTCACTCCGACCTCGTCACATATCAATCTTTCCACGTCCAGATACGACGTGCAAGGTACCCTGGTTGTGTTGGTTGTTGATGCTCTGGGACACCACGTCAATGCCTGTTAGACTTCTGTTTTCACAGGAAATGTAACGTTTACATACATGCGCACTACGATGGTACAGCGCTGCTAATTGAAGTTTTTTTCCTTTAACCACAAAATCACGTGGTTAGGTTTAGGAACAAAGAACAGCTTTAAAATCTCACAGGATGCAAACACCGCTCTTGAGTGAAAGTCGTGGTTTGTTGGAGCCAAATGTGCAAAATATTTTATTTTTTTGAGTTTAAAGTTACAATTCTGAGATTTTAGTTCTAAATTCTGTAGCGCTGATTGCACAAAAAACCTTAAGTTTGAGCTTAAATGAAATACCTCACCAGAAACGGACTAAAAAGATCCAGCTGCATACAACAGCAGAGCAATTATATATTGTAAAGACACTGGAAGAGTGCAGCTTTGGGAAAGTTGAGTGTTTGGCTTCTAAAGTCCAACAACACAAAACTTAAAATCATTACGTAAACATTTTAAGGAGAAAAGTAAAGGATGCTTTGTGTAACTGATTTTATCTTAAGGAAACCTTAACTCAGACTTGAAGCAAATCTTAAGATAAGCTTTAAATTCTGACTGCAAACTTAGAATTAAAAAAAAAAGTCAGAATACTGACAATGTTCTTGGAATTATGATTTTAAACTTTCACCAGGAACAAAGGTAAACACACAGGTATATACACAGAAAAATAATCACGAATGAGACACAGCTGGAGGAGGAGGACACAGGCAGCAGGAGGGAAATGGAGATTGGCTGACAACAAGGGTGTGGAGGGGAACACTAGGGTGGAGCAGACAAGACTAAAACAGAACAGGTGTGAAGGGAAGTATCTGGGAACAGGGAAGGACTAACGAGACAGGTGTGACAGAAAACAGGTGGGAAAACACACAAAGACAGGAACATGACACATGAGGAGAGAATCTACAAAGTAAAACAGGAAGCAGATTAAACATGAATGAACAACATGAAACAAGGAACACAAACAGGAAATTCTAAAACAAAGTCCAAAGGATAACAGAGTATGAACTAAAACCCAGGATCATCACTTATATTCCTTACACTGATCATTTAGACAGGGGATGAGAGAGGACTCCAGTGATGAAACACTATAAATACATCCGGTGAAACGCGCACACTCCTTGTTTAAGGAGGAATTAAAGGAGACAAACGGCTGATTATAAAGTCTGCAAATGAATCCAGAGACTCATCTTAGTGATAAACTACTGTAAGAATAAAGTGCTGAGACAAACAACAACAACAACAGATCAGCTATATCTGACCTGGAGAGTTTATCTTCGTTCAAAGACGACTAAGAACGGCACTGAAGGCTTTTCTCGATGAAAGACACGTCTTCACTCCTCTCTAGAAGCTTCGGCGTCCGTGATAGACGGTGACAGACAGATGGTCGATCCAATCACCTGCCAAGTACTTTCTGAAAGTGTCTGCCCTTTTCCAAACAGTTTCCAATGACGCCGTCTCAGATGGTTCCATGTAACAAACCATCTGGCGTGTCAGGTTGGCCAGAATTGGCAATTACAGGATAATGGTAAATACTAAAACATAATGTAATAGTAGCACAATTATGGAAAAGTCATAATGTCGGCAAACTGACTCGGTGATAACAGTTACGCAGCAGTTAGCTAACATTTTGTACATTAACATAATATGCGTGAATTAAAGTCAGTGTTTAGCAGCGGCCTCATTTTTGCTAGTTTCAATAAAGTCATCTTTGCTCCCCTTCTGGCAGATTTTTTATTTGGTCCGATCACATTTCTGTAGATTACAGAGATATTCTGTCATGAACACACACATACACAAGATCCATAAACCACACACAACCTCTTCCCTCTCAGCACCGCCCAGCGGGTGCCATGTTACCCGGCTGGATGCGTGCCGATTTGAGATGTGAAGGCAGTTGGGCATTGCAGCACAGCGGGCATCTGCTGGCCACCGAAAAGATGGAGAGGAGGAGGGACGGAGGGACGGAGGGAGGGAGGGAGAGAAAACAGGTTGTCAAAGGAGACAAAGAGCAGAAAGAAGGAAGGAGCGAGGTGGAGAGGGAGGGCAGCAAGAGAGAGGAGTGTTTACAAGCTCCAAGAGTTTACAAGTATGTGTGTGTGCCTGCGTGTGTGCGTGTGTTCTTTTGTGAGCCTGCCTGGTAACGTGTGGGTGTATGTGTGTGTAACGACAGAAAGGGAAGAAGACAGGAGAAGAGACAGAGAGTGTGATTTCACACCAATAAAGTGCAATCATGAGGCACTGACTTGCTCCTGACACCAGCTCAGTGTAGCAGTGTTGCTGCGTTTGCACCCTCTGAGTGAAACAGATGGAGCAGAGAAATAAAACTAACCAACGGTGAACAGAGGCGGAGCCAGGAGGTGGCTTCTGGGGCCCGGTCCCAAATGTTTCCTCAAAAGCCCTGATTCATTTAGGTTTTTGACTTCAACTTTGTGTCAGTTAAAATAATAAATGCGCATGTTGTTTATACTACACACACACACCTCATTTCCACTTACATGTGACTGGTGTCCGCAGATGCGTAAATATACCGATGATGCCTCTAGTGTCCAACGCAAGGAAGTGCATGTCTTTACAAATGCATAGAAACCTCATAGAAACTACGGGTAGCTATCCGGTAATTCCAAATATGCACTTGGATCATTACTAAGACGGAAACAGAACCTGCCACGTACGTAGCACGTTTGGTGAAACATCTCATTAAAAAGACGGCCAAACAACAATCTGACTGTATGTAACGTGTGACCATAATCTAACAGAATAACATTACTCAGATTCACAGTATGTTAAAACTAATTAAACAATATATTTTTCATAAAATAAACCCACTTGCGGATCAACACAGGTAACTGAATTAAAGGGAACAGCCTGTCAGCTAAGCTAGCATAGTGTCATGCGGTCTCTCCGAAATCCACCGCAAAAGTCGTCAAATTCCAGACTGAAATATTACAGAGAGGCGGAGTTTTGCTGGCACATCCAACATCACAGAGATTCCCATCAGAATAAATGGACTTCCAGTTGCCTCGTCTCCGTACGCGTACGTAAGTGGAAATAAGGCGTAATGCTGTGAGCAACAACGTGACAACATGACCAGCTACACGCAATTTAAGTGTTGCTCAAGCGCTTGTTTATGTCTTTACATCGTCACGGGTTGGTGTGTGTCTGCTAACGTTACATGCCACAAAGCACTACCAGTTTGTATTCAGTCATAGAACAACGTATCCTGCATGATACCCTATTCATTCGCGCCCCACGAATGACGTTGCGTCCTGAATGCACAGTTACGTAATTAGCGTAAAGTTAGTGTGGTCAGGTTTAGGGAGATAAACATGGTTAGGATCTACTTTAAAATGAATCAAAGTTCACACGGTTCCAAACACGTGACTTCAGGGGAAAGTCTGTATTTTTGTGACCCACAGACCACCCCAACTTGCGTCCTTGAAAGTCCGTTCTGGACCACTTCCTTGTTTCCTCCCGTCAGCGCATTTGTCACGTGATTGTCTTTCAAAATACGTGGGATAGATACGAATTCGGTTGCATTACATTTCATAGGAAAACAAACAGTTTACAAGAACAGCTTCCATAAATTTAATGATTTTATTTAACCTTTATTCAACCAGGAAGTCCCGCTGAGATCGAAAATCTTTTACCAGAGAGACCCGACCGAGGTAGCAGCCAATCAGAACACATGTAAAATGCAATAAATACAATATATGATACAAAAATCTTCTATAAAACAACAACAACAATTCAAACAGTGGCCTCAAGCCAACAAGCACATGTCTCTGTCACCACATTCTTTATGATGCCCTTAAATTCATCAACGGTTATAACGGTTTGTAATTTAAATCTTTTTGAAGATTGTTCCATGTCCAAGGTGCGCAGTAGGCAAATGCAGTGATCAGTGTTTGAGCCCCATTTCAACATCGCATTTCAACGCCTGCTGCATGTTGCATAGCTTCATGTCACTAGCTCCAATTGAAAGTGGATTACAGCTTGTTGCTGTGTCGCTCGTGGCATGAACATGAGCATAATATACAGCTGTTTTCTTGGCCTAATATGTAATTCAGTGTTGAGGGCCACATTTAGTTTGCATTGTTGGGGATCTTTGATTTGCAAAGAGAGCATTTCCAAAATACCATGGATTCAAATGAAGCAAATTTCTCAGCTAAACATTCATTCAGTGAACTCGACTCTAGCATAGTAACAAAAGGTTACATGGTTTCATGATTAGTAATGTTCTTTACACTGAATTTTTACCCGACCTACATTATGCAACTTAAAATAGTCACATCGGGGCGTCGGTGGCTTAGTGGATAGAGCAGGCGCCCCATGTACAAGGCTGTTGCTGCAGCGGTCGGGTTCAACAGGTGAGATTTTCCTTGCCAGCAATCAAGTGTTTTCCAAATGATGTACAGATTTTGGGGCATTCTGCTTTTTCTTTTTCTGCCATATTGTCCCAGTGTTTACAACGCCTGGATTCAATAAAGGCCCTCAAACTGTATTCATCTGTTCTGGTACAATATAGCAACAGAAGAACTTTGAGACTGTTTAATTAAACACCTGGAGGACGACCATGAAGCTGCAGGATGTACAGCATCACTGCCCAAGCAGGAGTAAATTTAGACAAATCCAACGAGCAGGCCTGCAGATAGAGCCCTCAAACGTCTCCTCACAGCTTAATCCATGTATATAAGTCGTACAGTATGTTGCTGTGTGTGTAACATTTGCATGTACTCAGCAGCACGTACATGTCTTCTCCCAGAAGCACAGAAAGACATCTCCTCTTCCCTGCATCTTCCCGGGAACATCAAGGCTCAGCGCCTTACGCAACTCTGAGCCGAGCTCATCAAAGCGCGAGGAAGCAGAGAAGCATCGAGCTCTAAACGCTGAGGTGGATGACCTGCTGTTGGAGGCAAACAGGACTGTTTGACTGACACCAGCTGAAGATGAAAATTATGGGATGTAGAAGCACCTTTACACTTAAAGTCTCAATTTAAAGTTGTTTATCTGCTACGTTTTCTGTATTCCTAGAACTTCTTAGCATGGCTATCATGTAGTCCTTGGTTGGATATTATAATTCTGCCTCTACAGTGTGATGTGTACTCTACATGTGGCACAGAGCATGTCTGTCTGTCCTCTCTGCTGCTCCTCGTGGGGATTCCTCAGTCTCTCCTGTTGAGGTCCATGCCAGGATTAAATCTTTTAAATGGAGGTAAATGTGGGCTTTTTTGTGCCGAGCTCAAAATAGAGGAAGCTACTGAAGCCTTTTATCTACGTCTATTGATCCCCTTCCTTTGCTGGAATATAAACTGCTCCCAAAATTGATGCATTAATGTGTTCATCACTTTAATGTTGCAGCTGGTGAGAGTGGAGCTCATTTTGAGGCAACACACCACTATCCCAGGGCTGTAGGCTACATCGGAGTCTTAAAATGTGTTTGTCTTGTTGTGTTATTGGGAGCCAGAAGGACCAAAGGACTGGACGTGTTGTAGGGATGAATAACGTTATGTGTATTAAGGGTTATCATGTCTAATGTTAGCTTCCATAGCAAAACAAACAAGTGTGGTCCTCCTTTGTAAGATTGGCTTCCTGTGACATCATCCATCCACTGAGTGAGAGCATACGGGTCGGCCAGTCTGGTCCCGTTGGTCAGTGTTTACTTATTCAAGTAACACTGGCGGTCCCGGAGAGTGAGTGACCTGACATGGTGCGTTGGTAAATTCAGTCTGTCGCTCTACACTAAAATGAGAGCCCTGTTGGTGGAAGAAACGCAGCGTTATATTTCTACATGAATGAAGGAACAGTTAAGTTAATCGCACATTCACTCCACTCGGCGCTCTGCTGCTGCTGCTCTGAGAGTGCGGTGCTCTGAATAACCGAACAGCACATTTCGACAGTGCTCTGAAATTTATGAACGGTCCAGTTTGTGCGAGAGTGAGTATTTCTGAACGCACCACTCACGTCATCGTCCTCCATTGTCTAAAACAAGCCAACAGGACTTGCTACCTAGTGTTAGCTAATGTCTGTGGAGAATTGTTTTGCCTCCAGCTAAGCCCTGTCTACCAAAAAACGTCATACAGTTTACTAACAGTAAAAGAGTCTATAAGTAGCAGAAAATGTGAATACATAAGCACAAATACCTCAAAACTGTAACTTCAGTACTTCAGAAAACGTACTTAGTCACACACCGACTTTCTCCCAGTGCAACACTCTGTGTTTTCAATATATAGCTCTGCACCACAGAGGATGAATACAGTATATATCAGCCTTTGCATTCACACACAACACTTATTGGCAGGATCTTCTCCTACACATGTATTATTCCATCTAAGCCATGCCTCTAATACTTCTGTACATGTTTCCATTCTCTACATCTAAAGTTCAAAACTCACAGCCGGTTCACTCTAACCAGTCAGCTCTCCTTAAATCAGAGCCAATCACTTGTCAGTGTTGTTTATCAGAGTTAGATGCATCAGTGGGAAGCAGCTGTAGCACGCTGTAATACTTAACATTTAAAATACTGCCACAGACATGAAGTCGTAAACGTAAAATCACCTGGAGATGCCCACTGCTGTACCTTTCCCTGCTCTGTGTGCATGTGTGCATGTGTGTGTGTGTGTGTGTGTGTGTGTGTGTGTGCACGCGGTCGTGTGATGGGTGGGTGGGTGTGTGGGTGGGGGAGTCAGAGGGGGGGGGCAGTTGCCATAGCGACGATGTGTTTGTACTTCAGCTGCAGAATGGTAACATCCTCCCCGGAGGACAGTGGCTCCGAGGCTCGTAATTGGGCAAAGTCTTCTCTGAGGAGCGGCGAAACAGACAACAACGCATCACCCATACGGTTGCTATGACCTCATATCGAGGTCGAATACGCTGTCGGTTCGAGGCGCACAATCTGCCTGTGCGGTCTGATGTGTGAGGAGGCTTTCAAACATGGAGGATCAGAGTACAGCGAGCAGAGAGGGATACACGCACAGAGGATCGGTGTACAGTAAGCAGAGAAGGTTTGAAGTCAGGGGAGGAGAGTGCATCAAATACCTGAGCTGGACACCATGCAGGCTCACATGCACGCTGCTACTAATCTAATTAGCTCCTCTTTTATAAAGGTTGAATCTAATTAATTTTTGTCCATTATAAGTATCAGAACAAACATTAAACACTGCAACATGTTGTCCCTCATGAATTATGCATCACCTGTTTAAGACACTTGCAAATGAGTCGGTCTCCTGACAAATCGCACAGCCTCTGGCCAATCGCTGCAATTTCAGAACACAAGAGGCAAGTTCTGTGAAAATCTGATTATCTGATATTATGCGTATCATTTTGAATATGTGACAACGGGGCAAATACGCAGGATATTCCCAGAAATTTGGTCAAAATCTGATCAGTAGTGACATTTTGGGGAGGAGGCAGAAGGCCTGGAGAGAACAGGGCTGAGAAACAGAAATTAATTTAGTGTCATATTCGTGTGAGTATTCTTTGCCTCAAGATGTGTTCACACCTGCGTCTGGGTCATCAGGCCTGGTCATTTTTCTAAATAAGCAAAGATCACGCTCCCTATTGATTTCCTTTCAGTGGACACGTCAATAATCGATATGTAAAACAGCTCTGACCTCTCGCTCATCTCCATCCAGTAATCATATAAATATCTGTATCATAGGAACTGATTTAACAGCTGCTGTACGTGAGAGGTGGGCGATAAGGCACTGAAATAATATCACAATGTTTCAGGGAATTTTTGTGATCCTTGACAATTTGACAAATTATTTATTCTTTATTTTTTTTATGAATTTAATAGTTTTACAGTTTGCCTTCAAATTTTCAGTAAAAACTAAAGAAAAATGATCTAAATTCTTCCATTTTTTGAGCAGCAACAGTAACTTCAGATTCAGATTCTCGTTACTCTCAGCAGAAAAGTGCTCGCTTCTCCAGTTCGCCAAGTAGCAGTGCGTCACGTGCAGGCTCACCTGACAACACTCTAATTGCTTGAATTCACGTTACGTCCAAAACACACCTGTAAATAACTGAAGGACCAAATTTAAGTGGCAACCTCCTGGGCTTAAAAATGAAGCCAACAATGGAAGTGCCGAAAACTGCAGTTCCTCTAATGGCCACTTGAGGCTGGCAGAGATAAACATGTTTACAACCTGGTACAAAAGCAATTTTGCTTCGTGACAACTGTATGAACTCATGAGTTTAAATCTTATTAAGTCCTAAAGTTGATTAAGGACGTGGCCGCCTTGAGTAACAGACGATCTGTCGATACTGTTCTAAGCTTCTCATTCAGATCGATCCCTCACTCCTCCACAGCGCCAGCTTCTCGCCCAAATAAGTTCACCTCTGGTTCCAAAAAAACAAGATGGCGACAGCTGAAAAGCTAAATTAGAGGCTTCAAAATGGGTGTCTACAAACAAATGGCTGATGTCATGGTAGCTCTTTACAGTATTTTTACAATCTGTGGACTGAATACAATCCCTCTGCGCCTTGTGCCTCACTTTGCGCACAGATTATGCACCATTAAAAAGTGGACTTGGACGCACCCTAAATGCGCTCTGAGGGGACCGCAAGTTACTCATAAATGTGTCAGTGAATTTTCTGGTACAGAGCTTTTATTTTGAAGTGTACTTTCCTTGTAGAGTGAGTGACTAACGGACAGCGACTTACGCAAACGTGACACTGAAAATGTTAAACTGTGTTGACCTTACTGATGACGAAGGACAAATCTGGACGCCGTGGCTGGGCCAGTTGGGAGCCACTGCTTTAGACCACGTGCTGTAGATCGTTTAAATGTGACCTATATGAACTCACAATTCAAAAAAGATAATGACACCGTTCACAGAGAGCACACAGCTCGACTCGTCTTACGGAGATGCACGTTATCAAACCAGCGATACCACAATGTAACCAGCAGAAAACACGGAGTGCATGTTTGCAAGCAGACGCACAGCACCTGTCCGTGTCAACACAGGATGTGCTCAGGTACAGTTTCAAATTAAGAGTTTACAGACAACCACTGACAGTATTTCTGGATTTCAGCTTCGGTCATTAAGATAAAACTTGACTGTAAAGCAGCGTTGTGTTTATTTACCCAAGACAAAGGTGGGATGAAAGGCAGCACTGCAGTGATGAAGTTAAAATAAAAGTGAAGGAATGATCTTACATCGTCACTTTGGTGAATTTTATTGTCAACTAATGGAGTTACAAAACTGCTGAGACATTGCAAACTGAAGACCCAATACTGATTAGCTGAAAATAAAACTGACCAAAAGGATTAAGAAACAAGGTGCTGCAACGACACAAACACTGCAGTCCTTTTTTATTAACTGCATTACAAATACCAAGACTGTTTTCTAAATGAAGCCACAGAGCTGGTTGAACAAATTGTCACTGTCTTATTAACATGTCCTCAGGATTCCTCACACAATATGTCAGGACGAAATGGTCTTGGTGTGATGTGTGGTGCCAACACACGGCCATTGTTCGCTCCTTAATCATCTCCTCCGAAGCCGAGCGTCAAGTATCCACAGTGCATCATTTTAAAAGCAGTCCCATCCTGGATGAGAAATGGCTCCACCGTGCTCACTCTGCCATGAATGTGGCTTTTATTCTTCACTACGTCGCGCATGAGACGGTTTCCATCACATACCGTATAGCTGAACAAACAGGATAAGCCTCCTCTCGATTGCTTCCTACATTAAGTACACCCAGCCTCCATTACAATAAAGACACAGCGGAGGATCAGGTGAATAAATGTGCAGAGTTTGCTCAGGAGTGGGCTCAGGTTTCAGTGATGTGGAGCAGTGGGGTCAGAGTGGATCCAGAGACTGAAATGGGGACTTTGAGTTATTCTGCAGAAATACGCAGCAGTATTGGCAAATCTTTGCACCGGGCTGCAGCTTAAAGTTCAATCAATAGAGTTTGCCTTCTAGAAGACAGATTTCCTCTGTTTAAATTTCTGGCAACAGCTCTGGTGTCTAAACAGCTGCTGGCGTCCATTGACACTCCTCCTCCTTGTCCATTAGGTCATTACCCACAGCCATTAGACAGCGTGTCATCACCATCATCGGCACGCTTGGTTAGCTCGACTAAAAGCCCGCAACAATCAATAGACAATTATTCTGAAGATATGAGTCAGTGGGAAAACATTTGGAGAGCACTGGTGTGAGGTTCTCTGCCTCTCAGTTGTGGGTTACGTTCCCCTGCAACACTGAGGCGCTCTGCTCATAAATAAACATCCACCACACGGAGAAGCTTCCTGCCACACGCCGAAACCCATGCAAATCTGCTGTACAGACGCATTTAAGATATGAACTCAGTGGAACGAATCGGCGGCGTTTCACTGAGCACGAGAATATGTTCACCTTTGCAGAGCTATCCACGCTCATCAGGATGGCGAAAATAAGTACAGCAGGATTAATGTCAATTACCCAACTCCACGTCAATTATTCAACTTGACTGCACTTGTGTGGAGTCGTGTTCAGCGCCTCTGTGTCAGGGAAAAAAGGGGGTATTTTTGCACCAAATCCACCCCTTCACCTTTGAAGCTCGGCTGCTTCTGTGACTCTTGGGTGTCACAAACGCAGCAAGACATCACTTGCAAAAGCAGATGGTGAGTGGAGGAAGGCAGGCAGCATATTTTTAAGCTTTTAGGACCTGAAGAGTTCAGTCTCATCTGCTCCTGATGGGAGCAATTAACGCTCAGATTCTTTAAACACCACATATAAATGTCTCTCGGCTGTCGAAGCCTGAGCTGCTACACATCGTCCACTTTCCCTCACACCACCATGATCACCGTCACCATCACCGTCACCATCCTCATCGTCAGCCCTGAGGTGAATTTCCGCAGGAGACGTGCCACTGTGGCTGCTGAGGCACGTTTGAAGTCTGGTCACACGTTCAGAGATGGAAAAAAAACCATGAATGATTTGCATCAAAGATAACACCGCCGCAGGGAGGCGAGGACGCATGGACGCCTGTGTATTCTGAAATATAGACAGCTTCAAATTGCATGGCCCCTGGGCTCCATGAAAGATTTAGCAGCTCGGATATATTGTTTGTTTTTGCTTATAACTTAGTGCGGATTAATTGAGAGGATGTTGATGTTTGTGTCTGTCTTTGAAGGCAAACAAAACAAAGCGTGTAATAGCTTTATGTCTGAGAAGTGTGTGTATGCTGGACATGATCAAAGATAATAGATCCCATCTCACCTGACGCACCTGAGTGTGGCTTTTTTTTTCTGCAGATTGCTTTTTCTGGTAAAATCAGTCATGCAGCAGCAGCGTGAGACACTTAGAGTGTGATGTTAGAACATAAAGGGGTGTACAGAAACAAAAGTAATCAGATTTTATAATAGTGTGGTGCTGTGTAGCCTTTGAATACAGCCCAGGACAAGAATCAGACATGAATGACAGCGTTCAGATCCACAAATAAAAGACTTCAGCACTTTAGATCTGCAGATGTTGGATCAGAAATTAATGCAATGGAGAATTAAAAGTCAGTTTAAGTGAATAAAACACTCATTATGATGTGAGCTTTAACATAAGACACATTTTTCTGCTCTTATGTTGCTCACTTATCACACATCTTCCAACCTCAGCTGCTGTAGCATCACTTCACCACCGTGTGACTATTACCCGTGCATCAGCAAACATCATTATCGAGGCTATCTCTGCAAAACAAAATGTCAACTGAGCGCCAGCATCATTAGGATGCCATTTTCCTGCAGCTTTTGAGTCAACAAGTCAATTATTAAAAGTGGGTTTTAATGACAGGGGTAAGAAAACAATGGTCTTACTTTGACTGTCGAATTTCCTGATGATGGTGTCCAGGAAGGTGTTCTGCGGAGCCACATGGCCCCTCCGGACCGGCATCTTCGCTGCGGTGGCCCCTGGACTTTGCGAGACTTTGCGGGACTTTTACTGATGTCTCACCGTTTCCAGTCTCCCCAGCAGCAGAGCGCACGGTGCTCACTGCGCTCCCCGCATGGACACTCAGCACTGGCAGGTAATCCGGGGGCCAAAGTTTCCCTCAAGTTGCTCAGAGACGCTGCTGCTGCTTCTCGCTGCTCTCCAGGAGAAAGTGAGAACAGGAGAGTTCTGGAAAGGAGGCGCACTGTACGCACGGCAGATCTGGGCCGTTTCCAGCCTCCAGTTTCCAGGTTGAGAAGAGCGAGGGTGTCTGTTTCTGTCCCCCGAGGGGAGGGCCGCCTGTCAGGTGATATTTCCTCCTGGTCTCACACTCGGCGGAGCGCAGCAGACCTCTCATCCTGCACTACAGCCCGCTCCTGTGAGGCAGGCTGGGCGAGCTTCCCGACGAGCGTCGTTGGAGCCATAGTTGGGGCGCTGGGCTGCGCGTTTGCTTTTTTTATTTGTTTCTCATTCCACCTCCTCTCTGCGCCTCTGGATGTCTGTGCCGGACTGGGAGAGAGAAGGAACACAATGATGGTTAACGGAAAAGGAGCAGAGCGCAGATCCGCAGCTCGAGTCGTCCTAGATGTGTGTTTTTGGAGGTGTTCTCTGTGTCTCTCCTCCTCCTCGCTGTGCGCTCTGCCGGATGACTTCAGCTCCACCGGCGTCTAGCTGCGCCTCTTTTAACCCTTTGCTCATCTACACTTCATGTGGTGAAGGAGTGGATGCGCTCTCAGCTGCCCAAAATCCCCCCATGCCCGCGAGGAACACTTTGTACTACACCTGAGGTCCCCAAAGTGAGGCAGTAAGGACTCCTCCTTGGTACAAAACCGCCTCCAGCATTAACAATAAAATTATTACAGATTATTAATTTGATGAAATTAGGAAAAACTGTCCTAAAGAGGACACTCGGGGTAAACACAGCTGCGGGTGAGGCGTTCACGGCGCAGTAATATCAGATAAAGAGGAACATGCTTTGTGCTTATCACACACCTGCTCTGACTGCTGCTGTTAACAGGTGTTCGGCTTTAGGCTGCATCACATGACTTCCTGTATGGGATGCACACGCGCGCGCGCGCACACACACACACACACACGCCCTGCTGTCTGCTCCCATTGTATCCTGCACTTTGAGCAGCATTTACCTGCACTGATGCACCAAAGCGTCTCTGGATCAGCGGCTCTCATGTGAACGCGCCGAGGAGGTTGTGATGCTGCTTCATTGTGTTTCAGGGCTGGATGGGGATTCACCGCTCACGCTGCTCTGCTACGTCACACCGCCGGGGTTCCCCCCTTCCGTCATGCTGGGGATGGTGCATTTAGGGACTGTCGGATATTGTGGTGCAGGCTGGAGCGCACATGGAATATTGGTCAGAGGACTGTGATGTGTTCTCTTTGTGTAAGGAATGCAGTTTCTGCAGCTGAAATTTAAAACATACTCACTTGAGTAACAAATTAATTAAAATCAACATATATTACTGTAAAATCCGTCATATATATCTGATTAAAGCACAAAACTATTAAAAAAATATAGAAAATCCATTCATTAAATTACACAGATGACTGATATTATTAGCTTTTTCACTTTCAGATGAGGTCATATCATCATATAGTTTTTATTTTTCTTAAGCAGTAAACTCAGAGAAACCTATTTCTCTATATTAGCTACACTTTGTGATGCCTTTTCTTTTTATTGTCAACAAGTTGAATGTAGTCTATTACATGCAGTATATCATTTTTTAGCTGCAGTCTAACAGTTTTAGTTTCCAGACAGAAAACACCCTTAATTTTCTCCCTCCATCGTGTTGCCTCAGCCAGGACAGTGTGATCATCTTCTTCACAATCAAAAGAAGGATTCTCAGTATTGATGTCTGGTTATTATATTCTACATTCCTTGGTAATGTTCTCAGGGTAGTTCTATATCCAAACATTAATAATCTGATGTTGTAACTTAAAATGTAGTTTTTCTGAAAAGTGCGAGTCGTCCACTAATCGGACAATCAGCCTTTCAATCCCTATTTGTGCTGAGAAAGCCTGAGAGTTTATCTTCTCTATCTCCTTTAATTTTAGTTTATAGTGGAGTTATGATATGTAGCATGTGAAATAGAGTATGGTGAATGTGCTAGGAAAGGTAGTATCGCCACTGTCGCTACCTGGAGCTCGCATAAACGGAGCCTGGGTTTGTTGAAGGTGGCAGTGCTGTTTGGGCTGAGAAAGCCATGCGTAAGTAAGGTAAAGGAGGTTGTCGGGTCGGTGCAGGGAGCAGTGAGACCTGGCATTAGGGGAGTGTCTCTGAGACGCCAGAGATCACTGTCTAGCCTCCTGGAGGTGTCCTGGGACCAACTAGACGAAACACTGGTGAAAGGAGGTTCCCACCCGATGACCCCAAAGACATGTTAGTTATCACTGCTCACTGGTCTGTATAGTTAAGCCTTGTCATAATAGCTTATCATAGGGCTTAGGAGGTTATTCACTGAGTGCTGATCCTTTCTCTAGAGCACAAACTTCTTGTGTTTATTTGAACTTTCTGAAAAGTGCGGGTCGTCCACTAGTTGGAAGATCAGGGCTTCGATCCCTGGCTTCTCCAGTCCACACGTCAAAGTATCCTTGAGCAAGATCAAGGTCATCAGGAGGCTCGGTATCAGTTTATATAGTTATGCTGATGACACACAGCTGTACATCGCTGTGTCATTTGATGACTCACGCTCAATTGATGCCCTTTTTAACTATATTTTAGATATCAAGTCCTGCATGGCAGACAACTTTCAGCTCAACCAGGACAAAACCGACGTCTTAGTTCTTGGTCCTGAAGCTCAGAGAGAGAAATTGCTCCTGATGGCTGTTTATCGGTGTGTGAGTGTGTTACAAACTTAGGACAATTAGGACATTCTAGATTATTTCATGAATCCAAAAGTTGCTGTGAGGTGTGACAAGACGTGTGCTACAGGCAGTGTTTCCTTTTCTGACTGCACTTGAAGGCAGCAGCAGACAGAGCTGTCCCCTGCTTGTCTCACAGCTTCCTGCTACCCCAGAGTTTTCTCTCTATATCTGTAAGAACTTGGGTGTTTCAGGAGATTTTTATATCCATCTCAGAGACGTAATAAGCCGTGACTGCGTTACATTTCTTTGTTTTCAGTTCTGTCTACTGCAGGCCTAAAGCAACACTGCTGCTCGCTGCATGCATTTATCAAAATGACCTGAACATGAATGCATTCATTTTTCCAGCGATCAGTGTTTTAATGATTGGTTAGACATGATGAATTGCAGCCTTGCAGTTGGACGAGGCGTTCGGAGCAATCTGTCAAAAAGTGACACTTTGGTATGAATTAAAAAATGCATCAGTTCCTGCTCTCATTACATCCAGCAGCATTTACTACAGCAGCTGAGAGCCAGAGGAGGCGTGCTGCTCAGCCTTCCTCTCTCAACTCCCTTATTTAGTCAGGAAAAGAGAGAGGGAGGAGGGAGGGGAGAAAGGAGGGCAGGACGGAGGAAACAAGAAGGGGAAGGAGGAAAAGAAAAAGGGCTGACAGTTTTTTGTAACAGATGAAACAAATCCCAGCCTGGCAAACTGTTTTTGTGTTTGCACAAACACATACTGTACACACACAAAGACGGAGAGACAGTTGACTGTAGTTGCTTTAGGAGTTCTTAATGTATTTTAGCTTGCACAATAATAAATAATTGTCTGACTAAAGGCAGTGAAAAGGCTCCAGGCTTCACTTTGACACATCCAATAAAAGCTGCATCTTCCTTTAATGAATAGACAGTTCAGCAGCAAATTTAACTGTCATCAGAAATAACACTTCATATTACAAGTATAGATTTCCGGGGGAACATTTGGATAAATATTTTATTTATTCTGCACAAAACAAATCAGAGAAAATGCCCACATCTTCATTGTAGCAAAATATAGTTTATCTGCTGGTACTAAAAGTTTAGGGTCCAGATTTCTGCTTAGTCATTACTTCAAGGTCCACACAGTTTAAAATATTCAGCATCATACTTCAGTGTTTGGCCATGACATTGAGGTAGTTTGCCGTCTCTGTTCAGTAGCTGTCTGTTGTTCACTCACCTCAAAATAAAAGCTTGTGCTGGATATTCACAGTACTTTTGAAGAAACTTGGTCCAAATTATCTCATGTGTCCTTGATGTATCAAGGTTATGAGATTGGGACGGACAGAAGTACGTACCTATGATTGATGTCTTTCTATAAAGACGGCTGGATTGACCCTTTGGATATAAAATGTCACCACTTAATAATTTTATCCTATTAGACATTTGTGTGAAATTTTGTCATAATTAGCACATGGATTCTTGAGTTGCGGCCCAGAAACATATTTTGTGACGTTTGTGCCAAATTTGAATAAATACTCACAAGTGTTCTTGAGATATAAGTTCATGAGATTGGGACAGATGGAAGTATGGACATATGTTTGATGCATGTATTTAAGGATGGACGGACGGATGGATGAATCTGATCAGTTCATCACTGAGTCCAGGTGGATGTTTGTGCCAAATTTGAGGAAATTCCCTTCAGGCTTTCTTAAGATATCACATTCATGAAAATGAAACAGACGTTACGTCACATTGGCCATGACTTTGACCCCGAAAGTCTAATTAGTTCATCGTTGAGTTCAAGTGGATGTTTGTGCCAAATTTGAAGAAATTCTCTCAGGTGTTCTTGAGATGTCAAGTTCAGGAGAATGGGACAGATGGAAGTCAGTACATACGTTTGATGGATGTATATAAGGACAGATGGACGGACGAACAATCCAATTGCCGGCCAAACTGGGTTTATGTAACAGGAGACATAGTTCGGAGAAATTGAGGGGACTGCTGTCCATATAAACTGTATATTTGATTGAAAAGGGCCTAAATATTTTTTGGAATAAATGCAAATAAAAAAATTCTTAAAAGACAGAAGCCGACAGTGTTGTGTATATGTTGAAAATGTTTATTGACCAGTCCTTTGGAACTGTACTGTGACCTCCAACATGTAAAAACATCTAACCAGTTACTGTAAACTTTAAGACGACTGCAGGAACATCAACATTTTCTTACAACGTACAAATGAAACATATTTTAAAGCACAACAGGTCGTACTTGGATTGTATCATAGGTCCTTTAATGTTACTATAAATATACAGTAGAAAAACAGGCTGTACAGGCTGAAGAATAAACCTTAAAGTCTCAGAACAGGAACTCCACAATCAGCGGTAGCATCCAGTCATATGATGACTAAGGACTACAGAACAATGTGTACATCAACAGGGTCCCAGGACTTCTGGATTTTTCCACTCCTCCCTCCATCCATGGATCCGTCCTTCCCAAAATTCTCCATCCATTACCCAGCTGGCTCTCAGCTGCTCTTGCTCACTCTAGTGCATACTCACATTCACACACACACACTCACACACTCAGCTCGCAGACACACTCAACATACTTGCTCAGCGTCTGGACAGGTCACCTCCTGTGAAGAAAAGAAACAGTGAGACTGATGGAATCATAACTTTGCTGCTTCCTCTGCAGGAAGGGCACTCGGAGAGCGCAGACCTCCGCCAAGGCCAAATGCCCTATCTCGCAGTGTTAACAAAAGTGGAACATTATATATGTATCCGCCCTGTGATTCAGATCTGCTCCGAAATTTAATGGGTTCCTTCTTGGCCCAGGTGACACCCTCCTACAAAGTTTTAGGAAAACCCGACCCAGGATCTCTTTTACCAACATTCAGAAATGACTTAATGTATTTTGGGTATCTGAATTTTCTTATTTTAAATGTATCCAAAAGTCTGTTCAATCAAATCTTCTGCAAATGTACAGCATGTCATTTACAATCCACTTAAAACACATGAACATAAAATCCCAACAGCAGTTCACAAATGTCTCCATGTAGGTCGTCTTGTGTCTGTAATAAGTGTGTGTCAGTCAGAGGAGACGGCATTGTAGCGGCAGTTAATATGTGTAAGTGTGTGCGAATGTGTGTCAGAGCCGCCAGACGCTATCAAAGATTGATCGCCGTAACGACCGAATCCGTCAGACGTGATGTCCGCCGCAGTGTAGTGCTGGGAGGGGAATAAGAGCAGGGGGGATGTTCTGTGTCGTATGTGGCTACATCCAATTAACTAACGCAATCAGCCATGTTGATGAATGGATTAGCTCATAATTGCTTCAGAGGTGGGATCCTTGATTGAATTATTCATGGCGGGCGAAGGCAAACGTATGTTTGACGAAGATTAGTGAAGTGTGTGCGCGTGTCGGCCTGGCGTTAATGGAAAGTGACTGAGGAATTGTATTGAGGGAGGAAGAGACGGACATGATGGTTGAGTGTTAGAGCCGCTGACTGAGCTGCCGTCTGTGGGGCAAACTTTCACACTGGTTGCAGTGATGTTACAGCAGGTGTATTTCATGGGTGCGTCACAAAATCTGACCAGCAAAGTGCCAGTTTGAGCTGGGTGGGTATGGTACTCATGTCTGTTGATCTAAATGATGGCGTGTGCAGCGAGCAAACAAAATACCACATGTACCAAAAGCCTGGTGAACCAGAGACAGTGATGTTGTGTATTTCATCACTGAATCCAAGTGGAGAAGATAAAGCAGGTTTATCAATTCTTTAAAGCTGTCAAAACATGACCTCTGAGGTTCCAGGCTTGCTTACAACCAACAGACACTAAATTATAAAACAGCACAACTTGCCCTGACCAAGGAGTGTTACTACAGCAACTCTACCTGCAGCTGTTTGATTTTCAGCTAATGCAGTGATTCCCAGCCAAGGGTATGTGTACCCCGGGGGTGTTTCTGCAGTTGTAAGGGAGCTGGAAAGATTGTGGAGAAGCTCAACTAATTTGAAAAAAAAAATTATAATTTGATGAAGAAATATATCCACATATTTGTGTTGAGGAGAAAAATCATCATCTTTAGTCAACGACCTTTTTTCCACAACGAAAACAAGACGATGATGAACTAAAAATAGATCGAGATAATAAAAACAAAGACGAAATCTATGTTATCTTTTCCGAGACGTAATATGACCAAAATGTTCATGGTGGTCTGTCTGTCTGAACGGACGTGCTTGTAATTATCCTCAAATGCTGCATGAGCTACAGGCTGGTAAACTCCAGTAAATAGTCGGTGCCAGGATGTTTCGCTAGCAGCAGCGTATTATCTGTAGTGCTACTTTACACTCTAGATTGTTTCAGTGTGAGTTGCTCAGTGTTTCCAAACTACCCCCTCCAAATGTATTATGAGGCAGAAGGAAGTGTGCACGCAGCAGGAGATGCACGCTTCCTTCTGCACACTGATACGGCTGGCGGTTGTAGTTCAGTAGAAAGAAAATAAGTTCGTACATGAAACTGCTCATAATAAGGTAACCAGGCAACACATTCTCACTCTGACCTCGCCACATGTTGACATTTGGTCATGGACTTTCCATGTGCAATCTGGGTGCGTTGGTTGTTGATGTTGTATTTCACCATCAGAAAATATTTTTCAATCAAAGCCCCCGACTTTCCCTGTTTGGAACACGTCCAGCACCTCCCTGTCATGTCTGTGTGTGTGTGCAGGGAGCCTGGAGTGACTAAACATGTGTCACATCCAAACATTTTTACATATATTCAAACTTGCGGTTCTCTCGCTGACATGAGAGATGAACATGAAAATCCATTCGGCCACATTCATTATTCCCCACCTTGGCAGCTGGTGCACTCGCAGCTGTGTATGACGGGCAGGACGACCGGCTCGCTCTCGCCGCTCTCACACTGCAGGCTGAGGAAACGGACCGGGTTGTCAGGGTCCAAACGGTAACTACAGCACTCGCACACTGACTGGAGGTAGGGCTCCTGTGGAGAGGGAGGGAGGACGAGAGAGGATGAAATGATGGGAGAGGATAAGTGAAGCAAAAGAGGAGGAGAAGAGGTGAAGAGAGAGCCAGAGGGATGTGGTGAAGGGAGCCAATTAGGAGATTGGAATATGATAAGGAGACGGTGAAATTAGAGGAGAGGGAGGATATGAGAGAATTTCAGAAGGAAGGAGTACTTGGGGGCGGGATGTCAAAGAATAGAGGAAAAGGGAAGATGAGTTTAAAGGAGATGAAAGAGTATTGGCAGGATTGATAAAGGAGGAGAGACGGAGAAATTAGAAGCACTTAACTTTATATGACGTGACAAAATGAGACAGTATGGACTCAAGTGTTCAGGGCTACTCAGTATTAGTCGAGCCGTGAGCGTCACATAGGTTTACATTACCAAATGTTTATGACAAAATCACGAGGGAGAGGAGAAGGAGAGGCTACGTCATACTAAAAATCATACCAGTCTTATCATGACTGGTATTATAAAGGCGCTTGCACATGACCAGCGTCAAAAATCTCTTGATGCCTGCTGTGCCATTGTTTTCCTATGGAAGCTGGCATTAACGCTGACGTCGGGGTACTTTTCGACTTTGGCGTCGCGTTGTGAGCTGCACCGGTGTTTTGACGCAACGCTGAAAGTTCAGTTTTGTTGAACTTCGACCCCATTTGACGCTGACCGTTCCGTGTAGAGCCCCGAGGCTTCACATACTTCTTTTGAAAACATATCTTTGAGTTTATCTGAGCAGTGCGTTTTATTGCTATCTTATTGATTTTATTCCTACTATCTTCCTTTTAGTTTTCTTCTTGGTGTCATTTTATGACATTTGTTTCATTCTCCTTGTGTTTTAAATGTGTTTATTTTATTGAACAGCACTTTGTAACAATATTTTGAAAGGTGCCATATATATAAGGTTTACTGTTATTTAGTCAAAGCAATGAGCTGTCAGGTGCTAAAATGCTTTAAAGAACTGAGAGGAAGCGTCAGAGATAATTATCTGTGGGTTCTTCACTGTGAGCCACAACTTTTTTTTTTAGGCATTTGTAAATATAAAAACACAAATTAGTGCAGCTCTGAAGGAACAACGTGGAGAATGTGGTGGCATGTAGCAGTGAAGACTGCAGACTGTACCCAGCTGAAACTCCTCCTGTGCACCAAGCATCCACTTCTGGTTAGGATTCCTTCAGTTTTCATTGTTCAGGAGGTTTTGTTTAACGTCTCTTCATCTCCACGACAACCAGACCCAGGGATTTAAACTGGTAAATACACTGAATAAACACTAATTTTATTAAGAGGGAACAAAGTTTTTGTTTTCTACAGCTTATCTGTAGATTTTTTATGATGATTTTATCTGAGATGTTCCTGCAGCCAACCAGCACCTGATCCTTGAGACGAGCTGTGCAGAGGGAGTTCTGTCTCTCCTATGTACGAATAAGTCGTATCTGTACTATACTGGAGTATTTGTATTTCTGTCAACTTTCACTTTTCCTCCATGCCATTTCCTAAATAAAAAGTATACTTTCACTCCATTATATTTCCCCTAAGCATCTGAGATATGAAATAAAATTGGAAGCAATTTGGTAGCTTGTTAGCAAGCAAGCTGGGTGAATCAGTGCCTCTAGCTTGTAAATTACATTAATCATGATCCACACTGTTTCAGTTAGTGAAGATTATACACCATAACTTTGTGTGCCAAATGCTTTTGAATTAAAACAGTACATAAGCATGAGCAAAATGTGTGCTGTACAATAATATACTTAAACAATAGTTTTATATGTAATTACTAAAATACATCTCTTTTTTTACCTTTATTTAGTTAACCAGCTAAAATCAGTTGAGAACCAATTCTCAGTTTTAACCTACGTAGGAACATAATGCTAATCCTGTGAACTGTGGCAAGACAACACCTCTCTCATCTCCATCACCTCTTTCTTTCTCTCACTCTCCGTCTCTCGTCCTGTTCCCTTCCCAAAGCTGAGTTTTGTTTGGTGAAATGGTTTCACTCTCTTCATTATCGTCTCTGTGTCCATGAAGAAAGTAAAACACTTTTCAAACCAGCTTAGGGTTAATTCACTGCACAAGCACAACCTTTAATAACTCTCATCATATGATGTCAGACTGGGGATAAATAACACCGGAGTACAAACAGTCCACTAGTAAAATGATCTAGTTTACACCACATGACGAGATCATTTTACTTTACATCACTTCACCTCACTTGTAGAATCTCGCTTCGCATCGATTGCATTGAAGTCTGCCCGCCGGATTTCCTGACATTATTGACGTACCGCACATACCACCCTGGCCAAGAACCACCAGGTCTACCAAAGATTGCATATCGATGACAGGAGCATTCACTTCACCCTCCCACATTCCCACAAAATCAATGACTTTTATCATTAGGGGTATACCTCCGAAAAATACCAATGTCCTGACCTCAGTGACCTCAACAGTCTCTGCAGACGAGGAATCACTCCCTGTGTAGATATAAACGGCTCATTCTAAGGTAACAAGAAGACGATTCTTACTTTTAAGTGATTCTACACAGGAATGGTCCGAAGAACGTGACAAGGAACTCCAGTTGACTACCTGGCCTCCAGATTCCCCAGATGTCAATAAGATTGAGCATTTGTGGGACGTGCTGGTACCCCAGAGGTACTTTTGATCCACAGTGGGGCGTCCTTGGATCAGACTTGGCTCTGACCTGTCAAGGTATGGACAGTGGACACGGGACACTGGGGGTGTCCTGTGGTGTCTGGCACCAGGGCGTTGGTAGTAGATCCTTTGAGTCCTTTGGGTTGTGACGAGGTGTAGCAGCACATCTCACGGATGCTCGATCAGACTGGGATGAGGGGAATCTTAAGGCCAGGTCGACACCTTAAGCTCTTAAGTAGTATTCGGACGGGATTAGTTTTACGCAGGGATGTGGACTAATGTCAGTTTACCACAGGATCATTCTCGGGGCAGACCCCCGATTTTTTGGCATTCAGGTTTCATTTGGGTGGAGGAGGCGAATTTCCGTTTCCGACTTCTGTTTATAAATAAGTAAATATGCTGAATCATTGCAATGGATTCAGAGTTTGAAGTGACGCCAATTATGTTCCGCTGGTTAGTTCACCGCACGGACCGTTTAACCTGGCAACAACTGCAGCCGGCTCAAACGTGATTGGTCAATATCACGTGGACTATAAACAGCCTACAACCGGAAACCAGGGCTCTTCCGCTCTTCTTCCGGAGGCAAGATCTCCGGGGTTTGCCTACAGACTCCCACACAGGGCTATGCCATCATTAGAACAGTGTCCATTATCACAACTGCCGATAACACCGAATGTTTCCTCAAGTGCCTCCATTTTAACAGAGGATCACATTCGCACGGGATTAATATTACCCGAGGTATTTTCTCCAGATCGTTTTACAGAAGGTAAAAGTCGCTGTAATTTTTACTGACATTATCCATAATGATTACAGACATGGTGCATTTGGACGGGACTAAAATCCCTGGTAATAATTACTTTACCACACATCTCCATGTTAAACTAGGTCACGTTCCTTTTGGACACAGAGTTGTATGATGCATTGTCCTTCTGGGGGGCCAATGCCACTGGAGAGCGCCATTGCCATGAGGAAGTGTAGTTGGTATTAGGGATGTCCCGATCCATCGGCGCTGATCATGTTATTTTTACAAAATCGGAATCGGTAACAAAAGATTGGATGAATCAAAACAACAACAATGGCAGCTGATGGCTTGGCAGTATGGCGAGAGTCACCGGCGAGTGAGAAATGAGCCAAAAGTCCTCTGTGTATTCGGCCCACCACGGCATTTTACACCACTCAAAGTCTGCAAAATAGGTGCGCTTCCCTGTGGAATATCATCCATCCGGCCACCGGCCTCACCTCAGAGATTCCGCCATGGATATCAAGGGATCCTACAGAGCCTCCACGCCCGAAACAACACCGGAGCGTTACGGCATTCACACACAGTCCCATGACTTGGTTACTTTCCATTTCATTATTCCTTTTTTGAAACCTTCTGACCAGGTCGATTTAATGTTTTGAAACTGATCTGGGTCAGAGCCAACAGTGAATTTTCTTTACCTCCTTGTTTACAGGAAAACCTGGGGTGGAGTTTTCTTTTGTCTAGAGAACTGTGTGGATTGAACTGAATTGAACTGTGATATGTTATTTGGAGTGGAGTTTTTTGTTTGAACTGACTGAACGGAGCAGAGCATTTCTTTTCTTTGGTGGAAAAAATATATACTTTCTTGAAACTGATTATTGTTGTATTTGTATTTTTGTATAGTATAGTATAATTCTTTTGTTCTACAGAAGCCAGGTAAAAACAATTTAATTTTGGTGTTAAGGGACCTGTTTTATGGGTTTTATGGTTTCTTTGTGGGGTTTGACTGAGTAAAAGAAAAATATTTGTTTCATGTGTCAAACCGCTACAAAAGATGTAGGCCTATTTTGTTTGTTGAAGACAAAGACGATATTGAATTTCTTTACATTTTGTGCTGCTGAACCACTGATAAGCTTTTTGGATACTATTTAAATAAAAAACAAACATTATGTGACAACTTGGATGTGTTTTTCTTTCTTAATGCTTTGCAAAGTATCGCGTCGGACTCGGTCATGTTGTTTAGGTGGGTGGAGCGCGTCAAGTGGCATCCACATGATCGCCAGGACCTGAGGGTTCCCAGCAGAACATTGCATTTCTATGACATTATCAGTGTTGTTGAATTAGTCTGTGAGTGGTTTTAATGTTGTGGCTGATCGATGTATTCCTTTCTGCCAATATGTCCCTCTAAATCCTACACACTGGACAAAATACTTAGTTAAATCATTATTCATATCATTAAATGAGTTTAAAAGAACCTAGACAGCTAAAATATAATACAATGATCATTTGGCTGTTTTGTATCTCTTGAAATACAAAAACCCAGCTCTGGTGTTTTGCATGACAGAAGGCAGTTTCTCAGAAGCTCCTGCTCATGTGTCCAATTAGTGCAGGCGAGGACCCGAGGAGGAGAGAGTCTGTGGAAAAGTACAATAGGTGGTAGCAGAGAATGATAGATAAGGGACCTGGCGCAGGAGCCCAGAATCAAAAACACCTTCAGACTCTCTGTAAAATAATTATTAGCGCTTCACACATATTGAAAGGTCCAGTGTGTGTGCCTCTTGTGCATTCATGCCTGCTTCCTCCAGTCCTGCTGATCAATGGAAAGGGAACTTCTCGGCGCTGCCTAGTCACTGGTAACCATCCCTGGTTGCCACAGTAACAGGAGGTAATGACACATTTGGCTGAGCTGATGTTTATTTTTACTAATCTGACTGACTCTATTTTTACAGTGGAGATGTATGGATGCCAAGGAAGAACAAAGTCACCATGGTGATGAGGTGATGAGCTCGCCGTCTTACAAGGAAGAAAAAGGCAAGGAGTGAAGGCAGGAGAGGAAAGAGGAGGGAAAGAAACAGATACAGACTCGACATGTGAGTCAAACGCCCGTTCAAAACATCTATATTTAGATCACTGGGGACTCAGCTGCTGAATTATGTATTTTGTTTACCTGCCTTCATGTCATCTATGTGAACTGTGTGTTTAACTGTGACCACGACTCACAGAAGAAAAGAGGCGTACAGCTAGCCGTAGCCTGCAAGTGTCTCCATGGCCTGTGTTTATCCGTGCAGAAGTGAGATTTACAGAAGGTGTGACCAGCTGCACGCGACTTCACTTTGTTTTGCAGAAACACTCTCAACACCCTGATGCCAGGTCACGCTTCAGAAGGAAAACAGATGGACTACTTGGCTGCACAGTGATAGCTAAGGCAATAATCCTGATTATTTTCTTGCATATTGTGAGAGATGTTTTTAGTGGTTGGTGGCTTTGTTGGGATTTAAGTGGAGCAAATTGTTTGACAGCTTTTTTGGCACTTTGCATTCACATGTTTATAATTTAAGTCTGGCAGACATTCCTAATTAAATGAATCTTGCAAAAAAGAGGCCGACATTGCAATATGTCTGTATATGTATGTGTTATACTTAAACTGAACAGTCTGTGCAGCCCTGATTGGCAATCAGCAAACAATTTTAATCAACAGATTTTGTTCCAGTTCCACTTCTGGTCCCTTTAAGTCCACTTTGCTGCCTGTACTGACCTTTATTGTGCTGCCAGCTGTCACTCTTGCTGGTCAGTACTCATCATTATTCGTATTATCTTCTGTGTGTGTGTATTCTCCGTACCTCCAGGATGACATCAGTCCTGGACAGACAGCGTCCCCTGCAGAAGCTGACCTCAACGTTGTCAAGCCGGCAGTCTCCCTTGGTGATGTTCCTGACCTGCACGTAGCGACGACACTCTGGCACGGGCTCGCCTGACGGAGACACACAGAGAGGAAGGAGGCAAAGGGGCAAAGTGAGATTGGACGGAGCGAAGGGGGCGAACAGAGGGCGAGGAAAAGGAGATTATGAGGAGCTGTAATTTTTGCATGGAAATAAAAATGGAGGAAAGAGACAAAGAGTTTCTTCCAGAGAGCACAGTGACATTGCTCCCTGGCAGCATGTGACATTTCCTCCACTGGGAGAGAGATTAAAGCCCCAATGTAGGTTAAGTAATGTAATCTCTCACTAATTGGGCACTGCGGCACTTGGTTTTCAGCCTCCTATAAAATTAACTATAACGTTCAAATCCAATGAAGTGGTTTGGAAGTCATGACATGGAATAAAGGAAGCTGCAGTGATGGGTGTTTGTTTGAGATTTGCATGTTTTACGAGTAGTATTTCAGCGTTACCACAGATAAAGCATTACTATTTAACATTGGAGCATCCACAGGGAGACTAGAGATGACAGTCCTCGTCATGGGACTCGAAATAAAAGTGGAGCTTCTGTGTTTGATCACATGCTTATTTTAAAGGTAATTATTTTAGTTATTTATTTCTGAAAACAAGCCAGGCAGGATTGTTTTCATCTGCAGTCCCCAGGCAGGAAACAGTTAAAAGCACAAACATAAAGAATAAAAGCTTTGAAAATACAATCGATGATAAAAGCAGTGAAAATGTAATATAAACGGAGCCGGAGCTACAGAGACAAGGCAGGAAGCTGTTGCTGTATGACACACAAAGAACTGAGCAAAATAATGACAAAAGGCAGAGACACAATCAAAGAGAAAACACCTCACCTTATCTCTTTTACCTTGATACAAACGTTGGTGCACACTGGCTCACTCATTTTTTCAGCGTACGTCTACTCTTTTACACCCCAACATACCCATGATATTCATTCTTGAACACAGTCTCTGCATTGACTTGTGGATTCTGTGATGTGTGTTTTCTTCAGCTTGTGTGTTGCACTAACCTGGAAACTGCTTCCTACAGACCGGACAGCAGCTGCCCGGCTCCTCCACCTTGACCTCCCCCTGAGAGAGATGGAACACAAAAATAAAAATAAATGTCCAGTGCCCCACAGTCAGTTCATTGGTCGGCTATGTTTGAGAAGAACGACTTGTATAATGTATTTAATTCAACCAAGCAGCGACCTACGGGGCTGAAAAATGACGGCAACAAAGAAGTGCCAAAAACTGCAGTTCCTCTAATGGCCACTTGAGGCTGGCACTAGAAGCCAGTCAATTCCCATAAACCTCCATGTTAAAATGTCCAACTTTACAGCAGAAATAAACATGTTAACAAACAGTTTTGGTCTCTGTAGCTAATATTTCCCTTTGTGACAACTGTACAGGGACGGAATTTTATATAACTCACCCGTTTACATTTTAGTAAGCCTTAAAGTTACACATAAATAACTGATCAACCCTCCTTCCTCCACAGCACCAGCCTCTCATCCAAATAATGCTCAATTCTGGATCCAAAAAATCAAGATGGCGACGGACATAATGCTGAACTCGAGGATTCCAAGCTGGAGTCCACAAACCCATGGGTTACATCTCCGTAGTTTTGTCCATTATTCTTACAGTCTATGCACTCAACATGTGACTACGGTACACATTCTTCAGTAAGACGACAAAATACATTCTCCAGAACAGGAAAACAGAACACACACACATGGGCAGGGGAAGGGGAAAAAACAAAAAACTAGGGCCCCACAGCTGGGATAGGGAATAAATTACTTATTGACTTATTCATACTTCAAAAACAGCATCAATAAGTGATTAACAATGGGGGGATCAAAATAAAAAAACTAAACAAAATAAAAATCAACCTGGACCTGGAGCCGGGCCTCTCCGTCGCCGGTAAGCCGTTAATTTGCGGTGGCCATGGTGCTCCACCGTATTCCTGTCTGTGACCTCCGTTCATCCCACAACCGGCAGGATTCGCCTTCCGTTTCTGCTGCTGATTGAAATCTGTACTCGCACAGCGTGCTCCTGAATGATTTCTTTTACTCGCACAAAACTATTTTTAGTCGCAAATGCCAGTAAAATGCTCGCACGTAGAGCTCTGTGGAAAACAAATCACTGTAGCATATATAAACAAATCTAACCTACAAGTAAAAAGAAATAAATAATAACTTTCACTGCTTGAAGATATTCAGTAGCTCAGCTAATACCTTAAATGTCACTGGAAAACAAACCACTGCAGCAGCATATTGAGTGCCAGGTGGCCAGCGCGCGCAGTTGTTGTTACTGTAGTACTACGGTACTCCAACATTATGGTATCATATGTACCGTGGTGTTTTAGTACCGCGGTCTACCGTTGGTACCAGTATACCGTGCAACACCACTCACAACAGCTAACGTTCTGATATTTAGCAGCTATAATGTTTACCATTGTCACTATCTAAGTTTAGCATAGCATGCTAACATTTGCAAATTAGCATTAAACTTAAAGTACAACTGAGGCTGGTGGGCATGTCATTAGAGATCTGGGCATTCACCGAATCATGAAACACATTGAAATTTGACTAGAAGATGGAGCGAGATAAAAGCTATTAAATCCTTAGGAAGCAATGAATGCACTAAATTTCATGGTATTCCAATAGTTTTTAAGGCATTTAAACATCTAATCAAAATTTCAGTCAGGACCAAGGCGATGGAGCGAACAAACCTGCCGTACCGAGAGTCATGTCGCTGGCATGGCTAAAAACAAACAGCTATAGTTTATAAATATACACAAAGATACTGGAAGTAAAACTGTGTGAATCAGCTGTGTTAAGACAATGACTAACATCAGTCCCTCACCTCCCAGAGCACTGCTGGTGTCTTTCTAATAAATCTATTTCAGGCCGAGGCCATCATGGATCAAGAGGACCAGGTTTCAGATCCAGCATAGAGATTGGAAAAGGACCAGAAATAAACAAGGCAAAAAGCGAGACATAAAAACCAAAAATAGCGAGAGACAGTGATGTCAGGACACAAAGGACGCAGACAGAGGGTGCGAATTCACCGAGGAAGAAAGATGCAGAACATTCCAGAGTAAAGCAGAGTGTCCCGTGGTGTCCCTGTCTGAGAATAGCTGCTGTTAGCATGCAGAGTCACACGCACACACACACAGTCTGACAGCAGGCTTCAGTGCCCCCACCAACACCAGCCTCAGCTCACCCCGGAAACTTCACCCAACTATAAAATTTCTCTAACACACACGCTTCTCCTGACTGTTCACCCCGAGGACTTCTCCTCCCACTCTGCACTGCCGCCAGCCTCCCCTCAGGGATGGAGGGAGCCCACTCTCTTAAAGGGTGGGAGGTCACGAACACGACCATTTTAAGTCCTTTAAGTTAACAGACTGTGTGTGTTTATGCGTCTGTGATGCGGCAAGAGGCAGAGTGATGTGAAATGTGGATTCCTGGTTGTTTCAAAGGAAAAGGCACTTGGCATTTAAAGTAAAGGGTAGTCAAATTTGTGTCGACTACAGGCTGTGAGATCTCAGAGCTCGATTAATGTGTCTGGTACAGAGGAGGACGCACAGGAGGAGACAGTGTTTGAGAGGAACACATCACATCCTGATGGCTTTTAACACCTGATATGATAACAGAGCCTCCGATACATCACCTTGAAAAGCTCCTCTGAGCCGAGCACTGGAGGCATGTTGGGAGATTTCAATTTAAAGAAAGCATTGTTCATAACTGTAAGCTGACTCATAAATAACAGAGTGCAATGTCAGTAACCAATTCTCAGCCTGTCAGGAGAGGGAACACTGTGCATTAAATGACCTTTTCATATTGGCCGGGATAAGGAGTGCTTTCACTGAGGCATAACTTAGTGCGGTCGGGGGTGGCGAGGGATTTGACAAAGCAAGAGGAAATAGTTATGCAACTCGGAGCCCTTCCACAGACACTGTGTAAAGACCTGTGTACACCACAGGTGGAACACTCGGTAGACTGTCTACTCTGTGGAGCTCAGTGTGCAATCAACCTCTCCTCTATAGTTCTGGATGTCAGCAGAATTTATTTTTATCCCCGCCTTTACACAGCCCCGGTGAGCTAGGGATATAAACTCAGCTTACTGTGTCAAGGATGAGACAGTTGACTTTTCTACTGTGACTTTTCACAACTTCATCGTGGTGGAGAGAAGATCTTTCAATAAATGAAGTGGACAGACTTCTATTTAACAGATTAGCTCACCCAGATTACTCAAAACTACATCCTCACTAGTTTTATCTACCCAGGCTTTGAGACAAGAGGATCGATGAAAAAAGAACAAAAAAATTCCCATAAAAAATGTAATATCTTTTGTAGTCCTTGAGACATGTCGAGCTTTCAGCACCAAACAAACAGATTTCATTCAGCTCTGCGTCTGATAGAAAGTAGCCACCGTGACGTCACACATTGGTTTGTGGAAACCCGTTTCAAAGCCTTGAGTTTGGCATTTTAGCCGTCACCATCTTGGAATTTAGAGGCAGACGTGACCATATTGGGACAAAAAGGGGGAGCTGATAAGGAGTGAGGGGTGTTTCTGACTCATAGAAATGTCCCTCAAAGTAGCCACGCCCTTAATTATGCAGACATTTTAGCCTTAATAAAATTCAAACAGGTGAGTTGTTTAAAAATTCACCCTCCGTACAGTTGTCATGAAGAGGGAAATTAGCTATAGAGACCCAAATGTTTGTTTGTACAAGGCTGTAAACATTTAAAGCATTTAACATGGCAGTCGCTCGCTTTTGGAGTCAGCCTCAAGTGGCCATTAGAGGAACTGCAGATTTTGGCACTTCCATGTTGGCTTCTCTTTTTTAAGCCCCTGAGGTTGCCACTTGGCTGCCACTCACTATTTAAAGGGTCAGTTCAGCCAAATTAAACTTCATATGTAGCCATGCAGTTAGATTTGGTTCTATGTTCCATGTTTTCAGACTTCTATCTCTGATCTCTTGTCCGGTCCGGCTTCAGGGTGATCTAAAGGGCATGAATGTGACCTGGAAGAGGGGGAAGGCACTTTTCATTGGAGCAAATGTTTAAATTCACTTTGATGGTGAAAAGAAAAGAAAAGAAAAGAAAAGAATGGCAATCTTAATATTTTCTTTTTTAACATCCTGAGATCCAAATTTTTCCACGAGTGCCATAATCAGGTAACAATGTTTATTTATCTAATACTGGCTTATAACAAAATACCTGCAAAAGCACTGACACTCCCATCAGCCTCAGCTGTACCTGTTATTTTGTGCTGATAAGCAAATGTTACCATGTTAACATGCTCAGCTACGATAGTAACTACTAGGGCTGGATGATGTGGACAAAAAATATTTCGGTATTTTCAGGCTGAATGGCGATACACATATATATCTCTATGAAATGGGCTACAGGTTCAGCTGCAAGTCAAAACCACATTTGAGATATTACAAGCACTTAAATAAAAACAGACTGTGATCAAAATAAAATGCAAAGTCAAGGATTTATTTTCTCTGTTTGAAAATATACAGCTGCACAACATGTAAATGAAAAATTATATTAAAAAAAGTCGTTTTCAATCTGTTGGACTTTCAAATGAATCTAATGCTAGAAAATGATTTAAATCTTTTCATTTATTTAGGGTATTAATCCAAGTTATGCACACAGCATCAACAGAGAGGTCGAGGGAGGGAAGGAGCGAGACACACTTTACGTCTTGTACATGAAACGTCTGTGTTGCCGCTGCATATGTTTTTAAAACGCTTCAGTCGCCAGCATCCAGGCGCTGTCTCAGTGTCGCACATTAAACTACAACTACCAAGAAGCACGACGATGCCCTACGACAGACCTCACACACAACCTTGCGAAAAACTAATATGACATGTTAGCTCTGTCAGTGTGAGAATGTTAGCATGCTAACATCAGCACTGCAAAAAGACATCTGGGAGAAAATAACATCTTATCTCTGACAGCAATTAGATACCACACACAATGTTTAGTTTACCAATGTCGTACCCTTCTACTCCCTTTTCCTCCAAAGCAGGACCAGAGAGAAGCTGTGTTTATGTGGTGCCAAAAGTTCCTCCCATCTCAAAATGTATTCATATTTTATACAGAGTTTATTTTTTCTTCATCTGCCTCTAGTTGTACTGAGCGCATACATAATTGACCGCTCAGCTCTCCGTCCTCTGCGAGATGACCAGCTGTTAACCACTCATACAGTCCGCGTATGACTGAGCATTATCTGGGAAATGAAAGCAGTTTTTTATTTCTGTGATGTGCTACATCACCAGTGACAATCTACTTACCCAAAACTGTATGTAAAATACTGCTGCAAAAAGCTAACTGATGAATTGTGCTTTACATATCACAGTGCGGTGAGTTTTGCAGAGCAGGTTCCAGCTCTGCCAAATAGTGGATACGGAACTCAATTATGCTCAACAAGGAGACCAGGTCTGAGTGTTTCATGGCAGGTAGAAGGGCATGTTTAAGGAAAAAAGTGCAGGCTTGTGGGAGGCTCGGACAGTCAGGTATTGATCCACTTCAGCCAGCGCCTTGCAGAGAACATCCCACACACTCTTGAGGGAGCAGAGCATTTTCTCCCTCGCTCAGAGTAATTGAGATGTTTGTGACCAAGAGAGACGCTGCGTGAACTGTACCACCCCGGGGCAGGAGTGAATGGACTGATGGATTTGTCTGGGAGACTGATCGTGCATCAGTATGTGAACCTTCATCTCTCTTTAACTGTGTGTAGATGCAGTAGGTGCACACACCCCTGCAGAGGAGCAAAACCTAGGACTTCAAACGCAGTTTGGTACAGCACTTTGGGCAGATGTCCACATATTTGTGTGTGGTTTTATACTGTAGACGTGAGAATATAATGTGATTTCAACTCGCTTTGATCAACGTTGCACCAAGTGAGCCATGATTCTGCTATTACTGTTATCATTATTGCTGTACACACAGCTGTTAGCTCAGCTCAGTGGCTCCCAACCATGCAGTAAGGACGGCCACACAAGGCTGTGAGATCATTTACTTCCTCATGCCAGGTACACACTACACGATATCAGCCCGATTACAGCCTGATGCAGCATCATACGGTGTCTGCTTGGATCGTGAAGGACAATGAGAGCCGTATGCAATAATCCATCGTTTCATCTCATGTAGTGTGTCATAGCAGACGACAACCAATGCCACATCTGGGAGCCTCACGAAAGTCGAGCATGTTTGATTTTCTTTTTGTCGTTCACGACTGCTCCGGTCACAGCCGACACTTTGACCGTCAGAATTCTTATGACTTTACTCTCAGAAGAAGTTCTTCTTCTTAGTATCAGTGAATGTCTTTAACAGCCTATACATTAACAGAAATCACCCCAGTGATGCCATTGGGAACAAAAGGACGCATCATTTTTATCCTTCATAGTTTTAATCTAGTTTTAGTCGACAAAAACTCACAAAGTTTTAATCAACAATGACAAAAATTCATGACCTTTCAGTCAAACTTTAGTTACGTATTCTATATATTTTCTTAACTTTAAATTAAGCCAGTGTATCAGAAATTAGAATCAAAGTGACAGGTTGTATAAATAATTGATTTAAACTTTTTTTTTTTTTTTACAACTACAAATAATTTCCACACACTTACAAATGTGATTTCTCCAGCAGTGTGTGACAGGTTTAAGGGCTGATTTACAAGCACACACTTACTGATCATCATTTGAAAAGCTCAACATCTCTCACAAACTTTGACGCCACAAATAACTAATCTGACAACTAGGATTTGTACCCAGGTTCACTGTAAACTCAGACTGTTAAGAGGCAGAAAAATATCTTCTGCAGCATGTTAGCTGGAGGTTGAAACTCATGTCATCTCACAGAGTTGGTGATTCAACACTGCTGAGCTCAGACTGTTTACAGATAAGTGAGCCTCCTACCTGCCTGTCAAACACCATCTAACCATAAACCTTTTCGAGAGTGGAGTCCTGAGCTGCAACTACCAAACTCTACAAATCCATTCAGCAGCTCCACCATCCACAGTCAGCGACACATGGCTGATTATTTACTGCTGAATGACAGCTCACAACTGACGCTGGACCGGTGTGAGTGTTGTTGCTGGCTAGAGAAACATCCTGGCACAGACTATTTGCTGGAGTTTGCCAGCCTGTTGCTCATGCGTTAGAATGATGAATGAATGAAAGATTTAATTGTTTCACTGGCAGAAAAGGGGGAACAAATAACAACAAAGACACAATAAACAACCAAAGAATTTTACAACTGGTGCATCTCTAGTTGAGATACTAACTGAACAAATAAAGCTCAAACAAACTAAATTAACTTACTACTACTATGACATAATTAATCAGCTAATAGAGATTTTGTTATAAAGTCCCTACTGAGGCAACTACCCCTCTGATATCTGTGGGTGTATGGGGCCATGGAGAGCAGTGATGGTATTATGAGAGCAACTGGTATTAATGATGAAAACAGACACTCTCATTTAATTTAAGTACAAATGCACAATCAGACAAACAGACGTCAGTTGTGTCAGTGTGTGTGTCTCACCTCGTCACAGTCGAGTGGCGGGCATCTTAACTGGCACAGTTTTTTCCCGTTCACACAGCGACATGACAGACAGCCCTCCTCCCACTCTGATCCTGCCTGGCTCACACAAACACACAAAAACACACACACAAAATTTACATATTCACTCGCCAGACTTTTGAAATACAGGTAATATGCGCACTCACATTACTGCGCGACAGTCAGTGCAGGTTTGATGAAGTGCAACTGGTCACAGCTCAGGATTGATTTCTTCAGTGAATCCACTAAAGCTGTGGCTGCACCCTCGTGAATAATTTAGGTTATGATGCTGTAATAATTACAACACATAATTCAGACTACATTAGATATTTTCTGTATGTGTGTTGCTGTGGAAGTCACGAACCCGCACAACGGCACCAACTCGAGAGTGTCTCTGTGCTCACACTGAGCCATTTGGCGTAATAGTCATGAGGTAGTTAATTAGAAAACCATAGAGGGTCTTTATATGGACATTAGTCATCACCAGCTCACAGACAGAGAGAGAGACAGAGCAGACAGACAGAAAGACAGAGACAGAAAGGAAGAATGAATGAGAGGACTGAGGGAGAATGGGAATGAAAAGAAAACAGATGGAGTAGTAAGAGACTGAACATGAATCCTGCACTGAAAGCAGCACGAGTGAGAGATAAAGCAGATGTATGAGGGAGGAAAGAAAGGAACAAAGAGAGAATGAAAGACGGAGAGAAAGTCCTGAAGAAGAAAGATCAAGAGGGGGGGGTGACCTCTTGTCAGAGTATGATTAATTCTTATAATCCTATAATATCCCCTCCTTCATAAATAATTCCTGGCAGGCTTGCCCAGTTGAGGTCCCAGTGCCGGCTTTCTACGGCACTTCCTGAATAATTGATGAGGCTGAGGATTGGAGAGGCACTGTGGTGTAATGTGGCCCGCGGGGCATGTCACTCATCTTCTAATGGGCCCTTCTTTATGAGTAAATAACACAATGGGAGTGAATTGGAGGGAACGTAAACACCACGCTGACGTTAAGGTTCAGATGCACGACACAATGAGGCAGGCACAATGGGTACATGCTGCCGAGTTAGCCGGGCAGCAGCTGTCTGTTTACTTTGGGTGTGAGCCAGTGTGTGTGTGTGTGTGTGTGTGTGTGTGTGTGTGTACCTCCCGCAGGATGCCCTGGTCATGGCAGGGGCAGAGGGCGGCGATGACACACACGCCCCCGGTGTTGCGGTAAAGCCCCTCCTGACACACGCAGCCCTCAGCGGAGCGGCTGCAGTTGACGGGGGAGGAGGAGTAAATGTCCTCGCAGCTTCTCTCGCACAGCGGGACCTCCTCCGATGCGCTCCTCCTCCACTGCTCCCCATCAGGACACGCTGCAGAGGAGGTGGAGAGGTGGGAGAAAATAGAAAGTGGAGGGAAGATGGTAGGATGTAGCCAGAAAATTGAAAAAGCGGAGAGAATTTAAAGATCAATTGGTGGGAAAAAAGGAGGACGGGAATCAACAGGGTGTGCAGACAGAAATAAGTGCATCTGAAGGTGCAGAAGCTCTCAGCATGACACTTTAAAACATCTGTTCAATGTTTCTCTCTCTTGCTGTGGCATGAAATATTTATCATTTCTACAACATGTTGAAACCATTATAAATAACACGTAACATCAGTCGCTAAACTTTGGTTGCCTGCAGGTAAAGAGTCCACGTGGAGAATCAAAGACACCCATCAGCCATCATCTGACGACAGTTTAAACTTTCTCTTAACTTTTGTCTGATTTATCTTCATTTATATGCAGATATAAATATCTGTTCATGGAGATCACCCTAAATGTTGTCTGACTGCTAGATTGTGGGCCAAAGTTATAAAGCTGCAAATACTAAAAGAATTTAGTCTCTGGTGAGTAACATCACATCAGACCCGTCGTACACTTCATTTGAAAAATATCAGCCTTTGTCATCCCACAGAAAAGTTTGAGTCTCTCAGGCTCGACTGAGCAGGTTGAGGAAGTATTTTGTTCTTCTGAATGTGAAAGGAACGACTAATTTACTGCACTGCATCCACTTTATGTAATGTCTGACGTGATTTATACTGTTTGTACTATGGTTTTGTTGTTTGGTGTATTTTAGTGTTAAAACAGCTGACTAAGACGCAAGACAAATTTCAGACTTTTTCCTGATTAAGTGAAATAACATGATATATTGGCTACTGTCTCCAGAAGCTATATCTTTGTCAGACTATAACCAATGGATTCTGACACTGTACTAGAACAAACCAGCTCCAGAACAATAATGTGTCTTTACTCTTCAATGCTTGCTAGTTTGGGTTCGGGTCATTGATTAATCCATATGTTTACAGGTTGGCGGGCCAGATTAGCTCTCATAGCACAAACCAGCATCAAGTGTCACGAGTCAGTGAGTCACCTTAATTGGCTTGAAAGCTTTAATAAAATCTGCAAGCAACAGGTGTCATTTCAGTGGATGAAATTGATGGTCACTGATTGATTAGAGACTAGAATCCTGCTGTTGTTTATCTCTGTGTGAAATCAAGGACCCATTGCTCCTAAAATATACTGGGATTTCGATGGTGGTGATATGTGCTGTGCAAGAATGGAAAATTCAACAATCATAGCAACAGTAATTAAAAGGAGCAGCACTCAGCAAACTGTAAATTTACACCCTAATTGCTTTTACAAGAAGCTCGAGGTTCTGCACTGCCATAAACAGAGATTTATTGATCACTGTTTTTGATTAGAAAGTGAAAGCCGACTTTGGGTTCTTTAATAAAAGACTAAATCAACATATCTGTGGTTTCTTTTTATTCACGTACGAGAGAGAACTCTTACATGAAATCTCACCGTCTAAATGAGCAGTCTGAGTTTTTACCTGTCTTTTATGATGAGTGACAAATGACTCTTACGTAACCCGTGGGAGCAGCTTTGCTTCCACATAATTATACAAACACAGTCTAAGACTAGTTTTAATTGGCACTGCATACACACATGGATTTTTCCAATCTATCGAGTTCGAGGTTTGAGATAACAAGCGTGCATATCTGCTCTCGGTTCTCTCACATCAAAGCACACACACATTATTTTCATATGACAAGAGCTCGGGAAGATTCTAGTGAGCTGTAATGACTTTTTTTTTGATTAACTGTTTCAATATTAATATTTTTTTCATACAATAAAACATCCTCTCTCTCCCTCTTTCTCACTCACCACAGTCGGGGGCCATGCAGGTCACTGTGCGGTGCTCAGGGCCCTCACATGGGGCCCCTCCGTACTGGCTGTGCTGCAGCATGGTTCTGGTGGAGCTCTGTTGGCCTGTACCACAGCTTGCAGAGCACAGACTCCACTGGGACCAGCTGGACCACTCACAGTCCACTGCAGGGAAAGAAGAATATAAACACCATCAGGTCAGAGTTAGTCTGACATTCATTTACCTGCAGCAGCAGAGCGGCATATAGAAAATATTTGTCATCTGAGCACTCGGCTAGCCCATATAAACTACAATTACAGATATTATGGTCACACCGTTTTTTATTAAAGCCATTTGTTAACGGCAACATCTACTGAAATAATGCTGAAATAGGCGACAAAACAAAAACCTAATATCAACATTATGCACAAACTTGTTTTCAATAATGTGTACATTTCTGGACAAAGTCTCACCACAGACAGCTTGTGATGTGTTTAGATTTATTGTCAGACATCTCTTGGAGAAAATAGAGCATTAAGGAGAAGGCAAGGTAAAGAGCACACACACCAAAACCAAATACGTTTGAATTATTGCTCCTCTCTGAAAGCCACACACACTGTTGCAGGTTAAAGGAATATTATAGTTATTGTCAACTTGGATGTTTCCCTCATATTGTTTTATCCATTATGACTTTTGGTCATTATAAGATGTCTTCATCAGCTCCTTCGTAGAGTTTTGGGAGACACAGACTTTGGCCAATAAAAGTGAGCTTTCATTTAACAGAAATGAGCCTCAAACAATTCAATCCCTACGACTGCTGTTGCCAACTGCAAAGCATTTTGGATTTTCTTCCTGGTCAACTTGCAGGCAGATTTCCTGCTGTATTCATCAGTGCACAGCAGTTTGTATTCACGTGAGAATGTGGATCACTTTTGATTTAGCTTGTGCTCATACTAGAGAAGGAGTAGCACATGTGAGAAGATGGTTCATGTCTGCAAGTTTCCCAATTGCAAAATTAAGCACATGCCTGGGCTGAAACCATTCCTCAAGTGACTCAAATAATTTTATTACTAAAAAGGCTCGAGGCTTACGTTACTTCCGCTGTAGAGCTTTAAATTAATAGTCAATTTGTCTGACATTTTATAATGACGATTGAAATATCACCGCGATGATGGTTTGCAGGTTGGCCTACGTGTGATGAGAGCTGACACCTCTGACTTTCAAAAAAGGAAACAATCATTTCTCTCATTTCAGAGACGTTTCTTATTTTCTCTTTTACATATTATTACTGTTCTTAAATAAAGCTAAAGTAACTTAATTAAAACACGCAGTATTTCTTACCAGACTACTCGATTAAATGCCAGAATAATCGATAGGATACTCGATTACTAAAAGAATCGATAGCTGCAGCCCCAGTACATACTGTTATCATTTTTAATAGAATGCCACTAGAAACTCAGAGATAAGTGTTTGAGATTATATCTGTTGGTTTATTAGTTTTGTTTTCATCTCGTGAGTCTGTGTGTCATCAAGGCAAAATGTGGTTCTGGTGACACTATTTTACCAGGTGTTGATGTCTAACCTTGGTCAGAATTTGTCAACATGATAACGCTGCAAGCCTGTTATTTGTACACTGATCAGTAATGATTGTTTTATGCGGCTGTGTGCCATCACTAATTAGTACATGAACTGTTTAAACCTCTGGCCCACTGTACCTTTTCAGCCTGAGCACCGAGTGAGAATCAGCTTTAATAAAAGATCCCTGTTCATATTTTTACCAGCTGATTGTGCTGTCATTACCAGAGGCACCTATTGTTTTTCTGACAACATGATTTCTGTTAAATGGGAGTTCTATTGAAAGCTGTAGGAGGCAACGCTCCCTGAACACTCCAATCAACGCTGTTCTTGACAGAGTGTGCGCCTTCCAGATAATCCACTATGGAGGTGCTGAGTAAAATATTATCATGATCAATAGTTATTAAAATATGAGAATAACTCACAGGTGGACAAATACCCAGACTTTCCTTTAAACTCTATTTAACACTGCTCTCGGGGAAAAGGGAATTCACTTCGACCAAATCAGAGGAGAGGCAGCAGGAGGAGGATAAAAGGCACTGCTGATCAAACGATGACAGATTGAAGCCCGGGTCAAATCACAGAGCTCTTCGCACATTCAATTCTCTTAAGAGGATATGATTGGTTGCACTTTGTGACACTCGGCTCCCCTTTATCTTTCATCTTTCTCCCCTTGCTGGTTCAAGATCGTATCGCGTGTTTACGAAACAAAACCCAGTAATGGCCTTTGTGGGCTGTGATTGATGTGGCTGTCGCACGGTTATTTGAGCCAACTGTTGCAGCAGCTGTTACTAACTATAGATAGGTTGACATATCTATCATGGGCCTGACAGTTCAACTAAAGATTGTTGTTGCTGGTGTTTCCAGTGCTAAAAGAGAGGGGCCTTATGAAGTGCAAGAAACGTGCTTGGCGAGGGCAGCTGTGACAGAGCATCACTCACCATCACACCGCTCGGTGGTGCAGTTGAACACTCCTCCTTGGCACACACTGGAGAGAGAAGAATCAGGTGAGTGAGATGATATGAGGGGAAAACAACAACAGTGACATTACAGAACACTTAGATATTAAAGCAATCATCATGTCACACAGCTGAGCCCATCGGAGTATAATAAATGAGCATCAAAACCACTGTGAGGAAGTTGAGATGACTTACGACATGTCTGCTTCATGCCAGACTATCTATTACAGCTCATATCATCGTACCAAGCTGGACTGTTGTTGACTGTATAGTTTGACTGAGACAATGAAATCAAACTCTGACGATGCTCCAAAACATTAACTCAGAGATGATATTATGCTGCGTTTATCATGAATAAATCAGACCATGGTCAATCTGACAGTGGTACCGCTTGAGCTAGTGTTTCTTGAAGACAAACAACACCTTCCAGAAGCCCCTGTGCATGTGGCTGCAAAGACAGTTTGTTACATCTATCCTTAGGTCGAGGGCTTTTGCTATTATAAGTGCTACATCGTAGGCAACTGGACATGCTTGAGTTTCTTGAAGACGCTTGGCCTCGGCTTGTGGCGAACCGTCTTCAAGAAACCCAATCTTCACTGACACCTTTCACTATTATTACTAATACATCTCTGAAGAGATACTTTAGGCTAAAATAAAGATTGGAGGTCAGGATAGACAGGTGCACCAAGTGTCTGACTTTGAGGCTGCAGTTTGAATCCCATCCTCTACCGACAGTAGTGTTGATTTTCTTATGACCACAGTCTTCCCCTAACATTAACAAAGCAGTTTTAGTTGTCTGAACTTCACTAAAGTTAATCGCAGTGGTGGAAGATCAGAAAACTCATATCTCATGTTAGTTGTTTTTGGATCATACATAATGTACTAATGACGCTGAAGTCTTAAGAATGATTATTATGATAAGTTTAAGTTTATTTACTTAATTGCATGGGCGGATCTACCGGGGTGGCATAGGGTGGCAACTGCCACCCTAAAAGGAAGCCCTGCCACCCCTGCTGACACCGCAGTTGGCAGCAATGAATTCAAAGAAAAGTTATGGCCAATTTGCCTTTTTACGAGCGTGAATCTCCAATGTCCGACTGCGCTGAATGCAACACAAGATAACATCAGAGCGGCAAGAGACCGCTTTGATTGGAAAACTGAGTGGAGCCAGAGGGGCAGCCTGTTCCAGAAAGAACTCAGAGTAAGTTAACCCTGAGATGAGGGAAACTCTGGGGTTTCCGTTCCAGAAAGAGAGGTAAATCAAACTCTGAGTCAGTCACCATGGCAACTTACACGCTGTTTCATTTCCTCATTCATTCAGTCCGTGTCAAAGCTTGTATCGAAGCGCATTAATTAGCGGAGATTTACCGTCTGTCACAGTCTAAATCCTGCTGGATATTAGTTTGTTTCTCAGGACTGTCTTAAGTTACTGAATTTATGCACATCAGTCATTTCTTTGAACATCAGTTTTGTCTTTACATTCAAATATTACACAGCGAGAATTCACCCTCAGCTCAGAATCAAACCTCTGTCCTTTTTATATTTATTATTTCTTATAACACTGCACAAGGATCAGACTGTCAGTCTGTTAGAGCAGCTCCCACATGTTTATTGCACATAATGTGTAGGTCTAATTATTTACATTTTAAAACTCAGTATGAAGCTTTAGACACGTGGTATCAATGACTAATGATCTCCATCACTGATGTCATTGGTCGCACTGATGGAACATAATTCCTATAGCCTAATATTGGGGATTATATGTTAATGTTTCTGAGTGAGCAATGGTGCAGCATGTCAGTGTCTTCAAATTTACTACATTTGTATAAAGTCACTGAATGCTGCTGAGTCAAGATACAAATAGATGTCCAACATTTATAATCTACTGTATTTTAACCAAACATATTATTACTGGGTCAGACTGTGAGTTTACAGTCATGTCTTTATGTCTTTGATCTATAGCCTAGACTATATGTTTTAAATCTTCCTATTTTTCAGTTGCTGCCTCCTGTGTTTTTCCCCATCAGATTAAATCTGAACAAATATATTATTCTATATTATTAATATAATGTAATGTATCTACAGCCTGATACACAGTCAGATTCTACCACTTTATCTTTAAGGAAATACATACATTAAGGAAATGTGAGTCTAATAAATGATGAATAAACGGACAACACTGAATAAAACTTTTTTATTAACTTTATGGTTAACTTATTTACACTTTCCTCGCTCTGACTCAGGCTCTTCTTTTAAAGATAAACGTGCACCGTCTGCTACACATGCATTAATATCTCTACATCCACTGGATTAAAATGGAGGCGCTGTTTTTTATTTGTGAGTGAACACACTCAGAGTTGACTGAACTAACTCAAATCAGCTGTTCTGGAACAGGTAACTCAGAGTTTCCCATCTCAGGTTAAATCAACTCAGAGTTCAGGGTTAGACTCAGAGTTTGTTGAACCTCCTTCAGCACTTATTCCTAATATGAACTGTTTCACATGAAACCTCAAATGCAAGACATTGATTGCATGAGATTAAGTTTGTCTGTATGAGTTTGTAAATGGCAGCCCGTGCCCTTATGTAGTTTCAACATACTATTTCTCATCAAACTGTGATAACTGTGATTAAATACGTCTGCCATATGTTGCCACCCCTCAAAAATTCCTGCCCCCCTCTTGCCACCCCATAAATATTTTTCTAGATCCACCCCTGCTTTAATTATATTTGTTACAGAGATTGAAAGTAAAACATGAGACTTTGAGGGCCTGTCCCAATACCCACACTTCCCCTAGAAATACCCACTTGCACGTGGTTGTGCGCGTTCATGTTTAGGTTAGCGGTGTCCCAAAACAGAACTGAGGTAGTGGAAGTGGTTTCCAACACTTAAAACCCGCCTTAGATTCCAAGGGAGCCCCGACCCACACTTTCAACAAAGTCCCATTTCTCAGGGAAAGATCTCTACCTTAATATTTCTCACTTCCCTCATCAAGGGTTATCTCGCAAACGAGGACACTCAATACCAAGTGGACGATTTAAGGGTTAGAAATGGGACAGGCCCTGAATGTTTTTTACTGATTGAACGGATGAGACTATTTACAATAATGACATTGTTTAAAAAATAACTGTGAAATGATCACTATAGATGAGCAATCTCTTAATGCATGTTGCATCTTTAATTCGTAGAATGCCACTGAACAAGTAATCAAGAATAAATCATATGACACAACAGTTAGTTACAACCAATTCATTTGATTGGCCGAGAGGCACTAAATGAGAGATGCATGCATCACCCTGCTTTACAGGTGTTCTGAACCGTTAATCACATTTAGCGATGATTAGCCTACATTAAAGGTCGTCCTAATAAACTGCACTATAAAGATGAACATCTTGAAATAACAATAATGGTTGTCTGATGAGAACGAAGGGAAGGGAAGACGCCTGGATACTTCACTGCAGACCTCCAGGTGTCACATCACCCATCTGATCGAGCTGTTAACTAACTGGAATGACATGCATGCCACCAAATCGACTGTCAGCAGACTCATATTTCACTGGTTGCTCAATAAATGGAAACATACAGACAAACGTACACGATACAAAGAAGCTGGCCCGCGGTAACGTGTGGACATACACAAAGCAGTGACTGTGCAGGAATGTTTAAGTGTTGCTTGGCTGCAGTCCAGTTGTGGAAAAATTTGTGTTGGCAGTGCAAAATAAATCAATCAGTAAACTAAGAAATCATAACCTATTGTCCTAGATCACTGTGAACTAATAAATTGCCCTTGTAGAACTATTGTATAATGGCACTTGTAGAACTGCGACCTCGTGCATACGACTGAATCACAGCTGAGCTAATGTTCAGGACCAAAACACTCCCTCTCATGTGATCCTGCTTGAATATCAAAAATAAGTCTAAATATCTGTTTCATGTGGACTTGCAATCGATGGATAAAGACGCACAGCCACAGTTACAAACGTGCCACAATGAGATCGCATGGATGAATAATACGCAGGAATCAATTTATTAAGAGGCAAAAGGACACATTTATGAGGGCATGAAAACAGAGGCAATGCTGATGAAAAACAGTTTGAGTCACCTCAGTGTAAACGTCCAAATAAAAAAAATATAATTAAATCATCACAGTGCATTAGCTCGTCAGTGAAAGTCAAGTTCAAGTTCACTGACCACACACAGCCATCCATCACGACTCAGTATGGTGTTTAAAAATGCACTTTTACTTGTTGTGTTCACCTTTGTGACCACATATTTATGGAGTAGAGTTTAATATCAGTTTCTCTTCCCCACTACAGTCGTTGTTTTTTAGCCCTTCAGGCACCCTCTGCAGCTTCAGGCAAAAAAATGTTCAAACAAATCTGACACTGCAAATCGCATGAACCTCAGCAAATCCAGTAGAAGGCATAGTCAACAATACTCATATCTAATCCTGTTCTCTGTGCTCTGCCATCTCAATGCATAAAGGATCAGAGGTGTACTCTGGGACTCTGAAGTCTGCATACAATATGTCAGAGACTCTTTCAAATGTGGCCAAGAAATGCAGCTTTCGTACAGCTGAATCTGGAGGACATGAACAGTTGCTTCAATGCAGTAAGTTGTGTAATTAATGGAAGTTAGGAATGAGTTGTCTTAGCCGCAGCCTAATAAAACAAAAGCACTATTGGTCTGTGTGAGGCCAGACTAGGTTTAGTGTGGCATTTAAGTCCCATAAGGACCATTTAAAGCTACTACAGCAGACCAGGTCCAGATCTAAAAAGTGCAGGACAGTCTGCCTGCTGTGGTTGAAATATGCTTAAAACAGTGAATGAATGGATGAAACCATGTGTAGTGTATTACCATGTGTTGCAGAGGTGCTGGATGGCCGTTCCAGGTGGCAGCAGAGGCTCTGTGATCTCCTCAGTGCTGATATTCCAGCTGTGGTAACCAGTCGGGAGGGACAGTGGCGAGCAGGGACAGTCAGCAGGTGACACACAGGAGCCTTCGTGCAACACCTAGGGGGAAACAGTGAGACTGGGAGGAATTAGATCTTAAAATTCTACCACAGCTATCCAGCCACACATGTGCACACACACAGGTGTCCAGACCTGTCCAGGAGAGCAGGTGCACCCAGGGGTGCAGGGTCCAGGTAAACACTGAGTGTGTGGCCACAGGTCCTCACAGGTATGTGGACAAGAACCTGAACAGTCACTAAACACCTGCCCGCTGGGACACTCTGCAACACACACAGACACATTAACATATATAATGAAGTACATTTTGTGTAACATATATTTAAATACAAAGACATATGATTCTGTTTTTATTCTCTATGCACACTTGACAATCTATGTCTTAGGAACAGATTGTCTCAGTCACATTAAAGGTCACACCTTTGACTACATAGCGCCAAAAATAAATTAACACAAAATACAGCTAATTAAAGTTCCTTTGAGTTGCTTGGCAACCACTTTATTTAGTAGAATTGAGGAATTATGTTGCATGGTAGAAATATAGAACCTAAGTGCACTCAGTTGTGTGTGTTGGTGTTACCAGGCAGGCAGCTGTTGGTGTTACAGACAGTGTGCTGTTCAAGTGGTCCCACACAGGTCATCCCACCAGGCTCCGGCTCCCTCAGGACCGTCTTGTTCCGCAAAGACACCCCGCTGCCACACGTGGCGCTGCACTCACTCCAGGGTGACCACTCACTCAACAAACATCCCACTGGAGAGAGACGAGGGAGGACACAGAAACATTCAGTAAGTTAAACTGTTCCTTTAACACTCAGTTTAGTTGGTATGGTGTAAAACATTTTAGGACCTTCTCAGTTGTGCATGTGGGCACATGTTCATCGTCAAACCTGGACACGATGGCAGAGCACAGCTCTCTGTCTGCATGGTGTCAGCACAGGAAGGGGCCGCCTCTGTGTCCTGACAAAGGCGTGTCCTTGTCATGTGGCCACGCCCACAGGAGACTGAGCAGGAGCTCCATGGGCTCCAGGGTTCATAAACCGGGCAGGGGAGCTGAGTGCACACCAGAGTCCCATTTTCACACACACTGCAGAAAGAGGGGTGTTTGTAGAGGTGTGAGAGACAATCTGATCTCATGCTTAGAGGAAAAGAAAGACACCCTAGATACAAGTATATCAGACCAACAGGCTATAAAGTCTGCTCTTAATGTGAGACATCCTTTTTTACAAGCTCAAACTTGTAGCTTTGACTTCTCACATCTAAAAATAAACTTCACACAGAGCTGCTCTCACCAGGTGTTACAGTCCATGGAAAGCTCCTCTTTAGGGACGAACTCCAGCGTCCCGTTGCCAGATGGGATACCACAGCGACACTCTGTCACTGGCACACAGTGGCCGTCCTGCAGCAGCTGTCCCTGCGGACACCGGCAACCTGAGATAAAAGTAAAATGAAGAAAGAGAAATATAAAAAAAGACAAACAGATATTCTGCTGGCCAGAAATAACAGAATGTTGTACTGTAGGCCCCGACCACACAGAAAGTGCCTTTTTTCCGATTGCATGCCACTAGTGAAAAAAAAGAACAAAAACCCTTGCTGCCTTATTCTAACCTTCCTGTTTATTTATATATCTTAGTTACTCGACAGTAATTAGTGTGTAGTTCCTGACATGTTGAGGCAGAGGGTGCTGTCTGTAGCTCTGGTTGAGGGTGAGAGGCTGTCAGCAGATAAACAGAGATCTGATGAGATGAGACATGAGACCCTAAAAAAGAGGCTGGATCATGGGGAGTACCACCAGTTGGTCCAGGAGCTTCTCCTCCATCAAGGACGTTTCCAGGCGTACTTTAGGATGACTCCAGGACAGTTTGACAACCTGCTGGGCCGAATAACTCTGGGTATCCAGCAACCACTACCACCAGTTTCTCCTCTGAAAACTTGTTGTCGTGATCACCACAGAAGGCCCGCCTCTCTAGCCAACCGATTGGACATTGGGAAAAAAAGATGACAGAAAAACGCTTACTGTGTGATCAGGGCCTTAAGCTACTGCTCATGTAAGAAGTCCAATATTACCAGGATGACAGGCTCCCTGGAGACACTGCACATGCTCCCATAAATCAGTGCAGCTGCGAGGACATTGATTGGCACAGCTCTCTTGGTAGGTCCGCCCCCTGTCCTCACAGCGCTCACCTGGGAAACAAGGAAAATCAATCATTCCCACTTAAAAGTCTCTTTCTGTTAATTTCTTTTGCGTTTATGTTGATTTATATCTAAGTCCGGTGAGTTGTTTAAAAAAGGAGCAGTTGTACCTGGGCAGAGTCCTGTGTTGCAGCTCTGGCTCTGTGTCTGTTGGCTCTTACAGCGGGGTCCTGGAGGAGAGGCCAGGGGCCGTCTGAAGCGCTGCCTGACTCCACCGCTGCACGGCTCTGCACAGGCTGTCCAGGCGCTCCAGACACTCCACTGACACAGATCTGGAAGGGTAGAATGATTATCATAACCACCATCAACTCTGTTCTCGTCCTAATTATAATGACCATAATTACCATGATGACTGCTGTAATAGCTGTAATTGTAGTAATCATCATCCACGATAACGAAAGCATATTTACTGTTTATGGACTTTGTACAAGCATGGTTGCACTGGTGAGATGTCTGATTTGTATGTGTTGTTTTGTTGTATTTATTTTTAACACCATAGTAAATAAAACATCTGTTCATCCTCATTGAGCAGTTTCACATATGCAGTCTAACTATGATGAAGCAAACGATTTCAGATATTCGACATGCAAAGGTCCATTAGGCATGGTAGTAATTCAGACATTCCCATTCGTATCCAAAGGGGACAGACCAGAGAAGGATGGGGCGATGACAGAGTTCAGGACGAATCATTCTTTGCACACACATGCCACCAAATCCAATCATCCTTACAATATGTATCCCCACAGACACATGGACATCTAACTCTTCCTTTCCTCAAATCCCTTTTTCCGTTTTCACTCCTTTGGGAAATAATGGCAATCTTGTAGTGGGGATGCTCAATGCCATTTTCACTGTGGGTACTTCTTACAAGCACCTAAATGACCTGCTGATGGTAACTATTAATCTGAACTGGCAGCGGGAAATTGACACTCAATACATTTTCAAAGGAAAATGTGATACCACACACTGGATTTGTTTTCAAGAGATTCTAATAAAATAATCTGGTTTTTCTTTTCTGTTTTAAATGCTCCTCAAACCATATATTAACAGTTAAAATTATCCAGTTGTACTGGAAAATGTATGTGACTTGATGCCACTTTTCCAATCTGCTATGAATTTTACTTCTGTAATTCTACATCTGAGTAAACAAAAAGAAACGGAGTTCCTCAAGGCTCTGTTCTTGGGCCTCATCTGATGCAACCTTTAAAGCCATCCCCACAAGCTCAGATTGTGGATAACAAAACATCCTACTATAATTATGTGAATGACACACAAGTTTACATAAACAATATCATCAAGTTACTAAAAGAATATATCAAGAATTGAACTTCTAATGTTCCCGCAGGATTTAGAAAAACCTGTCCATGGGTCTTTACCAGGCTCAGCTACTGTAATGGTGTCTATACATGTTTCTCTCAGTCAATCAAGCAGCAGCATCTCGTACAGAAATGCTGCTAAAGCTCTCACAAAGACTTAAGGTACGCTCACACACGAGTGACATCAAGGTTGAATCCAAGAATCTGCAAACTTTCAGATAGTCTGCTTGGGGTGCAAGCTTCAGCAGACTTCACTGATTTAATTCCCCACACCACCTACCATGTTTTTCCCTTAAAGGGTGTTTTGGGGAGTTTTTCCTTATCCGCTGTGAGGGAGCAAAGGACGGAGGAATGTCGTATGCTGTAAAGCCGTCTGAGGCAGTGATTTGTGATACTGCGCTTTATAAATAACACTGATTGATTGATTTATTCATTCATTGCGATATGGACGTGACGTGATATGGTAGTTTTTTGTTGTTCTTCTTTCAAAAGCCGACTAAAACGTAAAATAGTCACTGCACCCTATTCAAACAGTACTTGATTTGTGTAACACAGAAATAATATTCAACAACATGATGATACATAAATATGTAGAAATAAAAATTACAGGGGAAATCAAATTGCATTGTACTATTGCAGCCTACCCTACAGGTTGCTCAGAGTAATGTCAAATATATAAGCTAGAAAAGTGGCAGAACAACAAGAAGATTCAAGAAGATCTTCTGATGTAACTAATAGGCCAACCTGATTTATTTAATCTTAGCTCAGCCCTTATTTCCAAGCATCTCGGTATTTGAATGTAAAAGGAAAATGTACCAATAACATCATATTTAAAAGTATTGGAAAACGTACATATGCCGACGTATTTAACACTATTGGAAAATGTACCAATAACATCATATTTAAAGGTATTAGAAAATGTTCATGTGCTGACATATTTAGTGCTATTGGAAACTGGAAAATGTACCAATAGCATCATATTTAAGGATATTGGAAAATGTACCAATAACATAATATTTCAGTCTTTATTAGCAAGTAAGCTGACAATAGTTTGTAAGCTAGTGTAAATGTAATCGCCAGAGGTAAAACGCTAACTTTAGACTATAAACAAACTACACTAAGGGAGGGAACTGGAATTGCAAAATGCTGACTAATTCCCACATTTTAGGACTCATTCCTGCACCACTGTATTCTGCCTCAGCAGGTCATTTATCCTCATTTAGTTGAATCCATCAGTCCAGAGGCAGTGGCCTCTTGGCTGTCACATAATAATCAGTTTTTATTCAACAGTTTAAAATACATCTCTGATATGAAACAACATCTCTGGTCTTCTGAGACAGGTGTACTCACTATTCCCAGGGTCAAAACTAAACATGGAAAAGCAGCATTTTTAAGCACCTAATATCTGGAACAAACTCATAAAACTTGATGTTCGCTCGAACTCTGTTTGTGAATGACAGGCTTTTTAATATGTCTGTGTTCAGCTGCTCTTTATTGAATCGTATTCTGACCTATTTATTCATATCTCCCACTGGAGTGTAACTGCACTGTATTTTATTTTTTCCCTTTTTATGTTTTATTCAATTTAAGCCTATGAATTCTTTATAGAAGTGTGTTTATGTTGGCTTGTGTCTCTTACACAACTTGTCTTAATGCTTTTTATGTAAAGCACTTTGAATTTCCTGGTTGTTGAAAGGTGCTGTACAAATACATTTGCCTTGCATTGCATTCTGCCCGTACTTCGACGTGACAGCATTCCCTTCTACTCTGAAAAGAGAGCCATGCTGGAGTCATTTCATCATCACACTCTCTGACCTGATCTGTGATTCACTTTTTATGGAGCCATGCTTGTCTAGCTCTCACTGGTTCACTGCGTTGTCTACATACAATCTTTTGATGGGAAATATCAAATATGGTGAGGGGAACTCGGGTGGAGCAAAACTGTCCCATTCATTACTTTCACTCACTTTGGAGTAAGAGGAGCAACTGGAGCTTGACAAAGGACAGACTGAGGAATTGACTGCATTTCTGGACTGAGATAAAGGACTCACTCAACCTTTTTTTGTCTTCCTGGACAGACACAATTACCTCTGCAGACGTTAGCATCCGGGCAGAGCCTCTGCTCTACCAGTGGTCCTGGACATTGGCTCTCCTCTTCCTCCCTTGAGACTGGAAGACCAGAATCCAGGTCCAAACAAGCCCGGAAACGCCTCTGGATTGAGACCATTTTACTGCCACCGATAACTCCTGCATGGGAGTCGCTGTGCTGCAGGGAGGAGGAGGGCACACAGGGGGAACAGGGAGTCCACTCTGACCACTCACTGAGGATGACTAAAAGAAGATAAGGAAAAAGAGGAGTAACAGGATGATGGGATTATTCAACCATGAGCTCCTACCATTACTCTCTTTACTCACCTTCACACTCTCTCATGTCACACTGCAAAGTTCCGTCATGGCAAAGGCTGCAGGAGAGAAACAGGTCACAATAACAATATGTCAGCAGACAGGCCACGAAAAGATGCAGCACTGAGGCACGAGCAGCCCCTGAAAAAGTCCATATTGAAATGTATTCTGTGTCAGTGCAGAGCTTGGCACACAACAACACAATCAATACACAGTTGCTATCACTTATTTACAAATGTTTCTCAAACTTTATGTCTTGTAGAAGTTTAAAATTAAACAGAAATAAACAGAAAACACCAGGTTTCATATGTTTTTAACAGCCGGGGTCTGACCAGGTACTGCAGCCTATGGTGACCGTGGCTCCCTGAGGGACAGACACAGGTGTGGGTGGCTGTCCTGAAGTGTGGTGCTGCAGGTGGACGCAGCCACACTCCTCTGGAGGAACACAGCTTCCGTTCTGCTGCAGCAGACCCTGGAAGGGAAAAGAATTAAAATAATATATATATGTTTATAGAGATGTTAACTGATGTTACACGAGGCAAATCGGTCTTATTGTAAAACATTTAATGCGTTTATGTTGCAGCTACTGGCAGCAATAATCAAACTTTTTCCAATAACAGTGTGTCAGATGTGACAGTGTGAAAGGGCTTGCTCATAGTGATGACCCAACAGACGATCTGTAGCTCCCCTCTGTTTTATGAAGCTTTACAGTGAGTTTCAGCTCATTGTTTAGCTCTCCGGCTGCAACTTTACTGTTTTGGTTCAGCCTCACTGCTCTCACAGTGCTGTTTTTGGTCCCAGAAGACAGACGTTCAGCTCGACTGAACACTCTAAAAACCCACTGTACACTACCCGCTTAGGCCCGAACTGCAGACAGACACAGTCAACAACTAGCTGGTGAACTTAGTGGAGCATTTAGCAGCTAAAGAGGCAGATATTTCCCTCAGGAGTTGGTAGAGACCAAAGAGGGAGCCAGCAGAGAGAGAATATGGTACTGACATTTATCAGAAGGACACGAATGCTGTATGTGTGAATAAAACATGTTTGCTATGTCAACTCAAAAGGTGGTGATGATATGTCAGTGTTGTGGTGTTGTGCCCCCAAGTGGCCAGAAAAACATTACAGCAAGCGAACGACATGCTGTAAAAGTAATTCATGTTTGTTGAATGAATTATGGTAACTGGCGTGTAACATCACTTGAGATCTGCTTTCTGTTCCATATTTCATTATCTCTCCTCGCTGCTGCTGTAGGGGCGTATCATCAGTCTATCAGAGAGGGTTTTTGCAATAAATCAAAGCTGGAGGCTCCCAAACTGGGCCAAACAACATCACTAAATTGTCATCACTGTCATCACACGCCAAAGTGATGTATTAACAGCAATATGTAGCACAGCATATTTCACTTTCTAAATTCACGTCAGTATATTTTTGCCCTGGATTCACACAGAAACATACGCACAAAGTCTAGCGAATTCTATATGCAGATGGCAAAAGGAGCAGTTTGAATATTATTGATTGCTCTCTTCTACTTCATGTGTATTCAGATATAATGTGATATGAAATGTGCACTGCAAGGTGTGTAAGCCACTGTGACACATGAAACACATCACAAATATCAGTTTGTTTTGCATCATCGTCTAAAACTCTCTGATTCACATTTGCTCTCAATTACTTGCAATTAGTGACGGCCAAACGAAGCTTCATGAAGCGTTTTCTTTATTTTATGAGCCCACTGGATGGCGTTTTTTGTTCAACAGAAGGTTGAAAGCACACTGAATTACCATTCTTTGAGCCTCTAGAAAATGAAGAAAATGCTTCATGAAGCTTCATTTGGCCATCACTACTTGCAATCAGGAAGGTGCCTTTAACTTTACAGAAAAAGATCAATCTCACCTGCAATGCTAATTGTCAGAAACCACAAAGACGAGGTACAAGGGCGAATCAAAAACCCACCTGTGGGCAGTAGCATCCTGGTGTACACTCCCTGACACCTAAACACAGATCTCCACGGCCCTGGAGAGCGCACTGCTTCTCACAAGGCGCCCCACATGCTGAGTACACAAATGGGGCTTCACAGTCTATAAACAAGAGAAAAAACATTAAGTAGATCACGAACAGTATCAACATGAATAAAATCAATTTCTCACACACACTCAATCATATGCATGCGCTCGAAAAAAGGGGTGCTTGATTCCCTGTGTGACCATTTGGAGGCAAAGCTCCATGAAATAAAACATTCAAGTGCATCTTGAGCTCAAGAACAATGAGACAAACAGGCCTCTTTATGCACACACATGCATTTTCTTCCATGGTTGTTAACTCACCGTCACACTGGCTGAGACTGCACGTCCTGCTCTGTGTCTCGACAGGAGTGCACTGTTGCCCCCTAGTGGCTGGAGAGAGAGCTACACGGTAGCGCTGCTGCCTCTGAGACTCACAGGAGCACTGAGACCAAACACTCCACTCCGACATGGGACAGCCTGCGGAGGAAAAACAAATCAACCAATCTGGTGCAGCACACAGGTTTAAACAAACCCGTTGTGTTCTGTGGAGCAGCCTGTACTCATGTGACCCAGAGTCGGGCCTGATGAGTCTACTGCTAGTTAATCAGATCTATTTTTTCACCAATCATTAGGTTATCCTCTTTCACAATCAATAAGACAGCGTCTTACTGGCATCAGCTGCCACAGTGACGTTAAGCAGAGAGAAAAATTCAATTAGCAGCCATCCTGATCTCTGACACTAACAGCGACAAATAGCACAAAAATATTATATCAATCATTTTATTAATCAACTGCCAAATTTAGCCGAGGACAGGGATGGAAAATGCATCTCATTAATTGGATTATTGAATGGCAAACCAATTAAGTTAACACAATAAATACATATATAATAAATGAGCATATGCAAGAAAGGATTATGCACTGTCATATTAAAGAACATTACATTTGTTATTGAGGTAAATGTGAGAATGTACTGCAATCTAATTTTAGTCCAGCCTCAGAATAAACACAACATGATTCACACTTTCATGCCAACATTTAAATATAATAATAATAATGTAAATTTGCTGTCTGCGACACACACTGCTCTTTTTAATGAATGTCTAACTGTATTGCCTCAAGACAAACAGGCAAACACACACTAAACAGATGCTTCCAAACATATTATTTATGTATATTAAGTACAATTATCAGCAGTCTGTTTGCATCATGTCAATAATGAGCATGTGACTGAGAGGGTCTAAATATAGACTTCACCTGATTCAACCCAGGCGTGGATCAAACCAGGTCGAGCTCATTATTTTTGTCAACATGTACACATTAAATTATTTAGAATATATGAATATTTGAACACAACACTGAGGTGTGTGCGCCGCTTTACAGAGGCATAGGGACAGACAGCAAATGATGCAACATTCAATTTACAAATAGAAATCTGTTACTCTAATTATCATGTGTTTTATCTACAGAAATATTTAATATCATCGGACCACAAACAGGACCTTGTTTCATTGTAGCACAGCACACACTCTGACCACAACCCAAAAGCAGCATCCGTCTCCGTACCTGGACAGGGCTGCTTGTAACACAGCTGGGTCTCCTCTCTGTTCCTCTCAGCCTCAACCTCAGCGGGACACGCTGCATCTCCTCCCTCCTCACACACACACACCCTGCGCCGTGACACAGAACCTGCGCCACAGCTCCGGGAACATGGTGACCATGGTGACCAGGGGCAAAGGTCATCTGTAGACAAGTAGGTCAATATGACGAGGGCAACTGTGAGCTGTATTTAATTACTTCACGATCCAGTTTTGCTGACACCATTCCTCCGAGATTACACACACAAGTTTGTTGAAGGTATGAAAATAGCTGTGGCATCTCTGTACAAACCCAGACATGGAGGAGCGTGACAGTCCCGTGTTTCTCTGTCCGGCCCGCTGCAGTGAGACCCGTTGTTACGTGGAGGCGGGTTGATGCAGGCGCGGGTTTGAACCTGTGTGCCCCGACCACAGGTCACTGAGCAGTCAGACCACACTGACCATGGGGTCCAACCACCGTCCACTGTAAACAACACACAGGTTTTGGCCTTTTGACACTCACTGTATCTTTCAAAGCAGCATGTCAGTCAACTTTTTAAGAATGAGGCAACAGTGTCACACAATGTGAGATTCTCTCCTGTCAAATGGAAATGTGGATATTCTCTTTCAAAAGTTAGCTGGTAATGCAGGCTGAATACAAAGTCGAACACGTCTGCAACAGTGTCCATGCTCTTCTACCACATTCACCCTGCTTCATCTACTCTTTGTCTTTAAAATAACTGCAGCGACCCACCTCTGCAGTCAATGTCTTGGCAGTAATCTCCCTCTGGGGTGCACGTGCTGGGAGGCAAAACAAATGAGAGTGTTTGAAACACAAAGCAGAATCCTTAAAATTCTCATTTCCTGTTTGCTGCAAAAACTTCATTGGCATAATACACCCCCCCCCTCCCCTTCTGTGTTTGTGTCCATCCATCTCACCATTGTTTACACTCCCCCTGCAGCCAGGTGTCCCCCACTCTCAGCTCCTGGTTGTCATGGAGACAGAGAGGTGGGCAGGGTCCTGGGTCGCAGGGTTTATGCTGGACTTCTTCGAACTGGCAGTCTGCGCCTTCGGTCTCTGGGATCAGGGACCTGACACATTACAGAGACACAGTTTATTTCTCTTTACGAGGAAATACATTCCTCTGAGAGATACCTTAAATTAATCTTCTCCTCACCTGTATCTGGTTCTCTGGCCCTTCCCACAGGAAACGCTGCACGACGCCCAACTGGACCAGGAGCTCCAAATGCAGGTGGCCTGGCAGCTGTGATTGGTGCAGAGGAGCTGTCCATCGGAGCAGCTGCAGTTGTTACAGTCCACCTGATGCCAGCTGCCGGCCGCCCAAATCTGTCCCAGGGAGTCCACGCAGTCACACTGCCACAGCTGCACACACACCCCGTCCTGCTGCAACTGGCCTGCACACACACATTAGTTATTTAAAACATGATACACGATGTTAATGAACACACATACGAGTTGTGTTGGACGCCATTATTCCACTGCAGCAGCTGTTTTAGGGCCTTGGCGACCTCTGAAATACGGGAAATTAAAAACCCTACGTGCACTTTAAAACAATGGGCTCATTATCCACAAAAATTGTGAACGGTTTTGATGATTAATATGTTTTGGTAGGAAAAAAATCCAATTTGGGGACAGTCAGGATTTTAGAAACACTGAGGTCACGAGTCCCAACATCCCAAAAATGCAAACCTTCTTCCAGCCTAACAGAATTTTGACAAGAAACTCTTTAAATTACATGTTAGATAGTGTTGTAATTTAGGTGAACTGTCCCTTTACAAGGTTTATTTGAACTGTGGGTTAACAGCACCCAGCCACACACACACACACACACACACACACACACACACACAGTATATGGTGCTTATCTTTTGAATACCAGCAGGCACCGAACCTTTAGGGAAGAATCAGTCAGATATGCAGACAAACACACACACACACACACACACACAGGCTTATCTGTTAGTAAAATGATAGCAGCTTCAGTGCCTTTAGGGCAGCGACAGCCGGGCTGACATTCGGTGTTGCCCTGGCACTCTATGCCCTGCTGGAGGTCTGCGCAGCGCTGTGGACACTGGTTGGCACACGACACGAACTCCTGGCCCGCCGGGCAGCCTTTCTCATCTGACAATACACAAACAGAAGGTCATGAATTTTCCCATGATGCTGCAGGCATTTTCCTCGCACAACGTGCCTCACCAAGAATGCTGATCACAGGCTGTGCTGACTTTTTGAACACAAAGACTTACCTAGAAAAACAGCCACGTGCTGAATAAATGAGTAAATTTCTCTCGGCACAGGACGAACTGTCCTCTGGGTCACAGCAATCTAAACTCAACGAGCGTGTGTGTGTGTGTGTGTGTGTGTGTGTGTGTGAACATGTTGGGTCTGTCTCACCGCAGGGTTTGGTGTTGCAGGGTTTGACCTGGTTCTTCTCTCCTTGGCACTTCTTCCCTCCGTTCTTGGGCGGAGGACTGGAGCAGGAGCGAGTGCGTATGGAGCGACCGCCACCGCAGCGCTTATCACAGCGGGACCAGGGACTCCAGCGAGACCAGCCTCCGTCCACTACAACATCCATACACAAACAAACATGAACATAAAGCACGGAATCAAAATACACTACATGTGTTTTATACTATTCTACAAATCACACAGACTTTATACTAAACAGGAATTCTTTTATTCCATTTTTAAAACAAGAATTCGGGTCTAAAGGGTGCGTTTATCCAAACTTTTAGACAGCATGGTTCACCTTGTGGCAACTGCTCTGTAGTCATTTCGTTAATAGGTGATTATGGACCTGTAGAACGACTGTGTCACTGTATCGAGCAAATCAGTGATTGGATGCACCAAATTTTTCTTCATTTCAAAAGAGATAGGACCGACATAATTGTCAGCTCTCACCTCAAATCCCTCTCTCTTATGACTAAGAGTCACACAAGAATCCTTGGTGTCATCCTGGACTCAGATTGAAATTGCCACAGCCACATTAAATCCCTCACATCATCTGCCTGCTACCATTTCAAAAACACTGCTAGTGTTGCTAATTCGAGGGCCAGTCTTATAAGGGATCCAAAATCTAATAGACTGGTTCAGGTACGGAAATTAGTGAGTACATCTGAACTAACTACATGCCTGAAATAAGGTCTGTAGTTAATAGAAACTAAGATATTTTCATGTTTTGTTCTACACCATGAAATACATCAGTGACAGCCCCACTCATGATTTTTGAGGCTTTGCAATGTCTTAAAAATGGTGGTTACTAACAAGAGGTTAATCAAGACTACAGGGGTTGCTGGGGATATTAAAACGCCATCACACCGAACACCGTCGTCGCGCCCTCATTCTGGTGGTGACACTGAAGTCATGTGATCATTGTGTGATTGCATTTATGCTTCAAAACCCCTAAAAGTGGTGGCCATTTGTTGAGATTATCTTGCTGAACAAAAGGTGCAACCTTTTTGTGGAGGGAACTGGGCCAACGCTAATTTCCTGGTTGACCTACATAAAGGCATCACCCCTGCACCACTCTATTTTAAGGTCTTTATTATTTATAGTGTACATGGTGCACTTTCATCAGTAAACGTGTGCTTAATCATGTTCTGACAAACTGATTACTAATTACCACTAAAACAAGAAACGATGCACAGTGTGTGGGAGAATGTTGAGGGTGAGGGGTCACTAGGGGCCCTCCAGCATCGAGACATGAAGCCAACACAGAAATGAACTTGAAAATCCCCAAACCTACCAGTTGTGCTCAAAACAAGATGTACAGTCAAAGACATACATCTGCAGATCGACTCTGACCTCTGCAGGGCTTGATGTTACAGAAGCGATGCTCCAGGTTTCCTCCCAAGATGTCTGCGCACCACGAGCCGTTGGTGCGCGGACTGAGGAAGGTTCGGATCCTCTGCTGCTGACCCACTCCGCAGGACCGCGAACAGGAGCTCCATTCCCCCCACTCTGTCCACGAGCAGTTCCTCCGTGCACAGTCTGGCCCCACACATACATCGCCTCCATCTGGGGACGTATAACAAAAGATACAAGACTGCTCAATATATCAATTAAATATCTGTGTAGCTTACTCTAATTATTGTGATGCTTTGGTTTAATTTCTGGTATCTAATTGTTATTTCTGACAGTCACAGTTTACTTCAATCACAGTAAAACATCTGTTTACCATCTTTGAAAACTGGAATGCAGTCCTTTCAGATGCAGTCACATTACATGAGCAATTTACTGTGTTTAAATATCAGTTTTAGTTATATTTATTTGTACAGCACTTAAACAAGGTTACAAAGTGCTTCATTAAGTGCAAAGAAATAAGACAACAAGCACTGATTTTAAAACAGGCAATGTGTTAGACAGTCTCATCTCCTCAGGAAGAGGGTTTAATCCCAATATCCCCCCTCGACTCCTCTATCCTCGATCACTTGACCTGGAAATCGATTGAGACTCGCCATCTTGTAGGACGCCTCAATTTGTTAAATGCACTATGAGGAGTCGAGGAGAGAGGAGGCTTTCAGAGAGGAAGGAAGCAAGGATACACAAGTGCAGCCTTCGTGGAAGTCTCTCACCCACCGACACACACCCCTGATTGGATATCAGTTATTGACTGGACAGCTGATCGGACTGATCTGACACATCCTGGAGTTTCATACAGTGTGAAGACATATGAGATTAAACTCAAGTGTATCACTGCCAAGTTTTATATTCTATCTGTTCTCTGATTCACCATCAAGTTAAAAATCTGAACAAGAAAAGGAAACAAACAACTTTTTTCATTTATTAGAGAGATTTTTCTCTTCATGATCTGTTATTTCCCTCATAAACTAATAAACTATTTCCAGCGTTCAAAGACATCGTGATCATATTAATGGTTATTAAATAATGAACTCATAATCAGCCTCCTGACAGCTGATCCAGCTGTCATTAGAAATCGCTTCACGTGATGCTTCAGCAGAAAAGACGTCTCATTTCTCTGAAGACATACTTCCTGGTTTCTTCTCTCTACCCTCCTGTGGGTAGTGGCAGGATAATTGACATATGGTTCAAAGTTCAATTGAGAATCAAAAGTGATGCCTAAATTGCTTAAATAGTTGAAGGCTGTATGATTAGAATTTTATCCATAACCTATGTTGTCTCCCTGCTCTGTTGTGTGGACAAATACGCACATACAATTCACACAAACACAAATTTAAAATGGCATATTCTGGATGGTATTCCTGTTTGTACACACTACGGTTTACCCCCTTCACTGAAATAGAATCAAACACTTCAGCTGCCTATTTCCCGTTTACACTTGATTAAAACACTCAATATTCTCAAACAGCGCAGCTTAATAATACAGCTTGCCTGTTAATCTCGTGTGATGTCTGCACTGATCAGTAAATAAAACAGCACGTCCACTGCTTAGTCTGTTCTGTCGTCTCTGAGATAAGCACGGAGTGAAACGACAAACCAAGCCACAACACAAACAGTATCAAACAGCAAAGCGACAGATGCTATGGAGCTCGGTCTGTGTGGAGATTTTACTGCTCCCTCACACACCGGCTCCTAATAACAGAAATATTCCTCCTCTGTCGTCTGATATAATCCACTGGTGTGGCAGTTTTCATCTTATCACAAGTGTTGCAGTCTTTTCCACAGCAACAGTATTGAGTTTGCTTCATGTTCACACAGCCACCTTCACTCTCAGCACATAATTGAGTTTCTTTTTACAACACAGGCGAACAGATGGTTTGTGAAATTCATGTCTGGCTGGTACAAGATTTGGTTGCGATCACAGACGCTGCCAGCAGCAAAAGGGAGATAATGCGAGTACCTGAACACTGCGGCAGGTTACAGGCCTTCTCTTGGTGAGAGCTTCCAGAGCACGGAGGTCTGACACACTGTCGATGACGGGACTTCATGGCTGGGCTGAGAGCGTCAGTGCAGGTCTTAGTGCAGGGGCTCCATAACGACCAGGGAGAGAAGCCAGCATCCTCGTCTGAAGAAAGTAGAGGACGAAAGCCGAGGAAATAGGGCACAGTCGTTTAAATTTTTTGTCTCATGAGGGAAAAGATGGCAGCAGACAAGGTTTAAAATAAACTTTACAAGCCACAATAGCATGCACCACACAAATAGACTGCAAAGACCATGAGGGGATGATTTACCTGGTAAAAGTGGTTCTTCTGTAGGACCAATGATAACTGCCATCAAAGCAAAAATTCAATATTAGTACAAGTCTCTGTTATTTGTAACGGCTGCAAATGACACCTGGTTGTTTTAATCGTGTGTCATCTTTCCCTCCATCTCTAAATACAGTACCTACTCTGCCTAGACGACCCCCTGTAGCGTACCTGGGCAGTCAGGGGCCTGGCAGTAAGTGGTTTCCTGGCGTGGCCCCTGGCAGTCTCTCCCTCCATGCGCTGGAGCAGGATGTGTGCAGCCCCTCAAGCGAGTCTTCAGTCCCAGGCCTCCACAGGACAGCGAGCAGGGGCTCCAGGAGCCCCAGGGTGACAGACCGCCGTCGACCGGGCAGTGCTCCAAGGAGCAGTTCCACCTGCCGTGTTCACAGCCGCTACAGGACAGAGGGGAGGAAGGGGTGAGGTGTGAGCATGAAAGCAGTGATAATGACGGGAAGGTGACAGGTTTCAAGTTAGAAAAGTCAACTTGGGGCCTTGTTGTCCAGCAGTAGAAAACAATGTGGGAAATATAGCGGAGCTGCAAATATTCCCACGACTTTCTGCTCACCAGGTGCTGCAGTCATGGACCAGTGTGTCTCCAGACTGGAGTTCCACTCCCTCAGAGATGTTGTGGAGGAGCAGAGATGTGACCGGCATGACAGAGACACTCTGCAGAGAGGCCAGAAGCTCTTTGTCCACCAGGCAGGGACACTCCTGGAACAAACAGTAGAATCACATCAGAAATTTTTTATTTTTTTTAGAGTTAAATAAGACCTTCAATGGTACATTAATTTAATTTAATGCATTTTAGCTCAGCTAAAATGGTTTAAGAGTGTGTTAATCACCAACCTGTTGTCCTTTTGTGACGCAAGCTTTAATGTTAGCATTATTCAGATGTAGGGCTGCAGCTAACAATTATTTTATTATCAATTTATGTAACGATTACTGTATTAATTAGTCGATTAATCTAACCACTACTTTGTCAATTATTCAAAAAATTATTTTATTATTTGATTAATGTAACAATAACCCCAAAATAAATATCAGAAACTTGTCTCAATCAATTCTCTTAAAAAAAAAGATAATAGCAGCATATTATGAAATCAGTCTAATGCATTACTGTTATCATATCATTATTAAAAAAATAAATAAATAAAATAAAATAAGAATAAAATGAAAATAAAAAGAAAATAAACATAAAAATTAAATGAAAATTAAAATAATTAAAATCAAAATGAATAAATAAACATAAAAATAAAACTACAAATAAAAATGAAAATGAAAATAAAAATGAAAATAAAAGAAAATAAAAATAAAAATAAAAATAAAATACAATAAAAATAAAAATAAAAGATCCCACTTATCATATCAGAAAAATACAGGACCTGAAACTCAGTTCAAACTAATTTAATTACTGTAAATCACAAATGCTATTTTCCTGGACTGAAGAATCAGTGTATTTTCTTATGTACCTGTCTTAAAACATAAAACCAAGCAGTGAAGCAGAACGTTTAAGTGACTACTAACAGACACATGTTGCATGTGTTCATAATCCTCATATATCACACCTAGATGGGGACAAAGAGTGAACAGGACGAGGCTGTCTGCTGCCGTCTTGACAAAGTGCTCCGGGATGCTTTCGCTTCAAGTGTCCGTGCAGAGAAGTTTAACTCCTGTGAGAAGTCATTTCCAATTTGTGGGTGAGGTTTTTCAGCTGCAGCTTGTATTTCAAAGGAACCCATGCTTTGATCAGACACAGTTTACACATTTCTCTGTAATCAGTTATGTCGATTACATCAATTAATTGCCCCAGCCCTATTCAGATGCACAATATCACGTGTTTGTCACAATGCTGAAGTTGCTGCAGGTGCTCAGGTGACATGGAACCCACCTGCATGCAGACACCGTGATGTTGGTAGGTGTTGGGGGGACAGTGGCAGCCTTCCTCACAGCCATCAGAGTAGCAGCCCTCTCTGCCGCTGACCTGCGCGCAGCTGAACGGACAGCCTTCACCTCGTTCACACTCCCTGTACAACCTGCCAGGTGGGCAGCCCACTTCTGCACGATAACATGGAGATTGATTGAAGATGCTCTGCAACAATGTTCAACTTTTTTCTTACAAGGTTAGCCTGGATATTGCAAAAAACCAACTTTGTTACCACGGCGGACGACAGATATTCTACATGATACAGAGACTCACCGAGGCAGACCTGGGTGTTGCAGGTCTTGCTCTGACGGCTGAGGCCGCTGCAGGGTGGAGAGCTGCAGACACGAGAGCGGGATTGTTGTCCACCGCCACAGCTGACTGAACACGGGGACCACTTAGACCAGGGGAGCCACGGGCCTGCCGAGTCTGGAAACCAAAAGACACTTAGATGGGACACAACTGCATATGTTTGTTCGATTTAATTCTATTCAGAGCAACTCTTTATTGTTTAGATCTTCATCATAATCATTATACTTTAATCAGTATTTTTATTATAGAAATAATAGGTTATCTATACAACCTACAGTCATCTTAAGGAATTCGTTTTGAGGGGAATGAAAGCATCTTCGTTGTCGAGGGGCGATGTAAGAAATCTGCTCTTTCAGATTGAGAGAACTGAGAGAAAGACATTTTTGTCCAGGTTGTGTCTGAGTCTAAAAACTCAAAGTTCTACATTGGATTGACCAGACCAGACTACCTGTGCACAGATGCATGTTGCAGTCTTTCTTCTGCTCAGCGACTCCCAGGCAGCCTCTCCCACTGCTCTGCGGGGACGGGTTATCACACTGGCGTCTCCTGAGCTTCACTCCCCCTCCACAAGAAAGCGAGCACTCAGTCCAGGCTCCCCATTGGCTCCAGCCGCCATCGACGTAGCAGCCAGGGACTGATTGACACTGCAGAACCCCAGCCTCACATGAACTGAGACAAAGTGAGAAAGACGTGATCTTTAATGAAGTAATTTGATTGAACAGATTTTTGTCGTGGAGCTAGTTAGCTGTGCTGTACCAGTTTTTGCAGTCACTGATAATGCTGTCTCCTGGATTTGCAAACTGCCAGTCAGATCCACCAGGCCACACCCACGATGCATTACTGGAATCCAACCCGCTGGATGTTGCAACTATATCACGGACAAAAATCTATTGATTAGACTGATAATACGACGTAAAAACTTCCATTAGAGACATTCTCATGAACAGATTGAGGATCTAACCAGTAGCAGAGCTGTTGTGGTATTTGCAGCGACACTCTTCCCTTGCTACACACACTCCATCCTGCAGGACCATGTCACCCGGACAACCGCAGGTCCGTCTGCACCCAGGGGAGTCCAAGCACTCTGTGTCACCATGGAGATCTGAGCAGGAGCGAGGGCAGGGCTTCCCACAGGGCCATTCTTCCTGGCCTCCTCCACAGTCTGCAGAGCGCAGGAGGAAACAGTTTGATAGAGTGGAGCGATGGGGTTTAAAGCAATGTAATATTACAAGTGCTCCTTTCTTTGGATGCTTTTAAAGGTCTTTTACGAACTGCCCTAAAGGAAACATGTTGCTCTTTTACATAAACCTTGGAAAGTGTTTTGTCACTCTCTTCTTTTACAGTTCTCCTTGTGTTGCTTTTAAGTATTATATGTGCTCTATTATGTGAAAAAAGAAATTATAGGGAAATAATTATGTTGCTGTCTTGACCAGGAGAAGATCTTGTATCTCAATGGGACCTGCCTGGCTAAATAAAGGATAAATAATACGTACTAAACAAACAAAAAGCAAACTTGAAAGTAGCCAGACCAGCTGGATAATGTTTATGAGTAACCCTCGTTCTCATTCTGTGTGAGTTGGACATGGAGGGGCAGGAAGGGTTCAATAAAATCAGAGAGTTCATTAGTCTTCCCTTTCAGGCAGCTATTTCTGTTCAATAGGCCTTTTGGCTTTTTAATTAAACTCAAGCAGCCTCTTTGCTGCCTCACCACCTAATGGGTGTCACCTTGTTTCTTGTGAGGCATCTCGTAATTTCTCTCTAGAGCTTCACCAGAGCTCAAGTTTCTTCATCGCTCATTTCATCCTCATTTCCATCTGGTAACCTCCATTTGAATTGGAGCATGTGTCTCAACATAAATGCACAATTATACTGTCCTTTATTATGCTGACCTGAGCAGACGGTGATGTTGTCGTGGCAACCGCGGCTCTGCCTGCTCTCTCCAAGACAGGGCAGCCCGCCGAACCTGGCGGGAGGACTGTTACACTCCCTGGTGCGGGTGGACGAGCCAGCACACCCATCGCACTCAGACCACGCTGACCACGGACTCCAAGACCCATGGACTACAGGGAGAGTGAGGACACAAAGAGAGCAATGCAGAGACAGACACAAAGAAAAGTGATGTTGTTGTTTTGTCTATCTGTAGGGAAGGAGAGGATAAAATGGAGGCGGAATGAAAAAGATTAAAATGCCACTTATTAATATCACCACGGGGGAAGACTTTATATTTAAATGAGTGACTGACAAATGGGTCGTGAAGCCTGTTTTCATTTTCACAGTCACATTAAGTAGAGTTTCTCGGGGCTAAATAATTCCATTGAAATTCACAAACGTCTTCATTTTGATTAACATAGCTGAGGTTCTGTTACTGGAGAGCCAGTGACAGTGATATACATTTTTCTAATCTGTTTTCCCCTTAACTTTCTACTTTTTGTTCAACTTCTATCATGTTAGTTGTTTTAGCTTTTCCTCTTTTAGTCGAGCCTTTTACGCACCTTTCATTTCTTTTAATTGTGTATTGTATTGAGGCACATTGGTTCAATTCCTGCTGTTTTTAAATGTGACATACATGTATCTATAAAATGGCTTGACTTGATGATGAGTGGTAACATCGTACCTGGACAGAACATGATGACAGGGCAGGGCTGTCTCTGGATCTGAACTCCGACCCCATTGTGTATTTCCTGTTCTCCAGAGCAGGCCGCTCCTCCAGCTTTGGGCTCAGGACAGCCGCAGCTCCTGTAGCGGGACACCGACTCTGCCCCACACGTCCTGGAGCACGGCGTCCACTCTGACCACTCACACCAGCCGCCTGACACTGGAGACACACACATACATTTATGAACATCTCCAGACATAACTTTCCTGTGCAGGTGTCCTTTTAATCAAGTCGGAAATTTGCATTTGTTTGTTTAAACTTCAGTCAGAGACAGAAAGACTGCACACAAGCCAGTGTATTTGTTTTTTAATTAAGGGATGGAGACTAACAGCTGGTCTGTCTCACCTGGACAGGGATCTCTGGTGCAGTTGAGCCTCCCGCCCTCACAAGTGCTGACACAAAAAGGAAATACCAACAAAGTTATTTTCCTGTCCCGTTCTACTGGATATTTCTCTGTTAAATAGAAATGTGGTTGTGTATAATCCTGACCAGTTGTTACATCCATCAGGGGCTTCAGTGGTCTCCCCTGGTTCCAGCCTGTGTCCAGTGTTGAGGTCCAAGCAGGGACAGTCTTTTCTCTCGACACAGACTGTCCCGTTATCAGACAGGACCTTCCCCTCCGTGCAGTAGCAGCCTGGCTCACACTGCCACTCACAGTGCTGAGGGAGAGGAAGACAATTCCCTTATCATCACCTGAAAGCGTGACTTCATGTTAAACCGGAGGTAATGAGAGTGATACTCACAGCCAGGTCATCACAGGAGCGAGGGCAGGAGGGACCACAGCTGCTGAACGCTGTGCCCGGGACCTGCGAGCATGGCGCCACTGAAAACACACACAAATACACACATCAGTAACATAATGTCGGCTGTAATGTCAACAAAATTCATACTCCACAGGTGGACCTCACACACACACACAGCCTCATCTACATTCTACACACTGTAAACGTACCTGGACAGTGGTCAGTGTTACAGGTAAGGACCTCAGTTCCCAGCCCCTCACAGTAGCTCCCCTCCCCCTCTGGACCGGGACTGTCACACTCTCTCTTCCGGCTCCGAACCCCCCCTCCGCATGACTTGGTACACTTGGTCCAGTTACTCCACTCACCCCAGCCGCCGTCGCCTGCAAAGTACCAACACATCATGATGAAATAGTAAAAAGTTGAGCCAGAACTTGCAGTTTTAAGTAAACAGAATGTGTGTATCTGTTTTATTTCAACAGGAGCTGGTCTTTATTAATATTTTTATATCACTCTCGATATTAAAGGACATATTTCACTAGAGAATAATGAGAAACCTAAAAAGCTCCAGCAGCCTGACAAAGCCTTAATTTGTCAACCGACATTAAACAATCCTCGCGGCTTACAGGATGTTCAGTTAAATTTTCCTGGCAAGCGACTTATGCCAGAACAAATTAAGTTAGCTTCAGGTAGCTCCTTTAAGAATTTGTGATCTGACTGCCCCCAAAATTTGAATTTGTCTGGATCCTGGGAGCAATCGAGTTATAATTTGCATCCAGGTGACGTATTAAGGCGCGGGACTCCCTGGAAGGAGAGATCCTCTGTCTCAGTGGGACCTTCCTGGCTAAATAAAGGATATAAAAAGAGACGAGGAATAGAAAATGTAATGCCAATAGATTTAAAGAATATCAGTAAATACAGATGAACACAGAATAAACTCACGGTCACACGGAGCAGCGATGCAGACTTGGTCCTCTCTGTGAGGGCCCAGACATGGCAGCCCACTGCCAGAGCGCTGAGGGCTGGAACAGAACCTGTAGCGAGACTGGAGACCTGCTCCGCACGACACTGAACACTGACCCCAGGGAGTCCACGCTGACCACTGGCCGTCAACTGGAGAGAGAGCGTGTGTGTTTGTGCGAGGAGGAACAGGAAGTTGCAACGCAGAGGTTAAAGACAACAGAAGAAAAACTGCACATCATTCATTTTACTTTTTCATGTTGTTTTATATCTCTACAGCTTCATGTTTAACTGTTAACTATGTGAAAATGACCTAGCTGAACAGTGATATGACAACAATGAAAAGAAAAGCAGCAGTGGCTCATTACAGATTAACTGACTGACTCTTCACCTACCATTGCAGCTGACTTGAGAGCAGTTCACCAGCCTCCCTGCTTCACATGTGCTGAAATATAAACACACACAAACCATAATGTCATCTCGTCGTCGTGTACGAATGATGTGAGCACATGCTGGTGGAGTTAAACTCCTCGTGGCTCACGGAGCAGTTAAAGACGTCAGCCTCACTCACCAGTTGTTGCAGCCTGTGGGCACAATGTCTCCAGGTTTGTACTGTTCTCCGTCCAGATCACAGCGGCAATCAGACTCTCGCACACACACGCCATCCTGGAAACACAAATTACCATCTGGTGGTTTCTGTGTATATGTTTGTGTACCACTGATTGCGTTTAGCCGCTCCACCCACCTGTTGGACTGTCCCGTGTGGACACTGGCAGCCTGGTGTGCAGTTCCTGCTCAGGTCCATGGTCATGTCTGTGCATGACACTGCTCCCCTCACACACTGCTGCCACTCCTGGCCTGGAGGACACACCCTGCCATCTCCTGACAAAGCAACAGAGTCCAAGAAGAAATCAATTAAAACTTTCTCTTCTCCTGTTTCACCAAATTTTTTTAAAAAATGGACATCCAACGTTCTGTCTTGCCGTACCACAGGGCTGCAGGTTACAGGCGCTGAACTGCTGAGCGGTGCCGTGGATCCGGATGGGCCCACGAGTTCTGGTCCTGTAACCTCCTCCACATGTCACTGAGCACCCTGACCACGCACTCCACGGCTCCTTTGTACCTTCAGACGCATCAAAACTTCACTAACTTCCTGTCTATTTTGATCAGTGGTTTGCTTTTAATTTCTTTGAACGCACAGGAGCAACAACATGGATTTTGTAAATAATAAAGTTCTCCTCACCAAAGCAGGGCTCAATGCTGCAGGTGTCAATCCCAACTCTGTCTCCTTTGCAGGGACGGCCCCCGAAAGCTGCAGGAGGATTGGTTCCCGAACGATAACGCCTTCTCACACCAACGTCACATGTGCGACTGCAAGCGCTCCACTGGGTCCAGCTGCTCCAGCCACAGTCCACTGAGGAAACCACACAGGATCAAAGGTGGAGAAAGACAGAGAGCATGGGGGACAATTGAGGACAGAAGAGAAGACTTAAGGAAAGCAAGAGACAGCGGAGGAGACGAGTAAATGTAAACTAATCAAAAATTCCCTCACCAGGGCATGGAGCTGTTCCACACACCATTTCTCCATTAGTGCAGGTGCTGTTTGAGACACACAGTGTATGAAAAAGTGACCCAAAATATTAAAAAATAATCTAAACTTCATTTATAGACAGATGTCATTTTTCTGCTTCACAGTGAAAGTCATTTTGGACACAAGCCAACGGTACCAGTTATTGCAGGCATCAACAGGCAAGGTGGCCGCGGCTGGGTACATTTCCCCCTGATGGTAACACGGGCACTTTGCCAGAGGCACACAGCTGCCGTTGAGCAGGTAGAAGCCCAGGGCACAGTAGCAGCCGTCATAACAGGCGGTGGCACACTGCACCTCTGCGGAGGTCATGTCCAAACACACCCGCGGACACGCACCGCCGTGAGCTTCACACTCTGCTGATGTCATGTACACCATGCCCTCTGGACACACACCTGAGAGGAGACGAGTGCAGGTAAGGACAGAGTATTGCAACTGTGGACAGAGAAAATTCTTATTAAATTATAATTCACACATATTAGCTTGAGTTGGAAGAAAACACCATGCTGTACCTGAGCAGGGGTGGGAGTTACAGTCTCGTGTCTGTATGTGTGGCCCGGGGCAGCTGCTGCCCCCATGCTGTGGTGAGGGGGAGTTGCAGAACCGCTCTCTTGTTTGGACGCCGGAGTCACACTCTGATGAACACTGCGACCACGATGACCACGCTGACCAGCCGCCATTCACTGGAAGGACACAACTAGCATGAGCATTCAGTCATCTTCCAAACACATCGTTTGTGGAGAGCGGAGGGAACAGAGAACTTGTGGTTTCTGTGTGTGTCTGCGTCTGTACTACCTGGACAGCGTTCAGTGTTGCAAGGCTCTTGCTCCTCACTGTCTCCCTCGCAGGCTGAGTTTGTGTCCGCTTGGTTGAAAGCTGCGAGCGTGTGGTTGCAGCTGCGGAATCGTCGTCGGATTCCAACATCGTCGACGTGGTTGAAACATGTCTTACTGCACTCTGACCAGCCGGTCCATTTACTCCAGACTCCATCTGGTAGCACTGGACGAGACGAGGACACAGACATCATATGATAATGAGTGTGCAAGTGATTCTAGGATAGTGACCTGAGACTTGCATCAAAGTGTTTTCATTTTCATTTTCATGCTATTAACAAAGAAACGATATGCAGCTTTTCATATATTACATACATTCATTTTAGTGTAACATCTCATCACCATCATTTTTAAACATACACACAGGGCTTGTTAGATTAAATATTAGGTTACAAATAAAAAAGTCTTTGAGAAGCTTGTGTTTAAAAGAATTCCCTGAGAAACAAAGTAAAACCACACAGTGTGACATTAAGTGTTACTGCTGTGTGGGTGGGTGTGAGTTGGTGTACCAGGTAAGCAGGGGTTGGAGCAGCGGCGGGCCTCCGAGGAGTCTCCTGGACAGGGCTGGATTCTGACGGCTCCAGCCGGGTTCACCGGAGACCTGAGGGGACAAAGTCGAGGCATAACGACTCCTGGTCCAAATATATGGGTGGTGTGTGAGAACAGAACAAGTGCATTAACCCTTTGGGGTCAAGGTCAGTTCCACCTTAAAAACTGTTCACCTTGCTTTGTTTGGTGTCATTGTTTTCAGCACGACCTCACCTGTGTGACTTCACAGTTATGTTTTCATTCTGACATACTGTATTAACACATTGGACCTAAAATCACACAAAAAACACCACCAATAGGCAGCAGTTTCCTTAGACTAGCCCGTTTTTACCGTTTCTTCCTGCACGAAACATGACGACAATATTCAGGAAAAAGCATGGTGTAAATTAATTATCACAAGTCTAGTTTTTCTTGGCCTATCAACACAATTTAAAGCTGGTATAGGGGCGTTGGTGGCTTAGTGGTAGAGCAGGCGCTCCATGTACGAGGCTATTGCCGCAGCGGCCCGGGTTTGACTCCAGCCTGTGGCCCTTTGCCCTATGTCACTCTCTCCCTCACTCCCCCTTTCATGCTTGTCTGTCCTATACATTAAAGACTAAATAAAGTTTAATATTGTCATACACAAGTTGTGAAAATGAGTCTTGTAGAAAGTATTATGAAGCAGATGTACTGTGCTTTACAATTTGAGTTTGAATTAAACAAGCTCACCTGTAGCGTTGCTGGAGCCCGTGCCCACAGGTCACATCACATGGTGACCATGACGACCAGCCTGACCAGTGACAGGTCGCCGCACAACGGGAGGTGTCACAGGTTACTTTTCCATCTTTGCACACACTGATGGGAGAGAAATATGCATTTCTATTAGCTTCGTTTTTTACAGTCAGATTTGCTTGTTAGACACTAAGGCAGCAGTCAGGTGGTCCAGAACCTGAGTGTGATTTAAAATAGAGCAAGTGAAAAATATGACACCTCTTCAGACAAAACATTATGACATGAAAAATGAAGTAAAAATATTTTTTGCACGACTGAAGTCATGAGTGATTTATCTAGAAAGTTAAATTTGAGTTCGTTGGCATTTTATAAAATGACATCAGTAATAAAAAAACAGGCTCGCTCTCAAAGTGAAAAACAAAAAAATAAATCTATCTGTGTCTCCCACCATGTGGTGCACTGGTCCCTGCTGACCGTCTGTCCTGGCTGCAGCGTCTCACCGTCCCAGAGACACACACATTGGCTGGCATTCACACATCGCCCGTCCTGAAGGTAAAGACCATCGGGACAGCGGCACCCTGGAGAAGACAGAATTAGTCTTAATCAGCATTTTAGCTCCCAATAAATGAGCCTCAGTGAGCTATTACTGTTCTCGACGCTTCAGTACAGGTTTGTGGAGTTTATAAAAATGGCAACTTGCTGAATCATAATCAGACAATTAAAAGATAACGGAGCATTTTATTAAGTGCGACTGGAAATGTCCAGGAAATTATTTAATGCTGATATTTACTCAACTTAATATAAGTCTGACAGCATGAGGCCTGATTGGTTTTGGCAACACTAACCCAAGACAGAGGGGCAATACCATGTCTCACGTTACATGCAGTCATGGATACTGAATTGGGTCACAGATATGTACACACAGTGACCTAAATTTCTCGTATCTACATGACATTATAAAGCAAACAATGAGATGACTCTGTGGGTCCAAAATGACACCCCATCACCTCCTGTGCGTCCTACCCAGTATACATGCTCCACTGCAGTTGCTAGTTGAGCTGAGATGTGAGCAGGTCGGAGGACATGGCTCCACCCTCCCAGCCTGGCAGTCTGCCTCCGTCACCAGCACCATGCTGTTGACACAGCCTGAACAACCAATCAGAGAAGAGACAGTTTACAGACTTAATCATGCAGCGACGCCATAATCTGTGTGGTCAAGGTGAGGAGAATAACTGGAGACTTCAAACACCAACTACAAATGTATAGTCTGATAGAGTCTGAGCACCCGTCTGTGTGCCGGTGTCTTTGGTGCACGGCTGGCTGTTGCAGCTCTGGCTCTGCAGGGTCATGCCCTGACAGTCCCGCCCGCCATTCTTGGGAGGAGGAGCAGAGCAGGTTCTGTTCCTCTGCCTGACACCACCTCCACACTCAGCGTCACACTCCGACCACTCTGTCCACTCTGACCAGTGACCATCAACTACAAGAAAAGATGACATTAAATCAGAGAGCTGGTACTTGTGGAAGATGTGTCGTGTTTGACTTCAGGTTCAGAGAACAGACCTGGACATGCTCGAGGGAAACAGGCCCGACTATCAAACTGAGCTCCGCCACAGGCGCCTCCGGGCAGCGCTTCCCTCAGTATGTCCCTCTGCCGGAATAAGGAGCCGAGACCACAGGACACGCTGCACGCACTCCACGCTGTCCACGGGGACATGATGCAGTCCACTGGAGGAGACGAGGAGGAAACAGATGCAGCAAAATATTTCTCTTTTGTTTTGTCTTATTTCCATGTTCAAAATTAAGTATATATATCTTACCACAGTCCTTCTCATCTGATCCATCCACACAGTCCTTTTGTAGATCACACCTGCGGTCCAGGTGAACGCACTCCCCACTGGCACAGGAAAACTGCTTGGGAGAGCAGGGGCTGGGCACCAGGGGGCGCACTAGTGTCACTACTGGCCTGGCTGTGGTGCCTGAGGAGACGAGAATACAATGACATAACTTAATTCAACTTACATAGAAGTTTTTCCTGGAATAACACATCAACTATTATTTATATTCTCTCTTTTTTTTTCTTCTACATTTACAGTATTTCCATAATTGAAATAATCATATTTCTGTACTTCCACTATCCTGCCTGTGGACGTACCGCAGCGTTCTTCATCTGACCCGTCCAAACAGTCCTCTCTGCCGTCACACACCTGTGCCGAGTCGACACAGCCAAAAGACCGGCACACAAACTGGCCCTCCACGCAAAGCACTCTGGGTAGGCCACCATCATGTGGGGTTGTAGCGACAAATGGGGCTGTGAATAAAAATGAAATCAAGGTTATAATATTAGACCGTTACGTATAAAGTGTTAATCAGTGGGTCCTGTCTGGTTGTAGGATAACTGTGTCTCTCACCTTTCGTGGTTTGCAACCCAGGTTTTCCAGAATCAAGAGTGGTGGTGAGATGCAGTCCAGGCTGACCCGTGGTGACCCCTAAGCAAATGAATGGTCTTAAGTGACTTGCAAACAGACACATTCAACAAAGGAAGACAAAAAAATTAGTAAAAGAAAGAAAAGTAGATTTGATGAGCAGCGGATTATACCTGCACTTGCGGCTGTCGTCTTCTGAAGTCCAGTGTGACCCGTGACCCCTGGGCTGGCCACACCAGGAAGGCCACCTTGGGACCTGGTGGTATGGAGGCCTGGGGCACCGGTTGTACTTTCACCATGGAAACCTGGTGCTCCAGTGGAGCTGGTCTGGTTGTGCAGCCCTGGAGAGCCTCTGGTTGGAGCCGTACCTGAAGAAGAGGATGAGGAGAAGGAGACTTAAGCAAAGACAGACATGGATCAAGGAAGATGGAGCAGAGAGGTGCTGCATATTTTGACTACACTGTCACGTAAAATTCTTTCAGTCAGAATCTCTCCTCTCGGAAATTTGTGATTATTTCCTTTGGAATATAACTGACTGACTGACTGACATCATTTTAACAGACGTACAGTTACCAGGGGGGGCGGGACTTAGTGATGGGGCAATTTATTCACTCGTAAACATGTAAGAGGACTGAAACCTGGTGTTGAGGCACAACTCAGAAGATGATGAAAAATATACACGACCACACATCACCAGCTCTCACCACAGTTGATCTCGTCAGAGTGGTCCTTACAGTCTGGTCGACCGTCACAGAGCACAGAGACAGAGACACACTCCTCACTGTGCTGGCATGCAAACTGACCCGGCTTACAGCGCTGCACAGTCACTCTCCCGCCACCAGAGGGAGATGTGGTCACACTGCTGGGTGTTACCAGCTCATCTGTAGTAGCAGGAGGAAAAGTTGATTCATATTAACACTGGTGTGAAGTAGGCTGAACATCCCAGCATTAGTTCTGTGTAACAAATAAAGTATACAAGTGTGTGTTATCATTTCGTTATGCATCTCACCTCCTCTGCAGCCGAGGATCTCAGCACGCAGGTAAAAGGTGTGTCTGAACTCCACAGGGATGATGCGCAGGTAACGAGCTCTGACCAGCCGGCCGAGCCAGCGCGTCACAGGAGTCCTGCCCACCATCCGCACCTCAAACACCTACAGCACAACCATGAGGACACTTTCACATGAGCGCATGTATCTGATCTTTCTTTTTCTCCACCATGTGTGAACACATTCATGAAGCAGTTCATCATATGAGGATAAATACCTTAGCAGGGCCACCAGGCTTCCCATCCTCTGTATAGTCTGTGAAGAGGCTGCTGTGCAGGGCGAAGGCGAGGCGGTATTTAGTGAGGTAACCCCACATGCGCTCACTGCCCTGGGTCACCACGCCTGACACCCATGTGGGCTCCAGGAAGTCCACCTGAAGATATGGCTGGGGATCTGAAGGTACAGGGCTCCAACCAGGCTCCATAACCTGACTGCACAGATGAAGATATCATTTGTTACTATTCTGGATGCTTTGTATTTTATTCATGTTATAATTCAAAAGTCTTTTACACTGGTGTTTGCTTTAGGGGCGACACCGATACAAAGATCAGATCACTCACACGTTCGGGACGATGTTTAGTCGTCCAGCATCCGCGGGGTTGTTCTCCCGATGTGAGGATGACGTCAGCTGACCGTATCGAATCCTCCCATCCTCCAGTCCGAGAGGAGAGGAGCAGATGCCTGAAGAATATGATGAATTTTATCAACATCCAACAGAGCCACTTTGGAAACCTAACACCTCAAACACAACATTTTAAAGCAACAGAAGCTCAAAAAACAAAAGTCTACAAAACATGTAGCCATTTAAACTGCATTTAACACTCACCACGATACCCTGGGCCCCCACCCTGTAAATACATCAGAAAATAAATTAAGTACATATTGATTTGTACCTATATTAACACTTGGAATTTTTTTTTAAAAGTCTGTTTGTTATCATATAACAATTTCATAAAATATATATTCTTGACTGGAAAATTTAAATCTTCTGATACATAAAACTTCTGTCCTCTGTCTTTTTTTCTGTGTTGTACGATGCTATGCATGCAAGCATGATCCTGTATTTGTGTAGATCTATTTTCATACATATCACACCTGGTAGAACATTTGCTAATACATTACTCTTACATTACATTACATAAGGAAAGAAAAGAAGTGAAAATAAGGAAATATTGATGCTTCAACACATCAGTTGAACAGAAATGAATAATTTGGAGAGACTGATGTGTCGTCTTACGGTTGGTGTTAGTGCAGGATGAGTGACAGCTGCCTTGGATGGAGTCCTGAGAGGAGCAGGGGTGGGTGTGTACGGCCTGTAAATTAGCACACGACAATCAAATTAAAACCCTTCTTGATTACTTCACAACATCCAGAAAGAATGAAAGACGAGGGTGTGAATTAACATGATTTATCAAATATAAATGTTGTTAAAGATGCCCTCTACCTGTCGGACTGGGTAGTGATGTTTTCGTGGGAATGGCAGCCAGTTTCATCTTCTCCTTTGGGACAGTGAGGGATCCCGTCACAGCGCTGCCATACCTCGATGCAGCCCCCTGGTGGGGGGCAGGAGAACTGACCAGCAGGGCAGCTGCGTGGGCTGATGGAAGTAGGGGATGGCTGCGTACCTGCATGTGGGGAACGATTTCTATATTCAGTTTTGGCATGTGTGACTTACAAAGCCTATTTAAGAAAGCTAAAAAGTAGTGATGGCCAAATGAAGCCTCATGAAGCATTTTCTTTATTTTCTAGATGGTTTAAAGATAGAGGCTCAAAAAATGGCAATTCAGTGTACTTTCAACCTTTTGTTGAACAAAAAGCGCCATCTAGTGGACTCAGAAAATAAAGAAACAATAAAGCAAATGCTTCATGAGGCTTCATTTGGCCATCACTACTTAAAAGCACCAGGATCAAAGACTAGATTAAAAATGGCAAACAGTCTACAACCTGAGTAAATTTCTTTTCCACCACATCCTAGAAAAAACTTCTTATACAGTACAATAAATGAAACTCAGGTGTGTTAGGTTGGGACACTCACCACAGTACATCTCATCTGATCCATCCCCACAGTCATTGACTCCATCACAGACAACTCCCAGCGGACCAGCAGGCACACAGCGCCCGTTTTTACACTGGAACTCCTTCTCTCTGCAGCCACCCGGTGGGGAGACTGGGGAGGGAGGAGTGGGGGTCGTCAACCAGTGGTCACCTGGAGGAGAGGAGTGCATTTTATAATCACATTTGTCCACAAAATCACGAAACACCAGCAAAGTATCGTCAAAATTTCCACCTACCATCTCCACAGCCCATGATCTCAAGCCGCAGGTAGATGCCATTCTGGAAGTCGTGTGGGAGCAGACGGACAAACCGGGCCGACACCATCCTGTCCAGTCTGCTCTCTGCCACCCCTCGATCATCATGGTTACCATAGAAAACCTGGAGGGAGAATGGCAACACATCAGTTTCAACATCTGAACTAGAATTACCACCTCACAGTTTAATACCTCCACAAACCAGTCAAGTTACAGTTTACATCCATGACAGTAGAAAATGCTTCAATCATGGTGCTGCCAAGAAGATGTAAATTCAAAAACGTGAATGCTTCAACCCGGCAGCACAGGACATCTATCAGTCAGCACGGTTTCAACTTTGGTGTCACCAATTCAGTATCTGACCAAATGTCTGGAGACAACGCATAGCAGACGACTCAATAAAATAAAAAAACGCAATGGCAGTTGGCGTTCACTGTGTATGATGGAAAGGTTGCATGGACTTGGTCTGATGTCTGACCTTGGCTCTGGGTCGGGCATCAGTAACAAGCTCCTTGTAAGTGTACCACTGTCTGCCATCCTGGCTGAACTGGAGGTAGAAGCTGGACACGAATGTGCCGAACACACCACCACCCTGGGTCAACACACCTGGAGGAGGATGGAAAGCACTTTATTTATTTTATTGACATATAGCGCACAGAAGGATTCACATTTGGTAAACCAGCTTTTCGATCAGTGCTTGTTCTAAGACATCTGCATAGTTTACCAGTGATGTTGTATCGATTCAGCAGGTCTATCTGTATGTACGGGCTTTGTGTGTTGCTGCTGCGTCCCTCAGGGCTCCGCTGTGGTAGGTCCTTATACTCCTCAGGTTCTGGACTCCAGCCCTGCAGATAAATGTTTTGTACATAAGACGTCATGTAGATGTAAAAGCAGGATGCCAAGCTTGGGGAAATTCCATGTTACAAACTGCCTCACGTATCCTGCAACTGTTTGGGACGCTGGTGTGCCTGTTCTAGAAAATTAACGCTATGCATATGCAGGATGAAAGTACGCACATGAGTGATAGGGGAAGTGTAACATACATACTTGCCTTTGCCACAACATGCTTGATTCGGGCGTCTTACATTTCATCTATGATGGTGCTGCTGTCGCTTTTTCTGCCAGGAAGTTTGGCAATATTTATAGTTAAAATCATGCAAATCTGGATGTTCTATACGGCCTCAGTTTTCTGGTGTACCTCCTTTTGTAATCCTCTATTAACCAGTGTGTACATAGGCATGTATGTGAACAATTATGTTCACAACTCAGCCAGTTGTTTGTGCAAATATATGGTTAAAAAGTAAGAATATCTCTGGCTTAAATACAGATGTGAAGATCAAAACACTTTTTTAATGACACTAAATGACAGTCTGTGGTATCCATAATCGTTCTTAGTTTAGTTTTCAAGCTTTTTCTATCTTAAAATTAGTTGTAATCATGACTTGGAACTTGAGGTGAATATTTGCAAGTCGGAAATTATTACAATTACTTTAATATTAGCTTCAGTTTTGCAGGAACTGGACAAAAAAAATGGCCTTATAATGCAGAAGAAAAGAGATAACTCATCTACCAACAAGCATCCTTTAAGCAAGAACCTTTAGGTCCAGCTCATGTCAGCTATTCAGTGGTCAGAGGCAGAAGATCCATCATCGTCAGTGTTGGTTAGATGGTCAACCATTTTGTTCGTTTGTTGCCCCAGTTTAAATAACTGAACCTGACTCATTGATTTTACAATATTCTGTGGGAAAAATATTTTTTCAAAGGTCAGGGTGCAGGCTACAGAACAGCAGTCTTGGAGCTGGTGTGGATTCAGCTTGCTCAAGGACATTCAATCAGGATGAACAGTATAAAGTCTGGTCCTAATGTATAAATCTATCTTGACATACCTGGAGGTCACTATGGGGGTCCCACCAATGGAGGCGACCTGCCTCAGGGGGGTGACCAGTCTGCTGTGACGAGGCACTGAAACTGGAGGCTGGGAGAGTCTGAACACCCAGAGGAGACCAACACTCATCTGAACAGACAAGGAAACGAGAAAATAGACAAACCTTTGGATGGTAATCATAGATGCTAAAAAGCCAAAATTCTCTACTTCCACTTGTGAAGCTGACGACCAGCTGATCATATGAAGAACACACAAACCTCCAGGAGGAAGTGGATACGTGGGAACCACAGGTGTAGTGCCGCCTGCTGGCTTGGAGGTCACAGTGACAGGGCTGATTGTCATAAGTATGGTGTCATTTCCTCCTGCAGAGTTGGATTATTGTTGGGGAACAAAACAACAACATAATATTTCCTATCATTTACTGGGATCAATGTCATCTCTGACATTCTCAGTGACACCGTTAGTAACCATGGAGCGCAGTTAGTCGTGTGGAACTGGTGAGTGCAAATCATTTTACTTTACAGGAAGACATTTATTCAGCGCAGATAGCTGAACAGAAGTTCTGACTTTACCTCGGCAGTAGCAGCACCTGTCTCCCTCTCCAGGCACCAGGCTTTGGCCCTGCACAAATAAACCAACATTCAATGTTTGACTCAATCACACGTGAAGTAGAGTTGCTACGGGACACAACTATGCAGAGGAGAAGCAAAGGATGCAGAGGAAGCAGGGCTGTGGATTGTGACGGGGACACTGCGTGTGGATTCAACTGTTTACAGGAGATAAGATTTAAAGACAGATGGATTTCAGCATGCACGGACACACACTCAAATAAATGTGCAAATATACTAATGTGCAGCATATACAGTGAGTGCAGTCACGCACAGTTCTCGTCTTACCTGTGGACATCCACTGACAGCGTACGGACAGTAGGGGGAACACTGCACTGTGAGGTTGGGCAGACAGTGACATAACTGGCAGTGGTCTGACCTCCATCTGTCCCCCACAGCATGGGACTGACCCTGGTACTCACACTCATCACAGGGGTCTGTCTGACACCTGCACGCAGGAGTAATGAAATGCATGTGTTTGCTCATATGTGGCATTACACACTAAGACAAAGAGCTACCTCTACCAGTGGTGTAGTGCAGATGATCAGCGAGGACAAAGCTTGTCAGTGTAAGTAACTTCAATAGGTCATAAAAATGTAAATTAAAAATTGCAATCTGGTCATAAATTATCATGTGCACAAAACTGGTAAGCTCACACGTGGAGAGCATATATTCTGGGTCACCAGAATATTTAGGAATCATCCAACTGGGACCAAGGATAGGATGAGTAGAGGTGCAGTGGTGTAGAAGTCGAGTAGCAGAAACAGTAAAGGTAGGAGAGAGCTACGTACCGGCGAGCTTTCCTGTAAATCCCTCTACACGTTCTCCCGTCTCCGTGCGTGGTCGGGTTGTTTGGGCTGCGGAACGACCACTGGACGCTCTGAACACCACAGGGCCCCAAACACTCTCCCCACTCAGACCATGACGACCAGCCACAGTGCACTGCAGGATTACAAAACCGGCTGTGGGATTGCTCAGACTCAGTACCCAGTATGTGGGTAGAAGGCAGCTGTGTGGATTTGATGTTGATCTGACTCACATGAGCAGTCTGGGTTAGGCTGGCACCTCTGAGGCCTTCCTCTCTCACAAATACAGATCTCACAGTCCACCTTCATCTGCTGGCCCGGCCAGTAGCGCACACCTGCCACCTCACACACACACTCCTCTGGTAACACACACTGTTGTGTATGGCTCATCACCTGGCCCTCGGGACACCAACAACCTGACATGAGAGACACATTGATTGTGATTAAAATGAATGAACTTGGCAATTTGAAAATAGTAAGAAGCAGCAATTCATTTTAGAGTGCAAGATACTCCAGATTCCTTCCACTGACCTGAGAAGCAGGGTGTTACTGGATCACAGGTCGTCCCACTGCTGATGTGGGCGCAGGACACTGGGCAGGGAGCACAGCTGTGTCTCACCAGCCCAGTGGGACAGCTGGTGTTGGCACATCCATCGTCCGGACAAGGATCTGACGTAGGAAAAGTTTGTTTTTAAAATCTTTTAAACATTCTTTGCATTCCCACTTTCTTTGTTACTGTTCATTTTGATCAGAATACCTGTTTCATAGGGATCATTCTGAAAGCCCAGTTCAGACCACAGATTCACGATAAGGCGAGTATAAACAGGCAACTACTACATCGGCCAGCTTGAGTCGAGCTCAGACTGGCCAGTTCACACCGCTGCAACTTTTCCCTGCAGCGCTCTGAAACGGTTTCGTCTCACGTATTTTTCCCCGAATCAAGTCATGCAAACATTTATAGTCTTATCTGTCGGGGTTTTGGAAAATCAGTTTTCATTTGACCTAGTTTCTAATAACAAAATAGTGCTATCTTCTGGAGTGAACACTTTCCTCGTCAATTACTGTACAAGGCTGAGACATTTCTTTTAAATACTATCTAATGATTTTAGACCAACATCTCCAGTGTCATTTATTTCAGTTCAACCTTAGTTTACAGACGGCTCTTACTGATCTCCATGGGTAGGTTGGATGGTCCAGGAAGCTGGGAACAGTCTCTCCCTCCGTAACGAGGAGGGATGCAGCCTCTGTGTCTGACCTGCACTCCACCACAACCGCTGGAACAGTTCGACCAGCTCACCCACGGCAGCCACTGACCGTCCACTGGAGGAGGGAGAAGAGAGCATCATATTTTAGTATTTCATTTTAAACATGCATCAACATTGTGAAACAGTTTATTCCCTCATATCCACCTCCTTACCAGGGCAGGTGGTGTTGAAGCATTGCTGCCTCTGGAGGTCCTGTCCCCGACACTGGTGCAGTGGATCTCCTGGAGGGCAGGTTCTCCTGCGGCTCATCGAGCCTGTGCCACAGGAGACGCTGCAGGGGCTCCACGGACTCCAGGAGCTCCAGCTTCTACAGCCCTGCTCATCAGTGGGACCTCCAGGTGGTGCTAGTGAGGAGCCTGGGCAGTCTGCCACTCCGTTACACACCTACATAACAGAGCAGGGTGAGTGAACAGGACAATAGGCGAGGAGGGGGTGCACAGTTTTTACCAGAATATGGTGCACGCCTTTGATGGCTGACCAAGAAGACTGTTAATTAAATAAATATCAGATTTATGTTTTCTTTTTAAAGGTAATCACAGCAATATTAGATGTACCATGTTAAAGGGGACGCAGGATCCATCCATACAGGTGAATTCAGGGCAGGTGGTGTTCTCCCTGCCAGGGGGCACTGGTGACACAGTTTTATCTGGAACAAGATTCCAAAAATATCATTAAATATACCACAGATTAAAAGATACATCACTACCAAATTTGTCAATATGGCAAATTGGGATGTTTACTCCCCTTTAAGTTTCTTCCTTAATTTATTTCCCTTTCTATGCTTCCCTTACTCCCCTCTTCTCTATTCCCTATGATCCAGTCATGGAGCACAACAGCATCTATCCTTGCATCCACTCTCACCTCTCTTCTCCTTATCTCGTGAGAACTCACCACACACCAACTCATCTTCACCCCGTGGACAGTCTGGGACGCCGTTGCACACTTGCGACATGTTCACACAGGTGCGGTTGTCACACAGGAAGCTGCCTGGACAAGGAGGAATCCGAGTGGAACCTAAGGGACGTATTAATGTCAGTATCCATGAACGCGTCTTTAGACAAAGACTTTATGTTCTTTTTTTTTGTTATTTTCTTCGCATATAAATTAACAGTAACTCACCACAGTTGTCAATACTCTCGTCTGAGGCATCCCTGCAGTGTGGGGTCCCATCACAGAGCTGCTGGTAGTCCACACACTGGTCCCCACTGAGGCAGGGCACCTGACCGGGGCCACAGGGGGCGGCACACTGCTGCTCATCACTGCCATCCATACAGTCTGTTTCCCCATCACAGCGCCAGGCCTGGGGCACACACTGCCCACCTGTGGCACAGCTGAACTCGTAGGACCTACACGCTGGAGAAACAGGAGTGTACAGAAAAACACTGAACACTGAAAGAAATGTCTCTAAATCACGACTGGTATTACCTGAAGCGGGCATACCTGGGGAGACAGGTGATGGTGTTGTGATAAAAGCATAGCAGTTGGTTCTGTTCTCATCCTCTCCACCTGGACAGTCTGTCGCTCCATCACACAACTTAGCGGTGGCAATACATGTGCCGTCACTACAGGCAAACTGGTCAGGAGCACAGGTCACTGCCACACACAGAGAGGATGAAATCTGATCACTGATTCAAACCATGCAGGATCGCTTTGGGAAAACGTATTTAACTCACAACTGACACAGTTAAAAGCTGTACTATTATTTGTACCTTTACTTGGACAGACAGCTTCATCTGTTCCAGAGGGGCAGTCTCTGTGTCCATCACACACTCTGTCTGCAGGGACACACTGGTCCCCAGGGCACTGAAACTCCCCTGGTGCGCACACACACCTGTAACCAGCCAAAACATTTAGAATTGTCAAGATGTTGCCTAAATGCCTTCAATGCATCCTCAGCAGGACAAACACTGCAAAGCATATTAACAAAATTCCGGAGAATTGAACACACACCCCCTCTCGTCACTGAGGTCCCCACAGTCGTCATGTCCGTCACAGCGGTGGAGGTAGAGAATGCAACGTCCTCCAGCACACAGGAACTCCCCCTCATCACACACCACACCACAGTCTGGACCGACAAAACAAACACAGCACACAGAAATCATTCGAGTATGCTCACATGTAAAAACACAGCAAACACAATATTAAATTGTTTAAATAAAACTTTGTATGTGGTGTGCATTGCTGGAGAGAGTGATATATATTACCTTGCTCATCAGACCCATCGGCAAAACCACAGTCCAGCCGTCCGTCACACACGTGGCTGGCTGGCAGACACTTTCCATTGGCACACTGAAACTCCCCCGCAGGGCACAGGGGCATGGGGGTGGCAGGCCCACAGAACTCCTCATCTGATTGGTCAGCACAGTCTGGGTGGCCATCACATTGCAGAGCCAGGTTCAAACATGGGCCACTGCGGAGGTTAGGGTCAGTGCACTTTAGTTACTACAGGAACTTCGCCATACAGTAGCAGCAAAGATTGTTGGTGCACAAAACAACTGTTGGGAATCAGCATGCTGATGTTTAGCATGTACTTTTGAATTACCACATTAAAGAGGAGTATTTTCCAAGTGATATTATTACAGGCACTGCTGTCACAAAGACAATTGTTTTCCTCAGAGCTAAGGAACTACTACAGTGTCCAACATTACTTTGATTGTTCCACCGTCCACCATTTCCACTACTGGGGATAGTGACTACAGAGAACCAAACTAAACAATGATGGTATTATTATTCTATATGTATTACATTTTACAATCAGCAATAATTTTCAGTGATAAGTTTAAGCAAATAAGATGTCTATTTCCACTTAAACATTGTGGGGTGTAGCTTGGATGTAATGTTTCGGTTAAAACGTTAGTGTGATTATACGCAGGCACGCTAACAATGACGTGCTAAACTTTGCTTACATGCTTAGGTGAAGCATTTTAGAAAGCATCCCCACAAACAGACAACATTATGCAAACAAAATATTATACTGCTGCTTTAGCATGCTAACTATACATGTGTTAAAACATTTAGGTGGACATACAGGCTGAAACTAAATATATTACTCATGTTTTCATAAGTTTATAATCACCTGAAACTAAAAATAATTGTGTTTTTATTACCTTAGAATGAGCTGCTTATATCTACATACAGAGCAGTTCCTCTTTCACAGAGTTCACCATGTTGTTCTACAGTAGCTCAGGAGGGACAAACCAAAAACTGACTCTAGATGGGGCCATTTTTTGCATTTTTGCATTGGCCACCATAGCTCTTTCACATACCTGAAGTGTTGACTGAAGTTTCAGTTGGTTGCAATCTGCAACCTCACCACTAGAGGCCACCATGCTGCTGCACACTAGACCTTTTACAGTTAGCATCTTGCTCTAAGGTTATGACCTCATGGTTGCATGAATTCAATCAGTATTTTTACAAGCTTACCGTGATAAATTAGTGTAAATTTTGACTGTTGGTGGCATGGGTTGAAAACATGTCGTGGTTCAGTATGTCATTAGGATCCATCCCAACGTACTCTCATAGAACAGTTTGTATGATATCCTACGAAGAATGCATGCACAACAGTTGGTATCCAACGTATCATATCCTATGAATCTGCACCCCGCGAATGACGTTACATCCTTAATGTACAGTTACGTAATTAACGTAAAGTTACAGAGGTTAGATTCAGGCAAGTAAAGGTTAGGTGTAGGAAAACAAATATGGTGAGGATGTAGCTTAAAATGTCTCAAAGTTCAATCAAAGTTCACACAGATGTGAAAACACGACTCCAGGGGAAAGTCCCGGGCAAAAGTCCTGTCCCGACCTACCTCCTTACAAGCGCGAGACTGCTTCCTTGTTTACCGCCGTCAGTGCATTGGTCATGTGATCGCAGCCTTTCAAAATATGTGGGATATATGTGATAAAAACCTGTTCATCCTCTGGAGACCATGAATGTATTCACCACGTTTCATGGGAATCCACTCCATTAAAAGTGTCCAGATGTTTCACTCTGGAATAATGTTTTGGAGGCTGACGAACAAAGCCTGATTTATTATAGCTGATCTTCATCCCTTATTTATCAGTCTTCAAATTGCGTGTTGATAAACTAAAGTGAGTTTGGATTCACCTTGGTGTGCTGGTACAGCGGAATTGGTCTGGAGAGCAGGTGGATGGGCAGATCTCATCCGAACCATCGCCACAGTCATCCTCATTGTCACACACCCACTGGGAGGGGATGCAGCGCCCCCCAGCACAGGTGAACTCTGATTCCAGACAGGGAGGCGGGGCAGGAGGGCAAGCCACACCCTCACACTGCCACAAACCATCCTCACAGGAACTGGACACACAAAGACAAAGACAACCCTCTGAATTTAATTTTGATTAACATAGAAAATATGAATGGAATACTCCTTCATGAGCATTTACACTGACTGACCAGTTCTGGCAGTGTTGAGTGATGGTAGTTCCAGGTGGGAACATGGAGCCCTCCCACTCACATGGACACTGAATGGGAGCTACACAGCTGTCCCCTGTGGAGCAGAAAACAGAATGACTAATCTGCTATTCTTGGAGCTTCACCAGTTGTACAGCAAGGAAGTTTGTTTTGTGGGTGGTGCTAGAGGAAAGGCCATGGGCGCATTAGAATCAACAAACATTCTTCTGAGGCCATATTGTTTGTAAATTTGGTATCTTGTCCTGAGGGTAGAATGGCAGCAAAGTTCATCGTGTGTCCTGAACAAAAGGGTTCATCTGTCTGTGGCAGCGCAAGGCAGCACCACGACTAATTAATTTCAGCACCTCAAACAGAGGCAGGCAGCCGAGTGTGAGAAGCGTATGACACTGTATCTCATTACAGATGCAGTCGCTTTGCACAGCATGAAATATATGTTACCCAAATATACAGTGGAAAACCCCGGACTCATAATAATGAATACAGTCACCTCCAGATACCTGCTACCAAGCTGAAATTATTTTTCTGAAGCTGCCCTGCGCGGTACTGTACCTCTACCAATATAACATAATCCCCCAATCCATTTGGGATTGGGGGCCCTTCCCCTTGGATTTGCGCGTTCACGTGAGGGGAAGTGGTGTCACAATTGTCTGTCAGGTTAGCTCTTTACCTGATGGGCTTAGGGCTTGAGTCAATGAGTCTGCAAGGGATCCATTTGGGGGAATGTGATTTTGTTATTTAGCATGCAAATAACATATGTTTAATTTTGTTTATGTGCACGTTTCATTTTTAGAGATACACAATACTTTTTTTCCCAGGGGAACCTTTTATTTGTCTTAGAAAAGCGAAGTTTGATTAAAGTTATGTTTGCACTTCATTAATCCCAAAAGGGAATTTCATCTTTGTAACATGAGGCAGTAAACAGGCTTGTGTTGTAATTGACATTACAAACTAAATGTGTTTTATCTTCAGAAATACATCCTACTATTATATTCCTGTAAATACATAAATATGTTTCTCCACAGAGTGCTCAGGATTACTTTGGTTAATCTTGTTTACCGTGTTGGACCGTGCCAGCAGGGCAGAAGCAGCCCTCCACACAGGAAAGAACACCACACTGGGAGTGTGGACTCTGCTGAATACTGGGACACGAGGAAGAGCAAGCTGGACCACAGGGATCGTACACCAGCCCGTTCTCACACTGCAGGGCTGCAGGAATGAGACAAACAAGGAGAATACAATGAATATAAGGTAAGAGAAAGAAAGACAGTAAGACAGGAATAAAAGTGCAGAAGATTGACTGTTTGAGTGTGTCTTTGACGTACGACAAAGCTCCTGGGACCTCCAGCGGATGTAGACCCCTCTGCGGTTACACTCTTCAGCATAGGCAGCAATGGCTGTACAGAGACACTCACAGTCCCCACCTGAGTCACAGCTACAACACAAACAATAACATCAATATCAACTATCCTTACACCCTCTCTACTTAAGAAAACCCTGCACAGTTGTTTGCCAATATGCTGATGATGCTCTGCTCTGTTTTGGTAATGCATACTCCCAGTTTGTGGACCACATACCAATATGTAGCTAAAATGGAAGGAGTCTCTGTCTATCTGTTGTTTAACTTCCTCCACAACTGTTCATCTGATCGACTTCACACTTGGCAGATGTATTGCTGAGGACCCAAGGAGATGCAATGTCGTGTGACCTCCTGAGATCTATGGGACGTAGTTATTAGTAGTGTGTCATGTACACACTGTAGAGTTTATTGAGAGGGGAACCCTATTTGCAGCTTATTTTTGTGAGAGAGGCTAATATAGTGTACATAACCCTGGCATAAACTCATTATCCTGACGTGACTTCAGTTATATGATCTGGCGCTGATTCAGGCCAAATCTGCTTACGTAAAGAGAAGCAATTGTTCTCTGAGCTAATTGTCTGAATAACAGGAAACCAGTACCAATGGGACAGGAAACATCTTTTAATGTGTATTGGAAAGCTGTAGGTGCGTCAGCTGATACTGTTTGTTTGTCAGACACCACAAATGGTCATGATGTGCAAATTATTTGGCTCTCTTGCGAGTGAACCCTCAAATGTGCAACTCCATGTCTAGGCCTCACTTATTTAAAGGCATCTTATCGTATAAAGCACATAGCTGACGACATTTCTTTTCTTTTAAGAATTCAATTCGCAGTGCCGTCACTCACCCACAAGCATCAAAGACACACCAGTCATAGTACTGCTGGAAGGGCACCTCAGGGTGGCAGCGAGAGAAGAGCTCCTGAGTCAGAACTGCGCACTTCTTCCTGGCCCAGGTCATCCTGTGGGGGTTCAGCTGAACAACACAAAGAGAGAAGTTGGTTTGTTTTGCATGTGGGTGTCTGAGAAAGGGAGAGCAAAAGATAGTTTATCATCATGACTGGATTTCACAAATGTGCATGTGTCTGCATTGAACTCACAGCACAGGGGTCGCGGAGGTCCTGGTCTGCAACATCAGGGCAGGAAGGGCTGACCTTCCAGGAATTCCCAAACAGCTCGGCCGTAGACTCCACAATGCCCTGCCGTGTCGTGAAGTCATTCTCTGTGTCCCCATCAAAGTTACCACACAGGCCCCCGACCCGTCCGCGCAAGTGGGCTGCCAGACGCACATACACACGCATACCTGGAGATAACATGGGGAATGACAACAACATTAGCACTGATGCATGATGACAATGCACATGAAAGGGTTGAGTGGGAGATTAATTAAGGGTTGCAGAAGTTGATGTGAGTGTGTCCTACCTCCATCCCATAGCAGAGTGACCCCCAGTCGAGACGAAAGGGAGACAAACAGGCCGGCTCTTTCCAAAGTCAGACCGCTGCCACTGTAAGACTTTGGTAGACTAACTGGCATCCCATTTACTGTCACAGCTTTACCTAATGAAGAGACAAAACAGCTTACCCTGAGCTCCTAGCATCTCCTAGAATACTGTCTGTGGTGCCTATTGATCCTAATCAGCCTCTGCTTCCTCTTTAACACCATCTCTCCTACCTCTCAGCAGATGTATGACGGTATTTCCCAGGCTGAGGGTGACCGACTTTGTACAGGTGACCCCGGTGCTCCCGCACGGCACATTCTCTGCAGTTACACTGAATAAACCGCTGGTCTCCCTCGCCAGCACGTATTGGCAGTCTCCCAGGAAGGAGTAGCAGCGGCCATCGAATGTCACATAGTGTGGGTCACCGGTGGCCACGCACACACCGGCACAGGCGGACTGGGTGCAGTTCCAGCGGCGCTCCTTACACACGCTGCAGGAATGAATGAAGTATGGTTGAGAAATTAAATGTTAAAGGGATAAAATGCAGTGAGACAGTTGCATACATTACCATGTGTTGCAGTCTTTGGTGATGGTGTCATTGCCGTAGTAAAGTCGACCATTGTGGTGACATGGGCACTCATCTGGCAGAACACAGCGATCACCCTGAGGTAAACCAGAGAGGACATAATGTACTGTAAAACTCAGCCACATCAGGTGCTAACAATGGGTGTTTCTACCTAATCAATCAAACCTATTAACTCTGCTGTTCCTTAATGCATTCAATGGTTAAACTGTGAGTGTTGTTTTTCTATTGTCCTTTGTCTTTGCTCTTTGTGTCTGTACTTAAACAGTCTCTTTGTTAACCTGTGTTGTTTTAATAGGTTTTGCTATTTTTTTGACTGTACAGCACTTTGATTGACTGGTGTTGTTATTAACTGTGCTTTATAGATTAATTTGACTTGGATTGGATTGAAGTTGAGATGAACTGATCAATTTAAATCCCCCTAAAAGGTGTCACTTTGAGGGCGCCCATTAGCTCACTAGTGCAGGCGCCCCATGTACAAAGGCTTTCTCCTTGCCGCAGGGGCCAAGGATTAGATCCCAACCTACGGTCCTTTGCTGCAAGTCACACTAAAACATCTGTCCTACCAATTAAAGGCAAAAAAGCCCTAAAAATATCTGTAAAAAATGTGTCTTCTTGGCTGTAATAGTACCATTTTGGCAGCATGAAAAACCCCTTTCACAGCAATAAATGTAAGATTTAATGACACTTTTTTTATGATAAATAAAGGCCAATTTGACCAGTAAAAAGTGGAGAAGGGTAACATTGATACTAAAGCCACAATACTAGACAGTATTTTATTTTTAACCTAGTAAAAAACCTAGTGAAACATTAATGAATGAAGGTTGACCTAATGACCAAAGTGTAGCTTTACCATTTTGTAGGTTCCTGTTATTGTGCATATTCTGGCTTAAGCCCAGTATACACAATGTGATTTTGGGCCTTGCAGACAATAACGTCCCCAGTGTCTTTGGTCATGGCTCTAAACTGGATGTCCTGTGTCGCACATTGACAGAGGTTCAAGGATGGCCATTGTCACGGTCTTGCAATCAAAGAAAGCCTGAGATAAAATTCTGACAGTATCATATATTTGAGATGACCATCTCTCTAGCCATGTTTCCATCAGCCTGTTTAGATGCACATCTAGAAGTCTCGCATCGGAAATAAGGATAGACCGATACATACAAATCTGTATCGGCATTGGCCCTAAAATATCCATATCGGTCTATCCCTATTATGATGGAAACGCCAAAATTCAAATTCAAATCCCCTGATCCACACAAACTAAAATACGTTCTCTTTAGCCGGGTTTTGGTTGTTTCGAAAAAATGTTGATTCGCAAAATGGGTGAAACAGTTCGAATTAAGTCTGATGTAGCGCACCTCTCTCCATGGTGATATCCACACTCCAAGTCAGGAAGGCAGTAATGCATTTACAAGCTGGTTGCCAACCGCCAGAAAATGTAGAAGAATGCGAGACTTGTTTCAGGTTCTATGGAAAACTCGCGCAAGTTCATAGTTTTCACCAAAGTCTGTACTTTTAATGGAAACACACAGAATTCGTATTTCTTTTAATGCGCATTTCCCAATGATTCAAATCACTTTTGGATGGAAAATGTCTGCTGTGACAAAGGTCTGCACTCTTGACATTTCACATTTCTAAAAGATACCCTTTACCTGATATCCACCCCAGAAACTAAATGAGAGATTTCACCCACTAGTAGCACAGTTCCCTGGGGACAGACACAGCCAGACAGGGGCTCCCTGCAGCTCGACTGGGCGACGCTGGACCCCTGCTGTTGGCCAGGAGGGTCCAGGCTGGTGCAGGTGAGGAGGCAGGAGCGTGGAGAGTAGACCAGAGAGCCTGGACACTGGTTGACTTCCTCACAGTGTTCCTGAGTGCAGTTAAACAGCCCCCGCTCACACACACTGTGAAGGGAGACGAGAGGGAGCAGAATCACAACTGACGTCGACTAAAAGGAGTTTATTTTCTATGTTCAGCAAAAATCACCAAGAGGAAATTACACAAAGAGGAATAACTGCAACCAAGTGGAGGCAAGTTGGCCCAGCAGGTGCAGAGATCGAGTGCCCTTGCTGTCGTCAGAGAGTTTACTTTGGATCAATAAAGTTTCAGTCACTGTTACTAAACTGTAAACAGTAGCTGTAAAATGTAACAGAGAGGCAACAAAATGTTCTATGAGGTGTAATGAAAATCATTTCACTTGCTTCCTCAGCCAAGGCTTATCATGTCAAGGTGAATGGATGCATTGTACGTCACATTTTATATCAGTGTAATGATATCGATCCAGTTTTCATTTCTTCATAGCAATCCATCGGGTTAATGATCAGTGGAAGGACACAACTCAGCAGTTTCGACACAATGCAAACATGCAACCCAGAGAGAAACAAATCTATCTGCAGATTTCTAGTACTACTGCTCTGACACAGTGATTACGAGATGACTCACACCCAGACAGTGATGATGACTGTGGTAATGTGGTGAAGAGACGCGATGAAATCAACCTATCCTGTGTTATGGAGCAGGAACATAGAGTGATTTCATCAGAGCTCTTGCACCACCAGGGACTGACGGTGGTAATAATGTGCTGTCATATGCATACAGTTTGCACTTTCAGTCATTCAGACTCAAATGCACTCACTGCAAGTAGGGGTTCAGCTTAGAGCCACCAAAGCCTCGTTTCCATCAAGCAGTCTGGTTCAATTCTGTCAAGTTTGGTACACGTTATTATTCTGTTGCCATTGTGAAAAGTCGTGGATGGTACCAATGGAACCATTCCGTACTGTCCCTGTTTTTGGTTCCCCCTCTGTTGGGGTACCTAGCGCACTGATTTTGTACTAAAAGGTGGAGCTAGAAACACTGCAGTCCGTTGATTGGTCAATAGATAATCTTCAAGCTTGCTTGGGGTTGAGTTGTGGCTCATTTTGCCGCTTACGTAACCACTGTTCATACCAGCAAGTTTTTAATACATTAGCCAACTACAACTATAAAAAGAAAGGATAATTTGCTGCCTTTAGCAGCAGCTATAAGCGCTTTTTAGATCGGAATTGTGCAAATTTGCAGGAAAGCCCAATCAGCATTACCTACTTTTGTTCATTCAGAATGTGCCTTTTTCGGGGCAATGGGGGGCGGGAGCAAGTAACAAAACGTGTAGCTCAGCGTGTGACGTAAACTGTGACATGGGAGGGAAGCCGCGGCTGGTCAGTCCTTCGGCGATTCTCTCGTAAGTTGCCCCATTCTTCACTGTCCCGTCATCTGACGGTTAATGGCCTCTTCGTTTGTGCGGACAAGGAGGGCGCGCAATTCCTTGTCTCCCCAGTTGCTCATCTTTACAGTGTCTGTCAGGTTTGTGTTTCCCTCTTGCTACTAGCTGCTCGCTAATTCCTGCTATCAGCTGTTTCCTGTTTATCCACCGCCTGTGCCTCGCACATGCGGTATTATCAACAGCTCCTTGGTCTGTTTAAACCAAAACGGTTCCGTCAATAAGTCTACCCTACAAGGAGGAAAATTGGGCACCTCGGATCAACTCGCCAATCTGGCTCTGTGTATCTAAACGCTTGCAGCTTGCCGGCAAAACGGCCCAACATCCACCGAAAATCTGTCAGTGTAAAAGGAGCTGTAGACTGAGAAAAAAAATTGAATTCATTGCACCAACTGCTGGCAGCTACCGCCAACTTTTAAGGTGGATGTATAAAAGGTTCGGAATCTTACAAATGATTCACCCATTATTACTCACATCCACAAGGCATAGACAATGACGTTTGTAACGTTAGCCTTTCTTTGTATGTTTTGAAAATGTCGCCGTGCAACCTCAGTTCTGTGGACGATCGACAAGGTGCAGGCGAAGAGGGTATACAACGAAACTTGGACGGAGCAGTGGGTGACATCAACCCCGCCCACATTTAAGAGTATTGTCTGAAATGCTAAACTGTTCTACGGTCTAGGTGCATGTCTGTATGGGTTACTTTGGTTCTAAAGGTACTATACCGCAGGTTTTTGGTGGAAACGGGACTTACGTGTAGACGTTTGTGTGATTATAGTATTGTATTTATCTGTAAAAACACCTAGATACCTCCTAACAGGGCAAGGCAATCAAATCCAAAAAATCATAATCAAAATCATATACTTTTATGAAACTATAATACACAAACACAGTGACTCCTAACCTTATCCTCAAAGACAAACAGTGACAGATGTGCGTAGCAGACTTTATATAATCTTCAATAAAACTCTTTATTTCAGGGAGTGAAGACTTTATCAGCTCTCGATCTGAGTAGATTAAGTCACCCCATGGGATCAAAGCTCGCTCCAAAGTCGAAACTGTGCCAGTGTTATATTGTAGCTCCATCAAAGCTGTGCTCCACTGACAATGAAGGAAACATGCTTACACCCTCCGATTCTTTATCTCAACTACCACGTGATAAAAGCAAGATAAAAGACAAAGAGCTGTTTTTTATGCCGTGCTGTAAAAATATAATGTATGCAAGTGGGTCAGTAAGAGCTTGTACTCAACTAACCTCTACCATGATGTTTCCTTGTATCAGGTTCAGTATGTTTGGTGTCCTTAACTGCAGGATTACTGCATATGTGCAGTGTTGTGAATTTTTAACCTGACTGACATCCTGCCATTAAGGATCAAACAAGGTTCTGTGAAATGAGCTGATCTAAGCAGTAACTATAAAAGTTTGGTATACTAGTTTATAGTCTGGCCTTTTATCTTTGAATGTACCAAGACAACTGGATCATATTTCAAGGCAAAATCTGATTCAACAAATATTTTAAACCCTAAGCTGCTCTTACACCTCAGCAACACACAACCTCCAGTCATTTCAATGAGGGGAAGGTGGTAGAGAGGGAGCAGTTTCAAACACAGCAGTAGGAATGTGCATAGATTTCGCTATGCTGCAAAACACTCATCAGCTATGGAGTTTGTGCAAAGTGCTGTCAAGTTCAGTTGATTCAAAACACACATTAAACACACATTAAACATGGCTTAGTAGAGATAATAAACACAAGTGCACAAATCAGCTTCACTATAACTCGCAGCATTCACAGACAAACACTTGTCTTTATCTGGACACATTTTCCCCACAAATACAACATGCTAATGTTATTAGCACAAGCCTATGGCATTTTACATTGTATAGATTAGCCTAGTAGCTAGCAGACTTTTTCCTCTATTCATATGAACCAGGGACAACAGCAACATTTAACAAAGGTAACGTTACAAATTCAGCTATATTAGCACTCATAAGGTCCACCGACTAAACTACTGTCCTATACTAAACACGTTTTCCAAACAAATGTAACATGCTAACATTATTAGCACAAGCCTATGGCATTCTACATTGTATAAATTAGCCTAGCAACAAGTGAGGATTTCCTCTGTTCATATAAAACCGGCTTAAAATGATATTTTAGTGGAGGCTTTTTTGTCTTTGTCTTTTTTGTCTGTTCTTATCTGTGAAATTAAAGTAAATAAAAGCTTTGTTTTACAAAATAGACAGGAGGTCTGCGTCACATTTCTGGGGAGGTGCATGACAGGCTATGGCCTACATTGACGCAGAGCCTACACGGTAGATACAAAAGCAGAAGGATAAATCACGCATTAGGGGACACCCTTGCATGTAGACAGTTGCCTGAGTGGTTGCTGCGCAGCATTGTGACTGACAAAGTGTGAAAGAGTCAAAATGTTCAAGAGGAAATTGTGTACAAAAACAATAATAAGTTGAGTATAGGGAGCACCTGACTACATACCAGGTATTACAGTTGTTCTGAATAACAGCCCTGGGCTGGTACGTCTTGTCTCCTTGCACACAGGGGCACAGAGTGACGGGCACACACTGGCCCTGGTGGTCCTGGACTAGTCCTGGAGGGCACTGGCAACCTGGAACACACATCCTAAGACCCATTACATCACCACTGTCATCGCAGCTGCTACTGTCAGAACAGGAACCGCCGCAGGCACGACCACATTCCTGGTACACCTGACCCCCTGAACACTGGACCGCTGGGAAGACAGGAGAGGACACAAGATTTTAAAAGGCTTAATACCTTTGTACAGTTTGGGATTTGGTGACTATTATTCTGGACATTTCAACAAACTCGGACATCAATATTGTGAAACACCACTTAGTAAATGGCCTCCCCACTTACGGCAGAAGGTGTGATTGCGCCAGTCGATGGCAGCACCCTCCTGAGCACAGTGTCGGGCGTAGGCAGTGAGGATGATGCAGTGACAGGCCCTCTGTGGAGCACAGCCACAAACCTCTGACAGACAGAGACGGAAATAGGGCTCCCTCTCCACCACGTCATGACACCCCTACAAAGTCAGAGAGGGAGGTGCATGTGTGAATAAAGTACAAGGAGACAAAGATGAGTGATCTCACACACTCCATGCAAACTACCTGAAAGACGGGGCTGTGAATGATGGAGCACACTGTCTCTGCGTACTGTCTCCTCTGGGTGTACGTGGTGCAGGGGTCGGGTGGAGCTCCTTTAGGGAGAGTACAGTGCTCTGTTGTGAATTTGCTTGCAAACAATGACACACTGTTCTCCACGTCTCCGTCTGGGGTGGTAAAGTCATCATGCTGGTTCCAGGTCAGTGTTCCACAAAGGCCGCGCACCTTGAATACAGCATTTACACTTTTTAGCTCAAACAAACTACTCAAAATGGCACATGAGCAGGTTCTGCAGTTGATCCGAGAGGGAACCACATGAGGTGTGACGGTCACCTTATTTGCAAAGCCAGGTTGCAGGGTGATGAGAGCCAAAGGTCCGTCAAGGTGCCAGAGCAGCTGGGCTCCAAAAGTCTGGATGAGGAGAAATGAAGACGAGGCCCTGCGCACAACCAGGTCCCCTGTCACCACAGGCAACGGCTCCCTCAGGCCATTCAGTGTCACTGTACCTGGTAGGGACAATACCAATTGTTCGCAATTAGAGAGCAGTGAATATTGAACATAAAGAGTTCCCACAGGCATGGATGGATTACTGAATAGGTCTACCGGGCACAGGCCCAGTGGCTGAAAGTGTCAGGGGCCTTTACTTGCAAAATATCATTCAAATTAACATGTACCAGCGAGGAAGAGACTGAAAATGACCACAAAGAGACACAAAGGAACTGCAGAGAGTGATGTGAACGATGGAGGGGGTTCTGGTGATGATGTGAGCGGCAGAGTTCTGGACCAGCTCACGTTTGTGGATACACTTGAGAGGGAGCAAGTTACAGCATGACACAAGTCATTTGAGCCAATATTCAATTAAAAAAATACTTTAAATCACTTTGTGACTCACCAGTGTCTGTGAGGGTGACTGTGGTGCGGAGCGCTGTGACTGACATCTCCCTTAGACAACCTCCTCCTCCTCCTCCTCCTCCTGCTGCACACTCCCCACAGCGCACACTCACCACCAGCTTCCTGTCAACAAAGTCCTTAACACACACAGAACATAAGCGCAAAGGAGAAGAGGCTGCCACACACACGAATTCATCTTAGAGTGTAAATAACTTTGTGCATGGTTGCATGTATCTCACCTCCACAGCAGTGAAGGGACAGTCTCCTCCTTGTAGTGAATACCTCTTTTTGTCAAAGGTCGTCACCTGTAGCGCCCCCATCAGGCTGCACTGGGCTGCGCACTTCTCCCCACTACACTGCCACTGGCCTGCTCTGCACACACTGGGAGGATAAAGAGTTTGAAAAGAAGGATGGAGATAAAGAAAGAGAAGAGTGTGAATAGGTGGCAGAGACATACAGAGGACAAAGGGACTTAGGAGAGACACAAACTATTTTCCTTTACCATGTGTTGCATCTCTGCTGTATCCTGTCCCCTGACTGAAAGGTGCGCCTGCGGTGAAAACAAGGACAATCATCTCTTTTCAGACAGAGTCCCTGGTGAAGGTAGAGGCCCGGCGGACACTCACAGCCCCCCACACACTCCTCCCTGCACTGGCCCATGGCTGCAGCAAGACCAGGGGGCTGGGGAGACGCACAGCTGGGGGGACAGGAGGACACGCAGTCTGAGAACACCTGACCTCTGGGACAGACACGACCTGGAGAGACAGAGACAGAGAGGACAAAACAAAGTCAATGGGTGATACTGGTGGCTTTGCATCATGTGTATTTTATAATCCTGCTCTCACAGCCAACACGACAGTAAAATTGCTCTATTTCATTACCACATAGGGTGGCTGTCCTCCACAGTATGACGACATGTTGCTGGGCACACTCTCGGGCGTAGCTGGCCAGGGTGTCACACACTGCTGAATCTCTCTCTTTGGGTGGTAGGCTACAGTACAGGTAGAGACAGGTGTCTATGTACGCTGCTGGGTCCAACTGAAAGACACAAAGTTATCACATCTGGATTACTCAGCAGTACAGAGTTTGACTCCACGGCAGTCAGAAATGTACGAAAACTGCACATAGTGACTTTATAGAAGCTGTAGACAACATTCAGACCATATCTATGAGTTAGAGTCTGAGCCGGTATTGCCTGCACACAGCTCTTAATGCGGAGGTGGCTGAGCAGGCGGCTAACAGCTAAGTGTGCTAACAGTGTGAGTTTGGCTGTGCTAACACAATAGCAACAGTACTAGCAGAGCTAACAATGCTAATATGGAGAGGGTCTGGAAGGTGAGTGGTGAGTAGCTAGCTAGATTGTATCTCAAATGCAGTTTGTATGCATGCAGTAACATGGACGTGTGGCACGACTGGCTACCACAACAAAAAACAGAGGAGCTCGGACAACAACACACACAGAGGCAGTGTGACTTCATTCTTTGCTGAGAACGCCATTACTCCTCTGTCTTTACAGAGCAAAGCTTTCGCTCTGAATGTTGCACACTGCTCCTCCAATCAACACAGATACACAGTATTGACAGTGTATGGATTAAGGCACAAGTATAGTATTGGGGCAAATCTTTGCAAAAAAAAAAAAAAAATAGGATATGCAAACATGCAAATTATGCACTACAATATGTTATTATATGAATAAGGAGTGTAGTGAAGGGTGACACGTAAAGCCAGAGAGCGTTAGGTAATAGAGATACAGCCATATCTTAATTCATAAATTATTAACAAGAATTGTATCACATTTATTCATTAATTTAGTGTCAGATAAGGCTGGAGAGATTTCAAAATGTTTCCTAGGCAATGCCAAGTGAAGCCTGAACTAAAACTAGAACTTAATTCTGCAAGAGACCCAAAGTGTTTCCCATGTAGCCGGTACACTTAAGGACAGTGTTTAACACAGTCCCATTGCTTTCATCTTTCTAAATAATTCTGCTCTAATAACTGACACCTTGTAAATGATTTACTTTAAGGAGCATTTTGATTTACAGCTGATTACAGACATAAAAGAAATTCACTTGAGGCATCTGATTGTATCCACCAGGACTGTCATGACGTGTGAAACAAAGAGTTAGCAAACATTGGTAATGCCGTGTGACTGTGATAAGTATCAGGGGTGTCTGACCCGGAGGTGGCAGTGTGTGAAGGGGTTTTCCAGCAGTCGGTGACACGCTGACTCTGCCTGCCTGCGTAGGGCAGGGTCTCCTGATACATCACAGCTGTGACCGAGCTCAGCTGCGTCGCTGCAGCCCTGAGGGAAGGGTGGGACACAGAGAGGCTCAGTTACCAAGGATGCATCTCGTAGACACAGTGAATGCAATAGAAACATCACAAAACTCAGCATTCACATCATGTCTCATGAAAAAAAATGAACGAAGAGCTACAATGGTGCAGATAAAGTGAAATACTCATTCATTGCATTCAGTGCAGTACTTCATTCTGCTGGTCAGGAACTTTCCAGGAGTTGCCGAAGCTGGCGGCGTACTGGGACACAGTTCCACCCATTGTGGTGAAATCATCTATGGCACCAAGATACAAATAGGTTACACAGGCACTGCAAAGATGTTTGAATATTAAAACTTAGAGTCGGGGTTAGCTGAGTGAAATCAAGACAAAATTAGGAACATATAACTCTGAGTCAGAGACAGTAAAAACACATACATTGTGACTCTTGAGTGTGTTTGTATGTATGCATCCATTGTGGCAGTTGCACTTTCCGCACCGTCAGCATTGTTGTTGTAGACTCCACAGAGCCCCCTGGTGGCTGCCAGGTGCTCCGCGGTCACTGTCAGGTAGACGGTGTTGGTCAGGTCAAACTTCACCCTCACCCCCAGGCCGCTCTCCACGAACACAAAGTCTCCCAGCCAATGAACACTCACTCCTGTAAGAAATATAAAACTGTTTTTTGTCGTTGCAAGTTTCTACTTTGCTGTGCAACATTGTTGATCAACAGCATTTAAGTTTTGTAAGGTCAGTGAATAGTATTTCTAGTGGCGGTACATCCATCCATCCGAACATTACTAAGTCAATTGACATGAAGTCAAGAGGAATCAGGAGATGGTGTAAAAGTGCAGGGCATGACTGCCAATACATACACCCAACAATGTTTGTAAATTTGACACAAACAGAGATATGTTTTCTGTAAAGACATACCGTATTTTACACTGTACTCTTGAATAGATGAGGTACTCTCTAATGTTATTTGTTAGATAAGCCAGTGGACGATAAGCCTCTGGGGGCAACCGCCAATATTGCCAGAGTTCTGGTGTAGCAAGCAAATATTCAGGCCAAGACCTCTTCTTCCATGTGCTGGTCATTTCGGCTAATCTCTACTCTCTATGAACACATCTGCATACCTCTGTCTCAAAGCGGATACATTTTTTCAACAAAAAATTGCTGTAAAGTTAAGTCGTCATCGTTGGATATCCGATGGGTTCAGAGACTCTCTTTTGCCGATGTGTTCTGCATTGCTTTCCACACAGACTGTTTACCTGCCACTCAAACACACTTTTGATACCGAAACCTTGTACACTTGCCTACTGATGCTGCATGCATGCATATGCAGATATCTGTTTATTGAGATTAGACATTTATTTTCTGTAGATGCAACACACATATACAGACCTAGATCTATTGGCCCATCTTCCCCAACAGTTGTGCAATAAGAAATTAAAATTAAGATATCAATTTATTAAGAAGTACGATGTTGTAAGTACACTTGTCTCATTGACAATATCAGACAAGAAATGGCACTAAGACAGAACTTTACTGTCAGCTGAAAACAGTTTACCATTTTGGAAGAGTGGCTCTCCATTTGGAACTGCGAGGTTGTTCAGCGTTAAGTTCTTGTGATGAATTGAAACCAAATCCAGACCCAGCATCATCTTCAGAGCCTGAAACCAGAGGGCCACAGACACATTAACATGTATGTACATACACACAAAACAAGTTATATGCCTACATATCATTGTTCATGTACACTAACTGATGGTGGCTATTACTGGGAAAAGACTATGCCACTAATTATTCAACAGTGGAATCCGTATTTCACACCTTGCTGCAGTCTCCTCTCCCGTCACACACTGAGCTGATGTAGACTGCCCAGGTGCCGTCAGTAGACGAGGCCAGCAGGTAAGTGCAGCTGCCCTGGAAGTGGAAGTGCTTCCTGTCAAAAGTGCGGTAGTGAGCTCCGCCCCAGGACATGCAGGTGGCCGAGCTCTGAGGCGCCCTGGCGCTACCCAGGAGACCACCACGCACCAGAGGGGAGGACTGGGAGTCTGGAGAGAGTTTGAGGGAATTCAAGAAAATTTGAACAGCAGTATTCAGTAGTGTAGGTTCAGTATGTGTGTTTGCATTTGTGTGCAGATGTGCGTGGATGCTTTCTGACCAGGAAGAAGAGTGTATGTGCAAGACAAGCAGGTCTGGTCTGATGCGTTCCTCCAGCTCAGCCCCCACAGGCTGCTGCAGCACTGCTCCATGGGCATGAGAGAGGAGTTATGAACTCCAGGGAACTCCTCACAACTCCATGTGGAGTAACACTGGCCACGCACGCCCACACCTGGGAGAAAGAGGACGGAGAGAAAAGTAAGAAACAGAATGGAGGAAGTAAATAGACAGGAAAGGGGTTAAGAGACAGGGGAATGAAAAATGCTTTGAGTAATTGTAAGACTACAAACTTGGTCACAATAAAAGGCCACTTTAAATGTGTAGTTTGATCACACAACACAGTGCAATAGAAGCTTTGAGGGAGAGCATCACTGACAGGCTGACTGCAGGAATGTCCAACACAGTTGTTGCCTGTAATCTCTAATGTTGTTTCCAAGAGTTTGGCAGTACATCCAACCGTCCTGAGAACTGCAGACCATGTGTAACCACATCAGCTCAGGACATCAGTATCCGGCTTCTTCACATGCAAAATTGCCTAATACCGGCCACCCTAAAAGGTGATGCAACAGTTGCAACCACAGAATTTCAGGACAGGGTGCACCTATGTGGTAATGGTGCTGTTTAATCAGCATTTTCATATGCCTGCCACACCTGTCAGGCGGATGGGTTAAGTTGGCAAAGTGCTCACTAATATGGCTTTAAACAAAGTTGTCAACAAAATTTGAGAGAAATAAGCCTTTTTTCTCTTTTATTTCAACTCATGAAAAATGGGAGCAAATACAAAAGTGTTAATTTATATTTTAATTCAGTGTTTTTGCCTACCTGCACCCTCTTCCTGCCACATTCCTGTTTACTCATGAACTCTCTGTTACATCTGTTTGAACTTTGTACCCACACCAGTAAGCTTCTGTAGCTTCACTTTTGTCTGCCTGGACTATCTGCATGTGAGGCTCCTGACTCCATTGAGTCATCAGCTGATTCACAATCAACCAGTAGCACAGCGACGCACCTTCATCTTACTGCTCCTCATTTTAAATGGGGTCTGTCCATTGGTTCGACAGCCCATTATTCCGACCATATTAAACCCATTGTTCCGAAGTCCCGTTGTTCCGATATCATCATGATGCCCTGTGGTTACGGTCTGGTTAGGTTTAGGCACAAAAACCACTTGGTTAGGGTCAGGAAAAGATCATGGTGTGGGTTCGGAACAACAGGATGTCGGACCAATGACATGGCGCCATTTTAAATATGGTTCTTTCTCTGCTGTAGTTCTTTCTTTCTCCAGTTATGCACGCCCTCCACCTCCCCATCACCAACTAGTCTTTTTGGATTCATCAGCCTCATAGACCATCAGCCTCAGAGTCATCAGCCACCACCATCACCACCAGTGTCTGGACTCATGGGGGCATTTTTCCAGCTGCCGCTCAGATGTCCCTCAATCACAAATATCTCCCTCTAGTGCCCAAGCACTAAAGACTTCTGGTAAATCTTAGCCAGTACAAATCATCTGTTAATCTGTTGACTCATATTCTGTATTAAATATTATCTTTACTTGATTCTTCTGTCTCTCCCTTTTGAAATAATAGGACAGTTTGCTTTCTTAGTTTTACACTGTTTTTAATGACTTGTAGGTCATGGTTTCATTTATATTTCCCACTCATCACTAAATATGAGGTGTTTTATAAACCTAATGCACCGTTATATTTCATAAAATAAGCATGACACTGTACATGGAAGTGATTTGTTGTCCTCACCCTCAGCGCAGCGTGGTCCACCCCAGCCCTCACAGCACGCCCTCACTGTCTTGTTCACCAGCTGGCTCTCCATCTCTGGGGGTCTGAAACCGACAGACACAACAAGTGAACATTCTCCTCCTTTTGTTGCACAAAGGCTTGACTATTGCCCACTATCCCATACTTTACAGGTAACAACATGTTACCCTTTAGTGCAAGGTACATAGATTCCTTGGTTGCACCTTCAGAAGTACAAAATTTACCCAAGCTGATCAGTGTTTTGAGAAATGTCTCACTTCTGTAAAGGCAGTAACTCCTGCACTGGATTCCTTGTCAAGTTATTTTACCAGGAGGGTGTAAATATGTGCAAACATTTGAGGATGGCTTTTTCATATGATCAATACTGCCACAATGCTTTTTAACTTTTAATGACCTGATAATGTCCTGAGTGGTTCTGTTTACAAGAAATTCTTCCTTGAATCTCAGAGACAGGCCAACACAGTGACAATAACTCAACTTTTTACTTACTTGTACAAGAAACAGGACGCCTTGGGACCCTGTTGTTTGTAGTACAGTGCGATGCCATCGTCACCCCCGTGCTTGACGCGCATCCTGTCCACGTCGAGCCTCCAGCCCTGGGTGTTGTACTGATACACCTCTGAACAGCTCACTTCAAGCTGCAGACGTGGAGACAGGACTCGCTCCACTCTCTCCTCCACCGTGTGTTCACACCAGTGTCTGGAGCACAATACACAGATTTAATGTCCTTTTTAATACTTCATTTTCAAGGGCGTTATTGTGCACAAAGGTAATTGCATAACGATTAATTCAAGGTCTGGATTTCTGTGGACAAGATGGAGATACTGCCCTCCAATGATCCCCATTATAAAACTCATACCAAGACAGCAACAAGCAAAGTTAGCATTTCTGAAGAGGCTCTTTATAAAAATAAATTAGAATTAGTATTAAAATTTCATCAGTAACCAGGTTCTTATGTTAACGTTACGGCACGCAACAGATTTATAAGTTGCTTACTGATACACAGAGACCAGCGCCAATGGAAGCACATAAATCTAATTCCTTTTTTCTATAGTGCATTTTTAATAGAATAATAGCAAGGAGCACTACAATATTATTTCACTTGTTGCATGCAACTGCTCAACACTTGCATGCACACCAGTCTATGACGACACAATAATGAATCTATTGTAGCTCAGACTAAACCCATAGCGCTATTAGCACCTTAACAACTTACCTTTAACATATATTCTAATATAAGTTTTGAACTTATCATATCTATTGTATTCAAGACCACCTGAGCCAAGACCAAGTCATGACCAAGACCAGAGTGTATTGAGACCAAGATTTTGAGGGGATGAGACCAAGTTAAGACCAAGACTGAGGCACGGCGAGTGCCACACTTATGATAAAATGTGGAATATGTGCGTAAACTTTAGGAACTGTAGATCCACATTACCATAAAAACAACCACAGAAAACAAATGAAGATTCCTCTTAATTTCCATTTTTTATTTTGCCACTTACTGTATATATGTGTGTATATTATTGAAAGGAATTGCAGAGGTGAATTTTATATGTGGGAATTTTCCTTTGTTTTCTGTAAGCAAAATATAGACACTAAGGAGCTGAAATCAACATGCACAGGCAATTTAGTGATAACCCCCCAGTTGTGGACTTGGCTGGTTTTGAAACAAAATCTTGAGAACAAAACCAGCCAAAGTAAAAATGCAGTCAAGTCCAAGACAAGACCGAGACCTTTAAAAAGTGGCCTTGAGATCAAGAATAATTTCAATTACTACAACACTGTTAAAACTGAGTTTCTCAGAGATTTAGAACACTTGTATTTAGAGTAGCATTATTGTCAATGGCCTTAACCAGTGTTACAGTGCTGTGTCAGTGGTGTGCACTGTGATTTCTACATTTGTTCTTTCTCACTTTCCTTTCCTCAATACCTCAGTATACTGTGTTGCCTACAACATGTGCTCCATCCTGCTCTGAATCATGCTCACCCTGCTCCCATCACTGTCTGCAGTCCAAGCAGAGTCAGTAGTAGTGTCTCCATGACTCTCTCCTGAATATTTGTGCCTAAAACTCCTGTAAAAGAAAAGTTTGGATTCAAGTTTTTTATACTCAATATTTGTCTCAATACATCTTGATATCAGTTTGAAATCATCAATGTTGCCATGAAGGGCCAAAAATTAAATTCTTCCTGACATTTAGCAGTAAATGTCAGGCAGGTTTACAGCCTCTTGTGTGGACTTTAACCAATCAGACGATTTATTATAATGCACTGGTTTCTATAATCCAAATCCTGATACAATTAATTCAAGGTGTACTTACTTTTGAAGTGCTTTTGGGAAATCATTTCCATAATAAGTCCTTAGCTTGTTAATCAATATTTAAGTTTATATGGGCTCTGTTTCCTTTTGTTCGGTCATTATTCTTCTTTGCTGTTCTGTCCAACAGAATGTGAAACACTCCTCGGTGATGCTTTGCCGTATAGGGGGAGCGGAGCCCCAGATGCAGGGTTTTAAATGTGGGGGGTGACTCAAGGGATGTACAGTAGCATCTGAACCCTTTGCCATTGGATATAAGTGGCAAGGTCACAGCTGGGATGGCAGGCATTGGTCACCGGACCTGTGACGGACACATCCACTGACCTCGCCCCGTCGAACATTACAGGACGCTGGAGGTGATGGCGGGGGTGGTGGTGCCTCAGCCCCAGAATAAAGAGATGTTTGTCAGAGCCTAATCCTGTAAAGAGAGGCGTTTCGGGAAGGATGATGAGGGCATTTATTCAATGAAGCGTGTCAACAGACACGGGACTGAAGGCTTTTAGACTCACCAATACCCAAAGTCTGACCTCCTGACCCTGGAGCGAGGAAGCTCAAACACAGCTGTCACCACAGTCCACCTTAGCCTGAGCCTGGAGAGGAGGAAGGAGAGGCTACGGTACTGATGTTACAAGGATTGGCTTTGTAAGCAAAACAGTGTGTCATAATTGACTTCCCAGCAAACTCTTTATTGCAGCCTTGGAGACATTGTGTGTCTTAATAGAGACATTAATGAGTTTTGTCACTTTGTTAGTTCACTGCTTCGTCACCATCTATAAGAAGAAGGGAAAGAGGAGTGTGGATTGAGACAGAGAGGGTGCAGGTTATATTAATCTTACATTCAGAGCATGCCGCTGAAAAATAAAGCCTGCTGTTCCTCTAATGGCCACTAGAGGCTGGCTCCAAGAGTAAGTCAATCCCCATAGACACAAGTGTTAAAGTGCCCCCCTTTATAGCAGAAATATACATGATTACAGCCTGGTATAGAAAATGGTTTTGGTCTCTATTGCTAATTTCAGCATTTTAGCACTCAACCATTGAAATTTAATCAGGGCTTAAAGTTATGCGTATTTAAGATGCTGCTTTAAATGACAGGCTGGCTGCGAGGCTACGAGTTAGATCCACCCTTCACTCGTCCACAGCTCCACCCTCTCATCCAAATCACTTCTGGCTCCCAAAAAACCCCAAGATGACAACAGCCAAAATGCTGGGTTGGTGTCGCACTAAACATAGAAAACAACTGAGGCTGGGAATCATTAGTTTGTAAGGTATTTAGTCATAGATCTGAGTACTGGATGAAATGAATGTTTGACCTGATGGTGGTGCTTGATGTAAAGTCAGGGGATTACCAAAGGATATCACAAGTCACCCTGTGGGATGTTTAAAAGTGTGTACCGCTGTCATGGTGATCCATTTGATAGGTGTGGAGACAGTTCCCCAAAAACTGGAAAATGGGAAGTTAGGGGATTACCAAAGTCAGTAGGATTCATCCTTTGGGGACCATGAATGCACACCGGCACTGCAGCAACTATCACACTACTGGCAGTACAAGTATGACAACAATAACAGCCAGTTATGAAAGACTTAACAGACACTTTTTCTTGATGAAGACTGCTCTCATTGCCAAACAATCCTCTATATAAGAAGAAAACATTTTTCATTTGAATGAAGATGAAGAAAAAACCCAAGACTTAAAGCTGTTTTATAACAAACTTTTATCTGCATCACCTCTCTCTCACTGTCACACAAACTTTGGTTTGTCCCTGGGCTTAATTAAATTTAAATTTGTGCAATTTATTCATGTTTTGCCCTGCATTGCAGTGACTATAACTTCTACCCTCTGTGTCATTTAATGTCAATAACTGTAATTAATAAGTAGTTTCTTCTCTTGACTCTTTATTGTAAATCTGTTTCCTTTTCTATTCATTATGTTTTACATTTTATTGCTCTGTAAAGCACTTTGAATTGCCCTGGTGTGTGAAATGTGCTATACAAATAAAGCTGCCTTGCCTTGGTGACCTGCCATCAGCTTAATTACATCTTTCACTTTGCTGTTTAAAATAATTTTTATGTCTTTCTATATTGCCTTGTGTTTTTTTAAATTCCTTTTACTGTATGTCTTACGTAAAGCAATCTGAGTTGCCTTGAAGGTGCAATACAAATAAACTCGCCTTGCCTTCTGTACCTATTTCATCATATTTACAACACGCTGTTGACCAATCAGCCTCCGTCACTGCAAAGTAGGTGGCTAAATATAAGCAGCAGTGCACTGAACGATTCTTTGATTGCTGAGGCAAGGGGACACGACTGATCAACCTTATTTTACGAACTGCTGAGAGCAAGTGGACGACTACAGGTGCAGTAGCTTTGTCTATTTCTTTGATCCAGATTCAGAGGTGCGAGGAAGGAAGCATGGGAAGTCATTCACATTAATAACATTATTACATAACTGCTATTGCGTAAGCATATTATACAATCTAATTAATTCTGCAGAATGTGATGAACTGCATTGAGACCTTGATTGGAATTTTGAAGCTGAATGCAGTTTATCTCATAAGTGTGCAGCATAAAATAGTGCGGGAAGATAAACCGGGGGCAGTGGGAGGAACACTGTTGACTGCGAGTGTCAGAGGCTGATACATAGTGTATGTGCTCCTTTGGAGACGTAGAGGAGAGACTGATATGATTAAAGCAAATAGAGTTAAGGGATCGAGCAAGAAATGCTTATCCGGCTGTGAGGAAGAAAGAAAGATGAGTCAGGTGTGTCCTTGGAATTCTGCAGGAGAGATGTTACTTGAGGTTGTGATGCTTTAGGCTTTAAAATAGTCTGCGTTTGAATTCACTCAGCATATCCGGTTTTTCCCCCTCATTCACTAAATTCATGCTGGATATTCTTTTCTCATTGTCTTACAGCCATGAGGCTTCTCTGTCCACTGCTGCTGGTCTGCTTGGCTGGTTGTAGTGCGTCTAGATCAAGAGACTGGGCCCATCATGGTGCCCCCATGTTTGCCGACCTCACAGCACGTGAGATGAAAGCTGTCCGCGCCTACCTGCACGGTATTCCGGAAATGGAGCTCACCGATGCTCGTAACAATACTCTGAAGAAGAACAGCATCATCCTGATGGAACTTCATGTGCCAAGGAAGCATGAAGCCCTGAGAGCTCTGGACCGTGGGCAGGCCAGACCCCCTCGTCAAGCTCGTGTGATCATCCAGTTTGGAAACCAGACCACTCCCAACATCACTGAATACATCGTCAGCCCTTTGCCATCCCCAAAGTCCCACAAAGTCAAGACGTTCAAGGGGGATAGGCCTATCCACTTCTACTCGAGGCCCGTTACTGCTGCTGAGTATCACCATATTAGCGAGATCCTCGGGAAGATAACAGATAAAGCTCACAAGCTTCTGTTTGAAAGCACAGGAGGGTTTTCCTTTACTAACTGCTCTGACCGCTGCCTGACATTCTCAGATGTAGGTCCCCGTGGGTTGGGTCCAGGTGAAAGGAGAACCTGGATCATATTGCAGAAGTTTGTGGAGGGTTATTTCATTCACCCAGTTGGGTTTGAGGTACTGCTCAACCACCAGGACCTGGATCCAGAAAAGTGGACCGTTGAGAAGGTCTGGTACAACAGCATGTACTTTGACAGTGTTGAGGAACTGGTTGAAAAATATGAATCAGGAGATGTGGAGAAGATCAAACTGCCTGATCATGATGATAATGACTTCTACTCTACCTACATCCCCCGGGGTCACACCAACACACCCACTAATATCCATGGGCCAAAGCTTGTCGAGCCTCAGGGGCCTCGATATCACGTTGACCGCAACTTTGTTGAATATGCCGGATGGTCTTTTGCCTACAGAGTCCGCTCAACAGCTGGACTTCAAGTCTTTGACCTGCGTTTTAATGGGGAAAGGATTGCCTATGAGATCGGCCTCCAAGAAGCAATTGCGTTCTATGCTGGTGATACTCCCGCAGCTATGCAAACCAAGTACATAGATGCTGGCTGGGCAATGGGGAGCTCAACCTACGAGTTGGCACCTGGAATCGACTGTCCAGAATTAGCCACCTTTGTTGACCTTTACCACTACTTTGACACAGACAAACCTTTGCACCACAAAAATGCACTCTGTATTTTTGAGATGACCACTGCTATGCCTTTGAGAAGGCATTTCAACTCCAACTTCCAGGGGGGATACAACTTCTACGCAGGGCTGGAAAACCATGTTCTGGTGTTGCGGACAGTCTCGACGGTTTACAACTACGATTACATATGGGACTTCCTCTTCTACCAGAATGGGGTGGCAGAGGTAAAGGTCAGCGCTACCGGATACATCCACTCCACTTTCTTTACACCTAACGGACTTCACTATGGTAACAAGGTGTACAACTATGTGCTGGGTAACATGCACACACACCTCATCCATTACAAAGTGGACCTGGATATTGCTGGTGAGTATTACGGTACAATTAGCAAGTTTTTAGATCGATTTTTAAGCTGTAACTCCTTGTTGACCATTGACCGTCGACACTACCAAGTGTCTTGCAAATTACCGCCATATTGGAGGATTCTGCACCTCACAATTTATGTCAGATGTATCAATGCCTTTATGTACCAAGGTGGAGAGTAAGGGTGTAACGAATCAGACTCACATAGGAGCCAGGAGTTTACATCCTGATATGCCCTATAATAACAAGTATGACCCCACTGTGGTGTTTAAAGAACAGTGGTGACTTATTATTGTCCTAAAAACAATCTCAACACAATCTCAATGTGTTTATTGTGTTTATCTTGAAGCTGTGAAGGCTGTAAAATAAGGTGAGAGAAGGGGCAAGCAGAGACTTAACTTTCAGTCTTTTATTGATGCCAATCCAGATAACATGGTCTTGACTTTACCCTGTCATAAAGACAGTCTTGGTCAGCCGATCAAGTTTGTAAGATTGTTTTAAAATGTGTGAAGTAAATATACTGTACAGTGACTGAGCAGATTGCTTAAACCTCGACATCTAACTTCTGCTGTAAACTCTTTGCCTTCACTCTGACACAGGTCGCGAGAACAGCTTTGAGACAATTGATCTGAAATTCGTCAACTTCACAAATCCCTGGAGCCCGAAGCATTTCGTCGTCCAGTCCAAACTTGAGAAGACACTGCATGAGACCGAGCGATCTGCTGCTTTCCGCTTCGGCAAAAAGTTCCCCCGCTATGCACACTTTTACAACCCCAATGAGAAAAATAAATGGGGACACCAGAGGGGTTACCGTATTCAGTTTAACTCACATGCCGACAGCGTTCTGCCAAGAGGCTGGAAAGAGGAAAATGGCGTCACCTGGTCGAGGTAATAAAATATTTTCTCTTATGTTGCCTTAAAAAAATATATGATATAGGGTAAAACATTTAAACCCAATATGCCATGTTTTTATGGTTGCCACCATTCCAAATGTCGTTTCTATCATCTTGTACACATTTACCCCAAATTTGTTCACAGTTCCCCCTCGGAAAGGGCTGTCTGCGGCTTTGGTGTTGTAAATCTGTATGAATTCTTTATCTGTAAGCTGTCAGAATGACAGGTGATTGCATGGTGGACTGTCTCTCTGCAGGTATCCTCTGGCTGTGACTCGTCATAAAGATAGTGAAGCCAGCAGCAGCAGCATTTACACCCAGAATAACCCATGGGATCCTACTGTGTCCTTTGAGGACTACATCCGCAACAATGAAGACATAGTCAACCAGGTACACAAGAGTAACATCAATACCTTTGTAATGAATAAACAAAATTGTTTTCTAAAATGTTGAACTACTCCTCTGAAAAATCCAACACACCTCATTTCAAATTTCAAACACAGGAGTCCCCATAAGTACAGATTATTTGAAAACCAGTGAGAAAAAGTTTATCGAGAACCTTATTGTATCAAACAATATCATCCTGTGGTCACCACCTTGTACAGTAACAGTTCAGTTACAATTCTGTTATGCGGTTTTTGAGATTTGGGGGGTTAGTGATGATTAAAGCAAGACAACATACTCAGTCCCCTTTTTACTGGTGCAAGGCGTCACAATTCACTAATGGACAGAGTCCTTTGTGATGTTTCACATGGATTCTTACAAATGTGGTTTACATTTCGGGGGTGGGGGTGTTTTTCTGGGAGGTTACGTCATTGGTCTTAATTTGCTTTTCCTAAAAGAATCTGTTCCTCAGCTCTGCTCACTCTCCGTCATGGTGACTCACCAATGCTGACATTTTCTTTCTGTTTACACTCTTAAGTAGATAAAAACCACTTAATGTGTCCCATTCTGAAAATTCTAATGTAATGTTTGCCCTCCTGTGTGCAGGACCTGGTCGCCTGGGTGACAGTGGGCTTCCTCCATGTGCCTCACTCAGAAGACATCCCCAACACGGCAACACCCGGCAACTCAGTAGGCTTCATCCTCCGACCCTTCAACTTTTATGACGAAGACCCTTCGTTGGCGTCCAGAAGCACCATCATTGTCCGGCCGGGACCGGACGGCAAGCCCAAGGTCCAGAGATGGACACCTGAGGTCATAGGTCACTGTGTGACAGACAAGCCATTCCAATACAATGGCACTTACGCAGGAGTCTAGATGTGTGTTTGGGGTTTTTCTAAAAACTATTTTTGCTCAAATATCATATCAAGTAAATTACATGAGTATGTCAAATTAATACGAATCACTTGTAGTACATATGGTCAGATGTTATGTCTTACAATCTGAAAATGTTCTTTTTTTTTTTGCAAAATTTAAATTTCTGAAAGAAACTGAATCCATGTAATTATTAAAAAACGTGAAATAAAGTAAGAAAACTGACATTGTGTGATTTTTTTATTTTTTATTTTTATAAACGAGCCCTTTGCAGTTGGTCACATATAGTCAATATTAATTAATGAATTAACTCCACACATTGCCCTTACTTTCAGAAAAGCATAAATCACATGCATGTCTCCATCTCGCCTGCTGTGTCGAACAAAAAAATTATGGATTCATAACCCAATTTCAGGGGCGTAAATATAGATAGTGCAGACAGTGAGGTCGCACAGGGGCCTGTGAGAGTGATTGCCACCTTAGAAATGTGGCTACGTTCAAAGAAGAACTCAAAAAGGTGCATTTGCTATATATGCCCTTGAAGAAGACAAACACATCCGTGTCATGTTTGTTTGTAAAATAGCCAGTAGCATCTGTAACAGAATTATTCAACATAAACTATTAAAGAATTAAATTAAATGAACAGTTTCTTATTTTGTTGTGTTTTTTGTGTCACATACAGATTCAATGATGATTGCTGGGTAATATATATGTTGATGTTGCCCACTATTGAGTCTCTTTTTGATTATGTAACAACACAATATGTTCACAATAGCGTGCACTAGAGCCCATTGTAACGACCTAATGCCACTGCCCATATCATACAGCTGTAAAGTTAAACTTATATGTTAAAGTTATTGGACCACCACACGAAATCCAACCACACATGTAACCTGGGAAGGAGAAGCAGTGTGGGGATGCTGGTGGTGGTGGAGGGGGCCTGAGAGCTTACCTAATCCCATGTTGGGTCTCCATGGCTGAGGTTTAGCAGCAGTGAGCATCCAGGATGCAGGATGCTCTGTATCCGCCCTGCTTGTGGTAAACTGCTGTTCCTCAGCACGCTCTGCTCAGCCCCACGGTGGGAATGTTTTTCCTGGATAGACAACAGGCCTTACAGAGCAAACAGCCTGATTCCGGATCCTTCCCTGCAAACAGTGCAGGATACCACCTGGCTGCCTCATCACCCCTGGAAACCTCACGTTACATACAAGGTACAGAATATCAATAACAGCACATGTAGCTGCCTTTGTGTACACATTCCTTACACAGCGATGTCACCTTGCAGTGTTCAACCAGAGATTTAAGGAAGTGCCACATAAATCAACATGTTTTCATCATATTGTACTTTTTGTTATTAAAACTTCCTGTATTAAACACAGATTTATAACCACGTGTTGGCAAACTAAATATAACCGCCGAAAAGCAGGTTTTGCGGTGGCAAAGTCAGTTTGTTTGACGGGTAAATAATGACTGTTTTTGAGAGGGAGAAAAGGAATCCAGCAGGATTTTCACAGTCTCAAAACCTTTTATAAGTGTGTGCTGATGTTTTACAGTGTGCATGGTAAAAGAGGGATAGTATGAGAGCTATGCACGCATGAGCGAACGGGGACAAAAAAACAATGTGAATTGGATAACAAGCATTCCTATAGCTCTTCCCATGGTGATGACGGGCTTGACGTCACAACAGACAAACTATAGGAACACTTGGTTTATCCATCCAAAACTGGCATGTGTTAGTTTTACATATACAAAAAAAAATCCGTGCAGTTTAACCATTTCCTTGTCATCTTTCTGCAACTTTCTGGGCAGTGTGACATTCATAAGGACAAACTGTTTTACATACACAAATCTAAAAATGAATACTGACAGCACAATGACAAAAAATGTCTCCACACACGTTCAGCAAGACAGCTGAACACAAATTATAGCATCACAATAAAAAATAAAGAGGCAAGACTTAGAGGTAATCTGTCAAAGATGACAAACAATATTTTGATATGTCTACAATACTATAATAAATGTTTCTAGTGGAGCTTGTATAAGATGGGAGAGTATTATTGGGCCTGAATAAAAGGTCTGTGAACTTACATAATGATGTGTTGCCATCTAGTGGTTCCTTGAAGAATTGCATCACATGATGCCGACTATCCAACAGCCCAGTTGATGTGTCATAAATGTACTGAAGTATTCTTATTATTTTTCAAACTAAAATGAGTGTGCAAATATGTTTCAGCAATGATGCTTATTTTGTGCAAATACATAACACTTAAGTGAACATTTTAAGGAAACTTTGAAGAGAAGACTTAATTCGAGGGAACCTTACCTAGGACTTAAAGGAAAATCTTAACATGAGGTGTCCAACCATCCTTCTGTCCTCCCTTTGCTCTCATCATCCGTCTGTTATCATCAATAGATGATTGAAACCCATTCATTTAAGCCTTTGTGTGAATCCCAGTGTGACTCAGGTATGGAAATGTCACGTATGTTTGAATGATCCGATATTTCAACTCAACATCCTGTTTGAGATCCTCTTAAGTCCCAGCTATGAACATCATGCGATAATGACTCAGAAAAACAGCAGTGGTGTAAAATAGAAAGCTTTGACAGTAAACACATTTGTACTGAGGGAATTTATTACTGGACCAGATGTCCGGCAGCTGAGGCAAGCTTGAGCCTTCACTTCCTGCCTTCTGCATCGCACTGTCAGTATATCACACAGAGCTTCTCCCATTATGTCAGGACACTGAGCTGAATGTTAATAACACTCTGACTCTACATCCAGCACTTTATAATCTGACATAATCCCTGATTATTATATCAGATAATAAGTTTAGCTATTTGTTAAAGCTGTGCTAATCAACGGCTGTGTGCGAAATCATTCACTACTCACTATATAGCCATTTCGTAGTGCTGTCCAAATGTATAGTGGGAATTATTATACCCTATGCACCTTAGTCCTAGCCCCCATGACACCTTACTTTTGGCATTCATTTTTTATACGATGTAAAGGAAGTACAGTAAATCAGTAACACATTCTCAGCCCTAATAGATATTTCAAGGTATGTTGCTGGGTTTGTTTTCTAATGTAGGTTGAGAACGAAGTCAGACAGGGAGAGACAGAGATACCATGTGCTGACGTTGAGTGATGGACTTGTCAGTCTACGTGTCATTCTCTTCTGCAAATTATGATTTCATACTTTTTTGCTATGTCTCGTGAAACTCTTGTGGTTTTATTTCTCATATGAATGGTACCTTTGGCAACAGGAACAATGTCACATGTTCAACACACAGTTGCTGAAGACAAAAACTTAGCAGGTGCCAGAGCTCCGCAAACACATTTTAGAAGATGCTAAGTTAACATTAGCTAAATATTTGTTAAAAAATAAATCAGTATTTGCTAAACTGAAGTCAAATTACTTTTCAAAATGAACCGTTTCTTTGCCATGTAATAAACTGCTAATTTAATGTGAAGTGATCGGTTCACAAAGAGATAAAAATACATCGGCAACTGATCTTTTCAAGTGCATCACAGTTACTGTACAGAGTAGGGCTAATAAGGCTAGCTAACGTTAGCAAGCTGGGTCACAGCCAGCTCTGATTTGTGCTGTAATGGTGTAATGCATATTGTTATATCTTAAATGCACAAGTTATTCCATGAGTGTTTTTTCATATTACAAATGAGCTCATATACTTGCTTTAGTGAGCAAGGAGTAGTGAATGAGTGAATGATTTCAGACACTGTCTATATGTTTCCATCCAAAAGTGATTTGAATCAATGGGAAATGCCCTTTAAAAGAAATACGCATCGTGTGGATATCACCATGGAGAGAGGTGCGCTATGTCAGACTTAATTCGAACATAACTGTTTCCATCCCCCATTTAGTGAATCAACATTTTTTTCAATCAACCAAAACCCTAAAGCTAAAGTGAACACATTTTAGTTTGTGCGAATCAGGGGATTTTAATTCGAATTCTGGTGTTTCCATCATACCCTAACCCTAATTTCCTGATGCGATACTTCTAGATGTGCATCTAAACAGGCTGACGGAAACATGTTTGTCTCTTTGCTCGCTAAACTGGATTTGACTGATACTAAAGTTAACGTCAGGATCTTGCATTTGCTCAGCCTCTCTGAAAGCTGAACAAAACTGTTTTAAAAGAAATATAAAATATAAAGCTTTATTTTTATTCATTTATTTATATATTATTTTAAACCAACTGGTTGTCAGATATAAACATTTATGTTGCTACATGACCCCGTGGTATTTTTACCACAGTTGCAACCTAGTAAGTGAAACAAATGTGTTTTTCTAGCCATTTTATTATATATATTTTTTTATAATTGTTTAATATCTTAGCACCTCATTTCCACTTACGTGTGTACAGAGATGAATCTTGAAGTCCTTTCTATCCTGGGGGAATCTCCGTAACATCCGATGTGCCTGCAAAACTCCTATCCTCCGTAATATTTCAGTCCAGGATTTGCCTTGGGTACGTGCAAAAAATTAACTTTTGTAGTGGATTTCGGAGAGACAGTATGAGAGTGTGCTAGCTTATCTAACAGCCTATTTATCTTTAATTCAGCTGCCTGTTGATCGTCAAATGAGTTTGTCTGATTTAAAATAACTTGTTTATCTAGTTTGAACACAATGTAAATCTGAGTAACGTTATTCTGTTAAAATATGGTTATACACGAAACTGTCTTCATCAGTTTAATATGAAATACTTTCAGATTTATAAGTTTGATAAATACAGTCGGTAAAATAACTGATTCATGAGCAACACAGCTGTATTTATACATTTTAGTGAAAAGTTATAAGGCATAAATTAGCTAAAAACCGTTTAGCTAATGTAGGATGCTAGAGTGCAGGCGTATGACTCATTCAGCTATGTCTTTTTAATTGAATATTTCACAAAACATGCTACATACCTTTCAGGCCAACATCTCCATTTATTTGCTACCATGCAATATTCATCCTGTTATGTTCCCGGTACTGTTTAAAGTGCATATTCCAAACTACTCAGTGGCGAAAAACTGACTAAATTATCCTCTCCCCATGGCTACATGTAGTTTCTATCAGGTTTCTATCCATCTGTATAGAAATGTTCTTCCTTGTGTTAGAAACTGAAGGCATTATCTGTATATTTACAGTTCTATGGACACCAGTCGCATATGTAAACAGGAACAGGGTGTTAAAGTCAGTGGCCCTCCATCAAATACTGACACACTGAGACAATTGGTAAACGTAAGCTGTGTCAGCATGGATGGGTCAAACAAAGTCTGGATTTTCACCTGCTTCAGAACCTGCTTTACTTGTGTGGTGATGTGTCCGTGTCACTCTGCAGGTAGGCTACACCTCTAAAACAGTAGTCGGTGGCGGAGGTTTCTGTGAAGTGCTGTAAAGTTTAGTTGATTCAAAACACACATTAAACACACATTAAACATGGCTTAATAGAGACAATTTCAAACACAAGTACACAAATCAGCTTCACTATAACTCGCAGCATTCACAGACAAACACTTGTCTTTATCTGGACACATTTTCCCCACAAATACAACATGCTAATGTTATTAGCACAAGCCTATGGCATTTTACATTGTATACATTAGCCTAGCAGCTAGCGGACATTTCTTTAACTCATATGAATGGTCAGCTCACAAAAATAGACAGGAGGTCTGTGTCGCTGCAATGTGTAATTACATTTCTAGGGAGGTGCATGTCAGGCTACGGCGTAGGGTATGCCATAGCACAGTGACATTATACATCGTATATATTCATACATTAAGTTATCATGAGTCATGAATTACTAAAACACTACTTAAGTATGTGATTTGTATCCTGATTCCAAAATGTTAGTGGACACTGTAACCAGTTGTCAGGATTTCATGCCAGCCCCCTCACTTAGCTGTATTCATTTAGCAAGCAGGACCGCAGACGTGAGATTAGCTGAACATATCATAATAATAAGCCCACTCCTCACCCAGCAAGTATGTGTGCAAATGCATGTGTGTGTGCGTGTGCAGGCATCTGTAGCTGGAGGGGTGCATGATGGTGTGTGTCCCTGCTGGTATGCCAACCATCCCATTCCTCTTTGTCAACTTCTCAAAATAACCCCCACCCGAGCGGCAGCTGAGACAAAACTTCAGACCGACAGACAGACTCCACAACACAGTGAAACAGGAGAGGGACGGACAGAGGCAGAGAGAAAGAGACAGGGATTACAGGGCAATGAGATGAGAGAGAAATTTGAATCCCCTAACACATCTCCACGGAGGATATTAACTGGTCTTATATCATGTGCTAACAGAGCTAAATACCAGGATAAACAGCCACTGACTACTGCGAGTTAATTTGGGGATCTGAAATGTGCAGATATAAATGTAGCTATGCTGGTTTCTGGAGAACACACTCAATATTCAAAGTGTAAAAAAGCAAAAGGAGGCAGAATATTTTCTTCTTCTGACAGCCCAGAATAGTTTGTTTTTTGTTTAAGTAGATGAGGTTGTGTACAAGTCACTGAAATAGGTATGCTGGTGTCACTGCTGTGAATGTGCGAGTGAGTCATCAATCATTCCACAAAGCAGATGTAACATGTATCCGGTCATCCCCGGCTGCTGGCTGCTGTAGAGGGAAAGGGGGCACAAGGGAGGACAAGAGGGCACCGGGAGGGCACGTTCCAGTTTAATTTGGAAACACAGAGGTTTGCGTAATTCCAAACCCATGTCCCAGCACGCCCATTAAGGCTCAGTAAACGGTTGTTTAAATCAACCTCCAGTTTCCTTCACAGTACCTCTCTCTTGAGCACAAGGATCATACAGTTTTCAGCAGACTAGAGCTGGATTTATTTCTATACTGTAGACAGGTTGATCTATATCCCCAGAGACCGACTCATTTGTACAGCACGGCCCTGTCCTCTTCAATCTGCCCTCTGTTACAGGCCCCACGTCAAATCCATCAGGCGCTACTATAGTGCCGTCAGATGCAGGCAGATACTCCTCCTGGTTACCTAGGGGTACCATGAAGGTTGTGGCAGCCACATGCTCTCAGCTGCACCTTGGTTAAAACATCATTGCTGTGCCTTTGATGCATATTTTTAATTTAACACTCAGCTCCAAACAAAAATACCAATCAGAAAAAGACATTATAACCAGGGTGCACGATGATGGCAGGATGAACCCATGACGAACACAGAAGGCATGCAGATGGATGCAGAAGATTCGCAGGCAGACTGAGGGAAACACACAGGTATATATACAGGGACTGGCTGACAACAAGGGTGTCACAGACAAGACTAATACAAAACAGGTGTAAAGGGAAGACTCTGGGAACAGGGTCTTTCCTAACAAGACGTGTGGCAGAAAACAAGTGGGAAAACACACAAAGACAGGAAGTAAAACCAGACATGACACATGAGGAGAGAGTCTACAAAATGAAACAGGAAGCAGATAAAACATGAATGAATAACATGAAACAAGGAACACAAACAGAAAACTCAGAAACAAAGTCCACAAGATAAGAGAATGTGAAACCAAAACCCAGGATCATGACGATGGCAAGCTCAAGTGTGTGCCGCACAGGGATGTCAAGTGATGGACATCCATTTCCCAGAGGCGGACCACTGTGAAGTTGATCTGCGAAACTGTTCAGACACTGACGAACAATGTTTTGGCAAACTATGAGGCACTGTGAGCGTGTTGGGTTAGACTCATACTTCCTCATCTCATCTGCTATCACTCACACTAACTCAAAATCATCAAACCATCCTAGATGTCTGACCATGACTTCCTCATGTGGGAGGAGGTCTGGCGGTCTTCAGTTCCACAAGATTCCAAGCAGGAAAGCGAGGGTGTGCTGGATGGACTGGACAATGTTGCAGAGTTGCTGCTAAACCCGGTGTTGGGTAAAGGCAGGACTTCAAGGTGACTGTCTCTGTCTCTAAACTTGACAAAACTATCACAAAGGCCATACAGCTTTAAAAATATCAATGCATGAGTATACTGTATAATGAAATTGTGATGCCCGGAAAGTAAGCAGCTTACCCCTTTTGAATCTTTCGAGCAGTTTTGGCAATTATTGACAAGGCTGCCATGAATCTCTGTCATGAGACAGAGCGAGTTTCATTCCATGCACGAACATTCAGAGCTCCTAACGTAGCCTGAAAATTTAGTAAGGAGTCCTAGCTTGGGAGTGATTTAGGAAAGTTCTCAGAGCAGCTCTGAACAAGGAAGGGACAGAAACTTGTATCTTAGTGAGGAGGTGTGGTCGACCCCGTTGCTAGGTGTGACATATTCTTTTAACAGATGTGATTGGTTGTCACAAATGTGCCCTTTGTGAGCCTGCAAGGTGTGGACACCCAGTGGAAATTTAAGGAACTGCATCACAATATGAGACTGTGAAAGTGTTGCTATTGTTAGTGTGATCACTCAGATCCAAGTCATCGCTGCTGCACTGTTGCATTTTCACGCTTGACAAATATCTTAGTGTTGTGATCACATTAATTTCTGGTGTTGTAGCGTTAGGTGGAAACTGTGTGCATTTCCCTAATGTCTCATTAGGTATTATCCCTGCAGGATCTAATCTGAAGTGTTTTATTATTTCACTCTCATTCAGCGGTTGGAGAATATCTCTCCCACCATTTTGACTTTGTGCCATTTTCTCCTCTGATTAAGAAACTCTTCAGCCTCTTAAAAGTCCTTTTCCCGACTCATCTTTGGAGCTCTTTTAAGGGCTAAGATGCTTCATGAATAACTTTTATCTTTACCAGAACCTAGTCTTAACTTTAAGGGGAAATTCTAAGAAACGTCATAATTCTGTCATAATTTCGTCACGTGGAGCGACTCATAGTACGAGGAAGCTTTGTGAATACGGCCCCTGGTTCAGTCTGTCTGGAGTCAGACTCACCCAGCTGTGATTCACCTGCTCACAAAGTACACACGGTTACTGTCACACACAATGCGACTGTTTGACACAAGTCCAGATGTAAAGTGTACTCATATTCCCTGCGTCTCTCTGCACGCATGCGCGCACACACACACACACACACACACACACACACATCTGTCCCTTATGAACAGAGCAGCTCGTGGGATCTCGTTACAAACAGCGTGCCATCTGCACGCAGACAAAAACAAGTCCCTTTAACGTCTCCTACCTCCTCTGTAATCACTACCTCTCAGCTCCAGCATGTCGTCCCCTGTGGTCTGTGCTTTTAGCCAAACAACCTTTGATTCACAATCATGACTGTTATACACATTATGTTGTGCAGCGTATATTCAAAGTGATGGTTTTGCATTTTACAGTGCATTTGAAAGGGAATATAAATCAATTATTTATCCAGTTATTTGAAGTTAAATCCGAGAGAAACACGCTTTATATCAGTGATCATAATATTCCATGTACAGTGAAAAGGCTTCTCCAAAATGTCCAGCTTTGTTTTGTTCTTTTTGATAATATCATATATTGATAATCTCACCTGAGAAGCTGGAATCATTTATTTCACTGACCATTTCTCCTTCTCTCTTGACTGAGACAGTGATTGAGTTATTAAACTAGCGTCCAGTTGTTTCTCTGCAGATCGTTAAATCAACACATTGTTTCAGCTCTACATATGTATAAACAGTTTACTGAGAAATTCTTCACTCTGTGCCCACTTATTCTATTTTCTACAGGAGTTTTCAGCTGCATCTTGTGGACTTCATCAGTAAAGTTTGCTCAGTTGTCAAGAAGAGATAGGAAGAAATATTAGGTGTTTGGAGATGCCCTCCAAACACATGTAGGTGTGGCAGCTGGGCCTCTGCTCCTCACAGCATCTCTGCGCACTCTTACATCATGCTCCCCTCTGAGATTTGTTCAGACTACAGAGCCCGGGATGTGCCGCCGACGACCCACCACTGTCTGTTGTGACAGGCAGAGCACAATGACACAGCAGTGGGGGACCCATTTCAGAATAAAAGCTTCCTTTCATGCTCTAGCGCTGACCCACATACTACACCCTGGGCACGCATCATTGGCTCCAGTAATTTCACCAACACAGCTGAAACATTTTAAAGTAAATCACCGTGATTACTGCCACGAAGAAACGTCATCAAGGAGCACTGGGTGTAACTGCATGCCCACTTTGGGTTTAGAAATCTGGAGGAAAGCAGTAAAGAAGTGAGCAGGTTGTACCCTAATTTATGAGGCTGTTTTGAGAATTTAAAGAGGGAATACAGGCAATTTTGAGAGTAGGCTCGGCTTACAGTTACAAAACAAAAATACAAAATTGGTATCAATGCAATCAAGTTACAGATAATTACAATAAATAGGATTACACAGTCAACCGTGTCACAATCTTAACTTCTTCCTCTTGACATTAAAAACCAAAAGCTGAGTCAAGAGAGCTAAATGTAGCTCACTTGACAACATCTTCACCTCTGCAGACAGTTTGTTCACTTCCCTCCCAGAGGACGTATCTATGACAACAGTAGAGAGGGATGAGAGGAGATGTTTGTAGGCTGATGATCAATCTATAATCTCTCATGAGTTAAAACTAATGATGTTAAATGCAGTCAACTGTACAGACCTGCTCCTGTCACTCTATTTGACAGAGAAATGTGAAATTGACACAAATCGGATTAATAATCAAACAGGACTTAAGTGATTTTTTTTTTAAATCAATGGTTGTTTTCATAGCTGATGTGGTTAAGTAAATTTAAAATTTAAAATATATTATTTCATTAGACTAAAATGAAAGGGGTCTGTTTGTCCTTTAATTTTCTCGACAATCATTCGTCTGATCAACTTAATTCATTTATGATTGTTAATATAATATAATGTGTCATGGGGAAAAGTACAGACAGAACAAACGTCACATTTTCTTTACAGTATTAGATCTCCATTTTATTGAAGGCAGACATGAGGCTGGCACAAAGATGAAGGCTGACATTTGTCACCCCTAACACTTGCAGCTGTTGCTGTGCGGTAAAGGCCACATCTGTTCGCACCCAGCTTAAAAAAAAGTAATCTGCATTTCATTTTCTCCGGTCTGCAAGTCAGCCTGACCTGAGGTGACGAGTTTAGCTGCGGATAAGTAAAACAACATGGACGTTAGGGAGGGGGGGATCACCCTGAGTGTGATGCATCCACCCTTCACACGTTCATCCAGTCAGAATGAAAAAGGGAAAAATGTATACAGGAAGAATTACACACACAAACAAAAGGCACCGACCTTCATCTGTAATGAGCTTTGTGTGGTCAAGCACTTTCCGTTGACTCATCTGTCATTTTTATCAGGAACTGAACTGACTTTACAGCAATACAGTCACCCCACCACTCCACCCCCAACTTCCCCTCCCAACCCTTCGGTCATCCAACTGTCCTGCCAGCTGTCTATTTTAGATGTCCACGTAACACCCTTCAAGCAATTACCGTCTGAGTGGTCTCCTGGAGTTCAACCACAATATTCTCTCCTGGGGGGTTTGGGAAAACTTAAAAGGAAATGGCAGACTATTTCACATGGTCAATGTGCAAGCTGAGATGCTAAGTCTGTTAGACAGAGCATACACTTAACAGTCAGGGGGAGGTTTAACATCAGGAGGGCACGTTTGTAAAACGAGTAAATATGTGTCAAGACTTAAAGTTTAAAATCAAGGTTAAGGTACAATTCACATTTGAATGCAATGAGATACATCTGCCCTGGCATTAAAATTGAATAAGAGTAAATAAAATACAACCAAATCTTACAACATTTAAAAACATTTAAAAAGCCACGTGTGCCCTTTGAGGCCTACGACACCGTCAGGTATTTAAAGTGCTTGCTGATCGGTAATCTTTGAGGTAGCTGGTTCGAGCTCTGATGCTTCATAGGTGTTTACTCAAGCTGGTCTCACTCCGAAGACGTTGAAATCTAGCACTTGGTTCCGGCGTCAGGCACCGACAAAATAGCCGTCCTTTCACTTTGACATGATATGTGGTCGGTCATTGTTGAAGCTTAACGGCACCTGTGGCATCAGGGGGAAACGCGGTGGGACAACAACTAAGGTTAAAGGGATAGTGCACTCAAAAATGAAAATTCAGCCATTATCTACTCACCCATATGCCGACGTGAGCGCGGAGTACAGAGAAGCAGTCAGAGCTACAGGCTACAGTGAAGCTAAAAACAGAGTTCATATGACGTTTATCGAAACAACTTTTTAATGTCGGGGCTTCAGGACACTTGGATCACTATGGATGAGCATGTTGGAGATATTTTGTGGTTTCAATTTTGTGTTCTTGGACGTTAGTCTGGGGCACCGTCTGCCATTAGGTGTGCTAGCCGCTCCCCCCGCCGATCTCCGCAAGGGATGTGAGGACTCTAAAACTTCACCTGAGCCTCCATCGGCATATGGGTGAGTAGATAAGGGCTGAATTTTCATTTTTGGGTGCATTATCAAGGGTGGCAGAAGTCCGAGTAGGGCAGGCAGGAGAGGTGGTGAATGGATCCAACAGCCACTGACTTTTACATGGGAGGCTGGTGTTTGCTTCCCGAAAGATTGTAAAGCCAAATCCTTGTTTTCTAAACCCAATCGTGTGCGTGTGTTGTTGAAGGCAAGTGGTGTGGTGTTGTACCAACATAGTGCGCTTATTTTGGAAGAGACCATATGCAAACTGTACATTTCCTGTGAAAACCAAAGTGTATTTTGAAAACTGCATGTAACAGGCTGAAGCTGACACAGCGTCCCAGAACGTCAATAACCAACGCACCAAGGGTACCTTGGACGTCATATCTCTGCGTGGAAAGTCCACGACCAAACGTCAATGAGACAAGGCTGGAGTGAGAATGTGTTGGTTTACCCAAGGGAAGGTACGCTAAGAGGTGACGTGCTAGGTGACCAGTGTCCTACATAACGCCAAGGGCTTTCCTTCAATGTCCTGAATCTGTGGCAGTTTTACTGTGCTCCTCAGGTTGCCATACCACTCCAGTATGCTACCAGTAAGAACGCTATCTATGGGTTTTTAGTGGGTATCTTATATGTCTTAAGGCAAAGCAGAAGGACTGGTCTTTGCTGTGCCTTCTTCATGACACACTTGGTGTGTAGAGACCAGGAGAGGGAGTCTGAGATCTGAATGCCTAAGAATGTGATGTTATTCACAATTTCAATAGATATGTTGTTGAGGTAAACTGGTGGCTGAATAGTTTTGGACTTCCTTAAATTAACAATGATCTTCTTTGTTTTCTCAGCATTTAAGAAGAGGTTATTGTCTCGACACCATATAGATGGGTGCTTCACCTCCTCCGCGTAGGCATCCTCATTGTTGTCATTTATCATTCCAGTCACTGTGGTGTCATCTGCGGATTTCATAGTTCTGTTACTGTGATATTTGGCGACACAGTCATATGTGAACAGAATGTAAAGTAAGGGGCTGAGGCCCAGGGGCCAGCTGCACAAAGCAACTTAAGTTTGCTCCTTAAGTATGACACTTAAGGTTTAGTTTTTCCTTAGCTGAGGAAATTACTTAAGGATGTTGCACCAAATCTCTTAAAAGGTTTCCTTAGTCAAGGAAAGACATTAAGGCATTTGCTGTACTGAAAGAGATTTTACAGCAATTCTACTGTTTCCATAGAAACTGTTTGTTTGCTTGAACGTGTGCTTGTGATAGCCTCGGCTACCTGTTGTTGCACCTAAGTATCCTCTCATAGAGTTGGCCTGATAGTAAAAAACACACGAAAACCAAATTGGTCGGAGGAAGAAAAAAATACTGCTCTTTGAAACGTCTGGATGGGGAATTCACCAGGTGTTCATCAGACAGGTGAGAGTGTGTGAAACCCAGTAAATGCCGTGGCACACTGTTGACTTGATCCCGTTGCATAAAACCACAGAGCAATCATTAATAGTAAAGGAACTGGAAGAGCACAGCTTCGGACAGTTGAGTGACCCAAAAGCAGGCGTTGAAATCAATCGTAAATTGACGTGGGGTCAAATTTCTCATGTAAAATCAATTGCGTATCGTTGATGGTGTCCATTGAGCTCTCCAGATCAAGGATCACAGAACACTCTTCTCAGGATGCCTTAATTTTCCTCATTTATGGCCATAAACTCAGCCATGTTGCAGTGAAGATGAGGTCAGACTTACCTTGTGTATTTTCCTTACTTTGATCGATAAGGTCCTTTGTGCCATTCTTTTAGTAAACTTTAAGCACTTCTTTAAGTATAAGACCAAGATAAGGAGAAAAACATAAGGAAACCTTAAAGGCAAGACTTAAGGGTGTTTTTTGCAACCAATTTTTTAAGGGACCCCTGACAACAATGAGTGGTGTCCCATCTTAGAGCTTCATGTCCATGGTCAAGGAATCTTACAGTATGACTCTTTACTTCAACAGAATTCATTCAGTCATATATTGATTTATCACATCCATATGTGCGATGCATCACTGTAGGGTGATCTATTGTATCAATAACAACTGAATTTCTGTCCAAAAAGATAACAGGCTTTATGCCAAAGCATGTTTTTATTCCCCATGACACCATTGCAAGGGGTATGTGTCTTACAGGAATCACAACCACTGAAGATCTTCAGTCTGACCTACTGACCTGACATTTCCATGCCTCACAAACCATTATGTCAGGGTGTGTTCCAGTTCAGGAAAGCAACTGCTGCTGCTTATGTAATTTTAATGAAGGGGGTATGTTTTCAACCCTCCTACTTTTTTTCAGATGCAGATGGATTCCCCTTGAATTTGGTGAACAGATGGGTCTTATCCCCAAAAACAATTAATTGAATTGGGGTGGTGATCTTGATCTGGGATTTCCCGCACCAGATGATCATCTGTTTTCTATGAAACCAACAGAGATAGAGACTTACTCAAAGACTAAATTAAAAGCAGATATTAAAGTGAAAGACAAAAAAATGCAAGAGATACGCTGTTTCTGTGTGTATTGACTACATGGAGAATCTTTGATGGAGTACCTTTCAAAACTTACATCACTCAGATTTTGTCTTTTGCATAACAGGGAGTTTTGAGACCAGACTAAAGCACGTACCTAAAATTGCTGGGTAAAATGAGAGGTCACCCTATCCTGAGGTATTGACAAACAGTTTATTCCAAGCTGTAACATACCGAAGTTGTTATGGCGAGGTGTTGGCAAATGACTAAACCATCGCTGATTTTTAAATTAGAATGATTTATTGAGTTTCCTTGGCAGGCTATTGATAGTGGAGGATGTGCAGAGTGAGTGTTAATTACCCCATCGTTTTGAGACCATTAAAAAAGCTTGTAATAAGTTTAGTGTGAGATGCCAGTACATGTGCTGCAGCAGGGCACTGTTTCATATGAGTATTCTGTTTGGGTGCATTGTTTTGCTTGTTGGTCTCCCTTTATTTAAAAGGCATAAACCAAACTTCATATATTTAGATATAAGGCTCTTCATGGCCTGGCTCCAGATTACATGTCAGACCTGTTAGTGCCCGATGAACCTCTGTAATTTGAGATCCTCAGGCAGCGGTCAGCTGTGTTGCCTGAGTCCAGGCTGAAGACCAAAGGGGACAGAGCTTTACAATCAGGGCCCAGAGGCTCTGGAGCGACCTGCCTGAGGATATAAAGCTGTCTCAGTCACTGCCTTTGTTTAAGTCTCTTTTAAAAATGTACTTTAATCAGAAAGGACATCCTGACTTTATCTGATCTGTCTATTTTATTGCTTTCTCATTAATGTTGTTTCCTATTTGTTATCTCAATTTTATTTTTGGCCCTCCTTATTTTAGCTTTTACTTAGTTGACATTTTATGACGTGTAATTTGATTTATTCTCTTTGTGTTTTAATGTGTCTAGTTTTATTGTACAGCACTTAGCTAACTGTAACTGTGTTTTTCTTGTATACAATCCTTCACTCCAACGCCACCCCACCGGTCCAAAAAATAAAATAAAATAAAATAAAATAAATTGAATTGAATTGAATTAAATTAAGAATAGATCAAATAAAATAGGAAAAATTAAAAAGTATTTTAACAGATATATAGTTTAGAAATCCATTCCAAAATATATAAATATATATATATATATATATATATATAAAGATATATAGTTTAGAGATCCACTCCAAAATATACAAAATAAATAAATTGTTTGATTAATTAAAGAAAATGTATTTTAACAGATATGACATTAATAAAAAATATATTATGACTAGATGAAATTATTTAGCTGACACAGTCTTAGAAAATGTGTTTATTTATTTGTGATAAATAATGATTACAGAGATTTTTAATTTTGGGGAGAAATTTGATGCAAATGTCAGAACTCGCCCATTTTACAATTAACCAATTTCCAACACTCTGATTGGCTCCTGTGGGTGATTGACAGCGCTCCTCGGCCCTGTCAGCCAATGAGAGAAGGCGGGGGGCGGGCACGTGTGTACTGTAATCAATCCTCTGATCGGCTCGTGAGCATGTGTGTGTTCCGCGGTGCGCTGTCCTGTGTGTTCACTCTCGCGGAGTGTGAACCGCAGAGGTGAGCAGGGCAGAGTGTGTGCGCTCCTCCGTCAAAAGTACAAAGAAGAGCGGAGGACAGAAGGAGGGACATGGGGGAAAGGTTTGTGGTGGTCCCGGTTGGCAGAGGAGTCGGGGTCCCCGGGGAGGGGGAGCACTCGGACGCGGTTGTCGCTGACCCGGCGGGGGACTCCAGCGGCGGCGGCGGCGGCAGCAGCAGCGGCGGCGGCGACACTCTGGAGGAGAAGGAGGCGGGGGAGGACTCCGTGTTCGAGCCGCAGGACCCCAACGTCGTGGTGCCGATCCTGGAGTACAACAGGGAGCCCAACAAGTACGGTAAGACAGCCGCCCGTCACTAACTCCGTGTCCCACTTCTTATCTCATCTGTCTGCCAGAGGAGGATTAGCCCGTCGCATTTCACTTGTCTGGCTGTTTGTCCTCCAGGAGTTATGTAATGAAGCCGGAGCGTCAGGACCCCCAAACCCGCCTGTGTCTGAATACACACTCCTAGAGTTAAAGTGACTCACTAAAAGTTTTATTAAACAATATTTGGATAAGCTGTGAAATGTAATTTGTCACCAACACTTCATTGAGAGCTCTAGCACTCAATCACACACAGTTTAAACTGTTCAACTTGGATACAACTGAAAATTTAATTAAGCATTATATCAAATTTTGCCACATCTAATTGAGCAGAATAAATGTGAGCTAGAATTGACAAATAAATTATTTAATTTAAACCCACTGCAGTGTTGAAATAATCCTACAGATAAGCAAGTTGTATTGCCAGTGCTACCTTGTCATTTAAAGTCATATTAGTCTACTATGTGCTTCTGTTTCTAAAGGGAATTTCAACTTGATATATGACATGATATTCACTGTATGTGCGCATACATGTAAAGAAAATACAGGAAAAAGAAATTAAAAGTAAAACACTGTGCAGGAGAGGTCAGAACAACAACCACACATAAAAAGAAAATGTTAAAAATAAGAGTTCCAGACTAAGAAGTGTTACAAAATTGTGAAATATGTACAATTTACAACAACAAAAAAACACAAATTAGAAATAAATCACTTAAGTGTTGCGAATAAGTTATTTTCAGATGTTTGGATCACGATAATGCACATGATGATCTCTGAAGCATTACTTGGCTACACACCATGTCCTCAAGCCTTGCTCGACCAGTTACTCACAAACAAGGTGCTTCTATAGCAACAGGTCGAGGGTGAGGAGGTGCTGGGATAATTGCCTGGCACACAGGCCGATCCGAGCACACCGAATTACAGTGTGCTGATGTCCAAGTGTGCGTGTGGAGACAATCTGTTGTGGGTATCGATTGGTGATCGTTAGAGCACGGGCTTTTGTTAAACTGTGCTAAGCTGCTTAAATGAGTCCGTCTTAAGATAAGGTTTCTTTTGAATGCAGTTGTTTTGAGAGACATGGGTCGCTACTTCCACACAGGCTGTTTCATATGTCATAGTAACGTAGGTGAATGGAAGATGGTTGTCAGGAAACAACTGGGTGGATGACTGGTTGTACTGGGGATGAATCACAAGTTTCATCATGATACAATATTCTATTGATTCTTTGGATACCGATGTGATGTTTGCAGATATCACAAAGTCTGCGACGGCATGATTCCGATTCAAGTCGGGGGCCTCCAATCGATACGAGACGATGTCCTCGTTCATCTCTTTCCAGGCTCTTACCCACCATCTTCCTGGTGCTTGAGCCTCAGCACTGTTTGAATCTTTAGGAAGGAGGTGTGCTTGGGGGGGAAATGGTGACACATGTGTGCCATTGGTATTTCAAAATAAAAGTGTATCTTAAAGATCACTACATGTGCTGATGTTTTCACCTTGCATCAGCGATATTGGATTGTTGATCATTGAACAATACATCGACCCAGATCAAGGTATCATTACATCCCTGGCTGTGTCAGGGTGTTATGTTGAGTCCAGCCCAAAATGTCCTGCTGATCCCGGGCCAGTACAAGATGCTGAGTGGCTAACAGGTCAGTTTCTGGTTTCTGTGCAGACTCAGAACAATATTTGACAACATTTGTTGAAATAAAGACAACTAATTCCTGGTTTATTTGACATGTAAAATACATCTGATTGTATTAAATGGCACTTTGATTTTGGCCTCCATGGCTTGTGATTGTTGATTCAGCCACTGCAGGAATCTATATGATCTAGCATGGGTACAAAAACCGGTGTGTTCCCATGTGTAGCTTAATTTAGATCATAGACATGCTGTCTTAAATCAGTAGCTCCACTTAAGAGGAGCAAAAGCAGAGTTCTTCCATGTGACTTCCTCTTCTATGATACAAGGACAGATTGGCACCTGTTGCCTGAGTTTTAATGCAAAGATTAAATTTCATTCTAAATCAGATTAAGTTGTTAAGAAGCAGATGGGTGTGCACGTGCACCGGTGCACTTGGAGTAGCTTGTGTTTAGGGAAGAACGGAAGAGATACTGATATTGGGCCAATACTGACTCAAATCAGTGACAGTTGGGCTGATCTATTCAGTTCAGTTCTGTGTTTAACAATTTCAGCTCTGACGTCATTTTATATTGGAATTTAAATTCCTATTTGCACTAAATGTCGACATGTTTTTGTGACTTAATGTTTGTTTTTTGTTTTTTTAACTGGAATTTCAATTTTCCACGATTTATTATTTTAATATTCAATAACAATCAGTAAATTTATATCTATGTATCTTTTGGGTGTGTTTTTTTTTAACAAAGTTAGGAAAGCAATGTTTCAGTCAAGCCTGTTGTTGCCTTAAGGTGCGGACACACCAAACCAACATCAAAGAACTAGCGGCGACGAAAGCGAACTGTTACGTCGTCTACGTCGCCTCAGGTCGCATTTGAGCACACTACACGGACTACATCCGACGGCCAAGTGGCACATACATTCTGCGCCTGCGTGAGAGAGAGTGGAGTGACAGAGTGGTACATCCTGACAGCCGAGGTGTTACCTATCTGTGCAGCCGAGCACCTCCGCACCTCCGCTGACTATTACATTCAGACGGTCCGGTGTTTCCTCCGCAGGCTCCACTTCACTCAGCTGCCCAGTAAACCTGCTGCTTCTTCCCACTTTAACCTGAATAACAAACCAGGGCTCGGTGCTCTGGTTGGATCCAAACGGAGAGCCGGGGCTAGCTGGGAAGCTAGCGGAGGCCAACTGGCTGTGCTTCCCTCTGGTCATGCTCCCAGCTAGCTCAGGTTTGTTATTCAGGTGATGTGCTGACGGTGCGGGACACACCGCAAAAACTAGGCTGACAAACGCTCACAGACGGCCCGACTTTGGTCGATGGCTTGGTGTGTCAGGGCCTTTACACACACAAGAGTGATCCCTGTCACGCACTTGTATTTGATTGGTACTCCATATCGTCCAATTCCCAAAACCCAAGTTTGGATTTGGGGACAGAAAAAGTCAGATTAGTGCATCCCTGCTTGTGTCTGCAGTACTTTGCCTTGCATTTCTCCCGCCCAGACAATGACAGACTATATTGTGTGTGATCGGCAAACATTATAATCTCCGAAGTATTTGTTACACGGCTCTGAAGACGATTGTATCTCCTCTGAGGACACATACTCAGCTGGTGGTGGCACAATGGAAGAATGATGTCGAATGATTAGAGTTACCATGTTTCTATCACTTGTGTGTTAACAGTTAAGACGGGCAAAGTTCGTCCTCTTCTCTTGACCCAACCTCTACTGGACATTGACTTTCTTTGGGAATTCGGTCTGTTGTCACTTGGAAGTTGTGATGGGCATTTTTACTACTTTTTGACATCTGATAGACTTACTTGCACCTTTAAGTGCTGACTAAACTAAAAGTTATTTGGCTGTTGGACGATGAGTTTGATATTCAACAGTTAGACTTGTTGGAGGATTGTTTGAAGACTGTTACTCTTGCTGCTGTCGTAGGAAATGCAGGTATTAATCAGGAGTCATGCATCACTGAAATATCTCATTATCGAATGTTGACCCTTTGTTTTGTAAGCTATTCCTGGATTTCAATTTCTTCTTTCAGCTACTGCTGTCAGTGTACTGCAATCAATACATGACTGATAGCAGGGGACGCCTGCTTGTTTACAGTAATCTATTTACTCACAGGCCACTGGATGCGTCTGCAAAATTTCATTCCTGGATGATAAAGCTGACAACTGCAGCAGGTAATGAGTTTACATAATGAATGGTCGGGCATTTTCTTTCACAGATGCACCACTTTTTAATGTTTTTAATGAAACAGAGCAACTTCTACGTACCAAGATTTTCTGGGTCATGACTACCCAGGCATTGCCGAACTAATTTGCAATTGCCAGATGAAATGAGAGGTTCCAATCTAAATCATATTTGAGAATTAGGCTGGAACCTTTGTGTTTATTTTTGATTTCCAGGGGGCGTCATCAGCGGGCACAGACCAATCTGCCTCTGGATGCTTTTTGATAGACTTCGCAATTAACCAGAGCAATGAAACATGATGTAGCACTGAGGGACACACATGCAAGTTGAGGCAGTGCTTGGTCCATGTTCAAGCAGAAAAAAATGTTGTCCCTTCTCAAATGAAAGCTAAACAGCACACTAAAATATGTTTCTGAAATCTTTTCAGCCTGAGAATAGGTAATGCAGTAACAGAACCTTGATTCGTAATTGATCAGCACTGCCCAGTCTGACAGGTTAATGTGAGTCAGATCGGTGATGTAATCATTATAACAAACCCGTCTCATGCTACATAAACGGATGAGATTGTCCTGCCAAGAATCTGGACCAGTGGGAATCTGTTTGAACGGGAGGGGTGACCAGACGCATCTGCACGCGCCAATAAAACATGAGCTTGCAGGTGAAGCAGAGTGAATGCGGCCCGTTATCTTAAACACATCAAAAGAAGGTTTTCTTGACATTCCTCGGTCACTGATAAAGTTTACGGAAAGGTTTTCAGGTTTTTATTTGAGAGTCTAGCTGAAATGGAGAATTGTGTTGCTGTTGTCACTGAGGTTGCACAACAAATGTATAAGGGCGAGATTAAGCAACATGTCGTAAGAGGAAGCAGTGGTTATGAAGAAGTGGAAATTATAGAAAAGAGGGTACAGTTGGCTTGTTTCACTGGCTCGCCCTTCTATTAAAGCCTTACAGGCAATCTATGTGCTTTCTACTTGTTCCTTGTTCAGTCTGTGATGCAGCAGCCAAGCTGTGACTAAAGTAAGTAAAAGGAAAATATGAACACAGTTGTGACAGGCTAAATATATAAAGTGTATTGTATATATTCTAACAATGACTTTACACTCTATATCAAAGCAAATAGAAATGTACTGAATATATTAATAGAGGTTTCAGGGTACAACAGACGATGCACCCTGCTGCTTGCTTCAGATACGTAGAATGACTGAGATTACATGTGGATTTATGAGGGATTAGGCAGGCACTGAAAGATAAATGAGGTTCTGCGGGGATAAGAGTCTCCAAAAGGTGTCGGAATTAAACTTCAACAGAGAGCGACTGTCAGTCTATCTCAGACAGTTCACACTCTGGCACATCTTTGGGGTTTTGAAACACTATTGAGGCTTGTTGCAGAGCGGCAGCAGCAGTTATCTACAGGTTACATAATTTGAGATTTTACTGATTTTTACGGGTATTACTCATCATGTGTAGTATAACTCAACAGCTAAACAATGTCTTCTGTGGCTGTGGAGGAGCTTTAGTCAAGTCTGAGAATATAACCCTGATGATGTGAAGAGTTTTTTTAGCCTGGGGTCAGAGACTACACATTTAACCCTACGTTTCAAACTGGGGGTGTGGAACTTGTAAGATGCTGCCGTTAGACACGCACGAAAAGATGCTGTTAATGGCATTATGGGAAATGTACTGTAGGAGAAAGTGTTTCTGGAGATCACACCACATCAGGGACTACTAGTCAGAGTGTGTGCTTTAATTTAGATAGCATCTCTTTCAAGTTTCCCAACTTTACCGAGCAGCAACCTCCCGGGCTGAAAGCGAAGCCACCATGAGACCGCCGCTGCTTTCATGGCAACTTCTAGGCTCACTCCAGAAGTTGGTCAGTCCCTATAGACCCTCGTGGTAAAATGCCCAACTTCACAGCAGATATAAACACATTAACACCTTGGCACAAAAACTGTTTTGCTCTCGATAGGTAATTTCAAGAAGTCATGACAACTGTGTAGGTGCTGAATTTTTAAATAACACACCCATTTACGTTTTATGAAGGGTAATAATTGCACATATTTAAGCTGCTTGAGTGACAGGCTACGGTCTATGAGTCAGATCCACCCTTCGCTCCTTCACAGTTGCACCTTTTTGTCCAAATATGGTCATTTCTGGCTCCAGAAACCAAGACAACGACGGCCAAAAAGCAGAACTCAAGGCTCCAAAACAAAAGCCACAAACCACGTAACGTCACGGTGGCTATGTCTATTATTTTATAAAGTCTAGGGGTGTGATAATATCGGTATGATTTTTAATATGATACTCACTCATACTGTGGCGTCCTGAATGTTTTATGAACAGCCCTGGACTTCTCAGACTCTTTCAGTGACTTACCGCTCAGAGGGAACTCAGTCAGCGGCTCCTCTGGCAGCAGCACAGTGTTTCTCCCTCTCCTCTCTCACAAACCTTTGGTAATGTAAACCTTTGTGATGCTCACAGCTCAACAAAAGTCCACATATGTGAATGTGTGAAAGTTGCGGTGTCATGACATGCCTGTCACAGGTTACAGCGTGATGATTAGAGGAGAAATGGCAGAGCATAAAGGTCCAGGTGGACAATGTGATAATATTAGTCCTGTGCAAATCAGCATCTTTGTGATTTGGTAGGCTAGTTATGTTAAAATGCGAAACCTCTGAAGTCCGGTCAGTGTTTCAGGCTGTTTGTTTTTTACTGTAAGCTATGTTATACATAGTCCAACTGTGACAGATATTTCAAGGTCTTAAGGTCACTGAGTTGTGTTTCACAGTACAACCCTTTGGCTCCAGATGTACCGCAAAACCTGAAAGAGAATGGGACTATTTCTCAGCTGGCAACAGAGGTCACACAGTAAATACAGCGTACATATATATGGTTAGTGATTTAAGGTGGGTGCAGTATGAATGGTTTAGGTTCAGTAAATGAATGTCCTCACCACACAGCATTATGTCTGCATGCGTGTGTGCATTCATGTTTAAAAAGGCATGCACCTTGGGCTATCATGTGCTGCCCTCTGCTTTATTTGGAGCCCAGCAGTCAGCACATGGACACCAACTGGGCCCTGGCTCCCACTGTATCTACTCCTGCTCCTGTGTGGCCTCCCAGTGCGCCGCCTCCCCTGCCAATCCTGCGTGGGATGTTTGTTCCAGTTGCTCCTTATTTACACGCAACACTCAGGACAAGGGGTGTGTCCCTCGCCGGTCAGACAGAACCGTTTTCAGAGAACTCAACCCCCCTTTTTTGGGAAATGCACACAGTTTAGCCCGATCGTCAAAGTGGCCTTTTCATCAAGGGCATTAAACCACTTTAAAAGTTTACTTAGTAATGCAAGTTTAACCTTGAGGGAGTCTGTCTGTGTTAATTATCAGCTGCAAACGCACTTGTACTCAATCTTGGGACACATTATTTATCTATTACAATTGTTGAGCCACTAAATGATCGAACACATTTAGCAGTTAAAGACTTAATTTGTAAGATTTGCAGAAAATTGAGGTGTGGCTCCGTGATTACTCATTGGACTTTATGTGCCTGCAAGTCATAAAATCTTTGACAACTTTTTGCAGAGAGCTGAGCTGTGTCTGTTTTGCCACCTCCTGCCACAGCTCTTCGGGGAATGTTTTCTGTAGCTATCAGTGCCTTTAAAAATAACCCTGTGTTGTCCTTGGGAACCCATGACACGCTACACAATGTGTAAGTGCATCATCATCTGAGATCCAGACAAGGTTTTTCCACAGAGCTTTACTGTGCTGCTTCTGTTCCCTTTTATTTCTCTCCTGGCCGAAATAGGGTTCAACACAGCCTATAGTTTGATGGTGTGTGAGCCAGATGTTAAAGGTCAGCTGCAAACTGGAAGTATAGGTTGACCAATACTGGAGTTTAAAGGCAGATAATGATATCTATATTTGGGAGTATAGAAAGTCTATAACATCTATCACAGTATTTACCAGTAGTATTATTTTTTACATAAACAATAGTCTTGTTACTGATTATGACGATTTGTGTGTTTGTTTGTTTTTTGGCTTGTTTTTTATACACTTAGCAAGACATTTATGAATGTAAAAATCAGCTTGGATATATTACTGTAGCAAAGAAGAAGCAAAGAAGACTTGCATGCTACGTCGCAACATTAGCCTGCAATTCTCTCCTCTATTACTGACATTACACACTTTAAAACTCACCAGACCAACCAACTACCTCTGCAACACGGTCCCAAGCCTCATTCCTCTTATTTTGGTCTCTGTAACCGAACAGCGACACATTATAAAGGACTGAGTGGGTACGAACGCAAGTAATAAACTTCTCGATATCCATTGTCGGAACAAGTGTACTGTAGGAACCAAAGTTACATGGCTTGTTCTCTGGAACCCGCTTCATCGAAGCACGTCAGCATTCTGATTGGTTGCCGCCGAACCGCATCAGAGCTTATTACCATAAAGTTAAACAAGTTTTAACTCCCCTCTGGACCGGACAAGGCTAATATTGGCCTGGCTAATTTATTGGTCTAGCTTGAAGCACCTGTATGATATACTGGCTGTGTTTCTTGAGCACTGGCTGGATGGAGCCGAACAGGGGCTGATTAATCCTGTTCTTGAGTTACTCATTACGTTTACTCAGTCCGATTGAAATCGTACTAAATCATATTTCTTGCATACAGTCAGTCGGACCTAAACTGGCCTAGAAGCTCTGAGCATGCTGCACAGTTTCTGCCCCTTACTTTACCGGAAGTCAAATAGCATTAAATGCGTAACGGAAGAAGATAAGAAAAAGAAAAAGTAAATGTACAGTACGTACGAGATATAGTTGTCCACCATGGTACCAGATTTCCGCTGGCTAACCATAGCTAAGTTGTCAGTTGATTGTTTGGTCTGTGACGCAATAGGTCAACCGGAAAAGGTCCAATACTAACAAGCTGAAAGGGGGCATATCGTCGCGTATCGTAGAAGAGTCAGACACACTTCGGTCAATAAATTGATTCCTCTGCTGTGCTTGTATACTGGGACAAGGACCAATAGACCACTTACCATAAGCGTAGCTCGACTTAACGTCCATGTAAACGTACCAGCCTGCTAGTATCGCAGCTTTGCTCCCCTGTACAGCCTACAGTGCGAGCATTTTGCTCCAAATATGAGTGACTGAGTTCAGACGTTGAGGTCGGCAAAATGCAGTACACGGATTAGCTTATCCCAAGCACTAATGAATCTGTCCTCTCTCTTGTGAGCAGAGATCAGTGTTCAGAACATTCAGAAATCAGCTTCTCATTCTTATCCAGCACGGTTATAATGACAAACGTTGACAGATCATATCAGCTGACACTAATGAACATTTATTCCATAAGTATCTTGGTTACAAGCTTAAATTAAACTCGTCAGTTGTCTGGTTAACATGCTCTCAGCAGTCAGTGTGTACTCAGCTAAAGGCCAGTGTTTCTATAATTCTGATAAATCCAACAGAGTGAACAGTGTTTCAGTCACATTCTCCAAATCCAGTATGTATTAAAACATTTTTCAAGGAAAGCTAAAGTGCTACATTTCTCTGTCCCTGCTCATAAAGCCTCTGCTGGGACAACACCCAGGTTCACATCCGGCTGGGTCTAATCTGTGTAACGGCAACAACTGAAAACTTGCTGATGCAGAAGGGAGTTTGCACTGGGCTGGCTAAATTCGAGTCGCTGTTTGAGCAGCTGAAGGTCCGTCCCCGGACCATCTGCCATTGTCCGTGCTCTCGCTTCAGCTTTGTTTTTCTTGAACAGATAGGACGTCACGTTACTCGTAGACTACCACAATAAAAGCAGCAACTTTTTTTACACTTGTACCCACATCAAGTCGGGCAGTAAAAGTGAATTAAATCCTCAAGTAAATCAGTTTTCCTCCAGTATATGGTCAGGTGTTCATCGCTTACTTTGAGAGGGATACAACACTGGTTCATCTTAGTCTTTAAAATCATCCCAGGCTTATTTCCTACTTACTAAAACAGTCCTAATCTGAGGTCGCACAAATGGCTTAAAGTGCCTTTTATCAGTACAGTCTGGCAAAACAAACCTACTACAGCCCTTAGTCCTTAAATGCTTTGCAGGCCAAGCTCAAACTTGAGACCCTTATCTCTGTAGATGGTTTTTAACTTAGAATAATGGAAGTTATCACTGCTAGCTGCAGATTCAAAGACAAAACAATATCAAATATTGCTGCCTTGTTAATGCACTGACTATTTAATCAAGTGTATTTTTTTGCCGCACCCATTGTTGGGACTTCATGTCGTCCTTTTATGTGTTTGATGCTGCTATTTGAACCTGTCTTGACTGGATCTCACTCGTAAAGTAGGTTTTAAACTCAATGTGTCTTCGTAGTGTAGCTTATGAGTAGCTTAATTAATAGTTCAAATCTAGGACTTTGGATCAAGTAGCTTGTGAAAGATAAGCTGTGTGAAATTTAGAAGCTGTGACAGCTGTGTCAGAGATACATATTTAATCAACGTTAAAGTATTTGATTGAACTTGGTAGTGGCTGATACCCAATATCTAAGGTCTGGAATCAAGATTGTGGCCAGAAAGTCGTATTTGTGGCATCCCTAAATGATAATAATGCGCACAATATCTCCAAATCAAAGCACCTGTCTCACTGGATATGGAGCCTCTGCTGTAGTCCACCTGAAATCCTGTTCTTATCTCTCCTCATGCTCTTTACATATAAGTGAAGCCAGTGTTTATTTCAGACACACATCGCATGTGGTCAGATTGATAACAGTAACAATGTTCCAGCAGCTGAAAGCCGCTGCCACTGAACAGACGTCGTGGGAAAAACTACTTAACATGTTTTTCCCCTGCAGGTCTTCTACATTTGTTGCTGGTAGTCATGGGGTTTTCCAGCTCTTGGTCAGCAGTTTTTGTAAGGCTAAGTAAGGCATTTACGCTGACTCATGTTGGCCTTATTGCCTTTGCTGTTGTGATAAATACTAATGTAGGACGAAATAAAGCTAAATTAGGCCTGTGGAGAGCCAAGTCTACCCTTTAAAATTACACCAGGAGCTGGTAAAGAGTTGTGTCGACTCAATCAATAAGTAGGGAGTGGACACATAAACACGAACCAATGTTTTGGCCTACTGTACAGTCGCAATTTAAACACCTTTCTGTTACTGTCTCAACAAAAAGGAGTTCTAAGCATTAATTTATGTTTAATTCCTGTGTAGATGTTCATGTTATTGTGTCCACCCCAGGTGTATGCGAGGGATAAAGACAGCTAGGTACAGCAGGGGTTCTTGGTTGTGGCGTTGGTGGATATCAGATGTCAGAAATGTGTAGGGAGACGTGTGAGTGTCATGTTCCGCCCGCCTCTGAATGAGGAGCCTAAGGATAACCTCCTGAACCCCTCCCCTCTCACGAGCTAAACGACTCCAGCACAGTCAAAAGCCAGAGATGAAACCGATACAGTGGAAGCGTCGGTCGTTTCCAGCATCTCTCATGACTCAGACTGAGCCGCTCAGTTGCCCAAAAGGGAACTGAGCGGACAAAACGCTTGACTCGAGCCAACTTCTGTTTTTGCTGAACTTAGTCAGTGGCTGATATTAATATCTACCTGACATATCAGGAGAGATGAAAGACCAAGCTGAGCTGGGGTCAGATTCCCATCATATGCCTGACTTCATTTACAAGCTCAGTGAAGGGTTCCTGTAAGTGTTACTGGTTTTGAAACCAGAGATTTCCAAAGAATTTTCATCATTAGCGTCGCTCCACTTCATTGACTTGCATTGTTTATTATTGTAGATTGAGTCGTCCACTCCGCTCTGAACTTTGTTAGATATCTGTGTCTTCTATTGAAAACTGCAGACTAAGAGTGTAAATAAAACATCTGGGGCCAGATGTGTAGACGATGTGTACACATGAAAACCAAACTGGTTTTTACAAAAGAAGAATGTGCAGAGAGAGTGACAGCAAAGGCTTTTTAAATTTTAACCAATAGCTTCCATTTTATCTTCAGCTGTGAAGCACTTTCCTATTTCTTTATTATTATTTTTTGTACTTTTTATGCCTTTATCAGATAGGACAGACCAAGCGTGCGGTGGAGATGACATGCAGCAACGGGCCAGGGGCTGGAACCGAGCCCACCGCCACTGCAGCAAGGACAGTGCCTTTGTGCATTGGGGGCGCCTGCTCTACCCACTAAGCTACGAGGTGCCCTCAATTATTTATAATCCCTCTGACGTTTGATGATAATGATTAAGATAACACTGCAGATGATGTTTTGCAGGTACATCAGCTGTGCGAAATGGTTGCACTTAAGCGATCGGTGAAATTACTCTTCTTCTTTGCCCCTCTTTGCACTGACAGGACTCTTCAGTGGTGGAGCAGGCAGAAGTATAGACATGCAAGTGATTAAAGGCCTTTCTTCATCTTCAGCATCAACCTTTTTGCTCTTAAAGGGCATTTTCTGTACTTTTCAAGCTGTAATGATGACAGTTAATCGTGTGCATTCAATGTACGTCCACTCAAAGTGCTTGTTATTTCCACTGACAAGCTCCAATTGTTATTTTAAGTTAATCACTTTAGTTTTTCTTTTATCTCAGACATGTTAGAGTGTTACATACCATGACATGTTTTGGCTGAAACTTCCGCCTTCCTCAGAAGTGTCACTTGGTGGTGGTTGTGACGTGTCTTTATCAGCTGATCTGTCAGTCAGCTGATGTTAGGGAGGCGTGACCATCCTGTCAGTTACAAGGGTGTGACGAGATCAATCAAACAAAACAATAAATGCAACGTTGTATACGAGATACCATGCCAACCATGCAATAAAACATACATCGGTGAGACAGGGAGGAGCTTCAGCACACGTAAAGAGCATCAAAAGGAATGCGAGAAGGAGACGAAAATTAGACAAAAAGGCACAACAAGAAACCTACAAATCAGCCATAACAGATCACAAAATCATTCAGATCAGATCATAAAAGAACAACTGAAGTGATTATCAGAAGCTTAAGACATAATGAACACCACTGAACTCTTATTTTAAGTGTCTGACAACATCATAGAAAGGACCCTACAGATGTCAACTTTTAAAGATCCTTTTTGTTTTACTAGAAACAGCCTGAAATCTGTAACGCCTCGTGGAGTCATGTCAAGTTTCATCCCCAACGTGAGCCCTACACATATTATCTATGAAATGGATTCGTAGTTTTGAAATAAGCCCCGACTACAAATGTTTCAGCATTAGCGGAAAAAAGTTCAAAAGGTGCGCGTTCGCCTTCAAAAGACAGGAAAGTGTCATCTGAGCCCGTTGTGTCAAATCCAGTTTAATGGTTGACTGGCAGGCAAGTGTGCTGTCACCTGAGATGGTCGAGGTGTGGCCGACCATGTGTGCAGCACAGTCATTACAGTCATCATGCAGAGAGTGGCATTTACCTCGCCTCAGCTAATTTACTGTTGAATAGCAGATTGTGATGAGGGGGATTTTTCCACCATCATCATCATCATCATCACCTCATATGATTTTTCCCATGATTTACGTCTCGCTGCAGACCAGCTCACCTTCAACACCCGGCTAAGGTCTCCTTTATAGACCAATAAAGAGAAGTCATGGAAATGTTTCAGAAAGGAAACTGAAAGATTCAGACGCCACAGTCACATTGGAAAATCTGACTGAAGATGACGGCTGGCATTGTTTCCCCTCAGTTTCACTCGAGTCAGCAGTTACAGAACAGCTTTTCCATTTGCAAGTTTACACCTGATTGCGCAGGTTACTGTAAACACAGCTTGGTTTTGATTGGTGGCTGATTTTATTGCAGCCTGTTGGTCGAGGTGTACAAATTACAAGACAAAGAGTTGGTCCTTATTTTGTCATGATGGTGGTGTAATTGGTGTATTACCGGATGTGATCAAATGGGGGCAACAGAGCGTCATTAGTAGACCTCAGTATCTGCTGCATGATGAGGAGAGAAGTCAAATTGAAAAGCAGAGCCACAGAAGTCAGTCAAAGATGGACTTCTGTCAGTTTTCATTTAGTGTACTCAAACTAGAGATAGATCCAGTGACAGACATGGTACATAAGGGTCAGGCCTATCCACTGCATGTGACAGTTTCAACTTCCATACAACTGTGTTATCTAATTTACACATACTGCAAGTTCCTATCAGATGAGAGAGAGAAAGAGAGTCAGACGACCCAGAAAATGTTCTGTTGGTCAATCGTGAGATAAAATACTGCCGAACGTTGGTTTTCATTCATCAAGTGGCCAGAAAATTGACTTCAGTGAGGTACCCTAAGGTCACTTTCTGCTGTCACAGCTTATAGCGTAGTGCAGAGTTTTCTCTTGTCTACTCTGTCAGTCAACACTCATGCAGTGCAGTTTGGAGGAGGAGGAAGTAACAGAGAGAAGGAAGATGCCATGTGACAAAGGCTATGACCCAAACTCACATGACTTGATGAAGAGATGATATATTAGCTTGCTGGCAGACTGCCTTTGGATGTATGCAGTTTTTGTTGTGTTTTATACCATTTTCACTGCATTATTTGGAATAATAATCCCACAGGAAAGCTGTGCTTCCTCCGATCCCCTCCAGAGGGCACTGTCAGCTACTGGTGGGGATTTAAGGTCTCACTTAAGAGCTCTTGAGTAGGGCAGACGGATGATGTCACAGACAGATGTAGTTTTCTGACTTCGCAGCTGTCAGATTGTATTGCCCCAGTCCTGCAGAACAATGTGTACTTTGTAAGGATTCAATAAGTATTTATTTAGAATAAACACTTAGCTCAATAATCACTTGGGGAGCAGGTTTACATGTTGCACTTTGATCGTGTGTTGTGCTTTCAGATTACACGAGTTGCATCCAGACAGTTATTTAACACATTTTTATCTTTCCTGTCCTTTATTAAAAATACTGAAATTATTCCATTTTGGGCCTTTAAACATGCCTTCACAGTCTAATGCATCATGATTAGGGATGCACAGTATTGGATTTTTTGCTGATATCTGATATGCAACAACTCATTTGACTCATAACCAATACCGATATCGATATATCTGCATTTTTTCCTGCCTGATTTGATCATCAGGTCTCTTCTGTAGTGGAATAACATCATATCATCATGCATACTGTTAGCGTGATGCCCCACCAGCAGATGGAGACATGAAATGCAGTATTTTTTAATTTATGTAGTATTTATTCATTGTGCCTAGTAAGAAAAAGCATATTGGTCGATATTATTGTGCGTCCCTCATGATGCATCAAAACCTAAACAGAGAAAATAAGCAGTAAAATTAAAATTAAGTTAAATGTAAGGTCATCAAAGGATGCAAATCATGGAGTTTGGAGGCTGAACAACAGGTGGAAATATCTGCATTTTGCTCAGATAGACAGGAAGTGTCCATGAAAAAAGATCAGAGCTTCTCGCCACACCCTGATTAGTGTCCTTGGGCTGCACTTGGTGTATCTGTTGCAAACCCAGTCTCCTCCCATCTTCCCTGGGAGAATCAATCGATGCATCTATTCCTGGCTTAGAAACCTGAGCCTGTGGAGAAAAAGTTCAGCTCAGTGGAACTGTTATTTTCTGAGCAGATGAATTCATCGCTGTGTGTGGAGCTCGTTCAAATCACGGACTGTATGTGCAGAATTTTCATAACCCACGCTTTTCCGTGCAGTAGTGATCAGCTGTTTTTGTTAATGACTATTCCTCACACATCTCCAGCTGTTTGTGACTGACTGACTGACTGACTGACTGATGATGTAAACAGGTAACAAAAGGCCTGATTGATCAGTCGCCATCTTGTCTTGAACTTAGTTTGACAAATACAGTACAAAATATAGCTTCAGTCATTTCTCTGTTAAAGAGAGTACCATTAGCCAGCACAATAATAAATCCCCAATATCATATGACTCCAGTGAGCGCAGGGAAAACTGCGTGCTGACTGCTGACCGGCCGACCCTTTGGAATTACCGTAAGTTTATAACTTTCCTGTACTTATTAATAACTGCTTTGACTAATACGCACAGTGAACACATTACATTTAGTGCTTTGCTAATTTCTCTCCTTTGTCTCACAGAGCTGTTTATGCATGAGCTTGTTCTGGTTGATTAGATCACCATGGACATGTCCTTGAGTGGTACAGACCATAGACTGAATCAGAATAATGGACACAGTTGCTCATCTTAACAGTGTCTGTCAGGTTTGCGTTTCTGCTCGCTAATTCCTGCTTTCAGCTCTTTCCTGTTTATCCACCACCAGTGGCTCGCACGTGCGGCGTCATCAACAGCTCCTCCCACAAGTCTTCGACAGCCGCTCCCGTAGTGGAAGGGCGCCTCGTTCTTTTTAAACCAAAAAAGATCCGCCAATATGACTACCCTACGCGGTGGAAAATTGGGCACCTCGGATCAACTCACCAATCTGGCTCTGTGTGTCTAAGTCAAAGCCGCACCTCCCCTCACCCATTGATTAAAGTCTCACGACCCAACCCCTACCCATAATTAAATGTACACAGGCAACAGCCACTCACATTAAGATGGGTTTCCCGTTCTTGACTTGAAACTTAAATGTCTTTTAGTCTCTTTTACTGTCTGTGCTCGATGCCAGGATGGTGAAAACATTCGGCGCAATCACTGCCAGGTTAGGAAACATTTTAGCGTGCTCCTTCCACCACCATTAGGTCTTAAAAGGATCTTCCTTGAGTATCTTGAACTCGATGAAGGCTGCCACCTCATCCTCGGGCTGCAAAGTTTCATCCTTAGAGTCTTCCAAGTCAGTGGAAAATGTGACAATGGGGTCAAAGGTTCAACTTGTGTCAATGACTTTCAAAATAAAAGGAATTGCAGCTTGATAATAGTGATTTAGATGTCAAAATGTTACACATATACTGCAAATCTATTCCATTTGTTTTGTTTTGAAAAATATAAATATATATTTTTGTTCTCACCTGCTGCCTGCCCGCTGTAGTTCAGTTACCCAGGACTCTCACGTGATCCATTTGTTTGTGGACTTTCAGTTTAAAGCCTCAAGTTTGGCATTTTGGCCCTCAGCATCTTGGATTTTTGAGCCAGGAGTGACTGGAGGTGACCACATTTTGATGAGAGTGTAGAGCTGGGGAGGAAATGCACAGTTGTATTCAATAACATTAATGATAGCTGCACTCCGCTTGAGGGAGGCCCTGGTATTGTGCATGCTGGCTCACTGGAATAGCTTAGTGGGACACTTAATGGAACCGAGCCATCGTAATGTTTAGCACTTCCTCAATGGTTATTTTTCAGCCCTGGAGGTTTCTATTTATTGTAGAAAGTCACTTGCAAGGCAGCGATTACCAGAAAGGACCAAGACATTATTAGACAGTGCCTCTGCAAAGACTTAAATCTTTATATTTTGGTTATTTCCTCCTCCCGTTGGAGCAACACATGAGTCTATAATGAAGTTATGTAACAAATACCCTTGTGTTCCTGTGTTTTCATATCATGCTCTGGCAGTGAGATGTTGCATCAAGCACAACACGGTGGAAAACTGTCTGAGATCTGCTTATGTCACAACATTTTAGCCCAGTTTTCAGTCTTCACTGTGGATTGTTGTGAACTCTCTCATGAAAGGGACATTGTCCTCGCGGCCTAGATGCGCCCACTGCCCCTGAGAAGCAGTCTGAATGTCTGGCCACTTAATCAGCGGATGCCAGTTACATCACTGCTCATCCGCCGAGCAGGGAGTAGATAAGTGCTCTCTTTGTTACCTTAGCAGCACCACAGTACACATCAGATCATGGTATTGATTAATGCCTTGCTTTCAGCACACACAGAAACAGTCCCCGTGTGGGGATGGCTGGTGCTTTGCTGCCTGACTTTAAGATGAATTAATCGGTTGGTTCTTGTCATTGTGCGAAGGTGTCCCAATATTTCTACATGTCACTGATATCTTTTATGTCTTTATTTGTGTTGTTGCTGGCTGTAACTTTTTCTTATGCGTTGTCATGACCAGGTCTCCCTTGAATAACACTTTGCTGATCTCAACGGGACTTGGTTAAAAATGGGTTAAATAAATAAATTCAAATGGAGCTTTTATGGTATGTGACAAGTACAGATTCCAGATGAGTCCCTGAGATTCCCTAAAATTTTCCCTTTTGTTCTCAGTTTGAAATTATGCTTGTTTGAAGACAAAATGACAAAAGAAACTCAGTTAAACATTCACAGAGCAGGAATGGAGCAGCATTTTAAAGAACCGAAAGAAAACATCACGGGAAGTTAGAACAAGACTTGGTGCTCCTGGACACATCTTCAGTGATGTAACCTGGGGTCATTGGGTTTTTTTGTGTCTTTCAACAATCAGACACCCAAATCTTATTTACAAGACAGGGATTTCTTTGTGTCACTTGGCAATTATGAATCTGTGCGAACAAAAATTACATGTGGAGTTCCTCAAGGGTCCATTCTTGGGCCTCTTCTGTTCAACATCTATATGCTCCCTCTTGCTCAGATTATGGATTATCATAACATCTCCTACCATACTTATGCAGATGACACACAACTTTACATAAGTGTCACCAGATGACTACAGTCCCCTACATCTGCTAAATAAGTGCATTGACGAAATCAATATGTGGATGTGCCAGAATTTTCTACAACTAAACACAGACAAAACCGAGATAGCTGTTTTTTGGCCCTAAAGAACAAAGATCAATAGTCAGTGCTCACCTTGACGCCATGACACTAAAACCTACAAATCAAGCCAGAAATCTTGGTGTAGTTCTGGACTCAGACCTAAATTTCAATAGTCACATTAAGACAATTACTAAATCAGCCTACTATCACCTTAAAAACATAGCAAGAACAAAAGAATTTCTGTCTAAACAAGATACAGAAAAACTTGTTCATGCTTTCATTTTCAGCAGGCTGGACTATTGTAACGGTGTCTTCACAGGCCTGAGTAAAAAATCAATCAGACACCTGCAGCTTGTCCAGAACGCTGCTACCAGAGTCCTCACCAACACCAAGAGAGTGGAGCACATTACACCAGTGCTTAAGTCACTGCACTGGCTTCCTGTGTGTCCAAGGATAGACTTTAAAATCTTGTTACTTGTCTATAAAGCACTAAATGGTCTCGGGCCTAAATACATCTGTAGCTATTGTTTTTATATTTGTCTGCTGTTGCTTTTGCTTTATGTTTGCTTTTTAAATGCATTTTCTGCACTGTTTTTAACTATTTATTGCTTTTAGCTTTTGTTTTTAATGACCTATTGTTCCTTTGATGTTTTATTTTAATGTATTTCTCTTGTAAAGCACATTGAATTGACTTGTGTGTCAATGGTGCTATATAAATAAAATTGCCTTGCCCCCTTTAGGCTTATTAATGGAGGAGGAGAAATGCTATGCTGAGTGGGTGAATTTCATCTCCTTGAGTAAAGTCCATCGGCTCAAATCATTAAAGATATTTAGAAATGAGTCATGTGACATTCAGTTATTTCCACATCTGCCAATGATTATTTAATTAATTCATTTTTACTTCTTGCTTTACAGACAACTGGCTAAATTTCACAATTAGAGGAGTAACTAAAAGCTAGTATTGTTATGGCAGATTGGGATAGATATAGTAAATTGCAGTTAAGAGGTGTAACCCTGGACTAGAGGTACAAAACTAACAATCATTATTATCCGCTCTGGGAAAGCCTGTTTATGGGAAACATAGCAGTCTATCTAAGCCAGTGCCTAAATGTTTCTGTTTCTATAGTCACAGCCTGGACACTTCTATAGGGGATAAAACAGACGCTCAACCACAGTATAGTACAGATGGAATTTTCCCTCTCTGGCTCAGACTTCGGAAACATATTCTGAGTCTTGCATAAGTTGCACAAAAAAAAAAAAAAGAGGAGGCAATGCTTTCCTGTAAGTTGGGCCGTCTGCCTGCCCATCTCTGTCTCTTTGATTCTCCTGCCTTCTGCTCCAGCTCCTCCCTTTCGTATTTCCTGCAGCCTCCACCCTTCCCCTGACGGTATTGATCTTGTATGTCGTCATGTTGGGGAACCAGAGGGGGAGAGGGGTTAGGCAAGGCAAGGCAAGGCAAGTTTATTTGTAGAGCACAATTCGTACACAAAGTAATTCAAAGTGCTTTACAGAAGAAGAAAATGCATTAAAATCACAATACAAAATAAAAACATAAATAATCATTATAAAATGAACTTTAAAAGAGAAGAGTGCAGATAAGATCCTTTCAGTCATGTGCACAGTGAAATAGAGCTGTTTTGAGCCTAGATTTGAACATTGTCAGAGTAGAGGCCTGTCTCACATCTTCAGAAAGACTGTTCCAGATTTTAGCTGCATAAAACTGGAACCCTGATTCCCCATGTTTAGTCCTGACTCTGGGCACCAGCAGGAGGCCGGTCCCTGAGGTCCTCAGAGTCCGAGATGGTTCATATGGCACTAACATGTCAGAGATGTACTTTGGTGCTAGGCCGTGGAGAGACTTGTACACAAGCAGAGCTGCTTTAAAGTCTATTCTCTGAGCCACAGGAAGCCAGTGTAGAGACCTGAGCACAGGACTAATGTGCTCGTACTTCCTGGTTCTGGTCAGGACCCGAGCAGCAGCATTCTGGATGTACTGCAGCTGTCTTACGGCCCGTTTGGAGAGGCCAGTGAGCAGGCCGTTACAGTAGTCTAACCTACTAGAGACAAATGCATGGATAAGTCTCTCCAAGTCAGGTTTAGACACTATACCTTTGATTTTGGCAATGTTTTTTAGATGGTAAAAGGCTGCTGATGTTATTGATTTGATGTGGCTGTTAAAGTTCAAGTCTGAGTCCATTATTACCCCGAGATTTCTAACCTGATTTGTAGGTTTTAGAGAGAGAGACTGGAGGTGACTGCTGACACTTTCTCTTTGTTTCTGTGGACCAAATACGATGACTTCAGTCTTGTCTGAATTTAGCTGGAGAAAGTTGTTTTGCATCCACACACTGACCTGTTGGATGCAGTGACAGAGTGAATCTACTGGTCCATATTCACCTGCTGTCAGTGACACATAGATCTGAGTGTCGTCTGCATAATTGTGGTAGGACACATTATTACTTTGTATTAACTGGCCTAAAGGCAGCATGTATAGATTGAACAGAAGGGGTCCCAGGATTGACCCTTGGGGCACCCCACAGGTCAAGGCCATGTGGTCTGAGGCACAGTTACCAATTTCAACAAAGTACTTCCTGTCTTCTAGATAGGACTTCAACCAATTTAGAGCATTGCCAGAGATGCCCACCCAGTCCTCTAATCTCTGTAACAGGATCTCATGATCGACAGTGTCAAAAGCAGCACTCAGATCTAGCAGGACTAAAACTGAGACTTTGCCTGCGTCAGTGTTCAGGCGGATGTCAGATAGTTGTTCTGGGTGGGTCTCCAGATGTTACGCAACCACGTGGGGCTCCAGGAATGTAGCGTTTTGAAAGAGCCAGTCATCTGCTTTCACTGCTGTGGTTTTCTCCTGGTGTTTCCCATCACATGGGGGGCTGGTTACTCGGGGTGAGACGCAATACCTTGTAATCACTTTCAGTGCACTCCTTACCTTGAGGAAATGACTCACTGGTTTTGTCTTGAGGTCAGCATTGAATATGAGCAGCAACACACTGCTGGACTTTTGTTGTGTGTAATGAAATGTGACACACACACACACTCTTTAACAAATTTTCTCAGGCTTTAAATAACATCAACAATGCCATAATTCTCAGGCAGGTGTTTGTCTCTGTTGTCAATACACAGTTGTCGTTTTAAAATGCGTGACTAGTGCTACGTTTACGCCCTAGCATCCACACTACTCCAATATTTTCGAACACCTAAAACAGAGACTTACGAATTTGCTGCTAACTTTGTTTTAATTTAAAAAGTCCGGGATTGCATTGTAGTCTCGACGGGTTGAAATGGAGACTTTTGAAAATGAAGACATGGAGACCCATGTTTGGTTCATGATTAAGGGCCTGTCCCAATACCCACACTTCCCCTAGAAATACTCACTTGCACTTTGTTGTGCATGTTCATGTTTAGGCTAGTGGTGTCCCAAAACAGAACTGAGGTAGTGAAAGTGTTTTCCAACACTTAAAATCTGCCCTAGATTCCAAGGGAGCCCCGACCCACACTTTCAGCGAAGTGGAAGATGGAATTTTCCAGAACACATTGCAAAGTCAGCAACTTCGGCACGTTTTTGAAAACAATTTGTTCCTGTACTATCGGAATGAAGGCTATACAAACAACAGATGGTTGGACTAGCGTAAACTCATCAGCAACTAGGTCGAACACAGCGTCAAAATATTTAAACAAATTGACTTACCTGAACAAAATCGATCAGAACGAGAAGACGTCGTAGGCGCCTCCTGTTTTCAGCATTTCTTCTCCGTTGATTCATCAGACGGAGAAGAATAAACATAGCACACGCCAGAACACAAGCTATGTCTGGTGTCCGATTTCTTAGGGAAACATCTCTACCCTATTATTTCTAACTTCCCTCATCAAGGGTTATCTTGCAAACGAGGGCACTCAGTACCAAGCGGAAGATTTAAGGGGTAGAAATGGGACAGGCCCAAGGGTCTGACATACCAAGCCAAAACATTGTAGCTAGACCTATATACCGTTTGTACTCAATTTTAATCTCATATTTTCTCGTCTTTAATAAAGAATTTACTGTGTTTTTTTTAATCCTACTCTATGTAAAGCAAGCAAGGCTTCCATAAAGCTCTATGTACGTGTGATGTGTCATTATTGTAATTATTATTTAATCTATCTTGTGTGGGTAACGTTACTCATTTCCCATTACTGGTGTTGGATTGTGCTTCCAGTAACACTTTGATGCGTCACCTTATTTGCGCTTTGTATTGGCTCCCAATCCGTTCCACTACCTAGACTGTCATACTTGTGTTACTTTCATTAACAGCTCCACCATGTCGCTGGTTCAAGCTGGTTTTACATGTTGCCATTTCTTTTGTGTTTTCTGTAACTAAGCAACTAGCTGTAGAGGAGAAAGTCTGCGTCCTGTTTACACCAGGACGCGCATGCCCAGTGTACGTGAATGGTTATGTGATACGTGCTTTTATGCATGTTGGTATGGACAGAGATAAATTCTGAAAGGGTGCTACGGAGATAGTTTTCGTTTTAAATTAACGTGTTATTGTGAGGATGTGGCCTCAGAAATTGCTCCGAAGAGATAAGAGCATGAACTTGACACTTGTATTGATTCACATGCCTCCCCACTCTGCGCCTCACGCAGTTTCCCGTCCCTGTGTATTTAAGTGTGCTTTCACAGTATATACATTACACTCATAACAAGAGGTACATGCTATGCAGAAGTGTAATGTGTGTTTAAGCATCTGTATGCATGTGTGCTAACCCCCTCCAGCGGTGTGTGTTGGCCAGTATTTGTTTTTAGATCAGCCCCTGCCCACTTCTGACTCTGCACATGGGGTCAAATAACAGCATAGGAAGTGAGGAAATATATATGTGTCTGTGTGTGTGTGTGTGTGTGTGTGTGTGTGTGTGTGTGTGTGTGTGTGTGTGTGTGTGTGTGTGTGTGTGTGTGTGTGTGTGTGTGTGTGTGTGTGCGCGTGCTTGTGCGTGCAGGCTTTCCTCAGTGGAGCAGATCTGGACTTCCTCCTCTCTTTGAACAAAGGCTGACATTGCCGGCTTTTGTTATGCGTGAGACAGAGCGACATTCCTGGGCAGAGGATCTGCCCTCAGGCACAGTCAGAGCCATATGTGCGCTCTCATACACTCATGAGCACAAATGCATGTCATGTTTTTTTGCTAGTGTGTGTGTGTTTGTGGGTACTGCCCCCATTGGGCGGGGCAGTCGCACGCTTCCTTATTTGGCTAGTCGGTGCGAGGGGGGGTCGGGGTCACATGTGTGCACAGCAGAATTGTAGCGATAGGAGCAAAAACTCAGAAGTAAGAGCCGACGTCTGCCCAGGAGAGGAGAGCACACCAGGGCAGTGGGTCTGGGTGAGAAGACAAACAGTTGAGAAGGAGTGTGTAAGAAAGAAGAGAGGAGTGACAGCTGTTGGACGGAGGAAGAGAGAGGAGCAGCTGAACAGAGAGGGAGGGAGAGGGAGGAGAAAAGAGAAAGAGATAAGAGTGCGGCAAACAGGAGACATTGAGAGGAAACACATGGTGTAGAAATGCCCACCAACTTCACTGTGGTCCCAGTGAGGGACGGCGCCAGAAAGGCAAAAGAGGGTGACGAAGAGGATGATGTGGATGACAACAACGTGGTGAATGAGGAAGGGGAGGGCGCCACAGGTGAGATCAGATGTTTTACATTCGTTTTTTATTTACATCAGGTCAGGTGGATGATTAACGCACATGAGATATGTAGTGCTAATGTACAGATCTGTTCTGCAGTGAGACTTTTAAAGTTGAAACACTTTCCTGTGACAGTAAAAAAAAGGAGTAGTTCCAGAAAGTTCCAGACTTTGCTTACAGTATCCATCGCAAGCTGATAATTTGGCTTTATTGCAAGGGTGACTGTTTCCTATGTTTGTCAGAAAAAAACCTGTTTATGGGCTCTGTGTGGGCGGATAATGTGCAGGGAAGTCGGTGGTTTCTAGGGAAGGCTTTTTAATTTTCCAGCAACTGCGTGAAGATAGGGTTTCCCTCACACGCCACTGCCACTGAGGGGAGTTTGACATGAATTGTTGATCCATACCAGTGTCTGTCTTTGCACTAACTCTGCCCATTTCCCTTCACACACCCCCTTCTTGTATTTTAACTTTTTCTCAACAACCTTTTTTTTTGACCCTATGATGCTCTGTTTGTTGCGTTTCTCATTGTTTCAATTTACTGCTGGGTTTCCCAGTGTTGTGGTAACAAGGACAGGACAAACACAGATGCTCTAATTGGGACACCCATGACTTTTGCATCTCTTAACATCTCTCTGTGCTGATTACCATTGACTTGCAACCTCCTACATGACTCACCCTCTGAAGACCTTTCAGTGAACTTAAGTGTGCGACAAACAACAGGAAACCAGAACTTTAACATAGCGGCTCAGGCGTGATGTATATTGCCATGTGAACCTAGCTGGAACAAGACTGAATACATACATGAGCTTGAGTAGCACTTGCAGGTGCGTTATACTGCATGTGACGTTCGGCAAAACCAGGATTGTACTTTGTGAAGCCTGGTGTGTAACCTGTTGGTTTGGTAGAAGGCCAGCTTCGTGGACTTGGTGACAGTTGGCTTAACTTTGCCCTACTAAAATGAAAACCTTTTTCCTGATACTCTGAATTCATCTTGCAATAGTCATTCAATCTGGACATCAATGAAATGTTGGAGATTTGGTGTTGGAACAAAATGTTCTCTCGTCTCCCTGGTTTCTGCCAACAGTATCAACCTGATATAAGCCTGTCCGAAGGCAAAAAGCCGTTTCAGAATATTCAGCATGGAGAGGTCACGGAGTGTGTGTTTAACTAACTACTCTCTACCACTCTTTGCCAGACTGCTGTTAGTGCAGTTGCTGCTTTTACAGCACTTCACATGGAGCAGAGCGAATCAGTTCCAAGTATTTAATGTCTGCTGTGGAGCTGCAATTACGGCTGCATGCTGGGTGAGATTTTACAGACTGTGGGAGAGAGAATGGCATTTTATTTTGGTAGTTATGCAGAATAAAATACTGCTGCGTGCGTTGGTGTCCCCTATGCATGTAGCCATTTGGCCCAGACAGTGGGAGATCAGGGGGCATGTCAGAGAGAGCTTGGCCTGGACCTGAAACCACTAAATGATGATGGTGTGTAGAAGCATCAGGTCCATACTTGTTTGCACTGATACTGTTTCAAGGAGGACAATCCTTTTGTCTGCATGAATCCGTAGGTCATTTCGTACATTTGTGTCCGATCTGACTGATGTGATGAGAACTTGGTGGCTACAACATGTTGAAACGATACAGACAGGCTGGGAACGGTTGAAGGTTTGCTAGGGAGGGTCCTTGATGCATGTTGTTGGCTAACGAGCATGTTGTGTAGGGAGGGCTGAGTCAAATAGCAGTCACTGTTATTGATTATCATGCTGGCTCGCTTCCCGTTGGCTGAGTGGGGGGAGGTGAGACCCCACCCCCATGCTGTAATGTAATGTACTCCAGTTCTTCTCATTCGAGTTCCCTTGTTATCCTGTCCTCCCTGTCTGCTTCTAGACTGTCTCTCTATTCCCATTTCTTATTTCCCTTCAGACAATGTTTGTGTCCTGTAGCTATCTCTGCATCTCATGAGCCCAAAATCTGAAGGTCTAGTTTAACTTCTGAGAAATGTTTTTGGTGGATTTGTGTGACCATTGCAGCATTTTGTCCAAAAAATAGATTGGTTTGGAACCTGAAAAGTTGGCTCCCAGTTGGATTCAAAAATAGCAGGTATTCCTTGACCTGAAATGTGAACCATGACGACATCACCAGGCGTTTCATATTCATCAGATTGTAACGAGAGGATAGAATGTTGGTCCAATAGTTGGTCCAAATATCTGTGACTAATAACAGCTCAAGGTAACCAATGTGATCTGCCATCTTGTTTACTGCTGTTTACTTTCGTTGTGCCCTTGGTTGATGATGCATCCTTAATTAAAATGGCTCTGCTCCAAAAGTGGTGGAAACGCAGGCTGGTTCATAAGAAAGCTCGAAGACGAACAAGAGCTAAGTTGGTGGAAAAGGGACAACAGCTTGCCGGTCCTCTAACAAGACATAGGTTAAAGCTCAGTCAGCTGCATCAGTGACACAGAAAGTGTTGTACTCTTCCAACATCAGCTGCATAAATGTAAATGTACCCAAATATCACCAGCACAAGCTTCCTGGTCTCAACCTTAGCTGGTTTTATTAGCTGTAGCCTACACTTTCTAGACAAACCCCTAGATTTAAAACCCATCAGCTGGTCTGGTGTTGACATGAGGTAAAACTGTTTGTGGCGAGCTGGTCCCATTTTGTGTTCTTTAGAGCAACACAGCAAGTTAATTAAACTAAATTAAAGTCCTTCCACACTGCAGCTACACATAGCAAGTAACAAGCATTCAAACTGTACATGCGGACGTGATATCTCGGCCAGTTCAGTGCTGTTTGTTTCTGTCTGCTATGTTTACCAGATTAAAACACAAAAATGTGTTTGACTTGTGTTTTGCCAACAAATCCCTCTCATAGTGCCTGTGCACTGTAGGTGTCATTGTGTGCAGCTGAACTGAAGGTCTGTGTTTGACTGTGTACCGCTGAGTGCTGTAACTAATCCGTTAGTCTCTCTGGAACTGACAATATTATGGTGATCTGTCTTGAGAGTGTGATGTTTCTGTGTTCCCAGAATTATTTGGCTCCCTCAATGACCCCTCATTTTTCTGTAGGTGAGTCCACCTAGCTCAAGGGACTCAATCCAAAACTTTTCGGTCACACTGCCTTATACTAAAACTGTTTCTGGTTGCTTTTATAGTGTTTTGTGTCTCATTTTCTCTGCTGCATAGGGCAGGCAGATTTGGACAGAGCATGATGTTGTAGAGAGGAGCATGGGAGTGGGTGGAGTGTGATGGTGTGAGTGAAAGTGCACATAATGGTCAAAAAATCTGTGGGAGGCAGTACAGTGCAGACCTGTAGTATTGACTCCCCCAGGAGTGAATGTACGCCTTTACTTTGGCCACGTTGAGTGTGCTACGATGGGGAATCGACTCACACCTACGCACAAAGCTGCGCAGCCACACCTTGTTGATAAATGACACAGAGTAGGTACTGTATGATGTGGAGCTTATGGCTTCAGTAGCAGTATAAGTGATGGTTGTGACCCAATAAATCCCTTGTTGACAAAGCAAAATGCAAAACTGCTACAGTACAATGCATCCTTATTAAAGTGTTGTCTAAGCTGAAACTAAGCAGGTGATCGGACCAAGTGCCCGCAGTGTTTCTGCCTCTGCCCGTCTGACCCAGACATGTGTTTCCTGTTTATTTTCCAGGCAGGTCTGGTTCTGTTTAAGGCTGTTGTCTGTATGTGGCTGTCTGTTTTTCTGTTTCTCTTTCTCAACCTATGATGTTGTTTGCTCTTTATGCTTTTGCCTACTACTCACATCGTTTGCTGTATTTGCAAGCATCACAGGCAATATGTTTTCAGTGAATTGCCATACAGTCATGATCCTAAATCCATTTCTTGGATGGGTCTTCCTCGCATTTCTAAAAAGGGTAGTTTACCCCAACTTTATCACCCTTATGTCTTGCCTTTATGGTTTAAATAAAGCAACAGTTTGCCCGAGGGGAACTTCTTGAAATCCTCCTTGAATTAGGGAGGGATCATTTAGTGTGGGAACATGATGACCTGTGATCATGCCTCTATGTAATTCTGTTTTGGGCTACAGTTTTGAGTACAACAAAACAGACAGTACAATAAATAACACAGAATCCAGTATCACACACTGTCAGGGGTAAAACATGGACATTAGTGGTCACTGCTGGTTGAGATAAGCGATAGCAGACGGGGACAAAGGACGATCTGTAACGCTCGGTGCCACATTTAGGGAGGCAAAACCTCTGCCCTGATGGAAGCATGTGAAAGTTAGCACGGAGGGGGCGTTGAGAGTCTGAGACGATACACCGAGCTTTAGAGGTGACCATCTCATCTCATCATACAGGTGCTGATCTTACAGCACAACTTTACAACTTTATCCAACTTGTCCCTGTTTTTAAGGATCCCATTACCACCCCAGCAGACAATGTTAAAATGTAAGAGAAAAAACTTTATACCCATAGTGTGTCTTTTTCCTCTCTGAAGAAGAACTACTGAAATGCAACATTGGTTTTAGTCAGGTCTCATAATTCGGTTGTATGATAGTCAGGTATTAAACTCAGGTACTCAGGTCAGACTTGGTTCCAGACTGGTCTGAGTTAAATGCCCTCGCAGACCTCTAGAGGTAGCTTAGAAACTCTGCTTTTGGTTATTTATACTGCAGCATGTGTCCAGCCTGACCCTTCAGTGTTGCTTAACTCTCAGTGTGTGTGTTTGTGTTGGCCGCATTACTTAGTTCTGCATGTTCCATCTGCAATACAATCAGACACAGTTAATCAAAGTCAGTAGTTGCACCAGATGCGTAGGTCATGGAAACATTATTGAAACAGATCTCCCAAACAACTCTTCATTAATTTCTATCCCCATGGGTGCCTATTTGAGCCTTAAAAGTGTAGGGTATCACTGCTGTCGAGGATAATAGTTTGTTAAGCAGAGAAATTACCTGATCATCTGTATAGATTCACCCACAAACAGCTCTCTCATATACTGTAAATTTATTGCCACTGTATAGATGTATTAGTCAAGGCTGTCCCTTGTCTTTGTGCTGCAGTATGCTGACGGGTGTGTGTTGTCAGTAAGTGAAGAATGAACACAGGGCAGTGAAGGGAGATAGGATAGTTACTTCGGGAATGTAGGGAGTGAACAGTGACTGGAACATGACATAATGTCATTTATAAGCCCACTGAATATTTGATTTAGCAAGGCCAGCTCTGGAATAAATAAACATGTGTGTCTGATACTTTCTGTGTGTGTGTGTGTGTGTGTGTGTGTGTGTGTGTGTGTGTGTGTGTGTGTGTGTGTGTGTGTGTGTGTGTGTGTGTGTGTTTGTGTTTAGAGCAATGGCAATCACAGCAACAAGAGCCATCGCTGTTGCCTCAAGCATTTGCTAAACAAATTGTGAACTGAGATTCGGCTCAACATGGTAGGCTCCCAAAGCTGCATAACTAGTATATCCACTTGGCACAGTTTTGGAGCTTGCAAAGAGAAGGACGTTAAAAAACAGGAAAAATCTTTGAGGTTTAACAGCCAATCAAAGTGCTCGATACAAAGTGCTGCTCAAAGAAGACAAAGACTGATTGATTTTGTGGGGTTTTTTTAAAGAAAAGGTGGCCTACACCATACGGAAATCCCAGTCATGATGTACGCAAATCAAATTGTGGCGAGAAGAAATGTCCAGCAACTGTCCTGATGTCAAAATTCTTACAGTTCAAATCACAATCTGTATTTACAATAACATCCACATAGAAAATCCTGGCAATCTGTATGTACAATCGGACGGCACTGAGCAAACACTGCCTCAATTTGTTAGTTTTTAGCCATCTAAAAAAGGCACACCAAAAAAAGTGTGTAAGCTTAAGTGGAGCAAATACTCAAATATAGCGTACACTTACACTGATACCGATTTTTTTTTTTTTTAAGGTGGCTAAAATATGTTCGCTGTAGTCCATGTCTACAGCAGTACATTGCTTAACTTTCATGCGGGTATATTTGGTTTATCAAAGATGCTAGCTAATAGAGTTGTACCGATATCGATACCATACTGCATTTTAGGCAGTATCGGAGGCATTTCCGATACTGCCTAAAATGCAGTATCAGTGAGTATAGCCTATGACCAATCCGATACCACGTAATGCCTCACGTCATTACGCATAAGCACAAGACAGGCAAACGAAACGGAAACGGAGCGGAGTTTAAAAAGCATTCTATTGTAGCCTTTAAAATGTCTTTTTTACCAAATTGTGTGACTGCACTTTAACCTGTGTCTTGATCTGTGTCAACACCGGATAATAATAATAAAAAAATTTTTTTTATGGCATTCATTCTACTATTATCCATTTATTTCTTAATATTTTACATAGAATTTTAGGAGTTGAGACATACAGCAATTCATATCCCATCCATTTTTGTTTTACGCGCTGGTATCGGATTGGTACTCATAATCGGCAGATATGTAAGGTTCAGGGATAGGAATCGGTATCGGCAAGGAAAAAGTGGTATCGGTACATCTCTACTAGCTAAGCAAAACAGTACATAGAATAAGCACAGCAGAAGTATCAGACGGGTCAGAACACTGTGTTTAACTACACATCTTTAAACGTTACAGTTACGGCTAAAAACGACACCAGAAAAGAAATAAACAGTTTTGCTGATTGCACATATCTACACCATTGCTATCAATTGCCAGTTATCTACCAGGAAGTGACTGTTGTTGTTAGCGTGACGTCATGGTGATCTGGTCTGTCATGTGCCATTTGAGAAATCCCTCCATAAAGCTAGTACCTCTCGTTGACCGTCACCTGGATCAATTCCAAGTAGTTAATAATCTTGAACCATTCAAGCAAATGAATCCTTTCATCTACGCAGATCTGATGGGTTTAATCAGACAGTCCTATGTTCTCCGACTGCTGCTTCCTACTTGCTGTTCAGCGACCTCCTCCCCACCGGCTCCCTGCTCTCAATATGGTGTCTCTGATAAGCCCTCAACCAATGAGCACATGCATATGTCTCTATTTTTCTCTCTATATATGTTCCATCACTGCTGGCTGGAGATAATTTGAGGGTCCCAGAGTTCACATGGCTTTCATTCACATAGGTTCACAGACTGTACAAACCTTGTAAACAAGTCCAGCTCCTTCCATAATGGCTGTTAACAAGCCTGATAAGATGTTACAGTAGACATGATATGACTTAGCTGCTCCAATCATAAGCAAACCAATAAAAATTATTAAAATAGCTCTTTGGTTAAAGTCTGGTCAGAACCAAGCTTCATTTTAATAGCTTTAAAATGTCCCCGCCCTTGGATGTGGTTACCAACAGCTATTAGATGTCTAACTCTCCATGGTTAAGTGCCGGGTCAATACCATTGATGTGCCTCCATTTCCATTATCGAATTTTAGGGGACACTAGTTAGGCATTACAACACTCATTTATTTATAGTGGTGGTTTGGTGTTAAGTGTTCTTGGCTTTTATGTTACATTTTTTATCTGTTGGAAGAAAGACAAGAAGTCTCTTAAGCAAATTATTAGGAAACAATTGTTCATTTGCTAATTGTGTACCAGACACGAAGCTGGTGACGAGCCAGGAAATTTGTAATTTGAGAAATGCAGGGTGTGATGTCCCGTCATGATTTGCATCGTAGTTACGAGGCCAGGGAGTCCAATGAAGTGCTTTGGTCATGGCATTGAATCTCTGCAGACTATAGCTTACCTTACTGGCCACAACGTCACCTGCCTGAGCTGTGGTGTTGCAGACTGAAATTTAAAGAACAATTTGAACTGAGGAAGCCTGTATGAGAGCTTTGAAATGATGAGTGGTCATTCCCCTCTCATACTCGAGGAGCAATGTTGGTAGTACTCATCATATCCCTTTAAATTGCCTCTGCCACATTTGAAGTGGACGCTGGGAGTTTATTTAAAAGGGTTAGAGATGGCTCTGATATGATGCATGATGAAATCCTAGATTTAAGCTTCCCTGCTGCAGCTACAGTTCATAGTATTAGTGTCATTAAAGGAGGTTTATATGTGTGTGCTCAGTGTTTTCTTCACTGTGACACAGTGACACCACCTGGAGAAAGGTGGACTTACTTTGTGGTGCGTGTGTGTCTTGTTTGTGGTTTCATTTTTCACCTGAGGTCATAAACGAATGACATCATTCTGCCTGCTTTGGATGGACAGTGCTTAGTTTTAAGGAAGAGGGCTCGCCTGCCTGTGAGCAGTCAGCTGATTTTGTTGTTGTTCTCACATGACCATGATTCAGTTGCACTTTTGCAACTTTGGGAGGGACTCTGTGATATAACACTGTGTTTAATCTTGATGACTTTGCAGTTTTAAGTACAGATGAATGTCAGCTATGTCTAGAATTACATTACTCTCGCGTGCCAACCTTTATGGTCTCAGTTGTTTCTGTTGCATTCATAACAATCAAAATGGTCTTGAGTTGTATGTGAATCAAATAGTTGAAGATTATTTTCCCTTTGGTGTGTCTTTGAAACATGTCATTAACGAGCTATGAAATGCAAGAGAAAAGCAGACAAGAAACGTGTCAAGAAAGAAAATAAGAGTTTGGAGAAAAATGACATTTCAGACATCCAAGCGTAACACCAGTGGTTTTTAATCTGTGTTATATCTGTTTGGGTGTCAATTAGTTTCCTGTATTCATTAGAACATCGGAGAACTGCGGAAAGTGTCAGCATAACAGATGCTCTTCTAACTACACTGCTATATCTGTACTGAATAATAAGGTTACCCACAGGATGTTCCTGACAGCTAATCTACGAAAGTTTAACTAGTTGACAACTTAAAGTATGAAAACACCCATTTGATTTTCAAGTATAATAAATTGGTGAATGGACCTGAACTTGTACAGCGCCTTTCTAGTCTTCCAACCAGTGTTACAGTAATAAAATTACTTTTTACAGTAACGAGTACTGTAACTAATTACTAATGAAATTTCAGAACAACTAAACAACTTATTACAAAGTTACTTTTGTTATCACATCACTACTGATTTGAAATACAACATCACATCAGCGGACTCATTTTAGTAATCGTCATGCTTCATACGCATGTCATAAAGCAGCGAGCTAGTTGGAAACTCTTACCTCACCTTAGCGGCTGGAAATATTCCCATTACTTTGATTTTGTCGGGAGGAAAGATGCCAACAACATTGCTGCTGCAGATAGTCGCTCTAAAACTCTTTCCACTGCAAAAAACACGTCCCCAAACCTCCCGTCCAAAACACCTCAGCTGCTATGACCCACAGGACAACAACATGAAGCTCCAGGAAATACACCCCACCAAAGGTGAGCCCTGCTAGGCTGCTGAGGTCGACCGTAGCGTTATACTGGCTAAACAAAAACTGGATTTTAATCTTGGACAGCTGCAGCTACAAAGTCATGAAGCTAAAATGTTGCTCCATGAGTGACTCCCCATCTTTTGGGCAGCGCCTTGGGAAAATACCGGTCACAGGCAACAGAAACCCCAGGTGTGTAGAAGCTATCTAGCATTAGCTACACTTATCGGCGATTACCCTGACATTCACACAGAGGCACAGATCTGAATTTGGGTAGATACGCAATTACAAATTTTATGGGGTGTAACAGAAAAGTAATATAAGGAGTAGTGTGATGAATCACTATTAGCAGGGAGTAATAAGTAAAGTAATATTATTAAGTAACGAGTAACGAGTAATGCATTACATTTTTAGAGTAACGAGCCCAACACTGCTTCCAACCACTCAAAGCACTTTTTACACTACGAGTCACATTCACCTATTCACACACGTTAATACAATGATGGCCGAGGTTACCGTACAAGGTGCCACAAGATCCAACTCACACACAGATGGAACAACAATCGGGAGCAGTTTAGGGCTCAGTGTCTTGCTCAAGGACACATCATAAATCACATTTTTCAATACACAAATTGTAACTTAAATGTCGCGTAGATGTGTGGCACTTTGCACTGTGCATTATGAACACTACACATTATCCTAAAAAACATGACAACAACTCATAAAAAAAAAGTTAATAAAAACAGTTTCTTGCTCCATTCAAAAACACACAAACTCTCTCATGCTTGAGTGTGCACGCAAAAGAAATTGTCTCGTGTAGTGAGAAAGAGATAAGTTGATGATCAGATGCTGATCTAAACCTTTACGCTGGGTATCTTATTTAAGTTTAACTGACTAGTATTTCTGGTGCCGACTAGCGAGGCACACTGACACTGACTGAAGAATAAAGTCTGAGGTTGATATCCATGTGTGTCTATGAGTATATAGTTGCAGCAGTGGAGAGACAATTTAAACGCACCTAATCTGTGCCAGCAATCGCTTCTGTACTATTTTGTGTCTTACCCAAGTGTTTACACATGGCAGTGAGGATCCAAGTGTAAGCGGCGTTAAGTAACATCGATCCCACAAGCATTGGCTGACCCTATTCTTCCCCTATCTGTCTTTATTTCCTGTCTAACTCACTCCTACACTGTCTCAACTGCTTGCACGTATATCCCCTGCTCTTACACACACACACACAAGCTCAATTAAGATTTGATTGACAAGTCGTTCCGCAATAAAAAATGGGCTTGACCATGGTCGTGAACGGCTCCTCTGACTCAGCAGTCATTTAACTTGTGTCCGTCAGATTTTCCTCCATTAGAGTATGGATGTTCTAAAGCATCCAATAAACCCTCAACCCCATATAGACTCTAGTACATACTGTCATATCGTCTCTGTGTCCTCTCTCTCCCTGCTGTGTATTGCATAACAGACAGTGTTGTTTACCTGAAGGGTTTAAAGGCTTAGGACATCATTAAGTGCACACACACACACACACACACACACACACACGAAATAACTATAACAGCAGCCATCTGACATCTAACCAAGTGGAGCTTGATACTATTAAATCCTTCTTACTGTGTGATTTGATAGCCCCTCTTTAAGCTCTGCATTGACACATCTGTCAATTTAATGATGCAGGCGGCGGATGTTCAGTTATGTCGTTGAAGTTTTTTAACTCAAGCAGTCAGCAAGTTCTTGTGTTAAATTATTCTCAGGGAACTTTGTGAGGATGGTCACAGCTCCAGGGACACACTTTGCCGATCTCTCTCTATGTCTCGGCGTGGTGCAGGACACACACCTGACTGACAGGCGGCCAGTGGCCAGAAGACGGCAGCAGAAACTGAGCCGCCGTTTCCTCTGTGGCTCTAAAGCCGTATCTCCCTCAAGCCTGGAGCCTCGACATGTCTCGTGTGCTTTATAAAAAGTTCCGGATTAGCCTAATCTGGTTAAGTGATTAGTGCCCACTTCACATGCTCTTAGACAGGCAGATTAATGGGCAGCCAAGACAAAGGTAGACAGCAGAGTTCTGGGTTCACCAAAGTTTGAGGGTAATGGCCGCGGCAGAGTTTGATCTGCCACTGTCTGGACCGTTTGTGGGGCTGCGGCTCATCCTCAGCTCCATTTACAAAACATCTAGCTCAGTCTGTCTCACAGGAGTTTGAATTGGGAGAATGTGATACCTTATGTAGATACTAAACAAATGCGTATTTAACAGAAATAACAGATTGCTGGACATACTGTAAGGTAAATATAGGGCTTACCTGAATGCTTTCATAGATTAATTGTTTCCATGATGATCAAGCCAGAAATAAGTATTCAAATCTCAAATATTAAAATATTAATAATGAAAATAATTTTAAAATTTGAATGAATGACTTTATTTCAAACCAAAATTAAAAGAAAATAATAAAAAAACAAACAAGACAAAGATAACAGTGTCCGAAAGGAGCAGGTAGAAGTAAAACTTATATGTCCCTACCCCTTTCTTACACTTATTCCTTTAACTCATACATTTTTTCAACAAATTCCCAAATTTATTTACAATTAATATACAGTTATACCCGGTCTCTTTGCCTCCCAATTAGTTTAAATTTGAAAAAAAGTCCACAAAAGAAAACAGTGTATATGTGTTGTTGTATCTGTCTTGCATGATTGCGTCATGCGCTGCAGCAACAAGTCACTTAATCAATTTGTCATTCAAGAAATATTCATAAAAATGTTGAACATCAGGTTATTATTAAAGGCATTTATCAAACATTAAAACCAATCCTTTGATGATTCTTCTTTAAAGACCTCAGTTTGGCCTCTGGATAATGTGATGGGCATTTATTTTTTGGCATTTTATACACATACTTACGGAAGCGTATTGCATTCACTTGACAAATTAAAAAAAAAAAAAAACTGTTTTATTGAGTATTTTTTCTGTTTTCTGAGTAATTTTTTGAAATTTTTCTGTTTTTTGTTGTAATTTTTTTTGTTTTTCATGGTAATTTTTTTCTGTTTTTTTGTGGTATTTTTGTTTTGTTTTTCGGGGTAATTTTTTTCTGTTTTTCTGAGTATTTTTTTCTGAGTTAAGAGAGCAATAGAACAACAGACGCTTTCATTCCTTTCTTGAGAGCTCGATATAATGGAAGCAGACATGACCTGCTTGTTAAGTTTAATCCAGTTTTACATTGACAAAAAAACCCTGAAAAATAAAAAAAAAATACTCCAATAAACAGAAAAAAATACTAAAAAAAAAAAGATTTTTTCGTATTTGTCATGTGAATACAATTCTGTACATACTTAACCTTAAATTAATTTAAAAGAAAAGACTAATGGATAATAAAAGTAACTCTTTAGGCCTTTGCACACCAAGTATGTCCTTCTTTGCTCCAAAATTGTTGCTCATTTAAAAATTAAAACGACTTCACGTTGTGTCAATCACATTTATGACTCGGAGACATTCATCTGTCATTAAAGTTGATTTCCTGCTTTTTTACGCACCCATCAGTGTGTGTGTGTTCCTGTGTGTCCCTTCATGACATACTGCCAGGATCAAGTCAATTCAGAATCAATTGCTGTAATTGTTGGTCGTCTTTCTGAAATAAAAAACTGACTCGACGTTGTTCACACACGAGTAAAGCAAACTGAAGCAAGCCTGTGAACACTGACTGTGCAGGAATTTTTGTGTCTTTTGCATTTGTCCTTGTCAAATATACAAGTAAATGAAAATAAATAAGGCTAGCATGTATCAACTGACATCAGGAAATAGTCACATGGAAATAATAAAGCAGGTAAAACCGTCTTTGCTCCGAATGCTTTCTCAGGAGTGAACAGACTCAATATTTTCTTTATCTTTTTTTAATTTTAAGAAGGTAGAGGACCACAACAACATCATCCTCACTGCTTGAGAATTTTCACAAGTGCACTGTAATGATATTATAGTCTGTATTATTAAAGTCTGCGGCCATTAAAGTGGTTGTAAAGATGCCTGTGATTGTGTGGCTCCATACCAGTGTCCTATAAAATCTAGAGTACAGTATATTGTCATCGCCCTCGGCCGTATTGTCCTGTGTGCTCCCTGAGCTTTGCTGATCGATTGACCATCTCCACCTATGACACCCTGGAGGTCAGTCAGGAGGTCAGATTGTAAGTGAAACTGCTCACTGAGGCAGCACCTGCGCTTTAAAATAGTCAAGGATTATTGATTCGAAATGACAAACTGCTCAGCGTTTACTGTGGATGGCGAGTGTTTTCATCTCAGCGCCACGAGCTTGCAAACGTTTTCTGGGGAAAGATTTTGCATTGACTTTTCTCATCTCTTTTTTCCTACGTGTGTGTGTGTGTGTGTGTGTGTGTGTGTGTGTTTGTGTGTGTGTGTGTGTGTGTGTGTGTGTGTGTGTGTGTGTGTGTGTGTGTGTGTGCATCCATCCATCCATACATCCATCCATTCCTCTCTCCTGCCACACACTCCTACAGCTGTCTGTCTGTTTTACTACTGCTTCCCTCGCTTTCTTTGCTCCTCCCTCTTTGTGTGTGTGTTCAAAGACACGCACGCGCATGTGTGTTTGTATGTGTGGCGGGGATCAGAAGCTCAGGGAGGTGTGTGTGTGTGTGTGTGCGTCGTGTGCATGCAGGTCTGTCGGTGGGAGGGTGAGGGTGCTTTGTGATGCATGGCTGATGTCGCTGACATCATCGTCACAGGCCACTTTTCACACAAACACAAACACATACACACACACATACACACACTGTCACAGAAATAGCTGATCCTCACTTTATCCACACAGCACAGGCAGCATTCCTGACTTCTGCACCTTACTAGCAGTATCTCTATACTTCGGACCTCTATAACTGGAGTTCCTCAGGGACCACTACTAGGACCCCCTCCCTTCCACCCCCTTTTTTTTAGCCCCGCTCCTCAGGATGGAGCAGAGGGGAGGCTCTCGACGGAAGGGTAAGTTTTTGATATAGCTAAAGTACTCCTTCAGTTGCCCTTTGATAGCAGCACTGTGTCTGAGCTAATAAATTGTGTCTGTGTCGGGTATATTTGGTTACACGTGTAATGTTTTGTTGTCTTTTTATAGGATGCTTTGTAATGATAGATATTTTACTGACGGACTCTTTGTAGTCCACATGGAAGTAGTTTTTTTGTCTTGTGTAGTGATTCCTCTTACGATTAATCTTCCACCAAAGACAAATCTGGCTTTAAAGCTGGCACTCAGTCAAAAGTCATGATATTTGAATGAACTGTCATCCTGTAAAGATCACTGGGCAAAGCATGATGATAATGCTGCCAATTAGAGTTTAGAAATTTGAATTAAGACATTTTGCTTCTATGTTTCTGCAGCTTCTTATAAAGCTGTGTTATGTGTCTTTTTCACATTATCTTTGAGCTAAAGGAACTGATGTTTGACTTGCACCATCTGGACTCTCAGTGCCTCCTAAAGCTCCCCTTTTTTTGCTCCTTCCTTCAGTGCTAGGCAGCTTACAGCGTCGTCACAGTGTGCAGCTTAGCGGTTATAAATAGGATGCGTGGTCATTTATTACCACAGTGACCAGAGCTGCTGAGCCTAACCGTTAGCACATCCTCGATGTACCTGCCGGTGAAGCTGAACCAATCAGTAAGCAGAGTGCTGATGGAGCCTGACTTCAGCCCCGAGCTTCTCCACGGCTTCTTTAGCCAGGGCTGTGATCACAGACACAAAACGCTGAGGAGACCAGAGAAGAGCTGACGGCAGGAGAGGGCGGTTTGCAAAGTGACATTCAGTCGTTCACTAACAGCAAATGACAGACTGACAACTGTCCTGACTAATGAGTGCTTTCAGCTGTGCAGAGCGCTGGGACAGTGTCAGGGAATCCCACTCCCTTATGTAACACCGCTGGCTGTGATGTAAAAGAATCCTTTTTAATATCAGATGTTGGGGCGGTCGAGCATGCATCAACAGTGAGGGGTTTAAAAACCATCTGCACTTGTAACTGCTCTATCCTGCATTGATCATAAGGTCATAAATCAGTCCAAAAATATACTTTTGTTTGGTAAAAATTATCAGCACTTATGTAAAATGAAGGCAATTTGTAGTATTTTGACTAAAACGCCAGCTTTGCAGTCCAAACCAGAGGCCTGACGTATATGACAGCATAATCACCTCCCATTAAAATATTCTTTGTGACACAGCTCACTTGATTCACTTGCTGACAGTGCTCAGAGCGTGACATTGTCTTGGCCAAAAGCTTGAGCTGTCTTTGGATGCGAGCTCTTTCATTAATTATAATTTATTTAGTGTGCAATCAATTAGAGGCAGAGTGCTCTAATAGGAAGCACAGTGATGGGCCACATCATATTTAGGTCCCATCAGACTGCTCATCAGGTCGTGTTTAGCTACAGAACTATGCTTTGGTGTTTGTGTCAATCATCGAAAATTTTTGTCCCAAAAAAAAGAACTAAAGAAATAGTTGATTGTTTGATTCTCAGGTCCTCAAATTCAGACGCTTTGTGTCGTTAGACTGACCAAACCATTAACCCAAAGCGTCAGTATTTGACGACCTGGGAGTGAGACTCATCAACCGACTATCTTTAGGGCTGCACCCGACTCAGATTTGGTCGTTTAATACGAATAAGTGATGATTATTTTTTGCATATTAAGTTTTATAGTTTAAACAGGACGTTCACTGTGACATCAGCATCCATGTAATATAGCTAGTAAACAAGCAAACTGTGCTAACGACGGGTTCAGAATTGTGCAACAGCATTTTTTTCTGGCACTAGATATCAAACAAAAGTCACAGACTGTCGTTGCCGTGAGCTGTAACTTCACCACATCCAAGCAGAAGAGAGAAGATAAAGTTATCTCACGGCCTTACGGTGTAAAGTTTCTCCTCCTCTGTGCTGCTACATCACGTCTGCACCTCTGTACCAGAAGGTAGCGTCGAGCGCTCACTCAGCAGCAGAATTCGGGCACCGAGGAGTTTCTAATTGATGATTCGAATCTGTGACTTTCAAGGGGCATCCAAAAGTGTCTTCCTCCAGAGTGACATACTTTTAACTGAATTGTCTCCAGGTGAGCTGATACAAACTGTGTCTGGTAGTTGTCATATTCATTGTCACATCAAGATTTTCCACAGCACCAGCTTTGGGTTTTATGTGAGCAGGATGTTCATGTTTTAAGCAGAGAGCGCTTGATGTAATCTGTGTCAGTTTGCATATGGTCACTGCCATTTACATACTGCACACCCACCAGCAAAGTCACATTTTTAGGGGTCACCTAATGCGCTATAGCGCAGGGAGACTCTGCTCGCCACCTGCAGAAGTGGAACATGCACACACACACACACTCACACACAGCTCTCACCATGAAATACACCTGCATTCATTCATCAACAGTTACACAAGAGGCTTCACCTTTCTCCCTTTTCCCTCTTTATTTTAGACAGACCGGTGGGTTTCTTGGATCCTGTTTTCAGTCTGGCTTTAACTGTTTAATGCTGTCACTGTTAATTTATGACAGAATGGCAGAACTCATTACTGCTAGCCAACACCCGCATTTTAATAATCAAGTCAAAAGGCAGAGAATAAAGCTGAAATGTAAAGAATGAATTCAACTTCTCTGGCCCATCAAATTTAACTATCGACACCCTCACCTCTGTTTGTTACCAGCTATTTCAGATTGTTCAAATGCAGCCACGTCTTCCAAGTTCGTGAGGTTTTTCCCTCTGAACAGACACAACTTTTGGCACAGTCTCTTCAAAGCCCTAATATTTACCACCTGCGTTAAAAGATAAATAATTTCCTCATCACTAAAACAGATTCTAAAGTACAATTTTGTGTAGGCAGCCATATGCAGTAACACTAGAAGTTTGATTTATTCTTAACAGTTTGACTTTATTCTTGAGATGTCACGTTCATTCTCGACATGTTATTTCAACCTGATCCTTGAAATTTCGACTTCATTATCTATCTTATATGATTTTTTTCTCATGCTAACAATTCAATTTTATTCTTGACATTTTGACTTTATTCTCTTTAAAAAAAGCTTCCCTCTCTGATTTATTTTTTCTTTTAACTTTAAAGTTCAACTTAATTCTCGACACTTCGACTTTACCCTTGTAATACAAAATAATTTTAAAAAGCTTCCTTCTCATTTTTTCCTTGTGCATCACCCGACTACTCATCCGTACAATTACCTGGTTCAGTCCATGCGCACAATTTGCAAGCATTCATTGAAGCATTAGCATCCGTAGCATGCATTTAGTGTTTTGTTTTTGCCACCTGACAAATGAAACTCTGCTTTTTAAACCCTAACCCATCCTGTCATAAATAGATTCCATATCAGGGTAAATTATAGTGCATATTAACAGATGCTGGGATCCCTTCAGCTGCAGACATTACAAGGCTCATCATTTGGTCATCATTGGGCATCCAGTCGAACACAAACGTTCACTTTTTGCAGCTTTACACCAATGGTTCTCTCGTTCTCTCCGTAGACCAGGTGCAAATATGCAAACATTTACATTATTTGCTCCGTATGAAAAAGTTTGCATGTGCAGTGCACCTTCAGCATTCTTGAACTGACATGAGAACAGCTGATGTTAGGACTTTGCACAGTGCAGGACGGGTAATAATGTCAAAGAGCAGGCTGACATCTTTGCAGTATGAACCTCAGTCATCATAACTGAGCTGCTGTTCTCAGGGGGAGCCGAACAGGGTTGTGGGAATTAATGTAGCTCAGCATTATCCGAACCTTTTCTCTCTCAATTTCAGCCCAAATGGACGGATGATTTATTTTTTGATAGCTTAAACCAGCCCACTAATCATTCAGTAGTTGTTTTATGAAGCTGTAGCAATATCTAAGGAGGCAAGCCCAGGTTGTTCAGTTAAAGGTCAGTCCGTGGGGATGTTTGTGTTCAGATATTTATAAGTCCCATTTGGCAAGACATAAAGATGAATTTCAGGGAAGCTGAGTGAATTAGTCCAGGATAAATGGCAACATGTGTAATGTGCACAGAAGCTAACATCTGTTAAGTAGGCCAGAGTCACGTCACTGCTACTGTATATGAATCTGGACCGTGTCTCACGGGACTGTTTGACAGCACAACAAAGCACACTCACACTTGTCGACGTTTACACACCGACAGTTCGGATAATAAGCAGACGGACAGACGGACACGTACAGACATACAGTAGGTCATCTTCATCTTCCCCGTCCTCGTCCCTGCGCTCTGTCTTGTGTAATCTCCAACAATTACTGCGGTGATTGCAGTATTTGGCATTTACTGGGAGGATTTGTGGCAGCTGGCACCTTTGCCTAGTTTGGAGTGGTGATGTGCAAGTGCAGCAGGAGGTCACTGGAGGATTTAATGACATGGACGTGGGACAAAATTTGTTGCCACACATCAGCCATTTTAGGCATTTTTAGCTTGAAGGGGCATGGGATCCCAGCTTTGACCTTAAGAGTGTTACCATGGGGTGATGACATTTTTGTTCCACATGAGGCTAAAAAACAATTAAGACACAAAAATTAAATTAATGAAGCAGAGAAAAATATAAAAGCATGATACCAGTATGATGTGTTTTGTGTGAAATAACTGTGTATCCCGAGGTAGAAGTTGCCTCCTGCTCTTTCTGAAGTTTGCCTCTTCAAAGCAGCTCATCACACACTAAACTAAAGGTGCTGCTCACACACTCTCACTCCAGGATTTTGTGATGTTACGGTCCCAACAATTAATGCAAATTCATCCAATCCCTGTGAATTGTGCACAACCTTGCAATCTTGTCTAATCGCCATAACTTTACTGCAAATTTGACTAAGTAAAAGGTGTAAAATCTCATTTCATTGTAGAGCAGCGGTCAGTGTTTTCATTCGCTCAGCCCATCTCCCTCTTTCTGTTTCTGTGGCTGTGTCAGAGTCGTGGCTTAGTGGGTAGAGCGGGCGACCCATGTACAAGGCTGTTGTCCAGCTTGTGGCCCTTTGCTGCCTGTCATCCCCCCCTCTCTCTCTCTCCCCCTTTCAAACTTATCTGTCCTGTCCATTAAAGCCCAAAGAAATCTTTAAAAAAAAAAAAATCTTAAAAAAAAAAAATGTGTTGTTCCAGCTCTGCATTATGCCTGAAAATTAACTAAAAATATTTGGTGGTGTGGCAGTGTTTGAGCTCCAGTACAACATGTCCTCAGAGCGGCATTGTATGTTCAAGAGAACAGTACAGGGTGTCTGCAGGTCCTTAAAAAGTATTTAAATGTCTTGAATATAAAATAAATATTTGGCATTGAAAGGCATTAAATAGTCATGCAACCACATATGCCCACTCATCACCAGCGCTTAGGAGAAAAAACGCCATGTGGACACAGGCCCCTAAACGTCCCTGCAGTGCTTGAATAAGAATGAGATGTTTTTAATCTTGAAAAGGTAATTAAAAGGTAATTAAAGGCTGTAATTAAAATGTCAAAGCTTATAATTTGATCAGTGATTCACAGATTTTTTTAAAAAATGTATTGTTTGATGTGTTGTGGCAGGTGTAATATACCTATTGCTCCTGAAGTGATTTCAGTGTTTCTGTTCACTTCCTGAATGACGTCTAAACCACTTTACACACTCTAAAAGCAGAACCCCGCCTGATTTAGAAACAGTACGGACAGTTTTAGCTTGCAGCAGGGCCTCAAAGAGGATTTAGCCGGTATCATTTAAGACAATGATTACCTGTGGTGTGTGTAGCATCCTACCAAGCTACGTGATGACTGACAGCTTGATTCACCCTTGGCTGCATCCTCGCAGCACAATGGTCATTATCTTGAATTCATTCCCTGTTATCCCAGCTTATTGAAACGCTGCGCCCTCACATAATGTGTTCCACAACGCCACTCAGACCGCGTTTTAAAGAGCTGCACACTACAAGGACATAGTGACTTTCCCTGTGATTACCACCGGGCTAAGCCACGCTGCAAGCCTCTTATTCCCCCTGCAGCTGGATCAAGCAGTAAAAGTTACCCATGAAATCCCGGCTGCGGCCAGAGTTCACAGTAGAGAGCTCCACTGATGAATGGTGACGAGCCGGCAGAGTGTCGTGGTTAACCCTGGTCTCTGAGGAATGTGAGGAGGTGGAACATGAACCAAAGTTGGCTTATGGTTGTGAATTTTTCTAAGTTGAAGTATCAGAGTGTTAAATGGTCGAAAACTAGTAGTTTCAGTAAAAATGTTAAAAAATAAACAAACAGAGCACTTTAGTGTTTGAATAGTTCTTTTATCTGAGTTTCTACTTGTCCTTAAAGTCTGAAAAAGTCTTAAATTTAGATTCAGTGCACAGTGGAGCTGAAACAGTTTCTCCATTAATTGATTACTCTGTCAACAGAAAATTAATCTGCAACAATTTTGGTTATTAATTGTCATTTTTCAGGTGGAAATTCCAAACATTCTCACATTTCAGATGCTCGGACTGAAAGGATTTGCTTGCTGTCTTTGCAAATTGATCTTTGGAGTTTGAACTCTTTATTATACAAAACAGTTTGAATCAATCAATAGGTCATAGGTCAACCAGCCCTGGGATATCACGATTGATTTTTTTAGAAGAAGATAATCGACAGACTAAGCAATAATGGTACAAATTGTTTGCAGCCCTGGAGCACTGAGCAATAGAAAGAATAAAGACGAGTGTCCAGGCTGACTGTCCATATCTCTGGAGCGCCTTAAGGGGATTTCCTCAAAATTGGCACAAATGTCCACTTAAACTGAAGCATGAATTGATCTGAGTCACAGGTCACTGTGACTTCACGTAACTCAAGAATTCATACTCTAATCATGACAAAATTTCACAAAACTGTCTTAATAGGATAAAACGATGAAGTACAGAGATTTTAGATCCCAAAGGTCAAAGGTCAGCTTCACTGTGACATCATAATGTTCTGCAAGAAGACTTTCCTGTCCATATCTCAGGAACAGAAAGGGAGACGTGGTCAGATTCTGAATTGGTGACACTAATCTTGGGTGTCCGCTTTGAATCTGTGCTGATATTGTTCTTCTGTGCTGCTGAGTTGAAGACGTGTGTGAAGCATCCATGTTTTAGAGGATGTAACTTCTTTGCGGCAACATCCATATTTGGAGTCTGGACAGACGTGGATGATCAGCAACTTGATTGATTGGTGGTTTGTCTCTCAAGTCTTAAGTGTCATGACCTCCAAGTATTAAAGTAGCCTGCTGAACAGAAGCGAGTAGTCAACTTTTGTGTTGTGCTGCTGGTGTTCAGTTTGTTTCTCAGACTTTAAGTCATTAAGATTGGTGGATACTGTTGAATGGCGACTACTGTTTCTGCAAGAAAGGGCTGCAGGAGTCTGAACTTGTTGTGTCTGGAGGATAGTTTAGTTTTCTGTCTTTCATTGTCCTTGTGTTAGTTCTCTGTGGGTGCTGTGGCATGGACGTCTTCGCCCTTCACTTTAAGATGTTTATCGCCACCGTCTCTGTTTGGTTCCCTTTTGTCTTTATCCTCTTGTTATTCCTTTTGAACATGACGTTTATTGTCTTATTGTTTGTCTTATTGGCTCCTATTTATAATGTTTTATTGTCTGTGAAGCAAAATGTACCAGTTTTGTGTTTTTGTTTTGCTGAGGCTTATGCCAGCAGAGTTTTAATATGACCCGTGTTGCATAGACGACATTTTCATACCCTTAAACAAACTACTAAAGACATCGGTGCTTTAATTCTAAGTCGTATAACACGATCACATTTAACAGAGACCATCTTTCATACGATGGAGGAAAGGGAAGCACACATGCTCACACAGATAATCTTCAGCCAACACATTTGCCTGGAAAAAAAAAAAGATCCCTCACAGTTTACACTTGCACTTGACTGCAGCATGTCGGGTATCTTAACCCCGACACTCTAAGCTGTCTGCTCATTCAAAACATTTGCTCAGTGCGTTGCTGTGTGGGTTGCCGGCCCCAGCAGCAAAGTCACAGCGTGGTTCACAGTTTGGTGCAAGAATGTCGTCTCTGAAGACGGCTCAGTTGCCGTGTGTGACGCAAGTCGACTGTGTGACTTCTGTTGTGGTCTGTAAAGTGGAGATGCAGAGAGGGAGAGGAGGGTGTGTACTTATCACAATTACCACCAACAGGCCGAAAGAGAACTTCTTTATTGACACGTTAGAAGTTGTGAAATCTATTTTCCTATAACTCATAGGGTAGGAGCTCCAAAGTGTGTTATGACAAAGTGGCTAATGTCAGATCTGTGAGTCCATTTACCCTTTGAATGTTTTGGTGTGAATTATTAATGAATATTATGAGAAGCCCTCATTGTGATCTGGATTCTTAAAAATGTACATACACTTACAAAATGCAGATGCACCTGAGTGCAAAGCAGAGACAGACAGAAAGTAGTTTTGGTGCATTTAATCTCCACTGTTTTCAAATAGGAAAGTACTTTCATCCTGATAATGCTTTGGAGTCGTCAGCAGGAGTTATTACAAGTATTTTTTTTGTTTCTTGATGTTATCAATGCGACTTCTGGCATGTTTTCTGTGCAAAAGTTTGCTTGTTACAAACACCAATTAGAGATGTTGTAGACAGATGTACAGGAGCTGGATTGGTGTCAGCCCTGACATTTTCCTGGCTTCATGAAGCTCAGTTAGAGCCTGCCCAAATCTGTTGTCACTTCTCTGTCCACAGGTGCACAAAACACTAAAGTTACAACATACTATAAAAATAGTAACATACAAAATGTTACTATACCATCAAAGGAAAGCGCTGATGCACTCTTTCCTAATGCAGAGCTGAATACATTGATTTCTTGTGTATACTTTAGGCTTTTTAATAAATGTTGGATATTTAGCATTGAAGCATATGAGTCGTGTGCAAATGCTGTGAGTTTGACACCTTTAATACAAACATTAACAGCCATAAGTGCTATATCATAGGCAACTGGACTTACTTGAGTTTCTTGCAGACGTTTGGCCTCTCATCTAAAAAGCCTCTTCAGTTCTAAATAGCCCTTTTTAAATAGGAGTTTTGCAGGAAAGCCCAATCGGTCTTTTTTTTTAGCATTGGCAGTATAAAAACAAAATCAGGGAGTGCAGCAAAATGCCGCCTACCTACTTTTGTTTATACAGAATGCGCCTTTTTCGGGGCAATGGGGGGCGTGAGCAAGTAACAAAACGTGTAGCTCAGCGTGTGACGTAAACAGTGACGTGGGAGAGAAGCCATGGTTGGTCAGTCCCTCTGTGATTCTCTCGTAAGTTGGCCCGTTCTTCACCGTCCCCGTCATCTGACGGTTAATGGCCTCTTCGTTTGCGAGGATCAGAGGCAAAACGTCCTTAAAAAAACTCAAGCAAGTCCAGTTGCCTACGATATAGCACTTAAGATTACCATGACCTGGGTGACTGAGAATCTTCACTGACAAACATTAACAGCCTTTAAATTATCATGAGTGCAAAATAGCAAAAGGACCTGCAGACTTGAAAGGAAAGCTTTGTCTTTTGAGGAGGCAGGCTCTTGTGGAAACAGCCACCACCCACATTTTGCCTTGGTTACGTCTTGTGTTAAGTCCTACTCTATATTTGTTGTAAAGAAGCAACTGTGTTGTGTTTCCACAGGTGATGGTGTCCCCAAGGAGAACAGTCCCTTTATCAACAACACAGACAATGACAAAACCAACAGCTATGATGGCACCAACATGGCCCTGTTTGAGGTAACCGTCCAGCAGTCTTCATCACCACCAACTTCATATAACACTCATGCACAAGGAAACCTGACACTGTGATCTGTCCTGACTAGATGTTAAAGAGAAACCCAAAAGTGTTGGGTAGAAGCTGCATACACATCCATATCCTCTCCAAATCAACATTCACTGCCAGAACTATTTCTACATTTTAATTAGAACCAACCTATGAAGCTCAAAGCGTTCATGGATGCGCAGTTTGCTAAAGCTTCAGGGTACGCTGTGGTGAACTAAATAAATAAGTCAAATTCTTTTCTTAGCTCAACAATGTGTCAGTCAGAGAGTTTATTTGCCATAAAAGCTGGAGCGTTGCTTCAAGAACATTCAGCTGAACTCCTTCCAGGTGCTTTGCTCTGCCATTTGGCAGACCTCGCAACTCTGTGGTCACTGGCCTTTGTAAAGAATCAATTAGGCACTGCGGCTTCTGCATGAAGCCGACCCAGCCGAGCTATTCTGAGATGCTTTGAACAGTTAACTAAATATTGCACTGTTCATTTTCATCCTGGAAGAGCTTGTCCTCTTAAGCATAAAGTAACTGACCACTTACAGGCCAAATAACAGTTGCCAAATATTTAATACGTGGTGGACAGATGCATTATGTTGCTGTGGTCTGGGAATAAAGGATTCCTGAGTGAGGTACAGGAAGTTAAAACATGTTAAATTGAAAAATCAAGTTTGTGTTCAGCATATTGAAGCAGTATTCTCTCTATTGCAGGAGGAGATGGACAGCAACCCCATGGTGTCGTCTCTCCTCAATAAACTGGCCAACTACACCAACCTCACCCAGGGGGCCCAGGAGCACGAGGAGGCTGATGATGATGAGGGGCCCAAGAAAAAGGCTGTTAAGGTACAGCAGAGAGCCTGGTTTTTATACAGTGTTTGTATCAGAGCTTCATGGTGGAGTACAGTTATGTCCTGTACAGTTGCATATTAACAGCTGCTCTTTTAAACAAGCTGAACTGTCATTATGTAACAGGGTCTTTGACCGACGAAACCCTGCCGTTTGTATTAAATCTCTCTGGGGGTGTTCAAACCTGATCACCTTGTGTTTTTGGTCTACAGAATTTTGTGTCCTTGCTCACCCTTTTGTGAAACTTTATTAGTGTGTCAAACACGGAAATTAACTATATGTAAGTCTGGGATGAATAGTTGCACAATTTATTTTACATACACAAGTATTCAGTTTCCGAAGTTAAATATTGCAGGAGAGTTATTACAAATCCAGTCAGCAGGCTTACATTGCTTCAAGAAAAGTTTTTGGGCTTCAGAGATGCACAAATAATTGAACCTTAAGAGAAATGTTTGTAGAAGCCACACTTTTAGATGCTGTATCACTAGTGGGCAAGTGGCATCTATAGTTAAAAATCATCAAGCTTCCGTTGAGGCATCAGTCTTATTTTATTGATTGAGCTGTGCTGTGCTGAGTATGATGACGACCCCCCCATTCCCACTCCCCTGCTACTCAGCCGTCACGTTAGTCATGTTGCTCCATACTTGAGTACACTAATGCCATCATTAAAGACTGTATGATAAAGATGAAGGACACGACAGCTCCCCAAAAGTGAAGCCAAAACATCTCGATCGCCCCCTGGTGGCCGGCTGCAGCACAGCTCATAAACCCCGCCCACTTCTTGTAAGCAGATTGGACATGGGCCAAACTGAAAGATGAAAGCGCACATCAAATAATGTCAAAGATAGTTTCTGTCATTCTATGTTGTTCTTATCACTGTGATGTAGTGATGGCCAAATGAAGCTTCATGAAGCGTTGACTTTATTTTCTGAGCCCACTAGATGGCGCTTTTTGTTCCACAAAAGGTTGAAATCACATTAGGCCGTTTCCACTGAGGAAGTTCTTGGTGCCAGTGTCTCCACTGAGAGGGCGGAGTAGGAGGAAGGTTCCTGTAAAGTTAACGGGCTCTGGATGTGATGTAATCATTGCGCGACCATTTTGACCGAGGCGAGTTTTAAAAATGCCGGCTATTTTGTTGCTTTCTGTTGACGTCACATCCCGGCCCCGTAAAATTACCCCGAAGTTCCTGCGGTGGAAACGGGCCTATTGAATTGCCATTCTTTGAGCCTCTCTCTTTAAACCATGAGCGCCATCTAGTGGGCTTAGAAAATAAAGAAAATGCTTCATGAGGCTTCATTTGGCCATCACTGCTGTGATGTACCTTCAAGTGTTAACTTTTCTGATAGTTTCGGTTCTAAGTAGTTATTTGATGCTGTAAAAAGGGGGTGTGGCATCATGATTGACAGCTGTGTGAGCCAATCAGTGTGCTCGCAATTGGGTCAGATGGTGGGAACTCAATGATCAGTGATCAGTGATCGCTACCATGTAGACTCTGGTCCCCAGTGATATTGCCAGCACAAGATAGCAGCGGCCCTATCTGTGATATTTTCGCTTTAATTTGGTTCAGTGGGAGGAAGTGGGGTCATGTTGTCCATCTTTTATATTCGGTTTTTGGTCATCATCTACATGACATTTGTTCATGTTGTTGCTACAGTGTAGAAAAAAGCGCAAGATTGGATCGACCTTCGCATTTTGCCTACTACTTTTTTATTTTGGAGATGATGTCAAGAACGACCCACTGACCTTCCTTCCTAGGTCAGAGGATGAGATTGGCGAGTGCTGCAAACAAACGCAGATTTTGGAAGAGACCGGCAGTGTTGATAAATGCTTTTGTACCTCTACTCGCCGACTTCTACTTGTGTTAAATGACTCCACTCCAGTGTTTGGTACAGCTGGTTTTCAGACCTGATGCGAAGCGTACCCACATACAGATGAAGCAGACCTTTTCATGTGGACCCGGGCACAGATCAACAAACTTTGTCTGTCTGGGTACGAAACACACTGTTCACACTCATCAAACGAACTTGACATTGGGGTCAAGTGTACTCAGATCTGGGCTCAGGTCCCTGATGTGAAAGTCCCCTTAAAGGGGAACTACACCAATTCTGTGAAACTCATACAGATTATTCTTGTCTTATGGTCCAAGACAGTCCAAAAATATCAGTAAACATGAACAACTCTCTTCCAAACCCAAAAACTAGGGTGCTAAAAGTCAAATTTGTGATGTCATAGGTGTAAAGTCTGGAGCTCCTCCAAAGATAGTGCATTGGGAAAGGTGTTATAGATGACGCAAAGAGCACCCAGGGGGATGTTCTCAGTATATGGGCACATTTTCTGTTTCAGAACTGAGAACACTACAATAGAATAAAGCTCATTTTGGATAAAAAAGAAAACCAAATTTCTGTGGGTCCACAAATTCAGTCTCCCATGACATTAAAAGTTTGAGACTTCTCTGGTTTCTGAGAAAATAGCTCATGTTCATAAATATTTATTGGACTTTCCTAAGTCGTGGAAATACCGTATTGGAGTTCCTAATAAGGTGGTGTTCCCTTTTAAATGCTACATTAATATAGAGTACAGTATCTTTATACTAAATACCCGTCGACCCTCTTGGTTGAGTCAGAGAACAGCAGTAACTGTAGTTGTAATAAGAAATTCCACAGTCCATTCGTGCTGGTTCTCCAGGATCCGTTTTCTTAAAAAGGAAAAATTAAAAATGGCCACAGTGCTGCCATGCGGCACATGGATGCCTCTGTAACCACAGCTCCAGTCCCATGCCAGTTGCCCCATCCTGTCCCCTGCATGGAAAGAGGCCTCGGGCACCTCCCACTGGCTCGCAGGGAACATCTCGGTGAAGAATTAAGCTGACACCATTGTCGCCCCTCTTCGTCCGGGCTGGTGGGAGCAGTGCTGCACATTTGGAGATGGATGGCTAAAAAGGTAGCTGCCTGTCACCGCGACGTGTTGGGATTTTGTCAGAAAAGTTTAACATATTCCTGTCGTCTGAGCCTTTTTATACGCTGTTGCGAAACAATGGTTTTCTGCAAGGAATGCTATCTTTCAGGGTGGAAGCACTGAAGGATTTCCCACAAATCAGCAAGTATAGTGGTTTAAAGACATGATGCCTGTGTCACTGAGATGTAAGTCTGAAATTCATATCGTACGTCAGGTCATTTTCATCAAACATTCAAGTTTTGGGGAACATGGAGCGCGATCTTCATATTGCAAACAGTGGCAGCTTTGACAGAGGATTTCCCTGCACATTAATGACGCTGCGCCATCAAAGAGATGGTTCAAACAATACCTGAGAAAAACCACAGCTTATAAATTATTAAGCACCGGAAAGTGAATCAAGATCTTTAACACTTAATGGGAACTTATGGTTTTAGTGGAGACGTACTCTCCGTTTCCTGTTGTCACATGATGTATTCATGTGTTGTATTGTGTCTTTTGTCCCGAGTCTGTGCACTATGTCTCTGTGTGTTCCATTTTTTAACCTGGCTACAAGACAAGTTTCCTCTCGGGACAAAAAAGCTTAAGTTAAAGGTTGAAATGCATTTTATTTTGTGTTTTTTAATGTGTAATAACAGGACTTTAATATTCAAACTGTGTAGGGATGCTTTGTCCATTTTGTAGCAACATTTCATATTGTGGGAAAAACTGAATTGACTCACTTTTTACCACGTGTGCACATTTTGTTTTTGTTCCCGTTTCACTTCCCCCATAGGTATGCTTTTATTTCCCCTGATTTTTCTCCTTCTCTTACTTTCTTCTGTCTTAATTTTTGCTGCCAACATTGCCACAATTCTCACCTCACCTCCCCTACACATCCACACTCATGCACACATTAATCTCCTTTCTCCTGTCGTCCCATCTCACCCCCTCCTCTCCACAGAGCCCTCAGATGGGGACCTTCATGGGCGTCTACCTCCCCTGCCTCCAGAATATTCTGGGGGTCATCCTGTTTCTGCGTCTTACGTGGATTGTCGGCACTGCCGGCATCTTGGAGTCCCTCGCTATTGTCTGCCTGTGCTGCTCTTGTGTGAGTACTCAACCCCACGTGACATAAATGACTCATCTCTTTAAAGTGGAAGTTAAAGGAAGGTTTCAGGATCCACGCCACCGTTCTACTATTTGGCTTAATGGTACAAACATGGATGTTACATGTCCTCTATCAAGGTTTTAGCGTCTAAGCCATGAGGGCAATGGCATGTAAGATTATGTAAGAGTACTTAATGTACACATCCACGTTCTTTAATGCATCGTGAATACATGAGCACATGAGAGTGAATACATGTCCGTGTGCTTGAGTGTTTCGGCGACGCTGGCGGCAGATGTTGCCTCAACTTTTAATGGCAGACGGGTGCAAATGTGGGATTGGCAGCAGTAATGAATGACAGGCAAGTTGATTTAGCGGTGACTGATCCCATCCCTCCTATATTTAGCCGCCGCGACTCTCCGTCTCTCATACGCTCCCTCGCTTCTAATGGTACCCAGCAGCTTGATGTGTAATCCCTCCATCTGCAAAGTGTCAGAAACATAGCGACATGCACACCCACACAGTGGCTATATTTGCTGGTCCCACGGCAGACAATGGATTACTTCAGCTTAATCAGGGAAAGTAGAAACAAAAAACCTGGAGTGCTATCTCAGTTGAATGCTTTTTGCCTCTTAATGGAATGCTCTAATGGTAGAACATGATCAACTTCAGATACAATGTGGCCGAGCGTGGCTAAGTGACCTCGTGCAAAGTCAAGTTTTATTTATTTCCATTCCTTTAAAGAGGCAATCAGATCTATACATCTCAGATGTGGTGTTTTTATTTATTGGAATAAGCATGTGTTCACCTGGAACTCTGCGTCTGTCGTCTAATGATATAAATTTGCAACAGATTTTTTAGCTGTAAAAACAGTTTGCCTAGAAAGATGGGGACTCCATTTCATATATTACAATCTAGCTAAAGTGCATTAGGAGGTTTACCCTCCACTGCATCGCTGCCGTTACGTAACAAGAGAGCAAAGCTTAGGCAGACAGATTAATGTTCATTTTTTAAACCACATCTGACTTTGCACTGACAGCTCCACATCAGCCACCTGTTTATAGGTCACGTTTTGTGCGCTCCAGACCCAACACCAGAAATGTCTAAAAATAAAAAAGGGAATTCTCATAACTTATATTTAGACGAGTTATAATTTATTCTGTGCAGCATATTTCTTGTTCTGGTATTGTTTTATCAATCATGATTAAATAATCTTTCCTACTCTCACTGTCTCTAAACAGCACCAAACAGAGCGACACACAAAGAGGCTCAGTGAGTCAGGATGGCTCTCATGAGACCAGGTCTCACGCTCACATATTGAGAGAGCAAACACACCTTTTCATTCGCTCAGCACACAGCTCAGCATGCAGAATATTTTCCATTATGTCATGATTAGTGTGTTCTCCTGGCTGCGTATTACCCAGCAACGTGTGTACAGTAGCTGCATTGTGTTTATAGGTCACAGCAAGCACCTGGTTTTCTAAAATTCAGCCACATCAGCTTTAACGACACAAAATATGCTTTGAATAAATAGGGGTAGGAATGAGATGGTTTTTGTTTTTGATTCTTGAGGTCATGATTGAACTGGTAATTGATTCTTGATCAGTGCTACCCATGTTCGTGTTTTGGTTTTAAAGATGGAAAAAAGTGTTTTGTTGTGACCTCTGGCTCACCTGGTAGTGTGTGCCCTGGGTAACACTTTACTTGAAGGTATCTACAAAAGAGTGACATGACACTGTCATGAACTTGTCATAAACATTATGTACATGTCATAAACGTTCATGACTGCTGTCATTAAGTGTCATTCGGTTTTTGTATTTTGAATTTAAAGCAGTTTGATTTTGTCAGTTTTGCCCTCTTCTTCATGTGCACCATTAAAGACAGTTAATTTAGCTTTTTTATTTAGTACTGTCAGTGATGCATTAGTTAACGTTGAGGTCCATGCATCACAATGACGTTTGATTAATGCTGTTGTTGGACCTTCTCTGGGTTTTATTTGGCCTCTGGCTCTGGCTGAGTTTCTTCCAGAAGCCCCTAAATTCCACTAAGTCTTGTAAAATCCAGTCATGTGTCCACATGATTCATGGGAAATGTGTGGTGATTTGTCAGGTTTCAACAATGAGGACATGCTGCCCAGTTCTGTCTCTTACTGTGAATTCTTTGACACTTGTGTGGTCAAGACAAGCCGGTGTGTAGCTGCTTAGGGCTTCAGTGGAAGCGGAAGGTAAAACTGTCAGCTAATTGGCTTTACTCCAGCTTGTCTGCCACTTTAAACCGGACGCCCTGCACGAGGTTTATCTTGGTCGTGTCCTTGTCCCTCCTCTTGCCTTTGTCCTGTTCTCTCACCTTCACACTTTCTCCTCTGCCTTTTTCTTTCACCCTGTAAGTTTTAGCTCTCGTGTCATCCTCTCTTTTCTTTTCTTTGTGCCTCTTATCTTGTCCTCCTGCCCGTCCCCTCTGCTCTGTCCTTTCTCTCATCCGGAAGCGCTGTTAGGTAACAGGCTGATTTCACCGTCCTCCTCCGTCACAAGGACTTCACGGAATCATTTCATGGAAAAGCTCGTATCCATTACCAATCTGAAAGACTTAGAGCATAAGCCCCTAAGACGTATTTTATTAGGCTAAATGCTGGATTAAGCCCTCCAAGTATCCCATTGTTGGGAAAATCCGGAAAATTCATGGAGTTAAAGAATTAAGTGGGCGTGAAAAAAATGATAGAAGAGGTTTTGTTAATTGTTGTACTTGGCTTTGAATAGTTGAACAGACATAAGCATATCTTCACCTTCAAGTCTCACTCAAGTTACTGTAGTAAGAATCAAGTCAAGTTGAGTCCCGGCTCCAAGTCACAAGACATGTCATTTAAATTCTGATGATGTGTTCCAGTTTCCACGTTTAAATCAGTCACACAGACAGTGGCCATGTTTGTTTTTAACATTTACGAAGACTGCCAATGAGCTAACGTTAGAAAAAAAGACACGTTCACGTACCTGTCTTTGTGGGTTTTGTAGAGACGGATAAAGCTGGATGTTCTGGTGGTCATGCCACTGAATTTTGAGCTGCAGAACTTGCGTAACACTATGCTCTCACTTACTGCCGTAGACTAGCCCCCTTCATGATACCTACTTTGTGCTTTTGCCTCTGCTGGTCTTCAGCATCCTCGTGGGTTGCCAGGTTTGCGCGCATGTTCAAGTTACTCTCGACTCCCCTTTCCAGGCTCAGTACTGTGGGTGACTGGGCGTTTCACGACAGTCTTTCCGGGAGTTTCATAAAATGTTTAATGAATATGTTCATCAATCTGTTTATCATTACTGCTGTCGTTGCTCTTGTCATTGCTTATTTGTTTCTTATTTTGGTTATTCAAAGTGTCCTTGGGTGTCTTGAAAAGTGCTTTTAAAATCTGGGAAAGTGCAAATATTTCATATAATATAAGTAGAGTTCTTTCGAGTCATCTGTGTCAGTCTAAGTCAAATCTTAAGCCATGAAAACCAAGTCAAAGTCAAGTGGAGTCTTTCATCAGTGTTGTTTTAGCACGTCTAAAGTCCTCAAATTTCAAAGTCATGTCATGTGAGTCATGTGAGTCCCCCACCTTCAGATAATAACAACAGTCCCTTCTTACAATACGACATTGACACTAAACGTACAGTAAATACTGGCTATAAAAATAGTTTATATTTCAATGATATATTGTGTGTAAAGTCTTCAGACTTGTTGTGATGTCGCTCTTCACCATCTTCTCTCCACAGACCATGCTGACTGCCATATCCATGAGTGCAATCGCTACCAATGGTGTTGTGCCAGGTAAGGTGATTTGGTAACCAGATATATACAAACTCAAAGAAGGGATGTTTCATACAAAGAAAGGGAATCATTGAGAAAAGATTTGTCTCAGAAATTTCCCCTTTTCTTCACTCTTTAGCTTGTTTTGGGGATAAAATGGAGTAACAGCAATAGTGATGTGCTGTAGTTGCAGCTGACTGGTTGCTGGATAGAATTCAAGACCGATATTTGTGTGAAATAAAGTCCAACATCTCCTTCCTTGATTCTTTTTTATGGTTATTGATACTAGATATTGTTGTCTGAGAATTCCAGGCATATTTTTGGGTCTTTTAGGACCTTGATGAAAACCTTGCTGACATTTCTCTGTCCTCTTAGTTCCTGGAAAGTCAATGTTATTTTATTTTTCTCATAAACTCATTCCCACTGTTCTCCCCTTCACTCTCACAGCTGGAGGCTCCTACTACATGATTTCCAGGTCTCTGGGCCCAGAGTTTGGTGGAGCTGTCGGTCTCTGTTTCTACCTGGGCACAACCTTCGCTGGCTCCATGTACATCCTTGGTACTATAGAGATTCTGCTGGTGAGTGAACCGTGTTTGCTGATTACCAATCTTTTAAAATCTGGGGCAGGTTTGTGAATCCATTTGTAAGTTAAGCGTATTCATGTGATTTTTGTGGACCGACCAACTGACAAAGCGAGCTATAGAGCTGCTGTGCACTGCTAATAAAATCTCTACCCTCGACTGTTTGCTCACTTTATGTCTCCTACCTGTGAATTTTATTAATGTGCAGAGATGAAACTTGCAGCAATATGAAAGAGATTTTGTTTTGTCTTGGCCTTCCCCGTCCCCATTCAGACCTACATCGTGCCTAAAGCAGCCATCTTCGTGGCAGAGAAAAAAGAGGATGAGGTGGATGCCCTGCTGAATAACATGCGTGTTTACGGCTCGTGCTGCCTAGCGCTGATGGCCGTGGTCGTCTTTGTCGGGGTGAAATACGTCAACAAGCTTGCTTTGGTCTTCCTGGCCTGCGTCATTCTCTCCATCCTCGCCATCTATGCCGGAGTCATCAAGTCCATCTTTGAGCCTCCGGACTTCCCGTGAGTCCAGATGTTGCTGCTAAAAGACTGCATTTTAAATGTTAAGTCGTATTGTCATCAGTTTAATGAGTCGTATTTTAAACGTCTCACTTTCATCTTCTCTTCCTCCACACAGCGTTTGCATGTTGGGGAATCGCACTCTGCAGAACCACAACTTCGACCGTTGTCTTAAGACGGAGGTGATAGACAACATAACGGTCACCACCAAGCTGTGGAAGCTGTTCTGTAACACAGACGGGCTCAACGCCACCTGCAACGAATATTTCGACAACAACAACGTGACCGAGGTGCAGGGGATCCCCGGGCTGACCAGCGGAGTCATTTCAGGTTGGAGCACAGTGTTTTAGAAGCAGTGTGGAAATGTGGTGGAATTTAAAAGCAAGCTCACTGACCTATTTCTTCTAAGATATGTTGAACTTTTCCAATATCTGATGCATAAGTCATGTGTGTAGTTTAAATCATCCACAATATTCTCAGGTATTTTCTGTCAGGCTGAACCAAACAAACTCCACTTTGAAAGTAGGTCAAAAAAGATAAATGTAGAGGCTGGGACGATATATCTCAACAGGAATCTACACGTTCACAGACTGCGATGTTTTATTAAATAAAGTACAAACTCAGAACATTCCTCATGTTATGTAACGGTTGGCCGAGACAAACTAGTTTTCATCCAAACACTCAGAGCAAATGCATTCCTGTCATATTTCATGTGAAGAATCTGGAGCAAGCGTGTGCAGGTGCTGAGTGATTTCATGTGTGATTATTTTACTCTCTCTGCTTTCTCCCATTCCCATTTACTTTATCATTGATTTATTTATTTTTCTTCCTCACCAGTCTCTCTCAAATAACTCCTCCTTGACTGTATCATCATTCTCTTTCCCTCTCCGTCTGATTCAGTTTACAAGTCTGATCCTCTGCACTTACTAGTGGTACCATAAGCTTTATCACTCAGCCTGTGTCACCTGCTTCAGCTACGACTGCTCATTTAGCTTAAAATAACAAATCCATGTTGAAATCGACAGGAGGAGAGCTAGTTTTCATTAGGGATGTTCCTGGCGACTAATTTCCCTGGCGACTACACGAAAATGTTAATTAAGACTAGTCAACTATTCTAAAAAAGGGAAAACACTCAGAAAAATTTTGCACAATTTATTGTATTTAAAGCATTGTCCGAAAAAATGTTGTGTGCATTAATTAAGAGCCCTTTGAAGCCTTTAATCACAATCTTCAACAACCATGTCGGATTTCAAATGCTGCTGAAGTACGAGACACTGAGTGCCGTGCAGTATGAATGTGAACATGAAGGCAGCTCAGTCAAAAGTTAACCACTAAAATAACATCTAAAATGAATAAACTGCCTCTGAAATGTGGGGCACATTGAACCTTCAGATTATCTGACAGAAATGATAGCAGTTAACTTTAAATTTAATAAAACAACAAACTGAATTATCATTCAGTTCCAGCTGAAATGAGAGGCATTTTGCTTGGTGCAGTATGAATGTAAACCTGAACATTATCTGACAACATTATCTGGAACTAAAGAAGAATAAATAACAACAGAACACAAAAGAAAAGCTGATACAAAACTAGTGATGGCCAAATGAAGCCTCATGAAGCATTTTCTTCATTTTCTGAGCCCACTAGATGGCGCTCATGGTTTAAAGAGAGAGGCTCAAAGAATGGCAATTCAGTGTGCTTTCAACCTTTTCTTGAACAAAAAGCGCCATCTAGTGGGCTCAGAAAATAAAGACAAGGCTTCATGAAGCTTCATTTGGCCATCACTAATAAAAACATAGATATCAGCTATTGGTGACATTTGCGCGCCGGGGGCACCAAATTTACCAGGGCCACCACTGTATCCATGACATGTTGGTTTGGTCACTGTGGTTGGGTCAGCCAAAGAGTAGAACTGTTTTTTGGACCATGGTGTCTCACTTTATTAAGGCTAAAATGGCGCAAACGTGGTCACAGCCTGCTCTCTCTATCTCTGTCTCTATCTCTATCTCTATCTCTTTTTGACTCAGGTGTATGAAACCCAGTAGACCTCTTAGAAACATGTCTGAGTTACTAATGACTCTGTCTCTGTCTCTCTCGTAGAAAACATGTGGTCAGTGTACGGCCCTCTGGGTATGATGGTGGAAGACAAGAAGATGTCATCTTTCGGGGGGAGTGACCCTGCCCAGGATGTCTACATGCCCTACGTGGTCAATGACATCACCGCCTTTTTCACACTCCTGGTCGGCATCTACTTCCCGTCTGTCACTGGTGAGACTATGACACACCCACACACACACATTATGGTTGAGTTAAGAGTTTTGTTTGACTTCTAAAGATTGATTTTGTCTCGTGACACCTCCTCCAGGTATCATGGCTGGTTCAAACCGGTCAGGTGACTTGCGGGATGCCCAGAAGTCCATCCCAATCGGGACCATCCTAGCTATCGCTACCACCTCCTTCATCTGTATCCTTTAACCTCTGTGTGATGCTGATACCAGAAGTTTATGTGAAATATCTATCAGCTGGGCCCTCAAGTGTTTCGTATGGAGCTTGTGTTGTTGCCAGATATTGATTGAAAGTTCTCTCTCAGGCGCCACAGTTGCTCGGCTTATAGGTTGTTGGCAGGAATACTTGTTTTTCGTGCCTTAGAACAAGAATCAAAGGCCAATACAACAGAGCAGGCACCTCCAGTTAGACTGTGGGTGGTGTTTGCACCGTATCTAAAGCTTTACAGTGAAGGTGGCGACTGTCTATAGATTCAATTTACTCTCCTGAACGGTGCCTCCCAGACGTCAGCTGTGTTGTTCTATTCGGCGCCTGCATTGAGGGAGTTCTCCTTCGAGACAAGTAAGAGTTTAACACAGAGCACGTATGGTGAAAGGAAAGGTTTAAGGTCCCATGTAGATATATTTCGTTCTCATGATGAGACCCTCCACCCTCTCAAACATTATGGCTGAGAAAAAAATTCGGTTGAATTGATGTGCATGATTGTTTTTGCATTACAGATTTGGTGATGCAGTGAAGGGGAACCTCGTCATAGGCACACTATCATGGCCCTCGCCCTGGGTTATTGTGATTGGCTCCTTCTTCTCCTGCTGTGGAGCGGGGCTGCAGAGCTTGACCGGCGCCCCTCGCTTGCTGCAAGCCATCGCACGAGACGGCATCGTGCCTTTCTTGCAGGTTAGTCACGCACAGTCAACACAAACACAGTTAAAGCGGTCTTCATCCTCGTGTGCTGAGCTTTGACTTTCCTGCGGTAGGTGTTCGGTCATGGGAAAGCTAACGGGGAACCTACCTGGGCTCTGCTGCTGACTGCTGGGATCTGCGAGATCGGTATCCTCATCGCCTCCCTGGACGCCGTGGCTCCTATCCTCTCCATGTCAGTATCTGTTTGCATAGAGATATTACACGCTCGCTTTCCATGAAAACAGATCAGCAGATAAAGTCTCTGATCCCCCAACTATTTGACTTCTTAAAGTCCCTTACAGTAGGTCATAAAGAGGAGATTAAGATGATGAGTGAGATTTGTGGGCCTGTTGTCTTTCTTCCACAGGTTCTTCCTCATGTGCTACTTGTTTGTCAACCTGGCCTGTGCAGTTCAGACCCTGCTGCGGACACCTAACTGGAGACCACGCTTCAAATACTACCACTGGTGGGTGATGAAGTGTATGGTCTCTCTGCAGCTCACCCCCTTCTTACTCTCTCACAGGGGAAGAGGAGGATATTAAAAATGTCTCAGGGTTCATGTGAAGTTCCTAAAACACTGCAGTTGTAACATGTGCCAGGATCAGTTAACCTGTCAGGGAGCTGTTGTTGTAATAACTGAGGCTTTCCTCATGAAAATTTCGCACACATGCCAGTTAATGGCTGTGTGTGTACATTGTACACTGTTGTAAAGTGTGTGTTTCCTCCTACAGGGCTCTGTCCTTCCTGGGAATGAGCTTGTGTCTCGCTCTCATGTTCATCTGCTCCTGGTATTACGCCATCGTGGCCATGGGCATCGCTTCCTGCATCTACAAATACATTGAATACAGAGGGTGAGAATGACTTTATTAAGAGGTGCACACACAGCAAATCCTCGACATGGAAAAGTTCAAATGTGGCAGCAAGAAACTAAATCAAAGGGGAATAAATTCAATTCAATTCAATAGAACTTGTTTGTCCCAAAGGAAATTATTGTGCCAGAGAATGCTTCGATTACAGTAACAACAATTAATGTTCACTAAAAAAATCCAGTGGGTTCCTGGGGTCAGGGTCACACACAGAGCCCAGTTTTTAAAACAATAGACAATAAAAATGAATTAAAAAGGTGGAGAAACACCGACTGCTCCTGATAATCAATGTTTATAAAGGTAAATGTACAACACTGACACTTTATACATATAATATAAAATGATTTATGACACTTACAGGGGGTCAGACATCTTGACAGTTATTGCTGCATGTAAAAATGTGAACTTTTATCAGGTAAGAACTACAGTGTTAAATACAGAATTTAAAAAGCTCCTGTCAAGGAAAAAAATAAACAGACTCAAGAAAATTCCCTCCATTTTTAGATCAGCTTAGGATCATCCCTCTCATTCTAAAACAAGTGTTACACAGTTTTTCTCAGCTTGTTAGGACAGTGTCTTAAAAAGTCTTAGATTTGACTCTGTGAGGTCTCAGTTGCCGCAAATATTTGATTTAATTTAATTTATCCATATTGAGTCGAGATCTGTGTGTTTAAGTCCACATTTCGTAAGTTACAAGTCTTTAAATCCACCATTGAACCTCACACTGTCTTTTTACTTTACACTTGCACTTAACTGTTGGTAAAATGTAGATGACCTTAACTTAATCTCATAAATACGTTCCTGTATAAAACCTACTTCTGCTCAGGACCACATTTATACTACACATATACACCTTTATAAATACCTGCAATGCTTGAATAAGACAGTGATGATTTGTCCAATAATCAGTCTTAATTGTGGTTAAAAATTATCTTAAAAAGACCTTAAAATGCACTAAATTTACCTAAGTGATACCTCTGTAATCATACTAAATGTAGATGGCCCGCTGAGTCTAACAAAAAGGTATTTTATATAAACATCTTTCTTTCTTTTTATATAGTCTGGGGTGCACCAACTAAGATTACTTTTTAAACCCCATTAAATCATAGTTTAAATTTGAATTACATTGCCCCCAACTTGAAAACTATCTTAAACTTCAGAAAGATTAAATTAAACCTCTTTGTAAATTCCAGTCTAGTTTTTAATTTGAATTTAAATTACATGTAATTCAGTCAAATTTAAATTGTGATACAGTATTAATTGACGTACACTCAAGGAGGTTTAACTTTAAAATGGCTGCCTTTATGAGATGGATTAAGCAAGAAAGAAAAATCAAGTTTCTTGAATAAAGTTAAGGGACAGTTTTATGGTGTTGCTGATATTCTCTTAAGATACTAGTTCAGCATGGAAACTCCAGTGGAGCTGAACAAGAAGATTTGACGTCTCCATACTGATTTAAGTCTATTTAATGGTTGTTTCCATCAATAAACTCGATTTACTGAACAGATATTAATTTTTAACTGTGCAACAGAGCTCTGCTTTATGTTAAATCTAGATTGACTCATTTTAAACCCAGTTTTGCTGAACCCTCAGATTAGAATTTATCTCAGATTTAATCAATTATTGTTGGTGCAGCTCAGCCGTATTGTTTGTTAAAGCAGAAAATGTTCTCACAGATCTGAAGGAACTTGACAAAAACAAACCAAACAGCTGTGAGGACAGTGTGGCGTTTGTTTTTATCATTCTGTTTTGTTGCTTCTTAATGTGAATAATTTCTGGTCAATCATCTGTTGGCTTCAGGGCAGAGAAGGAGTGGGGTGACGGCATCCGTGGCCTGTCTCTAAATGCAGCACGCTACGCCCTCATTCGCCTTGAGGAGGCCCCACCACACACTAAGAACTGGAGGTACGGCGCTGTGTGTGTGTATGTGTGAGCGAGTGTTTCTGTGTGTGTGTTTCATATGGATGTGGTCACAGTTTGACATCGTGCCACCTGTCACTGTCGCGGTGGACAGAAGCGAGACAGAAATAGACACAGAGGGTGAATTTGATTAATCTCTCGGTCCTCTACCTAATCTGACAGCGGAGGTCGATGAGCCTTCGTACTGTACAGAGGCTCACACTGGCTGACCTTGCAGACTGCCTGTCCGAAAAACAAACAAGTATCATTTGCTTTCTTGGCATGTGGAGTGTGGATACCCCTCTCAGGGATGTCGTGTTACCAATGATACAGAAGGCAACTGTATCTTCCTTTATGTCTTCCAAACACATGTTCTGTAGGATTGTAAGGTCATCCAATTTGTTTTAACACAAAAATATTTGTTGTATTTGTTATTTGTCTCCTGTTACTCACCACTTTGCAAAGCAATCAAATGTGACTTTTTCCCCCGCAGGCCTCAGTTGCTGGTGCTGCTGAACGTCGACTCGGACCAAGGAGTCAAACACCCTCGTCTGCTGTCCCTCACCACTCAGCTGAAGGCGGGGAAAGGCCTCACGATAGTGGGGAATGTTTTAGAGGGAACCTATCTCACCAAAGACTCAGAGGCCAGGTGTGCTGAGCAGGTATGTTGGAAATGCGTACATTCAACTCTGTTCTACTAAAACAAAAAGGATTTCAGGTTTCTATTGCCAACAAAATATTTCTTTTTGGGCAGTGCGTAAAATGCACCACTGGGCCCGCGAGTAAATCTGTTGTGTCAGTCAGGAGTTAGAGTTAGTGAGCACTTGACAACCAAAGCTGAACTCTGCCACCTGCTGGCCACACTCAGTAAGTTTTTTTTTGCAACCTGATTTGACTGTGTCCTCAGAAGCGTTTTTAATCAGTGGATTAATTTTCTGTGAAATTCAATTCCACGTAACACACACTGCTGTATTAATGGGCATTGTTTGGACCCACTGTAATGAATTTTCTTGGATGGATAGAAATGGGATTGCTGCATGTTTTGTGGTAGGTGTGAAGCACAGTGATTATGTATTATGTTCTTCTGTCTTCTTCGATCCAGAACATCAAGTCCGCCATGTCAGCAGAGCGGACGAAGGGTTTCTGCCACGTCGTGGTGTCCTCAAACCTCCGAGACGGCATGTCCCACCTCATCCAGTCTGCAGGGCTGGGAGGAATGAAGCACAACACAGTCCTAATGGCCTGGCCCGGGACATGGAGGCAGTCAAATGACCCGCAGTCGTGGAAGAACTTCATAGGTACAGAGCAGGAGACAGTTCACAGCAGATTGGAGTACAGTTGTAGGTGCAGAGATGCATGATCAGATATGGACACTTGCAGAAAATTACAGCTGAATTTATTTTAAAATCGAAAGAGAATTAATTGTTATACTTCCTCCGATCTTTCCAGTGTGATAACAATAACTGTCTTTCTCCATAACTCCATCCAGAGACGGTGCGGGAGACCACAGCGGCCCACCAGGCCCTGCTCGTGGCTAAGAATGTGGACAGTTTCCCCACCAACCAGGACCGCCTGGGGGAGGGCACCATCGACGTGTGGTGGGTGGTGCACGATGGAGGCATGCTGATGCTGCTGCCATTCCTGCTGCGACAGCACAAGGTTGGTGTGCGTGCGTCTAGAGTTGGGTTGTCACATCTATTTTTGCCTCCTTCACTTCCTTTGGTCCTTCAGCATCTCATTAATCAATCCATCTAGCTCTGACCGACAGTCTTGTTTTCCATTCCACCTTCTCGTATAATAATAACAGTGTCTTTCCTCCACCAGGTGTGGAGGAAGTGTAAGATGCGCATCTTCACCGTGGCCCAGATGGACGACAACAGCATCCAAATGAAGAAGGATCTCCAGATGTTCCTTTACCACCTGCGATTGGATGCAGAGGTTGAAGTGGTGGAGATGGTGAGACTTTATTTAATAAGATAGCACAGCATTAAATCCTTGATTTAATAAGACTCACAGCTCCCTGATACTGTGGCTTCATGTGTCACAAGCCTTATTCAGAGGGTTTGTGGTGTAGTTTCCTGCTGCTCCACATCGCACTGACGACCGTGTTTGTCTCCTGTCCTGCGCAGCATGATAACGACATCTCGGCCTTCACCTATGAGAAGACGCTGGTGATGGAGCAGAGGTCTCAGATGCTGAAACAGATGCATCTGTCCAGGACTGAGAGGGAGAGAGAGGTAATGTACACCTTATCTCACCCGAGCACGACCCTGCACTCACAGTCTCTTTGTCTCTGTAGTCGCATTCAAAGTAAACACAAGTGAATGCAGTCTTTTTCTGCTGTGTCTTAGATCAGATACCAATGAAATAAGCTCATAACATCTGTAAGAAGATGGTTGTTACTGAATGTTGTTTGCATTTTGCTCCCTGTTTGTGTGTTAGTCGCATCTGAGTAGCTTTAACATCAGGTCAGATTATTCAGTATGTAACTACAGTGTTTTAGTAAATGTGGCCTGCCGCTGCGTTACATGACAATTGGCCCTTTCCTTGTTCATCTGCCATCGCCGCTCTGGGCCGCCCCACATCGCTCAGATTCAGAGTATCACTGACGAATCGCGTAGTTCAATCCGGAGGAAGAACCAGGGCGCCGCTGAGGGCACCAACCTCAGCCGGCAGTCCTCAACGGCGGAGGACAATCAGGAGGACGAGGTAGCCGATGTTGTCAACCCCACTGTCTCTCACTGTTAGAAACATAAAGCTGTCTTCACAAAGCTGCATCTTTGGCTACAGTTTATCATCGATATGGTTTAAAATCTGGACGAAGAAAATCTGATTTTACTCCCATACTAAGTCATACATCACACATGCGTACGCAGTGTAGAGAACAGGAAGGATGGATGTGATACTGCCATGTTTTAAAGTTAGTAGTGCCATAGGACATGAATTATCAGTCAAAATGTGGGCATTGTTATTGAATTATATAAAAACTGACCTCTGAAATTGACAGTCGTAGTGCTAATTGAGATGTGTTTTGTTAAGTAAAAAGCTCACAGATGATTTTATAAGAGGTTCTTACCAAGGTCCCTCAAGCATTTGTTACTGTTGTAAATGCTGGCACTATTTTTTTTTTATTACAAGTCCTCACAGAAAAAGAGTTGGAGTCAGTTTAGTTGCACCACACCGTCCTTCTATTTAACTAAATGCTCCACCGCTGCTTCAGCCAGCCAAAACCAGTTTACCAGTCTACATTAAACGCACCAGTATGAAGTCCTAGTCAGTCCAGAAGAAGTTTGTTACTGTAGCATTGTCTGAAAAGTGCCATTCGCCCTTTTGGTAACTGGTTCCTGATTACAGATGGCATCCATGTTGTACATCTGACGATTAAACCACGGGTCCAGACAGTAGTGCTTCTTACCGAACAGTCATTGAGAGCTGCTTTGTGAACACCAGCCCGTTGCACCTTGAAACCGCTGCCTGACTTCCCAGTGCCTCCATAATCCCGCCTCATCCTTACCTCCCCCAAAAATGTGAGCAGAGAGAGAGGACAGTGTTGTCTCAGAAACCTCAGAATTTGATACTTGATATCTTAATTTGCACCATCTACATCTCAGCTGGAGTCTGACATGTTTCTGAAAATGGCCGCTGCTCAGAGGATACACTCATGATTGAGCAGCATTATATTCTGACAGAGCTACTGTCGTTTATACTCCCCATTCTGACCTGACAACACTGTACTCTCTTTAATAATTTTCGTTTAACCCCAGCCATCTCTCACCCTCCATTCTGTGCAGTAACGATCACAGCTACTGGTCAAAAACAAAACAGGTAAAAGGGTTATATTCCAGAAACTGAACACCCACCATTCAGAAAATAATGTGCATGTTATTCACCACACTTTCTCCCTTCTATGTATTTAATGACAATGATCAGTAAGCTGTAAATATGTCACATAGTCAGCCTGCCTTTGTTTTATGACGATATGTTCTGCATTTATGAAATATGAACGGGCACCAAGCAGCACCGAGGCCATAAGCTGTATCTTTATGATGACAGATACTAGTAATAAACCCATAATTTAATGTTATTATTTGTCATCGGCTGAGCTTACATAACTGTTGACCTTGTTCTCTGGAGCACAGACACTGAAACAGAAGTAAAACAAGTTGTCAAATATAATAAAAGCAGATTATACTTCATTATAATAATGATATATGTGTATATAGTGCTGTTTGTTTAAGCACTGAGTGCACCTGTGATGAGCGTCGTACACCAGATTATGTGAATTTATCTGCTGTATAGGCTAAAGCAGCATTACAAGTGTTTCAGGAACATATCTGAGCATGTGTAATATTCTTTGGAAGCCTTCAATTTAAACACTTGGATGTCGTCATACTGCACCTTCCTTACTTACTCGTACTCTGCCAGCCTGGTTCATCTCCACCACCACTGCTCTGGTCTTGTTAGTCACCCATAAATGTCGTGTTTCAACCCTCACTGGGACGTTAATTCTGCACAGAGAAACACTGTCTTGTGATGCCCGATGTGTATCCAGTATGGTCCATGTGTGTTTTTGTAAATGTCGAACAGGTTTGTATTATTCTCTTTTTTCTCTAGCATGGTTTCACCCAACTTGTAGAACAGAAGTTGTTGCTTTCCTTCTTCCTTCACCCCATATTTGATTTCTCACTTTGTGCACTATTTAATTCTCTATCTTTGATTCCTTTCTTTTGTCTTTCTTGGATAAAGTTGGACAACAACCTTGTCACCCAACCACCTGTCCTTGTTTAAATCTGTACATCCGTTCTGGTTGTTGTGTTTTATCTCGTCTCATCTCGGTACATAATTTCCTCCTCCTTCTCTCTCGCTCCCCTCCAGGCTCAGCTCATCCATGACAGAAACACAGCGTCTCACGCCACGATAAACGACAAGGCCGACACCGGGCCCGATCGGGTCCACATGACTTGGACCAAGGACAAGCTCTTCTCGGAGCGTAATCGTAACCGAGAGTGCAACGCTAACGTGGCTGTGCGCGACCTGTTCAACATGAAGCCGTGAGTATTTGTTTGAAACGTTGAAATTTGTTGTCTGCTCTGTAACCTTAAGGAGTGTCAAGTCTTCTGTATATGCTACTGAAACATACTGTGAATAGTGTTATGCATGTGCCTTGTGAGAGACATTTGCACCATTTTGAACAGCAAGTTTTAAACGTCAGAAAGTATCAGAAGAGTAAAGCTCAGCGCACACAGCACTGACGACACTTCAGGATGGTGCCAAAGCCTCAGTGCAGGAGGACAGCATGTGTAGATGTAGCCGTAGTAACGAAGCCTGGCAGGGTGAAACGGGAGGACTCTCTGCATGGCGTGTGCATTCAGGCTGCATTTGGTGTGTGTGCGCATGTGTGTACACGTCCAGCCATTTCAGTCTTAGTGCATGGCCAGAACACGCAGACCATTAACGCCGTCTTATCCCATACTGTCCATAAGATCAGTGTGTGGACTCAATCAGGTGTGGCCCAGTCCACTGTTATTGGCTTATAAAGTTTGCCTTTCAAATCAGTCGTAGTAAAGTCTCACCGGATACAGGAAGAAACAGAGGCTCCTTTTTCACAAAGCCTCGCCATACACATCAGTTCACCTTCTGGAGTCTTCGTGGGTCACCTTCGGGTGTCCCAGTGAGCCATTTGGGACAGTTGGAAGCATGCAGTGTGGTGGAGAGAGCCGATGTAGGAAGCATCTAAGCCTGTCTCTGTTGTTCTGTCCCATTTTCTTCCTTCTAGAGAGTGGGAGAGTCTGTAAGTGGCATTCTTTTTGCTCTAGGCTGCATGTGTGTGTGCTGCTGCTGTGGTGACTGTAGCTTTGCTCGGTGTCCTCCAGCTCGTGTGCTCGCACCTCAGTGTGTGTGTGTGTCTGCATCCTTGTTTGTGTGTCCTAATTTGCATGGACTTCCTGTTCTAACAGTACATTGGTTGGAAAGCCTTCATTGGTTTAATTTGCATGTAATGTTGAAGATTTGTACGCATGAGCAACTTTGTGCTTTCCATTGACCTTTTTAAAGTGAATAACAAATATTTTTACATAAAACCTTTGAGCATGACATGAAATTGTAAATGTTTTTCTTTTTCAGTGTAATGGAAAGCAGAACTTTGTGAAAGTGTCTTGTTTTTCTCCTTAATGTGATTTTGCTTCTGGCAGTTGACATCGTGTGCTTTAATTGCTTTGTGATAAATCAATGTGAGGATGATGATAAAGAGGCAACATTTAAAGAGATAGAGCTGGAAGAGTTGTAACTATTAAAGCGACAGTTCACAGTTTTAGTGAGTTGCTGAGAGTTGGCGATATCAGCTCTCCAATATAATGGAACTAGATGGCACTCAGCTGCTGAAAGCGCCAAAAAACACATTTGAAAAACTCAACATTGATGTCTCTTTCCAGAAATCATGACCTTGTTACTCAAGATAATCCACAGAACTTGTTGTGAGCAGTTTCATGTAGGAACTATTTTCACACCCACCAACCATATCACCGTGCAGAAGAAGGCGTGCATCTACTCATGGATGAGAGGCTCATGCTCGTGACAGCGCCCTTTTCGGCTGGGCTGTAACATTAGCTAGCTCAGTGGTGCTAGGTGAGCTAGCAGTCGGGCATGGACAGAAACTGTGCGGGTTCGTGTGGGGCGGGACCTGATCCTTCTGGCCCAATCAAAGCTCTAGTTGGCGAGTGTTGTTTGGTAGAAAAAAAATAGTTCCTACATGAAACTGCTCACAACAAGGTCTGTGGAGTATCTTCAGTAACGAAGTCATGATTTCTGCAAAGAGACATTGATGTTGAGTTTCTCACATGTATTTTTTGGCACCACAAGCTGAGTGCCATCTAGTTCCATTATACTGGAGAGAAGGCAGACACGTCTACACCTGATATCTCCAACACTAAAACAATCTAGACTGATAAACAGCACTACAGGTAAGAGGACAAATATGTATTTTTGATTCTGATGTGAAGTGTCCCTTTAGTACAATAAGCTATGACAAACTACACAGTCATGAGCACCATGTGGACTTCATGGTGAAATACTGCACGTCTCTTCAGTCTCAAAATGCTGCCTCTTTATTTGGAGTTGCTTCAGTCTGTTCACCATGCCTTGTTTACTCACTTGTGTTTGATGCTAACAAACAACTTGCTAAAATGCAACTTGACAGAATGTTATTTCATATATGATTATGTGTTTTACTGGTGAAGGTGATTTCTCTACACTGTATCAGTGATGTTTTAATTCATCAGCAAGTCAGAACAACATCCTGTGACATTAGTTTTTCCGTTGTGTAACCACGTAAACCGGAGACTCTGTAAAGCAGAGCCTGTTCTCAGTGAGGTTTCCAGCTCCACTGTCCATACTGGTTTTATTCATTATAAGACGAAGGTATAAGCAGGTGCTGGCTCAAACCTTCACAGTTTTGAGAGGATTTTCCACTCCTGTTGTACTCAGGAGAGCTGCCATGTTGCTCCAATAGGCCTTTTCCACAGAAAACAGAAAACATTTGACATGTCCAGTTGGTGAAGCACGACTGAGTCATGGCTGATTACAACTGGTTTGTAAAGTATCTGTTTTAGTAGTTAGTAAACAACAACATAAGAATAATTCACCATGTTTATTAGCAGTAAATGATACATTACCAGTGATGTTTGGTGTCAATCAACTGAAGATGTGATTAGTTTTTTTTTGCATTTCAAGATGTTTTCAAAGCTGTTTTATCACCACCAAAAAGTAGAGATTTAAGACAGAGTAACTTCAACCCTCTGAAACCTGGAGCGACATCACTTTTCTTGTGCTGCCTTCAGATGCCTTTCACAAGTGTTTAAACCTTTGAACCCTGAGCTAATTAGTGCGATTTCTTTCAGAAACATGGGAAAAGGGCTGAGAGCAAATTGGAAAGAAATGTCCCACAAATTGCCCCCAAAAATGTATTATTTAATATTATTTAATTATTTAATTTATAATTATATATAAATTTAATAATATTATTAAATTATTTAATTTATTACTATTTATAATAATAATAATTATTATATTTTAAAGTAATTATATATAACAATATTAATTATAATAATTTTTAAGCACTATTTCTAGGTCATTTCCTTTTTTTTTTTAATGTGACTTTCTTTTTTCCAACTAATTTTCTTGGTTTTAATTTTCTCTTTTTGAATATTTCTTTCTAATTTTTTAGGTCTCTTTATTTCGTTGCTCATTGCCTTCTTCCCATTTAAAAAAAAAAAAAAAAATCAAACCAATGAGCTCAGTAATCGACTGTTGTGGAGGGGCCAGCAACAGAACATACTGTATATTTTAGTCACCTAAAAAAATCAATATCCGTTCAATGTCAGACAACGATTTCCAGCTGGAATATAAAGCGCTCTTTAATGCCAGACTCCATTGAGAAAAACAGTAATTTTACCTCACTGAACACAGAAGCTGCTGGTGTATTGCTGCTTCAATCAGTTAGTTAGTTTGTGTTATTGTGTGACTTTAGTGTTTTTAAAGGATTACTTTAGACTCACTAAAGTCACATAGTAACACTAACTGACTGATCAAAGCAGCAATACACCAGCAGCTTCTGTTTTCAGCAAGGTAAAATTACTGTTTTTCTCAATGGAGTCTGGTGGCTTTGACGAGAGCATAGATGGGAACTGAAGCTGTTGATGGCTTTCCAATCAGAACAGGCTGTCTGACAGAAAGGTAAAGCAGTGAAAATACTCTCAATGTAGCGTGCACTTAAACTGATGTTGATTTTTTTAGGTGGCTAAAATGCGTTTTGTTGCTGACACCTCCACAGCAGTAGATTGCTGAGCTTCCATGTCGGGCTCCAGTCTGCTTCTCCAAAGTGGGGGTGTGCCGACTGACATCTACTGTACGTAATATACTGTATATTATGGATATAACCCCACACAACCGCACTTCAATCCCTTTAAGTGCGGACACACTCAAAACCTCCTTATTATCATTATGTACAATGGAACTTGCAAATCTATGGGTCAACTATGTTTCCTATGAAAAAGGCCTGTTGTAGTTTGACGCCAGCATTAAGCTGTAAGACTCTTGGATTACTTACAAGATCTCTACAGATCATTAGTATACAGAGAAAATGTCTTGCACAGCACAAGTCTAGTTTCACATTACAATACAGTTTTTAGCTGTGAAATTTAGGGTTTAGTTTAGTTCTCCATGTTTTCTTCAGTGCTGTCCTTTCTCACTTTGATCTTCCTGTCGAACTAGGAACCAGTCAAATGTCCGTCGGATGCACACAGCTGTCAAGCTGAACGAAGTGGTGGTCAACAAGTCGCAGGGAGCTCACCTGGTGCTGCTCAACATGCCCGGACCACCGAGGAACAGAGGCGGAGATGAAAACTGTATCCTTAAAGCAGCTGTAATCTGTGCTTTGATTATAACAGTGTGATGATGGGAAAGGGATCGCTCGTGAGGATGATGTTTCGCCCCAAACTGCCGATGGACACAGTTAGAAACTAGCTGGGAAACAGCAGGCGCATTTATCAGCTAACCAAATGTGCTCCGACTGCCACTGTAGTGAAGGACTGAAACATCTGCTGCTGTTTTTACTCAATCTTTATCTTTTTTTCTCTTGTTTTTGCACTTTGAGCACTTTTTTGTGCACAGATGTCTTAAATAAATAGATTAATTTTGCATCTATCTCAACCAGTGGACATTTTTGTGGCTTTCTGACCCGGTTACATCGCATACTTTGGCATGAAATTTGAAGCGCTGCCAGAATGTACCATTCAGTTTGACTTCCAACAGATTACGAACACACCCTGTGAAAGTACAGCATAGTTTCCTTGGTAAACAGAGTCCAAAGCTGTTGCAACGAAAAGGTCTATAAAGTGGTGCAGGGACGTTTTTGGTGGGCCAGTCCGGAGGTTAGCATCGCCCTGGGTCCCTCGACAAAAAGGGAATGGGATTTTCTGCTTATGATTCTTGTTAAGGAGGATAATCCTCACAAATGACCACTTTTATGCTAAAAGTAAAAAGCTAATGTTAGGCTATAAACAAACTACACCATATTGACCACCACAATGAGGCTGTAACGGCAGTGTTCGGCGTGAAGACATTTAACGGACCCGACAGCCTCTGTAGTCTCGTTTAGCCACTTGTTACAACCGCCTTTTTTAAGACACGTAAAAGGTTCATTATTCACAGGTGGGACGTTTACTGACGGATTTAATGTAGTAGAACAAAAGTGAAAATCTACACTTGACGACAGACCTTATTTCAGGCATTTAACCCTAAATTTTGATATGGTTCTGTACTGCTCTCTGTTTGTCTCTGTACGTTTGATCCCCTGACTGCTCCTCTCAGACATGGAGTTCCTGGAGGTTCTCCTCGAGGGTCTGAACCGGGTCCTCCTGGTGCGAGGCGGCGGCCGTGAAGTCATCACCATCTACTCTTAAACAAAAAAAACTCTTACGCCCCACCCTGCATACATGGGCTGTTCCCATGGATACCGGTCACCGGGCATTTTCGGGGGGAAGAAGCCTAATTTGGTTTTCATGAAGGGCGGGGGTTGTTGGAAGGCGGGACCACTTGTGATTGACAGATGGTTTGAAGGACCTCAGGACGAAGGAAACGGCGTTGAATCAGTCGACTGGCCGACAGAGCGAGCACAGTGTGCGTCCACGCCGGGCCACTGCACCCCTGCACGTGGAAGATAGAGCATAGAGACACTTTATATTGTTCATTTAACTCTGAAAACGTCGTTATGTTCTGTTACATTTTCATATTCTTTCCCTCTTGTGTTGATGTTGTCGAGTTACTGGCGCTCACTGTGTACAGATAAGCAAAGAATGTGTGCTGTCGATATGAACCTCGTAGTCTTTCATGTTGCACTCTGGGTGCAGAGATGTTTGCTGGACCTGAGACAAGGACAAGTTACAGAGTGGCTTTGAAAGCTGATAACAACACAAACTGGACTTTCAATATTAGATACAGTTTGGTGATCTGTGCGGTCTGCGTCACCATTCATGATAATGTGTTCATTTAAGATCACTTTAAAGAAGCTGCTGTCAGTCTGAGAGAGCAAGCAGCGTGTTTAGAAGCTTCCTGATTAGGTTGTAGAGTCATTACCGTTGCAGAACAAGGGTCACGTGTGTAACTGAAGGTCCTCTCTGAAGCAGCATGTAGTTGTGTTCGTGGTCGTTCGCCTCGTCAATGATTTACTGACGGACTGGCTGAGAGGATGTGCTCACCACATGTTCATTGGTCACCATCTCCCACTCTAACAACACTATCATTTTATAGGGAAAATAGCCATATTCTATATTTTAGGACCCTTTGTAAGCTTTGTAGGATGACATGAAATGCACATGTATACATATTTATGCTGGCTGAAGTAGTGCTCAGTTTAGATTACCTATAGATTCTTTTTTTAAATCCAAGGGCTGTTTGACAGCATGCAGTAGATTAATGAGAAAGTAGATGGGCTGAATTTTTAATCTGCCATCGGAGCTGTTGGCATTTAACAAAGTGTACAAATGTGAATCCGTGTAATTCTTCCCGTGTAGACGTAGTGACAGCACTGTTGACTTTGCACTTAATTCAATGTGGACTCTCACCCGGTTCTATCGCCTACAGTGACGCTTTCCTCCGGTCAACACGTCGTGACATTCTTCGTACGTTAAAGTGGAGCGAGATTCTGTTGAACGAGCTTACGAGGTTGCACACAGCAAGTTATTCCAGCTATTTAATACTCATGTTTCAATGTTGTTTTTATAATATTTTACCAAACTAAACTCTTCAGGCTTCGAGTCCCAGACTGAGTAGAATAATGTGTAGGAGAAAAAGTGCCAAAATGACTACAAAAGAAACTGTGGAAGTATTACTGATGCGTCGTAGAGCGCGGCCGCACTGTCGCCACCGCTTTTTGTTGACAATCTTTAAAAAGTAAAAGCACATTTTTTTTTTTTTTTTTGAAATTCTGCTTATCGATACCTGAGCAAATGCAACTAATGGTGCAATGTCCGGGGCATTTCAAACCATCTAATGTGGACTGAAGAGATTTTCGTCGAGCCCTTTCTCATGTGTACCTCCACAGTTTCTTTGTCAAATTAGCTGTGCAGTATTTTGTAAAGCAGAAAGTCGTGTTCTCCTGCGCTCCTTTGCAGGGAAATGAGAACTTCTGATCGTCAGTTATGCAACATCTGTGTTTTGTTTTGTTTCGTTCAGTTGTCGATGTTCGCCTGTGTAACTATATAGTCTCTGTCTATGTAGTGTTTGTTACATTATAACTGATCTTCTGTTACTTTAAGTGTTAATTTTCTGTTTGATTTGTATGGAAGGAGGCAGAGAGGCGGTGTGTGTGGTGACTGAGGCAGATGGGAAGTTTTTGTGTTTTGTTCCAACCCATCAGAAACACACAGGACTGTTTCCCCCCCCTCGGACTGAAAGTTATGAGGAAACCAGAGTGAAGCAATCACGGTGCAAATGAATGGTTTAAATGACTCTGTCGCAATATGAAGTTCAAACTATTTCTTGTTCAGTTTTATATTTTAGCCACCAAAGATTAAAAAAAAAATAGTCCTGTACAAATACACTTGAAATTGTTTAGTTTTAAGAAACATTGAAAGTTGTAAAGATAAATTATTAAAGATGTTTTTTTGTTTTTAATTTGGTTACTGAGCTGAATATCAGTAGCTTTGCATAAATAAAACATGAAACTCTAAACAGAAGATGCTAATGAAGAAAAAAAAAAGGAGGTAAAATAGGATCGTCATCAGTGTGTGTTTCACAGCTCTAATGTTTGAGGTGACTGGAGAATGTTATCTACCTCAAGGTGTCACTGAGGCTCGGCTGAAGAAATAAAAACCTGTTCAATCACATCTCTCTTTCAGAACTGATGTTACATATGGATTCATGAAAGGAAAAATAAAAGCTCTGCGATGTGAGAGGACCGGCAGAATAGTGTGTGTGTGTGGGTAGGTGAGTGTGTGTGTGTATGAGTGTGAGGTGAAGCTCTTTGTGTTTCTGCTGTTGTCCGCCTCAGCTGGCAGGTCTCACAGGCTGGAACAGGAAGTCACTTGTGGGCGCACATGTAGAGGAAGGTAGCCCTGTAAATTGTATTTGTGCCTCTGAGTAATTATTAAAAGTGCTGAAATAAACCAAAACTGGTCCGCGTCCTGATTCTAGCCTCATTATTCAAGAAGCGTGTAAAAGGGGATTTATACTCATGCGGCAGTGTCTACGCTGTTGTGAACATTTATACTTGTATAGTGGTGTGTCTGGCAGTGGAGGACAGTGAAGGGCTGTAATGTTTAGTTGATTCAAAACACATTAAACACACATTAAACACGGCTTAATAGAGACAATTTCAAACACAAGTACACAAATCAGCTTCACTATAACTCGCAGCATTCACAGACAAACACTTGTCTTTATCTGGACACATTTTCCCCACAAATACAACATGCTAACATTATTAGCACAAGCCTATGGCATTTTACATAGTATAAATTAGCCTAGCAGCTAGCAGACTTTTCCTCTTCTCATATGAAGCCAGGGACAACATCAAGGTTTAACAAAGGTGACATTGCAAAATTCAGCTCCATTACAACTCACAAGATTCACTGACAAAACATCTGTCTTATACTAAACACGTTTTCCAAACAAATACAACATGCTAATGTCATTAGCACAAGCCTATGGCATTTTACATTGTATAAATTAGCCTAGCGACGAGCATAGATTTCCTCTGCTCATATGAAGCCAGGATAAATCACACACAAGACTTAAAATGCTATTTTTGTGGAGGCTTTGTTGTCTTCACAATTTATTGTTTCTCATCTGTGAAGTTAAAGTAAATAAAAGCTTTGTTTCCACTGAGGGAAATGGTTTCAGCTTACAGAAACAGACAGGAGGTCTGCATCGCTGTGACATGTAGTTACATTTCTGGGGAGGTGCACGTCAGGCTACGACATAAATTCGATGCAGACATATAAATTCCATCTCAGTTTTAACATGATTTAAAAATTAGGGAAACACCTGCGGGCCGTATGTATGTATGTATTTTGTAGTGATGGCCAAATGAAGCCTCATGAAGCATGTTCTTTATTTCCTGAGCCCACTAGATGGCGCTTTTTGTTCAACAAAAGGTTGAAAGCTTCACTGAATTGCCATTCTTTGAGCCTCTCTCTTTAAACCATGAGCGCCATTTGGTGGGCTCAGAAAATAAAGAAAATGCTTCACGAGGCTTCATTTGGCCATCACTAGTAATTTGACTATTGACTGTAGTTTTACGCTTACACACCTCTTAAAATAATCTGACAAGGGAAAGTTACTGGAGCTTCTCCCATGGACGCCTCTGGAGCAGTCACAAAGGATGAGCTTTAACTCCTGAACAAGATAAACTCAGACTGAGAGTAAAGGTGTGTTGCAGGTGAATGTGCAGACTGTTGGTCACATTGATGGAGCAACATTTACCCACTAGAGGGCAGTGTTTCCCTCCCTTGAAGCTGGCCTCATGCAGCTCGATGGCAGCCACTAATAAAGGCGTTTATCTCCGAGCCAAATCAAGCATGGGCACATTTTTGTATCAGATGACGTCCAGAGATAGCTCCAACTGTTTGTGATATGTTTACTGGCCTGAACTAGTCCGCCCACATCATCTCAGCCTGCGGCAGGCTGTCAGGTTATCAACCAGCCCCTCTGCTGTGGGAGGTGTCGGCCTGCTCCTGCCCCATCTGCACCTCCCCTTCCATCCAACTGGATAATCAGCTATCCAACAGGCCTGACCCCGACTGGTCACATGACCTGTCTCACACAAACAAACCATACCAACATCTGATTCAATCAGAGCGTGACCATGAGAAAGAGGGAGAGCGGACCAGAGACAGTGCTGGGACATGATGCTTTTCATGTTCACACAATTTATACCTCACCCTTTGAAAGTTGCACCAGCCGGCCTGAACACATGCAATCATTATGTACGGTGCAGGGGAAAGTATTGACTTCTTTTCAAAGCTAATCTCTCAGGCTCATCTTATGGTGTATTACAGTAACCTAAGGAGGAAGTGATGTCGCTGATTGCAACAGCACGCTGAACCTGAGTCGTGTTACTAAATGATCCAGTGTTCAAAAACACGTCAGCTGCTGCTCTCTCTGATTCTAGCAGCCACACATTCTGCCATAAAGTCTCTGACAACAACACCCGTGGGTTTTGTCTTTGCTTGACCTTTGACCTCAGCCAGTGGCGGCCTTTCACCACTTTCTCTGCGCAATCAGTCAGTCCAAAGTCCCGCCTCCCTGCTCTGTTTGCTCTGTGCATTGTGGACCAAATCGATAGGAGACGCTGGATGTTGACAGCACGACCTGACGTATGTCGAAACAGTACAAATGTGTGTGTGAGACATTTTCTCATTGATTCTCAGCAGCAGCAGCACGATGGACAAAAATAACAGTTAAGTGATGTGTGCACATCAGTGTGATATTGTATTGATTGGAACTATGACGCTCGGCTTTTTCCATCCATTGAAATGTCGTTGATTAATCCAGTCAGCTGCAGGTCAGGGCCAGGTGAAAGGTTGTTTTGTGTCAGGCTCAGAACAGGTTTTATTTCAGCTTCGCAAATGTGTATTATCCATCCATCCATTTTCAATCCACCCTGCACAGGTCAGCAGACAATCACAGGCCTGACATGTAGAGACACACAACCATTCACACCCACATTCACACCTACGGACAAATGTTCATAGATTATTTTGTACATTATTTTTAGGTCAATATGTGCCAGATGAACTGCTGTCTGAGTCCAGCGTGAGGCCTCAGAGTGCGAGGAGCCTGCTCTGTTAAACGCAGTGGAAGATGTCGCGCAGAGGAGCAGCGCACAGTGGACTCAGCCGTGATGAGATTCAAATCCTCTCCTCCCTTCAAAGGCCTCTGATCCCTGCTGCAGAATGCAAAGCAGCTCAACTCTATCATATCTTAAACCTTAAAAAATGATGTCTTTGCCGCTGACAGTTTCTGTCTGGCTGCATCCTGTCAGGCTGTGTTACATGGCTCTGTGGAGCGGAGAGGGTGCAGGATGCAGCAGGGTGAGGGTGAGGGTGAGGGGGACATCTCCCCGTGCAGCAGAGCTCGTGGAGGCTGAGGTGAAGATAAGGACTCTGAATGAGGTGTGTGAGGCAGAAATATGTTCAATAACCAGGAGAAGAAGAGGACAGTGCACGCTACATTAAAGCTGCCAGCGTGCTCACTGATGATAGATGAATAAAAAGATGGTAAAAATGAAGTGTTTTCATTCAAGCCTGAAAATCTTTGTTGGACTTTTCAGGGAAAACCTGAAATAGCACCTTTAGAAAAATATCTGCTTTCACCTTAAGGTAAGAAGGATGCAAAGACAATTCTTCACCTAAATATTTGTGAGATGCAGATAATACACACCCTCACCTCTCCCTGCACATCATGCTTTAGTGACTCTTTTATTGTGTTTGTTCAGCAGCTGAAGGGTTAAACTGGGGAGGAGAGCGCGCAGAGAGCGACGTCAAGTGACGCAAAGACACGCAGAATAAGACCGGAAATTGTCCAAGATTGTTAAGGAAATAAAAGTGCAAGGTTTGAGATACTAGTTTTATTCTATTGCTGTTGTCATTAATACAAAAATGAATGACAATAATTAAAAAATGAATCATGCAAAGAAGAAGAACTAGACTTGTGGCCTCAAACAGGAACCAAACACTATGATGCAGTTTAGATGTGAATGTTCAGAGAGCTGTGGAGGAAGAAAAATATCATAATAATAATAATAATGATAATAATAATAATAATGATAATAATAATAATAATAATAATAATAATACTTATCAAAAGTGAATTAAAAAATAAATGCAGGAATGATGATGATACTGATGACTGACAGAATAAAATTAAAAAATTAGGTGATTTAACATTTTCCCCATGATCCTAAAATAACCTTTTGATTGTCCCAATTTAATCTGTAAGATTAATAATTTAAGAGACTATGGTTGTAATTAACGACACAGAAATAAAGCAGAGCACCTACATTGTTGCAGCCAGGGGTGTGGTAGTGGGGGGACAAGTGGGACTGATTACCCAGGGCCCCAGCTGAGCGGGGTCAAATAGCCTGAAATGAAAAGTTTGGATTTGTTTGCATTTTATGGCAAGTAATTATTGCCATAACTAAAATAAAACTGGCTGAATAAATCGGTCAAAAGACGGAACTTTGTATAAAAAATACTGGCAGCTTCTTGAAATCATTTGGGGTCATTTATTTGACGCTTTTAAGAGGGAGTTTCCCCCTGCCCCTTTAACCACACTGTTAAGGGTGTTTGAGCCAGGTAGAGTGAAGGACAGGTGTGAAGCTCCTAACATTTGATATGTGGCTGAAGGAATTAGGTCATGTTTTACATTTGCATTTAGATGTCAAACAAAAAGGGAACCAGTTGCTAGTGAATGGTTAGTGGTTTAACAGGTTAACTGTGCCATAGCGTCCTATGTCAGTACCCTGTAACCTGTGGTATAATTAATGTGTAATCTTATTTACCACTAATGTTATTTTTTTCTGTTGGTGTGTTTCCTCAAGAAAGGAAAATCAGGGTTTCAAAAAAGAAAAGAACAGACAGAAAGAAGGACAGCAAATTCAAGAGCTGAGGAAGGGAGGCGTGGAACAAGAGAGAAAGGGCAGGGAGTCCACAGAGCCAATAGGGACCTGGATTAGGAACCTGAGGGGCGCTGGTTCGAGTCCCCAGCCAGACCAAATATGGAGTTTGGATTGGCAGCTGGACTTTGCCTCCTTGATCTCCCAACTGCCTGGCCATGGGCAGCCCTGTCGCTCTGACATCTCTCCATTTCACGCATGCATAGGTGATCATAAGTAGTGATGGCCGAATGAAGCCTTCTTTATTCCTGAGCTCACTAGATGGCGCTCGTTGTTTAAAGAGAGAGGCTCAAAGAATGGCAATTCAGTGAAGCGTTCAACCTTTTGTTGAACAAAAAGCGCCATCTAGTGGGCTCAGAAAATAAAGAAAATGCTTCATGAGGCTTCATTTGGCCATCACTGTGCTATATTGTTGCAACTGTATCTACTTGAGGCATGAAAGAGAACAACCAAACATCTGCAAGAAACTCAAGCAAGTCCAGTTGCCTACAATAAAGCACTTAAGATTACCAGGGTGATTAATAAATTAAATTAAATTAAATTAAAAATTAAATCAAGTAATGCTTTTATTTTGACAGTCCTCCACCAGCAGCACTTCCTGTCAGTGTCTAACTTGTCTGCGCTGCACCATCACCAGCAGCCTTCATAGTATCGCTGCCGCTGCTGCTGCAGGATCCTCCGGGGAGCGGACACAAGGCGACGGCCGTGTTTCTGCCAGCATGCCGTCAGATAACGCTCCTGTCCGGGTGTCTTTTATTCCGTGTGGGTGTCTGTGAAGGGGGGTCCGGCTGGGAGAGGATTTACGGAGCCAGGAAGGAGGTGCCATGCCCTTCACTGCTTGGCGCAGTCGGTGCGCTGATCGCTGTCAGACGTGGACGAGGTGCAGACCGGAATGCTGCATTTAAATTGTTCCTTGTAACGCAGAGGAAGACAGGCCCGAGGTTGAGTCTGATTCTGGATTATTTACCGACACGTTACATGCCCGACCTGAGAGCGGGAGCGACGGGAGAATGCAGCACAGCGGGTGTTTGGCTGCAGGTGGATGGCCAACCTGACGGTCCCAGCCGCCGCGTCTCTCCCGTTCAGCCGCCGCCGCTGCAGCAGCAGCAGGTCTGGCGTCATCCGAGGCTGTAGAGCCCAGAGTGAGAACACACCACAGGACTAGATCACACGCATAAAGCCGAGCCATGCTGCCAGGGGTCGGCGTGTTCGGCACCAGCCTGACCGCCAGGGTCATCATCCCGCTGCTGAAGAACGAGGGCTTCGCCGTGAAGGCGCTGTGGGGCCGGACGCAGGAGGAGGCGGAGGAGCTGGCCAAGGAGATGAACGTGCCGTTTTACACCAACCGGATCGACGACGTGCTGCTGCATCAGGATGTGGATCTGGTGTGCATCAACCTGCCGCCGCCTCTGACGCGGCAGATCGCGGTCAAAACACTGGGTGAGTCCTGCTGCTGCTGCTGCTGCATGGTGGATGCTGCGGCCCTGGGTGGTGGTGATGGACCACTGATGCATGCATGTGTCAACTTTGTGTGTTTGTTGCCTTGCAGTTGAGCAGACCCATAGGTGGGGCTGCAGATGGAGTCAGGGTTGCAGCTGAAGTGCTCTTGAGCATGTGTGTGTGTGTGTGTGTGTGCAGTAGCTGCAGAAGCAAGCACAGGATGTAAAATGTGTGACCTCCCCTGTCAGGATGTAGTTTGGCCCACTACCCGCAGAGACACATCCTCCCTGTGTGATGTATGGTGGCCTGATTGTCCTCAGCATCACCACTGAGGAAACAAACCCTCAGCAGCTCCAGCTCTGGGTCAGAGGACTCCCCCCTCTGTGGAACAAAGCCTTTGGTTAAACACCAAACTTAACCTGTGTTAGTGAAACTGGCCGACACAGAGGAGGCCTGACTGAGACACACAAGGAGAGGTTGTTCTAGTTTAAATCTGGAGCAACGCAGCTTATTTTGGAGATGGCGTTCGGGAGCCGCTGTGAAAGAATGGAGGCAAGGACGACTGAGCTGTACTCCACACAGGCTTTATTTACCCCCGCAGTTTGGCAGCAGAGCTCAGCTGGCAGGGAGCTCTAATAGGTCAGGTTTGTGACTTGAAAACAAATGGGGCTAAAGATGCTTAGCGTCCAGGGAGGAGCTGGGTAATACCTGGAGACGTGTCACGTCTAAGGCGTGAAACAGGGAGTTAGGCAGGAAGTGATGATCTCCAGGGATTCATCTGAGAATTTCTGTGATCAGGGTGACAGCAACCAACCACACAAAACCCAAAGTGAAGCTCTGTAGTCGGCTTCATCACTAGATCCCAATCCCGTAACTACTGACCGAACTCCATCTGCTGCTGAAGCTCATGTGATGTGACCCAGAGCACCAAAGTGCTACTGAATAATAGACCAGGGCGGCTGTGGCTCAGAGGTAGAACGGGTTGAACTGCACGATCCCTGGCTCTTCCAGTCGACATGTCGAAGTATCCTTGAATCCCTTCTGAACGTCAAATTGCTCCTGATGGCTTTTCCATCACATGTGAGTGTGTTTCCAAGGTCAAGATCAAACTTTGAAGCTCAAGAGTAGATCAACATGGCGGCTGCAGTGTCTGTAGCGCAACACCTGCTGGTTACCGTACTGAGATTTATCTTCTATTAAGCAGAATGCTTCAAATATTGGAAGCGATGCTCCTCCTGTCAATTACCATCGCGTCAGTCGTCACAGCTCTGGGAGCAGCTCGTCCTGACAGCAACAGGAGTGCCTGCGTTAGCACTATCTCTCAGTGTGTGTGTGAGGTGCAGAGAAGGAGGGAAGATCTGTGTGAGTGTGAGAGGGACTCGTATGGAAGATGCTGTCACTGAATTCAGCCAGTGTGTTCTCAGGAAGCTCGTTTTGAGTTTAGCTGACTGTCATCATGGTGTGGCACCAGAATATTTGATGCAATTTTTACACTGGACGTTCCCACCAGTTTAGGGTTCAACCTGAGCCATGCCGTACATCAATGATAGCAACCATTTTGCATCCATGCAGGGTTAGGAGTATACAGCTGCTATTTATGTATTCATTCTTACCTCTGTGGTATCGGATCGGTACTTAGTATTGGCCGTAACGCAAGTACAGGAATCAGAATTGGTATGTGGAAGTGAAAAATGTTGTTGGATCATCTCTAGTTCTGATTACATGTAGGTGAGCTGGTTTTAGTCAAGCGGAGGTGAAGGGGACGGTGGATGGCGTGATGCTACTGGTTGTTTTTAGCGAGTCCTCAGTAACTTTCCAGCAACTTTTGTAGCCACAAAATATGTTTTTTTAGTGACCTGTCTCTGTTCTTCCAGCCGAGAAAGTGTCGCGAAAGTCAGTTGTCTTTTACCGAGATATTGCTGCATTTCCTGCTGAGGTAGTGCCACAGAAAGCGTTGTTTCTACAGAGACATCGATGGCTTCTCCAGCCAGGACTGTGCCACCAAAACCTTGCTTACACATATTGGCATGGCTGAAAAAGTATCCATAAATATCCTGTGACTCCCAGTGTAAACGTATAACTTCTGCCTCGGCATCCCAGCCTCAAGATAAGCCCTCTGTGGCTCCATTCATTCTTACACTGCTGCCACTGTTTGCTCGTTGGCTTCAGTAAATCCTGTGGAGTGGCAGCGTGAGCTAACAGGAGGGACGGGCCTGAAGTACAGTCGACTGTGTTTGTTTATACCATGATGGCACTAATGTCAATACTGTACACGCACACACTAAATCATAGGCTACACTCACAATACACATGCAAACACACGCTCCACTGCCGATTAGGAATTAATCTCTGCGTTCATCCAGTCTGCATTCACGCATGTGTCGATGCTTGCAGAGTCCAAATGTAACCCTGTATGAAAGTTGCACAAGCCAGCTGATCCTGAGCCAGACTCACTAATCATGTCCCAGTGAACTTGACTCAACCTGCACCCCAGCCGCTGCAGACTTGTCAATGACCATTCTTTCTCTCTTTCCTCTGGGCTCGTTTCCTCGCACGGCTGCATTGTGCGAGCGCCGCCTGTTCTTTCCCACCCACCTCTCTCCCTCCGCCAAGTCTGGGTCCAGTCCTGTTTGCATTCTGTTGGATGACAAACATAAAACAGTGTTTGCAAATTCTGTTGAACCCGGTTTTTAATCAACAGAACAAGTCAGAACTGGTGACGCTATTTTACCCGCCGATAGATGCTTAAAAGTATTTATCATTGTCAGTATTTATGTTGCGTTAATGTACAAGCACTGGCCACTGGAAGATGGGTACACTGTGGTCGTAAAGGGACGGACACGCTCAGCAACGATGCTCAGGTAGGCTGTGGTGTTTAAACCATGCTCAGTTGGTACTAAGAAAATCAAATCCTTTGACCTCTGGCATGATCAAGGTGGTTTTCACAGGACAACCTTGGAAGAGAAACTATTTCTTTAGTTGTCTTGATCTGACCCAAACCTCTCAGTCACACTGTAATAAAAGTCCACACATAGGAAGTAGACTCATACTGTACTGTTGTGAAATTAGGTCATCTGTATTCGACCACTGAAATCCCCTGGAGTCATACGTCAGTCAAAATTTCAGTGTATTGCGTCACTGTAATACATGAGAGCTCTAGGGAAGTCACTCTCAGTGCCTGGTCTGTGAGCGGAGCCGTCAGCTGGGTGACAGTGCAAAGCTTACTTCCTCTTCTGTCAGGGTGTGTGAGCTGATTGTAATCTGCCTGTGGCGGGCTTATTGCTTACCTCACGAGCAGAGCTGATAAGTGTGGTCGGAGTTCTTCTACAGAGGAATGTGAACTTTGGCTTTAAAGGCATTCAGTAGTATACAAGTTATTTTTTAGTCTTAATTTGGATGTTACGCAGAGCTTAGAGTGAATTAAAATGCAGCTGTCTCAGGTAGTTCAGGATGTTCTTGTATTTTCAGCAACTATAGCAAATGTTACCTATTGTTATTTGGCTTGTCTGTAGACTATGGGCCTTTCCAAAACTGGACCCTGCCCACTCTGACTTCGTCGTGAAGTGTAACTCAGCTTTTGGTCACCTTCACATCTGTATGAAGCCCCCCCTTATTAAGCAGCAAGCTTCGGGTCAAGCTTCATTCCCAGCAGCAGAAAGAGGAACTGTCAAAACTTTTTCGTAATCATGGAGAAAAATAAAGCTTAATCTAATTTTCTGTTCTTCATATGTATCTGTAGCACTTGTATTAATCTGAATTTGTAACACTTCTTGTAAATGTTCAGCACTACAATTAAATGAACTCGACTGTTCTTGAGACTAGAGAAGGATAGATGTGAACCTTTAAGATGTTAACATCTGTATGACAGTAGGCCTGTAAATGTCTGTCTTAGTTTGAGCAGGTTACGTTGGTAAGGGCAGTCATCAGTATGTCAGCGCTGATGCAGGCTCACTGTTGGAGGGTTTTATATCTCACTTCTACTCCTCGCTAGTTGGTTTGGGACGGCATTCAATGTGGCGGACCCTCTGTGTGAACATGGAAACAGAGTGAAAGTGGGGGCGGCTTGGGAAAGGCCACATATGACGCCTTTTACTTCCCACGCATTTCCAGGCAGAATGTTTGACTCAAGGCGGGGCCAGAGGTTGGAAACTGGTTAGCCACCCCCGGTGCCCCCCGACAAGAATCAGAAGGTGATAGGTGTTTGGTTTATTATGCCACAATTCCACTACACAGTACGGCAACGTTCTGCTCAACTCAACTTGCTTTTCTTTGGATTCCATTAGCAAAAGTTGTCTGCTACTTTTCTTGGTACCGCCTCAACCAAGGTTCAAAGGGAGCTGAGGAGATGCTGAAGGTGGAGTGAAAACACTGCAGACCACTGCTTGTTGCGGAGACACGGGACAGACTGCCCAAGCCCGCCATTTTTAAATAGCTGAGCTGTTACTGTGACCACAATTTTTTTATTCACTTGACCCAGATTTTTAAAATGGCAGCCCACAAAAATATGCCCTCGAAGTGCAGACATTGTTGCTGATGAAAGGACTCACCAAGTGTTGCATTGATGATGATGTCATGGCAGTTTCATCCAATGTTGCTATGGCAAACCGCTAAGAATCCTGCTTACACTGAGGGGGTACTATCTGCAGTGTGAAACGAAAAAGAGAAAAGGACCTGGGGTCTCGTTTATAAACATTGCGTATGCACAAAACGAGGCCTGAAAGAGGCGACCGCCACTTCCCACAGATAAGTTGTGATCTAACAAAACAGACTTGATGGTAGAAACTTTGACACATGCTGATGAACATTTTGGAGACGGGAAATTGATTATAGAGTTTGTTGAATATTTTTTGCTGCACTCTATTTTTGGCTTTTTTTTTTAGTATGGATCATACGCACTGTTTTCCAAACAAGACCCCTGGTTCCAAAAGAAAGTTGAGCCGAGGCGACTGATGCAGTGAAAATGCAGCATTATAGTATTATGGGTGGATTATTGAACAGGCCTACTGTGTAGAGGCCCAGGGAGCAGGGAGCAGAGCCTCTAAATTAAGTTACTGTTGTTGGAAGGTCTATCAAATGACGTCAAAGAGACACAAAACCAGATGCAAAATGACCAAATAGAGGCTTAAAATGACTTTATATGGATGTCAAATGACTAAAGAAAGTTTAATTGGTTACAGAAAGAGACACAAAACTATAGACAAGATGTAAACTGACTTAAAACAGACATATAGTATAAAACTAAGTGCTAATGTTAACCACAGGGCCTCAGAGCGATGAGGAAGGTGGAAAAACACAGGCACAAGTCAACAACACACTCCACGTGTTGTTCAGGTTTTACCACAGAAGGCTCGTCAACTCAAACCAGCAAACCAGTCCGTCTTGTTGAGCCGCATCTCTCCTTCCATCGGGATCTCTTTCACCCTTCTTTTCCCTTTCTTTTTCTTACTACTGTGGCATTCCTGAGGCGTCTGGTGTCACTCAGGCTTTCTTGGTGTGTCCCTACACACACACACACACACACGCTCACACACACACCATTCTGCTTTCAAAGACAGTCTCGTGTGAGCTTGAAGGATTTCTTGGCCACCAGCTTGTGAAACTGTGATTTCTTAAACCAGAGGAAGCTTCTTTGGTCTGTCTTTTTTTCTCCATGCGAATACATTAGCATTTCCAATAGACTGCAGCCTGAGGTATTCACACTGGGTGCTGGATGTGTCAAAGCCTTACATACGATATATTTTAGTGCAGCAGATTATAAGTTTCTCCGCAGGATTAGTTATCTGTATTTTAATGACTGTTAATAAAGCAGTAGCTCTTGCATATTTTCAGAGCTGCAGTTTCTTCTTGGGATCAAGGCGTGTAAAGATATACAATAGAGAAGCAGGAATCGTAAACCTTATGAAAATTAAGAATGCTGGTGTCCCAGTTTCCCATCTTATAGGTTTACAGCAGTGATTCTCAACTTACGGCCTGTGGGCCAAATCTGGGCCATAATAGAGTGCTGGTTGGCCCGCCGACCATTGAAGGAAATGCAGGGGGACAACAACATAAGCTGGGGTCGAAAGTCCAGCTCAGGAGGATGGGAGAGGTGGTGGATGGGTCCAAGAACCACTGACTTTCACCCAGGAGGCTGAAGGTTGCTTCCTGTATAAATGTAAAGCCAAAAACCTTTTCGCTGTCGAAGGAAACAAACGTCGATTCACAGCGTTGTACCGACCGATTCAGTTTAGTAGTGCCGTGACTATTTCAGCTTGAGTTCTTACAGTGGTATGTTTTCATCATGCTGCTGCTGCTGTGTGTGTGTTTAGGGCAGCAGTGTGTGTGTGTATATGAGTCTGATACTGAGAGAAAATCTGATAGCAGAACTGAAATGTTGCACGAGCAGTAGTTTCAGGTGCACTTTCTGTCCCTGTGTGCAGTTTTGTTTTGATGGTGGGAGGAGGAAGTGGTGGGAGGGAAGCCCTTGGGCCCAGCTCTGTGTGACCCCGGAGAGCTTCACAGTGATGAGCAACAGGCATGGAAGTGTGTCTTTTTTATAGCCGCTAGCACCACTTTGTGACGTTTGTGTAAAATCCCCCTCATCACTTTGTTCCATAATTTATCAGGTTGTGAAATTAGAACAAATTCTGTCATCACAAAGTTGAAATGTAGCACAAACCACAAGGGAGGTGTAAAGGTCAAGCAGCACTTGACGCTGCAGTAATGACTAATCCCACATGAATAGCAAACTGACTTTATTTTATTTGTTCTCGGCGTCAAAATCATCGGTCTGATTACTCATTATGAGCTGATTTCTTTAGCAATAGGGTAGAGTCAGTCCATCTAACCAGACCAAACACACACACACAACCAGGACACACAAATCAAAAGAGCTGCTGAAAGGCTTCCTCACGCCTTTTTAAAGTATATCCAAAATGAAAGCGATCTCCGTCTCATGTCAGTGATAGAGGCGATCAGGTATCAGGTCAGTGTGTGCTGAGCTGCTCGTCCCTGCAGACTGGACCAGAATGTGCTGTCTAAGAATAGCATCTAATATGTAATACTCATCCCACTCCAATGATATTCTGAAGCCAAGCAGAAGGGCAGTTTGGGTATTTACACATCCTCCATTGCTTCGTGCATTTTCACACGTACCCTTAAAGGTCCAGTGTGAAGGATTTGTTTGAATTTGTGTATAATCATCTGAAAATAAGAATTGTTGTGTTTTCGTAACCTGAGAATGAGTCGTTTCTATCTACATACAGAGCAGGCTCTCTGCCATGGAGTCTGCTGTGTTGTTTAGATGCTAGATGCCAATAAATCTTGGAGCATTAGCAGCTAAAGAGTCAGATATTTCCCTCAGGAGTTAGTGGAGACCAAAATGGAGCTAAAATTTGAGTTGATATTTGACTTAAACATGACTAAAGGCGGGTTTATACATGTGTGCGTCAGCTCTATGTAGAGCCTACGTTGCAGCCTGTGCACGTCGCCTACACTGTAGTGAGGAAAGTCCTGCATAGTATATCTTTAAAGCTACATAACCTGACTTGGTGATGCTGCCTGATAGTGCCCCCTGAATCCTTCTCATCTAACTGTCTGTGTTCTGAAACTTTGTTTGGCAGCTCTAAGTTGTTGCAAACGTGATTATTTCACACCAAGATAACATCAGAGTATCTCATAAACGCAGCAGCGTTATTAACTAGATGAAGCTGAGAAAAAAAATGGATCAAGATGTCAGATGCTACGAGGCTGATTAACAGCAGGGTTTTCCCACAATGAGTTTATCTTAACTGGGGCATCACGGAAACTTTAAATTAGGTTATGACACACTGTTTTATTTAACTTCCATGCTGCTTGTGACCTCCTGTGATGAGCTGTCACATCCCTGACTCACTGACCTTGAACTCAAGACCTTTAAAAAAGCGATCACATCCCAGTTTAGGTTTCATTTGGATGAATTTTATGTTTTAAATGAGCACATGAATAAAGTGAGAGGCAAATGCAGCAGGCTAAGGTGCTTTGAATGATGTAGTGTCCCTGTAAATACGTGTACATGCCATGTAACAGTGATTTGCCAAGGTGTCTCATGATCCAGTCCTAATCTAGGTGAAAGCAAACAGCATATGATGTCTGCGTGACTCTTTGTTGTTGAGGTGCATTGAACAGTAGCGATGGTTCACCCGCAGCCTGATGAGCTCTCAGACACCTGCTCTGAAGGGCCACCCAAAGGCAAGGAGCTATTTATAACCCGACTGCAAAGGGCACACGGGCGTCATCATAAATACACGTTCCCACCAGCGATGCTCTTATGCAACTGCACTTCCGACCGGTGGTGAGCTCTTTGGCAGCCCACTCAACTTTGTTAAAGGGCTAGTACGCCCAAAGTCAAATGTACATCTGTAATATTAAGTGTCATAATTGCACAAAATTTGTTTCAGTTGTTACCTGACACGCTCAGACCTGAGCGTCTGATACCCAGTTTCTGAACCCCTCAAATCCCTTTGGCAGTTGTGCTCCATAGGAAAGGGCCTCGAGTTATATGGTCGTATTTGACAGTCTGGGCCTCTTCAAATCAGCAGACATCACTAGAGTCCACAAATGAACAAATGAAGGGACATTCACAGCTTTTGATCGAAACATTTCAAATTGAAATTCGAATGCGCACTTTTTTCGTGACAAAATCTAAACTATAATGACCCATTTATTTTCCCATCTTTGGACATATTTGTGGGAACAACATCTCAGCTTGACTTTCTCACCATTGCAGATGTTCTGTTTTTCTTGCAGCATGCAACATGAAGCAAGAAACTGAAAGGCTTTTTAACATTTGGAAAAGCGATTTATCTCCCCAGGTGCACTGACTTGCAGCCTTAAGAGCTAACTACAATTAAAGTATGATTTATCAGACTTAGCGTAACCAGGCTTAAAAGGACATTCCAGCCCAGACAGACAGGCTGCATTAACTCCACTTTCTTCATTGTGACTTCCCCTGTATTCACCACTCTGATGGATTAGGGTCTTCGGGTCGAGCTGTGTTTCCGAGCCGGTTTGGAGACAAATCAACGGCTTCAGACGGAGTCAGCCAAGAGAATGAGATACAGAGCTACGCTGCCATTCCCAGGCCTTTTTTCTCACTGTCGCCGCTTGTTTTTGTTGTTGTTTTTTTCACCACCAGTTTCCCACTGGTTCACGTTCATGTTCTCCTGGACGTCCATTAGTATGCTAATGACGGTGTGTGTGTGAATGAGTGCGCGGCTGAGTGTGCGGGAGAGAGGATGGCGAGGAGAAGTGAGGAAGAAAAGCGGAGAGAGAGCTTGTCTTCCTGTGAAATTGCCTTTGTGTGTCAGATGAATGGCTGGATGGGGGAGGCTCTTTCAGCCCGCCGCCACGCTGCGTTGACAAGTGAGCATTCCTGAAGAAAACAGGGTAAGTAACAGACCTCCCCGTCCCCGCCCCCTCAAAGTGATGCTTTTCTTCTGCATGGACCCATAAGGAACTGCTGTGTGGTGGTGAACTTGGGGTGCAGGCTTTGGATGAGGAATCCCATTGTGTTATTAAATCCCGGGGCAAGAGAGAGGGCAAGCTTTTGATATGGAATTATTCCCAATAAATATAAAGGACAGGATTGGAGGCAGGCTTTTAATAATGAATAATTCTGTATAATTAGACTGGAATCTTAATGAGGATTTTCTTTTCTGTTATTAAATTTGAGCAGAGGAAAGACTGCTTTGTTCTCGTGGATTATTCTGTTAGATGTGGATTGATTTTTAGCCGCAGCCAGCCGCTCTGTAGCAGCTTTGGTTGGTCTGTTGTGTAATGCTGAAATCAGACTGTTTGACAATTGCTAGTTTTATTCTGTGTAGTGTGAAAGAGATCCTACACCTCATGATGTCCCGACAAAAAGACGAGCATGTCAGATTTTTCCCCTCCTTATTTTGACAGCAGTGTGTATTCTGTGACGTTGACCCATAGGAGCACATTGGAGTCTTCTGTGCCCGGCTGCAAGCTGGCAAAGCATACGAACGTGTAACTGTGACTGTCACCCTCAGTTGTTATAGAGTTATCGACACCCACATACTCACCTCTTTGTACAGACTGCAAACAGACAAGACAGAGCTTACCTCCACCTCACAGTGGCAGGCTTTACTTTCATAAAACCGTGATTAAATATACAGACATCTCTCGGCCAAGTCACAGCAAGAGTTTATGATTAAGTGACCATCTTAAAAAGCAAAAAATAGTGGTTTAATCCTGGTATATCATCCTCCAAAACGTTAACTTACGAAAAGTTTTGAGCCTCAAGGACACAAAACAAGACAAATTTTTCACTGCTTTTATTTTTCGACATAATCCCCCTCAAGGGCAGCACACTTCACTCCAGCGGTGCTGAAGCGCCTTTATCCCACTGGAAAAGTACTCTTCAGGTCGGGACCCTAAGGACACATTCACACTGGCGCTTTTTGGTACGCTTTAAACGAACCCTGGTGTGCTTCTGCAGATAGTTCGGTTTGTGTGTAGTGGTGTGAACGCTCATTCAAACTCTGGTGCGGACCAAACGAGCAATCCCTGGTCCGCCTGAAAACTGGGGGTCTCAGTTCACTTGCAAGTGAACCCTGGTGCAGTTTGCTTACAGAGGGAAATGCAAACGGACAATCCAGCGAGCCAAAGAGAGGAAGTGACGTAGAGTTGGGCTTTCTTCTTCGTCATGCTTTTTTTCTTCCTGGTCAGTCTGCAAAAATGAAACAAAAGAAACATGAACATGGTGAATGATGATAAGGACTAAGAAAGGTGGTCGTTTATACAGAATCGTTTGGCTCACCTAGCGAGGCTCAGAACCTTTTAGTCACTTTTCCACCTTAAAATACTTCACTGATGAGACTGCTAAAACACACCCACTTACTGCATGTGTGTGTGTGTGTGTGTGTGTGTGTGTGTGTGTGTGTGTGTGTGTGTGTGTGTGTGTGTGTGTGTGTGTGTGTGTGTGTGTGTGTGTGTGTGTGTGTGTGTGTGTGTGTGTGTGTGTGTGTGTGTGTGTGTGTGTGTGTAGGTGACTGAGCTAACCGCGGCATGCCAAAACAAAGATACCTGCGTAATCAGCTGTGGTATTGAGAAATCACTTGTGAAATACTTCTGTCTTGCTCAAACACATTAAGTGGTGTTTGTCTACCAGCAGCATGTGCTCCTCTTCCTCCTCTTCCTCCTCTTCCTCCACATGCGTATGATCATTTTCTATAATGTGGTACTGACGAGTGCACTGTGTCATGAACTTTATCTGGCTCTTTATTTTCAGTGGTGAGCTTGTCCTGTGTATTCCCAAGGTGACGCTGTTCCATTATAGGAGCGCTCAGATGTCCTTTATGTGCCAGTGTTCAGGAATAGGCCTGTCTGTGTTTCTTAATTGGCCATGTGGGACTGAGGACAAGAGGCAGCTGCAGATCTGAGAGCAGGGTGGTGACGCTACTGTCTGTCAGGACCTCTGATCGAGCGGCCTTGTTCTTACCCTCGCACTGATGCTGTGTTTTATGGGCTTGTTCTTTCAGATTTAAGTGCTTTGTTGGATAGGATGAGAATGATGAGAGACAAAAACATTCATCAGAGGATGTGAGAATGAATTCAGCATTAATAGACACAAGTTTTAAGCTGCTGCAGTCAAGCAGCTGCAACAGGAAGTGATGTTTTGGTACCTTCACCGCAGCAAAGTGTGTCTTGCTTCCTGTTGTGCGCACGGTAAGAAGAAACTGCTTGTGTGACACTGAGGATTCTTCTCGATCACTTCCTGCTAACAAAATGTGGTTTCACCATTTCTCTCTCTGAGATCATGTGCAACAGATGTGGAATAAACTGCAAAGTCAGAGATGGAAGGATGGAGAGATGAAGCAGTAGAGAGAGTCAGCCCCCCCCCTCTCTCTGTACTTCTAAAATATCATCTTGTTTCAGGCTCATGTTACCGAATGGCTCATATCTCTTTCCATCCCATTTTTGCCAGGGAGAGCGCCCAGCGTATTCTCATGCATGACTCAGTCACACTGTGGCACAGGGCCGAGTATATTCCTGCAGTTTTCCACTGACTCAACGAGCCTGTAAGTCAGTCACAGGGATGTAACCTGGAGCACAAACAACAGGCTCATCTCTCAGTAGAGACGCATAATGCTGATGCCCTTTGTGCAGGTGCATGAAGCAGCCACCTACATTATAATCAATAATATTAATCTCATGTCTGTAACGCCTGCTGCTGCTGCTGCTGGAGAGGATCCTAATGAGAGCAGTGAGACTGAACCAAAACAGCCTATTTACAGGCCATAACACCCAGACACAGTTTTACAGGCTATCAGTGACCCCTCTCACATTACAGGTAGTCATTTAATACACTGTTAATAGAAAAACATTGATTAGTGCAGTTTGAAGTGTGGAGCTGGTGTCTGGAGTTGGTTCGTCGAGCTTAGCTGGAGGCAGGAAGACAAACAAGTGAGGACCCATGTGACGTTTAACCCGCCTAAAGGTTCACGAATTCAGTTCAAATGACGTTTTTCGAAACAACGTTTTTAAATCGGGGCTGCAGCACACTTGGATCACTACGGATGAGCAGTATGGAGATACTTTGTGGATTCAATTTTGTGTTCTTGGACGTTAGTCTGGGGCGCTGTCTGCCATTAGGTGCTGCTCCCCCCGCCGAGCTCCGCATCTCTCTAAAACTTCACCAGGGCCTCCGTCGGCATATGGGTGAGTAGATAATGGCTGAATTTTCATTTTTGGGTGCACTATCCCTTTAAGATGAAGCCTCTGCACCGAGTCTGCTTATGTTTAGGGCCTAGAATTGGGTGCGATACCCCTGAGGAGGAATGACGTAAGAACATGCAAACACGCATTTAAATAAATAAATAAAATAAAAAATGACAGAAATTATAATGAGAGGCCTAAGGATGAAGCTGAGGTCAGTGTGTATGGCTAGGTCAGCATGGAAAGATGCAAATAGGTAACTGCATATAGTAGAAGATAAGCTTTACTGTATCTACTCAGCTATTCAAATCCACACCAGCAGCCACAACCTGAGTTCATCTTATTATTCTTAGAATGACACATGTCTGCACCTCGCCTTTTACTTTCCTGTATTTGGTTGTTTGCTGCACAGTCATTGCTCAAGTCCTTTGCATTTTTCACCTTGTTTATCTCACACCCCAGAAGAGCCGTGCATCAATGAATCATTGTGTCGCTGCCCCGTCTGTTAGCCAGCCAGAGTGAGTTATGTCCTCCAAAGCAGCCGGTAGACACGCTGCCAAGATCCGATTGTGCCGGAAACAACCGGCCAAAATCAGGTATGAAAGGCAGTATTTCAACTGAAAGGGCAGGAATGTGTCAATAGTCAATGGAGGTCATCTCGGTTGATTTACGTAACATCATAGTTGATCTCATGTTAGTGATTCAGAGCCTCGGACTGCGGGGCCTTCAGACTGTTATGTGTCATGTCTCAGTGGTCACATTGTAACTGGGCGGCGTTTCCAGCAAAGATTGTTTATGGAGACAGGAAACACTGTTTCCCCTTTCGCAATGATATCAGTGAGCCCTAGAAAACATTTGACATGGTATGTGACATTGTTGTCAGGATGATGTGTGTAACAGTGTGTGTTTTGTTATATGAGCAGGAGCTGCTTGTATCAGCTCTTTGTAAGTTCAAACATAACATAAGTGTCTCAGTGGAGGTTTACACATCACTAAATTAAACTGAAATGAAATGTTTAATGGTGTAAACTGAGGAGATGTTTAACTATATTTGAAGCAAATACCTTAAGTTACTGAACATTGTGCCAATAACATGAGAATAAGTGACAGTTAAATTAGCATAACTGGATGTTTCCTACTCTTGAACTAACTCTGAAACACATATTTCTGTCCACACAACATCTACTGCTCGTCTGTCCATCCTGACAGAAGGATCCCTCCTCAGTTGCTGCTCCTGTGGCTCCTTCTTTTTAACCCTGTTAATGGGGTTTTTTATGCCTCCAGGCTGGTGTTAGCCTTGTCTGGAAGCATTATGATATAGGGTTGTCTGTCCATCATCTGTATGTACCCATTCTTGTGAACACAATGTCAAAAATGCCTCAAGGGAATTCATTCAAATTTGGCACTATTATTCACCTGGACTCACCGATGACCTGATAAGATTTTGATAGTCAAAGGTCAAGGTCAGCGTGCCCTTGCGTCCGTCTCACTCTTGTTAACATGTGATGTCAATAACACCTTGAGGGAATTTCTTTAAATTTGGCACAATCTATCACTGTGACTTACGAATGAACTGATAAAGATTTGGTGGTCAAAGGTCATAACTCAATTTAAATGCTAATTATTCACACAAGCGGATATAGTGATGAAGTGATGGCAATTTAAATCCAGAAGGTCAAAGGTCGGCTTCACTGTGACATTAATGTTCTGCATAAACACTTCTCTGGCCATTACTTAACGTCATATCTCAGGAACAGAAGGGGTGACACTAATCTTGGGTGTCCACCTTCAAACTGTGCTGATTGTATAGATCTTGTGTGTGTGAAGCATCAGTGTTTTCACAGACATGGTGGCGATTCTAGTTTGGGGGGAGTTTTTGCTTATCCGCTGTGAGGGTCCAAGGACAGAGGGTGTCGCATGTTGTAAAGCCTTTTGTGATATTGGGCTTTATGAATAAAAACTAATTGAATATTTCTCTATGTATGCAGATATATGTAACACCTCCATTTATAAAGGATTTGCAGTTAGCTGGTTATAACGTTAAAGCTACAATAACAGCTCTCTAAGTGATGGTGAAGCTGTTATTTTGAAGTGAGACCTTAGACGAGATGCTGATTTGTAATCGGGAGAATATCAGCTCTGTCGTTCCAACCCAGTCTCACTCCAAAATCGTTGAAATCCAGCACTTGGTCAGCAACTGATTAACAAATTACCGAAGTTTTAACCAGCTAGGGCGTTTTTTTGATTTTAATGATGCATCCAGTCCAGAGGTCTCCATTACATTTCTCCTCCACACTGATATTAATAACTCTATTGTCACCAAATTCAATCTGTCCTCCAATCTTCTCCTCTCCCTCTGCTCCTCTTTCTCCCTCTTGACCTCTGTCGCAGACAGAGAGCGAGCGGTGTCAGGGGGCGTCATCACCACGACAACAGTCCAGATTCAACCAAGCACCAGTGACCTTTCTCTCCTCCCCTCCTCCTCCTCCTGTCTTCCACCAAATTAAAATGGGAAGTTCATCTGTCTCCATCCCGCTGCAGAGCGGCTCTGACAGTGAGGTGGAGAATAGCGGAGCCTCGCTGGCACACAGCTGTTCAGGGGGAGCGTCTTCGCCCTGTGGTGAATGCGATTCAGTGAAGATGTCTCTATCTATTAGTTTGCGCCTGAAGTCACTCGGCTGTCCGTGCGCCTCAGGACATTAATGGTTATTAATGAGCGCTCGCTGTCTTTTATTACAGCTCATGATACAAGTGTGTTCTCTCCCCCGTTCATGTCAGCGTTGGTTCCTGAGGATCTTCTCAGCGTCCTAAATCAAAAGGTGGAATTCCTCTTTCTCCTTGCTGTGTCAGCACACAGTGCCGAGGTAATAAGCTTAAGAGGCGACTGAATAACAATCACGTGCAGTGAGTCATGTGCTCCCTACAAGAGCAGTGTGTAGATGTGTCTCAGCGCCCACAGCTGTGTGTATGGAAAGAGTGCATTACTTTTAAGTGGCCGGTAGCTGTTAGCTCTCTGCTGCTCATTAGCATTCAGAGCCTCCCGCTGTCACAGCCTCCTCTGACACAAAGATGCCCTTCATGGCAGAAGCTACCAGAGAAGAGGTCGAGCTCACCTCATGTTGTCAAAGCCTGACTTTTCCCACTGAGATCAACTGAATTCAGCGTCTCTCTCTTGATTGCTGCTGAGTTCAGATCCACAGAGAATTATTGAGAAGAGGGTGCAAGTTTTAATCTGGCCCTGTTTTGTTTAAGTAACTGGCAGACTTAAAGCAGGGGTAGGCAGTTTTCTAGAAAAGGCAGAATTTGAAAATACACCCCTCCTCCTGCAGCTCTCCTCTCTCTGTCCGAAGCTCCTCCCACAAGACGAGCACAGGGACGTCCGCGCTCCTCCTACCTGTATGAGTACTACGAAAAGATAAGAGAGACTTTATTGTCATCCATCTATTTACAGTGCAGTACAGTACACTGAGGAATGAAAACAAGATACATACACAGATAAAGAACATGATACAAGTCAAGGTGCAAACATATAGTGTAATACTAGAAATAATACAAGTCAGTTCTGCAGTGTTAATTTTACAAATGGATAAATGTCAACCTAGAAACTCTTGAGGTGAAAAACAGTTGAGAAACCTGGTCTGCTGAGGTTAGCCTTTAGCCTAGCATCATCCCGACTGTGATTGTGATCCTGATGCTGTTATATATATATATATATATATATATATATATATATATATATATATATATATATATATAGTGCCAATTCTGTATGAATTACTGTCCTGTTTTCTTTGTAAACCCGTGTGACACACTATGATTCAAGCTAGCTATAGCTAGCCATGTGTCTTTGGCTCTGGTTCATAGGGTTGCAGCGATCCATCGATCTGGATCGATATATCGATTCAGTGATCAGCACTCCAGCATCATTAATGCATTGTGAAAACATCGATCCATATCATCATCTTAAGGTTATGCCTTTATTTTGAAATTCTCTGTCTCCGTCAAACAGCAGCAGGTAGATGGCAAAAGCAGCTGAGAGAAAGACGACGAGGATAACGTTATTAAATCGGGGATAAATCAGCAGTGTGGAATTACTTCCACACTATATATAAATGCTATTCAACAGGCAGCACATGTGGTGTGTGAACAATGCCGTTATAAAACGCGTCATGTGACGTACCTGCCTGGACGAGCAGTGACTTCTCACTACGGCAACATTAGCTGCTCTGTTTCTATAATGTTTGGCTGAGAAGAAGTGCATACAGGTGGACCTAAAGCAACTGTGGGTTAGAAAAATAATGACATTACATGTAATTTGTTAAGCTAGTAGTCGAGGAAAAGTCTGCTAGCTGCTAGGCTAATTTATGCTTAAGCTGATAATGAGTGACGAGTAAATAACAATTGTTTTGTTTATGTATCTTGACAGTTATTACTGAGCTGAATACTTTTGTTTAATTATCTTGTTGTTTGCCCATGTGTTACGGCTGTTTTGAGAAGTTTGCCTTCAGGACTTTCAGCCAGACAGTTTATACGTAAGGTTTATGAAAGAGATCATTGTTTGGGTTAAAATGAAAAGATTTCTTTGAGAAGGGGCTCTTTAAAAGAAAGCCCTGAAGGTTAACTTGTCCCGTGTTCTGCTTTATGTGTCAGTGGAGTCAATTTAAAGTAAACTTTGCTGCATTTATTACTTATGTGTTGTTATCTTTCAGAAGTAAAGTAGAAAGTGATGGCAGCTTCCTCTGTAATCAGTTGTGTTAGTTGGGCAGATGACATCGACTCACATCAGTCGCAAGCCCCTGAATTGCATCAAGGTGAAATTGTTTTGTGGCAGACTTTGTAATATCGGCAAATATCGTATCATTGTCATAAGAATTGTTATAATACTAGTGTCGTGGTTAGAGGACTCGTCTTCCATTGGAAGCTCAAGGGTTTCGAATCCTGCTGGTGTCGTCGCAAGAGGTTCCCACCTCCAAATCAGACGCCTCAGGATAAAGAGAGTATCTCCTGACTCTGAGCCAAGTCCTCAACAAGGATGTGTCTCGAGCTCGTTTTAGAGGTTTCAGATGCAGAAGTGGATTCATACAGTGAAACTGGTGATTAACACCCCTACCGCTTCACAGAAGGCTAAACTATTGGCAACATTTTCTCTCCATCTGTGAAACACTTTGCAGATAGTGACACGTGTCAGTCTCTCTTTCTCATGGGTCGGTCTTCCTTTTTTGTGGTTGCTGTGCAGTGTAGACTTTCGCCATCCTGGACATGCACGCACATGTGCATCTCTACAGCCAATAGGAACGCCCTCACTTTAAAATGACCTGTAATTGGCCAAGGTCTCCCATCAGAGGCTAGATTTTGTGAAGCCTCAATTTTGTGGCGTGAAAACGGAGGCAAGAGGAGGTGCAGAAGTCTAGACCACTTGAATTACAATAAACTGAAGGTTACTATGGAAATTTTGCCCAGTGACGCCCCCCCCAAAACGGCCTATCCCAGCTTTAAATGGATCACATGTGCAGAGCCAACTCAGTCTTGAATCATTGTCCATATTTAAAAAAAACAGGTTATGATTACTAAACAAATACTGCATGGTTCCTGGAAAGAGATGACAGATGATGACAGGGGACACTTCTGCTTTTCCACACTGACATACTGTTCAACTTTGTGTTCAAACATAAAGATACACATTTCTTAGACAGGTATATGACTCATGTGTGTTCAGCAAACAAGTCTCTTTTGTATCGCCCGGGGAAAAAGACATCATAAACCTGTCACGTCAGTTTTAGAGCTTCAGACATGCAAATCTTCCCACTGCTACTACATATGCTTTTCTTCGCCAAACTCTGTCACTAGAACATTAGGAGCAGTCAGGGCACAGTCTCTGAGGGACAAAGAGTCACTTACCTGTGTATTATTGATGAGCGCTGGCAGTCTCAGTAGGTGTTGCTCACTGCAGCTTTCCTCAGACATGTGAGCAGTCTTGTGGCGAATTGCTCACACTTTGCAGGCCTCTATCAATTCCCCCCTCGTCAAAGCAGCTCGCAGTGGTCTGACATTTATTCTGTGGCGCTAATTAATGAATTGGGACACATACACAGGGGCGATTTTTAACCCACCCCAACCAGTCATTAGGATGTAAACGAGGTGAAACTGCTCGTTGAATCACCTTAATTTGGCAATTACAGGGACAAAAACAAGATGTGTGTCCGCGCAGTCGTTTCTGTTTGACCTATACCTGACAGGCAAATAAAGGCTGTTCTGACAGTAAAATGCAAATGGCCCAGGGAGGCTCTGAGTCTTTGTGTGGAGGCAGACAGCTCAGTCTCTGGCAGCCATGTTTTATTTGTCTCAGTTGTGTGTGTTACTATAAGAGCTGTGAGGGGAGGTGTGCTGATTAGGATGCTGCGTGTGTATGTGAGTGATTAGAGAGGAGGGGTAGCAGTTCAGCCCAGCACTTAATTAGACCCCCGAGGACCACAGGAGGTGCAGGTGGAGGCCTGATCACACTCACAGGCACGCTCATATTTGTCTTTGCATGCACGAGGTGTGTTTAAAGAGATGCAGCAGGTCGGTTTTTAGGATACAAAGTGTTGAAAAGCAGAGCGTCAGATGCTAATAAATGTTGAACAGTAATATTTAAGCCTATGATAGCTCCTCTTAGGACATAACACGTTACGCTTACCACCTTGGTGACATGATTTTGTGGTGGTGGGGAGATCCTACTATGTCAATCAACAATGTAGGTTTTGTTTTAACTTGGCACAGGACACGGGAGGTTTGGGTGTCCTTAATTTTCTGCATTCTGGTGAATTTTTTGCACCAATTGATGGTGTAAATGTCAAAATAAAAGCCCTCTGCTACTTTTATGTTTTTATTTGGGGGTCTAAATCCACATTATAAATATTGAAAGGGGCCTGCCCTCTGCATCCCCCTCGAAAGCTACGCCTATGATACCAATAAATCCATGTATTTAATTAGGGCAAACTGACCCTCAGCCCTTTGAAACCTGAGCAAATTGGCTTAGTTTCTTTCAAGAACATGGGAAGAAGGCACTGAGCAATGAAAGAAAGAAAATTTGAAAAAAAATAAAAGGAAGTTAAAAACAAACAAACAAAGAAATGACCTGAAAAAAAGAGCTTAAAAATTATTATCATAATAATTCTGTAACATTTTAAATATATGATAATGATAATCATAAATATAGTTGTTCCCGAGTTATTAAAAATTATTATTTAAATCAATTTTTTGCAATTTGTGGAACGTTTCCTACCAAGTTGCTACTTGCCTTTTCCCCCATGTTTTTGAAAGAAATTGCACCAGTGTGCTCAGGGTTCAAAGGTTTGAAAAAGGCTAATTTCTGTGTATAAATGCAAAGGTGGTGTAAAGACAGGACTTCACCGCGGCCCTATAGCGTGACCTCTGTGTAAAAAGGGCTGTAGTCTACATGACACAGTCATACAGTCAACCTGTGTGTAGCCTGTCTATAGCACTATAGTTAGAAGGGTCAGTGGGTCTAAGACAGGGAGTTGTCACTGAATCATTCCTAACACAATCATTTCCTAAAATCATTCAGATCTGACTCTGATCTGGGGAAAGTAATATGTGAGTGTTTCGACAGCTCATCCAGTCTCAGCTCAGCTCACTGTTACTTTCAGTGAGTCTGTGCTGACGTAGCAGCCCTGCGAGTGCACGCCCATCATTAGCATGTGCTTTTAGTGCACGCATTAGGAAGCACGTGGCTGAAACCCACTCTTCTGGTTACTATTCATCTCCATAGTAGCCAGCGAGCCGCTCTGGTGAAGGGGTTAATGGCAGCACTTAAACACATTTAGAAATGCTAAACTCCTTGCAACTCAAGGGCATTAGCTGGAGGGGGAAGCTAGCTGAGTGAGACTAATGCTTGTCATCGTTCATATTTCTGCTGTGCACTAATGGACCTGCAGCTGTAGGACAGATACAGACCCTAAATGCAATCTGCAGTTGTTTTATCAGTCTGATCAGTGTGTTATGTGTAGTCCATTTGGTTGCTTATTCTGCCAAACACTGAAGACTCTATCGCATGACACCACCCGACCACCAAAGCCCTTCTGTCTCATAGCTCTGTTAACCAGACAAGAGCCAAATTTTACTTGCTATAACTTAAAACTCCTTCAGTTATGTGCGTCAGATTAAAAACCACAGCTCTGCAATGTGGATATAAAAACAACTGTTCAGCACTGCTTGTAAGCTGTTTGTATTTGACTTTGTTTGACTAAAATGGCCCCTTAAATCCTTTAGTAGTCTTATGTCACAGGGAAACGATCAGTCAATGGCTTAATTCATCTAAAAACTAAGTCCAACTGAAATGAAATTGCATTTTTTCTGCTGCAGCATCTATATATGTTCTGTAAGTCGCTCTTCTTGTGTTTTCCTTTGAGAAAACAAATCAGAAACCAACTGTCCACCTCCTAACCTCACTTAAACTCAAATAAAAACCCGGTAAATCCCTTTAAACCGAAGCAGATGACAAACTCCGGTCTTATACATTGACTGTGTGTTATTGCATAACAGCAGAGGGCTGTGGCTCTGCTTCGGCTTCAGCTGCAGGAGAAAGACAAACACCACTGTAGCCATCCATCACCGCTATCAAGGTTGCTATTTACATGCTAATTTCAGACCGCAAACACACGGCAGTCACACAATGAGGGCAAATTAGTCAGCAGGAGGCCTGTTTCCTATGATTTACACCAGCAGCACAGCTGTACGCTGATGTTTCTATAGGTCAGGGATGTATAGTTCTCCATGTCCGTCTCTCTGTCTCACCCCCTGCTCTCTTTGTAACTGCTTTAAGCTAAATTTAATTTGGGATAATCAGCAGAAAGATGAGCCTGGCCTGTCTCTCCAAGTGTCTCCTCCTCTGTGCTGAGACCAGTGGATACACAGCGTTTTACAGTGTTAGAACAAGTGGGTTTACTCTAACATTTGTTACACACCTTAAACTTGGTATTAGCCATTAGCCTTACTATACGCTACCTTACTCTACCATACCCTACCCTACCTTAATATACTATATCCTACGTGACCCTACCCTATCGGATTCTACCATAGCCTACTCTACCCTACCATACTATACGCTTGAGTTGAGACAACCATTTGAGCAATACTTGAGAAGTGGGATAAACAGAGGAGATCTCATAATTGTCTGTCTCTGATCTCAATTATGTCTTGGTTAAATTCTCCTTCAAAATAACCAAGACATAATTGAGATCAGGGGCAGACAATTATGAGATCTCCTCTGTTTATCCCACTTCTCAAGTATTGCTCAAATGGTTATCTCAACTCAACCTCCTTTGTCTTAGTGATGTCTTGTCTCTTTTTAGCTTATCTCTTGTTCCTAAGGGACCCTTAGGAGAAGTAACTCAGAAACAAATGATCACAGAATGATACGATTATGAGAAGCTCAAATTGATCTCAAGAGATCAGACTGAACCACAGATGAGCAACACATTTTTCCTATGGGTTACCAACCCTACTATCTCTACCCTAACCTACCATGCCCTATCCTACCCTACCCAACTTTACCACACCACACACCACACCATACCTTACCTTACCAACCCTACCATCTCTACCCTACCTTACCTTACATGATGTAAGATATTAAAGTCCTAAATTCTATTTAGTTTTTCTCAGACGTCCTGTTATTTCAGTTTTGAGAATATTTGAGCTTCACTTCTAATTTTTGGTATCTAGCAGACCACACAGACCAGGCCCATTCTGCAAGGATGAGTCAGTCGTGTATCTTATCTTGTAACATTTGCGATTTGCCTCGCTTGATTACACCCTCACTGCATGTGTGTGTTTATATGTGTGTGTGTTTATATGTGTGTGATTTTCAGAGCTTTTCCACCTCCACAGGCTTAATAGACAAAGCTAATTACTTTTGCAGTGCTTCAGTGGTGGAGGGCGCTTTGTGATCTTTCAGGCCCACTCGCTTCCCCATTGTCTGCTCGCAGTGCAGCCACACACAGTATTATACACTTGTGTAATCATGCACACATTTCAGCATACACATACTCACTGCAGAGACACAGACTGTGTTCCAGAGCAGACAGGCAAACAGCTGAGTGACTGAATTTGCTGTAATAAAGTTGGCCAATGTGTCAGCAAACAGATGCACACGAACACATTCAGCATTTACAGAGGAACATAGGCATTCATTTGGATTTGGGTTTGTGTCCACCTGATGATAAATATGGTCCAATATCAACTCCCGACTTTGGTCTCCAGCAACTCCTGAGAAAAATATCTGTCTCCTTAGCTGCTAAATGCTTCATTATGTCCAATAAATAGTTGCTACCTTTTTTGTTGTTTGCAACAGCTGCTTGCTGCTGCTGAAAAATGGTTGATGAGAGCAGTGAGAAACTAAGAAATACAAGCTGTAGGCTGTAAAACCAAATCAGTTAGCTTAAAATATGTTGAGAGCTGCTGAGCGCTGGAGGGCCCTTCAGATTTAAGTGATAAGTTTCTGTGGCATTATCACTAAAAGTAACACTTTCAACATCACACAGCGTGTTTCGATCCATTATTAATATAAAAATATGGATTAGTGCAGCTTTAAAGTAAGTTTGTTGATTTAAATAAAATATATTGTAATTGTTTAGTCTAAAAATGTTAAGAAAACAAATTACCAGAGGGAAGTATATGTCCTGCAAGCCCCAGTCAACATCTTCAAATTTCCTTTTTTTGTCTGTTAGGGGTGGAGAAAAAAATCGATACAGCATAATACTGCAATATTTTTGTGTGACAATATCGTATCGTCACACAATGCTAAGTAATGATTTTTTTTATTTTATAAATTATTAATATTACAAATACAAATTAAACTTAAGGTAGCCTACTAATATATTATATTATATTATATTTCTTATGTTTACTCTTACTTTTTTGTTTTATTCTATTTATGCATATATTGTAGTAAAAATTTTCACACTTACAGCCCCTGCACAGTGATGATATAATTTTTACTTTTAATTTTTAAGTACTGGTATTAAACACTGTTCCATTGCACACATTTTATTTTATTTTTTTAATGCACATTTTTTTTGCTTCGTATTTAAATGCTTCTACTTCACATTCTTATTTTTACATTTTATAATTCTTAATTTTTTTTTATTTTTTTTTTTACATCAGAGCAACTGTAAAAACAAAATCACAATTTCCACCTCGGGGATCCATAAAGTATTTCTGATTTTAATTCTGATTCTGAAACAGTTTTCCTTGGGGGCCATAATTTACAGTTGAAACAGGTGATAAATCACAATATTGCAATATATTTAAAATCATAATAATATTGTATCATGACTTAAGTATCGTGGATCCTCTGGTGATTCCCACCCTTACTAACTATGACAGTCCAAACACTTTAATGTATAATATGAAACACAGAACAAAAAAGCAAAACTTCCAGTGCCACCTACGCAACCAGTTCATATAAACCCCACCAAATGCTTGTGACTGCAGCTTCATTTGTTGCTGTGAAGTGAGCACCGCCAGCTTCGTTTCCATCACAGGTATCCCAGCATGCTTTGTGCAGCCAGTCGCCCCCATTGCACAATGAATGGGGGGTAAAAATCTGGTCACATATACTGTAGTGGGGTTGCACCATTAGACGCTTGAATCAGAAAATGTTTTCTATTATTCTCTATCAACTAGTCATTCCAGTTCTTGATTCATTCATCTTTCTGATACAGTAGAGTTTAAAGATGCTATGAGCATAAAAAACTGGCAGCAACTCCCCAACATCCCTGCACCACAAGATAATCCTTTTCAAACTGCATGTGAATCTTGACCGACGTGTCGACAGCATCTCTCAGACTCAACACTTCATATCATTTTCATCAGTATGTAGGAATCTACAAAGCTCCTCCCTGACGCGTCTCCTCCTCCTGACCTTCGCCCTGCAGGAGCACGTGCACAGCGCAGTGTGGCAGATGGCTATCCCTCCCGACCGGTTCCCCTGGCTTTTCTATTTCTGGCATCCTTCTGCGGAGAGCCTATTGTGTAGGCTGTCATTATGAAGCGCTCAGCATCCTCCTTAATCCACCTGGTTTCCCTGTGTGGTGATTTCCAGCTGTTGCCACTGGGCCGCAGTAAAGATGGATTTCATATTGTCATGGAAAAGCATGGTCTTGAATGCAGCTGTGAATATTTGTAAATCATTTCACAAAAATATGTGATATGACGTTTTGTTCATTTCTTTTAGGCCATCAGAAACAGACCTACAGTTTCAAGAGTCAAGTGTCAAGTGTAATGTATCACAGTTGCCATGGCATGTTTCCATCTCGCCACGATAAAATGTAACATACACAAGTAATTAAATGCTACACTAGTCAGCTGTGTTGTTAAGAACAAATCTGTCAGCCTCGCCCTCACTTACACCCAACCTGACCTTCCTGCACAGCCGCCACTTCCAGCCTTTCCTTCCTCGGCATTACTCCTCCTGTGCACAATCACTGGAGGTGTGAACGCACCAAATCTCATGCACTGATAACGCTCCCTTCGACACACACACATACACACCTAAATCCCTATCTTGCTCCTTTTGAGCCCATACAATGAGTGTGTGTGTGTGTTGCAGAGAAAATTGGTGTTCAGTAGAATACACTGGAGCCATGCAGCGAGGCCCAGATGATGTGTGTGGCAGCGAGCCGAGAAAAGCGTTGGACTGGAGAGAGTTGGCCTTCGCTCGTAATGATGCAGCTGCTCTCTCTCTCTCTCGCTCTTGGCCTTTCTTTGTCTGCATGTCTCTGTTTCTGTCTCTGCAACTCTGTGCATTTCCCCAAAAAGGAGTGTAACCTGTTCTTCCTGCTGCTGTCCTAGCAAGAGGGTAAGAATGTTAAAAAATACACACACGTGCCTCTTAAAGGCCCAAAACTGTCACGTTCAAGACGTACCTTTATTAAAGAGATCAACAAATAAAAACAGGTTACAAAATAAAAGCATATTGGAGACAATAGTTGTCTTTAATTCATGCCATCATCAGCTCTGAGGCCAGATGGACAGGTATTTGTGTACGTTCACAACTAAGACTTATGCATAAAGAAAATAAACATCAGATTTTTACAGTTTCTTGCAAAATTCAGCTTCATTTATATAGCACTTTTCATAGTGATGGCCAAATGAAGCCTCATGAAGCATTTTCTTTATTTCCTGAGCCCACTAGATGGCGCGTTTTGTTCAGCAAAAGGGTGAAAGCACACTGAATTGCCCTTCTTTGAGCCTCTTTCTTTAAACAATGAACGCCATCTAGTGGGCTCAGAAAATAAAGAAAATGCTTCATTTGGCCATCTCTAACTTTTCATACAAACATGCAGACCGAAGTGCTTCACATGGCAAAATTATCATGACAGACCCAAGACAATAAAATATTATAAAAGTAAACCAACCAAAACAAAAAACTAACAAACAAAAAAAATATTAAAACTCCAAAGAATAAAAAAAGAGTAAATAAATAGATATAGATAGAATAAAAATCTTGACTGTAATGTTACTCCACATTAGGGCTGCAACGATTAGCCAACTAATCGATGACTAATCGACTATTAAAATAATCAGTGGCTATTTTAGTAGTCGACTAATCAGTTTGAGTCATTTTTCATAGAAAAGTACTATAAAAAATACCCCAAAATACTCTTATTGCAGCATCTTCCGGTCAAATATTAGCAGCTTTACACACTCTCCCATGACGGTGAACTAAAACCCTTTGGTGTGAGTACGAAACATGACGTCATTTTGGGGTTTGGGCGAGACAGAACGACATTTTTCAACATTTTTAACACATTCTACAATAAAACGATTAGTCGACTAATCAAAGAAATAATTGACAGACTAGCACTGATGGCCAAATGAAGCCTCATGAAGCAATTTCTTTATTTTCTGAGCACTAGATGGTGCTCATGGTTTAAAGAGAGAAGCTCAAAGAATGGCAATTCAGTGTAACAATAAAGCAAATGCTTCATGAGGCTTCATTTGGCCATCACTACAGACTAGTCGACAATGAAAATAATCGCCACATTGAAAGCCAGATTAAAAAGATAGGTCTTTAATTTACGTTTAAATATACCAACGGAGCGTTAGCCATTCTAATATCCAGAGGTAATGAATTCCACAGTTAGATTAGATTAGATTAGAAAGTCTTTATTGTTCCCGAGGGGCAATTTGATTTGCAACAGCAGTAGACAACTAAATTCACACCATAAAAACAGTACAATGCATAGAAACATAAATAAATATAAATAAAAGGTGTCATCAGGTTTAGGAGCGTAAAAACATAAAGTTTGGGACACATGACACATTTGAAAGTTAATCAGTGGATGACCTATGTGATCTGACAGGAACGTAAAGCTCATAAACTTCAACTTTAAAATCAATTCTAGAAGATACAGTCAGCCTGTGTAGAGGTCCATTTTCCTTGTTTTAGTCAACACTCCGGCTGCAGCGCTCTGTACCGGCTCTTTTCTTATTATATAGCTCTCTTCTAACTGCAGTAGTCTGGACGGCTGGTCATAATAGTGTGAGTGAGTATTTCGGCATCTTCCTGGGTTAAAAAAAAGGTCTGCAACCTGATTTCCACTTTCACAATGGCTACTTGTCGCCCAGGAAAAGCTGTTAATTAATCAAAAGTGATTTTTCATGATCGCACCCCTTCCACCGTCTGCCATTGTCAGTCTGGTGTCCTGGAAGAACAGCGCCCTCTGCATGTTGCCTGCTGTAAACCATTCAGCACATCTAACACACCTGACCTTGTTGCAGCAGTGTAACAGTCTGCTAATCTTGGCAGTGGTCTCTTTTTTCATTGAATGTTAATGTACACTAGCTGATACTTAATGCTGTTAAAATGCTGCACGCGGCACATTAAACCACGATTCGGTGAGTCATCTGTTCCAGCCAATTAATTCTAATGCCTCACTTTCCCTGTCATTCTCTTCTCTCTAATGAGATTAAGGATTTGATATTTGTTTTTCAGTAGCCTGATCATGAGCGAAATGTGCGCGCTAGTAAATTGTTGTCATGAGAAATGAGAAAAATGAAAGTGCTCCCCTGCTGCTGAGTTTCTGCTTCGCCGTCTAAGGAAAAAGGTCCTTACTGTTAGTGACAATACACAGCTATGTTAACCACTTTCACTTGGGTTTGTTTGAAGAGTTTCAGGCCTCGGGTGTGTGAGACGGCGGGATGTGATTTCAGTCTGTGAGGTTAGCTGATCGTCTCTGACAGGACATCAGTAGTGTGCGCATCAAAGGCACCTGAAGGCACCTGGAGGCGAGCAGGCTGCCACCATGCACTGCTGCCGAGGGAGCCCTTCTTCTAATCTTAGAGAGCAGACAGTGATGTATACACCTGTGGCCGGGTACAGCCTGTTCTGCACGATGTCTACCTCATGCTTGCTGCACAATATTATAGCAACATTTTGTTTCTTATAAAGTACCAAACCACACTTTTTAAATTAATCGATTTCACCTTTGTAACCTATAATTTTGCTGCAATACTTTCATAGTATCTATCGGACTCCTCTCTCTCTCTCTCAGTCCGTCTTTAAACTCTCTCGGTTAGATATGTCCTGCACATGAATTATTGATGTTGAGGGACTCAGCTGCTGTGCTGGACGTTTTTTCTGCTCCATTACTGCTCTCCCACTGGGCCAAGAGCTTTACCTGTCAGTTGAGCTCCACTTCACCCCCGCTATCACAGAGTTGCTGAAGCTACTTCACTAACCTCAGCCCCAAGTGTCTTACAGTACAGCTGTATCTGCTGACACTGGTCTAAGTAACACAAGCTTAACTATCAGCGAGTGTGGTCGATGTTCAACCATCTGACAAGCATGCTGGTTTAAGTATACTGATGTCTTTAGGGTTCAAAATGGGTGCAAAATAAACGTGTTTCGTGACACATATCCACAATGTCATTCTCTTCCCAAAGCTGATGACCACAGGGTGGGGGCCCAGTTTTTCCTTTTGTTGTCCTTGTAAGTTGCGAGCACTGTAATGCAGGTATTCTCACACCAACGTTATCCGCTCCTCCATCTTGTCGTCTTTGTGCGTCCATGATGCTAGCTAATAGATCAGCCAGGCAGGAAGCAACCACCAGAAGTTCAACACAGTGAACTCAGTGTGGCAGAGTGAAATCTGTGCACGTGCACATGGGAGGAAACCGCTGCGTTAGAAAATGCTTCCCCTCTGCCCCCTTCTGGAGGCGTTGAGTTACTGAACAACTGTGTGAAAGCCCCAAGTTAGTCCTCCAAGCTAGGAGATAACTGCACTGACAAGATCGGAAACCCGCAACGTTTTTTGCAGACATTTGGCGACTTGTATCAACAATCTCATTCTTTTGGATTTGTAACATAGATCGGCCAGTAAACTGAGATCTTCGGCTTCCTTTTCACCGTGACAGTCTGGTATATGGTCCACAGTACTGCCAATGCTGCAGCAATCCATCCATGGATCTTACTGTCCATCTTCCCCTCAATCGTTGACCAGACTACATCAACTCACTCCCAGAATACCATGGTGCTGATGCTCATCCTAGCTGTAGTGATGATGACATAGACCCAGTGAGCTTTGTTGTTGTGGTAACGGTTATGTTTTCATATCACTCTCCCGCCTCCCAACGTACAACACCCTGTACTTTTTGTCTTTTTGGCACTTGCGGACAACCAGTTCTTTCTTTGCCATAGATTTGTTGAGGGAGGGAAAGGTTAAGAGCACACATACACCCTGTCTCTCAAAGCATTTTCCGTGAATTGCTGGATTGACAGATGCTCTTGCTCCGTTTAACTTTTGCACTTTCTCCTCTTTTTCTCTCTTCCCTTTACAATCGCTCTACTCTTTTATTACCCTTGTCTCTCTGTTCACACTCCTTCTCCACTTCCTTCTCGTCTCTGCCGTGCTCGACCACATCTTCGGTGTCATTTTACCTCCTATCTGTTGGCTTACTGCAGTAGCTTCTGTGATTTCACGTCGTACTCAGGTGCATCCATAATCTATTGGACACATGCACAGTGCATCCTCTCATTGTCTGAGGCTGAGTAGCTCTGATGACTCAACAGGCTGACCTGTCTAAGCCAGCCTCGACCTTTCAGAGCATTGTACGTGAGAAGCGGAAGGTCATTGTTGATCTGAAGAGGGGCTGTTTTTATCCCTGTAAAGGTCAGCCATGAGTTGTAATGACACCGTATTAAAAGCCTAGTGTTGTATAGCTTGAATTATTTCACTCATGGACTGCTCGCTGAAGAGACTTGTATGTATTTTTGCCAAATCATGAAAGGAATCGCTGTGGGACAGTGAGATCTGCCTTTAGGCATTTTAGTAGCTAGCCAAGCTATTGTTCTGCAAAAACATTGGGCTCAATATGAGCGCCAAAACAATCAGTCAAGAGCATTTAGCATTTACCCAGAAGGGCCTTACCCAGGACAATGCATCTTTCCACTATCTGTTTGTGTGTGGTGCTGCCAGAAAGAAGGGAACGGGGGTGCACTGTCGTTGCTTGGCTTTGTGTGTCTGCAGGGGTTGGGTGGCGGGTGGGGGCTCCCACGGCGCTCCTCAGAACTGGGTCAGAGGGATTAATTTCCTGGCCTGGTCGTTTCAAGCTAATGGCAGATTAGCATGGGAAGTTTCACTTCCAAACAGCCCCTCCACCCACAACCCTCAGCCAGGGCTGGAAATGAAGCGGCATGCTGCTTTTCACACTCCGGGGCTCTGTGAGTGTGTGTGTAGAGTGATGCCCCTTAAACTGTGTGTACATATGCTTTCTGTCTGACTCCCTGCTGATCGTGTGTGACCATAGAAACGAGAGGTCGTTGTGGGCAGTGGACAGGCTCAAACGGGGCTAGGGTAACGTTCTGTATAATGGACATTATGGAGTTAGTTTGCTGACTTTTTGGCTCATCTCTTTTGTGCTACATTGCTTTTTAGCATTTCGCTGCGATGGATGCTAACTTCAGGCACTCTCATGAAATCGTAGTTTGGAGAAAGGCTGTAATGTTAACCAACACATATTTGCTTATTGCATTTTATACTCCTTCCCTTTGAAGATTCAAAGAGTTGCTCAGACTGGGAGACTGTAAGTGTGTTCCCATTCACCTCTTTTTACGTGCATTTTCAATTTGCGTGTAAGAAAACCTGGGTGGAAATGCGTAGTTAATACGTTCAGGAGAGGAGGAAAAGTTGGTGTATCGATGAAAAGTAAATGCAACTAAGTGCAATGCAATCAGATGTAGTGAATAAATGACGTACAGTCATGATGCACCGGTATTGCAAAGGCCAATCTAAGCTCTCTTCGTTGTCTCTGGATGACTTCTAACCATAGACGGTGTAAAAACAATGCACGTAGCCACTGTGATATCACCCACTGGTTTATAGACTCCTGTAGTGTGGCATTTGGCCATCATCATGACCATATTTGGATGGTGGAGCTGTGGAGGAGCGAGGAGTGGATCTGATTCATAGGCTGCAATGACACCTCACAAACAGCCTGTCACTCAACGTGACGACGCCTTGAAGTATTCACAACTTTAACCCCTAATAAATTTAAAAGGATGAGATTCAGTTGTCATAAATGGGAAAATTAGCTGTGGAGACCAAAATGGTTTTTTGCACCAGGCACAAAATATGATTATTTCTGCTGTGGAGTTTTGCATTTTAACATGTGGGTCTAGGTTTGACTGGCACTTTTAATTACTTCATCTGGCAGCGCCCTCTCCTCCTGCAGTGGCACCTGATTGAAGAATTAGCACCACATACTGCTTATCTCAACAAACCAACTCCCAATCTTCACAGCAGTAGTAGTGGATGGAGAAGTGCATAAATTTGCATTTTCTTTTACAGATTTTCTGAGAATTTGCGCTACATTTGGATGGAAACCCAGCTTGTAATGGGCATTTTTTCCTGCATATTCTGACTGTCTGGAGCTTGAGTGACTGATCAGTTAATTGAAAGAATAATCAACTGATTAATCAGTGGAAATAAGTGGAAATAATTGCTAGCAGCAGACCCAGTCCTCAGCAACAGACTGTGCTGCTCTGACACTGCAGGGTCAGGTTCAAATCCAGTTAATGATGTACTTTGTATGCCCCTCACAGGCTCCCGTCTGTCCTGTAAAAAACACTAATAGAAGAGACACGATGTTTCTGTCTGTCTCACATTACTGTCCAACCTTCTCTGGTTGTTGTGTTTGGGTGTTGCCGGCACCAGTGGACCTTTTAATGTGCTGGAAGTGATTTTAATTAGGTTTCATACAGTGTCTGCAGGCTCTTTATCTCCTCCCCACTCCGTCTCGTCTGCACCTTCTGTGCTCGTATTTTTATCAACCTTCCATCGGTCCCAGCGAAGCCTGTCTAAAGCTCTCCAAGCTGTGCGGTCTCACCATACACCGCACAGTTATGACTGCAGCATCTTGCATGCCTGCCAACATTAAAGCCTTTTTAAATTGCATTCAGGGGATCCAGATTTTGTCCTTGCAAGATTTAGTAAATTTTGATGTTGTTTTATGGGTCTGTACTTTGATTTTGGAAAAAGGTTTTTGCATCAATCTGCTCATTTTAGCAGCAGCATCAGCAAAGAATCTCCCGAATATTATATTACTCTTTATCTGAGAAGATTGACGAAAGCATGTTCCCAGTTAGACTAAGCCTGTGGAAAACACTTTAAACAGTATATATATGTTGTGTCTTTTTACAAGAACCCTCCTTAGTCATAAAGTTCTTATGACTCAGAGGAGAAAGCCCAGAAAGTTTAGGAATTCTTGAGTCAGCTATTCAGGGAGTTGCCACATTCTGCAGCTCTGCATTGTTTCCTCAGGGGATGTTTTCATGCTCAAGAGGATATTATGTCTGCTCGTGTAGCTGAGCCTGACCACATCACTTTCCTCTCTTGTGCCCTACCTCCTCTCCTCATCTCAGCATTGACAGTATGGAGGAAAATTGTCACAACAATGAAATTCTACAGCATAACAGAAAAGGTTGCTTGGCTCATCCCCAACTTTCTCTCCTCTGTTTTATAGGTATTGGAAAGAACGTCATCTGCGACCGGACAGCAACGCCTCTGGATGCCTTCCGGATGATGTCAGCGGCCCAGTACTACCCCAAGTTGCTGAGCATTATGGGGAACGTGCTACGTTTCTTACCAGCTTTTGTTCGAATGAAGGAGCTGTTGGAGGAGGGGTACATCGGGGAGCTTCTGGTCTGTGAGGCCCAGGTAGGACAACTGTTAATGCTTCTTAAAATGGAGATTTCACTTTAAAATCAACAATGTGATACTTTTTCTAAGGTTAGTTTCAGTTACAGCAGCGCCCACAGAGCTGGCAAGGAATCAGCGCCTTGCTCCAAGGCACTTGAGCAGCACAGGTACTTTCTGGGATGAGATTTGACCCAGATACCACGGAAACAGTTTCATTTTTTATGCCGCTGCGCCATCTGTTTGGCCAATTCTTGTGAGCACAGTATCAGAAGAACACCTGAAAGGGAATTTCTTTTCTTTTTAAATTTGACACAAAAGTTCTCTTGAGCTCAAAGATAAACTGATCAAATTTAGGTGGTCAAAGGTCAAGGTCACTGTAACCTTGTCCATCTTATTCTTGTGAAAACTGTCTTGGCTCCATTTGAGTCTGGACCAGACATGGATGTAAACTGTAACTGCAGATGTCTCAGATGTTCACAATTTATCCTCTTTGCCCTACAGGTCCACAGTGGTAGTCTCCTGGGAAAGAAATACAACTGGAGCTGCGATGACCTGATGGGAGGCGGCGGTCTACATTCAGTGGGCAGTTACATCATCGACCTGCTTACGTTTCTGACCGGTCAGCGTGCAGCAAAAGTCCATGGCTTCCTCAAGACCTTCGTCAAACAAACGGATCACATCCGGGGAATCCGTCAGATCACCAGCGACGATTTCTGCACGTTCCAGATGGTACTGGAGGGGGGCGCCTGCTGCACCGTCACACTCAACTTCAACGTTCCCGGAGAGTTTCGGCAGGAGGTGATTGTTGTGGGGAAGCTCGGAAGGTTAACGGTCACAGGGACCGACCTGTATGGACAGAAAAACAGCGGGGGCGGTGGAAACGGTGGAGGTCCTGAACTTCTGCTCAAGGACACCACGCCTCTTGAGAAGGCCTCCTTACCGGAGAAGGCCTTCAGTGACATTCCTTCTCCGTATCTCACCGGAACCATCCGTATGATCCAGGCGGTGCGGCAAGCCTTTCAGGGCCAGGACGACAGGCGGACGTGGGACGGGAGGCCTCTGACGATGGCTGCTACCTTTGAGGATTGTCTTTACGCTCTCTGCGTGGTGGATACAATCAAGAAGTCCAACCAGTGTGGAGAGTGGCAGAACATTGTGGTGATGACAGAGGAACCAGAGATTAGCCCAGCCTATTTAATCAGCGAGGCCATGCGGCGGAGTAGAATGTCGCTCTACTGTTAACATCCGGCTGATGTGCTGACCCCTTTAAAATGGCCGAGCGTCGATGGTATGAAGGTGGCACCAGAAAGGCCTTTGTGTCGGAACTTTTAAAACTTCTGTATTACTACTGTTACAGACTGAGAGGTTAGGTTACACCTGAGAGGTTACACCACTATGATTCAGATACTCCCTGCTTCAGCAGGAGAGGACAAGCAATGTGATCAGTAATCAAAACTTTATTTATAAGGAAGCCTTTCCTGTTTTCCATTTTGACAGAAGACTTGAGTCCTTCCAGGGAGTGGAGGCAGATCAGGAAGTGAACCTAATGCTACTGTGCTCTGCTTTACTTTAAGGGTATTGCACCTCTCATCTCTGCTTCTTTTCTGTGTGACTGGGTCTGGGAGACAACACCTTACACTGTGGGTCCAAACGAGGACAGCCAAGGAAGAACGATAGTACTCAGTTCAAACTGTGCCGCTGTATTGTTGCTATAGTCTGAAGTACTTGCTAGTTTTACCAAGTGAATGTTAAAAAAAAAACAAAATCAGTGTGCTTGCTAGCTTCAGTCTCTGTCTGCTCTGTATGCTTTCTCTGTGTGTGTGAAACAAGAGAGAGAAAAGAAATCAATAATTTGGCTGGTGGGTTTTCGGAGGGGTTTAACTTCTCGTTTACGTATGCAATATATCCAGACTGTAGTCTTTTATCTTCCAGCCTGGAGCAAAGGGTTAAAATACACTATGGTATGCCTTTATGCAGTTATAGTAGCCTGTTTGCGAGTCCTGTGTGAGTGGCCAGTGCAGTGATAACTTTGATGTTCTTATTTATTTCATGCTTTTTCTATTGTCCGGAAGCATGGCCAGGAAATACACTGAGTTCTGTGTGGCGTGTGCATATCTGCACCGAGCCTTAAGTGTGGGTATTCACACAGTCTTGCACTAAGTTGCGAGTAAATGCAGAGCAGTGCGGGGGATTTATCTCGACATTGCGATGCAGTGGGTCACACTTGCATCAAGCTACGGTGATTTAGGATTTAGCATGCTTTATAAAGCTTCGTTAACATGCACGGTGAAATGCAGGTTTGTCAGTATGCAGCACATGCAAGTTGAGTTTGGATCCACACCTTGTAGTGTATTAGCACAGTGTGGTTGATAAGGGGGTAGATGAGCATTTCTTTCAGTTTCTGTTAGAGGTGTTAAACATTACAGCTGGTGTTATTCCGTGTTCCGATGAACATGTCCTCTACTCTCTCTGTGGTACTCGGCCCCAAACTTTGATTTTTATTGAAGATGGAAAACCTTTAAAGCTGCACCAATCAATATTTTTTTAATAGCAACAGGTCGAATGACTGTGTGATGGGACAGGGTTCACCCCTAGAAATCAAGCCACTGAAAATTACAACCTGACTCTGCTGTTCCCTCCAACTTAACATATTGTTTAGCATATTTCGGCTAATTGTTTCGGTTTTATGGCCCAAAACTTTGCTGTTTTGGTTCACTCTTACGGCTCTCGTCAACTGCTATTTCCCTCAGAAAAAAAGAGCTGTAACTAGAGTGAATATTTTGGACTTTCATTCATCAGGTGGCCAGAAACAGTCCAAGTAAATGCTATTGTTGCTCTGTGTTTGCCAATTTTTGCCACCATGTTAGCTTAAAAACACAAATACAAGCGTTAAGTATAAAAAAGACTAGTTTCCTAAAACATTTTTTAGCTAATGTTACCCAAACAGGAGTGAACATTTTTAGCGGCTAGTTTCAGCTGTTGAATAATGCACATTCAGCGTAGCGCAGAGCGATATGGAGAAAATCAGATATCGTGATATTTTTAACCAAATACCTCGATATCTATATTGCGTCAATATTATTAGGCTGATTATTGGTGCTTTCAGAAAATATTTCCGCAATGAGATTTTTGATAAATAACCAACAGTAATTTGGATGTAATGACTATATCTAGTCTCATATTACAATGTGGCGGCATGGTGGTGCAGTGGTTAGCATTGTCACCTCACAGCAAGAGTTTGTGGAGGGTTCGAACCCCAGGAACGGAGGAGGAGCCCCTTTGTGTGTAGTGTTGCAGCGTGGGTTTTATCTGGGTGCTCCAGCTTCCTCCCACAGTCCAAAGACATGCAGGTTAATTGGTGACTCTAAATTGTCCGTGAGTGTGAATGGTTGTCCGTCTCTCTGTGTCAGCCCTGTGATAGACTGGCGGCCTGACTAGAGTGTACCCCGCCTGTCGCCCTATGTCAGCTGGGATAGGCTCCAGAAATCTTACAGAAAATCCACCCACTCGTTCTGTTCCACTTCCTGTCAGTCACATCAGAAGGCCAAAACAAACCACCAGAGAGTATCTGCAAATCTAGTTTGACCTAAAGTTTGCTCTCACTCTGCACAGGTGTAAAAACAGTGCTGACCTACAAGCCAAAAGATTGATTCTCTTTTTACACATCTCTGTTCCTGTGTGTGGTTTCAAGTTCTTAAACTGTGCTGAAGTACTATCTATGTAACAACTACTGAAAATGTACATAATGAAAATATAAAACAACAATACGCGTTTGTCTAAAGGAATAAACAAGTACTGTATGTATTTTATTTGTACAAACCAAGGAACTGAAACATGTTTCGACGAGTGTTAAGGTATTTATTCTTTGTTTTTGCTGTTGAAGTTTTGTGGACTGACCTGCAGTGTATTTGGGAGATTAACAGCAGACTGAGGCCTTGGAGCATTCAGCTTCTTATCCCCGTTTATGAATTATTGACCAAAATACTCTTCTTTTAACACTGTTATGAAAAGCTTTATGTTTGCTCTTAGGATGCATCATAAATCATCGCAGTCGTAATCCAACACTGTCGCTGTTTACAGCTCATATCGAACTGTAATGTCACTCTGACCCTTTTTACTGTCCAGTGTTTGGTGTATTTAACGTGTCACGCTATGATTTGCTGAGGTCAGGATACATTACATCCCACGCTGGGGTGCGATCAGCCAGAAATTACACATTTTAGGATAACACCTCTGTCTGAAAAAGCTCCAAGTCCAACACTGATAAGCTATCACTCTTTAAGATAACTCGTGATATTATTGCCCCTTGTTTACCAAGCGCCTTATCACGTCTGCATGTAGACTTTCCCCTTCGTCTGATAAAGTTTTTAAAATACGAGTGATTTAAACGGAGACACTGGAGTTCCCTTTTTTTGTTTAATCATTATTTTTTATGGTAATGAAAAGCAGAATGGTCAAGCTAAAGATTTCGGAGTAGGGACGCCTGATGTCATAATTTAAACTTGAATTAAGGTCTAAGCAACTTAAGTCAGAGGCCACAATGCAGTCACTGGATAGAAAGTTATTATAGGGTAAAGGAAAGAGGAAGAATTGATCCAGGATCCAAATGGTCACTTTCCCTTATCAGGCCTGTAAACATGCTTCATTGCTGAGCGATTTACAGCTCTGTGTGTGGAGTAGCCTCGGCTGATCTCCAAGTCTGATTTGGATAACAGATAGATGTGAACAAAAAGAATCTAAGATGAGACCAGAGTTGGAAAGGAGATCAAGTTTGTGCCCCGGATCCCTTTTAAAATAATAGCTTACTTCACCTGTAAAATGATCATTTGTGTATCAGTTACTCACCCTGTGTTACCTTGGATTTGTGACACACGTGCTTCATATGCTTCCACGGTGAACAAACCATTAACCGTTGAGTTAACCTTCAATTTGTCATGAGAAACCCTGTCGATCTGAACAGTATGACCTTTTGTCTGTGGAAGTCAGGGTATAAAACTAAACCATTTTAACGGTTTAAGAAATATTTCACCTGCAAAATGTGTATTTGTATATCAAGTACTCACAGCGTGTTACCTTGAATTCATTCCCCAGTGCCTCCACGGTGAGCGAAGAATCCCAAAAGGCGAACATTCTTCAGGAATTAAACGACAACCGTAACAAAATCAAAAGTTGTTATATTACCAATCCTTGAATGGATGGAAGAAAGAGTCGCTTTGTGTTGTGCTGCGTCTGTTAGCTGGCAGAAGAAGGGCTGTGGTTCCAAGTGCAGTCTTCGTTGTGTCCTTGTTCCAAAGTTGCAAATCTGAGGAAGCCAGTCGCTCAGGGTCCTGGCAGAGTTAGACGTTGGGGTGCTAACTCAACTTGGTTCTCCTTGTTGCTGAAAAGTTAGTTGCAAACCTCGTGTTTGGCACACTGACGTCTCTGGTTTCAGGTTTTGCTCCTGCTGTGAGCGAAGGCAAGTCGTGGTCCATGAGAAAAAGAACTTAAGTCTTTTCCATTATACTAAACTCTAGTTTAGTATAATGCAAGTCGCATTTATCCACTTGCACACACATGCAATTTTGCTAAAACGTTGCAATACAAAACACTTCCACCAACCAGCAGTGCGCCCTGAGCAAGGCCGTGCGTGTATGAGCTCCACTTGAGTTCCAACGCTGTTTTAAATTGTAATGTTTAAGCAAAAATGAATGTGTTTGGGAAGTGCTAGACATACAACTGAATAAGTGAGACTTGGATTATACTGCATGAGTTGAGTTTTTATATAGCTCTGGTTAAAGTTGCTGTTTATTTCAATTCACGATGTTCGCCTTTTTGGATTCTTCGTTCACCGTGAAGGTAACGCTGTGAGTTCTTGATGTACAGATGGTCATTTTGCAGGTGAAATATTCCTTAAAACCCCTAAAATGGTTTTGTTCATTGGTTTTATACCTTGGCTTCCACAAACGAAAGGTCATACCATTAAGATTAACAGGGTTTCTCATGAAAAATTGAAGGTTAATTATTTCTGGTAGGATTCATTTAAGGCCATTGTTATTAGTATGTATTAGTGATGCTTTACTTGCTGAAAATAGTTTCCTGGAATGAAAGACATAACTTGGTACTAATTATAGTTGAAATAAAACAGTTTTTAGTTGGTTGAGTTTATCATTGAATTCCAGAGAAATGTGTATTAAACAGGAGCTGCAGACATTCGTCCAGCCCCCAAAGAAACACACCAGGAGTTCAACTCAAAGATTAAGGGACTCTAAACTCAGCTTTAATTAAATCAAATTTCGTGTATTTTTGTGCTCATATTTTTCCCCTTTGTCTCCTAATCCACCATCTGTTTTGGCCCATGGCAACTTGGCGTACAGTGTTTCATTACTGGAGCCTGCATGTGTGTGAGGATCCTCTCACAATAGACCCAGTATGTTAAAATCAGCTTGGGTCTCATGCTGAGATTAAATTAACTATATTTAGTCTCCCAGAGGAGAGCGAAACGTTTAAGGCCCAGCAGTGACTCATAACATTAGCTCAACCACACCGTCTAGTTGCTGAAACATGGATTTGCTCTGAGTTTGTGTAGTTATGCTAACTGGAGGTTTACTCACGTCCACACAGACCCATCCTCCTCCGTGGAGATGCAATTAAACAGCTCAGCAGACACTCCTCAGCCAGCTGCCCGTGCTCTGTGGTGAACGTGCCGTTAGCATCTGCCTCAAATTAAGAGCATCGCGACACCGGAGGGCTTTTTCGTTTCAGCAGATACTTGGCAAAACATTCAAACAAAAGTGCAGGAGTTTAATTTGGTGCCATTAAAACGCTGAAAGTGATGCAATAATCTCACATCACAACCTCAATACTGGCAGTGTCACTCTTAAGTGTGTTAGTGAAGCCTCTGCAAAGGCTTCTCAGTCACATCAGCCCCAGCTATGCATAGATCCACACACTCAGCAGGCAGCAGTCTGAAACAGATGAGGCGATATCTGGGCTCCGAAGCACTGAATATTTAATGAGTGGAATTTTAACGAGCTGATACAGTCGAGTATGGGGGTTTATACGATTTAAAAATATGTCTGATTTCCTTCTGTTTTAAATGTTGAATCACTGAATATTTTATTTTTTTATTCTCACTGAAAACTTGTTCCATGTCGTAGCATTTTTTGTTGTTGTTGCCAAGAACTTCACCATTTAGCTTGCTGCTTGTGGCCTGTTAATGACGAACCTGTTGAGGCTCTGTGCTTGAGAGAAAAAAAAAGAGACACTGCAGCAAAACAACACAAGAGGTGCCCCAGTTCCAACTTTGCACTTTGACTGCCTCATCAGTCGTGACTGTGGATTGCTTGTTCTCGCTTCGCCAGCATTCACAAACTGCTCAGGAAAGGCTTCCCCTCACTGAACGGGGGAGGGAGGTGGAGAAGGGTGGAGGTGGAGGTTGAGGTGGGCTGAAAATTGTTCATTTTGGAGACGAACAACCTCAAAGAGGGGCTTCTTCTGCCCTCGGAGACCGTTACTTAGCAACCGGAAGCCACGTTGCCAAATCTAGGTCCTGTCCTGCTCTCTTTTATTTCCCCTCACACAGTAACACACTACCCTCACTGCTCTATATGTCTGCAAACCTCCTCCTTTCACACGTTCTTCCTCCATCTTTCTTTGAATGACTGGTTAAAGGGTGAACTCTTTACAATCACTGAGGAAGGTGATGGTTTTTGATCTGCTGTTCATTGATGTGTCGCTTCACATTTTCCCCCTCCTCCTTTTCTCTCTATCCCGCCTTCTTTTTCTTTCTATCGTGAGTCAGGTTGAAGCCTGGGGGACAAGCTCACTGGTGCTTCTTCAGACCTTCCCCTAAAACATTTTCTCCTCTCCTCTCGCTTCAGGACAGGCGTAACCAAGGCAACCCCCTTTAATAAAAACAGACAGATACAGGTTATGAACACCTTTGCTCGGCTGGTTTATGAATGCTGACTCCTGCATACGTGTCTTGCTGTACCCTTAACCCGTTCAGAGAAAATCAAATATCCATCTCGATGCTGTATTGTGACTATATCCAATATTTATTGTCATGTATGTATGTTGTGGACGCATGGACCTCTGTACATACTGTAATTTGAGCTCTCAAACGCATATTTATGGGTCCTAATCTAGAGAATGTACTTACTGTAGGAATAATTTATATTTTCTATCCGTTTAAGGACGATATGCCATTTTTAGGAGGTCTGTCTGTGTCACATAAATATAAGCCCCTCTGAGTTCTCTGCGTGCTGTTAAGTGTGATGGTGCACTTCCGTTAAATGACCCCCCCCCCCCCATCCTCCTCCTCTCTTTCTATTTTTTAAATGACTGTGTGACTCATGCCTCAGTGTTTTACTGTCTCATCTCCCTGCACCAGTCCGCATTGATTGAATGTGTGTGGATGAGGGTGTGTGTGTGCGCGTGTGTGTGCAACATGGTTTATGGCTTCAGCACTTGTCTAATGCTGCAGTTTCTATGGAATAAAAAATATGTACATCCATAATGACTCTAATTTATTTATTTTTTTTAATTTAAATGAAATGTAACTGATACATAACACCTGCTGTACCTCAGATGTTTCCCCACACACACACGAGTCCTTCAGCTTCTCCTTGGCCGCACACAACATATTGAAAGCTTCTGCTGCCCCCTGCTGGCGGCTGTAGATGCTGCACATGATATCATTTTACTGCATATTGTTGCCCTGAGGCTACAGAAAGCCACACGCCCTCCCCATTCATAAATATATGAATTCCTACACATTGTATTATCTGATGATATGTTTCTGATGAAGCTCATAAAGAGCTGAAGTCTGTGTACTGTTGCATTTTGGGGAGGGTGGGCATCTTTTCAGGAAGCAGCTGCATGTGGTACAGTATCAGATGTAAAGTTTAAACACTTTTAAATCAAGTAACTTGATGGGATTTTATGTATTTTTACGCCTATGTGTCGGTGACAGTCGTGGCCAGAGGCATTGTGTTTCCAGGCTATTACACGGGTAATAAACTGATTAGAATTTGGTGGTCAAAGGTCACTGTGACCTCAAGTCCAGCTTATTCTCATGAAGACGATATCTCAAGAACATCTCGAGGGACCACCTTGACACTGCTGATTGTAAAGAACCGTGCTGACGGGTTGAAGATGTGTGTGAAGCGTTAAGGTCTTGGAATTTGTTATTTGCAGCAACATCCATATTTGCAGCATTTTGACCTGTCGTGGCTACACGTGAGTCTGGACAGATGGAAGAGGTAATTGTCTAAAGTCTCAAGTCATGAATACCAAGTAAGAGTCAATAGAGACAGACAGATGGTTGAGCAGAGGTTGGAGACGGAGTTGTTATAAATTCAGACAACCTTTGGAGAACGACCTCTGAAGGCTCGTTTAAAGAAGGTTCTCTTAATGTCCCTTAAAGGTCCTGTAGAAAACCTGTAGAGAACATTCTACAAAGAGTTTTCAAAAACACCTTCAGTAAACCTTCAGGGAACGTTCTCTAAAGGTTCTCTGGAGGTTTTTCTTTCTCCCAGTACCTTTAGAGAACCTTAAGGAGATGTTCTCCAAATGTTTTTAAGCATTAACCTCCAGGTAACCTTCAGCTATCGTTACCTGCATGCTGGCTTATCACTGCTAGTCAGTCAAGTTTCAAGTCCTCAAATTTGGGACTCAAGTCTAACTCAAGTCGTGACTGAAGCACTAGTAGAAGCAGTACTTGCAGTAGCAGCAGTAGTCGTAACCCCAACCTGCATCGTCTGATAAAATGCATGCTGTTTTTCAAAATACAATATGAACAGGAATGAGCCTCAAAGTTTACTTTATTCAACTGTTCATATCTCATGTTTGTCCTGTGCCAATGATGAAAATACCAGCAGCAATCAGCTTATTGAAAATGTGTTCTACAAGTTTCAGCCACAAGAGGTCAGCAGTGCACAGTGCTGGCTCCATGACAGGAGCCTTTTTAATCACTGGTGGCGCTATGGAGCAGCAGTGTTTACAAGTCACCTGCAGTCTGTCGTTTTTCTCCCCAACATACATCTTTATCCCAGTGATGATGATTACTGACAGTGACAAGGCTTGGAGCTGCTTATTAAGTCTCTGATCCAGATGATACTCACAGTAAACAGCTAAGACTGGCTGTTACTTTGACACAAGAGGACAGGCTGTGATGTCAAAGAAGACCTGTGAACTCCTGACCTCTTGTGGCTGCAAATAAAGTGACATCATATCAAATCTGTTGGAGCGTGGGAGATTATTACATAATGCAGTGTAGAAAAACAGCTGGAATGGAATATAATGTCAACAGACCTTCCTGAAGTTTTACTCCTGCAGCAGGGGGACACTAGGACCCTGGTGACATTTGGCCAGTTAAGGTGAGAGCACGTGAGCTGTCAAGAGGCTCGTGGAGCACAAGTGTGTGAGCCTCGTTCTTGATCTGTGAACACTCCTGAGCACGTTTGCCTGGTGAGCCGAACAAAACTTGTGTTTCAAATAGATTTTACTGTTAAGGTAGCTTAGGGGTGAAACCCACCCCGAGGTAATGATTTTATCAGTTTGTTTATTTATTCTAATTTTATTGATTAGGCCCTCATCCCTTCATTCTCCATCCCTTTGACCCTCATCCATTCAACCTTGACCCTTCATCCCTTCATCCTTTAATGCCCTCGTCCTTCAACCCTCATCCTTTCATCCCTCAATCCTCATCCCTTGATCCCCTCATCCCTTGACCCTTATCCTTTTACCCCTCACCCTTCATTCATTCATCACTCAACCCTTATCACTTCATCCCTTATCTGTTCAAGCCTCATCCTTCCGTCCCTCACCCTTCATCCCTCATTCCTCATCCCTTCATCCCTCATCCCTTTGACCTTCAACCCTTATCCTGTCATCCCTCACCCTTCATCTCTTGTTCCTCATCCCTTAATTCCTGCATCCCTCAACCTTCATCCTTTCATCCCTTACCTTTCATCCCTTCATCCCTCATACTTTCATCCTTTCATCCTTCACCCTTCATCCTCCATTGCTTATCCCTTAATTCCTGCATCCCTTAACCTTCATCCTTTCATCCCTTACCCTCATCATTTTATACCTTGACTCTCATCCTTTCATCCTGTCATCCCTCAACCCGCATACCTTCATTCCCCACCCTTCATCCTTCAACCCTCATCCTATTATACCTTGACTCTCATCCCTTCATCCCTGTATCCTTTTACCCCTCACCCATCATTCATTCATCACTTGACCCTTATCTGTCCAACCCTCATCCTTCCATCCCCCACCCTTCATTCCTCGTTCCTCTTCGCTTCCTCCTTCACCCTTCATCCCCCATCCCATGATCCTCATCCCTTCATCCTTCCCTCCAGACCCTGAACCCATCATATGCAATAAGCTGCTTCTTTGTCTTTATTGGTCTGTCATTGAAATGCCTGATATGGTCCTAGTGCTCCCCCCAGTGGTGACTGCGCTGCACTGCACCACCTTTGACTCCTAAACTGTGATGATACATTTATTTACAAAAGCAAACATGACAACAACTAAATATAAATGTGCTGTGATGTAACTGTCAGGTTCACATGCACCATCGGTTTCAGTTCATTCAGTCATCGTTAACCTTCTGTCAGTAAACACATGTGAGGGCTGCTCCAGCACAGTGTCCCAGTCAGCAGGAGCAGGAGCTGTGCAGCGTCTCTCTGAGGGGCGCGGCCTCCTCTGTGGCTCCTGCTGCTGCTCCTGCTGCTGCTGCTGGATCTGCAGCTGTCTCACTGTAACGCACCGGGAGGACGCAGCGCTCCATCCAGCCACAGCGGCCGAGATGGGGGACCCCGCAGCGGAGACCACCATCAAGGTGGTGTGCCGGTTCAGGCCGCTCAACAGCTCGGAGGTGGCCCGTGGGGACCAGTACATCCCCAAGTTTCAGGGGGAGGACTGTGTGCAGATCGCGGTGAGTGTGAGAAGATCAACTTAACTCTGTGCTCCACTTCTTCCAGAGAAGTAAAAACTATGATAGATCATTTCCTCTGGTTTTAAAACGTCTCTTTAAACACAGGGTTTAAATATTTAAGTTAACTCCGTGTCATTAGCAGGACCTGTGCTTCACATGAGGGGATTATAAAACAATGGGCCCCTGGGCATAGACATGCAGAAGGCCCCACCACCTCTATTAACAGGAGCAACACACACAGATGTGGTGGTGGTGGTGGTCTCTTAGGAGTCATTTTGTGTCTTTTTTTGGTCGTTCTGTGTCTCTGTAGTTATTTTGTGACTGTTGTGGTGTCTAAGTGTTTCTTTGTAATCATTTTGTGTCTCCTTGAGGTCGTTTTGTGTCTCTTTGAAGCAATTTTGTGTCCTTTATGGTCATTTTGTGTCCCTCAGTAGTCAGTTTGAATCTCTTTGAAGTCATTTTATGTGTTTTTTCATGGTGCCATGTCTCTTTAAAATAATTTTGTGTCTCTTAGAAGTCACTTTGTGTCTTTTTTGGTCATTTTGTGTTTACTTGTAGTTGTTTTCTGTGTCTTTGAGGTCATTTTGTGTCTCTCAGTCGTCATTTTGTGACTTTTTGTGGTGTCTTGGTGTTTTTTGTGATCATGTGTCTCTTTGAGGTTGTTTTGAGTGTCTTTGAAATCATTTTGTGTCTTTTCTGGTCATTTTGTGTTTGTTTTTAGTTGTTTTGAGTCTCTTGGAGGTCATTTTGTGTCTATTTGGGGTTATTGTGTATCTTTTGGTCAGTTTGTGTCTCTTTGAAGAAATTGTGTGTCTTATTTTACTCTTATTGTGTTTCTTCGTAGTTATTTTGAGTCTCTTCCTGGTCAGTATTCATTAATTTGAGTAACATTTTGCAGGTAAAGACACTTGGGGTGCAGTAATCCATCCATGGTGCTTTCCATGGATGCTAATGCTAGCATGCTGATGTGTTAGCATGCTGTCTTAGGATAGCTGGATCAGACAAAACACAGCTACGACTGCATGTTGAACAAAGTCTTAAAACGCTGACGCTCAGGCTGATGAAACCTGAAACTTCTGATGTGAATCTGATAAGATGAGTTTGAAAATTCCCCAAATGACCATCATACAGTCATGTGACTAAAAGACTAAATGAATGAATGAATGAGCTCGCTGTTGAGGCCAGATGTTGGTGACAAATTAAAGGCAAAACTTAGATATGTAGAGAAACATAACAAATGCTGAGACTTCCATTCAGGGCACAAAGTGAAGGGTTTGATATATTTTATGTGAGACTGGAGCTCATCCCTCCACTACAGCTCCCACACCAACGCAGTCTGTGGCACTGAAGCTCCTCACTAACATACTTGACGTTTTATTTGTCACCATAAAGTTTAATCCCTGCAGTATAGCTGTGACATCACAGCGTGAATATAGACCAGGTTAGCTCTGTTATTAGACATAATGCAGTTGTTCCAGCAGCCTTTTACTGGTAATAGTTTTGACTGTACGATTATCAGTTGGAAAAAATAAATATGCTCGACAAACCATAACCCCTGATGTTCATGAGCACTATAAATGAGAAAGAAAAAAGAATGGCTGCTTTGTTCGGAGGTATTGACTTCCAGTAATAGACCAACTGATAACCAGTTATGTCATGTGGAAAAGTGTTGATGTGCTGTTTTACTGCTTCGTTCAAAGCAGATCATATTTAAAGCAGCATGAGGCCTCAGATAAATGGTGTTTTTCTCCACTATGACAATGAAAATCTGTGCAAAAAGATTCAAAATATCACCCACATTGTGAAGAGTTTAGTGCACCTCACTGCAAATGAGACAAGCGTAAAAATGTTGTTTATTGGCCAGTAATCTTTTTTAATTTGACCAAGAAATTTTAACTCGAGGTCCAGGTAGTAGCTTTGCCAGAGCTCAGCGGGTGGATTTTGCTCAGTTGTCATCAGATTCAGATTAGATTTTCTCCAAAGTCCTGGAGGAAATTTCACATTTAAGCATTCATTATTTTAATTACATAACTGGAATCTCATAAAAGTAGCTTATGAAATATTTGAGCCTTGTTCATTTGCCATGCCAAAGATATCAAGTTTATTTTCTCTGCACAACTCAGACATGACAACATTAACCACACAGTGCTGTTTGAAATCTTTAAATCTCCTCATCACCACCACATACTAATTATTAAGAATTATTGCATATTATTGCACATGATCCCTGATGGACAGACGAGCTCTGGAGATGAAGGGACGTTTGTGCTTGTGTTTGTAATTCAATCAGGAGAGACAGAAGAATGAAGTTAAGATGATATTTAATACAGAATATGAGTGATGGCTGATGGATGATGAGGCATGAGGCTGATGACTCTGAGGCTGATGGCTGATGAGGCATGAGGCTGATGACTCTGAGGCTGATGGCTGATGAGGCATGAGGCTGATGACTCTGAGGCTGATGGGTGATGAGGCATGAAGCTGATGACTCTGAGGCTGATGGCTGATGACTCTTAGGCTAATGGCTGATGAGGCATGAGGCTAATGACTGAGGCTGATGGCTGATGCGGCATGAGGCTGATGAATCTGAGGATGATGGCTGATGAGACATGAGGATGATGAATTCATAAAGACTAGGTGGTGAAGCGGAGGTGGAGGGCATGTACAAGAGAGAGAGAAAGAACCATATTAAAATGAGGAGCAGTAAGATGATAGGCTGACAGAGAAGGTGTGTCGCTGTGCTATTGGTTGATTGTCAATCAGCTGATGACTTAATTGACCGACCCAGAAAATGACACCTAGAGATAATGAGTGAGCATGCGTGCACAGAGTGAATGGCCGGATGGGAAAGAAAACTCACAGCCGGAGCATGAAAGGTTTTGTCTTTCTGACTAGAGCGTCATTGGTTCCCCAAAATGTGACATTTCCTGCTGTTCCAACTCAGTGCTAACAGGTAGTAGCTTCATGATTCGACTGTACAGAGACAGACTAAAGAGTTTATCTCACTAACAGCAACCTGCAGGCGACTGCTGCTCAGCTAATGGCATCAACATTTAGTGTGTGTGGCTGGCAGCAGGGACTGCAGGTTGTAGCAGAGCCAAGAAGCAGATTCTATGGGAAACCGAAGCCTGATTGAGTCACTTTGTCCATCTGAGAGAAGTGTATACAGTACCTGCTGCTGTTCTGTTAGTTACTGTGAATGACTCTTTTGCTGCAAAGCATTTACATTTTGCTCTTATTTTGGTAACTATTTGGAAGCAGACATATTTATCAGGTGAAATTCATGTGAAACAGTAGTGATTATAGTTTTAAAAGGAACAGCTGAACTGTGCTCAGCAGTCAGTAGAGCCCTACTATATGATGATAGGTAGTTTGTGTTCCACGACATTGACCAGTATTATAATGTCTTCCACAAGTGCAGTAGCTGTGTATGAAGGACTTGTATTGCAATGCAAATATCATCTAGGGATGCACAGTAATATCAGGACATCGTCAGTAGTGACTTCAAATTGAAATATCAGAACCGGCCAACATGCTTTTTCTTAACCTTTTGAACTTTGCAATAGAAATTATCTCCCAGTCCCTACATTGATATTTTGCTTACTGTGATGTCACTTCTTGGAGTATCTTAAAATACTTTATATCCCTAACAACTGTACGAGCCAAGCTTAAAAAGTCATGTAAGTCAATAAACTATAATATTTGATAGAAGTATTGACATTGTGTCATAAGTTTAAAAAATCTACAAAAATCTCACTTTTTCATCAAATTTTACAAAATGAAAACACAAAACAAAAAATTCTAAATGTCGAAACATGAACAAAATATTTCTAAACATTATTGGTGGTATTTGAACTATGTGCATTTAGTTTTTCACATCATATTCTTGCTTAAACATGTTGTGAAATTCTTGGTTTAGAAGCTTTTATTGGTAATTTTACAGCCTATACAGTGCTGCTATACCTCGTGACAGTCATTCCCTGGCTGCGGTGATGGTGCAGGTGTTGCTGCAGATTCACAGAATTCAAGAGAGTAGATAGGGAAGACCCGGAAATGCTAACCAATCAGAGCTGACTGGGCTTATTTTCGGGAGGGGGGTCTTAAAGAGACAGGCGGTGAAATTGTTAACATGCAGTGGACTTGTTTTGAGTTATGTAGGCGTATTGCTGTATAGCATGATGGAAATTCATGTTACTGTTGCTCATCATCACTTCCCCTCTTCTTCACAGGGCAAACCTTACTACTTTGACCGTGTGTTCCGGTCTGATACAACGCAGGTGCAGTTCTACAACGCCGTGGCTCAGAAGATTGTCAGAGGTGAGATGTACAGAGGGGTGTAGATGTCGTCTCAGAGGCTGACACACTGAAGCCCGGGAAATACGAGTTCAAACCGCAACACTAAATGTGTTATGTCTTTGTCTTGATGTGTGCAGATGTGCTGGGAGGCTACAACGGGACAATATTTGCCTATGGGCAGACATCCTCGGGTAAAACACACACAATGGAGGTAATAATTTAACTGTTGTGCTGAACAAAAATACTAAAGAGCCTGAAGTTCTGTGCTGTCTTGTTTATGCTTTTATATATGTATAAATGTCTCCTAAAGGGGAAACTCCATGACCCAGACATGATGGGAATCATTCCCAGAATCGTTCAAGACATCTTTAACTACATTTATTCCATGGATGAGAACCTGGAGTTTCACATCAAAGTATGTTAACCTCGCAATCAGGTGCTCAGATGCTTTAAAACACGACGCAGTGTTGGTTAAATCTGACGGGAAGCGTCTCTTTGCAGGTTTCATATTTTGAAATCTACCTGGACAAAATCAAGGACTTGTTGGATGGTATGTTTTGAGCATCTTGTGGTGTCTTCTTATCGTCATCATTCAGACCCTGATGCAAACAACATAGTAGATTCAAACCTGATGTCTTCTACTTTCTATTGCCTCCACAGTGTCAAAGGTCAACCTTTCTGTCCATGAAGATAAAAACAGGGTGCCCTACGTCAAGGTGAGACACTCCAGGATTTGAACATCTCCGATTAAGTCACATCTAAAGTGTAAAGTTAATTTAATTGGATGGGAAAATGAAGAGAAAAAAACACTAAGAAAACAAGATAATAAGATAACTCTTTCCAAATAACTTCCTCTGAAAGCACCAGCCTGATACAGTATGTCACCGTCTCCTCTGCTAATAATTGTGCCTCTGTAAAGCTGGTCTGCTGCAGGGCTGTTGAGCACAGCGTTTCCTTGTGATTCCATGTGTCTCCAGGGGTGTACAGAGCGTTTCGTGAGCTGTCCCGACGAGGTCATGGACGCCATAGATGAAGGCAAAAACAACAGACATGTGGCTGTCACAAGTGAGTTAATACACTGAGCGCCTTTGGGGCTGCGGCCTCTCATGGGTTCAACCTCACTGAGTCTGCTGACTGCAGCGAGACTCTCATCAACCAAGATACTTGCTGTGCTGCACACATAATAAGACAGAGAGGTAAAGTTAGAATAAGCATGGTTCGATTAACATCCTGTGTGGTGTCAAGTGCTTCTAACTCTTAAACTGTAGCTAAACTGAGCTTTATTGTAGTCTTAGGTGCATCCTCTGATTCTTTTTTGCATCTTATATTTTTATAAAATTCGTCATTATCTAATCACTAAACATGTCTGTCTCTCTGTGTTACAAAAAGCAAAATGTGTCAGGGTGTTTTGGTCAATAACTTCCACTTATATAGATTTTCTGCAATTTTGGATTTTTTGAAAAACACTTCAAATGGATCTCTTCCTAGGAAGTTTGAGCGATCTGCATGAAACTGGGTGAACATAATCTAGGGACCAATATCTAAAGTTCCCTCTTGGCAAAAGTTGGAAAACTTACTAAAACTGAGCTTCTATAAGGCAATGAATATTGCGGAGGGCGTGGCTCATCACATAAAGGTGTATAACATCTCAAGGGTTTCACCCATCACCACGCAACTTTGTAGGCATATGACCAAACATAATCTGAGGGGACCCCTCCATTATTGACCCCATCAAACAAAATGGGGGCGCTAGAGAGCTCATTTCTTATCTAGGCCTAACTGCCATGTGGATTTTTTACTAAACTTGGTAGATATGTAGAACAGGACACCTCAAGGTGACTGGAGAAATTTAACTCTAATTGGCAACTGGGTGGCGCTATAACAACAGAAAAATGGCTAAAATGCGACCGATGGCTGTGGCTCCCCCTGTGGACCAATGTTGGTGTTGTTTTTTATAATGTTTGGTATGACTAAGTCATGGTATGGTATGCTGTACATAATCACGGGAACTGTCGCGGTCAATCTAAGTGAAACTGCACATAGGCATTGAGGATCGGCATAGGTAGAAGGTGACAAAGCTACCAATGCGTATGGACTAGTATCAATAATTTTCATGAATTATGTGTTCCCACACCAGTAAATAATTTGTGAGAGCACTAGACGGTGTCTTTTCTCTGCCCATATTCAGTTTAAATCCAGATATTGAGCAATATTGGCTCCTCGAAACCAGGAAATCAGTGACTCAAATGCTCTCAAATAGGTTAATTACCCTACATACTGCATATGAAGCCTGTGCATTTCACCTCCATAAAGTTGTTAATCTTCTGAGAGACAGATGTTAAAAAAGCAAAGTCACAATTGAGGCAGCAGAGGTCCAGACATCCTGACTTTAAAGCTCCAAAAACAGTGAATCCTACATTTCCCATATCTTCTTAAACTGGCTTGCATTGCTTATCAACTTGCACCATGTACTGGTGGGATTATGAGATGCATTTCATATGTTAAGTCTGTCCAGAAGCAGGAATAACTAACATGTATTCCCACCAGGGATTTTTAAAAAAAGAAGAGTAACTACAGAAAGGGGAGTTCTCCGCCCCCCGGCAGTTCGCACTGAGCTCTCAACATGCTGCATGTGACACCAGTGCATCCACATCTGTGTCATTTTGAAGAGTCATCAGCACCACAGATGCTCCATGATAATATCAGTTTTTACGCTGCAAAAATTGTCATCATGTGATTTTTAATTAAGTCTTCAACATTTGATTTAGTTAAAAAGAAAACCCACACTGTGAGGAAGGAATATTCAATATTTAATATTGATCCGAGTGCAGTGACCCATCTTGTTCTTTCTTTTCTATCTACAAACACTCATTTCTAGAAAATTCTTGATTCTGTTAAAAACATCTTAAAACATTCTCACTGTGATGGCAGGATTCTTCTCATGTTGAAAGATATGATTTTAGAAATGTTTCGATTAGCTGGGGATTTTTGAGGTGCAAAAATCAGACTGCAAATTACCAACCATAACCATTAACCATGTGTCAGTGTGTTTAGCATATAGTTAGCACGATGCTAATTGTGTTTCTGTGTGTGTGTTTGTTGGTGTGTGTGCACATCTGTGTGTCAGACATGAACGAGCACAGTTCCAGGAGTCACAGCATCTTCCTCATCAACATCAAGCAGGAAAACTCTCAGACTGGACAGAAACTCACCGGCAAGCTGTACCTGGTCGATCTGGCCGGGAGTGAGAAAGTACGTCTCCATCCTGCACCTCTGTGTCTCCCTGTCTTTGCCTCCGCTGCTCTTACAGTTTCGGCATCTGCATTTTTCTCTGGTTTCAAAAAACATTTGCCTTTAAACCTTTAAACGGTAACATGGTTAAAGAGTACTTTTACAGACATTGACATTTCTTGTTTTAAAGTTGACTTCTAGATGTGGACAGGCCTTTTACTCTTGTTTCTGTTGCTCCTGGAGGCAGTGATGGCCAAATGAAGCTTAATGAAGTGTTGTCTTTATTTTCTGAGCCCACTAGATGGTGCTTTGTGTTCAACAAAAGGTTGGTCACTGAATTGCCATTCTTTGAGACTCTCTCTTTAAACCATGAGCGCCATCTAGTGGGCTCAGAAAATAAAGAAAATGCTTCATGAGGCTTCATTTGGCCATCACTACTGTACCTGGAGGATCAGTTTGCTCGCCAGTATTGACTGGATTTATATAATGAAACTTTAATGACACACTGCTGCTGCTGCTGCTTCCTTTCAGCAGGGGACATTACAGTAATCTGTCCATCACTATGACATGTTAACAACCCGAGGACAGCACTAAGCGCCAGTAAATCTGATGATGCAGTCTGGTCCCAGCCTCTTGCAGGAGGCTCCAGCTCCCTGCCATTACGAGAACTCTTCTCTGTGTGTGTTTGTTTGACAGGTGGGTAAAACAGGAGCAGAGGGCACAGTGCTGGATGAAGCCAAGATGATCAACAAGTCCCTGTCTTCGCTGGGAAATGTCATCTCAGCTCTGGCAGAGGGCTCGGTGAGGCAGTCTGCTCTTCCTGGATGATGTTTGGTTTTCAGAGGGATCGTTCCTGTGCTCCCCTCGTAACTGTCGTTAATAAGAGGGAGAATTTATGATTAGGATTCATAGAGAGAGGAATGATTTAAATAGTGTGTAAAAGTATTTTGAAATGTTTCATTTGGCCATCACCTGATGTTCTTGCATATGTTTTGGAAATTTCGACATAATGCCACCCCTAGTATTCTCTGACAATCACAGTGTGCCAGGGGTGGCACCTCATGATTCATTTCCAATTCAGAGGGCTATGATGTGATTATGAAACGATAATCTCTACATCTTGATGCATCAAACTTTTGGATTTCTATACTTGAATTTTTTTCACTTTAGCTTGAGGAGGGAAACCTGAGAGATGAGAGAAGTGAAGGTTACTTGTTGGCGACAACTCTTTATGTTCCGTGCAATAAATGAGCTCTCAAAAAACAAAGATGGACATTTGTTTACCGCCCCAAGTGTCTAAAAACAAAGCTGAAATATCTGCATTTTTTCCAGCCTGAATCTGGTGACAGTGGCGAGGCTGCTAGCAGCGCTTAGCAGTGCCGAAAATTAGTTTTTTCTTTCTTTCAAGAGAAATTTGTGATACATCTAATTGATTTTACCTCCACCCCTACAGTATACCTAAGCATAAGCATGAAGATATTCTCAGCCTTTAATAAATGATCTCTGTAGGAACTCAGTGTGTTCCCTGTGGAATTTAACTTGTGTCCTCTGTCAGAGCTACGTGCCGTACAGAGACAGTAAGATGACCAGGATCCTGCAGGACTCCCTGGGAGGGAACTGTCGCACCACCATGGTCATCTGTTGCTCACCCTCCGCTTTCAATGACGCTGAGACCAGGTCCACACTGCTGTTTGGACAGAGGTACACACACACACACGCATACCGGGTACCAATAAGATCTGTGAACTACACTGCATGGGAGTAAGGTAACATGAGGCCGATCCAGCGTGTAGGAATGGTTCAATGCTACTTCTTGGCAAAACCAGTAAAGAGTGTCGTATCCAACAGCCTATTTGTGTTTTGCCGAGCCAGGTATCACCCTTTAAAATGATTCCACACACTGTAAATACAAGTGTTATTTATAATGCATGTCAGACATTATATTTTTATTGCAGTAGTGACAAATATATGAAAAGAATTGTAGCAGTTCTGCAAAATGCTGGAGGTGGAATTTAAAGTTTTCATAACAGTAGCGTTTCCTGAAATTAACAGGCTACAAACAAAGACCAAAAAAAACTTGCCCACCACTGCAAATGTTCTCACAATTGGCCTGTTCAGGTGGGAAGCCAGTGAGGGATCGTGTTCCTATTACTGCACCAGTGAGTACCAGTGGTTGGTCACAACGGCTTCACAGAGGAGGATAAACCACTGTGCTTTACAAAAACTAGCCAGGCGTGCTGTTTCTCACAGCTTCCAGTCTTATTTTGCTAAGCTAAGCTAACAACCTGCAGGCTGCAGCTTTGTATTTAGCACCCAGACGTGAGAGTGGTATCAACATTCCTTTTAACACCTTACTGGAATAGCTTGCTCACGGTTATCTTACCTGCGACGTCTCTCAGTGATCTGAATGAGCCAGTTAGCGAATACAGAGCCTGTGAATGTGCGGCCTATCAGTGTGCTCTGCAGTGTCTGGGCTGGTGATATTACCTTCCTGTCTCACCAGGGCAAAGACCATCAAGAACCAAGTGTCCCTGAACGTGGAGCTGACAGCAGAGCAGTGGAAGAAGAAGTGGGAGAAAGAGAAGGAGAAGAACAAGACGCTGAGAAGCACCGTCACCTGGCTGGAGACCGAGCTCAACCGCTGGAGGAGCGGTGAGGACTGCTAATGACATCTTATGTTTTTATCTGCTGCATGTGCTGCAATTACAATTTATCCTACTTGTTCATAGCATGTATGCTAAATGGAAGATGATTGTTACTTTGGTTTATAGAGGTTTGGATGAGAGGAAAGTTTTATCACTCAGTCATGCTCCAAAGTATCCTTGTCACATTTATTCCTAGCTGAATCACACATTGGTCTATTTCAAGCTTTAAAGGACACTCCTAATGAAAGAATCCTTTGTTCTCATATAAGCAATGTCTGTTTGTTGTTCTCCTCTGAAATGTGCGTGATTGTGTCTGCCTTACACTAATCTAAAGACATGACACATCCAGAGTTGTCACACGTATACCTCTTAACACAGCAGTTTGATTGACTGACAGAGGATGAAGAGCTTTGAACTGATGTCCATTCTCTTCTGCCCCCTGCAGGAGAGACTGTGCCAGTGGAGGATCAGTTTGACAAAGAAAAGGCCACAGCAGAGGTCCTGGCTCTGGACACCACGCTCAACAATGATAAGACGGCGCCCACACCGGCCCTCAGCGCCCTCAGCGCCCTCCCCGGGGTCCAACTCACAGGGGCAGAGAAAGAGAAGTACGGAGCAGAAATGGCCAAACTTTACAAAGAGATGGATGACAAGGTGAGGAGAGAGTTGCAGAAAGTGTTTCCCCTTTCCTAAACTCTTTGGCGTGCACACACCAAGTTCGCGCCTGGAGTGTGGTCTCATCGATCAAGTCAGAAAAATGTTACTGGTCATAGGTGGTAGCAACTAATCACACTGAGACCACCTGACAATGTGAGAGGGAGTGTTTTTTAATATGGACGATACATCAATGTCAGGTATGATAATGCATCACATACGAGCCTCTCGCTCATGAGTAGATGCACACCTCCTTCTACATCAGGGGTGTCAAACTCATTTTAGTTTGAGAGCCACAAACAACCGAATTTGATCTCAAGTGGGACGGACCATAAAATCATCTCAAAATAACCTATGAATATTAACAGCTCCAATTGTTTCCTTTCTTTCCATGTAAACAAGTAGAAGTGCATTCTGTAATAGCCGTCCTTTTATAAAACAGATGAACAACCTGAGATGTCTCTCAGGTGCAGTTTCAATAATGTGTCTTTCATCAGTACATTTCAATTGTTTAGCCATAGGGTTCCACCAATATTGTTTTAAGACAGAATTTGGATATTGATTCTTTTGTACTGACGGTAGGTGAAGATTCTCAGTCATCCAGGTCATGGTAATCTTAAGTGCTTTATCGGAGGCAACTTGACTTGAAGACGTTTCGCCTCTCGTCCAAGAAGCTTCTTGAGTTCTAAATGACTGGTTCGAAGTTGCAGGCTATAAACCCTGTGTGGGTGGGAACCCTTGCAGAGTCGTAGGGGTCACGTGAGCTCTTAGTTTCAGAGTCGTTAAGGTCACAATGTGAGTCATTGACCCACCCGGCCACCATGACGACTTCACACCCATTCACAACTCACATGGTGGCCAGGTGGGTCAGCGACTCACATTGTGACCTTAACGACTCTGAACTGCTTGCAGCATCATATCAGTCCTTTAGAACTCAAGAAGCTTCTTGGATGAGAGGCGAAACGTCTTCACGAAACACAAGCAAGTCCAGCTGCCTACGATACAGCACTTAAGATTTTATACTGAAGCTGCTGATTGTTGAACTGAACTGTGTTCTGGTCAGGGTGGAAAAGAATCTGAACTAGCATTTCACATGAAGCAGCTATTTACTGCTCCTAAAGCGTTGCACCTACTAGCCTAGTCATCTAGCTGGCCAAACTGGACCCTTTGACAGTCTGGTTCTGGTCCATTTGTTGATTGTATGTTTGACGCTCCTGATCTAGACTGATAATTAGCACTACAGGATTTTGATTGTGGGTGAACTGTCCCTTGTGGCCTGTAATATTTCTGTTGGTCAGCAGATGGCGTAATTGGCTGCTGTTCAGTGTTTCCTGTGGCTCTATTGGAAATCAATGAGTGATGTGTTATATTTCCCTTTTCCTCTCTCCTCTCCACCATCCTTACCCTCTGTCAGGACGATGAGATCAACCAGCTGTCTCAGTCTATAGAGGAGCTGAAGCAACAGATGTTGGACCAGGAGGAGGTGACACAACTCCCCCCTTCCTCTCCCCTCCCTTCCCCTCCTGACTGCGTCTCAGCCCTCCAGCCGTTCCTGTTAGCACAAACCCAGTCTGACAGCTGATAGCAGACCATTAGTAGCCCTGCAGGAGAGGTCAGACTGTAACTCACCCTGAAAGACACGGCGGAGTCTTACAAATTAAACACATGAGTTTTTTCTAGTTGTACAGAAATGTAATTTGTAGGTTTTGTTATGAACTTTACTCCCTTTCCACCCCCTGCCCCTCCTCAGCTGAGCATCACTGTGTAATCTTCACTTCCTGTACCACCTGTAGCTCCTAGCTTCCTCCAGCCGCGATCACGACACCCTGCAGACAGAACTGAACCGGCTGCTGGCGGAGAACGAAGCCTCCAAGGAGGAGGTGAAGGAGGTGCTGCAGGCTCTGGAGGAACTGGCTGTCAACTACGACCAGAAGAGTCAGGAAGTTGAGGACAAAGCGCTGGAGTTTGAAGCGCTCAGCGAGGAGCTCGAAGAGAAATCGGTACTTTTTTATCTGATCTGAAGAAGAACACTGATTACACATGATCACCTCGTAGGCTGTGTTTTCACTTGTGTTCTCATCCACCACCAGAGCTCCTTGGCCTCCATCGACTCTGAACTCCAGAAGCTGAAGGAGATGACCAACCACCAGAAGAAGAGGGTCACTGAGATGATGTCATCATTGCTCAAAGATTTGGCTGAGATAGGCATCGCAGTGGGAAGCAACGACATTAAGGTGAAGAAACTAAGAATACTTTGACATGTTGGCGGAGCAGCGACGGCCTGTTGAAACAAAAATGACGTGCTGATTTCGCAGCCTGTGTTCCTCCTCCAATGTGAAATCGTACGCCCTTTGCTCTGCTCATTATGAATCCATTCATCAGCACCAAGTATCCAGGCAACACTTGCTCGAATTAAGGATGGATTCATGTAGAGCTGCAGCAAACATTTACTTCTATTGTCATTTAGTGCATTCATTTACGCAGCATACAAGATGTCAGAAATTCTGAAAACTGGCACTTCATAATTATCCATCAGTGCCTTTTGTTAAAGTTTTTGTCAGACAAAAATTATTCAGTTTTAAGCAGCAAATCCTCGCGATTAAAACGCCAAATTTTTACCAGAAATTATAAAATAGTTGCCAGTGAGATTTCTATCAAGCAACTGATAAATGAATTGATTTCAGCTCCGCGATTAATTATTTAGTTTTCGTAACTTGTGAACAGTGCCTGCCACAATCCCCCACAGCCCAAGGTTACATCTTCAGATATCTTGTTTTGTCCAATCAGCAGTCTAAAACCCAACAGCCTGGTTGTCAGGAGACATGTTGGCATTTTACATTTCTGCAATAAAAAGTTACATTTGTATGTTTCATACGTAGCATATCAGTGTTTCTTAAGTGGCACAGTTCCACTTATGTGTATATTAATTGTCATGGGACGAGGAGAGGATGTTGAATGGAATGATGCCAAGACGCAGACGACTGTTCAAGACCAACAAACAACCAAAGCAGCACATCAGCAGCATTTCCAACACCGTAACCAAGCTATTTGTGCCAAAACATAGCCACATCCATCCATCCATTTTCATCCGTTTAAAGGGTAAAGTAAAGTAAAGACCCCTTTCAACATGAAGGAGCAGCGGCTCTACTCTGAGCTCCCTCCGGATGTCCGAGCTCCTCACCCTATCTCTAAAGCTGAACCCAGCCACCCCACAGAGGAAACTCATTTCACATGTATCCGCGATCTTATTCTTTTGGTCACTACCCAGAGCTCATGACCATAGGTGAGGGTTGGGACGTAGATGGACCAGTGAATTGAAAGCTGTGTTTTCCAAATTTCAACTTATAATATGCCACATAACATACACATGTTACATATCTGGGGTTTACAGAAACGTACAATGACAACATTTATTCTGGCTTTTGGTTTGAACCCGAATATATCTATAATATTACAGACAGATTTAGTTGACAAAGATATGAAGTATGATCATGCAGCTATACAGTAAGTGTGCCATTTTATCCGATAGTAAACCCATCTGCTGTAGAGTGTTGTTATAAAAACACTTCAAGTACAAGTGTGTACACTGACACTTGTTTGCTGTGTTCAACAACAATTTGACTAGAGTTTCATTTTGCACAGGTTTCTAGTGTATTCTCAGCTGTGGGGTTTTCAGCAGGATCTATTTTAAACTGCACGCCTCACCAGAAGGGTTAGGGTCAAGTGTCTCTCGTAGAAACATACAATACCGCTAGTTTGCAAATTGCCTTACAGTGCTGAAGCTCCAAGTGGGAATTTAACCTCACCCTACGCTGGAGCTACACTCTGCCCATTACGATGGCAGTCCTTTAATGTCTCTTATATTTCGATTTCGTGCACTGCTCATGTCAGAGATCACCGGTCAGCCAAACTGTGTTGCCATGGGCGCTAAAAGTCAGTTAATGAATTAGTCCATCTCTTCTGATGGATCCATTTTCTCCAGTGTGAGGATTTGCTGCTTTGCTCTGTTTTAGTGTCATTTAAAAATCTTTTGGTCAAACAAAAGAAATGATTTAAAGATATCATCCAGGGCATTGTAAGTGTTTTCTCACAGTTTACAGACCAAACAATTTATCAATAATTGGAAAAAGTATCTTCAGATTAATCAGTATTGTAAAGTAACTAAGTTACAGACCTATTTGTCACTACTCTGATGTCTTTTCCTTTTCATTTCCTGTCGATTTGGTCTCTGTAGATGGGGCTCTCTGTGTGTTTAGCTTTAATGGTTAGTCAGTGGTTTTAACGTTAAGCGTTGCTGGAGGTGTTATGTTTTTGGGTTGTCCGTTCATCTATCCATTCTTCCAGTTCTTGTGAATGTGATATCTTGAGAAATCCTGAAGGGAATTCCTTCAAGTTCAGCATGAATGTTCACTCACACTCAACAATGAACTCAGTCGATTTTTGTGGTCATAGGTCAAAGATCGAGGTCACTGTGACCTTTCCTGTCTCGTTCTTCGGAACCTAATATCTCAAGAACAGTTAGAGGGATTTTTTTAAAATTGTTGTTTAATAATTGATAGAAATATGCAAAAAGAAAAAGGTATTTACTGTTACTTATGAGACAAAATGACAGAAACAAAACAAAGTACATCTTCTGAGGCCTATTGTTTGTTTTCTGACCTCTCAGCAACAAGAGAGCAGTGGTCTCATCGATGAAGAGTTTACTGTGGCCCGTCTCTACATCAGTAAGATGAAGTCAGAGGTGAAGACGATGGTGAAGCGCAGCAAACAGCTGGAGAGCTCCCAGGCCGAGAGCACCCAGAAGATGGAGCAGACAGAGATTGAGCTGGTTGCCTGCCAGCTCCGCATCTCCCAGGTAACCGCTGCTTACCACCGCTGCCTCTGCCATCATGGATACTGTCACCATAGTGACGGAAAAACAGCAGCTTAAGAAGTTGATGGGTTTTTGCATATCTATGCATGTCTTTGTTGTGGGTTTAAAAAGAGCTGCTTTAAAAAGGGCTGCTTTCGAGTTTGAGTTTTAATCACACGTGACGGTTTCTAATCGTTTTTTAATGTCTTTTTCATTTTCCTGTTGGTGTCCAGCATGAAGCTAAAATCAAGTCCCTGACAGAAAGCCTTCAGAATGTGGAGCACAAGAAGAGACAGCTGGAGGAAACGGTTGACTCTCTCAATGAGGAGATCGTCAGGATCAAAGCCCAAGGTGAGCATTACTCACTTCTAGACAGGGCATTATAAGTTGTGATATTATGTTGAAACATTTTTTGTGCTGAACTCAGTGGCCTGAGCCCAAAAAATCCCAGAGTGCACTACGGTTTTCAAAACAAGCCCCTTTCATTATTCATATTTATCTACACCAGGTGTAAGCCTGAAGGGGATCATGCACTTGGTCATACGTCTGCAAGTGTGTATTTGTCTGTTCACAGCTAATCTCACATAGGCCTACTACTGGACCAATAAGCCTAATATAATATTTTTGTGTACAATTATGATTGTATGCTCAAGGACCTCTTGTGGTTGCTGTAATTCACAATTTTTGATAACTCTATTAACTCTGCGCAAAATGACATAGCTGGAGACACTTCCAACAATCAGCTAGGCTAAAAAAAAACTATACTATGCTATGCTATACTAGACTATACTATACTTCACTATGCTATGCTAAGCTATCCTATCCTATACTATGCTATGCTATGCTAAGCTATCCTATAGTATGCTATACTATACTATGCTATGCTATGCTATGCTATGCTATGCTATGCTATGCTAATCTATACTATACTAAGCTACACTATGCTAACCCATACTATACTGTAGACTATGCTATGTTATGCTGTGCTATACTATACTATACTAAGCTACACTATGCTATGCCATACTATACTGTAGACTATACTATGCTATGCTATGCTATACTATACTATACTAAGCTACACTATGCTATGCCATACTATACTGTAGACTATGCTATGCTATGCTGTGCTATACTATACTATACTAAGCTACACTATGCTATGCCATACTATACTGTAGACTATGCTATGTTATGCTGCACTTTACTATGAATGCTATGCTATGCTATGCTGCACTATTCTACACTATGCTATGTTAAACTATACTATACTACACCATAATATACAATACTATGCTATGTTACGCTATGCAGTGCTGTACTCAACTATACTATGTTATGCTATGCTATGCTAAGCTACACTATGCTATGCTATGCTATACGATACTACACTATTGTATGCTATGTTATGCTACACTTTACAATGCATTGCAATGCTATGCTATGCTATGCTATGCCGTACTATTCTACACTATGCTGTTATACTATACTATACTACACTATGCTATGTTATGCTATACTGCACTATGCTATGCTATGCCTTACTATTCTACACTATGCTGTTATACTATACTATTCTATACTATGCTATGTTATACTATACTATACTACACTATAATATACAATACTATGCTGTGTTATGCAATGCTGTACTAAACTATACTATGCTATGCTACACTATGCTATGCTATGCTATGCTATGCTATGTTATACTAAGCAATACCATACTAAGCTAAAATAAGCTAAGCTTTACTGTACTAAGCTAAGCTCAGATAAGCTAAGCTATACTGTACTAAGCTAAGCTCAGATAAGCTAAGTTAAGATATACTACACTATAATATACTATACATTGCTGTGTGATGCTATACCATGTCAAAACACTTACATTATTCAATTAAAAATGTTGCATACATATTCATAACAGAAATTACACTATACGGCAAAACTTTATTCAAAACCTTGCAGATATCTGCTGGTTGTATCTGGCAGTTGTATAAGCAGTGCAGTAGGTGCTTAACCATCTGTTGACTCAGATATTTCACCTTCCTTTATGTCGGCCATTCCTGCATCTGACAATCTAATCTGCAGATTGTCTCCCCTTCATTCAACTACTCCCATACACTGCCCTGCACTACCTGTTCCCCCACAATGCTACAGATACACCCAGTGGAGACCTGCACTCATTGCCCTGAGTGCACTTTTCTAGTTTTGCTTTGCAATATGTTTAAAATGAAAATAGCCACTGATGAGGTGAATTGCAGAATGATAGTGATACCTGATTAGTTTTTCTCCACCCAGAAAAAGTCAACACCATGGAGAAGGACAGTGAGATCCAGTCTGCCAATGAAGTCAAGGTGCTGTATCACGAAGCTGTCTCTCACACGTGCGCTCTCCAACTAGAAACTGTGACTTCAGCTGTGTGTTCATATGTGTTCAGGAAGCTGTGGAGAAGCAGATCCAGTTTCACAGAGAGACCCATCAGAAACAGATCAGCAGCCTGAGAGATGAGCTGGACCAGAAGGAGAAACTCATGACAGAGCTGCAGGAGTAAGACACATCACCACACACTTCTCTCTTTCAATGTGCCCAGTAGCTCCGTACTGATACTGTTACCCACATCTGTGCAGTCTGAACCAGAAGATCATGCTGGAGCAGGAGAGGCTGAGGGTGGAGCATGAGAAGCTCAAGGCTGCCGACCAGGAGAAGAGCCGCCAGCTGCAGGAGCTCACGTAATGCCTCGATGTATAGTTAGTGGGCATTTTTTCTCATTAGTACGTGCATTAAGTAACATCCATTTTACACTGTGCAGGGTGATGCAAGACAGACGGGAGCAGGCCAAACAGGACCTGAAGGGACTGGAGGAGACTGTGGTCAGTTATTGACATGTCCATTTAAATCTGTATACAATTAAAGGGTTAGTTAAGAGAAAGGTTCGATTTTATTTTAAGTGCTGTATTGATATCAACAGCTGCAGTAACACTGTTTTGATTCTTTTGATCTGACGAGACTTATTGCAGCCCCCAGATAAATTCAAAATAGCCGCCCATAGCTGCCATAACGGGAGATATGATCAACTCACTTTCTTTGCTTTAATTTTACCCACTGTTTGATGTTTCAGGTGTTTTGTTTGGTTTAGAGTTGACTGATTTGCAGGGTGTGTGGAGAGCTGCAAGATGATGCTAACTGACTGTCTTGACTGTTGCGTTCAAAAATGAAAACAAAATCCCCAAACAAGCATTCCCCAAATAAACAGGCCTTTATTAAGACAAAGTTCAAATCAATCGAGTATTAAACAACTTCATCAAACAAAAAAACTAAGATCAACCAAAAACATGGCGGTTCAGTGTGTAACCCCGTGGCGTCTTTCACGCTCGACTCACTTCAGCACACCTGCCTTTAATTAAAGGTTCCCAAGATGCTCGGTCAGGTGGTGCATTAGAGTGACTCAAAAAATAATTGGAAACTAGAGCTGTGTCTCAAATCGCGTACTTTAGTTAGTACACTTCTATGTAGTATACTATGTGCACTATGTACTCATTGGCATAGTGCGCAAATTTCAGGGTAGGGTAGTGTTGTCTCAAACCAAACACGGCCGTTGTGCACTTACCGGAAATGACGACCGCAATTTAGCTAGTTAGCAAACTAACATTCGTGTTATCGTTCGTGGTACCAAATCATTACAGACTGCTAAATTAACCCAGCAAACATACTGCTGGATTATACCTGACAACAGTATAGTGGTGCAAAGAACACATGTATTTGTACAATGCAGCAACGTTCATGGTCGCACAGTCCTCAGCCGCCATTCCAGTTTGAAAAGTGGTCCCTCCCCTTCCGCTATGTAGCCAAGATGGCGACCAATGAGGGCGAGAAGTGTCCATAGTTCCACACTCAACTTCTTGACCGTTTTGAGTGCACCATCCGGGTACTCATAGTGCACTGCATTTTCCCATACTCCTTAGTGTGTACGCACTTCTGCACTCAGAATATTAAGTGTAAGTACAGAAGTACGCGATATGAGACACAGCATAGGACTCGCCAGAAATGGCTCTAACAGGCCTTATGGACTAAAGGGACATAAATAACTGAGGTAATCAAGGAATGGACACATTTGGGCTTTATGACCAATTCAGAGGTTGGGAGTCACCACCTTTTTTTTTCGTCTTTCTAGTTTACCATAACAGTAAATCTGAATGAATCCCTGTAGTCTTTGGTGCTCATGGATTTAGTAAAATGAACTGAACTATTGAGTCATGGAGAATCTAGCCGAGCTAACGATGTGTATCATGTCCATGCTGACAAAAGTTTAAATAGTCATATTTGTATGCAATCTAAGATGCTAACAAACATTAGCTCAAGCGGGTAGCCAACAACTTTGTGGGCTTTTAAAGAGTTTTATACATCCAAAGAACTTCTTGCTTGCCAACCAGAGCCAGCATCTAATTGAGCCCAGCCTTTATCTGTGAAAATGTGTAGCTACACCCGGCTAGTAAAACGATTATAATTGAGGTTTTATGGCAGTTTTGCTGTTGTTAAACATGGCCCCCAGTGACTTCAATTCATAAAGGATGTGCCCCTTTTTTGGATTCTCCATTCACGGTGAAGGCAAGCAAGTCTTTCTCCACAAATTCAAGGTAACTTGGCGAGAAACTGATACACAAACTGAAACTTTGCAGGTGAAGTATTTCTTTAAATGGACAATTCTAAACCTATTCTAAAATGATTATTAAAAAGCAGCACCCGAGCAACCATCATGACTCGTTGTAGAATAATCATAAAAATCACTTTAGTTAAGCAGAATTCTTCATTTACAATAATTGGAACGACCAAAAAGCGTCACTTTAAGCAGCAGCACTTCCTGTATGTGATTGGATCAGATTTTCGATACCAATACGCTGTTTGGATTTGCATTTTATTTGCTGCACTTGCACCAGGGTGGATGCAGGTAAGGATATCTTCAAACACAGAAAAAATCTGGGTTGCATTTGATTTGATTGAACCAACCCTTTAATATCTCCAAACACTTCCTCTCTCCTAAGTGTGTTTCCTTGTGCTGTCACACAGGCCCGAGAGCTGCAGACACTCCACAACCTCAGGAGGCTTTTTGTCCAAGACTTGGCCACTCGAGTCAAAAAGGTAAAAGCCCTGAGAGTATGCACACACCCTCCCGTCTCTGGAAGCTGCTCATGGTACATTATCACTGTAATCATCCTGCTGTCATCTGGTTTAGTGTGTGATTTAATCTCCCATCTAGTGTAATATCACATGAGCTCTTGTAGCCCCGACCACGACGTTCACCTGGAATGAGACAAACACAGCCGTACTTGGCTCGTGCCCCGGCTGCACTCCATTTAATTTGCACCATGATGAAATTTTAATGAATCCGGGGAACACAACAGAAAGTGTCTGCAATAAGTAGGCCATCTGATTCTTCAAAGGTAGCAGCTGTAAATTAGGGACCCAGGCTCTCGGCGTGGCGCTCATCTCCAGCCCTCAGGCTGCGGCTTGATGAGATAAACAAAGGCAAAGCAGGCTTTCCTGCAGGACATGGAATATGCAATGATGTTTTACCCATCCCAAATCTGCTGCTTATCATCTCATTTAGCCACAAATGGGACGCTTTGGATTCAGGGGTTGTGATAACAGACCTTATTTCAGATGCTGGGTTGCAACAACTGAACGCAACAAATCAGTTTTATGCAGGTAAATGGATAAATGAAAGCAGAGCTAAAACATGGATGAAAATCAGTGTACAGATAAAACTGTGTGTTGTGCCTCATTAGAATGGTCAGATGGATGACGCAGAAAATAACGCTGCGCAGAAACAGAAGATCTGCTTCCTGGAGAACAACCTCGAGCAGCTCACCAAAGTTCACAAGCAGGTATAAATACATCCAAACACACAATAACCACCGTGCTTCCTCCCTGAACTAATCATAGCAGTGGCTTTCACCAGATTTTGTGTCTATCGGCTCTGCTCCGTCTCCTCTCACTCTTTGTGTTCCCCTCTGTAGCTGCTGCGGGACAACGCCGACCTCCGCGGTGAGCTGCCTAAAATGGAGAAGCGCCTGCGGGCCACTGCTGAGCGGATCAAGGCCCTGGAGACTGCACTGAAGGAGGCCCAGGAGAACGCAGCCCGCGAGCGAAAGCGCCACCAGGAGGAGATGGAGCGCATTAAGGACACTGTCAAGCCCAAAAACATGGGCAGGAGAGCCTCGATAGGTAGGTGCACACACAGAACTACATATCCTACAAATGTGTCACAGCCGTAGGGGATTCGGAGCCAACACACAAACTAGCCGCCTTTGTTGGGTGTACTTAACATTTGTTGACGTGTGTTTTGGCCTTTACAAAGAAGGCAAATAAGCTTATTTCCTCTTTTAAATTCAAATAAAGAAACGAGAAATGTCTGTATGCTTTGACTATCATGATGGCTCAACCTGCTCTCTGTATGTGACCTGTGTTATCTCTCTCTGTCCAACCCAGCCAAGCCCATCAGACCAGGCCAGCTGCCAGGAGCCCTTATTGGCCTTGGTGTCAACAGGTCCAACCTCATGAACAACAGCAAGCCTGACAGCATCGACGAAGGAGGCGACAGCAGGTGAGAGGAGAATACACACTCTTAAGAGTCTATACTGTGTCAAGTGGCTGCTTGACAGTAGCTGAATAAGTAGTATACTTAATTACTCTTTCATATATTTTCCTTATGCAGGTAATCAATCAAAATGATACAATGTAAATTCCAGTTTCATTCCTGTGCTCTTCTGGTTTCCCCTACAGCTGTTGAGGATGGGGTACAGTCACCCACACAACAAGCCAAAGCCCCAGAGAAGTCTTCAGCCCCAAATACTGAACTTTTACCAGGAACCACTGCACCATTCACCCAGCGTCAAAGTGTGTATATACTGTATATAAGTATGGCCGTGCTGTGCAGCACTTCACGCCTCTGGCTCTACAAGAAACCACATTAGTGCCTCATGAAAACAACACATAATGCCACGAGTTGATCTGTTGACAGCATCGTAACAGGTATTAGTCTTATATCTCGATGGACCCCCGAACATACGAAGACACTAGAGGGCACTGGCTTTATTTCTCGATGCTTTGCTTTAAACATTTCTCAGGGGATTCCTCTCTTCTGCCTAAATGTGCCGATGAACGTCTTCAAGGGACAGTTCACCTCAGAATCAAAAATACATGTTTGTACTCTTACCTGTAGTGCTATTTATCAATCTAGATAGTTTCAGTGTGAGTTCCAGTCACCTTGAGGCGTCCTGTTCTACATATCTACCAAGTTTAGTAAAAATCCATATGGCGGTTAGGCCTAGATAAGAAATGAGCTCTCTAGCGCCCCCATTTTGTTTGATGGGGTCAATAATGGAGGGGTCCCCTCAGATTATGTGTGGTCATATGCCTACAAAGTTGCGTGGTGATGGGTGAAACCCTTGAGATGTTATACACCTTTATGTGATGAGCCACGCCCTCCGCAATATTCATTGCCTTATAGAAGCTCAGTTTTAGTAAGTTTTCCAACTTTTGCCAAGAGGGAACTTTAGATATTGGTCCCTAGATTATGTTCACCCAGTTTCATGCAGATCGCTCAAACTTCCTAGGAAGAGATCCATTTGAAGTGTTTTTCAAAAAATTGAAAATGGCGGAAAATCTATATAAGTGGAAGTTATGGGTTCTTGAGGCAAATGTGTTCCTCATGAGGAGAGGCATCTCTGTGCAAAGCTTCATGTCTCTACCACATACGGGGCATGAGATATGCCCATTCAAAGTTTGACATTTCAATTGTTTGAGTAGAAGATAGAGTAAGATAGAGTTTGAACCTGATATGTTTGAAGAACGCCAGGAAGGTGGGGCAAAAATCAATTATGGGTGCTTGAAAAGTCCGGGAAAAGTTTGGAAATTTTGTCCATAAAAATGTGTGGAAAACCTGTTAATGGCGTCCTCCTCGGCTGAGCTGTAATTTAAGCTAGCTCAGTGTTGCTAGGTGAGCTTTCAGTAGATGCACCTTTCCTTCTGTGCAGTGATACTGTTGGCGGTGTGGTTCAGCAGAAAGAAAATAGTTCCTACATGAAACTGCTCACAACAAGGTCTGTGGAGTATCTTGAGTAACCGGGTCATGATTTCCGGAAGAGATGTTTCTTTATGGCGCTTTGAGTACCACAAACCGAGTGCCATTAGTTTTCCATTGTGTTTGAGAGAAGGCAGACATCTCTACAGTCGATCTCCAACACTTGGCAGCTCACACCAAAACAATCTAGACTGATAAATAGCACGACAGGTAGGAGGAAAAATATGTATTTTGGATTTCAGGGTGAACTGTCCCTTTAGCATCCATTTGTGTATTTAACCACAAATTGGTAGACAATTAGTGGACAATGTTTCACTGTAACACACCTGTAGAGCAAGTGGATGCATGCACAAGCTTATTCTTAGACAAGATGTCTCTCCATCATCATTCCCATTAGTGTCTACAGCAGTGTTGCCTTTTGGGTCAGGTGCAGGAAGGGCACTTGGAGTGGGTGGATACGAATGTAATTTATGCCTGATAGCTGCAGGCAAGAGTTCAGCCAAGAGCTATGTTTACTTTGTTTGGTAAAACCTTAATTATGTTTTGTTTTTAATGTTGCAGAAGTGTCCAGACTGAGCTGGAAACGCTTGAATTTACAGTAGGAAAATGGATGACTGATACTTACGCTGTAACACTGATATTGTGTTATTGAACAGACTCTAAATTTGAAACTTCCAAAGAAAAATGTCCTTAACACACACTAAATGTTTTCACAGCATTTTTAAACGCTTATTATGCTGTTCATTTCCAAAAGACCATACTGTTAGTATTATGACATTGTTAATTTAATTTTGACAAGTCATTGAAATGATTGTGTACGTGCCTGTGCAGTGTGTCCAGATTAAGCGCCTTACAAACACTGTACGACTTTTTTCACAAGTTTTCTGTTGACCCTGACCATCACGTCATTTTTTCCCCCTAGAGATAATAAATTTAAATTGGAAACCTCATTGTGGCTCATGTGTTTGACTGTAATGAAATTGTGTTATTTTCTTCACTCTCTCAGAGTTGGATGGTAGTTGGTAGTGATGGCCAAATGAAGCTTCATGAAGCATATTCTTTATTTTCTGAGCCCACTAGATGGCGCTCATGGTTTAAAGAGAGAGGCTCAAAGAATGGCAATTCAGTATTCTTTCAACCTTGAACAAAAAGCGCCATCTAGTGGGCTCAGAAAATAAAGACAACACTTCATTAAGCTTCACTTGGCCATCACTAGTAGTTGTGTTGAGCAAAGCGTGTACAGTGTTGGTTGTTTAGCGTTAGCTTGGCCGTCAGCGGCTAACGCTATCTCTGGATGGTGGAGTGCGAGGTGAGCCCTCATGTTCGTAGTATTCCCAGAATATTTTATTCTCATATGACATTGCTTGCAAATCACATGTATCATATTCAAGTCCTCCTTTCCTACCGTGTGAAAAAATTCAAAATAAGTCGAGAAGTTTGATTTAAACGCTGACGGCACATTTCTGATTTTACCTGGTGCCATCTTTAATTGATGAACTTCCTGCCAAATGCCGCTGACTGAGACACATCAGCACCATCTAGTGGACTGAATATGCAACTGATTTTATTATTCTCGTACCAAAAGTTGTATTAGGATGTATATTTGCACTACTGAGACCCGAACTTTTGTTTGGTATGCATTATCGATTTTTCAGTAGGACCGGATAAGTATAAAAAACTAAACATTGTCAACGATAATAAATAAATAAATAAATAAATAAAGTCCGAATATCCTCAAACGAGAGAACAATAAAGCTCCTTAAAGGAGACGATGATAAAGTCCCAACGTCCTTCGGTGAACTGAAAAATTCCCATCATCTGCAAACAAGTACTTCCTAATTAGCAGCTTCCTAGTTTGTTGCTGTTGCTAAAATTGGTCGAATTAATAAACAAGTTTCAGCCATGAAATGTGATCAGGTTTTGGCCCTTGTCCACTTATGTTACGGTATTAACTGCAGACTGACTTGGCAGAGATGACTGCCATTTTGTTTTTAGACGGATTAGTGTATTGTGCTCTTACCACCACTAGATGGCACAAAAAAGTGTCCATGGATGAGGACATCAGGTCGAAGTTAAGTAGAATGAAGTATCAGTTCAAGTTAACCCAGAATGTGATGTCCTCAGATGAGAACACGGGGTCTCAGGATGATATGATAAAAATAAATTGATATTTGGTGTCTGGAAGGAAACACTGCATGTGAAACAAAAGTTTGAGTTTCTACAGTGGGCGCTGATTTTTGCTAACTTGTGAAAATGGGTTAAAGGCTTTTGAAATAAATAGAAAGCCTTGAAGCTGCTAATTAAAAACTATTTTGACTGAAAATGAATGATATGATATCCTGAAAAAAAAGTCACTAATTTTGATCATTTTCACATCCCAGAACAGTCACATCATCAGTCCTTCAGTCTCACAACAAGACTGAAACCAACAATGTTCATCATGCCTGTCACTTCCCTCCTTACACCAACAGGGTGTGCGTTCACACATACAGTGTATACTTACACACACTGAATGTAAACGTGGAGTATTGTTGCCTGAGGCTAATTTCAGTCCCTCCATAGTGTTAGTGACGGCTCTCCGCTGAAGACTTGCTGTGTTCCTGGATCATCCGAGCACTAAATCATTCATGATCCTGCCTGGATGGTGAAACTCCCTGCTGTGATTGCCAGATACAGCTCAGCTGAGGAGAGGGGGGGCGAATTTACATGTTTATCCTAAGAAGTTTAATTATGCTCTGTGGTTTTAAAAATAGGGCAGAGATAATCCCATCAATAATGCAACTAATTAATTACATTAATTAGACTTGCAATGGAATTTATTCTGGTCTGAAGCAAAAGTGAAATTTAAACTATTTCAGATTTTAAGCCAGGATCCTCTGGAGCTCCGTCAACGTCCCCTGAGAGTCCGCGGACCCTATGTTGGGAAGCACCGGACAGTGAGGTGTTGGACCTGGAGGGGGCAGGCCGGCCGCGGGGATGTGGACGCCGTCTATCAGCGCTGACAGACGGGTGGGGTGGGAGCGACAGACCAGCGTCTGCTGGGTGAAGGACCACAAGTGCGTCAAGGGGAGCGGAAACACACTGACAAGAACCGGATGGTGGCGGAACTCCCCTTCAAAATATAACAATCTGTTGCCAAAATATGATTACGGCAACATAATCTATATGTATATATCTATAATCTATTCTCACACATGGAAACAGTAACTTAATGGTGGAAGACATCACACTTTAAGGATGCATTCAACCTTCTGAGGTAACAATTCTTTGCACTTTATAGCTTTAAAATTGTACTTAAAAATATTATAAAGTTGTAGACACTTTTTGAATCACCATGCATGACTCATTTTATATGTATCTGGGGATATAACTACAATTATTGTAGTGAATTTGATAATTTCAGCAACCTCCAGCCAGCATGAATGGATCATTTCAATGAGTGTGTTAACTTGGACATGAATTACCAGTTGTGTAGTGGTATAATGAGGTGGGTAAAATAACACAAAATGAAACAAAACCTACACCTTTGTTCCGACATTGGAGGGTTTGGAGTCAAACACTTAATTTCCTGCATTCAAGAGAATTTTTATGAAAGTCTTTTTTGCTGCTGCTAATTATGTGTCCTGCTTGTTTTGACATGTTGCCACAAGTGCTTTTAAAATGTATATGTCCTTTTCCAGTCTTTAAATTGCATGTCCTGTTCTTGTTTTTCTTTATCTTTATCTCATTGATGTGTTAGAATAAGTCTTTTAAACTGTGTGCCCGTTTTTATTTTTTGGCAGTTTTTTATACCATGTGTAGGTTTTAATTTGCACTATTTATTCTTAAATAAACTGAAACTGAATTTATGGAGTAAATGTCATTGATTGTGTCAAAAATAAAAGTCCTCTGCTACTTTCATGTTTATTTTGAGAGGGGACAACACACATATTCTAAATATTGAAGGGCAACCCCCCTGAAATCTACACCTATGCACATAAACATAGTTAGACTTCTTCATGCTTTAATTGAATTAAAGAAATATAATTATTACAGGAACAGACCCCACTAGATAGATAGACATATAGATAGATAGATAGATAGATAGATAGATAGATAGATAGATAGATAGATAGATAGATAGATAGTACTTTATTGATCCCAAACTGGGAAATTTTTACAACAGCAGCAAGTAATCAAACAGTAATATACAAATAAAAAATAAAATATAAAAAAATGTATATAAAAACCTAAATAAAATATATATGAGAATATAGAAATATAAAATATATACAAAAATAAAAAGTACTAACATTTTAAATATACAAGAGAAATATTCAGGAATAAAAAAAAAAATACATAGAGAAAATTGTGAGCAAATGGAAGATAATTGAACATAAATACATTTTAACATGCTTCACGGCAAATTTTTTATATTTTATTAATTATTTCTAGCCGCTCTGACCCTAAAAAACAAAACATGCTGAGCTAGTGTCCCCATTTGAAGCTTTTATTTTGAAGGCAGTGACCGGATGTGTCGCGTGTCGCCGCAGTGCACTTGACAGCGCGCAGAGAGGCGGGGGATTGCGAACAGACCGACTGACTGGAGGTCTGCTGCGGACTGAGAGTCGGAGCAGCCGACAGTGAAATAGGTGGGAAAAGTTGCTGCTAACTCCGTCCACGGAGGACACGGAGCACCGGGAGACACCCGTGGAGTTCCCACAGGTGAGTGTGTGTCAGTGTGGCGTGTGTCGCCTGGTCACAGAGCGGCTATTGGCTCCTGTGTGTCGGAGTTACTTTGTTGCTATGCACGCTGTTGCAGATCCGAGGGTTTGTATCCGAGTGAACCTGCGGTGCTTTTGTCCAGCGGGCAGCGAGTGCGTGGAAACGGTCACGCAAAGTGTCAGAAATAACCTGTGTGTTGGCTCGTGTTGGGGTAATTTAACACCCCACGTGATAACATCAGCCTGTGCGGCACCTACAGATTTGCGGAGCTGATTTCCTCGCGGTGTGTTTGGCAATTTGTCCCCGCTCGAGGGGGGGCTTTCTCGGGCAGCCACGTCCCTGCCCTTCCCTCGCTCCTGGGACTCCTCCGGGATGTCGAGTCTTGGTCCTTTGTTGTGAATGCACACGGATTAAACTCCCTTTGTGTTGTGTTTCTGCAGCCTGTGGGGCTGCAAGGGACCCTGCCCCCCACCTATGCCCCCCACTCACCACCACGCACACCCCAGGCATGGCTCTGGCCGCTCAGCCCTCAACCATGCACAGACCCGAGCTGCTTGTTTGCAGGGCTTCTACCGTGCACGGTTACAAAGGAGCAGTGTTTTCATGCAGTGCGTGTCCACATATGCTGCAAAGAGCCCGCATAGGAGTGAAATGCAGCAGCAGCAGCAGCAGCACATGCTGGAGTGGATGCTGCTCGGCCACATCTGTTTTGAATGAAGCGCAGGGACAAAGGCAGTCCGAGTCTCGGGGTGTTTGCTGCTACAGTGGCTGCTGGGCTGCAGATGTTTGCAGACAAAAGCACAGGTCGTGATCTCTGTGTTAGAGCATGCATACCTTCATTCTCTGCCAGCTACTCCTCTGATGGAGTGCTGAGTGACACTGTGTTGCCATTATGCAGCTTCTTACTATATTACTATGATGTCTGCATATTTATGTCACACCATAGGAACGTTTCACCACCATTATCTGCCACCAGTGAGGTCATCTATAGGAGGACATATTTGTCTATAGATGAGCAACATCAGGACCAAAATCGTAGCCATGACAGATCAGGTGAAGCACTGCAGTTGTAAAAAGTGTTTTCTTCAATTTAAGGCAATCAGATAGTTTAGTTAGAGGGTGAGATAACATACAAGTGGTGTGTGTACGTCCAGGAAAAGGCCTCATTTTTTAAAACCACTTTCAGATTCCCAAATTGTCAAAAAAGGACAGTGGGGCTCTGTTGTAGAAAGACACATGGACAATAGCTGCTCCCTCACTGCTGTGCCGAGCCGTGCCAACCTGCTTCCAAACATGAGCGGCGTCCTTTGACTCACCACACAGCAACAAGTTGGCTGCCGCACTTCTCCGAGACTTCACTTTCCTCTGACGCCGATTCTATTGCAGCAAAATTTACTCCCGGGTCCAGTGCCAGGACTCTGAGACACCGCAGTAGTTAAGAGAGAGAGAGAGAGAGAGAGAGGGAAGGGGGGGTGAGTTGTAAATTTCTGTCGTATTGTGCCTGAGGAGTCGGTTTCAATTTATGGTTAACAGTAAGTTTTTGTTGGAGTGAGTCAGCTGCGGGCCCCTGCGAAGGTGACTGATGTCATGCTTGATCTCTCTCAGGGTTTTGCTGAGCCTCCAGAGAGACAATTAAAGTTACTCTGCATCTGATTGTTTCATCTGAAGTTTGGGTTTTCCTGGCACCCTGGTTGAGTGATGAGCTCTTTGACACTGTGTGGGAAGTGCTTCGGTCGCGCTGGTGTATATTTGGGAGCCTTAATCTTTTGGATAAGTGTCTCCAGCTTCAGATGCTAATGGTGTGAAGAGGACAGTTGCGGTAATCCAGCAGATAGAGTTATCTTTGGACAAACTAACAGCATGACGTTCTCAGCCTCGGGCGCTGTCATGTCGCTTACTGCAGGTTCTATCCTTTATCTCAGAGTGCAGCACACACACACACACACACACACACACACACACACACACACACACAGTCCATATTTACTTCAGTGTAGCACAGTGACTTCACTGTGAGGAGGACGGGACAGTGGCTGTCACGCAGCAGTGATAGTACTGCTGTTATCATGTGCGTGACTTGAAGCCCTGACAGACTCCTGACTACATCTCTGGCACCTCTGGTGATGGTGTGAAGCATAGATGGCGTCTGTAGAGGTCGGGTCACACCAGGATTTGTGACTGATTCCCAACATTCGTTCTAATACACACACACAAATCGAAACAGACAGTGACTGTTCCTTGAGAGACAGTCATTCATAAGAGAGACAGTCATCCTGGACACGTGTGTGTTGACATCATGGCTCCTACTGGGACAGGCCCGGACTGGACTGCTGTCAGACACACACACCAGAAACACTGGCATGATGTAACACTGAGTGTGTGTGTGTGCTTCGCGGTGTTGAAACAGATAAAACAGAATTTAAGTCGTTATGAACACGCGGCCCATCTCTCAGGGCTCCCACTCTGGCCCAGACGGCTCTCACCACCCTAAATCTATTCTGGGTGTGTATCTGTCAGTCTGAGCTTCAGTGTGTGTGTGTGTACATATTCCTTTACATAAGGATGGGCCTCTTATAGATTCGGCGGCGTGTTCTCACGCCTCACTAAAAGCACCTGCTTTTACCGCCTGCACTTCCAGGATGTCGGTCCACGGCGGCTGCTATTTCAGGGAGGATAAGGGAGAATTTGATATGAGGGGAGCCGCGGCTCGGTTGCAGCTCCTCTGCTATGGGAGCGCCCGGGAATTTATTTAGGTTAACCGACGAAGGGAGACTCTCTGACAGACGGATCAATGACAGGCCTCATCCCAAAACAAACCCTGCAGGAATGGCGACAGCCCAGCTGTCCTCTGACTCACACACTGTGTATAATATATGGAGAAGATCACCCAAAGCTTTTTAAAGGTTTCTGACTGTCTTGTAGCTGCATTAATGAGTAATGAAGTCAAACAGCAGAGCAGAACTTTATGAAACGACACTTTATTTTTGGAGGCAGTCTCTGAGGGAGTGTAAGCTCCAGGGAGTCATTGTAGTCACTGGATCGCAGGCAGGATCTTTGGGGTCATGTTGTCATCACCTTTAGTACCGCAGAGGGTGATCAGGTTACAGCACTGGATATCCTTAGCAGTGGTATCGGTTACCAGAGTAATCAGTGTTGGCTGTCTGTTGTGGTTTTTGATGATCAGAGGGGGGGTGGTCATGTGGGGCTCCTTATTCGACTCACCAATCGAGTATGTCCGTCTGGTAGTAGATCATGTCATCATGTGAGTGTGTTGCAGCAGTAGCACTTTGTGGTTGTGGTAATCAGGTGAGTAATAAGGCAAGCTGTGACAGGCTGGGAAGTTTGTACGATGAAACCCGAGCGTGTTTGTGTGGTTTGGTGGGTGTACGTTCATGTCTCTGAGCTTGCTAAAGGTCTTGTGCCTTTAAAAATATAGCTTGTGACATTTAACTGGAAAAAAAACCACTCTGTGTCCTGTCTGTGTTATCTCCTGCAGTCCAGCAGTTCCCCCAGTCAGACATGAGGAGCCCCCCAGGCCTGGGTCGCTGAGCAGCTGAGATCAGAGTTCAAGTGCTTGTTCCGGCAGTCATGGCTGACAGGGAGGGGCTGCCCATCGCCCCGGGCCAGATCTACATTGAAGTGGAGTACGACTACGAGTACAAGGCCAAAGACAAGATGGTGACCATCCGCCAGGGAGAGTGCTACATGCTGGTGAAGAAGACCAATGAGGACTGGTGGCAGGTGAGGAAGGAGGAGGGCACAAAGGCCTTTTACGTGCCGGCGCAGTATGTCAGGGAGGTGCGCCGGGCGCTCATGCCCCCCCAGAAGCCCACACTGAGGGCCAAGCCCACTGTTTTGGATATCTGCCGGGCATCCAATGAAAACCTTAACAGAGCCCAACCGGAAATGTCCAGCTTCGGGCGTCCGTCGCCTTCCTCCACCCCGTCGCCATCCTCTGATCGCGTCACACCGCCGGCTCTGTCCAAGGATGCTAACCAGAACATGAGCCCCCATCACTGCAAGGTGGTAGCCGAACTGGTACTTCTTCACAACAACAACAACCATCACCACGCCAACAACTCCACATTGCCAAGAACACGGGCAGACTCGCCTCCGCTTAAAGTGGGGAACAACCACAAAAAAAGTCCAGACAGTGACAAGGCGTCCCCGCCGAGCGAGCTGCCAGGAGATCGGCTGAACAAGCTCCACAACGACTCGGAGTCTGGGGACGAGCTGAGCAGCAGCTCAACAGAACACATGCAGGTACGTTGCTGTTTACACTTTCTAAAAATGGCGTCCCTCCAGGATCTACATTGGGGGGTTTGTTTTTGTGCATTTACTTGGTAGTTTAAAGGAATAAACAGGGCAAAAATTAGTCACTGTTTCACAGTTTGTAGAGGCACCGAACCCAGCGCATGGTAGCCGATTTAGTTCTGTCTCTGCTGTCATAGCATCGTTGCTTTTGTCCTTCTTTCTACCCTGAATTATACCTTTCCGTCCTCTCCTTTTCCTCTGTTCTCCCTGGTTTCTTTCTCACCGTGTGCTCATTTTTTCCCTCCTGGGCCGGCGGCAGATAACCACCCATGTCCCCATCAGATTGTCATATTGGCTGTGCAGAGATTGCATGTTCCTCACTCGCCGTCTCTTGCAGAGCTGCATTCATTCATCAGGCCCCTACACCGCTCCACCTCAAACAATTTTGTGCCTCATTTGGCAGATTTGACAAAAACAGCAACAGTTGCAGGTCCTTATTAAAATGCTGCTGTTGCCCTTGAAGCATAATTTGTCTGGCTTGTGCAGATGTGCCTTTTTGGGGTGAAGGGGCTGCAGCATTTGGGTCATTAAAGACTAAATGGTCTGCTCACAGCTTCACTGTTAAATGGAGGGTTCTGTAATTGAGTCTTCAGGTACATTTAATACAAGGAAATGCCAAACACAACTGCTTGGATGTGTGTGCTTTTTAAACCTGCTAATGTCCCTGTGCTACAGGAATGTGTGCAGAGGTATTATTAGACCCACAACTAATTCTTTGAGGCAGATAATCTCCACAAGGTGTCTGGTGTCTGTATGAAGTGACTGGTGCAGGGATCCAAACTTCTTGATGCTGCCCAATGAAAACATAAAATAAGTTCTCTCCCTCCCCCCTTGTCCCCACAGTCCCTAGATTGATAATTCAGGCCTCCTCCCACCTCCATGATCTCTGTCTCATCACTCTGCGCCGGGAGAATAGGAGAATGGGTGGAAGGCTGCAGGAACTGGGGCTTATCCTCCCTCGTCTGCAGCGGAGGTAGATCAAAGTAGAAAAAAAGGAGATTTCCAGACAGTGGGAGTCCAAGTGGCACTGCTCTTGGTGAGCCATTTTCGGGGTGGCTGTATCTAGGCAGGGTCAGCTTGTTTGAAGGCTCCAAGTGCTGCTTGTGTCCTTTGTTCCACAGGCTGCAGCAGCCTCCTCCACCATGGAGTGAACAAAGAGAGACAGGCTTGAATAGAAACTAGGTCATATCAGCGGAGGATCAGTCTGTAGCCCCCAGTCGCCCCGCCGTGGGGACCACTGTGTGAGTGTGAGTGCCATGTGTGATGCGCCGTGTGAAGGAAAAGCGAGTGAGAATGGAGGCACACTGACACGGTTTACAACTTCAGAGCCCCACATGCAGGACAGCTAAATGGTTTGTGGGTTGCAATTGACATCCCTCAAAAGCCCCCATCAAGGCGAGAAAAGGGGTTGTTTTCTGTGTTGCTGCCCGCCTTCACCAACCTTTTTGAATTAATTTCACGCTTGTCAAATCACACGGGCCAAAATAAACACACATTTCACTCTCGGCCATTTACATTTGCATGGGCAGCTCTAAGGAGTGTTTTTTTGTCGGGCTACAGTCGTGCCGGAGGGGCGGATAAGAAACAGACAGCAGACAGGGTTCAGACGAAACTCCCTGTGAAGCTTGAAGTTGTCTGTGGTCGCCAGGGCAGGTGGAACCCACTCCCTCGCTCTTTGTGCCTTTGTGATGTTGTGTTAGTTTGTCCTGTTTGGCCTGTCGCCAGGCGAGTGAATGACCCCGCAAAAACCCAATTCTTCTAACTCTCCTACTTCCACTGCTTCCTGTCAGTGCTCGGGCACTGACAAACTGGGCCTACAAGAGAGAAGGAGAGAGGATCATTTTGATTTTGGAGAGTTTTTAGATTTCTTGGGGCAAGTGCCAATGTATAGTTTTAAAAAATCAGATTTATCTGTGGACTTTTTAACTTAACTGTATAAACAACACGATCTTGTTTGCACTAAGTTGGACATTTCGCTGTGTACAAAACTTTTGATTCAAACATTTGCTGTTAGCAGTCGTCCATTTGTTAATTTTTAACAGGGGTGACCATTCATTTCATCAGACACAAGGAAAGTAAGTCCAAATATGTGACTGTTCCTCGATAGTTTCTATACCTTCACTCGAAAGTGTCCATGGATCAAAAGAATCATAGACAATTAAATCAAGTTGTGTTTATTGTTTTGTGAAGTCCATTGCTAACTGTGGATGCTAGCTTTGTCAATTAGGCTGCAGTTCTTTCAACATATTTTCTCACCTTCTTGCATTGTGTTGTTGGATATGCTTGTTTTTGGTACCTCATTGGCTACAAAATAAAAGTGTTCCAGAGCTTTTCTGTTTTATCTTTACCCTGGGACAGCCTCAGAGTACAGCATCCGCTCCAGGTTTAGAAAGGGAATAGGTTCTGTCACATATCTTTGCGGTCACCGTTCTGCAACCTTTGAAAGCCTTTTTCTCAAACTCATGGTTTTGGGGACAGTCATTATGTAATGTGGCATATTTTGGTCAATATTTGGCGGACAAGAACAATACCTATATTATTTGAAAGCTAAGAATCTCCCATTTCAAACAGTGTCTGGTGTCTGGTCTTTTTGCCAGCAAGTGAGATGGCGTCCCCCTCGTCCCTCCTCAAATTGCCTACTGGCTGTAAAAGCAAACTAAGGTACCCAGGGTGAAGAAAAGAAAGGCAAAGCCAAACAAAACATAGCTGCGTAATGCACAGTTGCACCCTCATTTCTGCTCACCACTACAGCAGCCTCAGCTCTGACAAGTGAAGTAAATCTCAGCCAGACTAGACCCCGGCCTCGCTTTCTCTAATGCCGCCTAGTCTGATCAACACAGAGCAGGAGCTATGCAGCAGAGATACTCTTCATTGTCCTGGGGTTTTATAATTTAACTATGATTAAACTCACTCTTTTTATTTCTTTGACTGTGTGCATTATGTTAGATGGTAGCAAAGACAGTAAAACACTGGTCTTACAGTTAAAACTGAGCAGTGGCCGGCTACTGAGGCAAGGTGCATTAGACTGCAATTGCCATAAACAATAATTATAGTACGTCTCATAATTTGAGGTAAGGTGCATTGACGAAAATGCACAATGTCACCAAACTTCCTTATTTCTGGTTGTGAAGTTATTATTGAGTCATACAGACAGTTATGCACAGCCTGCATTGGCTCATAAGACACCGTAAAATCAATATAAACCAAGACCAAAGTCCAGCGCACTTATTTTCAGAAACTTGCACAAAGCAACAAAAGCATTGTACATAATCAGAAGGTCACTGACAGGCATTTACTGTGTAGCATTGAAAGAATAAAGATAAGTACTAATAAACAAACTAACTTGCCCTCCCGTCCAGGCTTTTGCAACTAAATTGGCAAAGTTAAACTCTTCAAAATCAAACAACCATTCTAGCTGTTGGTCGTCTGAGCACCAGAAGATGCCAGGGTTTAGTCGAGCCACTTCACGGAACATTAACTCAACACAAATGTTTTACATGTACCAAACATTAAGGCTAAAGACTGTGCGAGGCAATTTCCTGATGATGTGTGTGAAATCAGGGGTTAAATGTGTTGCACCGCTTGCAGCTAACGCGTGGACAACAAACAAGACGAATCCCCATGACGAAGGCTGTACATTCACATCTAGCGCACGTGCTGAAAGAATCAAGCTGAATTAGATTAAGTATGCATGATGAGTAGTATAAATCACAGACTCAGAATAGTTTAGATTTATTGTCAATGGAGCAGGTTAACTTTGATTTTAAATTAGTAATTAAAAGAAAATGCAACTCATTTTTGTAGTTTTCAAATGCTCCTGCACTTTCATCGCAAAAAAACCCTCACCTACAATTTGTTCGAAAAGCTGCAACAAAGCCACAACCGTCCCCCAAAGAAGCCCACAACATCCGGGAGGGACTGATTTATTGAGAAGGAAAAAGCAGAATGTCAGCAAGGTTATTTTCTCAGACTACAGACAGCTCCATACTGAAAACTCCTTGAGACAACAAACTTGACTTGATGCATAAAATCTTGCCCCTGTAACTAAATACATTTCATGTTGCTCTGGTGCCCACTTGCTTTTTTTTTATTCATCCACCAAACAGTTCACCTTCAGCCTCCCCTTCACAAACACAGCTCCTTCCCTTCTCACACACTCACCCTGTACAGAAGGGAAGGAGCTGCTGGGTGAATGGGCGGATGTCTAGATGGATGGATCTGTTAGAAGGATTTGTCGCTGACATGCCTCCGCTCGAGTGCCAGCTGGCCACCTCTAATTGATTAGATTTGATCTCGGGGGTGACGATTAACGCCTCTGTGTCTCTCCATGCTTTCCATATGTAATTTGCTTATCTCTGGGGCTCCGGCGGCAGCAGAGCGCGATGGTCCGCTCCCCCGCCTCCTCTCCACCTTCAGAGGGTTGCTTGGGTTTGTCGTCACACAGCCGTCCTCCTGAATCCTACTTAGTTATCAAGCCCTCCCCCTCCTCTCTCTAAAAGCACAGCTCCTGTGCTCTTAAAGGATTGGCAAAATAAACCTCTTTTCTTCACTTCTCAACAGCCCGGCGATGGCATGGAGTATTTATTTTCTTAAAAGAATGTGGCAAACCATATGATTTAAAAGCTTGTTTTTCGCTTTAACATATTTGGTTTCTCTACGGCTGTTTTGTTTATAAGACTCTGCCGTGGTGCCAAATTTAAAATTCACCAGAAAAACATGACCACACAGTTCCTCAGTCCCCACAAAGAAAGTTATTTTGAGTCGGGTTATTTCGGAGTACTTTTACTCATATCTTCTTGAGAGTGGGGAAAGTCGAGACTTGTCCGTTTGATGGGAAACGGCTCCTTTTCGTTCCAGAGCACAGTGACTTAATGAATGGATGAAGGCTGCTGTGTGGGATCGTGTGAGAGGCCAGATTGTTGTTTTCTTTCTCCGAGATGTGTCACCGAGGGGAAGATGTGGTGGCCCTGGATGTGTTTGTGTCTGTGGCTTTGCACCGTGGAGCCAGTGGGCTGCCCTGCGCTCATTCACTGTCTGATTAGGAAGACCTTGAGATCCCCCCCCACACACACACCCCTGCCTTTACGCCGTGTCACACACTCACACTCCAAACAAGGTATCAGCCTCTGAGGGGCCCTCCCTCCCTCCCTTCCTCTCTTTCTTTCACAACCCTGACACATTGCTCTGTTAAGTAACGCTCTATGTTAATAATAAAACCTGTAATTCCCAGAGATTACAAGCTGGATCAGTCACTCCCCTAAAATAAGCCGCCTTCCTGCATGACATGTCTTTCACAGAAACGTCCTAGAAGGTTTAAGGATGCCGACGGTGGCAGTGACATAACTGACTCGTAAATGTATCCGGACGCATTCTCAAAGGGTTTAAAAACAAAAGGAAACAGCTGAGTCTGTCTGCCTTCAACCTGCTGTGTGGTCTCTTGCTAGCTGGCAGTGCCTGAAGGAGGAGGAGGGAGGGAGGGGGTTGTGGGCGTAGCAAGACAGGGACAAAGTGCTCGGGCCTTGGGCCCTGACGGAGCTGCTTCAGCCCCCGTGGGATGGTGGAGACCTGGGGACACGAGGCCAGACAGATATGTTTTCATGTTTGGGTGAATGTGGAGATTAGTTGCAGCCTGCGAGCCGTAAACCTCCGGATGGCTGCCACGGCCAGATGAATGACTTGAAACAGCAACATTACAAGGCCACCATTAAAGATGGAGGAGAGCATTAAAAGTGGATGTCATGAATGTTTGAGCGTCTGCTGAGATATTCTTGAATGTAGATGGATTGTTTCTCTCAACATGCACTCTTTGGCTTCTGCTAAGTTGTATGTTTACCGACTTGTGCAACAGAGCAAAGGCCGAGAGTGTGTACCAGGGGCTTAGCATTGAAATAGACTGCTACGTGGGGGCGGTTGAGGCTCCTAGGGGCACTTTGAAAGTGTATTCACTCCTGGAGAGGTTTGACCAACTTACTGCTGCAATGTTGGCGCAGTGAATTGGATCATTATTTTCCAGTGACATGAGTTTGCTCCCATGTGAAGCAGAATGTGCACATTGTTCATATAAAGGACATAATGGTGGCTGATGAGAGCGGCTTTCTCTCGCACTTGAGGGTCTTGGGAAGCTCTCCACTTTACTGTACAGAAACGACCTGTTCTCAAACATCCCAGCGCCACAATAACCTGCTAATTACATGTTGTGCTAAACGGACTCTTTCCCCGCGGAGTCTAAAATTTGCTGCAGAGTGCTCTTTACAGCCAATTTCAAAATAAGCTGAACTCTTTTGAAGTAACAAGACGTCCATGCTCTTATTACACGATGACCCAGTAAAGAACCACCATATATAAAGCGGTGCTGTAAAGTGCGGCCGTCTCCTGTCTGTTGTGCCCCGTAATCTGGAGCTGCGCCGAGAGTCTTACTCCCGGACCGGCTGAAAAGGAGGCCCCTGCTTGTTTTCCAGTGCATACTTGACATTCCTGCCTCAGTGCCTACACACACACACACTCACACACAGTGAGGCAACAGGCAAGCTAAGTCAATGAAGCTCTGCTTTCCCCTCAAAAGCAAATCACTGGACCTTTCAGTAATTTAATATTAAACTTGAGCAAATTGTGCATCCACTGTGTTCATGTGAGAGTCGGCCCCTCTCTGCTCCTCTGCCTGCTGGCGTTCTTTCTACTTCTCGTCTCTTTCCTCTGTCTGGGCCTTTTAGTTTCTCTTCTACTTTTCCCGCTCGCTCTGTCTCTGTTGCTTCCTGTTCTGCTGTCAGCCTGACATCCCCCTCCGCTCACCTGTCTCTCCCTTCAACCTTTCCTTTGAATCGTGTTGTCAGATGCGGTCTCAGTGAAGGGCAAGACAACAGCGAGGAAACCCAGAGCTCCTGGTCCAACCTGTGACCACTGTTTTTTTTTTGTCTTCCCCCACATACATCCTGATCTGCGCCTCTGTGACACAACAAGAGGATTAAACCCACAAGCCCCCGGGGGCTGAGCCTTCAAGTCAACCACAAGAGCTGATGTTGACAAATCAGGCTCAGCGTTACTGAGAATCATGTCTGATGTGTAAGGTGCAGGATTTAACCTTTTAATGCTTTCCTAGACATGTTCTCTAAAGGTGAGCTGGATGAAATGGTTTACTTACATCACATTTTTCTCATTGTCCATATTAAGGTGTAAGGCGTAGATTTTTAGGACCAGGAAATTTGGATTCAAGCAGGCAGTGATGCCAACAAAATGTGATGAAATATTCAGTGTGTACCTCTGTATTTTATTCTTGGCACACAGTGCAAAGCCCTTTTGAAACAGATCATCATCTGATACTCCTCTGCTTGTAAAACTGTTGAAGCTGAGGTGGCAGCTACTTAATGCTGCATCAGGCAGGTCACATTGCACACTGTCACTGCTGATTAAATCCCCTTCGAAATGCAACACTCACTCTTTCTGAAATGAAACGCATATTAGTTGCGGATGACATGATTGTCTTAATTTGAGATAAACGGCTATTATCTGCCAGATATAGCCATTAAAAGGTATTTATTCAGGAGATATCGGACTAAAATAATTTCATTTTGCTGAAATCGTTGTGATGAGTGGATCAGTTTGTGGAGAATTCGTGGGAGCAAATGTTGTACTCGCTGCAGAGTCCCCGGCGTGAACTTTGCGTACGAGAAAACAACATAATCACCCTTTTCGCGTCCATCTTGAAGTCTCGGAAAGTTGCCGTGGCTCTTAGTCGTGCACCTTTGAATTCTTCTAACAAGGTCTGACTGTCCGAGCAGGTTCGCCTGTACAGTCTATAACTCTTTATTGAGAGACCACGGGACAGTCAGATGGCCTTAACGTCCTGGGAAGTATAGCCCACCACACTGGGGAAAGAAGAGGCCTTTTGCTGCAGGGTGTGGAAGACCATGAGAGCTGGCTGTAAAAGCTAAAAGAGTCATGGACAGAGTGGCGACCCGGGGGTGGGAAACAAAGCGGTATAGAATAATTTCAACTTGGAGGTAAAGTACAGTAATAATTATAGTACACAAATGCAATGTATGTCAGTGGTTACAACTGTTGCCAAGCAGCCATACTTCCTAGTAACGCTCTGATAACACTTCTTTCTTATCCAGACAATATGTTGTTTGGAGGCCGCCTGGCGCTTTGGAGCATATTGCAACGACGAAGGTGTCAGCATAAATGCCTCTGTGCGTGCTCGTAGTTCGCGCCGTCTTTGGAGGCCCGCCCCGAGGTGTCTTGCGTGATTTTAAGCCAAAACATGTTGTGTGAATCCTTAATCTCTAACAAATATGTTCAGAGCATTTTCACTCATAAAACATTTCTCGGAGCGGATATTTTTTTCTTTAATCCAGCATGTTTACATTCATGTTTGAGGTCTACTGCCACCTGCCACTCACATGCGCACACACACGATCAACAAGACAGACACACTTGTTCACAAAAAATAAGCTCAATAACGCTAAAAGAAGTCTGAAACTACACAAGTAATGTTTAAATAAATGCTTTCACATAGTCTTAGGGCCCTATGACATCCGATTTCTTTTCTAGATATTGTGTCTTCCATTTAATTTTTTTTCTGTTTTCTTTATTTTATGATTTAAGCACATTTTAGCATGCGAAAATGTGTCTAATTCTGAAGTTGATGACTAAAGCATCAACAATTCATTAAGAAAATAACCAAAATCTCAACTCAGAGTAAAGTAAAATCTTTGGATTAACATCTAAACATGTGAGAAAACACGATGTGAAAACATGGGAAAAGACCGGGAACTATATAGTACTGAATTGTGGAGTTAGACGTTTAAACGGTTTTTTCATCATTTCTGTGTCCAGGACTTTTTTTGGGTGGAGCTAAAAGCACGTCAAAGTAAAAGCTCTGTGCCAGAAATTCGTTGTACTTCAAAATAAAGTGTGTTTTTTTACAAACTTTTACAAACACGTTTGTAAGTCACTTGTGGTCCATTCAGAATGGACTTGGGACTCACCAGTACTGAGCCGCTGCCTTAGCAAAGCCCCGCCCCTACAATATACATTAACTAGAGCAGGTGAGTTTTGTTGTTGCTTTAAAAACACAAAGAAAACGATCATTCAGTTGCAGGCTGAGAAAAATGAGGTTGAGTTTTGCACAGGTGGCTCAAACATGTCTGACTGTACAGGTCCAGTAAAGCTGCTCGATGAAACACTCCTGTTAGTGAGTGAGGCTTCAGCACATGCCGCAGACACACCCCCAGCGTCTCAGAGCTGAGAAAACTGCCTATTATTTCATGATTTACCTAATTTTATATACTTGGCGACTTCTTTAATCAGTCAAATCTGGCTGGGTGCTTACTAACACATTTTTCTGTGGTGACAAACTCATTGCACATTTATTTTTGCTTTACTCTGACTTTAATGAATATCAATGAATTTGATGTAACACAACATTGCACTATTTTTATCAAAGGAAGTGCTTCAATGCAGTTATGAAACAAAATGTTCCATCCTTCTGTATAATAAAGTGCTTCACATCTGAGCTTCGTATTGCTCTGCTCTAAATTTAGCCGTTAGTGTAAAATTCCTCAATTTTTTGGATGACTTAGCTGCTCAGAGCGCCTCTTCCACATGACTGCAGGGTTCAACAATAACGCTCATTGTCAGGATTTTTTCCAGCGACCCAACATCAAAGACTAAAGTAATTTCCCTCACAATATAGTGGGATTTCTTAATTTTGTAAAGGATGTAGGTTACATGTCTCAACCTCCCGTGAATATAATCCAATTAATCTTATTCACATATATGTTTACTCAGTTTTAATACCTTATTTTGAAAGCAAACATAGTCATATGTGTGTCCTGGGCTGTTTCAGTGCAGTACAGATCAGAATATTCCAATTTTAGTGGCTGCTGGTTTGACCACAGAGATACGAGTGACAGCTAGCTTGATGCAGAAACATCAGATGCTGCCTCTGGACGACCCAAGAAGCACAAAAGGACAGGATGAAGCCCTTTCACACTGCCTGTTCAGGGCGGGAAGATCACGCCATTATGCCGCCTCGCTGCTCTATATGTAAAGTATGATCAAGGAATAGGCGGATTGAGTGGTCTCACCTTTAATGTGCTATGGGAAGTAGTAACAGTGCTGAAATGATGTCACCAAGTCACCGAGCTTCTGGCAGCGTCCATTAGGTGAAGGTGTGCAAAAGAGTTGTGAACTTTCTGGACACCAAGAACTAAAACATAAACACACATTTAAGGTGGAAAAGGATGTCACTTGAATGAGTATTAACCAACTGATGTAGACCGAACTGCAGGAGCGCTCATGTAACCAAAGAACAGAGCTGACAGTGGAGACACTTTTTGATTCAGAGCTTCCTCTCACGGTACTTCTCTCCGCTCCACTGTCCACAGAGGCGCTCTGCCTGTCAGCCTGTGATGCAGCGTGGCGTTTACTCACAGAGCGGATGACGGGGCCACATCACCTATTTAATTTGCTCACTCTCATTTTCCCCCTCTTCGTCTCCTCAGTCGGTCGCTCGCTGTGGTTTACTCAGTCCCCTCCCCTGTCGCTCACTGTCCCTCTCTCTGGGCCTGCATCACTACTGTAGCTCACTGCACTGGGACAGCATGTACCCAGAGAAGGTAAGAACCTCTAGCTGGCCTGCTTTTGATAGCACAGTCATTTATTTCCCTCTGCTTCCTCCTTCTGCTTCCCTCTTTATCTCTCAGCCAGCACCCTCCCTGCATCTTCCCTGCCCCGGCTGTTTGGGACAGTTCTGGTACCAGTGTGATTCCTAGCCACCAGAGCCCCTTCCTACTGTGACATTTCCACTCGAAACACTCCTCAGACTGACAGCACCAACTGCTGTGTGCACTGTTGTGTGTTTGATATGGCGTAGGGCACGTGTGGGCGTTCTTGTGTGGGATTTATTTAGCGAGTAACTTGACCGCCCCCCCGCTGTGTTATCCACAGAGGTCTGTGTTTGCATACAAGTGATGCTGCTCCATGCACTGGGCTCTCAGAGCGCAGTTACATAACTGATGCTGGCTGTGTCCAGAGCCTTTTAAACAGCTGCTAGTCATTTCCCCTCAGCGGTCTCCTGCCTTGGACGAGCGGACAGGTCTAGCTATGCTTACACTCAACCCTCTGAGGACAGCGATCACGGTCTGGGGAACTATTTCCCTTTAGTATCTCTTTACAAAGCTGTCTGTGTGAGATGTATGTGGCTATTAGCTCGATGTCTGTGAAGTCATTTAGATATCGCTTTCAGGGTATAAAAGCGTTTTTGGCCCCGGCTGCGTTGTGCAGTGTTTTTTTTGTGTGGAGTGCCGTGTTTCTCATTTCTCCTATTACCTCCGAATCCACCTCAGGGATCGGAGTCAGCAGAGAGCTGAAGTGGAGCGCCGTCACTCCCCACAGCGCTGGGCTTTGTGTTTATCTCCCTCTCCTTGTTTTCGCCCACACTGGTGTTTCGCCTGCATAGGGACTGACTGAAATTTGAAAGTTGCAGAAAATGGTGCTGTTGTTTTTTGTTTCAGAGCTTTTCTAAAATACAGAATACAAAAGATGTGACTGAGGATGCTGCGTGTGACATCAGAGGGGATCCTGTGCAGCTTGTTCTCTATAAAACGAGTCTCTTTGATGCAGAAATCAAACTGTAACCGAGTCTTTTCTAGTGTCTTCCTGCTCTTTGACTTGTTGCACTCAGCTTGTATCTCTCTGATTTAGTGTAACAGCACGGCACATTACTGCAGATCAAAGACATTATTTGTGAGCCATCCAGTGTTTGTCTGCTCTCGCTGCTGTCCTCAGGAGAGGTGCAGCTGCTGCTGGTTGCCAGCGCGTGCGAGGACTGGTTGAAGCATCGGAGCGTGGGCGTCTTCGAGCATCAAGGGGCACGTATTGTTTCTGTCATATGCCATCGCTATTGTTAATTGCTCGGTGTGGCTGCCAAGGAGACAAAGGATGAGCTGGGAATCGATGAGTGCTGAAATAGTTCCGCTAGCCGCCGTCTCGCCAGAGGTCATTTACTGTGAAAGCGAGATTCGAATTGGTCTGTCACCATCAACCAGCAGCTGTAGCTGTTGTTGTGCAGCGTGGAGGAGTTACTGAGATGTGATGTGATGTGTGTTTAACCCCTGCATGCTGTTGATGACAGTACGCTGCTCAGTTTATTGATCTCCTGTCAGTGGGGTTTGTTTTATTGTTGTGTTTTGTCATCACTTCGGGTTTTGTGCGTCATTTGTTTGCTAGTAGTCGAGGACGTGCTGCTCCCACAGTCCTGTAACAGCCCTGTCACTTTCCCGCTGAATTGACTTTCCAGAAACTCCGTGTTTTTGTCCTCAGAACTTTCCACTAGCAGCTGTCACTGAACAGAGATACTACAGTGAGAAACAAAGGGGATACAGAGAGAGAGCACTCTATACCACTGTGGATCAGTCTGGATCCTTCTGCCAGCTTGACAGCTCTGTACCCAAACAGTCATTTCAAACAGCAGATCCAATTTTAACACAACATCAACACTCGTCCTGTAATTGCACTCGGACGGGCTCTCAGCTCAGCGGGGAGTGGGCCGACCAAGCTCTGCGTTTTGGGGATACAGCACACGTCTGTGTACATTTCCTCAGAGCCGGCCAGGAATAGCTCGCAGATGAAACAGAGACACGAGGAGGCTGATCAGTGTTCTCTTAGTACACAGGAGAGACCTCCAAGGCCAGCAGCCTTTCAGTGCCCTTGTATTTGATTGGCAGAGGATCACTCCCAGTGTCCATTAATGAAATGGATATGCCAGCAGTAACGGATGTGTCAGTGCTCCCGTCATGCTCCGTTGGCTCCAACACCATTGGCTGCTCTGATCACCTCTTTGTATAGTTGATTGACAGCGTGTTGATTATTCTGTCAGCGAGGGATTTAAGACTTTCAGTCATAAACGTATAGAATAGCGAGTATCTAATGTGGAGGAGAGAGGATGAACATCTGCAACCTTGTGATATTAAGAAGCTGCTTGGTCTCATGTTTCTGACTCCACTATTGCCTTTTAAAGTACGCTATCTATTTTTCCTCTCATTTGTGACGGACTTTGGTCAGGTCAGTGTTATCTAGCCTGAGTGGAAGCAAAACAAACGTGTTTGGGAATGTGAGAGCCAGCGCCGGCGTCCAGTCTGGGCACCTGTTGACTTAATGTCCTAGTTACCCTTTCCCCTTCTTTTGAAGAAGATATGCTTTATTAATCTCTGATGGGAAATTGAATTTCACTCTGTTGTCATATACACACAGACCTGAAGTACACACACATGCTCAAACAGGACCTTTATATGCATTAAATGGAGAGATGTCAGAGCGAGGGGGCTACCCATGGACAGGGCAAGGCTCAAGGACACTTTGGCAGTGCCCAGGAGGTGAACTGGCACCTCTCCAGCTACCAGTCCGAGCTCCATACTTGGTCCATATGTTGACTTGAATCGGCGACCCCCTGGATCCTTCGCCAAGTCCCTTTGGACTGAGCTACTGCCACCCGTTTTGAGTCAACAACACACTTTTACTTAATTTTCATGTCTGTTTCAGCAACTCATACAATCATTTTCAAAACTTTGCCTACAGATTTTTCTATTTTTTTTTGGCTGTATCTTTTTTATTTAACCTTTTATATAACCAGAAAATCCTTTGATTTTTTTTTTTAGATTAAAAATAATTTTTTTCCCATTAGAGGGCTTTTTTTGGGGAGTTTTTCCTGATCCGCTGTGAGGGTCCAAAGGACAGAAGGATGTTGTATGCTGTGATTTGTGATGTTGGGCTTTATAGATAAAATTGAATTGTGTCCTGGCCCAGACAGGCAGCAACATTAGTTACAGGCAGACGACATAGAACGAAAATATGAAATAAAAATGTCTAAAACAAGCACTTTAAAACACAAAGTAAGACTGCTGCAAAGAAAAGCCAAAAGTATGATAATGTTTACTAGAAGTCAACCATATAAATGCAACAAAAGCAACTACACATGGTTAAAAAGACCGGCTAAGATACACTGTGACATTGGCATATAGGAGACTGTGTATAAAAATCCTGCAACAGTGCTTTGAAACAGCAACAACTTTAAGTCCCTCTGGGTGGATGAGGAGTTTGTGTTTACGAGTGTGTGTATGTAGATAAGATGAGTTGGGAAGACAAAGATACACGCATGATTCAAAATGCGTTTGGAATCAGATCTCTTTATTGTATTAATATAGCCATGTCAGGGCCCCACCTTTTAATGGATATCTTTGGAGTTTCAAGGGACACATATTTTGACATAGAATAAATTGTGTCAGTTCCACAGATCTATTAATGAGGAAATCCTTGAAATTATATCCTCAGGCATGGTCTCAGACTAACACACCAATTTTTTACATAACCTGCTTACAGGAAGACGAACGTTGTGATTGAGTCGACATGAACATGGAAAAAGCACCAGTGAAACACAATTAATTAACACCATGATTATGATATAATTGGCTGAGCCTGTTTCCACTTCTCCTGCAGTTTCTCTTTGTTTTGTCTCCATTGGGGACCACACAGTGATTGTTTACCACCGATGGAGGTTACGTAGACTTAATCCATTCTGCTACTGTTTCCACAGTAAAGAGACACCAGATAGTTGAACTCGTTTGACCCCGGTGCTGCTCACCATCTGCTCAGACGAACGTACCTCATTAATGCGTGTTTACATCTTTGCACTTCCTGTGCATAAATAGCACTATGTGTATTATTATGTGTAGACACCTTAAGATTAATTCAGTGTGTGACTCACAGGTAAGAAACATTACCTTAAAGGTTGGCGTATAGATATCTTGTCTGGCTCAGAGTCTTAGCTGCAGCCACGTTTATGACAAAGGTCAGTCGTCTAGAACAGTAGATTTTACTTCCTCTGTTGCACTTTCTGTGTGAGTCTGTTGTTTGGGTGCCTCTGCGATTAAGCCCATGCATATGTATGGTACACTGATGTGTGTGGCTGTTTATTTCTCCAGTGAAATGACCGCCACAGAACATTGTTATGTATGGATTAAACCCCCGAGACAGACGAGGCCCGAGTGCCATAATCATCTAAAAAGTGTTATAGGCTTCACTGGGTAAGCTTCATGCACCAGCAACTGTGGGACGGAGGGGCTTACAGGTCAGCCCGAGCCTGGACAGACCGCCCCCGCCTCTGCACACATACACACAGTAGAATGCAATCTTCTTACATATCTGGATTAAGAGGTTGTGTACAGTACATTCCTGCGTTAAACCCCCTCCGTCCCCCCCAAACTCCTGTTCATCCCACACCAACATGTTCCAATGTTCCTCATCTTGTTGAACAATGTGCTTATCTGCTCTGTGCTGTTGGTCCTGTTATTGGAAAGGGGGGGGGGTGCAAAACCCTTCCTGTCCAGCACCAAGTGTGCCATAGTGTTGATTCCCTAAGAATGTTGGGGGGGTTTGAGAGGGTATTTGCCGCTTAGCCCAATGTCTTCGTTGTTACCTAATTCACAAACTCGTTCTCCGTTCTTGTGTCTCTCGCTTGACGCCCCCGGTGTTAATTGAAAGGCGGGTAATCTGCCTTTCTTAGAGTTTGGGTTTATGTGGCTGCTCCGTGGCCCGGGCCAGGACCTCCTCCTGGTGGCCAGTAGAGAGGCTTGTTGTTGATCTGCCAGCCAATCCCCAGGCTCTTGAGCCCCTATTGATCTGAAGTGAGTGGGTGTTTGCAGCCATGGTGACATATTCAGATCAGACGGCAGCCACTCCAGCGCCTGTTGGGGTGCGGTGCTTTGGAGATGTTTAGCATGCTCTGTTTGAGATGATGTCAAAGAGAAAACAGCTACTTCACACAGAGAGCCTTGAAATATGTCAGTAATTAAAAGGGAAATAAAGGGGATGCGTTGTTTTTGTTTGTCAAAGTAGTAGCACTCAGGGAAGAATAGATTAGCATGTGTGCTAAATGTGAAGAATGTTAGGATCGTGTGTTTCTTGGTAAGTGAACAGGTAAATGTAGGTAAAAGCTGAAATTTGCGTTTATTGGAGTTGTGAAGTTGGAAGCAGCTTGTTCCAGAATTATTTCCTCATTGTAAATTCCAGTTTCTAAGTATTCTCAATGTTTCTTAACATAGAAACACTCATCTTTTAGATAGAGTAACAATACTATAAGTGTTTTCTAGGACTCTCTTATAACCATTTAACTTTAAATATCAAGTTTTATACATCAATTTATGATACCCATGATTCTGTTGCTGTGGAGGAGAATCCAGAGGTAGGCATAGTCGCCAAATCAGTCCAAAACTGACCCAGAATCTGGACGTGATCTCAGCGGCTTGGTTAAAAAGCACAGTCATTAGGTTCGGCTCATTGGGCCTCATTTACAAATATCCTCCGAAGTTTTTTCTTTAATCAGAGAGTTCCTAAAAAAGTCTAGGTCACATTCATGGCGTGTTCTTAAACCACAGAATTGTTCGCACCTCTGTTCATAAAATAATGAGTCAGCTTGTCTTTGTAAATTGTGCAGGAAGTGAAAGCCAAGCAGGGTGTCATACTTAGTAGCATCAGTTGTGGAAATAAAGTAACACAAAGAAATGATTAACAGGATGCTGTTACCCATTCTATTAAATGCTTTATTTTCCTCCCACAGTCCAAAGACATGCAGGTTAACTGGTGACTCTAAAATGTCCGTACCTTTCAACCTTTAGTATAAGTACCAGATATTGCCTTGACACACTTGGTCATCTTGACCTTAGTCTTATTAAATCAAACAAGAGATACTGACGTCGATATAAGCCTCGGCAGTACATCCAGCTCCTGTCCTAACCAGGAAATATGAACTGGTCTCATCCCAGCTCCTCTAAACCATCTCTGGGCCCATTTGGGTCTGATCCAGTGTCCCTTTGTTACCCTGAAACAAACCCACTGACCCTGTTTGCTGCTCCCATCCAACCCAGCGGTACCATTGCTCCAGATCCCTGTCAGCACCACACAGCAGGAGGGGACCACCTCGTGGCTCAAGGTTACCGAGTGTCTCAGTTCCTGCCCTGCCCGGTGCTCATTCTGTCAATGGACTGTGGACAATTTGGCGGACAGAGTTGCCTTTACGTGCCATTGCCGGTTCGACAAAACAATAGCACCATTCTCGCTAATGTGGCAAGACATGCCCAGTGGAAATTGAATTGCTTTCCACAGAAGCAGCTCTGTGACGATCAATTACCCAACCAAGACCCTTTTATGGGTCACTCGGAGGACGAAAGGGAACAGGGCTGCTCCCTTGGATATATTAGAGCCTGGGAAAGTGTGGCTGTATGTGACAGTTGGATGTGTGGGGGCACTTCGGAGCAGTGTGGTTATTTACCTGGATCTTTTGTGTGTTTTTCCAGAAAAATAAAAGCATGCAATGCATTTTTTTTTTTTTTTAACCCAGTAGGTCTTATTTCCTGACCCAAATGTCGGCAGTGAGATTGCATCAAATCTGAGATCAGGTGCTTCTTGCAGCAGGTGGGTGTCGGATCGCCAAGTACGTTGATGTGTGAATCAGGAGGCGAAAGGCCTTCCAGAGTTCAGTATGTGGTCATGTTTTCAGTGTGACATGCAGACCGGTGGCCAGCTGATGATGCAGTTCATTTTTCTAAAGACCCCAAGCATGTGACTGGGCAGTATAGATGACAAGGCAGCCCTCTCTCTGACAGGGACAGTGCACAACAATGGCTTTACAGTGGCTGCTCCGCTACTGGAACTTTTCTCTGGATGGATGTAGAGAGGGATGGGGGGGGCTCGGAGAGGGGAGGGCTGGCTGGCTGGCTTGGCAGTCTCTGGGTGGTGGGCTGAGTGACCCATGACCCATACGAACGGGACACAATGCATCGCTCTGTCACTGCATGTCCACCCCCATCATGCACGCACACACACGCACACACTGAGACTCAAACACCCTGAGTCATGGTATGTGGGCCAATGGGTAGATGGGCTGGAGATTTAAATGTGCCCTTTTAATTGTGTGTAGCCCAGTAGCCCACTTTCCCATGTTTCTTGGCCCTGTCACCACAAGGCTGCAGTTATTATTATTCATTAATCTACAATGACAAATGTCCATCACAAGTAGCCAGGGCCAAAAAACCATGTCTATGCCAGTTTCTTATTTCATTGCCCTGTGATCATGCGACTAGGGCTGCCCCTGACTAAGAATATTCCTAGTCAACCAGTAGTCTGAGCGAGCCGCCTGTTAATGACGCTGTGGGCTAATGGGCATGTAGCTACTTCCATGTCTCAGATGATACGTCATGTTTGTAGTCGACCAATGAAGATGAATTTACATATCACCTTGGGTTCGTCCTTCACCTTCTCAAAATGATCCCACACTTTGGATTTCCTGCCCGACATGTTATTAACTAGCCTGTGGAATAACCGCAGGTACCAGCCCTGGAGATTAACCTGACTCCTGTCTGACTGCTGAGCGTGGACACTTCCTCTGTCTGTCCTTTCAAATTATAGCCCCCACATGGTCCAGTCATATAGGTTTGGATTTATTTTGACAAGGTGCTCCTAATAGAGTTTCAAGTTTGTTTTTTCCTGCAAAAGTTAAGGCTAGTTCACATTACACAATTTTCACGCTAGTTTTGCGTCGTGGAGACTATGGTGATCTTTTGAGTGTTCATACCTGGCTACGTGTTTCTGTCATCAGGAGTCTCACCAACCGCGTTACAATTTGTGTGTGCACACCACAAGATTTCTCCTCCGAGCCCTCGCCTACAGAGCCCCAGATAACGTTGTGACGTCACCAAACTACGTATTTTTTTTAACTTGGAGACAACACATCGTAAATGGATATTCTTCCCAGTGTTGAAACAGATCTGTCTCCAGGGCCTGGGTCCAAACACAACAAGCTCCCCGTGATCCTGTGGAAGCCGTCATTGTTGTTGTTGCTTGCCGGCTTGTCAGTGTTGCCAGATCTTGGGAGATAAACAAGCAACCAGTGCTATGGAAACAAGCCCAAAAGAAGCGACTATCATGCATTTAAATAACTTATTAGACGGATATATATAGAGGAAGGTGACATTTAGAGAGCAAGCCCAAATAAGCAACTTCACTTAAGAAACAAGCCCAAAGTCGTGGCTAATAAGCAGACCTGGCAACCCTGCAGCTTGTCCTCCTCATGTTTCTTCCGTCCTCCTGCGTGCTGACGTGGGACGTATCCCACCTCTCATTGGCTGATGCTCTTTGTCAGTCGTGTCAGACTTCTCCAGTTTTCTAGCATGCCAGATATCCAGTCCCAGTCTCAGACGAGGGGGCGACTTGCTCGTAGGCGTGTTCACACATCAGGACTCATCGTGGAGGACTATCTGCCGTCTCACCTCTGACCCAAGGTGGCTCTCAAGATCCTCTGCGACGTCAAAATCAGGGTGAAAATTGTGTAACTTGAGCTAGCCATAAGCGAGCGATGAAATCTTGCCAACGTATGACCTTTCTGGGGTTTGTCGTTTTGTCGACTAATGGGGAGCGGCCCTACACACGTCCATGGCTGCTTTTATCTGCTTGTCATGTATGTCTTCCATGAACACTTCCCCTGTACACTAGGCACCAGTATGATGTTAACAAAATGCCTACAGTCTTTGTGATGTATCTCAGTATTTTGCCATTGATTTGCAGTTGCTGGGGCTGAAACAGTCAGTCAGATTTATATTGGAACGTAGTCCACCACAGTGATACTAAAAACAGCCCTGACCCCATTTTCTGACACCACTCTATTCCTAACAGTTATTTAATCACTGCAAACCATGTACCAACACCAACTGCATCCCATCCACCTTGTGTACTCTGTTAGACCTTAATCAGCAATAATTTGTGTTTTCTCCTTATGTTGGAGCGTTAGATCATTTTTCACTGCCAGGACATAAATCTGTGTTGTAGTAAATATGCAATTTTGTTGTTCCTCGAAGTCTCCTCCTGTGCTGTGCCTGAGGCGGAAGAGTAGAGTGAGCCGTCCAAACCACCCGCTGTGCTTTTGGTTCACTCTCTCCGCTCAGGTAATTCCATTTCCTCCTTGTGGACGTGAATGCAGGCATCCCCTCTGTGGGAGGCCCCCGTTGTCAGACTCTCTCAGCCCAGATGTGCTTTCACTGTCTGCTGGCCCCCAGAACAAACCCACTCCCTCCATTACCTCCCTCCCTCCTCTCTCTAGTCCTCACCTTCATCCTCTCCTTCCTCAGGTTTCCTGTTTCATCCATCCTTAGTCTTTCAGTGCCGATCTCTCACTACTCTGTAAATGCCACCTTTGCAGTCATTCTTATCTGTCATAATCCTGCCCGATGTTAAAAACGACATCTGTAGTTTCCGCTCTCGGAGTACCGTGATGAGTTAAACCTGGATCAGACCCTGTGTTGTCTTTAAATAGCAATATGCTTTACTTAGCAACCACAAAAACACATAGCAACTATGCATTTTCATTCTGCTGATGTTTGCTAGAATATATTTCAACCTTCATCGCTCGCTCAGATTGTTGTTAAAAATTCAACACCTTGCAGAGTATGTTCCAAGAAACCTGTCTTTCACCTCTAGCTGAAACACACCACTTCCTGTGTCTGTGTTCTGTTGTGTGTGTGTGTGTGTGTGTTTACCACAGCCTGCTGGTTAGAGGGTTTCGTCTGGGAGGAAGTTTCCATTTCCCTTGTGGGTGGCTATCGCCTGTTGAAGTGGTACACGCAGCCCCTCAGCGCTCAGCACGGATTCAATCAGTGTTGCACAGAGCATGATATCAAGTGGTGGCCTGAATATTTCAGCCTGTGTTCCCGTGCTAACATGCACGCCTGCACAAACACTCTTAAATCTCTATAACGCACCCTATAGCACTCCACAGAGGGTTAAAGGGTTATGTTGGAGTGTGGCAGCAGAGGAGGAAAGCGGGAGAGATGTGTGGAACTGTGCCACTTGAACCTCCAGGGCGGCAGGATGGCGCTTATCTGGGTCACATTCTGGAGAGGAGGATCATTAAATTTGGAGCATTAGAAATGAGCTACATGAGAGCAAACACACACTAATGCATATGCATGGTTTCAAGGCGTTCACACATTGACACAAAGTGTGAGCCGCACGCTGACTGAGCTTGCCATCATGGTCTTTATTTTGCTGCTGCACCTAAAGCTGAAATGGCATTGTGAGATAAAAGCACTCCTCCCTGTGTGTTTGATTTTCAATTAACCTGATTCACTGGGGTTAATACCCCGATGCGCCACAACCGGCGTGCTCGGCAGCACCAAGGCGCTCCCACTCTGTTCTTACCCGTAATGAATCATCATCTGTTTGAGCTCATAAAGACAAACTCGTCTTTGTCTCTGCCGTGGGCACTCTGTGAAGGAAAAAAGCAGAAACTAATGTGCATGAACATAATGAAAACTCAAAGTGGACTCTATCATCAGGTTCGGTGTTCTGGTGTACAGAGATAGCCAGTCCAGAGGACTCCCACGTGGGCGTGGCCCAGTTTAACAGCAGAAATTATATCTTTGGGGCTCAGAAGTTTACAGGGTGACTCATTCATAATTGCTGCACTGTATCCCTTCATTATTTGCTCGCTCTTGTAAGCATCTTGAAGCTATAATTAGGCATTCATTATTGATTTGAAATGGAGGTGCACTGATGCATCAGCACGCTGAGGGAAGCCTGTTTCGGTCGTATATTTGTTCTGCCAATATTTGGTCCATCATTGATTTCGCTTTTTGTTTTTTGAGCATGTCCGGGGGATCAGGGAGGATCTCAGCATTTGACTGCATGTTAGTGTTACCACACATGTCCACAAAGAAACACTGGTTTACATAACAGAATTGGTCGATCTGGGATTAGCACTGCATGATGTGATCTTCCATTCAGACTCTGACAATATATTGCTGAGGGATGTCACGGGAAGTCGATGCCACAGTTGGAGAATATGATGCCACTTGTTTTTTAAACGGGCAGCATGAATGTATCCAACTGTTCTGGTTTGCCATTAAATGTGGAAGACGGCGACAGGTGCAGCTTCAACGTCCGCACCATCTTGACTCATTGAAAAGAAAAATGATTCCAGCATATTTTGTCAATTCTTTGCAACTGGAGCACTGTGTATTTAGGCTATGCTACGAATGCCAGTAGCATGATGAGGCGCTGAGCGTATATTCTGTGCCGAGCGCTGCACGATTGGCATTTTGGCCACCTGTTGTGCTGCACAGTGTACACATTTGTGTGTGTGTCTCTGTCGCAGTAGTGTCTGATCATCGGGCACAAACACTCTATCCAAGTCTGTCTCTCCACTGGCTCATCACAACAAAATCGTGACGTTCCCATGACGGACAGCTCCTCCCACCAATCTGCCACTCCACTAACGAGGTAGATAATGGCTCTAATCTGTCATCATCCTCATCTATTTTGGCTGACCTTTCCATTAACAGACCGGGAGGAAGCAGCGAAAGGGGCGTCGGGATCAGCTGTGATCACTTTGTTTTCACACACAGCTGGTGGCAGACTTACCCACAACTCCAAAATCTAATCTCGATAATCTTCTTCCAACACTCGATAAAAGGAGAGAAAACACAGCGGGTTTCGGCAATTTGATGATTGCGGCTTGTTGGATGCTATTTGCTGTGTAGAATTGGGTTTGAAATGGCTTTTGTGGGGCTGTTTTTGTGTTGGCTGAGATTAGGGCCGTCTGAGTTGTTGTTGGCTTCTTTCTCGGCCACATTCAGAGCAGTTTGCAGCGTCTGTCTGTGTGACTGGAGCGTGTGAACCGCAGACTTTATGACCCCTGGATCGCGAACCCTGACCTTTAATGGCCTGTTAGGTGAACTTTGAGCACGGCCACCCGTCAAGCAATCCACTCAGTCTCTTTCTCTCCTTTCTCTTCCTCATCTGCTCTGTATTTTCTTTTCCACGCTTCCTCACTCCATCTTTCTCCCTCCCTGTGTCTCTGAGAGGCTCAGGTCATTCAGCTAATGAGCGCTCCTATTTAAGGCGAGCACCGCGGCCCTAAATAGATCTTAAGATCCTTTAATCGGCCGCTGAGGCCCGTTCTGCTCCGTGTGACGACAGTTGGGATGCAGTGAGGCTGTTGCAGTAGCCACCACCTGCTACATCTACATACCTGCTCGGGACCCCTCAGCCCCGGCTGGACTCCTCTGTCTTTTTTGGATCATGTTTTCATACCTGAGGACCCCACACTACATTGTGAGTAGCTGTTGTTCTGCGCCGTCCAAAAGCAGGCTTAGTGGATGTGACTGGCAGTGTTGAGGCTTAGGCTACTTGGCTGCGGGAAAAGTAGAGCAGGTGTTAGTGGGTCTCGGTCCCTGTCATGGGCTCTGGTAATGACTGCAGGGCTGCACTGAAAACTGAGGTTCGGATTTAACCGTGTGTATTTCATGTGATCGTTATGTGGTTATTGCCAGAGAGTATTGTTCTGTACGTGCAATGTTGAGATTCTTGTGCTAAGTATAAAGTAGAGTTTTTTCCATTTAATGCTGCTTTATACCTCTGCTACAACAACAACAACAACCCGACAGCTTTCTAGAAACAAGTAAAATCACGTTTGAGATGTATATGTGGCACTTGTTTTTGCATTTTTACAATTCTACCAAGTGTCATATGTTGATAGACACCTGTTGGCTTTAGCTAGCTAACATGACACGTTGAACTCAAAGGAGAAGGCTCTTGCACATTGTAAGAAATGATCCCAAACATTCATCAGAGTCCGACAGACTTCTGCTCTATTTATTCAACAGTAACAAATACACAGCAACAGTGTGTTACCTTGAATATCGTGCATTTTGGAGCTGAAACGACTAGTTTGTTAGTTGAATGATGAGGGTGGGTGACATGGAGAAAATTAAATATCTCACATTTTTGTACAAAGTACCTCGATGCTGTTATTGCAACAATATTGCAGGGTTGAAGTGGGTAAAGGCAAATAATAACCAAGCTGTAAGAGTCTGCTAAGTTCAGAAAATGATGTAAATGACATTACTTTATTGTAATGCAGCCTTTGGGGCGGCAGTAGTTCAGTCCTTGGGGACATGGGTCCCTGTCAGGACTAAATATGGAGTGTGGACTGGTAGCTGGAGAGGTGCTAGTTTGCCTCCTGGGCACTACAGAGGTGCCATTGAGCAATGCACCGAACCCTGCTGCCCTGGGCAGCTCCCTCGCTCTGACATCTCTGCATTTAATGCTGTTTGTGCATGTGTGTGTGTTTCGGGCCTGTGCGTAGATGACAACAGAGTGGGGGAAAAAATCTTACTCTTTTGTCGTTCTTCTTTAAAATCAAGAAAAAACAATGCTTACTATGATACTACGATATCCGAAGTCCAAGACTATATCTAATCTCATGTCACGATATTAATATAATGTCAATATATTGCACAGCCCTTTGATTCACAGAAAGCTACTTAACAAGTACTCTGATAAATGATTAATCGTTTGTCATTTGTCAGGCAAAAATGCCAAATATTCACTAGTTCAGACTCTTCTATTGTGATGATTTGTTGCATCTCTCTGTTTTAATTTATTGTAAACTAAATTTTAGACTGTTGGTCAGACAAAATTCATCATTTAGCCATAGGTCAATTGGGCACAATGACGACTTCTGCACATTTTCAGGGTCCATTAAAATGTCTTAAAGTCAATTTTTTAGCGATTTAAAAAGTCATCAAATAGTCTTTAATTCGAGTCACTGAGGTCTTAAACTGCTACAGATATTTTATCTTCTTTCATTTATCAATTTTTTAATTTCTTTTTGTGAAAATTAGCAAAGCTTTTCCTCACAAAAGTCAACATTCCTAATGTTACAAATCTTTTAAAATGATTATGCTGTCATATTTGCACATACCTGTTGGCAAAATGAGGTTTAACTACCTGCAGTGCTTAAATATGTACAATATAATTTGTCTTTAAATCTGTCCTAAATTTGATTTAAGATGTGTCTAAAAAAGCATTAAATTGAACTGTCTGATGCCCTGATTTTGCTCCTAAACATCTCTACTTTGTAGTTTTGCTTCTTTAACTCAAGTAAAGGATCTGATTTTTTTCTCGAGTCATGCTGAATCATTGTTGTTTCAGTTTCTTCGAGGGATACGAGGGAAAGGGACGGAGTAGGTCGCCCCGAGGAGTACGAGCAAACCTCGGCTTCCTATTGTTGAGGTTTTGGGTTACATAAGAGAGAAAGAGGCTGATGGTTGTTTTCAGTGTCCTCTTTCAGCATCAAAAGGAGTCCATAACTGATTCACAGAGCGAGTATAAAGAGGATGTGACCTTCAGTTAACTGCAGGGCAAATGCAGTTCAACTCGAACGGCTGGCTGACGAGGATCGAGTCTGTCAGTGAACAGAGCTGATATTGTGGGATGTGACAGTGCCTCCAGGTTGCGTGTGCGCGCTCATGTCGGAGCACACAGGTGATTGTGTTCATGATTGAGGCTTTTCTTCGACACAGAATGGGTTAAAGGGTCTTTTCTTGGCAGCGCTGACACACCTGTCCCTCTCAGTGGACGTAAAGATGGAGGAAAGCCTTGTTGGCTTAACCCCCTCCGCCCCCTGCTCGCCATGGTAACCACAGCTGTCAAGTATACCTACTGTGGCTCTATTCTTCTCTACAGCTCCGGTCTTTTCTGTCTGTCTTTGTGCCACAGTGTTTCTTCCCGCTCCCTCCGTCCAGTAGGAACTGAATAACCCGTGTGACTCTTTACACCTCTCTTTAACCCCCCCTCCTTGATTTCTTTTCTCCCACCACCTCTCCTCTCCTCCTGTCATTGTCAGCTGCTTCGCTGTAGTGACTGACGGCTCACTGGCCATTGTTATCCTCTGTACCAAGAGCCCTTGTGTCCCGCGCTGTCGCTGCACTTCATGTGGCACCGCCTCAATAGACCTCAGGCTGCTGCCACCAGGCCCCCTGGGTCTGCTCCGTCATGCCCATCAACCCCCCCAGTCTGTGGGGCAGGCGGGAATCAAATAAATCAGAGCCTAGTTTAAAGGTTCACGTCACAAGAATACAATTAAACATCCCACCTGCTGTGTAATTATGCAAACTATTACACCTGCTGATGGTGTGTTATCCCAGGGTTGCCATGTCTTTCCCACCCAACATGGCAACAATACATGATGCATACTTGTGAAGGCTGTTGCAACTAATCTGCCAGTTATTTTCCCATTTAATTACGTAACCATTTTGTCTAGAAAGTGTCATAGAACCGTTAAAAATTGATTTCCCAGAGGCGAAAGTATCACCGTTTCCATCATACACTGCACTTCAGTCTCAGGGTCCTGCTACAGACATCTTTCAAGGCAGATGCATCAACTCGTCGTAGTAGGAAAAGCACATGTGAAATTAATAACATTAACGATGGCTCGGTTCCACTAAGTGTCCCAGAGGTTTATTCCAGTGAGCCAGCATACACAAAATCAGGAGAAGTAGAATCCAGGCACCATTAAAGTTATTATATAGACCTGCTATGACATGTCAGAAAGGTCTGTTGATCATTCTGGCTCACTGACACACTGTCAAGGCTTAATGGGACACTATATAAATATATATCTGTATAAAACAGGCCCATCATTAATGTTTTGGACAACTCAAAATGTCTGCTGTGAAAGACCTGCCTGGATCGGGCGCACCTAAATATAATGCAGCTATAATTAATCTAACAAGGAGTCAGATTTTATACCCTGAGAAAAGTTTAACACACCTTAATTACTGTGGGCAGTGTGTTGTGATAGTGCTGTAGTATGAAGTTCCCAGTTGTTCCCACCATTACAGCAAACCATGACTGCATTGTACTGTACAACACTGTACTGCAGTGGTTCCCAACCTTTATTCTTCAGCTGACAGCCCCTGATTGAAATGACATATTTATTAATATTTCAAGTTAGAAACTGAACAATTAACCTAAAGTTTGAAAGCAGTAGCTGCAGGAAGTTTGTTTAAAATTAGCAGATTTCCTGTGAATATTGCATCAAACGTGAGTTTTGCTGCTATTTTAAGGAACTTTTTATACAATTATTTATCTGTATTACATATTTTTAGAGTTTTTAACAACTGTACAAACTTATTCTTCTTCTTTTCTGACAAATTCAGTGCTTTCCTCTCCCTGGCGCTTGGTGATTGTTTGATTAGCTCTTTGATTGTAGGTTAACTCTGCACATTATAATGCAGAATGAGGCTGTTTAGCAGAGAGTGAAGGCTGTGTGACTAGAGTAGCTTGTGTTTGGGAACCAAAGCTGTACTCTGTGTGTTGCTAACACACAATGGCAAAGCAAAAAAAAAAAAAAGTTGTTGAAATGTTTCCCTATGAAATTGGACAAATCCTTCAAGACCCTGATACATTATCAGCAGGCTATTCGTCATCTGTGTAAACACACACGACTATGGCAATAATCATATTATCACAATGACATTTGCCTTTTATCTGACAGAGATAGGAAAGCGTGGACGCTCATGATTGCTCACAACTTGAGTTTCACACTCTCAGTTGATCAGACAAGTCATCAAATAAAAAAGAACACTATGCATTACCAGGCCACGAGCGGTGCTCTGTAGGCTAACATTAGCAACCTGTGCTCCTACTTACTCAGTCAGTTTGAACTGATAATAGGGGAGCAGTAACAAGTGCAGGACTGAAGTTAAATCTCAGACGTCATATGCCATCAGAAGAGAATGCGACATGAAAATATGTGAAAATGCAGGAGTGTCATGCACAAATCAGCAATAACAAACTAACATTAGCCAGTTAGTTAGTTAGCTACAGAGACATGAGCATTTTTGGGCTTCAGTAATGACACGTAAATCTGCTTTTTCTCCTGCAAAAATTTAGGATCAAACCCCCAAACTGCACTGAGAGAAATAAGCCCTTTTTAAACAGGAATTGTGCAAATTTGCAGGAAAGCCCAATCAGTCTTTTTTCAGCATTGGCAGTATAAAAACAAAATCAGGGAGTGCAGCAAAATGCAGTACGTTGTACGTGTACGTTGCTTCCCATGCAAAAGTTGTGATGTTTAAAAACACACTTGATGGGAGTAACTTTGACCCATGCTTACGAACATTTTCTAGACGGTGAGGTGGAAGCCTGATTGTAGAAATTGACGATTTTTTGGGGGGGATTGTGTCCGTTTGTGCATTTTTAGAATGGATCCTACGCATTGTTTTCTTAATCACAGTCGGTGTCTTCTGTGTTGTCACTTTACCAACAACGTGTCAAGCAGTGGAACCTGTCAGGAATACACACCACCAGTACATTTTTTCTTAGATGTACATTTGTGTTTTATTTTTGACGCCTTTCACCACGGTGTCTGTCATAAGCTTTTAGGCTCAGGCGTGATTATCTATAGGGGGGCACTGTAGCAAATCCTTGTTCGTAACAGGTGCTTAAGACTTTCCCAGTATACTGTATTCTTTCCCAGCAGCCACACTGTGTAGACTTTACCGTCTAATGCCTCAAATTGAATGTAATCTTTTTGCTATTCTTGCAGCAGAGCTTACTTATATTTAGATAGATTTAAATTGAGCTACCGTGTGCATTCAAACCAAAGCATATAGGTAAATATTAAGCATCTCAGATTTAAGGCAGCTGTATTATAGACCAGTGAACAAGACTTAGCAAGGCTAAATTAAACCCTCATGCCAACAATAACCCACTCCTTCATAGTGTCCTTGAGTAGGACGGAGCATCTACCACACGACTCTGAACTTTGACCTCCCTGCAGAGGGTAATAAGACATTTCTCCAGTGTGAATCAATAAAGAGTGTTTTAATCCGTCACTGTCTCCAAACTGATTGACACAGTCTGCTCTGTTCTGCAGAAGGAACACATGTAATCAGAGCGCTATCAGCACAAACGCAGGCTCAGTAATCTGTGAAATGGTTATCAGCAGTGGAGAAATGTCACTGGGTACTGGGACGTCCATGCTATCTAACGTGTTGATACCTCAGCTCTGCTGCAGTCCACTCTTGATATATGTGGCGTTTGCACTGCAGAGACAGTAACCTGATCTGTTTTTGTCCCAGTCCCAGCGTGATGTGCTGATGTGTCTGCACTGGGGAAGTCTCTGGATCCTGAGATCAGGATGGAGGAAGGAAGCATGCTTGCACTTTCCTGGCACCAGCAGAATAACACTGCTTGTGTCATTTTTATTTACCGATTTATTAGTCCCATCCTTGTGTTTATTCACATTTTGGAGCTGATACCAGCTTGAAATGGGATGTTGGTTTTAGTTCAGACTGCCATGTAATCAGGCTGGCACTGACTGCGTATGACACATCCTGTTATTTTCTTCTCAGCTGCTCAGGATTCACAGAAACGTGACTAATTTGATCTTAAGTTGCTGCAGATGACAGAGGCACACACACTCGCAGTGCTGCAGGAGATGTAATAATATTAGCAGCATGTTTACAGCAGTCATTAATTCATTGCCCAACACAGAATGCATGTAATCTGTGTCTGCTGTAAGCCAGTCCACTAAAACAGGAAGTACTGAGGGCTCTTTGTTCCCGCTATAAGTGATATTCTCCCTTTAATGACCCTTAGATGCTTTTAGTGGTTTTATTAGACACATAGAGAGTGTGTGTGTGTGTGTGTGTGTGTGTGTGTGTGTGTGTGTGTGTGTGTGTGTGTGTGTTGCACATGTTTAAAGAGGAATATGTGGCCGTGCATAAATTCTCCTCCTCTCTGAAAGCCGAAGGCTCACAGAAGTCTCATTGATGTTTGAAAAGAACAGAGACTGGGCTAACTGGGCAGCTTTAGGAGAATATGTGCAGGAGTGTGAATGCTCCAGATTTGTTGTGCTGCAGAGTGGAAGTAACCTCTTGTTCATGTGCCAGTCAGATCCACTATAAAAAGAAAACAGTTGGTGGTGCACGTGCACACGAACTGGTAGACACACTGATATTAACACAATGAAGTGGAATATGGAAAGCAATGACACACGGCAGATAGTGATTGAAGGAGAGCTGTACTGATTGAACAGCATGGATATTATATATATAATTATCTAATGCTCATCATAAAGGGAAATGTTAATGCTACAGCATGCAGCGATGTTTCAAACCAGTCTTCTTTTAGTTTTTTGGGGGGTTTGGTAGTTTGGGTTTGGCCCTTTCCTGTTTCCATGACAATGGCTGCAACTATTATTTCCATTATAGTTTAATCTGACAGTTAGTTTCTTGATTAATTTCATAAAATGGTGATTAACGTCCCGAGTCAAAGCTGTTGTCTTCACCCTGTTTGTTTCAATAATAGACCGTTTTTGAAGACAAAGGAAACTGGCAAATATTTAAATCAAAGAAACTGGAACAAGGTTTTTTATTTTTTCACAGAACCAATCACAGCATTTATTTACATTAATATCCGGGTAGAAAAACCTCGTATCATGTACATAAAATCAAACGGCGCTGAGCGAACACTGCCTCCATTATTTTGTTTTTCGCCACCTAAAACAAAACCCACCAAAACAAATCAATATCAGCTTAAATGTGCAATATATTTAGAACATTTTCACCACTTGACTTTGCCGTCAGACAGACTTTTTCTAGCAGATACTTGAAGCCGTTATATCAAAGCCGCCAGACTGTCGAGGCATTGCTTCTTTATTGTGTAAGGTAACGTGGAGCAAATATTCAAATACAGCCTACACTTACACTAATACTGTTTTTTAGGTGGCTAAAATACATTTAGCTGCGGCCCTGTCCACGGCAGTACATTGCTTAGTTTCCGTGCTGGTAGATTTGGTTTATCACAGATGCTAGCAAAGCAACGCAGTACATGAAACGTACATTGTTGTTATGTAATTTTATTTTATTATTCATTTATTTTATGTTGCTTTTATTCTGATCTTTTTGACTTTTTCAATCACTGTCATTTTCTCTGTCTTTGCCTGTAAGGTGACCTTGAGTGTCATGAAAGGCACCTAGAAATTGTAATGCATCAGAAAATAAGCACAGGTGAAACATCAGATAGGTCAGACCACAGATCTTACAACGTTACAGTTACTGCCACTTGCTGAAAAATCAACAAATTGTAATTAACTGCCAGTCGTTTACTTGAAAAAAATGTAAAAATTAAAAAAGAAATATGAGTAAGAAAACAAAGCAAGAACACCCTGCAAATATATTCTGTAAACAACATAATTATTTAACATGACAGTGCCCTGGTGTGCAAAACCAGGTTCATAATTAAATGCTTTCCCCTGATTGGTGTGAGAGAAGTGGACTCGATCTGCACCTTTGGGATGAACTGGGACTCCTGCTGCAAGCTGGGCCATTTCTGCTCTTGTGTCTGAATGGGAACAGTTCCCGTCAGTCTGGTTCCAAAGTCTGAAACACCAGAAAGTGGAGGCTTCAGCAGATTAATGATCAACTATTACCATCAATATGGCTGTAATGTTCAGGTGACTATTTTCGGCCATGTATGGAGCGATCTTTGCCCTGTACAAAGTTCTGTAAATTCCCTTCCTCTGAATATTTAGCTTTTATGTTCATATAAGATGTTATCATCACGATTAAAATGAGATTCTGTGGTGAGCTGAAGGAAATCACCCCCGTCTTCCTCCTCCAGCTCTCTGAGTGTCTCTATCTGTTTCCACATAAACAGAGCAGATTAGCAGCAAGATTTGAGGGAATATTAATAACCTCCTCTAAACTACAGCCAGCTGCCTCCCAGGCCACAGCTAAAGACAGAGAGAGGGAGCTGCTGCAGGTTTGTCCAATATTCGCTGGATCCAGACTATAATGAGCTGTCACAAAGTGTGATTATGTGCCCTTATGATATAGTTTGTGCTGCTGGTGATGTGTTCAGTTGGGCACTATGCATCCAGTGTCACATTATGTTATACTGGAAATAGTAAGTTTTGAGCTCAAAGCAAAACTGGATTTAGAAGTGTCTCTGGGCAGGACTGAGACTCATCCTCTGTGTGCAGCGAGACCTGTCTGTCTCCGCTGATGCTTCTGAGAACTGATATGTGCAGCTAATAGGCTTTCACACTGAATTAATAACCAGCAAAAGACTGCATGTGGGTTGGACCCGTGGAGGCCTCTGGTGAAGACACAGTGACACTTTGTTCTACATGATGAGGGAAAGATGAATTTTTCTGCTCATGCCTCTATGTATCAGACCATGATGTCATTCATTCACAAGTGGAAACATGTCTGCTTTTGATGACTCCATGAACTAACTTTGGCGTGACGTTGTCCCTGTCATAGCCCACAAAACTAAAACTAATATAATATTTGTGTTGCCTCGGCTCAAGCCAACCGGTTATTTTAGATTTTGGTGTCATGGAAATTAAAGAAGTTGTGTTTTTTACAGGGCAGAGAACGACCTCACCGTCATCTATGATTTTTGGTGTCCAATCTTAAATGCCTTGAAGCGTAAAACCTTCTCAAATGTGCACAAATTCAGTCAGATTTCAGACTCCAAATAGACGCAAGGATAGTAAACCCGATCAAAATGCAATCCCCCGCAGTAGATATGGACTGAGGAGAACCACCAACACTTGCTGCAGCACAAAGCTTCACTAGTTAAAAGGTAGAATAGATACAGATATCGTTACACGGATGCCAAGTATAGATTTTTTTAAAGACTATTTTTGGGCTTTTATTGAAGCTAGAGAGTGACAGGAAGGGTGGGAGGCAGGATGGGAATGACACGCAGCAAAGGTCCGCAGGTTGGAATTGAACTTGAACTGCTGCAGAGGGCCAGCCTACATGGGGCAGACACTCTACACACAGAGCGAGAGGCTACCACTGAATTTTCATTATACAAATTACATTATTACATATTCAGGATAAATGGTTACAGAAAGTGAATGAATGAATAATCAAGCACATGTTGGCAGTATCTTGAAGGCCGCCACTAGAGCTTCAACTCAGTTATTTTCATTGTTGATTTTCTTGATTAATCAATTGGTTGTTTGGTCTAATAAAATGCCAGAAAATGCTTAAAACAAATGTCAATCAATGTTTTCCAAAGCCCAAGATGATGTCCTCTAAATGTCTTGTTTTGTCATAGAGGAGTAAAGAAACCAGAAAATTTATTTCTTAAAAAATTACCCAATCCGATCAATAGTTATCAAATTAGTTGGTGATTCATTCAGTAGTTGTTTCAATTGATTAATCATTGTAGCTCTAGTCACAACTGTACAGGTCCACACTGCGTTTACCTCCACCCCGCCCCCTCGACCAGCCATTCAGCACCCGATAAAGGCAGCTAGTGTAATTAGCTTGAACCAATCACGCTGAAGGCATGAGGGCAGGATTAGTCATTAACCCAGGGCTTAGCTGTCGGCTGTCAGCCACACAGGAATGCTGCTAAATCTCTGTTTCAGCCATGTGCTCCCTGCCACCAAGAAATAATAATTCTGGAAGCAAAATTGTTCTTAAAATACAGCAGCACTGTCTGCTGTTCTGTTAATAGCCAGAGCCACGGGTGGACGGATCAGACGCCAGCTGGAAATGTCTGTGTCACATGTGTAGCCCGGGTGCTGCTCTTTTCATGTCTTGAACATGACATTGCTGTAGTTGTTGCACCTGAACGCAGCCTGTATTGGCACCAATTAACCAAGTGTTCCTGGTCTCAAATGTCAGAATCTAATGTGTAATGTTTGGTGGTGTCGGCACAGAGCGGACCCTCTGTTTGTTTTGGCCTTGCAGTGGGAGAAAGCCCGACGGCAGTGAGTTTGAACACAGCGTCTTTGTTCGGCGTAGACCACTCAAAATGAGTAATAAGAGAGAGATTTGGCAGTGCCGCTTCCATTAAAGAAATTGAATTTTCCTTCGGCGCGTCGTCGATATTTTTCCCCCCAAACCTGTTCGCGACTAAACAGAACAAATTGATGCTGTCAGGGCGCTGGCAGGTCGTTTGACTTCTGCAGCCAGAATTCATTTATCAGGCCCCTTCCCGTTCTGTCCTCTCTCTCAGGAGTGCACGCAGAATCCATCACATCCTGTTCTTCCTATTTATTGGATGGTTGTATGGGTAACAGATTGCAGAGCTGCTCTGTCATCTCGTCCCACAAGCCTGGCTGTCTGTCTCACACTTTGATCACAGAGCACAGACGCTGGCTCGCGACCATTGTGCAGCTTTTAGAGAGGTGGTGCATCTGAGTCCAGCGTTGGCGCAATGTGAAGAGAAAGAGGAGGTCAGGAGGAGAAGGAGGGGTGGGAGACCTGGACAGACTGCTGGGGGTCTGGGAGTCACTCCTGCTGCGTGGATCTGTGGCCTCTGACCCCCCCTAAGGAGAGGAACGTAGGAGTCTCTGCATAGCATGCACATGTGCACATGCTGTCTCTTTGTCTCTGTTTCACCCACACATTCCTTTTTCTGTGTTTCTCAGAGGAAAGGCCCAGTGTCTCACCAGCATTAGAAATGGTAAAACTTGAAGGTGAATTTAGTTTAGGATTAACTTAAATCTACATTGAAGTTTTGCGTCAAACTTTGGTGGAGTTTGATGTGCTAATTTGCTCCACTGATCAATAGCAAGCCACCTTCATACTGCTGACTTTTGAAGGGATGGAAAGCCGGAGAGTTCAAAATGGAGTTAGCTATGGATGTATAAAGGAAACTGGATGCAGCATTGACCCCACTCATGCATATGAAAGTTGCTCAGTTGCTCATGAAGTTGTTAAATTACCTGGATCTTCCGATTCATTGACGAGTGGCTAACTTCTTCTGGTTAGTTTAGCTACTTCCAGTTTAGCCCTCTGCTAACTTAAATGGGGATCAATTGATTTAATCATGTGTCTCTTCTAGACTTTTGAAATGTCATCGAACCTGAATGGACCAAATCTGTATCGTGAAACGATTCAATTTGCGGGGGTTTGATGCTCAAAAAAATGTATCCACTGATTCACTGATGTCTCTGTCCCAACTCAAATGTACAGGATGTAGTATTTTTGGGCCCCATGGCATCACGTGAGGGACCCAGAGGATGAAGTCATACAGTTTGGCCACTATGTCATATTGGCTTCAAAGTGCAGCTCACTTCCTGTGGGCCTGGTTGCACTATTCACTTTTAGTTAACCTACTTATGTCAAAGTAAAAGCTGTCCCACAAATGCAGAATGGTTTTAGACAGTAATGAGGTTGGAGTCATTGGTTCAAATATTTCTTCTGAATAAATTAAGTGAACTTATTGTCCCGTTAGCAACCAAGCTAAGCTAACAAGTTTTCCAATTGACTATTAGCAAGTTTGTTAGCATGGAGAGAACAACATGGTGCACAGCAGGGGCCTTCAACGTCTTTTAGTCCAAGGTTCAAAAAGACAGAGCAGGGACCCACTACTACACACACTGTGTGAAATTAAGTTGCACTTGGGATGAGCAAAAGCTCTTTTACAATTAAAAGTATATGTAAATAATCTGACAGGCAGTCGAGGGTGAACGGAGATGTGCGTGTAGGTGAGATTAACCACCAATTTTCATACCACAGTAGACAGTTTCACAGGATACCGCTGCAGCCCTGGTGCAGTGGTGGACATGCCAGAGGGAAGTAAACAGAACCGTAGAGAGAAATTAGAGAGAAGCCCATGAAAGAGAAGCTCCTGTGATTTACTGTTGGCAGCCCAGCCAGCTTGTGTGTATAATCACCACATCACCAAGCTTTAAGGACCAAATAATTTCTCACAGGCATGGACTAATTTCTCTGTGCCACTCTGTGGTGTGAGCAGGCCGTTAGGAGCTGTGTGTGCCCAGGCTGAACTGATCTGATGACTATTCCGAGGAAGGAGAGAACCGCACACGAGGGAACGCGGTGACACTGAGACAAAGCACGCCCAGGTGCTGCAGGGACGCAGGTGGCGGCACCTCAAGCTGCTTGTTGCACAAATCATATCATGCACGCTGACATTATGCAGCATATGCAGAAACATGGCGTCTGATTTTGTGTCTTGCAAGCGTGCATCTGCACACACAGACACACAGACACTTAAATGCTTAAGGAATGTCTCCATGTGTGTTAAAGAGAGGAGCTGGACTAAAAAGGAGATGTCTGGCTGGTTCTGGCTCGTCGGGTGTTTGCTTTCACGCTCCGAGTCGAGTTTAGCCCCAAATAGAAGCCAAACCCTGTGATCCATTGGGTGCCTATAAAATAACCATGGACGTGTTGTCCCAGATACGAATTGTTTGATTCCCTCGCTCTAGTTAAGCTCACTTACTGGCACACTCGTACTGCAGAATCTGCGGCCCAGTACGACAGACTGGTTTTTGGCCAATGACAGCGTCTCCCCATATGCACATGAGACTGCAGGCTTCCCCCGTCCTCGAAAAATCCGCCCTCTCCCTCGCTCATTAACATTTCAAGAGGAGCATCTGATTGGAGAGGCAGTGCGCGGCTCAGTACACCCCTTCTGTTGCTCACACACACGACATGAAGACAGCAGAGATGTTTGAACAAGCGTCTGAGTTTGGAAAAGGTTTCTGAAATGATGTAAGACAGATCATTTTGACAGAAAAGCTCCACGTCAGCTGTCAATGGCAGCTTGTTTTCTACACGATTAAACCATTTTGTTCTCTAATCTAGTAAAGTGCCCTTTACTGCAGCCTTGGAGCTTCTTTGTCTGCAGTATCCAAGCAGCAGCAGCAGCAGCAGTGTCTATTAGAGCAGTTATTCTCCGCCGAGCTACCAGGGCTTTATCAGAAGCGGGGTGTATTTCCACGGACACAAACTGACATTTTAGCCGAGCACTATCAGCTCAAGACCAAAAGGTTAATTGCCAGCGTCTCTGTCAGGTTGCGAGCCTCGCCGAATCCTCTGATCCGTGAAATGAAAGTAGCTGTCGTCATCCTGACGAGAGGAAAGATGCTGACTCACTTTCATCTCAAGGTTTCTCTAAAAAAAAATGTTGTGCTTTCACTCACACACCCGGGCTGTGTTTTGCTGACGAGTGTGTGTGTGAGTTGCATTCGTGAGTGAAGTCAATATTCCAATTCCATTAACATTTTTTTTTCTGCCCACACTCACTATGCAGTCTTTTTTTTACCCAAGCTGAATATCAGGTCTTTTTTAAACACTGTGCCTTTCTGAACTACTGTACAAAGCTGACGGTGGTTGCTAAGAGAAGTAAGGAGCAGTGTGTGTGTGTGATTGTAAGCATCTGCTCCTGTGTTCATGTTGATACATTTCTGTGTCAGCCTGCCTGTGAAGAGAGATGGGGGGCGTCTTTGCTTGTGAAATGCCACGAATGTGATGATGGGGGAGCAGGCGAATGGGGTCTGACACCCAGCGAGGTGGAAATGTAGGTTAATCCGGTCATATGGACACGACCATCATGATCAGCATCATACCTCCGGGAGCAGAGGGGAGGGTGGGGGGAGCAGCGGGGCGTTGGCTGAGCCCTGAAGGTGGCAGAGAGAGGAAGAATGGCCAGAGAGGTTTGGTGCATGATTATGAGAGGATGCAGTGGAGGGAAAGGGCAGGGTGTGTTTGCGGCATGTGTGTGCGGAGAAAAGAGTGAGAGATGAAGGAGGTGGGAGGAGGTCAGCGGAGGAAGATGAGAGGACCGAGGACAAAGGAACAGAGGGAGCAGAGTGGATTGATGCATTAGCTCGGAGGTGGCGTGCCCCGCCACCCTCCCCTCTAACCCCGTGGTCCATCTTCAAACACTCCTCTGCGTGACCACCTGATTGGCTGAGCGTCGCCATGGCCACGGATGCAGCTCCGTCAGTCATTACGGCACCTCTCCCCCACCAGCCCACCACACTTCCTTTAACCTGCTAATTCAATTACACAATCACATTATGTAACGCGGTTAGGGGAAACGCACACACGCTCTGAGGTGTGACATTGATGCAGGCGCCATCTGTGACGGGAGACAGGAAGACCTTTTGGAACCAAACACAGAATCATGATTTTAGCCTCACTGCTGTGGTAGTGTCACTGTGGGACTCACACATGTGCTGTTTTTCTTTTTTCATTCATGTCTGCAGCCTTTAACATGAAGCGCGGTCACCTTTAGATTAAATCTGTGTGTGTTCAGGTCTGACTAATGTTTCAACATGTGTTTGACAAGCTATTCATCCAGCACAGCTCACACTAACTTAAAAGGGAATTAAAAAATGAATAAAGATAAAAGATACATTCAGAGTTTGAATGTTTCTTGATGAGTTAACAAGAACATCAAGCTCGTTACAGTCAGGTGAAAGAAAGACACAAGTTCAGAGGGTGCACAGAATTTTTCCTTTTCTGGACATTTTGTGAGTTTATTTTACTTATTTATTTGACTAAATAAAGCTAAGAGAGCGTATAGACTGTGCCTGAACACATCGCCCAGCTGAAACACAGGTGTACACAACCAAGTGCAACACCATGAGTGCCTGTTTGAAAGTGTGCGCTGTTATTGTCATCTCAGCTCAACAGTTTGCACAGTTGATTACATAAGAGACTACAAAGACAAGCACAAGACATGTTTTTGGAGAGAGGTGTGTTGCAGCCAGGATCAGGCTTTCACTTTGAATCGTGGCCATTTATTTGTGGTCAGATGACATGTCGTGTGACTTTATTTCAAGCATACTGAAGCCGTAAGAGGCTCGGCAGTTTCAGATTGAACCAGCAGACCAGTGAAGTATCTCAGGGCGACGCCATTTAGTGACTTATATACAGTGCAAGCATTAGGATTTTCTGTATAGTGACACAGTAGGAGCCAGCGTGAGGTCTGGAGAACTGATGTAATGTGTTCTACTTTCTTTGTCTCTGTCAGGATGCTGGCAGCAGCAGCAGCAGCAGCAGCAGCAGCAGCAGTGTTGTGAATAAGCAGCAGATTCTGAATCAGCCGCAGAAACATGACTGAATGTGTCCAAGATAACAAAACAGAATGAAGCCTTACAGCTGCCTCTGTGCTGCGTGTTTGGGCGTGTGCACACTGCTGCACAGATACTACTAATGTCTCAGAGTGCAGCGTGGAGATGCTGCAGAGTGGGCTGCCATGTGTGCACCCAGAGAAGGCCCTCCCCCTCACGCTACTCTCCTCATGGCCAGATGCATTTGATGGAGACTCCCACCCACTCACCAGCGCCCCTGCTCCCTGCGCTCCCTCCCAACACGAGAGAGACACCTAGTGGACTCAGGGTGCAACTACAGCGCCACAGTCCTGCTGCCCTCACGCCGACCTGCGCTTCTTTACACACAGAATAATTTATGGTGTGAGGCACTGGTATTTTCTAGTGATTGTACAAGCGCAGTGGGACAGGAGACTGGATCGACTGGAGGAGGGGGAGGGAAGCATTGTATTCCCAACATGGTTATAAACACAGCGGCTACAGTGAGCTGTGTGTTCACGCAGCAGAGCATAATCTTATACGGCTCCATTAGCAAGCCAATTCTCATCAGTTCTTTTGCCTTTGCGTCTGTTCTCCTCTGCCTTCACACACTCCATTAGACCCTCGAGTTGAATTAATCACACATTGCCATGCTGGGTGTGCCTACACACTCTCCGGGCTGCATAATGCATCCTAATGCAGTTTGTGGGGATTCTATACTGTACTGGCCTGTAGTCTGAAAGTCATTTATCATGGCCGTGCAGACAGCCTGCTGCTGCTGCTGCTGCTGCTGCGGAGACTGCTCTGCATTCAGCAGCACATCCCTCCCTCTCTCCTGCCCTCTATCTCTCACTCCATCCATCCATCCCTCATACACACCTCTCTCCTCTTCTCGCCCCCTCAGGTCCTTTCTTTTTTTAATTACCTGTCACAGACCCTGGGTCTCGATCCCCTGCCTCGCAGCTCTCTGCCACATCTCATTCACTTCAAACTAGCCAGGGATCTGCCTATGAGAGTGGAGTGAGGAGAGATTCACTGTCAGGCAGCAAGATTCATCTCCGCTGACCACACATAGAAAGGTGGAAAAGGTAGAGATACCTGTATCTGCTGGTGTTAGTCAGTGTTAGGAGGAATTGTACAGAATGCCAGGGATCCATTTTGAAAAAAGACATCTGAAGTTTGTAAAAAACACACTTTATTTTGAAGTACAGTGAATTTCCAGCATGGAGTTTTTAAATTTGAAGTGACGTTTCCTGCTGTAGAGTGAGTGAATAATGGACAGGTACTTGACTGACACAGCAAACTAGCTCGATGACAAGATCAGACGCTCCTCCTGCTAGTTCACCTAGCACCACTGAGCTAGCTGACGTCACAGCTCAGCCGAGGAGCACGCCATTAGCCGGTTTCCCCCACATTTTCAGTGACAAATTTTCAAAAAATTTCCAATGACTTTTCAAGGACCCATATTGTTTTCTTCACCCACCTGCCTGGTGTAATTCAAACGTATGGATATATGAAGAAACATACGTGATGGTAAAACAAATGGTCCAAACCAAAGTGCTCAAAGTGCCTCTTTCCAGAAATAAGGATAATCAACAGAACTTGTCATGAGCAGTTTCATGAAGGAACAATTTTTTCTACTGAATTACACTCGCCAACCGTATCATCACACAGAAGGAAAGCATGCAACTACTGAAAGCTCACCTCCACTGAGGTAGCTGACGTCACAGCTCACCTGAGGATGTAAAAAAAAGAGGAGTTGCAGCGTCATGTCACATCATATGATTCGGGTACAAAATGAAGGAATACTTTGCAGATCTATTTTCAAACAGGTGCGTAGGAGAGGGATGAGAAGGATAAAACTTGTACAAAAGATGGCATCTCTTTGTTACAAAACTGTTTGCCTGATGAAGGTGTAGTCACTAGTGATGGCCAAATGAAGCCTCATGAAGCATTTTCTTTATTTTCTGAGCCCACTAGATGGCGCTCATGGTTTAAAGAGAGAGGCTCAAAGAATGGCAACTCAGTGAAGCTTTCAACCTTTCGTTGAACAAAAAACGCCATCTAGTGGGCCTAGAAAATAAAGAAAATGCTTCATGAGGCAACCATTATTCATTTTTTGTTTTGAAATGACCAAACGAAAAAAAAAAAAAAAAGATCCGTCTCCCGTTTCCTGTTCCGAAAATTATCTCCGAGTTGTTTTTCCGACATGAGTGGGCGTTCATGTGTATTTTCCCAGTCCCAGTTTCTGATTATTCTGACACCACATGAATGCAACTTACTGGTCACAGAGAAGAAACGAACAAAAAATAGAGAAAGGAAAGGAGTTTCCCACAGGGTTAATTAAATCAGATAATGGATAACGATTCGTTTTCCGTTTTTCTTTTCTTTATTATCAAATAAAAAACGGGAGACGGGTCGTTTTTTTCCGGTTTGTCGGTTTTCCGTGTTTCAATTTGTTATTTCGGGACGAAAAATTAATGGCCGCGAAGTACAGGGACCTAAAACCTGGTCTGCAGTTGCCAAAAGACTCAATAGTTTGCACACTATCATAGAACATGGGGGATGATTGATTCCTTTCACTGAAGCGTCCGCAGTTGGCCTTTGAAAAAAATAAAGATATGGGTAAGAAGTACAATTCTGTAATCACTGGAAAAGTCTGTAATAAAAGACCATAAACAAATGCTTTCTATACACAAACCTTCTGTTGTATATCAGCTGCCACCCTCATGAGTACACCCAACACAGAGCAGCTTTATATCTAGATTTTTAGTATAGATATCAAAATAAAAGCCTCTTAAACTTCTAATCAATGATTAAAAATGACTAATAAAAGAACCAAAGATCAGATATAATGTCTGTTAAACATGTTTCAAAGACAAAAAGTAAGCGCTGTGTTGTTTAAAGATCTCTCTCTCTCCCCCTCTCACTCTTACCGGTCCTGTCCATTAAAGGCAAAATGGCCAAAAAAATATCTTTAAAATAAAAAAAAAAAGATGAGTTGCTAAATGTTCAGGCACATGTTGAATCTGATAACAGACACCAGCAGCGTCTCTTCACAGTATGATTTACACTAACAAACCACATCTCAGCTCTGACAGGTTGCTTATCTTTTTCTGCTACATCCCTTTCTCTCTTCCTTCCTCTTGCCCTCTCCCTCCGCAGCTCTGTCTTAATCTTTGTTTTGCTTTTCAAACCAGGCAACGACTCCGCTAACACACTGTTGCACAAGAGATCATCTCCTTAGCACTCGTTTGTTCAGGTGAAAGATGAGAGCAGGACGAGGCGAAGGCGCAGCAGTGATCAGCCGTGTTATCTTTCCTCGAACACGCCGAGTGTCTCTGCTGTGGTGTGGTGAGTGTAGTGGTCAGGTTAAATATAGAGCACAGCCCCTCCGAACTGCCCGTCTGTCTGTCAACACGTCTGTCAGTGCCCGGTTTGACTCAAACACACAGAAACACGCTCTGATAGAGGAAGCTCTGGCTTTTTCAGTGCCATTTCCTGTTGTGTCAGATGTGTTTGTGTGGCTGCGCTGCGCGTTTGTGAGGTAGAGAGATCTGGTTCCTTTTTTGCTTCTGTCACAGTCTGTCTCAAATTCCCTCGTACCTTCGACTGGACCGTTACACAGCCAGAAGGACGGAGAGAGAAGGGAGCCTGTGTCTGTACTGGAGGGAGGTGAAGCTGCAGGGGTCAGTGGCGTCCTGTCACACTTGCCACCATGCGTCGTGCATTCAGTGTGTTCAGAGGTTACAGGAGAGCCGGGGAGGATGATGACGAGGTGTTTGTGTGCAGCCCCGGATACAAGGTGACAGATCAGATAGGGACCTGATAGAGACATGATGATATGTGGAATTTGTTTGTCTGAAAATATGTTTTCACCGTGTCAGGCGTCTTTGCACTGCATCCACTCTTGTGTCTGGATTTCACGTCCCGTAACAATTAATTTCGAAGTGTCCATTTCTAGCTGGAGAAGTTTCCATCAGATGCCGGCGGGCTCTGCCAGCTTTGTTCTGTTGAAACCGTTAAATTGAATTCCAGGTAGCATTAATAAGGTGCTAACAAAAGTTTGCCCGTCTGAAACTAGCAGATACGGACGGGCCGCAGCCTGCCAGTAAAACACTTGATGTTGAGTTCAATTAAACATTTACTGGAGAAAAGTGCCTTTGCTGTCCTCTGCTATTCCAGGCATGTGTTGGACTTCTCTCGCAGCATATGGTGCGCGTTGCATAAGGCGTCTCTGTCTGTGACAGAACAGTCCATTTTTGCAAAAGAGGGCAGCCATTGTCTCCTGACATCACGTCTATTTTGGGTTTGCTCAGTTTCAAGGGAGCAGTTAGTCATCTTTTTGCCTCTATACAAAGATTTTTAAAGGTATGGTGCTGGAGCCTGGGTGCTATATTACTGTGTCAGTGTGGTTTTTGGTTGTTAATGTTTGCCGTCATTCAGTGTCTGTTGTTGCTCAGTCTTTGTCACAATTCTTAAAAATTTAAATCTTTAAATCCAGGTTTAAAACATCCTTTTACAAAGATGTTTCTGTATATTTTAGATGTTGTAACATTAAACTGAGACTTGATCTTCAAACTGAGATTGGCCGAGTTTAATTACCTTTCTAATTAAAGGTGTAAAGTTGTTTTCTTGTAAGCAAACAAAGCTACTTTTGCAGTCGGTGTAAACAGAATCAACTGTGTCCTTGTGTTGAATGCATTTCCTTCCTTATTTAGTATTTCAAGTCCCACATCGTTTACATCCATGTGTACCTGCGAGCACTCTTCTTCTTCTCTACCATTGTTGGTGCACTGCTGCATGTTGGCCCATTACTGCCACCCATAGTGTGAGAGTGTGACACCATTGGCAGGACTGTGTTACGTGTCACCAGAGTGCACATGTACATGCATATTGTCCTCAAGACACCTCATGAAAGCTGCTCCATAGTGCCACCACAGATCAAAACCTGCACAGGGAACCTGCAGGGCTCATCTCAGACTGAGTCTGACTGTTGTGTCATATTTGGATCAGATTTCTGGCATTGCCTCCCTGGAGGTCTGTGTCTCAGGTATTTGTTTGTAGCCATGCCACTAGCATGTATAATGTTGATATGGGTCAGCTTCTATTTAGCTTCTTCCCTTGTGTGTTTGTGTGTGTACATGTGTGTGTGTTAAAGGGGCGCTCCACAGGTTTGACACATTAAAGTCCATTTATGTGATACAGGGAGTACAACTGTGTGGAAACAGTTGTATAATGACTTGTGTAGCTCTGGAGGGAGCTTTGTCAAGTCTGAGGGGAAAAAACAATGCGGCCAGAATGAAAAACCATGCTGAAGTGCATTATGTGATTCCTTACGAATTACAACATGAGAATAGAAACAGTAGAGTAATGAATGTGAAGTGTATTAAGAGTAAAGCTGACACAGGTGCCTCATAGAGTAACATTAAAATTAAGGGGCACCCAGAAGCTCACCTGGTGGAGCAGGCGCCCAGTGTACGGTAAGGATTATGTCCCAGCAGCTGCAGGGTATTGACATAGTAATATAGTGTAATATTACTATAATGGATTAGTAATATTACACGTCATATTAAAAATAAATATTGCACATGATATTAAAAAAGAAATAAAGCACGATATTTAAAAATATTGCTCATGATATTTAAAAAGAAAAAATGCGCATAATATTTAAAATGAAATATTGCATATGATATTTAAAAATAGTATTGTACATGAAATGTAAAAAATAATTTTTGCACATGATATTTAAAAGAAAAATACTGCGCATGGTAATTAAAAAATAATATTGCACAAGATATTTTAAAAGTAATATTGCACATTCAAAAAATAATGTGCATGATATTAAAAAAAATAATATTGCATATATATATAAAACTAATAATATTGCACGTGATTTTTAAAAAAAATAATATTGCACATGATTTTTAAAAATAATATTGCACAAGATATTTTAAAAATAATATTGCATATGATATTCAAAAAATAATATTGTGCATGATATGTAAAAAATAATATTGCGCATGATATTTAAAAAATAATATTGCACATGATATTTTAAAAATAACATTGCACGTGATATTCAAAAAATAATAATGCACATGATATTTAAAAAAACATATTTCACATGATATTTAAAAAATAATATTGCGCATGATATTTAAAAAAAATAATATTGCACATGATATTTAAAAAATAATATTGCGCATGATATTCAAAAAATAATATTGCACATGATATTAAAAAAATAATATTGCGCATGATATTTAAAAAATAATATTGCACATGATATTAAAAAAAATAATATCGCATATATATAAAACTAATAATATTGCACATGATATGAAGAATTAAAATTTGCTCATGTTATCGTAAAATAATATTGCATATGTTATTGATACGTTTCAGTTTATGTTTAAAGATTTTTGGAGTTTAATCCATAAAAGTCAGAATAACGTTAAGTTTTGTTTTAACTATTCATCTTTAAATCTGTCTCTCGCCATCTCCTAACTTTATGGTGGTGCAACACTAAATAGCTAAACACCCTCTTAAAGTACAGTTCAAGACAAACTCCCTGTAAAGACAGCATAAATAATATGTTGTAAATGTCAACAGTGGGCCTGTGTTCCTCTGCCCATTAACAGGCTGTGTGCACGCTCAGCTCTGTCTTAAATGTTTGTTAACTGACTGTGTGAAGGAAAGTGTAGACGTCAGGAAAATGTTTTGGTTAAACTTCTGTCAAAGTGGACGTTGAAGCTTGTTAATTACTTCTCTAGCGGCTGCAGTTTGGTTATTCTGGCCTGAGTGGAATCTAAATGGATGTGACCCCTGCCTCACACTCAGGCCACACTCAATCATCTGCATTTAGACTTGATCTCTACCACATTATTCCCTAAAAACCCAATTAGAGCTGCAGCACACTGGCTCCATTCTGGTTGTAACCGATGAGTCTGAAGCCGAGTTCAGCCAAACCATCATCTCTCAGCGGTTTGCCTCCATGCTCGAGCACTTGCTGTGTGTTGGACTGAGACAGAGAACCAGCGGGTGAAGCTAACTGAAAACAGCAGGACCCCGCTGAATCCTTTCCTCTGCTGCCGCATGTGTGCAGGATATTAAATAATAATTTCTGTGAAAAATATTCCTGTTATTCCAAGAGCGGCAGGAAGTCCCATCTGTGTCCTGAGAACAGTTCAAATCCTCTGACTGAAGTGCGTTCCCCCCCTACATTCCTCACCTGTAGCAAACAGAGGGGAGAGGTGTGGTGCTGGCACAGCCTCTGGTACCTCCCTCTCTTCTGCTCGGCCGTTTATCTGCTCTGTGTTCTACAGAATGTTTGGTGCTGGATCTCCTCCAGAGAGACACAAAGCTGGCACCACTCTCAGAGACGCCGCTCTTCTCCCAAACCCCAAAATATTTTTCAGAGTGTTAAATGCTTTGAGCCGTAGCCATGGTAACGTAGCTTTCTGGCTTTTGTGGAGTGACCTTCGGATGCTGCCAAGTTTTCAAAGACCACTTTTGAAACTGTCTTTGAAGTGTGTGCGCGCTGACACCGCGGGGCCACGGTTGTGATTAAGTTTATTGTGTTGACTGTGGCGAGCTGTTGTTGAGTCAGAAAGGAAAACTGCAGCGAGTCCAGTCAAGTGTTTCAAAACATTATAATGTGGAATAACATTTTGATCCGTGGTCTCAACCCAAAGTGTTTATTATTTAGTAACCCTCTTCTTTAGTCGTCTAACGCTGCTCATTGAGTTTGCTTCATGTACCTTATCAACACTCGACAGCAGCCTGTATCTTATCTCCACTTTCACTTCCTCTCAGCTTTTCATTTTGCATATTCTGCTTCCTTCCTCACACTTATCATCTTCACTTTAACCAACCTTTGTTATGCAGTCATGAGCATGATTCATGGCAGCATGGTTCAGCTGCAGAAAAGTGACAGTTTCAATCTCTGCAACATGAGCCCTGTCAAAATCTCAAGTGTACGTATCAGCACGTCAGGAGGATGGACACATTTCACCAGAATTAATTTCTATCTATTAGAGAGGATAATAGACAGGCAGAGGCAACATCATCAGGCCAGGTGCTATGTTGGCCGTTCATATATATCCAGGCATTCATTTCTGGTAGATGACTTCATTTACTTCGCAATTGTTGTGACAAAGGGTGGTAACTTCTCAGTTTCTGTCTGTGAGTGTTATAAAGTCTTGTGCAGTGTTTGGGGATCTGATTCTGTCACTTTGATTCCCTGGATTGTATTTCAGTGACTATGTTTACATGCGCAGAATATTCAGTTTTTGGCCTTATTGCGAAAAAAGACGGAGAATTCCTACTAATCTGTTTACTCAGATAATGAAAATCAATATTCTGCTAATACTAGTCCATACCCATTGAGTGCACAGTTGCCCATGTACAGTTTCACACGGTGTGTGTTTGGGACACAGGTCATAGGAAATTGCAGATTAAAGATTTTCCGATACCATCTATTTTGATGATATTGGGGCCGATATTCAATCCAGATATCGGATCAGTGCATCCCTAGTGAAAATATAGAATATTGGAACAGCTGGGGCTGCTTGTGCCGTTTTGCAGCATCGTGTCAAAACAACATTTCGTTCAGTTTCCTACAGGCATTGGAGTTGTTTGAATTTCGTTCCTTTAGCCACCTTCTTGACAAGTCGACATTGGGATATCTGTGTATCCAATAATGTTTAAAAGTAGGTGTGTTTCTCCGCTCAACCCAAAATGTGGGCTTTTCGTTTTAGGGCATGCATGTCTGCTTCACAGCTTTGCAAACTGCTGGCGAGCTGATTGTAAACAGGCAAGAGACCGAGTGTCAGAAATTGCAGGAAAATAAAAACCCTAAATGACACAGATGCATATTCTGAATGTGCTTTATCCCTGTCCAAGGAATGCTCCTAAAACCCAAATAACACCAGCATATCCCACATGTCTTAATCAGACAATGCTGCATTCATGAAAAGGCCTTGTTCGGAATATTCAAACTGAATTTGCTGTTTAGGCGACCTGCATCAAATTCAGATCCAGCTAACACCCTGATCCTCCTGCCTCTGTCTGTACATCGTCTCTAACTCAGGCTCTGCAGAAAGGCTTTTAGTAAAGCTCGGTGTAGATCTCACATCACTCCAGTTTTATCTCCTCTCCACGTGTTCCTTGTCACATATAGGACTGAATTCAAAGCTTTACTCCTTGACATACACGGGCTAACCATTCTGTAGTTACGATAAGACCTCAGGGAGGGCCTAGTTTCATCAAGGCAGAGATTTCTGAACTGTGAACTAAAGGTAATCACAGATTGGCGACCATCTTTAAAAAAAAAAATCCATGTGCTTCTTGTCATATACTGTCTTCCCTGTCTCTTCTATCACTTCCTGTACATCACTTTGTAGCTTCTATTTTTAAGAAGTGTGACATACTGTACCTAATGCTTGCATGCTAACACCAGTAGCCCTTTATGTTGATAGCATTTGGCCGTGGTCTCCAGGTAGACAGATAAACGATTATGTAACCGTGCTGAATCCATCTGTGTTGAGGACCAGATTAGAATCGGACTGATATGGTTTTAAAGTATCTGTGAGCCACATGTGGCGTGTGATTTGATCAGCAGCTGCATCCTGCCGTGCAGACTGTCAGAGAGCGTCATAACTCAGCGCCTCACGTTCATGCTCTTAAAAGGGGAGTCAGGGTCATGTACAGCAGGTCTGCAGCGACATGTGCATGTATGAGCGCTGAAGTTTGATGCAACAAACAGCTTGTTACATTCCAGTACAGTAGAGGATGTGATAGCCGCTGGTTTCTGTGCTGGACAGGACCAACATTCCTACAGATGCTTAGATCTCAGCAGACCCTGGAGTGATTTCAGGGCTGCTTCTGGTTATGGAATTCCTGGAATATTATTGAAATTTCAGAACAAAGTCAGGACACTCGTAAAGTCTCTGGAGAGTTTTGGGAAAATCAGCTGGAAAACGAGAGAGTAGATAAAATGTTCATGATCTGACCTCCTTTTCTCCTTTCCTCCACCAGACAACATCACCTACAGGTCAGGGTCGATCCGACTCGCCGGTCTACACCAACCTCCAGGAGCTGAAGATCTCTCAGTCCAGCCTGCCGCCTGTCCCCTCCAGCTCCCCCCTCCACATCCTGGGCGACTGGGAGACCCACAAAGACCTGAGCGGAAGGCATTTCTACTACAACCGTGCCACCGGAGAGCGGACCTGGAAGCCACCGCGCACCAGGGACGCCAGCGGCAGCACCAGCAGTTTCCGAGCGGACAGCCAGGGCACACTGGAGAGTGAGGTGAGGGATGCTTAAACAAACGTGACGTCTAATCGGGCGGCATGAACAAAGTACACTAAACTGAGAAATCACTCCTTTCCACACCACAGGAAACTAACAGTAGGTGTGATCACCCAAAACACAGGATTCAGGTGTTTAGTTTGGACGTGAGGAAAAAGTCTGCGCTGACGCCACAGTCTGTAAATAAACTCTCAGTCGGTCTTAAACAAACACGCTGCGGTCAAAGTGTGGTGGACCTCAAAGGACTTTTTAAATGGTGTTGTGGTTACTGAAGGGAACAGGAGTGCCTTTGATATGTGGAAGTCATGGTTTCCTGTCAGCTTGGAGTTTCCTGTCTAACTATCCAACACTGCCATCGTGTGGCGGTTTAGTGTATAGCAGTTTTCTGTTGGGGAGAGTAAGGATGGCTAATTACTTTTATTTAGTGTTACTGGAACATGATCAGTGCTCAGTTGATCAGTCAGTGTACTAAAATGAATTTAAATATTTGATTAATTGTTTATGGTGGTTCCAGGTTCTCATATATGAGGATTTTTCTCTCTTTCATGTTATTGTAAACTAAAGTAAACAAACATTAAAAAATGTCTTGGACAATTTAGTTTTTTAACATTTTACAGACCAACTGATCAAGTTATTGAACCTACAGGTTAATCAGTAATAAGTTGTAATAATCATTAGTAGCAGACTAATTATTACAGATGCGTCAGCAACATTTTAATGCTGTAGCTGTCCATGGTGGAACTAGTTTTAAGGGAATAGTTTGACATTTTGGAAAATTTACTGAAGACCAGGGCGTCTACAGGTCCTTAAAAAGTCTTAAAATGTCTTCAGTTCAATGTTACAACAATAAGGCCTTAAAAGTCATTAGTCTTAAATTTGAATTTGTGAGGTCTTAACCATATTCCTATAAGTAAAATGTGATTTGTCCAAAAACTGGTCCCAGATTTATTTAAAAGGTGTCGTGGACAGGTCTTAAAAAGCATTGAATTTAACTGTATGTGATACGTGTAGACACCCTGTAGACCAGATGACCTTTCAAGCAACTTCACTGTCGCATCAAATTTCCGATGTTGGAATAAAGTCACGAGAGTTTTACCTTTTAAAGTCTTTTTGTAGTCTTATAATGTACAGTAGGCTTTTGCTTTGTTGAGGAGAGAAGAGAAGATTGAGATTACCCTCATGTTCTTTATGGTCAACATGAAGCTACAACAAGCAGCTGGTTAGCTTAGCTTAGCAACACTTGAAATGGGAAGAAAAAGCTAGCCTGAATCTATAAAATAAAATGCCTCAACAGTCACTGCTAAGCTAACTGGCTGCTGGATATGGTAGCTCGTACTGCAGTGTACTAAGGTTGTGATACAAGAGTGAAATCTCTGTCTCTGTAATGGAGCAAAAAATGGTCATACTCGAGTAAAGTAACAGGGTTGTAATGTCTTCATGAGTGTATTTCTTGTGTCTGCTAATGGGCGACATCAGTAAGATCATTAAACCCTGTGTCTTCTTGTCTTTGTCCTCCACAGCCACTGTCCTCAGAGGAAAACTGTCACAGCACCCACTCCAGTCAGTCTGACAGCCAGTACGGGTCGCCCCCTAGAGGCTGGTCTGAGGAGCTGGATGAACATGGACACACACTCTACGTCTCTGAATACACACAGGAGAAGGTGCAGTCTATAGATTAGCAACCAACTTATAGACTGATCAGAGATGTCCAGGGACGTGTTTATGACAGTTTGGGGGATAGTTTCATCTGATTGTGTGACTTGTTTTTTGTTGTTTTGTTTGACCTTTCTGGTCGACTAACGTTTGGTCGACTATCAGGGGTCGACCCAGGTATCACGTATCCTTGTTTTCCCTTTTCACTGACTGGTGTTTGTGTTCGCAGTGGATAAAACACGTGGATGAACAGGGCCGGCCCTACTACTACAGCGCTGATGGATCCAGATCAGAATGGGAGCTGCCCAAGGTGAGATCATCCTCTGATCAATAGTGTCCGTGTGCCTTTGTCTTCCCTATCACGTCCATCACACCCCATTTAAACTCATCTCCTTCTCCTGAAAATGGGAAATCTTCTCACATTACATCACCTAATACCAGTACCCAGTAACACACTTTAGTGCGACTCCTCCTGGTGTCTGGTCCTGTTAGTGTAAGTGGATGAGCCCTGTGAGCTCAGCAGGAGCCAAGTGCGGGTTGAACCCTGGGTAAAGGACTATTACTGGCTCTTGACCTGCTAATCTGGGGAGCTGATCAGAATAGAGCGGTCCATTCTCGCAGTGAATGGACTGCAGTGCGGACATGGATTCATTCAGTGGACAGTTGAAGATGATGCCTACGCTGTAAGAGAAGTCCCTTTGTCCAATGGTGCTGTGGACAGTAAAAGGAGAGGTAGGCGCGATGGAAGACATCAGAGGATGTGTGAGAAGAACTCATGGTTTTTTAACTTGTGCTCTCCTCTCTGTCTCCGCAGTACAACATCTCCCCTCAGTCCGGTGAGGTTCCCAAGAGCCGCAGTCTGGAGAGGAAGCAGCAGGATCCCATCGTCCTCACCAAGTGGAGACACAGCACCTACGTCTTAGACCTCAACGACAAGGTAAGACTCAGCGAAGACGATGAAAATATGAGAAGTGATGGGGTTACGCAGGCTGTGTTGTCTGATAGGTGTGGAAACAGGTCCTGTTGTTGCTGCAGGTTTTCTGGCAGGCTCCTCGTCTGCTCTTTCTGTCCTATTGGCAGCGAGTTTAATCCCCGAGTGCTGATGACGCTCTCAGCTGCACAGACGAACAGGCTTACAATGGCTTAAACTGTCTCTTTTATTTGGGAGTCTTAATAAAGCATGGTGAATTATTTAAGTTAAAAGCAAGTTTACTTTCATGTGTTTAAATGAAGATGTTGTGAATGTTATCAGACAGGAAGAACCCACCTTAAGTTTCTGTTTTACATCAGTTCCAGCTACTTTCTGTACAGATTCAGGGTGCAAGCTAACTTCCATAGAGCGAGATAATCCCATACAGCACACATGATGTCTTAACAGAGTGCTATGGTGAGTTTGTATTGTATTGAGTCAAACTCGAGAAACATTGGATCTAGCATTTTCCTTTATGCAAACAGTGGCATATTTTTTGCTTGACGTATATATGAACCGATTAAATATTAAATATTAAATAAATGAACCATTAAAATGTGAAATATCTTTAAATAAGAAAGAATAGTTGACATTTTCAGACGTGTCTAAAAGAAAACACGACATTGTTCGACAGACTATGTGTGTGTAGGTTTATTCATGTATCATCAGCATAAAAACAAACTGCATAAAATGTAAGCGTCTTATTTAGGTAAGCTTGTCTCGTCACCTCTCTGTTTATTTTGCATCGCATTACAGTGATGTTTGTGTGTCTGACTGAGGACAACACTCAGAGTGAGCCGCTTGAATTTAAAGCTGTTTGGTTTTGGATGGAAATAAATGGATGCTAAACAACACTGTTGGTTTTTACGACCCTTAAAGGGGAACTACGCCCATTTTCAAAATTCATACGTTATTCCTATAGTCCAAGACAATCCAATAATGTTAGTAAAATTTAACAACTCTCTTCCAAATCCGAAAGCTAGAGTGCTTATAGTCAAATTAGTGATGTCAGGGTATAACGTCTGGAGCTGCTCCACAGACAGTGAATTAGGAAAGATGTTGTAGAAGACACTGAGAGCATGCGGGAGAATGTTCTGAGTACATGGGAACATTTTCTGTTTCACAACTGAGAACTCTGCAATAGAATAAAACTCAACTGGGTATGAAAAATAGTCTGTGTCTGCTATTCAGTGTCTGTGGAGCAGCTCCAGACTTTATACTTGATGACATCACAGGTTTGAGACTTCCTTCTCTGGTTTCTGGCTTTGACAGCGAGTCGCTCATGTTCACAAATATTTATTTAACCTTCAAACCATGGATTTAACATATTTGAATAATTTAGCAAGTGTCCCCCTTTATACACAGACACAAATGTCCACAGCGTATTTGATACTGTTCTGTTTATTCAGACATGAATTATGAATTTTGAATTTCACAAGCACAATTTATTAATGTTTTCCCACAGATTTTCCTACTGCCTCATAAATGTTCACTTCTGTCAAGCGCCACATGTAGGACCCCGTGAAATCTGTATTAATGTTTTCCAGATTCAGGTTTTTGTTTTCCAAAATTCTGCGTTTTTAATTAGAAAATATACAGAATTTAATGAATATATTAATGAATTTGATGTAAAACAACATTGCAGTTTTTTAGGTTAGATAAAGTGCTTCAATACAGTTAGTCGCTCTGACTGCAGGGTCCAATAATGTTCACTGTCAACCCAACATCAGAGAATAAAATAATTTAATAATATAATAAGTGGGATTTCCTATCTTTCGCCAAACAGACGCAGGTAACATGTTATAACTTCCTGTGAATATAATCAAGATAGATTGATACAGAGACATCAGAGGCTGTCTCTGGGCCACACAGGAGAGGCACAGGGAGACACGATTTGATCCAGCCTGGCTGACTGAGGGAAAGACTGCGGTCGAGCTAAGCTTTGCTGTCACTTGCATCTCTGAGGTCAAACTATCTGACATTAGAATTGGAGACAGACAAAAACAGAGCAGAGGGAAGTGTCAAAGAGCCCGATCAGCTGCCCGATTGTATCTACTGCCCCGATGATTTTGGTAGTAGTAAATGTTTAAACACAAGTTTATCAGGGGACTTTTAAACCAGACACCAAGTCTTAAGAGTGAGTATAATATTATATTGGAGGCTAACTCTGTGGTGGTTTCGTTGCAGTTCTCTTTCAAACTCTGGCGGTTCACTTCCGACTCGCACAAGAGGAGATTTCGTCTCTCTCTTTACCATGATAAAGTTGGTACCACTTGTAGCCACTCCTCTCCGGCGCCGCCTCTAATCAACAGCTTATCCGTTTTGATTCACTGCCAGTGTCTTGTAGAATTCCTTCTTATATAGCTGTGTAAATATGACAATCAACGCCATGTGCTCACTCAATCAAAGATGTCTGATTCATTGTTATCGTGGGTGATATAAACAGGAAGTGCAAAGCAGCACCTTAAAGTGAAATCTCTCTCTCTCTCTCTCTCTCTCTCTCTCTCTCTCTCTCTCTCTCTCTCTCTCTCTCTCTCTCTCTCTCTAACTAGCATGTTGTTTGAAACCTAAATCCTAACTGTCCTTTCCTTCATCCTTACCTTCTGATGACCTAACATCCAACGCAACCTTGTGATTCCTCTCCAGGCTCCTGATCCATCTTCTCCTCCTCACTAACCTCAGACTGACTCTCTCCATGTGTCTTGTAGTTAGCCGGTAGCTATTAGCGACTCATCATGTTGTGCCTCTTGTTGGTAGGAGTGTGCTCCGGCGCCCAAGCAGAGCTCTCCAGACTCTGACTCCTGCCCCTCATCTCCTAAGCACCCCTCGACCGTTAGTATCCCAGCTTGCACTGCATCGCACCACATAATCATCATCATCACGCTTCTTTCACCTGCAAATACAAACACGTCTTCCTCCTCATCTTCTAAACTCTCTGAGCCTGCTTTGCATTCAGTTTCTCCCATCTGCTGCATGCCACATCTAACTGCATCGCATCCAACACATTCTCCGCCACCAAATATGCAGCTGTTCTGGCGCCCTCTGCAGCAGTGCCAGGGCGCCCTCTGCTGGTGATATTTGGACACAACATGAAGCAGCACAGCCACTTCCATTTGCTTCTCAAGCCTCAGCGTGCGAGTGTGTGGATGCATGTGTGTTTTTCACGTGCAAGTTCTAGCTGGTTCTTATCTGCGTCTGTGTCTCCACAGCCCTCGGAGAAGTGCGGAGTCCTCAATGTCACCAAGATCACAGAGAATGGAAAGAAAGTCAGGTAGGAATCTGACGTCCCAAAATGAAATGGACTCTTTCTAAATCCAATGCTCTTTTTAAAGAGTTATCTTTGTTTTACTCTGATGCACAGGAAGAACTGGAACTCCTCGTGGACCGTGCTGCAGGGTTCCTCCCTGCTCTTTGCAAAGGGTCAGGGCGGCAGCACCAGCTGGGTACGTATCCCATCAGCCCCGACACGCTCATGTTTCTGCAGAGTATCTAAGCTTTTGTTTAAGCGTTCCATTCATCTCTGTGTTATTTCTCTCTTCCTCATTTCTGCATAGTCACCTGTCTTCATTGCCACCTGTGCTCTGAAATGTGTCATCCTCTGTTCATTGCTTTTGTTCTCCTCCTCTCCTCCTTCCTGAAGTCTTACTACCGCAGCGGCTCCATCCCTGAGCTGCTCCTCACTCTCCTTAGCAACTGGAAGCGCTCAGTCAAGCCCCGTCCTGCTGTCTCCTATGTGAACTGTAGGCCTGTGCAGGCTGCCGCTGTATGTCCCCTCTCTCTGCATGTGTTGCTCTGCCTGTCTGTCATTCTTTCATTCACTCCTGCTTTCGCTGACTGGGACACTGGTGTGTGCGTGTCTGTGTCTGTGTGTGTGTGTGTGTGTGTGTGTGTGTGTGTGTGTGTGTGTGTGTGTGTGTGTGTGTGTGTGTGTGTGTGTGTGCAGCTTGAATTAACTGATCATAATGCTAAAGAAAAGCTGCACTAATCAATAGTTTTACTTCAGCAATGGAGCCAATCCAGCAGGCAGCTGTTTTCAGCCCAAAAGCACTGATAAGTGCACTATACACATATTTTTCATTGGTGGTCCTGGTCCCTTCTCCTAAATTTTGGTGAACCTAAATAGCTATGGATAGTTAGTGGTGGAGTCTCCCTTGCTAGGCTAGCTATTGACTCTAAGTGGAGTGGACCGATATCACAAGACCTTGAAAGTAATTAAATGTCTTAATTTGTTTGGTATTATTGAGAATATAACCAAAAGTCTCAGATCAAATACGGACATGTTGGGTTTAGTTGGTGGACTATCAAACCAAAGGGTCGGTATTTGACGACGTGGAAATGAGGCTCGACACTCAACTGTCTGTCTTAGGGCTGGGCGATATGGACAAAAATTGATATCTTGGTATTTACAGGCTGAATGGTGACATTTTCTAGGAAACAGGCAACATGAGATATTGAGATATCACAAGCAGCTTTATAAAAACAGACTGTAATCAAAATGAAATGCAGAGACAGGGATTTTATTCCCCCTACAGCTGCTAAACACACATTAAACATGGCTTAATAGAGACAGTTTCAAATACAAGTACACAAATCAGCTTCACTATAACTCGCAGCATTCACAGACAAACACTTTATCTGGACACATTTTGCCCACAAATACAACATGCTAACATTATAAGCACAAGCCTATGGCATTTTACATTGTATAAATTAGCCTAGCAGCTAGCAGACTTTTCCTCTGCTCATATGAAGCCAGGATAAATCACACACAAGACTCAAAATGCTATTTTGTGGAGGCTTTATTGTCTTCACAATTTATAAATGAAAGTAAATAAAAGCTCACAAAAAAAGACATAAGGTCTGTGTCGCTGTAACGTGTAGTTACATTTCTGGGGAGGTGCACGTCAGACTAAAAAGTGTTGCTGGAGAATTTAACTTGACCCCATATCGATATAAATGGTGTTGTCTAAATTTATATCTTGCTTGAAAATATATCAATATATATTGCACATAATCGTTATATCGCCCAGCCCTGGTCTGTCTCCAGAGTTACATACAGCAGCTTTAATATGCACATGATATAATTAACAACTAACTTTTTGCCTTTCTTGTAACCTGTTACTAAAAATGGGTGTATGTTCATGAAGAGTTTCAAAATGAAATTCACAGTGTTTGAGAATGTGACACCTGCTCCACCAAGCATTTTAATAGATTCATGCTCTGTGCTTTTAAACACACTGAAGATGTCGGGCAGAAATTCATACCCCTTCACATGAACACAACAATCCACCTTAAACAGCAGCGTGTCCCTGTTGTCTCATCTTTGTGTCAGACGTGGACTCTCACACTGTTTCCTTGATTCCAGAAGTTTGGGAGCAACCAGTCGAAGCCGGAGTTCACCGTCGATCTGCGAGGGGGGTCGGTGGATTGGGCCTCCAAGGACAAGTCAAGCAAGAAACACGTCATCGAGGTATCGAACACAGTGGATCTGCTGTCAGGTTCCTGCAGATAAACCCTGCGTTTTGTGCAGTTTAATGTGGTCAGAGGTAATGTTGACTTTTCCTCCTTCAGCTGAAGACTCGTCAAGGGACGGAGCTGCTGATCCAGTCAGAGATCGACAGCGTCATCAACGACTGGTACCGGGCCCTCACAGAGACCATCAACAACCATGTGAGGGGACATCTGTCATTGGCAAAATCTCCCTCAGTTTCATGTCTTCTTGTCCTGCCTTCTAGTCCAAGTTGACTTAAATCCGATTGTATCTAACCGTGCATATCTCCTCTGGTCCAGGCCTGGGAGTCAGATGAGGCCATTGAGGAGGACATGCCTGAGTCTCCAGGAGCTGAGAAACAGGATAAAGAGAAAGACCACCGGGACTCCAAGAAGAACAGAGGTGAGACCGACAGAGAATGCTCCTAACACATACTGTAAATGTATTAGTGTCTGAGGAATAAACTCATATCCTGCCTGTCTTCCTCAGCGATGAAGACCTCTGTGAGCATGGACTCATCAGACCAGAAGAAAACCAGGTTGAAGCTCAAGAAGTTCCTGACACGTCGACCCACCTACCAGGCAGTCCGAGACAAGGGCTACATCAAAGGTATTCAGACCGAGTGCAGCACAGGCACCGGCTCCTGCTGAGCGTTTCTCACATGTGGATATGTGCCACTGTTTGAATATGGAACAGCAGACGACGTGTCTGCCTGGACAGACGATGGTTAAAAACGACTGTGTGTTTGGTGATTCACAGATCAGGTGTTTGGCTGCAGCCTGACCAGCCTGTGCCAGCGGGAGAACACATCAGTCCCCAACTTTGTCACGATGTGCATCGAGCATGTGGAGAACACAGGTAGGAGCGACACCCAGGATGGAAATGTGTGCATTAAAAAGAAACTGTACTACAAAGGTTGAATCAGTGTACACTCACCTGCCAGTAAATGTAGATTTCTGTGGACTTGATGTTCTGTCACTCAGCTTTGAAGCACTTACTACACTGCCACATGCAGTCACTACTGAGGGGAACTTACTGCAATTGGTTCGGTGACATTGATGATTCAGTACAACCGCTCCAGCTCCAGGAAACAGTGATTCATTCAGACGTGCCACACACCTCTGTTGTATCTCACACAGGCCACAGGTGAATCCAGTCAGCTCAGTCAGATCTTTTCAGCTACATTTCTAGTTCACATCAAAGGAATGAAGAAATCACTTCAAATGTTGTGGTGCGAAACCTCCAGATTAACCTCTCTGATGAGGTTAGACCAAAAAAATGTAGCTCAACGTCTGCTATGTACCTTTTTCTAGAGCTTTAAACCACATCAGACAGTTTCAGCAGATGGTTATAGTTAAGCATCTGTGACGTATCTCTGCCCGTTGTCTCTGAAGTGTTTCTGCCATCAGCCCCTCTGGCAGCCCTGCGCTAACATGATCAGCGTCTTCGTATTCATCCCGGACTGATATTTACGCAAGACAGGAGATATCTGCTGTCACTGGTTGTTATGACACTGTTTATAGAGACAACTGACGGAGAACATCTCTCCATGTAAGCTGTAGTGCTTCTCGTGTGTTCAGCTGCATCTTTGCTTACAGAGGACATGAGGTGATGTAAGGACACGCAAAACCTTGGATCAGTCGATCTGTGTTGGTGCTGTGTGTTTGAGGTCAGCTCGGCGTGTCAGGACCCTCAGTGTTCTCACTGCTTTTGTCTCTCTGCCCCTTTTCTCATCCTCCTCCTGCAGGTCTCAATATTGACGGCTTGTACAGAGTGAGCGGGAACCTGGCGGTGATCCAGAAGCTGCGCTTTGCTGTAAATCATGGTAGGACTCCAGTCTGTCGGCTGACCTTTGACATGCCTAAAACTCTTCCTCCTTCATAAGAGACGACACAGGTTTTATCTGTGGTTATATCTCTTACACGTACTTGTAACATCCTGTTTGGCTTCGCTCCCTCCATCAGATGAGAAGGTGGATCTGAATGACAGCAAGTGGGAGGACATCCACGTCACCACTGGAGCTCTCAAGATGTTCTTCCGGGAGCTTCCCGAGCCTCTCTTCACATATGGATCCTTTGACGACTTTGTTGAAGCCATCAGTGAGTAACATGATTCGTCATGTCGAAGCACCTGTCCTTGCATACACTATGACAAGGCACTTAAAGTGCTGAGAGTATTTTGTGTCCCTAGTTTGGCCACAAGATGGTGCTGTGCACCTGTGCATTCACTGACTGGCTGTCTGTGTCTCTGCCTCAGAATGCTCCGACTACAAGCAGCGAGTGAATTCAATCAAAGATTTAATAAAGAAGTTGCCAAAACCCAACCACGACACAATGCAAGTCCTCTTCAAACACCTGCGGAGGTAAGTAAAGTGCACAAACCAATAGTTATGGTTATATATTATTTCTTTAAATAAATACTGCTTACGAGTGGAATTATTAAATTGTAGTTATGTACGTATTTTGGCAGTGATAAAGGCATTGAAACAGCTTCACAGAGAGATATTTGCAATGTAAAGCAGTACCCATACTTACACAGACTTCTTCTAAAGGCTACGTGTTCTTTAATATGTTTTTAAAGACTGAAATGTGAATGTAGCATCACATTTTGTGCTTTATTGAAATCTTACGCTTGTTAAAGTCCTCACTTCCTGATTTAAATCAGATATTTCCTGTTTTTGATTATTTCTTCGATTAGTCGACTAATCATTTTATCGAAAAATGTGTTAAAATGTTGAAAAATGTCAGTCTGTCTCTCCCAAACCCTGTCTTGTTTCATACGCACACCAAAGGGCTTTAGTTCACCGTCATGGGAGAGTGTGTAAAGCTGCCAATATTTGAATGTAAGAAGCTGCAATAAGATTATTTTGGAGTACTTTTCTATGAAAAATGGCTCAAACCAATTAGTTGACTACTAAAATAGTCACTGATTATTTTGATTTAGCGATTTATTTTGATTAGTCAGCGATTAGTCGACTAATTGTTGCAGCCCTAATGTGTACCCAAACATGTTAAACAGGTGAAACATGTTATATGGAGCAGTTACCTCATCAGAGTTGCCAGGAACCTCAGTATCCACATGTATAAATTGAAGGGCTGGGAGAGAAAGAGAGAGGTGTAAGAGACATTTGACCATCTTACAAGACAGCCACAGTATGAACAGTGGTTACATGAGCCTCAAAACCAGACACAACTCAGCCCTGAGCAGAGTGACCGTCCTCTACTGACCAATCAGACTGCAGTGTTCACAGCTCCACCTTTTAGTACCAGAACAGAGGGGGGACCAAACATGGGGACGGTACGAAGCGGTTCCATTGGTACCATCCACAACTTTTCACCATGGAAACGGAAAAAAGTTCTTTCACGGCCAGCTCGAATTTGTAGTTTACAATGTAAAGCAACATGACACATTACATCACTGTATGAAACGTCTCAGTGGGTAGAACCTGAAGGAGACCGTTGGACAACATCAATAAAGTTACTGTCAATATATATCAGAGCTAAAAGTTAAACGTATCCTCTGATGTCATGTCACTTCCTGTATTTGTCGACCCTGGACGATCAGACTGTTCTACTGATGTGGTCAGCTCACATTTTTGATTTGCCTGTGAGTGTGTGTGTCTATGTGGACGACACGTGACTGTTCGCATTAACCCCTGAGCTCCACAGTGACTCCGTGAGTCTCATGCAGTCGGATCATAAATGTCACTGTGGATATTTTACCAACTCCTGTCTGACTCTGCGTGTTTACCTTCCCTCAGACTGATCAGCCCGTGGGCAAACACAAACTACAGCCAGGTTTAACGTGTATTCTTAGCCCACTGGAGCCGTTGGCAATATCATATGTTCACAATGACATTTGCCTAGGTTTCCAATTTGCATTTATATGGCGCTGTGTTTGCTGTAATTCAGTACCTATGAAGTGGTGTTTCTTGAGGAAATTTATAGCGTGACATTCAGTGTATGGAGGTCTACGTATATCAGCGGGCGGATTTAATCTCCTTTTTTTTTTCCCTTCCATGAATATGTTATTGTTTTGTGCATCTGCATGCAAGGATGTAGATTCTATTTAAAAAGGCTATTATGCTCTAGCCCGGAGCGCTGAGTAGTGTTGCAGGGTGTGTGTCGCGCGGCTTGCTTCAGCGCTCCATCTCAGGCCCTGAAGATGTGTGTAAAGACCCTGATGTTGTTTTTCAAGATGAAACCCTGAAGCTGCCCTGCATTGTCAAACAAATACAGGCTCACCTAAAGCTATTTGTGACATGCGCCATGTTTCAATCCCCTCATGTTCTACTTCCCTCTCCCCCCCAGGGTGATTGACCACGGGGAGGCCAACCGCATGACCACCCAGAGCGTGGCCATCGTGTTTGGACCCACGCTGCTCCGGCCCGAGACCGAGACGGGCAACATCGCGGTCCACATGGTCTACCAGAACCAGATAGTGGAGCTCATACTGCTCGAGTATGAAAGCGTCTTCGGCAGGTAGAGGGGCCCACTCAGAGTAGGACGTCTGGCTTTACAAACACGGACTTCTTTTCCTTTTCCCCCCTTTTCTTTGACTGAACTGAACATTGCTGTGGACCAAGCAGTTGGGAGAAACAAAAAATCATTTACAGGACAGTTTACAAACGTGTTGCACTTACAGAAGTTTTGGAGAAGAGTTTGGAAGAAAGAAAAAAAAGGTGTACAGATTTCACCCGCTTCTTCAGTTGCCATTCCTGCTGCGAGTAGCGGGCTGGACAATGGACAGTGTTTCAGAGTGATGCCGTGGTGACGTGTGGACGTCTGTGTGATTTGGTGGATTTGAGTAGTCAGGTGTTTTCACATACACTGGATCCCTGTGGCCAGTAGCTTCAAAGCAGAGCCGGGGGCACCTTCCACCTCCTGGTGGACCGGAGTTTGGCGGATTGCAGCAGTGGGCGTGTGCGGCATTCATAGCCAAACCGGCAACCTCATCACCTCGCCGAAGGAATGATCTGAATCTGAACTGGATAGGTTTTCTGTGTCGTGGAGCTTCGTCTGTGATGTTTCAGCCCTGTGTGGTTTTGGATCAGGCGGATAAAAAATAATCAGTGTTATGTTAACAGACTGTCTTTTGGCACTTGGATGAACTGGAGTTACAGATCGTGTCCCCGACTTACCTTAGCGACACCATCACCCTCCCCTCCCTCGCACCCACTCCCCCTTTTTCAGCCAGTGTTAACCATTAACCCTGTGACATGAGCATCCTGTGACTTGAATGACGGAGGACAAACCCTCCGTCTGTGTGTGTGTGTGAGTGAATTAACCTAAATGGAGCAAATCCTGAGCAGAAGCATTCTCGTCTTGCCACATTGTACAAACTGTGTGTCGTGTTGTCTTACGTGCTTTGGTAAAGTTTCCGTTAAGCTGCCGGGGGTCATCGTCTGTGCTCCTGTATGAACTTAAATGTTGGTTTCTTCATGAGATGTCGACGGGGCCCTGGCGTTACTGGAAAAGTGGATTTCTGGGGACTGCAATGTTACCGATTTTTACATGACTTGTCTCTGACTGTCGGCTTGATGACCCCTCTCTTCACCTAAGCTAATATTAAAGAGTATTACAGAGAAGGGAAACGGTACTGAGAATATTTTAAAGGTTGACATATGGGTGTTAAAATGCAAAGAAGAGCCTTTAAAAGAACCTTACAGAGCATATGTACAGTGACAGAAATTAGTTGTTCAGATGTGTTATAGTGACTGAGGTATGTATGCTTTGATGGTGAACTAGTGAAAGATGATTTTGATTTTGTAAATTTGAATTAAATCATGACAATACACATATTGTGGAAAACAAACAAACACATGATCGACTGTTACTTTTCTTTGAAGGTGTACCTGGAGTGTTTGCGCATGGTCAGCTGCACATTTTGAATGTAATTTTCAGGCTAACTGCTGTTTGTGAAACTGCTACGTCTAATAAAAAAGACAAACTAAATGCTCGCACTGTAAAGTGTGTACTCTCTGTCAGAGCGTGGAGTAAAATGCTCGCAGTGGATGGAGACGATAAAGAAAGAGAGGTGAGTCTGCTGTTTAACCTTCAATCAGCTAAAGCTTCACCTTTCCCTCGCCTTTAATTACTGAATTGAATTAATCTACTCAACACTGATATCCGGGTTATTGAATTGAGTGATTAAGCTTCCACGTCTCAATCAATTAAATTCCTACCTGTTAATTATGAAATGAACTGCAGTATATTTCTGGAGATTTCTCAAATGCGGCACAACCTCTGCCGCGCGGCTTCCATTAATCTGATTTCTGCGTTCTTTGAAGGCATTTTTGTCATTACTCCTCAGGTCAAACGTGGCTGCAGACCTGAAGGGTGTGGATTAATTGATGTCTAATTAGGTAATTGCCACGGTGCCAGTTTTGATTAAGAAGCACGAGGCGGAGCAAGTGCTGAGGAAAGCTGCTTGCTGCAGGCAGCACTGAGCGAAATCCTCCATGTAGAGTTCCCTTTGTTTTACCAGCAGGTTGTGTTAGCATGTTGGGGTGTACGACATGTCTGCTGCTATAGCATCCCATAGCATCTGGGGGCGAGCTAGTGACGTTGAACGTAAACAGAAGCGACGTCACCCAACGGTGCTTAGCGTGCCTTTTAAAGAAACAAATTCAAATGCAAACTCATTTTAGTTCTTATTCAGAGGATCTCAAGTGGTAACCAGTAAAACATTCAAAAACATTTATCTGTTTACATAACTGATGATGAAAAGTCTGAGATATCTTAAGGAAAAAAGTGGAATATGTCTCAGTTTTTCCACATTCAGTCAGTGTTCTACTTTCTGTCTTGACATTTTCATCTATTTGGGCGGATTGGGTCCCTTAGCCGGCCAGTTCTGGCCCTTGGGCCTTATGTTTGACACCCCTGCTCGAAAGCAAACAGTAAAGTGAACAGTCGAAACTGAGACAAGTTGAAATTTCGGTAGAGTTTTGACTCATAATTTAATTTAGCATTATTTTTTATTTAAAATGTCATAATTTGATGTAGGGTCTCAGAATTTTGACTTCACCTCATGCATTTAAATTTTGAAATAAAAAGTGATATTAATACCAGGTGAAAGTCTGAGGACTGACACATTAAAGGTCCAGTGGGGAGGATTTAGGGGGATAAATTGGCATATATTGATTGATTGATTGATTGATTGATTGATTGATTGATTGAGAAATAGAATATTAATATAATAAGTATATTTTCTTTACCAGCTTTAATCACCAGGTCCGTTTGTGTTGGAGAGGAAGAGACCTTTGTGCATACTTCTGAAAACCTACTGTCCACTAAATCCCTATAAATCTAACACACTGCACCTTTAAATTGCAAGTGGTCTACAGTTAAGAATATTTGATGTAACAAACCTTCCTTTAACATGTGCATTTTAATATTGTAATTGGTAACTTCATGTCTGTCCAGGTTTTGAGATATCCATGGTGCGAGCACTTGCAAGATCTCATTAAATTTTGACTTACTGGATGTCTCATAATTTTCATTTAGTTAGTCGAGGGTTGGTTTTGTTGTCTCAAAATTGAACTTTGTGTTTCAAAATTTTGATTTAAAAGTTCATTTGTGAATTTTATCTGATTGTCAAGGGTAATTAATGGTGTATTGTATTTGTAGACACAAGACTATGGTTTGTTTTTTTGTCATAATTACGCTTAAAAGTCAAGATTTAAAATAGTTACTCATAATGTTGACTAAGTATCTTCTAATGCGTATTTCCCATGATTATTTTTGCTTTGGTCATACCTGTTTATTCACCCCTTTTTTTGGGCAATAATGGGCTTCCATCGAATCCCCAGGTTTGTTTCATGTGTACTCACCACCACATGTGCCCTCCCCCCTCCTCTGATCACAACCATTCCTCTTTGAAGTCACATTGAGCCTCCTCCTCTCTCTCGCCTACGTGTTAATTTACAGCAACAGGTTTGACTTATACCTCAGCTCTGGCTCTGTTTTGACAGGACGGACCACCTTGGATTCAACAAACGTGTCGGAGGTAGGCAGCACTGAATCATGTGCCCCGTTGGAAACCACAGGCCGTTAAAACTGAGACGCAGAGAGGAGGGCCCCCAGTATTTCCAAATGAGAAAACAATTAGATCATTTCTATAATTCATGGGTGCGACCACAGCTCAGGCCCAGGGAGGCTCTGAGTGTTTGAAGTGCTCCATATGCTCACGGTGGTTTCCAGGCCTGATCTGCTCGGCGCTGGCCCGGCCTGCTCCGTGGAGGCTGAGGTGTGGGCAGGTAATGTGAACAAGCCATTATGGAGCATAAAAGATTTATGGGTCTTCAGTGCTTCCCCCTGCTTCATTTGCAGGTGGGCTGTTGGCAAAGTGGCTGGATGAGGAACAAAATGGTTGGGAGGTTTTGCTACTCTGTGGTAAAGACCCCTGTACTTTACCCACTGCTTTTTATTCATAGCTCAGTGAGCAAATGGCTGCTTATCCCAGAGATGGTGCTGTTAGTTTGTCATTTTAAAACAGTTACAGTGCAGAAACAGCATCTCGAAAGACACTTTAAAAATAAAAAGAATTTAGGGATCATATCCTATGTTGGCAAATTTGTTATAATGCACACATCCAGCAGTTCTGCAGGTCGTGTTTCTGACCACCTGATGGATGTAAGTCCACTGTTCACTCTACTTATTGCTCTGATTGGCTCTCCACCAACTCCTGTGAAAAATATATTGCTCTTAAGCCACTAAATGCTCCACCTGGTCAGTGTCAAGGCAAAGACAGCTGCCCGTGCCACACTGATACGCCGTCTAGCTGGCGCCACATGGGGAGCTACGATGAAGACACCAGCCCCAGTGTGAAGAAGCTGGACACCGCACTCACTGCCACCCTACAGACTGTCTACGAGCCACCCCAACAAACCAACTGCCTGTCCTCGAGGTCAGACGAGAAGCAGCTTTGAAAGACACAGACAAGTGAATCCCACCTCCTCCACAAGATCACTTCGGAGACACCACAGTCCCAGCGCCCCTTTGCTACACACACCCAAGAACTGCTTCATACAGCACCATCTGATACCTCCGAGGCTGCCTGGGCCAAGGCAAGATGGAGGGACCAGTGGAAGTCAGCAAAACCATCGAGGCTCCACCACCACATTGAAGACCCCAAAGATGTTCCCAGCCAGCACCTGCACCCGAAAGCAATGGGCGACCCTCAACCGCCTGAGGACGGGCGTAGGATGCTTTGGGACAGCAATGCAAAAATGGGGCCCACTATGAAAACGGGGATCCACTCCAAACTGGAACACATAATAACCAGCTGCACCAAACACCGGCCACAGAATGGCGATCGTGGCCTACTTGACCTGGACGATGACACACTGGACTGGCTCGCCTCAACGGAGCTGAAGGTCGAAGGACACACGCCAGAAGAAGAAGGTATAACAAATTGGAATCAAGGTGACAGGTTGTATAAGAATTTCTTTCAGATATCATTTTTTTAATACCTACAATTAATTTCTACACACTGCCAAATTGCATGTCTCCAACAGTTTTAGTCATTTTCCAAGATGCACCACAGAGCGCCACAGGAAGTCATTCTTGCCTGTGGCCAATGGCCATTAACCTGTGCATCTCCTCCCTCAGAGTCTGGCTTTTAGACTTTATTAACCCACTGCATTTATAATTCATTATTACCTATAGGCTTCAATAATTCAACTGCCGCAATATTCTGTGCCATATTTTTCAGTTTATTCTCACCAACACCTCTTGCATGTTTATCTGTTCAGCACACAATTCACATAACTGAGGTCATATGTTTACTCTTATTCTATTCTTGTCTTATTCTATTGATATATACATCAACACCATCTGACAATAAAGCTTCCCAAGACAGTCTGGATCTGAGTGTCCTGCAGGGATCAACTTGCTCTGCTGCCATTCCCCCGCTAGCAAGCAGAGCTAGCCGCTAACAGCCACCACTGCAACAAACAAACAAACTCCACAAACCCATTCAGCAGCTGATTATTTACTGCTGAATTACAGCTCACAACTCGCGCCAACAGCTGACGCTGCTCCCGTGTGAGTGTTTTGCTGTCTAGCTGAACATCCTGGTGCTGACTATTTACTGGAGTTTACAGCCTGTCTGCGCTCTGATCTCATAGCGCTCATACAGCATTAAAGAGATAATTGAAAACACAGCCGTTATCTGCTTTCTAGTTCAAAACCTGTATCTAGTTTGTTTCATAAAATAATTTATCATTCAGTTCTCTCCTCACTTTGAATGTCCAATAGTCCATCACAAACATTTTCTTCTGATTAGATTTCAAGTTTTTATTAAAGATGTAATTTTAACCCGACAAGGTGGTGATGAATAATTTTCATCATAGTTTTCGTTGACGAAATGAACACTGACTCCAAGTGATACCTTTAATTTGATCTGTTGTTAATAAAACAATATTCATTAGTGTATTGCTCCGATGAAGGCTGTTGATATTGTGTGCAATATCCAGACAAATGAAGACACTACTCAAGTAATATTGAGCTTTCATTAATTTGGGAGACTCACAAAAGAAAGAAACAGATGAAGCAATAGCTGAGATATTCTGATTTGTAGAGTTATATTCAAGAAATAATGGTTCCTACAATTCCCATAATGCAACTTAAAAGCGCTTTCATTCCTGTGTGGTAAAAGCTGATGTATTACTCCATGCCCAGAGACCGTAACAGAGGGTATCTTTAAAATAAAAAAAGTTCTCAAGCCTAATATGAGATGACCCTGCTGACATCATTGGGGTTATTTCCACAGACACTAAAAAGCTCCTCCACAGGTATGGAGGACATTATACAACTGTTTTCACAGGCTGAGTAGCGCTCCTCGTGACAAGTAAGCTGCTCTCCATGAGTTAAATTAATGGAGTGGCCCTTCAAATGCTTAAAAACTGTGAGCACTGCAAATGTTAATTCCATTCACCTCCATTGTTTTAGGGTGGAAGTAGGAATCACAGAAACAGACATCTCCAAACGTGGACACATAAAAGCAGAACTACCCTCATGGCTGCATGCTATTAGCAGTAAGTGATAAAATGTGTCCTTTTATCAATTGTGTGAACTTCTCCTTTAAAACTAACTGCAACACTACCCGGTACAGTGTACCAGTCATGTTAATAAAATGGTGAAACTCCAGGGTAATGAAGCTATTTCTGCAAACACGTAGGAGCCTGCACACTTCCTGCACTCCTCTCCCTGCATGATCAAAGATAGCGTGAGCACTTACAAGCACAACGCCATGTGCGAGAAGAAGAACCGACTCCAGTTGCAGAAATAACTCATTTGCCGGCGCGCTTTAATTCAAAGCCATCCTTTTTCCAAATGTGCTGTCATAGCTGCAGCGCATGGCAGACTGCGCTGTGTTCTCGCATGCATGGCAATGCTAAGTAAGCGTGTAAGTATTCCAAATGTCAGCCCGGCTCATCGTTGTTATTAATGAGCTTCAGGCGGCAGGAGTGGATCATTTTCCATGGAAATTCAATGCATTTTAAATAGCAGTGGATCAACATTCCAGGCCAGGATTTACATAAGGTAATTGCAGGATGCTGAAAGTACCTTGTTGCTGGCAATGGATTTTTTTCCCCTCCTTACCTTCAGTAATACAATCAAGTCCATTAAGTAGGCAATAAATACAAGGCAAGACTGTATGACAGATAATGGCCCCTCTCCAGAATATCTATTTATTTACCCTTGGACAGTTACAGCTGCTGTTCTCGCAGACACACGTGCCTCCATAGTCTGAGTTAGCGTCCTTTTCTTCCCCACCTGCTAAAGAAGATTTGACAACCTCACTCCTATGTGGCATTGTTCCCCGCTGTGATTGAGTATTGAAACGAGCTGGCTGTTAGCAAAGGAGGGCGTGTGGGAGAATTGAGATGAGGCCCCGTGTTACACCTCTCTGAGGTCTACCTGCAGCAGCTGCTATGGGGGTCTGGGGAAATTAACTGTAGATAGAGAGAGAGAACACAAAGACAATAGTGCCATGCTGGATGTATGCAGAGGTGGAGGGGGACTTCAATCAACTGAACACTCCTACTGTTGCTAAGAAAAAAAACAACACATTTTCATCTCTGGCGTTGTCAACTGGTGGTTATAACATCTTCCTCCAGGCAGGAATATTAAACACACTGTCTGCCTTTTTCATGAAGTGCAGCACCATGGGCTTTAGGTGGTAGTTAGCCTCTGTAGGTCTGTGACACGGCCTGCTCAGCAGCTCATTAGAGAAATGGGCTGAGCTGGCTGAGTGCCCCTCCTTCCTCTGCACGCTCTTCCCCCAGAGACCCTGGGATTATGTGTTGGTGGCGTGTATGGGTTTTTGGGGCCGTTAAGTGATGATTACACTCAGAAAGTGCTCTGTGTATTTCTTTTGATTAAGACTGATGGAGGGACGAGGTGCAGCCAACGGAGGAGGCACAGGAGTCCTGTTTGGAAATAAGAGCAGCAGTGAAGTGATCCTGCAGCCTGGATGGAGATGTGAGGTTGAGGTTGGCCGTGATAAGAACTGACAGTGAGACAAGGAGAACTAGGTGCTCTGATTAATGTGAAAAGGGGGGGTGGCTGTCTGTTTTTTCCTCTCTGTCTCATTAACACTGTTGGCTCTAGAATCTGTTAGCTAACAGCACATGTATTCCCCCGGTGCAGCCTTTCTCCACTGAGGCTGTAATTAGGACATTTCTTCCGCAGCCTTTTCAACACAGCTGTCTGATTGGAGGAAAGGCCCCGCGTAATTACAGAGGCCCTGGGCCCCCGACGCGACCGGGGGGGGGGGGGACCCTAAACAAATCACAAACAAGAATTTAATTAAAGGATCAACAGCCTCACACGTGGACGTCTGCGTCTGATCAGACAGTTCTCGATCAGGAGCGTTTCTGATCTGAAGTCAAGTAGAAGTTTTCTCTCACTCTCCGCAGGTAGACCTTTCAGAGGGAGGGCCCCGACTACTTTGCCAGCTCTCTCATAAGCTCATTGGATTTGCTCCCGTGCCAACGTCTTACTTAATTAGCCTGCACATTTTTACGGGCATAAATCGCTTTTACATCACTGCCAACGGAGCGCACCGCAAAGTGGGTCGATCATATATTATGTTGATCCTCCTTGGCGCAGTTAAAGCCATACATTACATTTGAATTTGTCGAAGAGCTGAGAGCCCCTGGCATAATTCTTCTTTGTTGTGCTGTCAGCGCTAATCTCTCCCCAGGGGTCTCGGCATCAGCTCCCTCTCCCTCTCTCTCCCGCTCTCTCCCTCGACGCTGCCCCCAGATCGGATGAGTAAAGGGACGCAGGGATTGAGGCGAGCCAGGAGGGCACCCACACATCTCTCCGTCACTCCACCGCCCCTCCCGACACGTAAACCTGCCTCCCACCTCCCCCTCACTCCTTCGTCAGAGAGCTGAACGCATCGACTCGGAGCATTTGTGGTTCTGCACTCACAGACTGACGATTTGGTAAAGTTTAAAGCTGCACTAATCTTTATGTGGTGCAGGTTTTTTATAAACAGACAAAAGATCTGCACACTGTGTAAAAAGCCCCGAGTAATTTTAATTGTGCAACATTTTGATCTAACAGAGATCTTCGCCAGATACGCTCAAGTCTATTGAAATCCACGATTTGACAAAATCTCTGTTGGATCGAAACACAGTTAAAGCTACAGTTGGTAACTTTTACAAAAATAAATTTTTGTCACGTTTGCTGAAACTGTCACAAGGTTCCTCCTCCTACTCAATTTTTTCAAATGCATTTGCTAGAATCTACCACGGCTCACGGAAAACAACCAATCAGAGGAGTCTCTAAGCAGCTGCCAATCAATGCATAACCTTTTACCTGGCTGGTGGACGGAGCTTAGTTTTCAGCACAACTGTTTCCAAAATGGCAGTTGGGTCACAAACTTTCTTACTTCACAGCTGCGTTACAGACTCCTCGGCTCTGATTGGTTGTTTTCCTTCACATGCCAATAGAGGCGCTATGAGGCAAAAGAGAAGGCAAAGAAACTGGATTGAAACTGTGTAACTATGGTGACAGTATCAGCAGTTATGGCGGAAAAGTTATTTTTGATTAAACTTACCTACCCTACCATTTTTTCCCCAGGAAGTTACAATATGTAACTGTAATATTTCACTATTAGTTACATTATTTTCCCCTCACAGGCTGTGATATTTTACCAAATTTTATTGTGAAATTCATGCAGGTAAATCCATATATTACTGCTAAATCACAGTGATACATGGAGTTTAACTGTGAGATAATACAGTACTTCTATGGGAGCATATTGCTAAATCCCTGTAATCAAATTCATAACATAAACATAACATAAACTGGAAAATTACAGTTAAATTTACTAATTTACAGGAACTTACTGTCATATCAGTAATGCAATGTGCTTTAACTGTGAGGTTACGGTTAAATATAGTAATTTTACAGGAGCGCACTGCTGAATCACCGTAATATGCAGGCACAGCTACTGTGACGTCACAGTGTTCAGCTGTCATGTCACAGTAATTTACTGTAAACGTACAGTCAAATATTTTAGAGTGTACAGCAATAAACGTGCTGGGAGCTTTTAATAAAGTGCACAGATCTTTTGACAAGACCACATAGAATTATCACACAGACCCACAGCCCCCCTCAGTTCTGCAGAGCCTTTTAGTGTCTTTCAGCACGTTGTTTTGTTTTGGTTGACTCTCACTGCTCTCACCAACCCTTTTTCCAGCAGCAGGTCTGAAAACACTCTGTACACTACCTGCTCAGTACTAAACAGCAGATGTTGAAGGTAAGCAAGTACATTTACTCAAGTACTTTACTAATTTTAAAGATCTTGTACTTTGAATATGTACATTTATCCCATATATTTATGTGTCTTATCCTCCACATTTCAAAGAGAAATATTTAAATGCTTTTGCCAGTTACTTATTTTGCAGATGAACATTTTTACAACAGAACACGTGGTGAGTTTAAAGAATATGATGTTTTGTTTTAGATTACACTAGTCAGCAGTTTATAAAATAGTAAAGAGTAACTTCATCTTGATCAGTTACAACATCAAATTGCTGCTTACAAGTTAAGGCGTCGATAATGATGCATGAAGCATAAGTTCAATCAGGAAGATTTTCTTTATGCTCCATTCATTCACAATTCCCCCTCTCTATTTTATTTCTCTCTGTGCTTCCTCTAATCAGCTGAGTCTGGGTGTTGGCTCTTCCAGTTAAACCAATTGAATTTTGCCACAGGAATCCCTGCACGGTCACAATGGCTATTAACAGTTCTCATACTTTTATGCACATGTAAATAAATATTATTTTATTCAGAATGAATCTCTCCTGATTGAAATAATAATCCAGTGACGCAACACCAAAAGGGCTCATTGTACATTATGAGTAGGTTTCAGTTTTGATACTTTAGGAACGTGATACCTGCGTACTTTGGCTGTTTTAAGCAAGGACTCTCACTAGTTGTAGCAGAGTGTTTTTACCTTGAGGTTTTAGTATTTTTATTTGAGTGAATCTGAATACTTTTCCCTCTACTTAACCTGTAGCTCTAACTGCCTCTCTGTGGAGTTGTGTTGCTACCTCCTCTCCCCTTGGATCTCCGCAAGTGTTGTGAGGACTCTAAAACTTCACCTGAGCCTCCCTCGGCATGAGGGTGAGTAGATAATGGGTGAATCTTCATGTCGGGTGCACTATCCCTTTAAAACATCGGTCTGGAGCCACAATACACATTTGTGCGTTATAGTGAAGGCAACACATCCTATTTAATCTACATTAGAATATAAACATTCCTAATAGGTCTAAAGAAACATTTATTGATATGTTTTACCACAAAGTAGTTACTCTGCAGTGGCTATTTTACGGCGTAAGTGGTGAAAGCAAACAAATCTGTCCGCTCGCTATAAGGTCTTTATTTTCCTGGTTGGAGGAGACCAAAAACAGAGCCAAAACAAAGTGAATATGGGACTGACGTTCATCAGGTGAACAGAAACACCTCTCCAAATGAATTATTATGTTTCTCTGTGTCTGCCAAATTTTAAACAGGCAACTGTTTGCTAACACGTTCCCCATATCAGCTTCACCAGGTGATAGTATGTCAGTGTTGTGTTTACAACCTGTGCAGCCCCCTGAGTAGTCTGAAAATCAATTAATGCAGGTTAACAACTGCTACAAAAGGCCATTATGCACTCTGGGCTGAGACAGCTACATGTACATGAAGTGTTCATAACGTCTGCTGCGTCCAGGTGAAGATTTAGTGTCGCAGATCCACATCACAAATGTACCCTAATGTGTTGTACTAACAGGAACTGAAACGAGATGTGCTCTGATGCGACTGTGGAAAGATGCTGCTGATGTAGAATCTGGGCAGCACACGGAGACAAAGCAAGATTTAATACTGCGTTTAATACTTCTGTTTTGTTCTCCAAGATGTTCCTGGAGCTGTCATCGCTTCCAGCGTTTTATGTGTTTTTTCCAACTGTGAGTACTTTACCTTTATTTCCTTTGTGCATTGCATTGTGGAAAAACAGTCCATCAACAGCACCTTATAACACAGAGCAGGTTCAGTCTGCATGCCGACATATCTGAGTGCACCTGAGGTGTGCCTTGGGGTTTACAGAAGTCGACATCTGTTGACACTTGGAGACGATTCTCACATCTGATATTGTGTTTTTAATTTGAATTGATCCTATTTCATGGCATTTATCCTTGTTTTATTGTAAATGTTTATCATTATTTTCTCTCACAGAAGGCATCTGCATGTTACGCATGGATCCTGATATAGAAATTAAATGTACTTTTATTGTTTTTATTACTTTATTTAGTCACCTCGCTCGGTTAAAAGATTTTGTTCTGGTTGCATTTTTATAACTCTTGACATTTTACTTGATGTGTTTCAGATCACACATTTGTAAACTCTAACTGAACCTCCCAGTGGTGGTGAAATTTGTTTTAATTTTACTCTGCTGTGAGTGTCGTCTGCACCGCACTCCCGACTCTGTCCATCTTCCTCCCTGCCGTGTCCCTCCTCTCCCACTAGGGTGTAGTGAAGAACACGGATTCACCCTCTTCCCCGCGACCCAGATGCATACCTGCTCCAGGCTGCGCTGTTTATTCTCCTTGGATTAACTTCCCCAAACGTCCACCCTCCTCCTCCTCCTCATCTTCCTCCTCCTCTCCCACCTCCACACAGTGAAGGGAAAACAACTAGAGACACTTGGCTCCTCAGCACATGGCAAATCTGCTCTGACTGAGCTTGTAAACACACACACACACACACACACACACACACACACACAGAGTCACAAAATCAAGCTTTTGCCACTGTTCCTCTCCGGTCCCCTCTGCATTAGCATGGAAGTCATCCATATTGATGCTAGGTGATTCATGTGCTGCCAGCCTCTTTGTTTTATCTTTTTTTCTTCTTGCCTCCTCGCCCTCTTTACCCAGGCAAAGCTTTCTGGGGATCAGGGGGTGATTAAGGCGAGGAGAGATGGAGGAGTGGTCGACCGTAGACCCCAGGGTGGTGGGGGTGGAGGCGGGCAGGTTTGTAGCCCCGGTCCCCCCGGTGATGAGGTGGAGCCTAATTGATTTGTCAATGTGGAGCCATCTGGCACAGAAAGATGGGGCTCCAACCTGTTCTCCTTCCTGAGGTGGGGAGCGGGGGGCATCAGGAGAGCTGGGTTGGATTACACACATGACACACACACATGCTCCTTGGGGTTTTATGATATCTCTTTCTCTTATTTTCCCCTCACCTTCGTTGAGGACGAAGTGTGTCCTCCTCTGCTTCTTCTTCTTCTTCTTCTGGATCGTTTATCCAGTTGCACCCACAACGCCCCCCCCCCCCCAGCACACACCCAGTGAGTGATGTCATGGACAGAAGGCATGACAGAGCCCAGAGGGTGGACCCCCAGCCATAAAGGAAACACACACACATAACCCTCACACAGGGGGCCCAGTGGGGATCAAAAGGTCAGGCGTGCTGATGGACGCCGGCGCAGAAACGAAGCCTCCGGTGTCTTAATGAAAAGAGCTTGAGGAAATGGGGACAGACAGAGACAGAAGGAGAGAATGGATGCTGCCTGCGCTGATTAGGATCCCTCCTCATCATCTCACTTTATTCCCTCCCCCCCTTCTTCACTTCATTTCCCTCTATCGCCCGTCCTCTGACTGGGAGCCTCATTTCTAGGGTCATTTTAAAGGTTATGATAAGAAAAGCAAATGAAGTGTGTCTGTGTGGTCGATACTCTGAGTAATGACGGGAATTAGCTTCCATTTCTGTCATTTCGGTGTATTTTAAACACAAAAATCACTGTCACCATCTCCGCTCTCAGTGATACTGAGAGAGCGTATCTCCACTGATGTGTGGAAACCTCATAATTCACATTTTGGCACTTTTCGCTTCGTTTTAAGGAACAGGGGCTGAGATGAGACACTTTGGCATCCCTGGGGCGAGATGGTGATGTCTCCAAGTGAGATTTGTACATATATTTCAGGATGTGGTGCATCACTGTAAATCTTCAGATTATTTCTAAAATATACACTTTCAAAAATACAACTGGCTCAAGTTGCCCAAGGTGAGGGGGAAGTGGAGCTGAAGCACAAACTGCTTTGAACACCGACTGACATGCTGCTGCAGAACAGAAATGTTAGGAACACCTTCTCCTGATGTACAAGACACAGTTTCATAATGTGATTTTTTAAAAGGCCTCCTGATGCACCACTCTGTCAAATGAGCTACTTCTCTCTTTTCTGAAACTGGTTGTTCTTTTAAAGCTGCACTCATCAATATTTTTACATGAAGAATGTGTCAAATGACTTTGAAAGATGTGGGTTGTAGTTAGGGATGGGCATTGTAATTCCCATATAACACCATTCACATTACGTTATGATTAGAAGTAATTGCGTAATGTCTGTGTCACTCTGCAGTTACACCACCAAAACACTAGTAGGCGGCGGTGTTTCTGTGAAGTGCTGTAAAGTTTAGTTGATTCAAAACACACATTAAACACACATTAAACACACATTAAACACACATTAAACATGGCTTAATAGAGACACTTTCAAACACAAGTACACAAATCAGCTTCACTATAACTCGCAGCATTCACAGACAAACACTTGTCTTTATCTGGACACATTTTCCCCACAAATACAACATGCCAATGTTATTAGCACAAGCCTATGGCATTTTACATTGCATAAATTAGCCTATCAGCTAGCAGACTTTTCCTCTTCTCATATAAAACCGGGGACAACAGCAACATTTAACAAAGGTAACGTTACAAAATTTGGTTCCATTACAGCTCACAAGATCATTGACAAAACAACTGTCTTATACTAAACACCTTTTCCAAACAAATACAACATGCTAACGTTATTAGCACAAGCCAATGGCATTTTACATTGTATAAATTACCCTAGCAACAAGTGGAAATTTCCTGCTTTATAGGTCTGTGCAGATATTCATTGATAACCGTTACATCACTGCAGCCTGTCTACAAAAATATAAACTTTTTAATACAGAGCAGGGTCAGTTTATAGTTGTATTCATTTTGTACAAATTTATATGTTTTCTTTAACAAAGCAAAAACAATACTATATATATTAAATGAATACTAATGTTACCGAGGAGGAAGTGGACATACTGTCTTGTATACGGCGATGGCTTTTGGTGGGTGCGTTTACCCCGTATACCTGCGTATACCCTCGTAGTGATGAACAGTGGTGGAATGTAACAAAGAAATAAAGCTTTGTTACAGCACTTAAAAATGTTTTTGGGAGTAACTGTAGTTTACGTGAGTTTTTATACTTCTGTCAACTTCCACTTTAACTCTGATACAGTTCCCCCGAGCATCTTTGTTACCTACTAATAGGGAAGGAGGGTGAGAGGAAAGAAGGAAAAGGGGAGTAAGGAGAGGTGCGTCCTCCCCTTGACGAAATAGAAGAAATAGACAGGAATGTAAAACTGAATTTTGTTCTTTAACTCCTTTAACCTGTGAAGACGTGCGATCATTTGGAAACGTGAAGAAGAAATTCTCAAAATTCTGACTGCTTACTTTTTATTTACAGCATTTACATTTTCTATCAATGAATTACTTTTGATGCTTAAGTATACTAAATATCAGACACTTAGACTTTTACTGGGGTAATAGTTTAATAGGTGACTTCAACTTCCAGCAAAGTCATTTCCTGTTGAGATATCTGTACTTTTACGTAAGTGTGGCTTTCAGGTGCTTCATCCATCACTGTATTTGAGGTACTTATATTTGACTTAAGTCTTTTTTTCATGTCACTCTCTGCTTCTTCTCCACAACATTTCAAATTAGAACTGGAAATAGGAAAATGTACGACAGTTATCAGACAGCTAGTCACGAGCTCTTTTACAAATGATGAGTTGATTGCCAGGTAATTAATTGGAAACTATAATTTACGTATATTTAATAATGATCTGAATAGTATAACAGTCATAGGGGCAGTTTTGAATTGAGTACTTTTACTCTTAATATGTACATTTTCCTGATCACACTTGCATACTTTTACTTCAGTAACTGTTTAATACAGGACTTTTACTTGTAACAGAGTGTTTGTACATTGTGGTGTTAGTACTTTTACCAGAATACTTCCCCTACCAGTTGTGATGAACCCACACAGAAGTATTACCCAACCACCCTGCAGTTCCCCTCAGTGCTACGGAGGGTTTTAACACTTTAGCTCATTGTTTTGTGGCCCACGACTTTACTGTTTGTCTCACCGCTCTTATTGTCCCCATTTCCAGCAGCAAACAGCTGTTTTCAGGTGAGACACTACAGGTGAATAGGGTAAGATTCTAAAATAATAGATATCATCATGAAACTTCCTCAGTTGATTACTTACAGTAGTATGAAAAAAAAAAAGTATTTCAAGTTTTTAAAATTTGAATGTTTGATTATGCAAATTGGGCATTATTTCATTAGATATGCGCTAATTTGCATATATTTTAGGAAGATAAATCTGAACATCTAGAGCCAGGTGCAACATTATTTTTTCATTTTGATAACATATAAGATGAAACAAAAATTACCGAGGGATTTAAGGATATCTACTTTTATTACCTAGAAAATCCAAATATACTGTCCATAGTGTTAAAGAAATCGATGTTCGCCTTATTTTTAGGAATAAAATGTCATATAAATCAAGCTAGGAATGATTTATTAACAAATCCCTCTGTAAATATCTTCAGAATATAGCTAGGTGTATAACTGTAAAGTTTGGTGAACATAGTATGACAAAAAACTCATTTTGAGAAAACGGCATTCAAAGATTTACATTGGGGAATTTAATACATTTCTATTGGAAACAATTGCTCTCAAACAGAATAAATGATCAGGCCCTTAGTAATAATAATATAATATATTTCAATCTCATGAAAACTGATCATTTAATAACATGACAGGCATGTAAGACCTACAACTGTAGTAACCCAGCTAATAAACACATTGGGGAGCAACTTGCTGCTGCAAGTCGACAAAATGTAATAAAATAAACGTCTAAATGTATAATTTCAATGTTTTCTTTATAGCAGTTTGAAAGAACACATTCAAGGAGTAAACTAGCCCAAAATCTCAAAATTGATGCATGAAAAATCAATGTTTTTGCCGGCCATGTCTCACCTTCAGCCAGCAAGCCTAAATAAATCCATTTTGCCAGCGCCAGACAGCAGATGACCAACGTAAGTGATGAGCTAATGAGCTATTTTTCTCAGTCAGTGTGGTATCCTCTTAAAGCTACCTGTTACTTAGATAATATACTGACCTTCCTTGATTATAAATGTCATCGTCATTATCAAAGTCATTTCCATATTTTGTTTCAGCCAGATTTTATCTTGGTAGCTGATTTTCACATTGAAAAAAAAAAATATCTTCCTAAGATTTACCTCATCTGATGAGATTACTTCTGCTTTTTAGAAATATTTGTAAATCATAATCTGTTGTCTTCAGTTGATTTTTGTCTGTATTAAATCAGGCCTGTGTTCCAGTGGCCCTGAAGTGCTTAAACTAGTAATATACTGTAGTCATATATTTTTAATAACCTCTCTCTTGTTTGTACGCTCCACTGCAGTCTGCTGCTCAAAGTAAATATTGGATGTTTGGACACACAGAGCAACATTTTGGCTTCATAACACGTGGACACAAACAACCTCACAACACAGACTGAGACAGTCTGATTTATAATGCTGTGAAACTGGTGCACGTTATTTATTATGTTGATATTATTTTCATTTTAAATGTGTAGTGCACCCAAAAATGAAAATTCAGCCATTATCTACTCACCCATATGCCGAGGGAGGCCCAGGTGAAGTTTTTGAGTCCTCACATCACTTGTGGAGATCCAAGGGGAGAGTGGGTAGCAACACAACTCCACCTAATGCAGGCTGACGGCGCCCCAGATTCAAACGTCCAAAAACACATAATTGAAACCACAAAATATCTCCATACTGCTCGTCCGTAGTGATCCAAGTGTGCTGAAGCCCCGACATAAAAAGCTGTCATTTGAGCTCTAACTTGAGCTCTAATTGCCTCTCTGTACAACAACTTCAGGACACTTGGATCACTACGGACGAGCAGTATGGAGATATTTTGTGGTTTCAATTATGTGTTTTTTGGATGTTCGAATCTGGGGCGCCGTCAGCCTGCATTAGGTGGAGTTGTGTTGCTTCTGTGTTTGTTTTCACTCCAGTGCAATAACCATGGCACTCTTAACCCCTCATACCCCGTGTTCACTGTTTGAGTATAGTAAGGGATGTGCAACTGATTTCCCACAGGCTGAAATCACTGCTCTCCCTCTGTGGTTCATCTATTGTGAGAGAAAATTCTACCACGTTTTAGTGAGACGAGGAAAACACTTTAAAAAGCCTTTTAAAAAGCATCATCATCAAACAACAAACCCACTGTGCCTCTTTGATTCTGACATTTTCTGTTGGAAGGTATTCACCCAGAAGTGATGATACGAAATTATCACAAACAAGACTCCCTTTCTTAGTTACGGTCTCTAATTAGCAAACAGAGACTCCTTTCATTATTTGCACTTTTTACACCGTTATGTAAAAAGCTGTGGAGCTGCTGTCTTAGACACAACAGCCGGAGCTGTGAGGCCCCGCTGTTAGCAGAGGGGACGGAGACCATAACTGTTGATAATCGCTGGATTCGAAACAACAGGTGCTGTCCAAGCCTCTCGGCCCGATTAGCTGGAGGAGAGGCAGGAAAACCAAATATTTGAGGGGGGATATGTGTGCGAGGAGGAGGAGGAGGAGGAGGAGGAGTGAATGAACAATGGCTGTGAGGGAGAAAGCTGTGTAAGTACAGAGGTAAATGGAGGACAGAAGCTCAGGTATTGGTGGAGAAAAGAGGTCGTGCAGTGGTGACCATCCCCTCTTTTAACCTCTGCTCACATGAAACATGCACATGCACACACACGGACATCTCCCCGCGGAGTCAGACAAAGGCCAAGGTTAAAGGGCATCTCTACCGAGGCATGTACACCTGGGGAGGAATCAAAGGTCGAGCACAGCAGGGTGGGCGTACTGGACACATTCCTAATAGGAGCCATGGATGACGAGGAGGGAGGGGCGGAGAGGAAACCTCTCAGTGGCGAGGCGACCTGAACGTGAGAGGGCCGAGAGCTCAGCTGTCGGGTGCTGAGTGACTCACGGCCTCCACATCTGGATGTTTGCTCCATGACTTTTCTCATCTCTCATTGGTCAACGCAGCACTTCTATCCTCAGGAGCAGGGCTGGAGCAACCATAGAAAAACAGAGGTCAAACGCCCAAGCGGCCACCTCTCCCCCCTCAGAGCATTTTATAGAGACCTGAAAAGCTTTTTGAAACACTGATGATCAACAAGACAGAGGTAAAAGCACAGACTGTACTTGAGGGCTGGAGATCCTGTAGGACAAACACATGACCAGAAACACTAAGCAGGTGTTTGTGGTGTAGAGACCACACAGTCCTTTATATTATGTTTGTGGTTTGTGTGATCGTCAGGCTTTGGCAAATGTAGCGTTTATTTAAATGTTTATGTAGAAATATAACGCTCTGTATCTCCGACCAACAGGGCTCTCATTTTAGTGAAGAGCGTCAGACTGAATTTCTGAACGCACCATGTCAGGTCACTCACTCTCCGGGACCTAGGGTGGCCATACGTCCAGATTTAGGTCGGACAGTCCGGAATTAAAATGCCCGGATGCTTATTTGTCCTCCTTTCTGGAGTTGCACTTGAACGTAACGCAGCATATCGTCCAATGCTGTAAGACTTTCGGTCAAACAAAAGATTGGCAAAAAAATGATTGGCTGAAAGCAGTGTCAATCGATTATCTGATCTATCATTGGTTGAAAATGTAAACAAGCCTCCATGTGCTAGCTGTGTCATGTCATCACGCTAATGGAATGTTAACATGCCAAAAAGACAGACCTCATTCAATGCCAAATGGTCATAAGAGCACACACATTTGTCAGCAAAAGTAGCAAAGACGACGTTGTGATGTGGACGTTGGTCACAAGGAAAGGGGGCTACTGAAAGGCCTGTTAGCATGGAGAAACATAAACGCAACAGACGAGCCGCAGGTTCCTCTTCCCTAAAGTTTCAAGAAGCTACATCGCCTCAAGATGACAAGATGTCCGCTGCAGAGCTTTGTGAAGTCTATCATGCAGTCAGGCATCAGCAGTCATACATGATATATCATAGATCAAATTGTCTTGTGATGAATAGAATATCTCAAAACTGTATTGTAGTGGGGAGCACACTAGAGTCCTATGTTTCCTATGTTTCTTGCTTCTCTAGTGTCCTCCTTTTTGGTGTTGTGGAAATGGCCATCCTACAGGGACACAAATATGAATTGAATAAGTAAACACTGAGCAACGGGACCAGACTGGCCGATCCGTATGCTCTCACTCAGTGGATGGATGATGTCACAGGAAGCCAATCTTACAAAGGACGACACTTGTTTTGCTATGGAAGCTAACATTAGCTAATGTGCTAAAAAGTTAGTGTTCCAGAGAAATCCAATATTCCTCTTAATCCCTCCCCAGTGTCTCATGAGGTGGACATGATAACCCTTGATGTGTTATGTCGGCCCTCAGGGACTTATGGTGTGGTGCTCGCATGCTTCTGGAGGAATGTCAATTTTTCAGCTGACAAAGAGGAGGAAGATCACTCACTATCATGGTGCGAATGAAAAGAGGAAGTGAACTCATCAGGAAGTCACAGATGAAGCCTCTGTCCAGAACCATAAAGACCATAATCTCCTCTGTAGTGACCAGGAGGAGGAGATTCTCGTCTGCTTACAGCAGAGAGAAGGTTTGTCTTGTGCGTTTCCGCAGACATTGCTGAGTGAGCGACACAAAGGCGGTGAGATACAGTCCTTGTAGCACACGGGCCCTGTAAGGACAAAAAGGTGAAGATTTAAGGGAGTGTAAAGAGATGTCGCGCCTTTTTATGGGCTTATCCACTGACCTCCAGCAGCCAATCAGGTGGCAGCTTTGGAGGCACACTTGAAGGTCCAGGCTTCTCTGAGGAGGACAGGACAATGGGATTACACACACACACACGCACACACACACACAGCGTAGACACAAGGGAGAGGAGAGATGGATATTTGTGTGTGTGTGTGTGTGTGTGTGTGTGTGTGTGTTCATGCATGCTTTCCTGTATGTGTGGGAGGACCAAAGCATACAAGAGTGGGTAGTTGGGTGGAGGTGTGTTACTTATAACATAGTGCAGTGTGTGTGTGTGTGTGTGTGTGTATTTGTGTGCAGGCAGGTGGGTGGTAGCTTTTCAAAGAGCAGACCATTTAATTGAATTCTGTGCAGCTCCTTGTTATTCTAGTCATGACTGAGAGCTGCTCCATGTTGTCCCAGCAGTGTGGGAGGGCCGGCCGTACCTGCAAACACTGGCTGGTTTGCACTGCGTGTGTGTGTGTGTGTGTGTGTGTGTGTGTGTGTGTGTGTGTGTGTGTGTGTGTGTAGAGGCAGGGGTTGTGAGGTGATTGTGGTTGCGCTGGTGTTTTTCTAGCGCAACTCGAGTCCCGATGTGGTAACGAGGAGGGGAAGTGGTGAAAGTCAGCCCTGAACCTCACCCTGAAAAGAAAGCACGAAACTGCCAGAACATTAATACTAAATATATGTGTGTGTGTGTGTGTGTGTGTGTGTGTGTGTGTGTGTGTGTGTGTGTTTACGGTGAGAGAGAGTGAAAGTAAGAGATTTGAGAATGAGTGCATGTAAAGCTATCAGCTCATTGTCATTACGACAAAGCAGCCCAAAGTGCACAAAAGAGGACAAACTAACACAGTCACTAACACACAGTCACTCCGGCAATAGAGACGATACGCTGTCTAATAAAATGAATAGAGTCTCTAAGCAATTACAAGCTTAAACGATGATGCATAAATTTCATTTATAGATAGATTTCACCAGGGCTTATCTCGGAGAAACACTGTAATAGGATTCAGCTGGAAGGCAAGAGAAGAAAGATGTGTGGACAGAGGTGTGTGTGTGTGTGTGTGTGTGAGGGAGAAGTGAAGCTTTATTAATGATTGAGGTGATTGGTAAAAGGTGACCAGGATCCAGGATAATGACTCCCTGTGAAACAAGGACACCTAAAACCTCAGTGGATCTCGACGTGGTTAACGATTGGTTTCATATTACTGTAGCTGAAGGGTAATTCTCCAGGGAGATGTTTATGGTACGAGCTAAATACAGCACAATGACAATCCAATCAACCCTTTGCTACACAAATACACGTAAGGATGTTCTCACTGACCTCCTCAGTTGTTGACCCTGGAGTCCTTTGACCGCTGCGACTGGACGCACGCTTGTGTTTTGTGTATGTGTTGCAGGTTGTTTCTTAAAAACAAAGGCAACAGGACGAAAAGTCACTGCTCCAAAGAGCCTTAAATATCCTTAAAGTGGGTGTAATTTTAATGGAGCACCCTAAATAATGCTGGATGGGTAATATATACGTTTTATCTCATGCATCCCTTGCTTTTATTAATCATAGCAGAACATGCTTCAACCCAATCACCAGAATTAATACTCCCAGTGTACGTTTCAGCAAAACCACAGATTTGTTACAGTTGGATGTTATTATAAAGCGGATACGTTGAACTTTTTATTTTAACAGTGCTGTGGTTAACGTGGTTATGTTTAGGCACAAAAAACACTTGGTTTTGGTGAGGAAAGGATCTCTTTTTGGCTTAAAATACCTGCTTTTGCTGGCACAGTTCCAGCTGGAAATGCAGTGATGTCACTGTAAAAGAGAAACGCTTTTTGGAGTGTGGATGGAAACACAGTGTCAGTTAGCTAAAAAGCCGCTGGAAACACAGTGATGACTTGCTAAAAAACAAACTGTTTTGTTATTTGTTGGTTTGAACTGAGGTCTGCAGCATGGCATAAAAATTTTTTTTTGGGCTTGAAATCACTCTTGGTGTCACAGTTCAAGCTGGAAATGCAGTGAAATCTTGGTGAAAAATAACTGCTATTTTAGCACTATTCCTGATGTAAACACAGTGACCGTTTGCTAAAAAACTACCCTCGTTTGTCGGCTTCAAAGCTGCAGGAAACACAGTGATGCTAAAAAACAAATGGTTTTGTTATTGGTTGGTTTGAACAGTGGTCTGCAGCTTGGCAGGGGGAAAAATCACTTTTTGGCTTAAAATCCTTTGCTTTTGTTGGCTCAATCTGAGGCCTGAAATTCAGCAGTGTCTCCAAAAATAAGCCCATTTTGTGGCACAATCCCTGATGTGAACAAAGTGACCGTTTGCTAAAAAAAAACCCCACCCACATTCATTGACAAAAAGCTGCTGGAAACACAGCAATGACTTGCTGAAAAAAAAGGTTTTGTAGTGGTTGGTTTTGAACAGTGGTCTGCAGCTTGGCAAGAAAATATCTTTTTTTTTTCAGACTGGAAATGCAGCGATATCTTGGTAAAAAAAAAACAACAGCTTTTTGTGGCACTATCCCCGCTGGAAACACAGTGACAGGTCGCTATGAAACAAGCTTGTTTGTTTGATACGCAAGAAATGTGTAAATGTAAAATATCTGCCATCATTTTTTTCTAGCGACTGAGCTGCATGTTTGGTTTTATGTAATCATGCTTTGTTTTGCTGTTTAATTATGTTTAATGAAGTCAAGAAACGTATGAGGAAGTTTTGATTTTAAATGTGTAATTGTTGGTTCGACAAGTCTTCTGTAAAGAGCAGCAATATATTTATAAAATCTTCCTGTGTGTCTCACGGGTTATAAACTGTGGGTAAATAAATAGATTTTCAGATACATGTGAGCCTTTGCTGACCAGCAGGTTAAATATGGAGCAGCTCTGAAATAGCAATTCGTCACATGAAGTGACAGATTAACCCGCCCCTTTACACATATGCACACAGTTACACAGCTACACACACACACACACACACATAATGTCTGTGTGTTCGTTCTGCTATTTAGTGGTTGAGTAAATGAACATGATATTTAAGTGACTGCTATTTCCTGAGAGCAGGCTTTTCTTTCCTCCTCCTCCTCCCAGCTTTTCTCTAAATTTCCCCGGGGAGCTTCAGCCCCCTGGGTTTGGCTCGGTGTCAGAGTCCCGGCAGCCATGATACTTCATCAGGCTTTTGCACCATTATTGGCAAGAGCACTCCATATCCTCTTAGCAGTTATAGCTTTTCAATTTTCCTTTGAAATGCTGAGCCCAGCAGAACATATGGCAATATCTTGGCTTTAAGTCGCGGATTGGACTGAAAGCCTGTAAAACGGCCCCGCATCCTGAACATGCAGCCACAGGCTACACACTCTTTGACCTTTGTGGAGTTTCAGAGCGGCGCCTCTGCGCTGCTGTGACCACTGTTAAAGACATTTATAATAGGCACAATTACAAGATACTGTTTGAACGCTTTGACACAGTAATGTTATGGTGTGAGCTGTCCTATAAAGCATCATTCCGCCACCAACCCCCTTTTGCAAGCGTCTCTGGGGACCCCTTCAACATGATGACAGAGTCAAACCTTTTCTGTCACACGTCTTCCCCCAACACACACACACACACACACACACACACACACACACACACACACACACACACACATACAAACACGCTCTCCTGCAAGCTCAGGTAGTTACACACTGCTCCCACTCCATCCACAGACGAAGAGGCTGTGGCAGGTTGAATCCCGTCCCACTCACAACTGCTTTCCCTTTTTAAGACTTAAAGGCGTTTCTGAAAATGCCCCCGAAAACCTTCCTTTGGATCGGAGGCAGAGTGAGTCAGTGCTTCTGGGAAGACACAAGCCATCAGAGAGAAGGAGGCAGCGAACGATCAAATATGGTCACCGGCTATTGTATCATTTTCAACTCCTCAACAGACTATGGATTTTTAGTCCATTCCATTACTAATTAATGCTGGTGGAGGGGCCGGGGGTGAGGGGGGCAGGAGGAGGGTCGACCCTCCTGGAAACCTAATCCGGATCAATAGGGTTGACCTTGGGCTGGGCTGCTAACAGGCAGACTGGACTGAAAGGGGTGTTGTGACTGATAACTGAGGGTTATGTGCACATCCTTTATTCATAGAAATAAATATGATTTTGTTTACTTTAAAAGAGAAGCCTGATATTTTGACATATGCAGCAGCATGTCTGCTCACCAGGACTAAACACTGAGAACACGTTACTCTGGTTTTAAAGGCTCTTCATCAGCTTCATTTTAAAATGTTGCTTTTAGTTTTTAAATCTCTTAACGGACTGGCTGCTGACTATTTATCTGATATGTTGGTCAAACACATTCCCTGCTGATACCTAAGATCCTCCACCTCTGGTTTATTAAATGTCCCCCAGAGTAGAACTAAAACACACGGTGATGCTGCGTTCAATGTCATTGGCCCTCGTCTCTAGCAGCCTCAAACGAAATCTTTAAACCGATCTTTTAGAGTCGCATTTTTGTAGCTTTTATTTAATTAATTGGTATCAAACCTAATTGGTATTTTTTTTATGTATGTGTGTGATCGAATCTTTTTGTGGGTGTGTATTTGCTCATTTTATTATGTAAAGCACTTTGAGTTGCACCTGCTGTATGAACTGTGCCGTACAAATAAATAAATAACGATAAAATATTTGCTTTCTATACAGTTAAATCAGTAATGTGACACAACTCTCTTGTTTGTATGCAAAATACAAAGCTGCAGCCAGCAGATTTCTTTTAATTCTTTTTATTTTTTTGGTTTGTTTTTTCATCCAAAACATTTAAAGGGAATAATGAGACTATAAAACTGTCAATATTGTTTTCTTATTGCTAAATACACAAATTCAAGTGTACTTATTAGCAAGAAGTAAAAAACACAATACTAAATAATAATAATAATAATATATAATAATAAATAAATACTGCTATTTTTGTATTTTTAACTATTTTCTGTTAAACTACAGTCATTTTATAATTGTTCTGATCATTTCTCGCATTCATGTGAGGTAACACAAATAATTATTGCATATTTTTGTTTTTGGAGTATAAACCCTTCCCTCTTAATAGGAAATATATTGATCACATTAAAAAAACAAAAATGTTTGGTTAAAATTTGGGGGGTGAAAGAGTGGCAATCCATTCTACAATAAAATTATATGATTACTGTACATAAACTATAAAACCAATTAACTATAAAAAAATATTTGACTGAAATAAATACTTGGTTATTTATATAGTATTTTTGTCATATACAGATTTGTGCTGGTGATTGCTGGGTAATATGTATGTTGATGTTGTCCAGTGTGAAGTCATAGCTAGTTTATATGTTTTTAGTTCTGCACTAGTGCCCATCGTGATAACTTGCACTAGGGCCTGTCCTAACTACTATACACCACTGTGTTACACTGATGCATTTCTGCACCTGAAGACTGTACTGTCCCTTTAAATAACATCACTCAGAGGAAATGACATCAGCCAAAGTTTGAAGAAGATGGATGCTGGTGAGTTTGATTTTGTTTTGGTATATTTTATGGCACATTTTTCCTTCGTAACCCACTCTGTCTTAGTGGTTGAGTGTCAGCCCTGAGACTGGGAGGTCGTGGGTTTGATTCCCAGCCGCGTCATACCAAAGACTATAAAAATGGGACCCGTTGCCTCCCTGCTTGGCACTCAGGTTTTGGATTTGGGGGGTTAGATCATCACGAGTCCCGAGCGCGGCACCGCTGCTGCGCGGAGAACAAATTTATCAGTGGAACTTTAACGTTAACTTTATAACATATCCACCCTGCCATGCAAAGAGCTTTGGAGAACAGCTTTTTAAATTAAATTTTAAAAAATGTGTTCATAGTGAACATGATTTTTTTCATTTAGCTGCACGGTAAGTGTGGCGTTAGATTTAACAGAGAGATATTTGAGTGCATTATGTAATCTTTACGCCCTGCCACAAGCTGATATCTGGATATAATGGATTTTAAAAAATGTGCGTGAGGAATGTGTGAAATATCTCATGTTTTATATGAGCTATGTGTGAAGAAATATTCCTTTAGTTCATCAGAAAGTCAAGAAGACATCTCAGAGGGATGTCACAGAAACAATTAAGTGTGTTTTTGGACTAACTCTCCTTTCTTTCTTTTTTATTTGTTGAGTGTTCCCTTAATGCGGTGGTTCCCAGCTGGTCCAGATTTCTCCTCAGTCATTTGTTGAAGGTCCACACAGTTTAATATATTTGGCTTCATGTGTTTGGTCATGTTGTCGAGCTAGTTTGCTGTCTCTGTCAACTACCTGTCAGTCACTTTACAGCAGGAAACGACACTTCAAAATAGAAGCTCTGTGCTCAAAATTCACTGTACTTAAGAATGAACTTGTGGTCCACTCAGAATGGACCTGTGACCCACTTTTGGACCGCGACCCACCAGTTGGGAACCACTGCCTCAACTTAAATACTGCAGCTCAAGCAACACCTTCATATTGTGTGACTGTGAAATAACAGCATCATCACAAACCCCGCAGCTTGTAATTGATGTATTTTATTGTGAGATGGGGAGTCATAAAAAAATGAACAAAAAAAAAAGGTAACAAACAAAAAAACAATCACTATAAAAAAAAGATGAGGGTGTTAAAGGGGGAGGGGCATATAAAAGTGGGCGAGGTCTTGACACTGACATAAAGTAACAAATTGGCACAAATAAAAACATAAGAACAAACGTCAATATTATTTTGGCTTGGCAAAAAGGACAGTTTGTGTGGTTAAGGATAATCCTTCAATAAAACAGCACACACTCATGCTATTAGACATACGATTAGTTTTCAAAAGTTCAGTAGCTTCATATTAGAGAGGGGAAAGAAAACTAACATGAGAATGGATGCACAGAGGTCACAGGTTCCAATTTTCAGGCTTGCAGGGTGCGAGTTTTTTTTATTATTTGTTCGAAAAACATACTTCAGTATGCTGGAGTCTCATTTTCCAGGCTTGTAGTTATTTGCCTTTGAATCTTTTTTTTTTCCATACTAAAATATATTATCGTATTAATACAAACTACAGTATTGTACACTACATAGTGTAATAAATAACCATAAAGAAATATAAAAAATAAGACACATAAATATAAAAGTTCTCTATGACTAAACAGACATACCCATCTCCTTGGCGGTGGGGATAATACTGCCATCGCTGAAAACATACAGTACACACACTGAAACAGAACATAAAACAACATAAGAGACAAAAAAATAATACTGACAGGTAAAAACATGGTTGAATTTAACTCCTGGGATTCATATTTGCCTACATTTACCTGAAGAGACATCTGAGCGTTTCATGGTGTGTTAAACAAGTGCACTGAATAAGCTTTGAGAAGGCAGGACACAGGTAACAGTTAGAAATCATCATCGGTTTGAGCACATGTGCATTGTGACTCGTTTAACTGCTCAGACAAGAACTAAAAGCAACTTCTCTAAAATCTAAGCCTACGTGAGTACGTGGTAGGCTGAGCTCTACTCTCTCAGGTGTGGTGGCGAGCCAAAGTCAACAGTATTCCGGCGCGTTGGTTGATCTGGGACCCGGCAATACCTGATCGTAGCTGCTAAGCTTCAACAGCAATATTCAATGGCACTTTTGATAGGCATGTTCCTCTTGTTTTAGCTTGATTTTTTATTTGCATATGGCTCGATGCTGGGGGGGGGGGGGGGGGGCAGGCATATGGAGGGCCAGTGCCCTTTCTGCCCGCTCTGAACTTTTGCAATAGTTTGACATTTTGGAAAATACACTTACTTGCTTTCTAGTCAACATGATCTCACAGAAATGTGTGAAATCACCACAACCTGTTTTTGTTTTAAATACGGGACGTAAGAACAATGTAAAATGTGCAATCACGTATCATAATGTGACATAACTGCCTAAAGGACGTTAGTAAGTTAAATGAAGTCGAAATTTACTTTTCGTTTCACATGAAACTCCAAAGCTGGTCTCCTGGATGAAAGTCCGGTGTTTGTTTGACCCTTCCATCACCACGTTCTCCCTAATATGCTACCTACGGCGTCTTAACATTAGCTACTTCCCATTGCGTGTTGTCGTTAAACCAGGGACTGTGAGTGTCCACAATGACAAGAGAAACCTAAGTGCCGGTACGTACTTCATGCCAGCACCACAAAATTCCTGTATTCAGAGGTCTTGATCATTTAATATATTTTTGTGATACCAGCGATCGGCTATCACTGTATCTGTCCGGTATAAAGCTTCAGGTTGGAGATGATTAGCCTAGTGTAGCATAAATATTAGACACAGAGGAAAACAGCTAGCCTGGCTTTGTACCGAAGTCACAAATAGTCCGGCATACATTACTGCCACCTGCTGGACTGGAGTGTGGAGCAGTAGATAAGCAGGAAATAACTGCTAGCATTAGCAGCTTTAGATTTAGATTTAGCTAGCTGTCTCCCTCAGGCCTCAGCCTTGCTTCCAATTTTTTTCCAGTGGCCACTTGCGATACTGCAGCCATGCAAAAAGCTTTTTTTCTCCATAGACCACCAATATAAAAGAGACGTCTGTGAAGCTGTTGACAGGAACCTTGAACTGCGAACTTTTTCTATGATAAATTTTTGATAAATGGAGGATTTATATTTGTTAAACTTCCCTCGAGACGATAAAGGTAGTTTAAAAATCTATGACGTCATGAGCCTCATCCTCATGCTAACATAAGCTAATCTAAGATAACCTAGCTTAGTTTAGCCGTGTATTTATCGGACAGATTTGTAGCGTCAATACTCTCGCCAAGAAAAGAACCAAGCATATTTTCTAAAATGTCAAACTGTTACTCTGAAACACTGATTGGTAAAAGAAACTTGACAACAATAAGTTCAAAAGTCTAAAAGGAAGTAACTGACTGAAAAGACCCGTCCGCTCTCCGTTGTTTTTCTTCTTAAGGCTCATGATCCAATCGAAAAGAAACGTAATGCTAACATCTGCTAGCGTGATGGCGTGGTATATCTAGTGCGGTAATACTGAAGGGTAGACAACACAACTCAACTGCTCAATCCAAAGGTAAACCAAGCCACTTGTAGTGCACAGGATTTTTCTTATTTTCCTTCCAACTTAATAAAATACTGACTTTTTTTGTTCATTGGCAATAAAAAGGTATAGAAATATCTCCCAACTGTACAGCTTTTTAAAGGTTAAAATATGAGTGATAAAATTAGTAACACTGATAAAAAGAAATGACCCAAGGTGTTTTAGTAATAAAACATTATCTAAAACGTGTCGGCTCTAGCTTCCAAAGTCTGTATAATGCATTTCCTTCGTTTGTTAAAATTTGTGTTCGTCTTCATCTTTTTCTTTACAAATTGATTTTTCTAACAGTGAGAAATCGTTCTCCTGCGGAAAAGTCACTAGTATTTTTTCAGGCACACCTGGATTTCTACACAGTAGTGAACTGAAACAAACTGTCAAAGTGACCAGACATCATCTCCTGCGTTCTTCCTCTGCGCGGCGAGAGGAGGAATCTGATTGTGTCTCATGGAGGAGTCTGATTCCTCTCTTAGTCAGTATCTCCTTCCTCCTGCGGCGTCTGGTTCTGCTCCCCAGAAACCGTGTTCCTGTCTGTTTCGCCTCCGCTCTCCTCTGTGACCTCCCCGTCTGCTTTCCCCTCTTCCGTCACCCCTTCGTCTGCATCCATCGCCTCGTCTTCCCCCGTCTTGACTTCCTCCTCTTCCTGAATGCTCCCGAGCACCTCCTCCTGCCTTGTGTCAGCCTCCGCGTCTACCTCCATCTCTGTCTTCTCCTCCTCTCCTCCTGCTTCCACCAATACTCTCTCTATCTCCTTGTCATTCCTCTCTTCCTCCTCCTCCTCCTCCTCCTCATCCCCTCCTTCGTCCCCTATCTGCACCACCTGGATGTCATCCATGTCCACCACACCGTCCTCCTCCTCCTCTTCTTCGCTCTCCTCGTCCTCTCTGGTGCTGCTCCCTCGTTCGTCCAAGTCCAGCTGGGAGTTGGCCAGAAGCTGCTGCACTCGGCTCAGGGCCTCCATCTCGGCCTGCGCCTCGCTGTCCTCCTCGGGGCTCTCCCGGCCTCCGCCTTGGCTCTGCGTCTCCTTCTTGCAGTAGGAATAGCGATGGTTCATGTGCTGGGAGTAGGAGCCTGAGTGCGAGAAGCGCTTGCCGCACTTATCGCACTGGTACGGCTTCTCCCCCGAGTGCAGACGCATGTGTTCGATCAAGTGGTGTTTGTGTTTGAAGGCCTTGCTGCAGATGCCGCACTCGTGAGGCCGCTTCCCTGCGGAGAGAGAGAAAATAAATACGAATCAACATCGCTGTTTAAGAAGAATTGAAATGCTGTTGAGTAAAACGGCGCAGACATGGGAGGAAAACAACAAACACTTGCACAACAGTGCAAACGCAGTGAATCCCCCCACATTGTTGCGTGAAAGGTTGAGAGGCCCGTAACAGTATCTATCATTAATGTATCCAAGGAGAACATTTCAAAACAATACAACAAAATCACAACAATTGTGCTCGCAAACCTTCAAGGAAACTTTATCCAGGCAGGGAGCAGCTAGTTTCACCTAGGATGAGGTCATTTGGAGCTGAAAACTGTGGTTGGACGCCAGGTATCAGAGTAATAAAGCAAAAAAATAAAACTAAAACGCCTCTGAGAGCGCTGACCTGTACTTGGCCACGGAATCATCATCTTAGCACAATCCAAATCACTACCAGAGCTCGCCTCTTGCAACATTTGGTGCTTTACATGAGAAGCTGGCAGTGCAGGGGTGGGGAGTTGGCGGAAAGAAATTCTCAGACCTCTTCTGTGCATGTTGAGTAATACCTGCTGGAATGGAGGTGTCCACCCTGCTTTACGCTGTAGCTCAAAATCCCCCTTCACTCGCATTCTGACTCATCTTTCCCTAGACCCGTCAGTGAGTGCTGGTGAGACAAGTTCCGGTTCTGCGCCTTTTTTTTTTTTTTTTTTTACTCAGAGCCCATCTGTGATTTTTGGCTGTGTTTGGGTGTAGGCCTGGGAAACACATGGGAGGTTGTATCTACCTGTGTGTTCGTATTTGTGTCTCAGCAGCGAGCTACTCTTCTGGAAGATCTTGTCGCACAGGTCGCAGGCGTACATGCCGCTGTCCGTCTTCTTCATCTTCTTCCTCGGCGGGCCCGAGTCGGAGTCGTTCTGCTCCTCCACGGTGGACACACCCTCTGAGCCTGTGTCCTGCTTCTCCTCCTGGAGAATATGAAATCACACATGGTTGAAATTCAAAATGTTTGACAATGAGTGACTCAGAAAAGTACCACAACTTGTGCGAGTGCTTTGCAGGAAATAATGTCGTGTCATATCCCGCTCATAGCTGTTGTGAAAGTGAAATCACGCACAGCGCTAAGGTTATGTGTGAGCAATCTTTTCCTTGGCCTGGAACATAACGATGCTGTTCACTTATGAGCACACCTACAGTGTTCTCTTGTCCCTGTGCTGGTAAAACTCATCTACTGATGCAGTGGAGGAGGATGTGGGGCAATCTTAAGGAGAAGATATATACACAGAGCCCTTTTTTAACAAGGCAGGTCTATGCCAATCCACTTAACACGAAAGTATAATACAACAACAATAAATCAATGAGGCAGGCAGAGGTGTGCCGTTTAAACAGATTCCAGCAGATCAATAGGGGCTCTGCAGTAAAGTGCAGCCTCATGTCCTCTGGGTGACAGCCCGGGAAGATCACTCATACACCCAGAGAGATCTACATCCATCATTACGGGCCCATTAGGTGTCTGCACAATGAAGAACTATTAAGGGCTATCATTTTTACAACGAGCTGAATTCTGACATTTCTATATATGACTTATTGATTACATTTTGGATGGATTCACACTATCTATCATGTTCCGGTGGTTTTGAACAATAAGAAGTAATGATCTGGACTCAAGGGTTTGACTGATCGCTCTAAAAAGAGAAAAGCCAAGTTGATTCCAACCCACTTGCTCCTCAAAATGGCCTCCGGATTAGACTCTGAATTCTTTCCTGCACTGTCAGTAAATCCATTGTTTCCGAGTTTCAGAGTCAAACCTGTTTGCTGTGGCTGACCTGACGAGGTCAAAACTCCAGCAACACTGGTAGAGAGAACAGTTTTATTGTCGGACCTGTGCCAAAGAAACTAGAGGAACAAAAACTAACTCCAAAATGTTGATGATAATAAAACCTTCACCATTTAAAAATAACTTCCTCCCTTGTGTATCTGAGGAGCACGGACACCGTGAATTCAAGTAACAGATTGATACCACTGTCATTCTTTAAACAGTAAATATGAAGCTAAAGCCAGCTTAGCAGTGTGGTTGCATGACATACTACAGTAGATGTCAGTCGGCAGATGCCAAGATGGGGGCAGCAGCAAAAAGTATTTTAACTGCCTAAAAAAAGTCCCATCTGAAATAATCAATACCAGTTTACGTGTACTGCATATTTGGAATATTTTCATTGCATTATCTTGCTATAACACAGCGATTTCTGATGAGGAAATTAAGCCATTACATTGTTCTCTTCAAAGCCAGACTCCATTGAGAAAAACAGTAATTTAACATCATCTCTGAATGCAGGAGCTGCTTGTCTACCGCTGCCTCGATCAGTTAGTTTGTTTGTGTTATTGTGGGACTCTAGCATTTAAAAGGTTTACCTGGAGTCACCAAAGTCACACAATAACACAAACACACTGAGTGATCGATGCAGTGGTGCACCAGCATCTTCTGTGCTCAGCGAGCTAAAATGACTGTTTTTTACATGAAGTCTGGTGGCTTTGACGAGAGCATAGATGGGACACCGAAGCTGTTAACGACTTCCCCATTGGACAGGGCTGTCTGCAGCAAGGTGGGGCAGTGAGGATATTCTTGATATAGCACACCCTTAAAATGTTATTGATTTTTTTTGGTGGCTAAAATGCATTTTTGCGTAGCTTCTGTGGCGGTACTCCTGTCTGCTTCTCCAAATTGGGGGCATACCAACTGCCATCTACTGTATGTAATACACTGACTAAAAAAGATCTTAACTATCATTTTAAATAGCTTTAGAGATCAAGAATCAATCTTCTCATATGTATAATGTGTATATTTCCCAAACTATCACACTATACTTTTAATAAATAGAGTAAAGCTAAACCGGGAGACATAAATGACTGCACACCTTCACTCCGTTGAGGTGGATGGTTTCCTGCGTCTCGGTCCCTGCAGGGCTGTTTGCTGTAGTGGTATAGGTGTAAGCCAGCTGGGGGATCAGGATAGTCTGTTTGTTGTTAGTGGCTAGTGCCCTTAGGCATTGCATTGTGGTCACAATGTCGAGGGGTTTGGCACTTGGCTGGCTGGGGTACAGTGCGATGGGGCTGGCGCCCATGGCTGAGAGTGGCGATGCCTCTTTCTTTGTGCAAGTTAAGTTTAGGGGTTCATCCACATTGGTAGAGCCAGAGGGAGGGGAGGGGTAAACGCAGGCTTTTGTCACCTCTCTCTCTGCTTCCTCTCTGGCGGGCTTTGGCAGCGACAGGTCTAGGGGTCCCTCAGTGCTCTGGGGAGGCTGGGCTGGGACGGGACCGCCAGCTGTCAGGTTTAGTGGTGAGGGAGAGGCCGGCGAGCTGTGAGTGCCGTTGACCTCAGCTGGGGTGGCTTCTGTAGGGCTGTCCTGGGTCACAGAAGGGCTCATGATGGCCGTGTCCTTCCCAGGGACCAGAGACACCACGCTGTTCGCTTCACAGGTGTCCTCTTCCTCTGAGGGAGGTGTTGGGGCACCCAGTGATATCTGACCCTCCTGCATTTTGTCAAACCACTTCTTAACCACATGGATTGGCAGGCTGACTGAGTCAGAGATCTTGGCCAGCTCGTCCTTGGTGGGCTCTGCATTTAAGGCAAAGTAGGCCTTGAGCAGGGACAAAAGGTTCTTGGGCTGGTTACAGAGTCCTCCCTCTGACAACAAGGCAGCGACAGCAGACTCAGACTTATCCAGGCCTGCTCCGTTCAGCCTGAGACCATCCTTCTTGCAGTGCTTGAGGGCATGGAGTGCTTCCAGCCCCCCGGGACAGTTATCACACAGGAGACAAGTTTTAGTGGTCTTTTCCTCTTTTTCTTTAGTCTGACTGGGCCTGGTGCCTCTGATGGTGAGATCTTCTGGGAGTTTCTGGGACTTGAAGGTGTCAGTGGTGGTCTGACCTGGTGAGGCTGGCTCAGGCTCTTTCTTCAGGTTGTGAGCTGTGAGCTGGCCCTGGTTGGGGTCCAAACTATAGTTTATAATGATTTTTGCATTTCCATCCTGACCCACAATAGGCAGACTGATGGCTGAGATGAGTTGCTGCTGTGCGGGATGGAGCATTCCAGTGGTTAACCCCGAGTTCACCTGCCCCTGGCCTTTGGCATTGCTTTCCAGCACCTGGCGGATGACGTTACCATCCACCGCCACTTTGAGGGCATTCTGCAGGTCTGCCAGGTTGATGCTGATGGGCGACACCAGCCCCACAGTGGGCAGGACCACGGCCTGCACTGTGCCCTGCAGAGGAGCTGCAGCGCCTCCGTTGAAAACCCCGCCGTTCATGGCGGCCATAGCTGGGGATGTTATCACCGTGGGCTTGTACTCGTAGTCCACGGGCTCAGTCTTGATCTGATTGAGTGGCAGCTGCTCCTGCAGGGGCTTGCTGTGCTCCAGCTTCTCCCTAATCTGGGTGTGGAGGACTGAGGGAGGCGTGGGCAGCACAGGTGATGGACCCTGGGTCTGGGTTTTGGCGTTCCCCAAGCGCGGTCGGCCGTTTACTGAGATGACGCTGATGCACTTCTTACTGCTGATGTGGGAGCTGTATGAGCCTGAGTGGGAGAAGCGCTTCTTGCAGTTGGAGCACTCATAGGGTTTCTCTCCTGAATAAAACCACAATGTGTATAGCAGAGAGAGAAAGGAAGAGAGGCGGCGGGGGGGGGAGAAACAGATTTCCATTAGTGAATGAAGCTAAATGAGCAAGCTAGGCTATGAGCAGTACGGTAGGAAAAAGCTCTAATGCATTTCAATGATGCTTAAACGCTAATGTAATGGCACCATTGGGAAATGCCCTTCTCTAATTGCTGTCCCATAATGCCAAAAGAAACACAATTATGGCACATTAAGGAAGAGCACACAATAGACTGAAACACAATGACGGATATCTAAACACAGGGAACTGGCAAAAACATAAATAAAACATAAATATTGGTTCAATGGACAGACACTGAAACATCTGTGGCCAGCAGAGAATCACGGCATACAGTAGGCCAGCTCACGTGCACACACACCCATACACACACACACACACGCAGAATGCTACCATGGTGACGGGGGGGTTGTCCACTCACCGCTGTGGATGCGTAGGTGCTCCTTCAGATGGTGCTTGTATTTAAATGCTTTGCCACATTCAGTGCACTTGAATTTACGATTGCCTCCGGACTGTGCGATGTGTCTCTGTCAGACGCGGGGGGGAGAGGGGACGTTCAGTGAGGCACACAATGAAAACACAACCTTTGAACTGCTGCTAATTCGTGTCACAATGTCATTAATCAATCGAGGGCAAAAGTTCATGTTTATTTATCATGTTTGGAAGCGAGCCGCCGAAGAAACGGGACTCAGAATGAGAGTTTGCATAATTCAGAATCACTTTGTCAGTGCGTAATTACTTCAGAGCTGCGGAAGTAGAGTGACACTGAAACTGATCACGAGCAATCCAACTGCACTGATTATTTGTGTAGACTGATATATTTTACATATTTAATATTAAATTGAAGCAGAGAATATCTGTCATACAAAAAATATGAATATATAAAGTGACTGGTTTGAGTCAGTGCTGCAGCACTACACTACCAGAGTAAGCAGTATGCTCTTAAAACAGGAATCAAGGAAAAAATAAAACCAAAATATCTCCCCTGCCTTTCTGCTTGGAGCCTCAAACATTACAGGCAGAAAAACGTATTCAACCAGGACGTTATAGGAGCTCGTCAGCCACTTTTTACCTGATCCCGTCCGCCCTTGTGGACCGTCATATGCCTCTCCAGCTGGGCACGGTATGCGAAGCTGTAGCTGCACTCGGGGCAGTTGAAGCTCTCTTCAGTCTTCTCGTGCCGGTACTTGATGTGCTCCTTCAGGGAGCTGTAACGCTTGTAGCCACGCGCGCAGTACGGGCAGGTGAGCAGCTGAGAGAAGGAATCAGGAGTTCCTGGGTGGGGGGAAAGAAAGCACAAGAGGAGAGTGTTTTAATGACATATGTGAGAGTGAGGGGGTGGAGGAGAAGAGGGGGTTAAAAACACATGGTCAGTAGGGAGGGCTCTTTGATGTTACACAAGGTCTGCCACAGTCACACTCCTCTGCTAGTTCACCAATCACTGAGAGATCCTCCCCCACAGGTAAACAGCCCCCAGGTAACCAAATGGATAAAAGCTGATTAGTGATCCATACTAACGCCTTCCTGTCTTTATAAAAATAGCATGCTGGGTTGCCAGTGCGGGACTGGAGTTTATTTTTGCTTTGTACTGACACAAAGCCTGGCGATTATAGCTTTCACATGCCTGAAACTCAATCATTTGATTACCTATTGTGCATTTGGAACATTTCAAAAACACCCACGCATGTAAGAAAAAGTGAGCTCTGTAAACAACTGCCGCCTGCCGAGATCCAACAGAGGGTCTCAGTTGGCCGGCTCCCACACAGGTAAAGCATTACTTCGTTAACAGGTGATGTATTAAGTTCCCCCGCGGGACAGGTGAGGGCCTCGGGATGGGAATGCACACACATTATCGCTCAGGTAGCTGTGAGTCACGGCTCGCACAGACGTGACAAATTTGCTCAGGTGTTGCTGTTTCTCTTCCTCCCCTCTCCCTCCGGCGCTCCCCTCCTCCCTCGCTTTTTTCCCCCCCTCTGTGGCAGCAGGTAAAAGCCAAAAGCCCGGGAGCAATAAAGGCCCCCGTGTGCTGCACTTAACAAATAGCGGTGTGTGTAATGATGTTGGAGAGTGGCGTTAATGGGGTGGAGTTAACACCTAAGGTGAGACAGGGAGCAGGTAGATCCATCCCCAGGGGGCGAGTAATTACTGGGTAGGTGCAGTAATAGTGTGAGAGCTCAGCGACTGGGAGCTCTCGAGTGGAAATAGCAGTGTGTGTTTTAGTGTGTGTGTGGCCCACTACAACTTGCTTGTGTGCACTACTAATAGAGATATGAATGACATTTAAAGCAATCAATGCACAACAGACAATATGTATTTCAGGAGAGGGATGTGTACACAGAAATAATCTTGTTAAGACTGTTTTTTGTGTAACATGAAGGGACTGGCTGTGTGGTGTACCATTCTCGTCATGGACGCCGGCGTCAGGTGTGCCCTGGCGTTGAGGCTCGTCCTCCGGGGCCTCTGGGTAGATGACGGCCGTGTCTCCTTGCTGGAGCATCTCCTCCACCAGGGCGTCTGTGCTCACATCATCCTCAGCGTCCGACACACAATCCTCCTTCACTGTGAGGAGACAAACACACACTGATTAAAGTCATGCCTGCAGAAAGGTATTATCGATCACCCCGTTCTCTCAAGACGTACATGTTCTTCTGTCGGCGTTGGCTGCACATATGAAACCTTAACCTTTGTATATGAAATGTGATAATCCAATAATGTCACAGTGAGTGTCATTGTAGCTGAACCGGATCCTACAGTCCGAGCCCTTGATCATGACATGTTCACCAGCCTGGAATGAGGCATGCGGCGCCAGAGGGGAAAAAAACAAACATCCTGAATGCTGCTGTTCACAATAGGATGCGAAAACTAATTAGCATCAAAGGCCACGGGCTACTGTATGAGCATCAAGCTCTTTGTAAGAACTGAATGGCAACCCTCTATTTACAATGTTAGGTAAGGTACTTGTTGAGACTGGGACTGATAATTGGGTGATGAATCTTGTCCTGATGTATTGCGGCGTGTAGATATCACACAGGAACGGATGCATGTACACACACACAGGCTAACACACACACACACACACACACACACACACACACACACACCATGCTCGGCTCTCTGGAGAGGCTTGGCCTTCAGACTGTGCTTAATATCCCAGCAAATGAGAGTCTGCATGTGGGAGCCGCGCGTGTTCTTCCTCCACATCACATGAGCCCGGCTAGCTAGTCTAACGAGCACTAATTACCACGCTGTGGCTTATAGGAAGTGTAACCTGAGGATGGAGTTTAGGTGCACGAAAGCTTCCTTCCCTCTTCCCATCTCTGCTCTCCCAGAGCTTCCTGAAGTGGATACCGGAACCAAGTATAGTGTGTCGGCGATTAAACCTGAGCATTATTCCTCCATGGATATGTTAGTGTGCCTATGTGTATCATTACAGGGAATAATTACAAGGGTGAGCTATCAGCTAAAAGCAAAGTTAGGCTACTGTGGATGCTGCGCTGGTGTTTACTGGGCAGATGTTTTACCGACTGATTTAAGCACTTCTCCAGCTTAGAGGAGATTTGAGGATTGTGCTTTGTGAATTGTGTGTGTGTTGAAGGACGGGGCCAGCTGTGTTCTCCTCGGAGATGGGAACAGGTGTAGCGCTTCATGACTCACCGACGCACAGTGAATACCAGTACTCTTACTCTGGCTTCCTCTGGTGCACCTTAACAAAGCCGTGAAACAATGCGAGCGCAGTCATTTGTTGCTAGGGTTATTAAAGACCGTTCACAGAAACCTCCCGCCCCGTTAAAAACCCCAGAGGTAGCAGATAACACAGAGAAACAGGCCGTGTGTTGGTGAACATGTGTGTGTATGTAAAGCAGAAGCCAACAGCAGGTGCTGAGAAAGTGGAATTGTGAGATTCTCATCATAAAGTGGAGGGTCAGGAAGACTTTAGGGGCTGCTAACCCCCACATATCACACGGCTTGTCTCCCATGACCAACAACACCCCCTCACATGTTTGCTACATTTCTTCATCTTAAAGAAATAGTTCAACATTCTGGGAAATACGCCCACCATTCTTTGTAATGATGATATTTGTCATCATCCTGTGGGCTGTTGAGAAGACAGGCCACATCCACACTCATTCAGTTTCATTTCAAAACAGCATTTTGAAACAAAAACAATCTCCGTACACACAAGCGTTTTAGTGCCTTTTCAGAACTGATCTCCATCACACACACTGGGCATGTGTGTGCTGATGTAAACAGGAAGCAGATTGTCTTGGTACATTTAAAATAATCATTAATGCTTTTTAAAATTTGTACTCATTTATTATTACAAGTTAGCTTAGCATTAGCTCGTAGCTAAGTATGCTAATTAGCCTCAATTTACTGTTTTATGTGCAACCTCAAATGTTGAAGGAAGCTGGAAGTAACTTCAAGCTGCACATTTTACATGCTGCAATCCGTTTTTTGTCGACACCCGTGTAGTTTTTAACGCAAACAAAATTATCTTTGGTCTCATTTTTTGGTGCTGTTACAGGCTCACCCTTCTTCCCCTTTAAGGACAGCGGCCTTGTAGGTAATGTGAGTGTGTGACGTGCTTCATTGTGTGTGTGGAGGGAAGCAGCTCTCTCTGGGTGTCATGGTGAAGACGCTTGCACCAAATAGTGATGAAAGCAGTAAAGTTAAGTGTCAAGATGAGCTCAGGGCTTCTTTTAAATCTCATGAGACGGCCATGTTTGTTGTTCTGCGGTGAAGACCGCAATGAATCCATTGTTAGTGAACAGGCACCTGAACGCCACGCCATCCTTTCTTCTGCAGAGCGGTCCAGACTGCTAGAAGCTAGATACCAGCTAGTGACAAGCCAAGTTCAAGTTAAAGTTAATAAGCCAGCGTGGTCCCAACTATGGCTGGAGCTGGTAGCTGTCACTGAGAGATGGTTCTCTCCTGCAACTTGATTGGATGCTGTCGGATTGGTTCAGGCAAAGTAGAAATGGAGGATTAAGTGTCGACTTGCTGGGAATGAACAGTGTTTATGTTAGTTGATTCAAGAAACATAACATATTTGGGCTTGTGGAAGGGTTTCAAGTTGAACCGTAAATCTTTTTTGAATTTGTAAATTCAAGCCTACAGTAATCAAACTTGTGACTTCAGTCTGACTCGAGTCCGAGTCACTTAACTCGAGTCCACACCTCTGGGAGCACCACAAAAGATGGATAAAATCCCAAAAGGTATGTCGTTCTAGCTTTAATGTTTTGGCTCGATCCGTTGTGACTGATAAGACCCAATCAGGAAGTGAACGTGGGTGTCGTGTCATCAATTCCAAATGTCTGTGTTTCCACACATCCAAACAAAAACACAACCCAGCAGTTTTCAAACCGAGACTGGGTGAGTAGAGTTTGAATGGTCTCCAAAACGCTGCAGTAGTGCAGATGCTAGGCATAAACATAGCAAGACATATTAGTGTGGCTGTGGCCAAACAGTGTTGCATGTGTGAAAGTGCTGATCTGACTGTGTTTAGCTCCCTTTCACTGCTCAAAGGCAGCATCCAAACACCCCAACACACCTCTAGGCTACTAAATATTGAGCCTGTGTGCGAAGTCCCAGTCGGGGGTCTGTGCTGCAAAGGTATGACAAGCGGTTGTTTTTACTCCTTGTGTGTGTGTGTGTGTGTGTGTCTGCTCTTTGTTAAGTACAGAGCGAGGCCAGAAGGGTTCACAGCCTGGCTGAGGCGGCTCCGTGTTATCAGGCTGCTCCCCTGACATAAAACATCACACAGGCCATTTATGTGCTGACGCAGGGATGTGAATGCACCACTGCACACGTGGAAAATCAGTTCAAAAACCCCAGAACGACGGCCCCGTGAGGTTGTAGCAGGACATTGTGCTGCAGCTCTGATGTAAAAAAAAGAGTCGTTTTTCTTTATTTGTTTTACAGTGTAACCTAGCTATAGAACGTTTTTCGAACAAAATCACCAGACCACCCACTCTGTCCTCCTCTCTTTCCCTCGCTCCTTTCTCATCCTCCTCTGCCTACATCTCTGCAACACGATACAGCCGTATCCCATGATGCATTTCCTGCCCTGGCCAACCTTTGCCCCCACCGCTTCCTGTAGTTGTGCATCCAGACCCGTTTGTAGATTCTATCTCGGATGGGAGAGACATATCAGTGATAAGGATTCGCACAAACAGCTCAAATATTCCACAATCATTAGTAAAGCTGTTCCACTTTATCTCCCATCAACAGGAGGTAAGACGGAGGATGCATGTGAGGTATTTCCAAATTCAGGATGATTTGCTTATCCTTGGCTTAGCGCTATCAAACATTTGTGCTGTGTGTCTCCACTGGACAATCCTCCCAGCTCTCTGGAGAGTCTCCCTTTCCTGTCCAGAGGGGTGGCTCACTTTCAACATCACGCGGTGACATAAGGCACGCAGGAATGTAGGTGTTCCTGTGTGTCCACGCTGATCCAAACGAATCTGTGACCAATTCTAAGAAACATCAAATATCATCACTGCATGTCAGGCCAACAGTGAGGAAATACTAAGTGTTGTTGTGCGTGAGAGCCGTGCAGCTTCACTGCAGCACAGCACAAGTGCACCCAACACACTTCACTAACAACCAGCTCATCTTCCAGCAGCCTTAGGCTATATTTCCATGCAATTAAACCCAGGCTTTCGCTGTCATTAAGTGCCATTGCAGCCTCACAATATCAAAGCTCTCCATGTCCACCCTGCCCATTCTATGAGATGTAATCATGCTCTACAACTCATCAAATATAAAGGACAAGCCCTCCCAGGTCAACACTCTCTTTACCTTTTGATCCCCTGGAGTTAGTCAGCCTGTTCTTAGAGGAAAACAGGCAGCAGTTTACTGCACCGACACTGGGCTGCTCCACCACTACATAATCATTTAGGAGTGAATGAGTAATGACAGCGAGCAGGGTGCCCATGATACCATATAATCAAGAGGAATGATTCAGAACAAGAGAAACAGTGAGAGAGAGAACGGGAGTGTAAAAAAGGGAAAAGGAGGGGAGGAAAGGAGAGACAGCAACGCACTGAAAAACCACCTTTTGGTTTTGGAGTGCGGCAGTCTCAGGAGAAGGGGTGTCAAGGTTTTAATTTGAAGCAAACTGGGCGACGCTGAAGAGAAGATTAGTGGGTGGTGGTCACTTTTCAAGGCTGCACCAGAGACTCCTCTGTTCTCAGGAGTGAAAGCAACATAGGGAGGGATGAAGGGATGAGAGACGAGAGAAGAGTGTTTGTTTAAAGGACTGCGGCTTTCCCCATGTTTCATCAGTCTGATCCAGAGCGACAGCAAAGATGTTGCTTGATGTATGATATGAGGGCTATAGACAGTGAGAGAGCAAGACACAGAGGTGTGTGTGTGTGTGTGTGTGTGTGTGTGTGTGTGTGTGTGTGTGTGTGTGTGTGTGTGTGTGTGTGTGCTCATGAGTGAGAGCAAAAGAAAATATGCCTGATCAGGCATAACTGTGGAGCGCAGCCAGCTCACTGAGCTGTTTCAGTGTAACTCATGCTTTTGAAGTGTTTAATGTTCACGAGCCCCGGCCAAAACCAATGACATTATTCTTCCTCCAACTTTCCCTTTATGCAAGGAGGTACAGCTGGAGAGCGGTGATGAAAATGACAGCATAGTCTGGGGAATAGGTGGCTACGCTGTGCACAGGTCTGTGCTTCAAGCGTGTTTATGTGCAACCGAAACCTCGCAACTGAAACTCACCGAGCTGAAACTCCTTGGAGAGGAATTTCTAAAAATCCCTCCCTAAACTGAAAGTGATAGGTCGCTGGACATTTTCGTGTGTGCTAACTTGACCTCTTGCTAAATCAAAGCCCCCCTCGGTCTCACACATCTCTCACCCGAGAAAAATCCGGCCAAAATGTGCAAGGAGCAACACCCTAAAATAAATATTCTTGTGGCTGAATATCTAATTACATTTCATACGGGGCTGTCACAATGTTGCACATACTGTACTTGGCACAGGCCCGAAACTAACAACTTCACACACACACACACACACACACACACACACACATAGATTTATAGGCACATACAGTGTGAGGTCAGGAGAGCAGCGCTGAGGCCTTGGGCCCAGGTTGAAACACCGACATCCTTCAGCACCTGCGATTGTTGTTTTGGAAGGGGGAGGGTGGGGGAGTGGGGGGTGATGTCAGCCCTTCCTGTGGCAGTGAGCTGCCTCTGATGTCACTTCCACATGGTTTGAGGTAAAAAGAAGTTCACGGCGGCCCCTCCAATGCCCACCAGTGCCATAAAGCTCTTTGCCTGCGAGGCTATTTTCTGTGCTTGAAGGTCTCTCCCTCTGTTGGCATTGTCTTTGTTTAATATCGTGCTTCCTGCCTTAGTTGGAAGCCCAGCACGTGTAGTACCTGTTTCCTTGCACTCTGTGTTTCACAATGAGACAAAGCCTGGTGCTTAACTTTGCACAGACGTCAGCGAGACGTTTCTTAACTTAGCCCGCTTCACGTCGGCTGAGGTCAAAATGAGACACCAGCAGTCGAACAATTAATGTCGTAACAGTAAATAAAGAGGCTGCGTGACACAATTGCGTTCATGTGCTGGAGGCATTTGAAGTAATGCTCTTATGCTGAGCAGATAGAAGAAAGGTTCAAAGATATTCTGCCAGCCTAACGATGGCAGGACTGACCGTCAAAGTAGACACAATGAAAATATACATCTTAGGAAGTCAATTGTTCTAATACAGAAAAATCAGTGAGTGTAAATTGGATGATGATAGTGAAAAACCTTACTGTGCCACGTCTCAATAAACTGGCACTTACCTCAAGCGCTGTTATCCCCCACTGGCATCATTTTAAAGATTTTAAAGCAGAAAATAAGATTAAATGAGCACTTGTGCTGAACTTTTCCGCAATGCAGAAAAGTGGAACAGAGCAGCGGAGACGGTGTGTAGGAAGATGAGGTGTGTGTTTGCATGATTCAGCGTGTGATAATAAGAATAATAATGTGCCCTATGAGTGAGCGCGTGGTCTCACCTCCGTCCCAGCAGCGCTCCCTGGGGTGCTCCTCGTCTGGCAGGGTGCTGTCGCAGTCTGCCCCGTCCGCCAGGCTGCCTTCCTCCTCCACGATGTGCAGCTTGTCCTCATCGTCTGAGTCTGAGCCGGCCTCCACCACATTATTGTAGTTAGTCACTGCGCAAGGAGACACGGAGGATAGAGGTTAGACTGACTGCTCAGATTATGTCTATCTTTTTAATTAGTCTTTAAAGGAAGGGGAGCCGGTTACACACATTTAGTCTTTTTATCCTTGATAAAGTCAATAGGAGGCTTACTGTATGTGCTTCTTGATTATGAGCACTCAATGTTAAAGGCCGTGAGTCAGAGAGGTTAAATATATGTACTATGTCATTTAAATGTCAGAACTATTAAAGGGAATGGTCGAAGGAGGAGGGGTTAAGGAGCTGGAAACGCCAATTAAACAGACCACAGCCTAACTTCCGTAGATGAAATGAAACTTTAAATGATCCCCATGGGGAAAGTGGGTTGTTAAAGCAGGGGGGAATAAAACAGCTTGGGCACTAACAACAGAGTGAATGGATGGTTGTTAAAAAATACTGCGATTGATGATTTGGATGTCTCGATGTGGTAAAAGTAGGGATGTCAGGTTTGGTTTATTTTGCTTTTGACAGGCTGACATCCATTAGCTGGCAACTAACAGGTTAATTTTTGAGAATAAAATGCAAAATGACATGAAATACAAGAGACCTTTCCCTTTAGTCCAGCGCTCCATTGACTCAGTGAGCTCCAGTGACACATTTCAGAGTGCTATCCATTTAGAGGAGGTGAGATACAAATGTTTTGTGAATTAAATGTGCTGCAGTTTACTTTCTGCTGCCTCTGCTGACAGACAACCTGTGTTAACATGCAGGAACGTAATGCTCACTGCCCATCCTCTGATCTTCACTGATTAGCTTTGGTCGCCTTCGTCACCCTGCGCTCATTTGCCATTACTGCTGGTAACAACTATAGACTGTATATAAAAATGGACGACATGACAGCTCCCCAAAAGTGAAGCCAAAACATCTTGATCGACTGGCTGCAGTGTAGGTCCTAACTTCTGTTATGCATTTAATACGCAGGGCACCTTGACCAGTTTGGGTCCAATTGACTGTATACATGCAGGAGTGTGTATGATTTCAATCAGACTAGCATGTTTACAGGTATTTTAAAAGTCTGGTTTTAGTCGGACTAACACAATAAATCTGTTTTCTCTAATGTTTCCACTGCTGTTTGGTCAGGAAGGTGCTACTAATTGTAACTGCCGAAGGAGTGGCTCCGCTAGCTAACTCTCGTCAGACCCAGATGGTATGCAGTGTAGTTAATTGAAGAGTGCTAAAATTAACCTGTAGGCTGACATGTGTAATCGGTCAAAAACACTTCCCAGCGGTTCACAGTTAATCGTCGTCAATCCTAGAAGTAAAAGTATGCAAATGAAATTTTGAGAAAAGATATGAATCCCCAGTGAAAACAAACTCGGGCAACAACAGGCTCTGTGTTGCAGGGAAAGAGAAAATTCACACTTTGAAACTTGCAGACACACATGCAGTACCAGCGTGTGAGATCATTAGATTGCAGGGCTGAAGTGGTGTGTGTGCTGTGTGGGAGTCAGTGTGACCTGGTCGGTTGTGTTATGGGCTGAAGGAGCCAGGAGACACAGAGACAGCCAGCCTACAGAGAGGGTTATTACGGGGAGTAAATTTTCCTGACCGACTGTCTGCCTCAGATGTGTGTGAGTGCGCGAGTGTGTGTGTTCCTGTGTCTTCTTTTCATTTCCACCCAGTTCCTCCATCTCTCAATTCCACCTGTGTTACTTCCACCCACTCTCCTTCCATTTCTCTCCCCCCCCTCCATCCCTCTGTTCCACTGAGAGAGCTACAGATCCTCTTGGAGGCCAAATCAATTCTCCAGTGAGAGCAGCCCAGTCAGCAGAGGGCCCGGGCTGCAGCACTGAAACTACCTCTCCAGCTACTTTATCTCACATCATACACACTGCACACAGCGCTTGCACGTACACACACCACCTGCATTCACTCGCTGAATATGCACTGCCAGTACAAAGCACCTGAACATTTTTTTCTCCCTCTCTATCTTCACTCACCCCAACCCCACTCGCCCACCTCTTTCTGAAGTGGCTGCTAATGTTTTTTGTCGAGAGGAGGCGTATCTGGGAGAATCACGATCCTCCGTTTCAATCAATGAGAATTGTTTTGGTGAGGTCTCTCTGCATTGTGCAGGTCATTACAACCGGTTGGTATTCACACAAACTCGGCAGACATGCAAGGGTTCAGGCTGAGGGGGAGGCGGGAGGAAGGAGTTGTGGGGGAGGAGGGATGGAAGGTGGAGGAGGAGGAGGGAGAAGCACTGTTATTTGGCGAGTCGTTCATGGGGTCAACACCGCTGTGCCGCAGCTGCGAAATCCTATCGGGGTTTATCAGGAGAGCTATTTCATTCTCAACCTCTTTCCTCTCTTCACACTGTTCCTCATATCTTTTTTCCTCTAATATGATGTGATCGCCACCATATTGTAGTTTTCAAAAGATAAACTCACTGGTGTTGCACATCCTTTGTACCGGGCTTGCAGTGCAGTCCAGACAACTGGACAATTGAAGACCTGGGAGCCACAAAGCTGGGATCCCATTCAAATAAACTGACAATTAATTGAATTTATATGGCAGTGTGAGACTGTATAAACTGGTCTGTTCTTGTCCCTCTCTCCCCTCTCCCTTGTCTGCTTACCACCACCTCTCTGTCCCTATCCATACCGCTCCTTTCTGTCAGAGACACTCTGCCAGGTGATGTATTGTCCGTTCAGCAGCCCAAACAGGGTGCAACACTTCATTCTGAAACAGAAGGTGCTTTAGGATGAGTCTGAGAGGCTGTTTAGGGCCACAGCCACTCAGGTGTGGAGCTGAGGTCAGCGATTACAAAGGCAACACTCTCCGCCGGCAGTGTCAAGAGAAAATGATCAAATATAAAGCTGTAGAGAGAAAATCAATGTGCTGGTGTGTGCAGACGGGAGGTGGCAACGGCCACCGGGACAATAAAAGTGGGAGCTGCAAAGTACAGCAAAGGGGGTGAGAGAAAGAGTAAAGGATGGCGGGTGGTGCTGGTGGTGTGGGGGGGGGGTTGAACAGAGATGCTCTTCCTGTGCCAAATGGTTGGCGGTGTTGAAACAAAAATGTGTGTTCCAACAGGAGATGTAACACCTAGCATCAACAAAGGCTGCAGTCCCTTCTGGCTGACCGGCTGAGCGTTTGGACAGCTGGCCTCATTAGCGCTAACATGCTAGCACACAACAGGAGGACGACTCCTACGCAGCTGAGAGAGAAAGCATTGGTAGGTGGAGGAGGTGAAGTGCTTACTTCTGAAAGTTTGCCTTCCTCCATAGGTTGCAGTGTGGTGAACACCTGAGAAAATAATAGCCTGTAACCATGGCTTTGGCTTTAAGGCAGTCCGTAACCTCTGACCAGAGATCACACCTTTACAATACCCTCCCACGCACAGATGGTCTCTGGATCTGGGTAATAGGACGCAATCAATTCAAGCCCCATAGCTTCAATATAACATGCCTTGATTACAACTATAGTCACTACAAAAAATCATCTTACCTGTAGCGCTGTTTATCAACCCAGATTGTTTTGGTGTGAGTTGTTGGAGATACTGGCCGTAGAGGTGTCTCACTTCTCTGCAGTATAATGGAAGTAGATGGCACTCAGCTTGTGGTGCAAAAAGTGCCAAAAACATACAATTGAAAACTTAAGGCTAGTTCACATTGCACGATTTTCACCCTGGTTTTGCATCACATCAGTCTTTTGAGTGTGACGTCTCTACTCTGCAGCTCACACCAAAGCAATTAAGGTTGATTAATAACACTACAGGTTTTGATTTTGGAGTGAAGAGTCCTTTTAAGCCTTTACCTAAGAAGACCTACTGTGCTACTGATGGGAGCAGACTAGCTCTCAGTATGTTATTTACTCTTCACCTACACGTCTTTCCAACACGCTACACACACAGGCTGTAGCTGCACTACCCCGCTAACACCTCACTAAATGACTGAAGCCAAAGCTGCTTGAATTTCTCCACCTTCACCATCACTCGTCACCCTCTTTCCCCCTTGCAAAGTTCCCAGAGTCTATTGAAAGACAGTGCCAGACAGTTCATGTCAGCCACACTTAAATATGCCTGCTGGAGAGAGGGCTGTGTTGTTATGACACCTGCCAGGCTGTATCAATTACTGGCAGAGGAATGGGTGACTGGGTGGGTTACTCCCAAAACAGTCCCAGCGTTACCCCGTTGGAGGGGATCACCTTAGCGGGCATATCTTCACTGATCTGTCAGCACACAACATCTAGCGCAATGTGTCCCTTGACGCGGGTTCATTTTGTAGATTCTGTCCTGTAATTATGTAAACTCACTGGCGCTTATTTCAGGCTCACGCTATTTGATGCCGGCCCGATTGATGAGTAAGAGACATTAGGAACTCAAAATCACTGTGGAGTCGTGTGTGTACGACAGCAGATGGCTTGGTTTGTGCTTTCATACACTGAGGAGTGCCAGATAGGAATGGCAGTATCTCAACCTCTGTGGGAGTGAGCTATCTCTGTGCTTTGAGGCCCTCAAGGTGTGAGTGACTGGCTTAATAACTGAGCTGTACATGAGGACACAGAGAAACATATATAGCCTGTGAACAAACACATTACCGTCTGAAGTGAGCTTTATCTTGATTCATTACCTATAAGGACATCTGTAAACCTATACAGGCTGACAGCACCGTGGCAGAATGTGTAGGAGGTATGTCTGGAATGTCCAACCAAAACACTTTTCCCCGTCTTAAAGAGACAGATCAAAGGGTGTGCTCTTTCCATGCTGCTAATTTCAGCCGTCTGACTGACACATATTCTGAGGTCTGCTGTTGTTCTGCTTGTGATTAGACATATTGACTCATCACAAGCGGCAGCCACCATTTGTCTGCCCTTCTACCTCTCTTCTGTCTCTATATTTAGCCTTGGTACAGGCTCCCCTCATTGAGGTACGCCACTTATCTCATTCGGTGCTCAGGGCCAGGCAGGCAGCGGTGAAACTACCACAGGCATCCTCAAAGAGTACAGACCCTGTCGTCACAGAGTCTGCCCTTGCGGCTCCGCAATGGCATTTTCTCAGGGAAGCCAACCACTACAAAAAAACCCAGCTCGAACCAAAGTAAAACAAAGCCGTGCCATTCAAAACCTCAAGTATGCCGTCTCAAGGTGAGGTGCCTCATTCAGCGCTGAGGTAAACGCTGCTGGTTTTGTTAAAACAACAGCCTTCCTCCCACAGAGTCAGGAAGGTCAACTCAAGTGCCTATAACAAAACAAAAGAATTGGGGATTTTTTTTTTTCATGGCTGGCTTGTTTGCAGGCTCCTCAAACTTGCTAGGCCAGCGCTATTCAATTTCAAATTCAACTGGGCCGGATTTTAAAATCAGAAAATGTCGATGGGCCACATTTACAGCAAACGTAGTTGTTGTCAGCTTGAGTAATCTTGAAGTTATACTGCCTTCATCTGCACCACAGCCTCTCTGCTGTTGTCTGACTTCACTCTGTTGTGTGTGTGTGTGTGTGTGTGTGTGTGTGTGTGTGTGTGTGTGTGTGTGTGTGTGTGTGCTGTGAGGAGGAGGTCAGCCCTGACATGCAGAGAGCAGGAGAGAGGCTGCAGCATGATCATACATGAAATCAAAACTTTAAAAAGTGACGATAAGAGCCGATTACGGTGGAGCTTGTTATTATTATTATTACGGTTTTGATTAAATTTGCCTCGGGCTGTTTCATACTGGGTCTCGGTACCACTCCCTGCCCGCTACTGGGCTGCACATGGCCCGTCGGCCGCTAATTCAATAGGCCTGTGCTCGGCCCTTGAAGTCAGGCAAAAGCTGTTTGATTCACGTAGTTAAGAGACAGAGCTGTGGACACATTGCAGTGTCCCTTCCCACAGTCAGTTAGCTGGAGAGGGCACTAGGGGTCCCAAGAGACTGTTTCCTAGCACCAAAGACTCTGCACCACAAGAGTCTGCCAACCATACCAGAGGAGGCCAGTCACATCTAGACACGTCCTGGACACATTCTCCATAGATACACAACACAACATTCAGCACCCAAAAACTCCCCAAACAGCATCAAATGACTCTTACTCATTGTTCTAAGTTAAGCTGGGCAAAAAGCAGAAGCACTAGTATGGGCGTGAGGTAAAAATAGCACCAAGAAGTCCTGAGAATTAGTCACTTTAGATGCAGAGTGGACACTTTAGATGCAGCGAGATGTAAAATGTTGCAGGGTTCAACATAAACAATGGCTCGAAGGCCTGTACCCACAAAAAGTTACTGTGTGGCCACCAAATATCCCCTATAGGTGCCCCCCCTGTGGTCAACAAGTTTTATCAGATCTCCTTTGAGAATGAAACCTCATGTCTCAGTGAGTTTACCTGCCTACATAAAGGTTAAATCAACAAAGTCCTCTTTCTGTGAGCCTTTGTGAAAGCAACCTTACAGTTGCACATCCTGATTTATTTGCACCTTTTAGTTCAACGTTCAACAAAAAACAGTGAACAGTAGTTTGTCACCAGCTAGTTACTGATATCTACAACTAATACTGAAGTATGGTTTACTAAGTCTACTCAAACTGCGAACAAAAAAGGCGGACCATTAAAAAACAAAATGATAATATGCATTGCTAAATATAAAAAAAAGTTTGTCCTGTCAAAGTATTTTGACAAAGAACCCATCTGACACACTGCCGACCTTCAACGTTGAAATGTTGTTTCAACATTGAAATAACATTGAAACAACATTACATTCTGATGGTTGTAAAATGGTTAACAGAATTCTCATAAATCAACATTGAAACTTCAGAATGATCTGTTTCAATGTTGAAACAATTTGTGCCACATTATGGTGTTGGTTGGCACAATGTTTAAATGCTATCGAAAAACATTTAATCAAAACAAGAACCAGAAAACATGAACATTTAATTGCTTTTTAAGCAATTAATCAGAATGTCTGATTATGTTCGCCCTTGGCCAGTCAAAATAATATTAATTAACTTGCAATATAAATGTTTTTTTAACCTTTCAAAATAGTTTTAATCTCTCAAACTACAGTCACAGTTACAACTTGGGTGCTACAACATTTGACCCAACTCTGTGGTCAGATTTTATTAGCCAGCTACCATCACTCGTTACGGACTTTCAAATCTTGTATCAAAATGTAACCAATTCCCTTGTCTATTAACTACCTCTAACACTATTTTAGAATATGTTTAGTCCATAAACCACTAAAATAGAGATGTTAGTCACCAAAATAGTCGGTGACTTTCTGTTTTATGAGTGCAGGTAAAGAAAGCAAACATTCTGATGTTACACTTTTGTCTCTGACCTTCAAAGGATCACAAAATAGCTGTGCACCAACCAACCCCGGTCTCCCCTACTTTGGAGACCTAACTTGGAGGCTTCATTGGCCTGTAGTGTGTATCCCTGTGCTCCATTGAAAGATTCAGGTATTCAGCTGGGCAAATAACAACACACAGCTAACGCAGACAACTGGTTAAGATTATTCCATCAAAGCACTTAAACAACCTGTGGAGCAGAGCTCTTCATAGGAATCGTTTCAGAGGTGAGCTCGGAGACAATGGGCTCTTGTCTTCCTAATGATGCTGATCAAGGTTTTAGCACGTGAGCTAATGGGCCTCCGCGGGTCACTCATCTCCCATCTGATGAGCACTTTCCATGATAACACTAATGCTAATGGTGCCTATTGTTCTCTTAATCTGCATGATGACACTTGGAAGTGTAAAGGAAGTCAGCGGTTGTTAATGAGTGTTAGGTAAAGCAAAAGAGACTTAACTGCACCTCGGAGATTGTGGAATGCTTTTCAAACAAGAAAATGACTAAACCTTGTCTATTATGTGCTATGCTTATTAGGCCACGTGGTTTTATTACTCAGGGTTAGTCCTAATAGTGCTGCTGTACCTCAGTGACACCTAGATAATAGACTGCATTTCTACTGAGGGGAAGTCACAGGCTGTTCTGGGCAGGCGATGGTATTTCTCTCCGGGGCTAATGAGCATGGTGATGAGCCACACACATTCTGTAACACTGGGCGTCCTCGGAGAGTTGTTGCATCTGGCTCCTCTCAGCTCTTCTAAATAAGGCCGGTGGGCTGGTAGGAACCCGAGGGTGTGATCACACCACACGCACACAATCCACAGCAATGCACCGGCCACCAAGTTTACACTTGTCTCCCAACTCGTGTTTATATTGGAGGTGAGACAGCCCCATCAACGGTAATAACAGTGGTACACCTAAGTGAGAGTGAAGAGTGTGTGTGCGTGTGTGTTCTGCATGTTAAGCCGCTGAAGGCATGCTTGGCATGTCGAGGGCTTTCAGTCATTATGGGTGGTCACATGACCTTGTCTGAATATCCATCACAGAAGGCCCTGATGAACTTTTTGAAGATTAACACATTCATTTGATTCAAAAAAGTCCTGGCTACAAAACGTCCACGCACACACCTAAACTCTACAATGCTACCCACTTACAGTATCTCTGCACCATCCCTCCCTCCCTTCATCCACCAGTGAAGAGGCCTGCTCCAGTTCTCTAACACTCAGCAGGTCTGTGGTGAGAGAATGCCCACCCAGTCAACCAGTCCAGCTTCACACAGTACGAGCAGGTGACTGAGAAAGCGGCGACGTAGAAGGTGCGTAAGAAGCGGGTGAGCAGGGGGAGGAAAGAAAAAGAGGTAAAGAGAGGAAACACCTGCTGTAGATTCTGGTAAACTCAGAGAACATGCAGTCATGCTTCCTCCTGCTCTCTTTAATCTCTCTACTCTTTTTTTAAATACAGTTGATCCGTCACTGCTATCACCTACTGGGCCTATACACCAAGTAATAACACACTATGTTACCTGAGCTCTTGATATTATTCACACATGACTGCACTGAAAATGACCCCGAACACAGAAACAACACCAAAACAGCAACACAAATATTTATCCCACACAGGAAAGCGTCAGCACACACCTGGCAAACAGTTGTTTCCCTTCTGTTAGCGGCTGTTTCACGTTAAGTGCAAAGCCTCTGTAATACCAGGCAGGCAACCAAACACAAACCTGGCTAATGTTGCATTAGCTTCCGTCAAACCTCATTGGAGTGTCGCAAGCAACATGAAATGTCCCTGTCACCTCTGCTGTCAGGCTCCATTCAGGCTGCAGTTACAGACTGATAGGTTGTGAAAGGTGTGCAGTGGTATAATGGTCTTCCTCCCCTTTGATTTTGCCAGTTTGTGTCTCGGGCTGACATTTTGAGTGGAGGCTCTGTGAGGATATTATTAGAGCGACTGCCTAAAGGTATTCAGCCCGTTTAAATGTAGTCAGTTACATCAGTAGCATCAAACTTCATTACATAGCTCGTTTCCTTTTTCTCCGTCCACTTCAGCGCTAATGACAGCAACACGACTGGGCCGGCAGATACTGTCTGAGCCCACATGTGTTAAAATCATCCACCGGCGCATTAAGGCTGGACAATAGGCAGATGTAGTCAGAGGTGTGATAATCATTTGTCAAGTGGCAAGCCAAACTGTTGAGCCTGTTATGTGTTGTCAGACAACAGAATCCAATTTCACAGCTTGATCCAACTCTGTCATAGATACACACGGGTCAGCCGGCTGAGAGCAGCCGAGCTATGGCTAACACGCTGCAAATGCTACCAGTCTTTGCCTACAGTTTCTTATTATACAGGATCATGCTTTCACTTAAAATAACATGTAGGGGCATAAATACTACTCATCTGTACATACTCTATTAACAGACATAGGTACAACAAACATCTACATTAATTCTATATAATTACAGCATATTACATATTTTAATTTCCACTCTGTGGCATTGTGGCCTAACCAGTGGCAGATCTTGGTGGTAAGGGTGTGATACTTTGACAACCTGTTATGCATGACACCCACCCTAGCTGATAGCAGTGAGCAGCTAACTCGAAGAAGAAGAACAGCAGCCGAAAATGTCCACAAGTCCAGAAAACAATAAGGGCCGGGAGGTACTTATCTTTCAAGCAAATGTAATAACGTCTTTGTTTCTGTTTCTAACACACAATCAACGCATATGTTATATGTCACGCTAGAGGCTGATGCTGTTGTGTTACATGTCACGCCTGTTTTGAATCCGCAATGCGGGCATATGATCTAAAATCACACATTGGAGCGGCACGATGCTGCAGTTGTTTGGTTCTGTGCAAAAATGCAAAGGCGGCATAAAGAAGGGACTTCGTGGTGGCTCTTTAGCGCAATGTTTGTGTAAAAAGAGCTACACACTAGAGCGCGGACGGGCCGCATTTTCTTGACCAAACCCTACCCGAGTCCAAGACAATTATAATCGAGCTTGGCCCGACCCCGACAGACGTTCTAATTTTTAAGGCTGCTGTTATGCGAAGCAGCGCAGCACAGCACTCACACACACACACACACTCAACTGGAGCGGAGCCTGTGTTGCGTTCAGGCGTTGTCACGTAAATAACAAATTCCAGCACTTGAATAGGCCGTAGCACAACACAATAGCATGTCAAGTGGGCCGAACCCAAGCAAAATATCTGATTTGTTATCACACTCTGCTACACACACACACACACGCTCTTTTCCCATTCAAAAAAATCTATGGGAAAAATGACCCACCGATATAGGTCAGTCTGTTGTTGGTGTACCAACTTTAGTTAGCTGAGTTATTTATTTGTGTTGCTGTCTCATTAGCTCTTGCTTCTCATAAACACAATAAATATAAGAGTTAATAATATATCTGGGGGGAGGTGGGGGCTAGTCTAGGCTGCTGAATGAGCTGGGTCCGGCCCTGGGACTAACAGCTGAGCTGGGCCACATTGAGGTGTTTAAATATATGCAATGAGCAATAACCGTGTTATCCAACCTGCCTGTGTAGCGCAGGTCTATATTAGGTTAGTGTAGCACAGGGCTGTTGCATTTTAGGAGCAGGTGACTGGACATTCCTGCCTGTATTAGGCTTGACAGTTGACTGTGGGGGAGTACAGAGCAGGGAGAATTACACCAGCCTATGAAGAGGGAGGGAGCTACAAATAATTCTCCAACTGGAACATCTCATTAAATCTCGCTTACCTGTAAGTATACCTTACTGCGCAGATTCATCACTGGCATTGGTGAATTCATCCTCAGTTCATTAAGGAGACTGAACATCGCCGTCATCAACACTGTCACATATTTACACTCGTCAGTTCTTCACTCTAGTCGGGACCGTGTTTGTTATGTAGATTAATACAAAGATTGCCAGTCAGCAGCGTGAGACGTGCGCATACCAACACAAAAGAGGGCAGAAAAGGTAAACGGAGGGGAACGATGGCAAGGTGGGAGGAGAGGAACTGCTAATGGCTTAAAAAGACAAAGCTGGCCTGTCACATACGATGCTCATCTGAACTGATGGCTGCCCCAGGGAGGGAGTGTCACAAACTGTCAGAGAGACTGAGAGAAAGAAAGACGGAGGGAACGCAGAGGAGAGGCGGAGGCTGGGGAAAGGAGACATAAAAGGTTGAAACGAGGGTGGCTGCTGAAAGAGGAAAATCAAGTGAATAATAAAATGAAGGTAGGAGACAACAAGGAGGCGAGCGAGAGGAATAAAAAGACAGAAACTAAAAGAGTGAGGGACAATATTAGTGTTGGCGTGTGCGCATTCTCTGGTTGCCTGCGCCTCAGTAAAGGTCAATCGTTGACACTGTGGCTCTGCCTGACAGATGTCTCAGTGAGGGGACAGGCCGTGGGGCAACAAGCCCTGCACACACACACACATACACACACACGCTTGTACACACATTCACAGACAGGTGGAAGTGCAGAAATAACCCAGAAGTGTCTTTTTGTTTATCGGCTACGTCTAATTTTACAACCGCTCCCCATTTATAGCAATCAGCAGGTCAACACACCTCAGTGAAGCTGTGGCTGAGATCCATGTTGACAACCTACTGTGGCTTCACTAATTCTGACACTAACACGCAAAAGTGCAGCGAGAGCTCTTCCTTTTTGTAGAAAATCCTCCTCTTTGTGGCATTTTGACAACAGCTGACCACTCTCTCATTTCTCCAGAATGTCAGCTCTGTCACAAGACACCCGAGGCCAAACGTCCTGGACAACCCCTGACACACACACACACACACACACACTCACGCACAACACATAATCAAACACACTGCCCAGGGCTATTGCTCAGTTGTCACAGTGGTTTCTTGTTATTCATGTGAAGCAGGCAGAGAAAGGGGTTAACGCCGTAAACTTACATCCACAAAAGCTCTTTTGTCACCTCAGCCCCCCCCCCCCCCCTCCCTTACATCCTTTCCTTTCTCCCCAGGCAAAGTGGCTTTCCCCCGTGTGATCAGGAAGGGTTAGCCCCTTCTCCCCACAACACCAGCCTCCAGGGCGGCTACAGCCGAAGAGCAGTCAAGCAGTGTTGTTCACACCATTACCTTGCTGGTAAATGACCATGAGGGTGGAGTACAGGCGACCTGTCGGATGGACAGCAACGAAAATCTGTCTTGCTAAACCAGGCGAGACACAAAGGGTACGTGTGTGTATACATGTTGCAAGACCTCACTTAAAGTGTGTATAAGGGGGTCAGATTAGTGCACTGTGCCCCTCTCCCAGCTCAACACCTCCTCCCTTCACTACTTGCAATGACTAACACGTAAACTATGATTTGTAGAACAGGGGCGGACAGATGAAAAATCACAGGCCGAGCGAGCGGCGCTGTTGTTAATGCACCTTCTCAATGCGGTGCTGATTGGTGAAATGGCTGAGGCAGCAGGTAAACGCGGGCCGTCGTGTATTGATGTATTGATGGGCCCTCTTTTGTCCATTACACCCAGAGGTGCTGGGATGGTGCGTGGGCGTGTGTCTGGTTGCCACCGGCCCGGGAGACCATTAGTTCGCTGTGTCAGAATTCGAAGGGGAGTATCGACAGTCCAGCTGGGGCAATCGATAGGCGCAGATCTCTCACTCCCCTCTGCCATCTATGGTAATGGGCCTACGGTGAGTCAAACACTGCTGCCGTGGGACTCTTGTGTACTCTGTTATATCACCTCGCTTAGTGTATCCCAGCACTGTAAACAGGAGAAAAATGAACTGTTGCTTTTGAGCGTGGAAGGGGAACACAAGTGAGTCAGCCAGACTCCGATGCCGAATTGATTGATTGTGTGAAAATAGTGTGGACAAATACGACTGCTAACCAAACACTGCTGCTACTTTGTGACTGCATGCAAGTTACATACATCTGTCTCTTCCTCCATTCAGCTTAGTCATGTTCTTTTCTGCTCCTCCCTGAGGCTGAGAGAAGGAGGCCAGACCAGGGTTTCTTGTATGCGACAGCCAACAGGGTGGGACCTCGATTACCCAAGCACGCTGCAATCATTGGACTGGACTCGCGGGACTATCCCATGTGATGTCAGCCATACTGTGAAGTCATTCAGCAGGGAACAGCCAGATGTTTTCTGGGATAAAGCCTCGTCTTTTTTTCAAGTATCCCCAAGTAGAAACACTTCAAAATGCGTATCTGATAACAGCTTTGTCCCAGGGGCAAAAGTGACTTGTGCTTGTAACCACATTTTTTTAATGTATTATATTACATAACACTACTCCATGTGGGGAAATATCCCTTCTGGTCATCTTCCTCCAGGAAGGACCAAGCGTTTAACTCTGGCACTGAAAATTAAAGCCAATGCGGAAGTAACAAAAGCTGCAGTTTGTCTAATGGCCACTTGAGGCTGGTTTCAAATGTGAGTCACCTATAACTCACCTATTTAAATGCTGTTTAGGATTAAAGTTATGCATGTTATAAGGGTGTGGCTGCTTTAAGTGAGTTTGTCTGAGAAGCATCCCCACAGTTATGAGTGAATCCACCCCTCGCACCTCCACAGTTTCAACCTCTAGTCCAAAATGGTCACTTCTGGCTCCAAAAACCAAGATGGTGACGGTCAATCAGAATGCCAAACACCAGACTCCAGTTGGTGACGTCCCAGTGGCTACATCTGTTATTTTTATACATATGGGTTGGACTCTACAGGAGCTAAAACAGTTTGGGAAAAACCAGCATAGATAGAAGAGGTGCTTGCTCTTTGTCTCTCTGACACTACGGTGGCTGAACTGGGTCAAACAGAGCTGTGTTTTACCCCTGTGGATCAGGGGGAATTCCACTGGGCCGTGCGTGACCCTGAACACTGGCCTTCCTGTTCGACTGTGGTGATGTGCTGCGTAGCCGGGAGGAAGAGGAAAGAAAGACAGATCTGTCCAAAGACTAGCTCTCCTTGTCACAACACCAACATGAGTGTGACTTGTGTTGATGGTTGTGTTGGAGTTGACTGTATGTGTGTGTGTGTGTGTGTGTGTGTGTGCAGCTGTTGTCAAACAGATCAGTGATAACACTCTGGCTTTTAATAAACTCAGCAGGAGTGTGTATGCGTTAGTGTCTTGATGTGTGCGCGCAGCTCGCTGAAAGGTCCTGGGCGTGTGATTGATGGGAGCTTTAGCACAGTAAACACATGCACGAACACATTTACACACACATACAGCGGCGGTGGGTGGAGAGAGGGGTGGTCATATGCAGCAATGCTCAGCTAACATTATTCACCCTGTGTTCATCTGTGTGAGCCGAGGCCGCCGCTCCCCATATTGATGAGCCGGGCAGTGTGTGTTAGTCAATTTATTTACATGGCTACACACACACACACACACGCAGAGAATGGAGGCAATTTGGAGCATTTTGCGTGTTTGTCTTTTGTCTCCTCTCTTATTTCATCTCTTATATCCTGGACTTCTTATACTTGTTATTTGGCTGATGAGGTGATTCAGAGAAAAGAAGGCTGGGAGAGGGCGGCTGAGAGGGAGAGAATGGAGGGAGAGAGCAGGCAGGGAGGAGGAGAGGTTATTTTGGAGTCTCTGAACTGTAATCACCACCTACAGCTGCTTCCTCCCAGGTGCTCCAACTGGACATCAACAGAGAGAGGGCGGGAGGGAGAAAGTAGAGAAGGAAGAACACAGAGAGGAGCCGGCTCTCCAGAGGAACGAGAAACACTCATGTAGTGGAGGTACTGCTTTAAGTCTTGTTTATAATTAGCCCACATTTCCATTTATCACTACATAACTAACCTTAACCGCATTCTAATATCTCTATTTTCCACGGCGGAGCGATTGCAGTGTGTTTCCACAGATCTCCCGCTGAGCCCCCGCAGGCAAGGGGAAGTTTTATCTTAGGAGCAGGAGGAAGTTGAAGGGGCTATCACAGAGCTGACACAACACTTCCAGTACCTGCCAGAGGAGACAGGATGGTGACTACTTTCAGAGGAAGCTAGTCTGGCTGTGAATTATGCCAGACAGAGGGTGACTCGCACAAAAACAGCCGATGAGCTACAGGTGACACCAAATCACCAGACGCTTCTTGTCTGTGTGATCACCTGGTCTACACGTTGATTCTCATCACACTGATTTGGCCAAATATGAGTGAATACATGAAGTACAATTAGTTGATGTCATTTAAAGATGGAGGTGTCTCCATTTACCACCACTGTGCATGAATGAAGCTAAAATATCCCGGATACAGCCGCTGCAGTCGTGCTCTGGTGATGTTTTCGGAGACAGAGTCTGCGCAGTAGCGATCTCTGTGGTATTAAGTTTCCCGCCCATACACCTGTCCGACCAATCATGAGCAGCACCTCTAAATGCCAGGCCACCGATTGGCTTAAACAGTTGTCAATCATGTTGTTAAACCCCTATTTTATAGTATTAAATAACCAATTAAAACCAAACTTATCAGATAAATGAACACTTGAGCAAACAGCAGCGTGATAAAAACTACCCTAAATATAAGACACCATCTTTTGGAAAAATGTATATGATGCGTAATTTGAGGTTGTCCCATCCACTAACATAGAGAGAAGGCGGGCTTTATGACCTATATCGCAGCCAGCAACCAGGGGGCGATCAAGATGTTTTGGCTTCACTTTTGGGGAGCTGTCATGACATCCGTCTTTAGGGTTGATGTATATAAATGTCAACAGTTAAATGTCAATCAGATAACAACCGCTATATTTTGCCATTCTAGCTAGCGGTGCTGCTCATTAGGCGATTAGTTACGCCACTCCGACCCAACACCAGTGCTGTGTAAACATTGTGCCCATGCTCTACTGGCCCCTCTGAACCAACATTTGAATGTTGGGCCCATGTGTGTAGAAAATGGGCTGAAAAATCAACCCTATATGTGACTGTCCACAGGTCCCACAATGGGTTTACTCAAGTGGGCCCCAGATAAGACGTCCATTTTGGGCCCATACCCACTTGGCACCCAGGTAGCCCTAGCATACCCCACGTAAGGTAAAACCACTTATGTGGGCAACTGGGATATTTCTGCACGCTAACACGGCTAGCCAACAGAACATAAAATAAAAGGAAATACATTAACATCATTAATCATTTACATTTCACCAACTTTAAACTGAGAGTGCTTTGAAATGAGCCAAAGGAAAAGCGTCTTGTGTTTCACAGCAAACATTCCTGGTTAGCTGCCGGTTAATGGGAGTTGTCAAAAGTAAAGGTAATTGAAACTGACATCCCTAAACTTAGCTACAGTATAGTTAATTCCACAGTGCGGTAATGCCATGGAGGTGCGTGTCCACGTTAATCTGATAACCTAACACCATTAACTCATTAGCTGGCTCACTTCATCCCAAGACCACATAATGAACTGATGAGGCCTGACTTCTACAGTGGCCGCCTTATTGTCCAACTGAGATGGCTTCAACATCCAGGACATAACCTTAGGTTTTATTCTGATAAGTGGAACTAACATCATAACATCAGATTTGCATGTCCAATTTATATTTTTTCAAGAAATGGGACTTATAAAGCACCATGAAGGCGCACAGGGTGTGACCCACAGCGTAAGGACACTCACAAACACAGGTCCAAGTACATGAAAGCATAAAAAGTCACCAATGTTCCACAGTGCCTCACCTATGATGCATGCAAAATCTTCCACTGTGAGGCACAAACACAATCAATCATTCACCCAACACCCACTCACAGTTATAGGTGTTGCTGTGTGAAGCCTCAGAGGCCAGAAAATACATCATACACATGCGCTACGGCAAAACCTTCCACACTCGCGCACCGAGCGTCTTGTGCTCAAATAAAACCCCTCCATATGGAAGGGTGCGGGTGCGTCCCTGTAAGTCATCCATGGCAGCCTCCCATTATTGTCCAATAAAAGCAGTTGGCGCCATGTGAGCCGTACATGTCACCGCCAACAGCCCCGCTGTCTGCTGCGTTTCCAGCCTGCACACAGTAACACGGTGGATCCAGCGACACATTTGGATTAATAACACCACGATGGTGAATACACAAAGCTCCAGCACTAGATTACAGTGAGGGGTAAAGAGAGGTGGGGGATGGACGAATACCTGAAAGACAAATGAAATCAACAATGCATTCTCATGTATAATGTATCGGAGGCAGCCTGCCATAGTGTTTAACTCTGCATCAGCAGCACAAGACAAAACAAACAGCACAGGAAACAGTTGAAATGTTACGAAACCATGATTTTAAGCCTAAATGAGTCATTACAATAGATTTATCTGTAGTGCGACAACATTTCACTGTAAGTATCAACTAAAAAAACAAGAACACAAAAACACCCCAAACTGAAATGCCTTCACACACAAACCCTCAACCATCAACCCATTCATGCAGGAATAAAAAACAGCAGCAATCATGCAAACAGTAGCGCTGAAAAACCACCAAAGGTTAATCGCGCAACGTTGTCATCCTGTTAAAACTAGCGCTGCGAGCCTGGTCAAACAAACCTGGCTGATAAGCGCGGCGGTGGCATCAAAGCCTTACAGATTATAGATTACCATCAAATCAGCCCGTGCACTGCTGCGATGGACAGGCACCTGCTACTTTACTGTAATGCCCCTTATCCACGAGGCTGGTGATTAGGGCAGGAAATGTGTGTGTGTGTGTGTGTGTGATCTGGACCTCTATACACAATAGCTTTTCATTAATGAGAGAGGTCTCTTTGAAACAATGGGACGGTGGGTGATATGTGAAAAAGCCGGACCTGTTTTTTTAAGCTCCCTGATGTTTGCATGGCTGTGTGTGAGTGTGTGCCAACATGTTCCTGCAGATGCCAGCGTTTTTTGTTTTTTTTTACACACACATCTAAGGGGTTAATATACATCTGCCCTGTGGTTATCTATGTGCATATATTTGTATTTGTGCAGCTATGTATACCATGTAGCCCGAGTGTCATCCTAACGGACTATAATTAGTGTCTGGAGTATTTTTTTGTAATATACAGTGTAACAGTGGCAAGGCGCCAGGCTCCAGGCTCCAGCCTCCCACAACATACTGTGACAGTGGTGCAGTTTGCTGCCTCTCTGCCCCCGTCACTCTCAGTGTGAGGATTAAAGGAAAATCCTGACCTCCTCATCCACCTCTCTTTAATGCCTCTGCTCATTTTAAACGGCTCCTCCAAAACTAACTGGCTGGATTACTGCACAGGTGCTCGCCCAGTCCCCCCGCCCACCTCTGCTCAGGTTTTGTGCACACAAGTAAAAATGCATACACATGCAAAGATGCACTAAGACATAAAATCATCTTTCTCTTTCTATAAGTGGTCCCCCCCCTCCTACAGGACTCCCACCAATTGTACCATTAACTGATTGAGATGCAGCGACTCCAGTCCAGTGAGGGTTAAGAGAGAAAGAGACTGTGAGGATGACAGTCCATATGATATGCTGATATTCAATTTACCTGCTGCGCACAACACACACCCCTCCCTACACCCTCAAAATTCCACCAGCGGGGCAGAAACGCTCACTCCTGTCTGTCTCCCTGCCGGAGTCGCTGGCGTAGCACTTTTCTCCATTTTCATCGCCATTCTTAACCTTTATCTCGCTCCTCTCCTCCTATCGTCTGCTGGCCTCCTCTCTTTATCTCCCTTTTTTTTTTCAAACGGGCTCCTCACAGGGAAACAAGGTTGTAAAGGTGGGAGATGCTGATATTGTTTGGCCCGTGTGTGTGTGTGTGTGTGTGTGTGTGTGTGTGTGTGTGTGTGTGTGTATGTGCTCTACATGAGGGACTATATAAGAGAGCCAAGGGGTTATAGCGTAAGGAAGGTTTTGGCACACCGCCAGCTAAATGGCACTGCTGGAGGCATTTGTGTGCACATGTGTACTCTGAGAGTGTGCGCTGTATTGTTTTTGTGCCTCTGCGCCTCTGTTTTACAGTATAAATATTTCAAAAATGATTGCGAGCTTCCTCAAATGAGAATTTCAAGCTTTTTGCCATGTTTTTATGCCACTTTGAAAAAGTAGCTTGAGACCAAGTGTAATAAACAAGAAAACAATTATCTGAACACGGATCTGAACTGAAAACAGAAGGGGATGAATTCTCATCGGTCTACTGAGAGACATTTTTAATACTCACAGAGCCCAAAAAAATCAATTACAGTTTTTAAGGCATCAGAAAAAGGCGACTCAAGACTCCTGTACACCTGTGTTGTATTTGTGTCTTCCTGCAGCCTCACCATGCGCTCTGTCTTGTCACAAACTGGACTCACAGGTATCAGAAGAGCTCCGACATGCATGCTTCATCCACCCCCACCATTAGTTATGCACGGTGGACTAGGTAGATACACTCGCTCTGCGGCCGTTTGTCTTTCTAATGGAGGGGGGGACAGCAGCGACTACAGGCAGAGAACAACTCTCATGCTCCTTTAATGGGAATGAATAAAGGATGAGTCGAGGCTCAGACACCAGGTTAAGACGCTGTTTAGCACCTCTGGCCCGGCGCCCAGTATTGGAGGCAGGGAGGAAAAGAGGGAGGGAGACAGAGACGGTAGCAGGAGGACAAAGAGAAGAAGACATCAGGTAGAATACAGGATGCACCGATGAGCTGGTGACTTGCAGAATAGATATATTGTTGGCTTAAGCATAACATGGTGTGAGAAGAGGACATCGTGACAAAGACATCTTGACTAATGACTCAGGCTTGAGTCACACTTGAGTCACACATTTAATGACTTTGGATTCAACTTAATTAAACAAAAGAAAACTTGACTTGGACCTACATGCCAGTGACATCACTTAGACTTGACAATACCTTCATCCAAGGCTTGATGTTTTTATGTATGTTATTTACAGTGTGCCACAAATCCATTAATTTCCTGAATCAGCACTAACGTTAATTTTCCCACATTCGCTTTGTTTGAGCCAATCCAACAGCATCCAATCACGCTGCAGGAGGCAACCATGAAGAACTTAAGTTACGTTACACAGCACCAGTATCCTTAGACTTGTGATACCGAAGACAGTTCTAGTAAGAGTACAAAAACTATATGGTGTTCAACTAGTGGCGTAAGGTGGTTACGATGGGCCCCATTTCACATTATCATGACGGGCCCTAGTGCGCCTTAGTCACTAGTTATGAAGCACACACACACACACACACACACACACACACACACACAGTTTTAGGCACATATACATTTTACCAACAGTGTGTCTTACTGCCACTTTCATGTTACATCCGCTTGCAGATGTGCCCAGCTTGTCAGTGTTGAGAGATCATGCTCCTTAACTAGCTAACTAGCCTTTTTGAGGGTGTGTAAAATCGCACCAGGTTTGATTTAACAAGAGTTCTTCTTTGAACACGGGTGTATTTCCAGGTGGCAATCGGCCCCCCAGTGCAACCACATTGCCTGCACTGTCTATATTTACGGCCCCGTGTTCAACAAAAAATAAACTGCAGTATGCAAAACGTGCGGGTCTAAAATTGCACACAGTCAAGGCTAATATTAACACAGAGAGCTAATGCTTAGCTTATGTTAGCTTAACAGCAAAGTCCATTTTAAAAAGCTTTAATGACTCTTGTAAATTTTCAATATTATCACTCTGTTGTTGAAATGGCATTATGACTTGTTCAGGTCTTGAAACTCAAGGTTTAGGACTTGAGACTTACTCATAACTTGCAAAACAATAACTTGGTCCCAGCTCTGATATAAAGCATTCAGAAGTTTTTTTTCCACAGTAAACTCTGGCTAAGTAAGAAGTAGAGAATGCAGAGAAAGCTTGTTGTTGACACTGAGTCTGGTTCCATACGCCTCCACAGACCTCATCTCTTTGATCCACCTTTGGAGAAAATGAAAGGCATTGAGGGAGAGGAGGAAAAAAAAGCAACACAGGGAAGAACAGGGACCTGAGAAGCGGTGCATTTAACTGGTGGTTTTGGTGAGAAGGTAGGAAAGGAGTGGAGGTAGTGGGACACTGTGCCATGGCAGCGCAGCTTACTCAGCTATGTCAGCAGTCATTCATCAGCAGCCATTGTTGGCTGAGAGAGCAGGACAGGCTGTGGGACGGTGATGGCTAAACCTGCCAGTCTGCTACCTCAAACAGAGTCGTAATGGCTAACACCTGCCCCGGGTTAAGGCAACTAGAAAGACCTCATGGCAGCAGCTGGCAGCACCTGTGCTCAACAGTCAGATCACCACATCAAAACAAGCCTGAAGGATTAGACTATACTGGGAGTGGAGTCGAAGGGCGCCTGAAGAAGCCACAGACAGAGAGACGCTTTTCTTTCCTGCACTGGGACCAGTGGAAAGATTGTCGGCGCTGTGAGGGCCAAACCGTCTCAGAAATGTGAAAAGTAAATCATCTTTAGCACGGTGCCATCAGTGTAAACAGCTTTTCAAGAGCCAATCACGACAACACCTGACAGTCTACAATGCAGCACTGAACATGGAGATAGGTGCAGTGCCAGTACAAAAGTAGAGTTACTGCTCACATGACAGAAAGTAGTGACAAAGTGTTCAGCCCTGTTCGCTGATAATGACCCCGACGGTGTGCTTTTTTCACACAAAATGGGGACCAGCGGGAAGCAGCCTCCCGCACTTTCAAGCTTTCAGAGTATCTGAGGAGCTGTGGGTGATGTCTGTGGCCATGTGACATGGTGTGAGTGCATCTTATTTTAGAGTGAGAGGTTGAGATAAGGTGTTAAAAGGAGGGGAGGGAGAGGAATGCTGAGCTGTTCTTGTAAGCCTCGATGCACAGTGGATGTCGTCTCCCCTCCCAGGTTCAATTCTTTGATTACAGCCGCTGCCTGCTAATGGTCGAAGAAAATCTCCTTTATTGCATCTGTCCTGATTCAGACCATTTACTCCGAGATACATTCCTCTTCAGACCGCTAAAGATCTCCCCTGTAATCGTCCTTTTCTTTGACTGATCCTGAACTCTTTCTCTCTCTCCTCCCTCGCCGTCTTCCTCCCTGTCTCTCTTTCTCGCCGTGTCCCACAGCAGTTTATTTAGCTGCCATGTTTACATTCCTGTTCAGTCAGCCTCTCCCAGGGGAGGATGACTGGATCTGAGCACTGTGGTTGACTCTCTTTCTCTCTCATGGCTCAAGTCAGTTACATGACGGTTACTACAGATACTTGCGGCCGACTCATACGAGCATACAGTCGAGACTTTACGAGGAACATGGAGACACAGAGGTGGACCCAGGTTTGAAGGAAGTGCGAGAGACTTGTTGCTCGGAGAAACACTCAGTAGATGCTTTTCAACAATAATCAAACCTCAATGTCTGTGTCTCAGCTGTCCTGCATGGTGACTGTGGGCGGGGCTGGGGGGACTCTAATTGGATGGAGCTATAGGACGTCCTGAGCGCTCAGGTCCCTGGCACTTCGCTGGCCTCATCATTAGACTGACTGGCTCCTGTGGCCTCCGGCAGAGTGCTGTCTGCACGCCCTAATGACCGCTGACTCACTCAGCACGCAGCAGCGCCGCCACATTAGTCCAGCCCGGAATAGACCCAAATAAAGAGAGATGAGAGGGGAGTTGAGATGCTCGGCTCCCCTACAGTCTTGTAAGACATCACTTTAGGCCACATATGATATTGTTTTCAGTTCTCACCTGTTAGTGTCTTCAGTGTCAGTCTAATTGCATCTAATTTAGCAGAATTTAAATGATTTCTGAATAAACTCAGCCACCTCATTGTTGGTTACCTCACAAGATTCTGCCTGTAGAATTATTATAAGTGATGTTTCGCTATTGGCATCAACAAAAATGCCTCTGGATGCATTTGCATAGCACCACAAGCAGTCGGAGCAACAGCACATGGTGTAGTGCTGATCGAAAGACAAACATGAACAGATCACAGCGTGCAGAAATGAGCTGCGATGGTGTGGCATCGATATTTCTAAGAGTTAGTGTTACGGTTTTTGCCGTGAGAATTTGAAAATAGTACTAGTTTCCAAAAAGCCTCAACAGCGCTCCTCTTCACGAAACTAGGTTTGTGTGAACCGCAGTGTACCTCGCAACTTGTCGGTCTTTGTCTCAAACACACCCTGTATTTGATGAACGATTGTCCGAGGTCAGGTGGAAATCTGTTTGAGGCTTGGGCCAGATGCATCTGCCAGAGCAAATCATTCTCATTCTCATTGTAGGGCAGGTGCCTCTCTCCTGTCTCACCTACATGTATAAGCTCACTAGTTGCTGAATTAACTATTAAGTAAGAGCTTCTCCGGATAACTTTCTGCACTTTAACGTTGACGTAGGACAACTGAACATCGACGACAATAGTGGCATCTCACATCTTATAATCATAACTCTCATTACCTGCACAGAAGTTGCAGAAACGTTAAATCATGTAGATGCAAAATAATCAACAGAGAAAACAAGACAATCTACTGCACACGTCCTCACGAAAATAGATTTCATCTTACATTATTCTCATTTTTATCTGTAGTAATTGTTACCACAGTGACGACTACTCTTCCTGTGGTCATGGATTCGTCTTGTTCCCACGCTAAGTGATGCTAAAAACTACTGTTGAATACAGGAAACTTTAAGTGTCCATGTCGATAAACCTGTAACCACTCCAGCTGATCTCTGTCACGTATTTGTTTTAAAGGCCATGGTGCTACGATGTAGCCTAACACTGCTCAGAGCTCTTTTCCCGACAATCACCAAGTAATGAAGTAATGATTTAAAAAACAATAACTTTCAAACACTGAGCATGATCTATGGACTGAGCTCATTTCCCAGTATGAATACGTGTTGATTTTTCAGTGACAAATACTCCAGTCGAGAATTGACTAGAGAGTTGTTTACCTAGTTGATAGGACTCTGGATCGGCTGCACTAAATCATCTACAGTGTGCATTAACTCTGATGGGTTTGGACATAATTCAATCTACCCATGATGCAGCGGGGTGGTGGTGGAGGTGGTCAGTTTAAGTGGAGAAGCAGGATGTAATAGATGGATAAAAGTAGTGATACTGCACAGTAACTATGGAGCTACAAATAACAGCCTGTTAGCTTAGCTTAGTTTAGCATACAGACGAGATACAGTGATCTCAGCTCTGTTTGAAGGTAGCAAAATCCGCCCACCACCACCTCTACAGCTCACTAATGAACAATTATAAGTTAATGACCTGACGCAGTGACTTCCTGGAGTCCTGCACATAAACCCTCTTAACACCACAAATTGTTGTTTTCACACTCCAGGTTTTGTACCGACTGAACAAACACGAGCTTCAGACACGCTGCTGCACAGATCCTGTTACCTCTGCATGTAGCTTACAGGCTTTACTCGAACACCAGCTCCTAGTTGTAGCTTCGTATTAACCAAACAGACATGAGAGTGGTGTTGATCCTCTCATCTGACTATCAGCAGTAAAGCCAATAAGAATATTTCCCAAGATGTCTAACTCCTCCTGTAAGTGCCGGAGCCGAAATGAGTTGCTGCACTCACTAAATGAAACAGTGTGTGAAACAATATAGAGCCTGGCTCAGCAGATAGCTATGGGTTAACCAGGCTGTAAAACCCACATGATGGCAGGACAGAGGACTGCTCTGTGTTCGAGTGACCGCAGGGGGTGGGAGGAAGCGAGCGAGAGGGAGGGATGGAGACAGGGAGAGGTTTGTTTTGTTGTCCTTCTAATAAGAAGACAGCAGTAGATCTCGTCCAGCGACACAGCTTTCCCGATCTAACAAGTGTTCGATTCATACTGGAGGTGGGGAAATTGTGTTTGGACGGACGGGACGGTCCTGATGGAAAAAGTAAAATAAAATAGGCAGTTGTTAATAAAGAGGAAAGATTTTTTTTCCTGGATGTTTACCTGTGTGTGCATGTGTAAGACAGAGAGAGGGGAAAGAGAGGACACATCTGCTAGGGATTTGGGACCGGGCGATTTCACCTTCTGTCAGGAGAAAGGAAGAAATAGAGGGGGGGGGGGAGTGTGAAAGAGACATGGCCTGTCTAAGATACACCAACTGAGTGCAGTATCAGCCAAAAATACTCCTCCTAACAAGTCAATACTGCGTATCGATTACTTCTGCGCAGGGCTTATGCAACATCACCACCTCAGTGTACAATTATGATGAAATCACTGTGTGCACGCAGGGGTTTGCTCAGCAACCTGCTCGCCCCTGTAGAGTCAGAAAAGTAAACTCTTCATGTGTGCCACAGGGTCCTTAAATCAAACCGCACAATGTGAACTAATGGCCTGGAAACACTGAGAAAACTGTGCTCTCATGGACCCATATATAGAGGCAGGCAGGGAGGGAGTACAAAGGAGGCAGGAGGAGATGGAGTGACACGGGTGTGTTAAATGTTTGCAGGGTTCTGAGAAGGCCTCAACCGTGGAAATGACTCAGTGATGAAGAATATTTTGCTTTCATAAATCTAGAGGAGACGCAGAGGGAAGTGGAGCAGAGGTGGGTGTCCAGTTAGGGAGGACAGAAGCAAAGTGTCGGGGACACTTGATGCGATCACCTATACACATCTCTGTCCGTCCCTCCTCCCTCCTCACCTGCTACTCCTTTTCCTCCTGCTCTTAGTCCAGCGTCACCTCCTCCCCTCCGCCGCCTCCTCCCTCTCCTGAAACACAACGCATCACCATTTCCATCGGGACTCTGATGTGAGCTCGGAGACGGCCGCGCTTAATCGATAGTGCCAGGTTGCCAAGACAACCTTGATTTCCTGTCGCCGCTTTTGCCGAGCGCCGGTGATTGCGCCGGGTGTCCATTGCACCTGCCGCCCTCTCCTCCTCCTCCTCCTCCTCCTCCTCCTCTTCCACTGTCTCATCAAGCGCTCCTCATCCCTCGCCTCCCTCCCTCCCTCCTCGCACCATATAGGCACCATAGACAAAAGAGGAAGACAGATATACAAAGGCAAAACGGATTAGACCCAAGAGGTTGGCTTTGAACAATCAAAACACACTATTGTGTGAGGCCACATGTGCACACACACACAAACACACACACACATGCATGCAAACACACTTAACACACATGCCCTGTCATCCTTAACAAAAGAGAGCTGTGACAGTTATCATATCTACCTTGGAGGGTGATGTCATTGCACCTGGGGAGCGTTTACTATCAGCCCCCCCCCTCTCACACACACACACACACACACACACACACACACACACCCGCCTCTCTCTGCTACAGGAGGGGTTGGCACCTCCTGTTTTTTTTTTTTTTTTTCATTAATGGAGAGCTCATTAATCGTGGCTGATAACGAGGACGTGGGACAGGGACATGATTAAGGGGCTCTCTCTCCTTTAGCTGGGCGCCCTTGGGGATAAACAGCCCAGGGTGTGTGTGTGTGTGTGTGTGTGTGTGTGTTTCTGTGTGGGCCGCATGTTAAAACAGGTAAAGGACACACACCGAGTGCTATCTCGAGGACATCTGTGGGACAGGATACTACACGTGTTTTTACTTTTTAGTGATTATAGCCATAGTCAGTTCAGTCACTTGGAGCCCGCTGAGCGTCTCGCTGTCTTTACCTGTGTCTGTGACATTTATCCATCTCCCCTTAAAGATCTAAGTTTGTCTGGATGAGGATTCCCCTAAGGCTGCAGTTTAATGCTGAGGGAGATGGATCGGGGTCTCTGACAGAAGAAGCTGGGACTTAAAACAAATCCTTAGCTTCCCAGCACGGAGTCCCCGTCATAACTGGGAACAGCGAGCGGAGAAGGAGAGACGTGTTGTGACAAAAGTACAGAATATTATATTCTCTGATTACTGTTTTAATCAAAGTCTGTGCCTCTAAAGGAGCCTTATTTTTGCGCGTTATCTAGTAATTTGTCAATTCAATAGGCAGTCACATTACTAGAGTGAACAATATGTACGCCAGACTGGGACTAATTTCTCAGTGTCGCACACGCTGCAGACTATGAAATTGTTGATTGTAAGTTAAGGGAGTCATATGATTTTCACTTTGCTAGTTTGTGTGTGTTTGTGTGCATTTCCTGTTTTGTTTGGGTCCTAATTAATCTGTTTCAGACTTCCGTGTCACTTGATGAGAGTAACAGTAACAGCAAAGGTACATACAGGCACAAAAGGGCAAATCGTAAGAAAGCATGTGGCGACCTGAAGGGCTGAAAATGAAGCTAATGTGGAAGTGACAAAACTGCACTTCCTTTAATGGCCAAGAGCGAGTCAATCCCCATAGACCCCCATGTTAAAAAATTGACAACCAACTATTACTCATTAAATATTTATTAACAAAATGATTCGACTTAATTTTAAAAGTTTTAAAATTACATCAATGCACCAATAACACATGCATTTAAATGGGAAACAATGTAAGATAATGTGATGTGTCACACACGGCGACAAACACGTTCCCCGTGAAGATTTTATAAAATCACATTACATATTTTAGGTAGAGTTTGCAGATGAATATTGCAACATTAATGTGTGGTTATCACAAAATCCTGCGGCACACCATTTAAGATCCACTGGGTGCGGTTATGTAACCATAGTGCGGCCGTAGCTGTCATTATTTCAGTGTTTTCAGTGTGTTCATGAAAGTTAATTGCAACATTTTGTTTGCTTAAAAAAGTCCGGATGTGCTAAAAGACCCTCTGAGGAGTCACATATTTCATTTTCCTGTGAGTACATTTTGTTTTAATGGTTTTAAGCTTGTTTTTCACAAGAAAAAAAATAGCATCAGCATTATCACAGTTAGCCATAGCTGTGAATGCACTGTGCTAACTAAGCTAGCAGCTAGCCTTTGAGTTATCTCCTCTCTCTCTCTCTCTCTCTCTCTCTCTCTCTCTCTCTCTCATCCAATTAGGTCACCTCTGGCTCCAAATATCCAAGATGGCGACGGGCAAACGAGAGTCTACAAAGCAAGTACACAGCTACTTCTGAGTCTGTGTGAGAGACCAGTTTGATGAGTGCCGCAGATACGACAACAGGTATTTTTCAGATGCACAGCTATCTGCAAAGCTTTGGAAACACACACACACACAAACAGACATTTATATAAATGATGCACTCAGTATACAGTGTTTCCATGAGTCATTTTTCAGCTGTGACAGGTGGCCGTGCCTATGGGTGACTTGTCGTTGAAAAATGCTCATTTTGATATGATTTACGATGATCGTTCAGCTATCAGAAAACTTTTATTAAACGTGGGAAATGCTAAGCACTATTACACTAAATACACTTTGGTGTCTGTTTTGTCGAGTCATCACAACAAACCAAATATCAGGAGGGAGCACGAACGCTACGGAGAGGCCGTCAAATTTGTTCCTGCAGAGCTGCATGTTTGGTCGAGCAAACAAGTGTTATATAATACTGGAAATAAGGTTAGCACAGGCTGTGGAGCACAAAAATGTAGCAGATGACTAACTAGCTGGTGTGACACATCAAAATAGAAGATAAATAATAATTCTTTCTTCACATGTCAGAGCTGACACACAGATGTAATGGATGTAAGTGATCCACAAAAAGGATGTTAGAACGTCTCAGCCTGAGAGCAGAGATCAGTCTGCGCATACATAAGGGCTTTGTAGTAGAGCAATCGTTTAGTCTTACACACACATTAAATCCAATCTGTCTGGACCAGGACCCTAATCCCCTCTCCACGGCCATGGAGACAAGCAGACAGTAATCCTCCATATTTGTATATTAATAGCCGCAGTCTCAGAGGGGGCCTCTCTATATATCGTGATGTATGTTTTATTAGTTGGTTAATCTGCTTGTCGATCAGAGGACCTGCTCCATTTAAACCTGGGTTTTAATAAAAACACAAGCGGCCCTGCCTGAGGGATAAGCTCCCCAAGGACACGGGACAGAGCATGACTGGGTTCAATAGACTCATCACCAACAATAAACAGCTTTACATCAGTGTTATCTGTCACGGGGCAATACAATTATTAGGTGGAATTCAGCCCTGGGCCTGAGAGCAGGGTTAGATAAAGCCTGACCCAAACACACGCATGTCACCTTGTTACCATAATGCACGCTTCAGTTGATTTTATTTCTAAGGGTGCACTTTAGAATCCGTCTGTGTGTCCATGATAATCCAAACTGTCCTGAGAAATTCTCCCCGTCTGTCCTCCTGAGGACTTGACCCTGAGACGCTCAGGTGAGACAGATTTGGTTAAAATGCAGTCAGCAGACACGACCGGCCGAGTGAAGGCAAGCGCAGGGATGAGGTCCCTTTGGATCTGAATCACGTTGGAGTCGTCTGCTCACCTCTCAGCCCGTCTAGACGCTGTGTCACTGCCACACCCCGCCGGACATCTGTCCTGATTCATAGATTTATCAGACAGCCATTCGATTAGAAGGGCACTGCTTTAAATTAGCCGGCGAGTCAGGGAATGATGGAGGTGGGCTGGACAACAGGAGAGCCATTACGGTCTGAGGGACACTGTCCCTTTTGCTTACCAATGGTGCACAGTCGCCAGCGATCACAGAGACGTATGTGATCGCTTCAACCACAAGGGCTGCTGATGCAATTTACCTGCCCGGTTTATACCATTCTCCCTTTAAATGATTTTACTCTAATACAGAGGTATGTGGCATCAGCGTGCCGACACAGTTTTATGGGAGGCATCAATCAAAGTGACTTCCATTGGATAAACAAACAAACAGCCTTTAAACATCTGGCTAGGAGAGATAGAGAGAGAGCGAGAGAGGCACCCTGGGGAGATGTGTGGTTTTCCTCTGAGATCTGTTGATTAGGAGGAAGGATGGAGGGAAGGGCAGAAAATGAAACAAAAAAGTAGAGGAAGAGGCAGTTCACCCTCGGGTCAGGATTCAGGTGGAGGTCAGGAATGCACTCACAAACCGCGCTTAACACGCCGAGCCACACACACACACACGCAGAGAGAGACTCAAAAACATGGCCTTTAAATGCATTGCAGCCAGACCATGTGACTCTCACGGGGTAGTCTCATGGGAGCATCCCCCACCCCTGATCTCCCTGACGGACTATAACAACAGGAAGTCGGCTTGGCCTGCAACATCACACCACGCCACACCTACAGATAACTGCTCCCTCTTTCACACACAGTAACGCAGAGACATCTGCACACGCAGGCATCCCTCATCGTTCATGCGTTACATTAGCGGCAGCCGTTTATCAGTCATCACAGTTAAGTCTAAGTTTAATCTCTCTGAAAGTGTGCTGTGTGGTGCAGAAGAATCGATGGCACGGCGCCCACTGCTGCTGGCGTCGGTGGCGAGCGAGACGCGCTGCAGCCTGGCACTGAAACAAGGAGAGACCGAGGCTGGCAGGGGGGCGGGCTTTTCAGTGACTGAATAGCCCTTGTTTATCTAGGCCCCTTTGGGAAGTCAGGACACTGCAGTGAATAGGAGCCAGTTAGCAGCGATGGCATAATAAGACCAGGGGGAGGACGGGGGGTCATTGAAATTCAACGCAGGCTACTGTCAAGACAAACCACCCTTGCCAGCTGTGGCAGCAACTCAAAGGAGCAAGGGAGTGTTTTCTATGGCCGAGGCTTTGGGTTAACAACACAACATTAGGTGACCAACAAGATTTTGATGCTTACTCATCAGAAATACCACATGAGAGGTGGAATCTTGTGTTTATGTGGGGAGGAGGATTGGGCAACTCTTTCACCGAAGCTGAACAATAAAAAAAAAAAGAAGCACATAAATGCGGCTAATTTAAGTCTTGAACTTCCTCATAAGAACGACACTGACATGACAGGCAAACAGGAAAGGACTATTTTCTCTTCATGTGTCATACTGAGCCCAGGCACTCTCTGCAAAAGAAACAACAACAACCGACCTTTCGTTCCTCGGCTCACCCTTAAATTCACAGAGCCAAATCTTTTTACTGTGTCTGAAAAGAGATGCTGTTTTTCTTTGCCCTCTGTGGTGTGAAACAGACGGGCCCACAGCTCAGCAATGGCGTAGATTCTTTTCCCAGGCTTTCATGTTTTTCGGCCCCGGTTTGTGGTCTCTCCGCAGCCCCTGATGAGGAGCCTTAAATAGGCTGCCACAGGTGCTGGGGGCCGGGTAGGTGAAGGAGGGGGAGGCGGCCTGGATGGGGAGCAGGACCGCAGGAAGCCTCTTGTTTTCACAGAGATAAAGGGGCTTTCAGGTTGCATCCTGGGCCGTAATCTCTCACACACTTCCTGGTTTTGTTCACGGTGAGGCGGGAGAAAATGACAAACTAACCTTCGCCCTGAGTGGCTGATCGATAGCTTCTGATGAGACAGGATGTGTGTCTGGCGTTGTTGGATTTGAAGAGCATAAAATGACAAAGAGACAGCACAGATTTGATTCTGAGCCGTGTTCATTAATAGTCCTTGATCGGGGCTGATTTATGGCTTCATTTATTCCGAGTGCTGGTTCATTACTGATGATGATTATAAAAGTGTGCATATAATTTCTTTCCTGACCTCTTCATTTGCTTTTAGAGCACAATTAACATTGTTCCAAGCTCTTACATCCTAATTACAGAAAAGATAACGCTCCCTTCCTTCAAATTCAAGTTCCTCCTTAACCAGTCACTTAGCGCTGGCCTTGTGTTTAAAAAGATCCATTTACTGGAAATTTGCATGAAAGAGGTTTATTGAAAAGTTGGCATTGAGGAGAGGCGCAAACTTCAGAAGAACAGGAAACACATTCAAACATGTACAGTGAAAGAACGCTCACATTCCTCCTCTTTTCTCTGCGACTCGCTCACATTTTCTCTTTCTATTCTGTTCTTGAAAAGGCCAGCGTTTGACCGTGAGCCACACCCTGTTCTCCTGCCAGAGGAAACTTTCAATCTCTGCCTCTCACTCTGGCTGTAGCTCTGGCTCTCTCATACTTTTGTCAGGTGTTATTTATGAGCACTGTAAAGCTGAATTGCTGCATGCCTACAGCACCTGCTGGTGTTGGAGAATCAGAGCCAAGGCAGCTGCCAGAGAGGAGCGGGAGGGAAAGAGACAGCAAAAAGGAAAGAATACATAGAGCTAAAAGCCGGAGCCAAAGTGCGAGACACTTTATGAGAAAAGGAGAATCGGAGGGTCACAGAAGGAAGGTGGAGGCGGGTACCTGATGGCGGGGCAATAGCGTGTGGCTTTGTTGATGCTGTAAGCGCACTGGCATGCAGCTAACAGATCATACGACTAATGATTGGTGTTATGAAGGGAACACTGGCACAAAACAAACAAACAAGTGATGAGCACGGACTAATTGATAGTGTCGTACAACTCCAAACATGATCAATTAAAGGCCATGCTTCATTGACCTGCAGGCAAAAGCGCCGGCGCCAGTGTAACGAGAGAGGGGAGGACCCTGTCAGCATGAGTAAGAGGACAGATGTATGATTGCCTGGCTGCGGAGATCCGAGGGTACCTACTCCCTTCCATACCTGCTACACACACATTACACCCACACACATGTATTTATGGAGCGTGCTCGGGGAGGCCCCAGTGTGTTTGGACTGTAAACACCTGAACGCTGGCAGCAGTGAGCTGAGCCAGGACAGGTGGGCCGAGACAGGTCAAAGGTCACTGGCTTAATTCCAGTTCCCAGAGCTGCAGCTAATGTAAAAAACTGCACTGTGTACTTTGCTCTCGGAGGGGGTCGATCGTGTATCACAGGTGCTTGTGGGATAGACAGACTGAATTTAAGGTTTGAACAAGAGCAGGGCAACAAATCCAAAAGATTAAATGTGACACAAACTATATGTTTAAGCAAAGCGTAAGATAAGTAGAAGGAATTATGACACTCAGGTGGTAGACGAGGGAATAAACTGTTTTTAAAGCACTGATGTGGACGAATGCATCACACAGTGACAGCTAGTCTCCTTAAGGAGGAACTTAAAGGGACAGTTCGACCCAAAATTGAAAATACATATTTTCCCTCTTACCTTTAGAGCTACTTATCTTATTGTGAGTTTCGGAGATATCGTCCGTAGAGATGTCTGCCTTCTCTCAAACCTAATGGACCTAAATGGCACTCAGCTTGTTGTGCACGTAGCACCAAAAAAAAAAACAGAAATCATGACCTGGTTCCTCAGGATAATCCACAGACCTTGTTGTGTGCCGTTTAAATGTAGGTACTATTTTCTGTCTACTGAACTACACCGTCCGACCGTGTGACTGTGCAGAAGGAAGTGCACATCTGCTGCTAGCTCACCTAGCACCACTGAGCTAGCTAATGTTACAGCTCAGCAAAGGAGGACGCCATTAATGTTTACATCTCTCATCTTACATCACAAGCACGAGCCTCTCGTTCATGAGTATATGCACACTTCCTTCTGCATGGTGATCCAGTTGGCAGGTGTGGTTTGCTCAAAAGAAAATAGTTCCTACAGGAAACTACTCACAACACGGTCTGTGGATTATCTTGACTGACTGGGACATGATTTCTGGAAAGAGACATTGATTTGTGCACCTTAAGCCGAGTGCTATCTAGTTCCCTTATACTACTGAGAAGGCAGAGATAAACAGCACTACAGGTAAGAGGACAAATATACAACTGACCGAACACACTTAGGACATACAGTCAATGTCTATTTTTGACCTAAGTATAGAATTTAAAAAAAACTTTTATTTGTCTTTAATTCTCTCTGATGACACTTGAAACTAGTGCAGGTTGCAGTTTTATATTTTCCATTCACAAACACACACTATAACTCTTCTCTCACAACAGTCGGCGAGTGTGTCTCGGCTTGGCTGCCTCCTTGGGTTAGGTCACACTAGCGGGGTCATGGGGAGCCCAACAAAACACTCATGAGTTAAATGGGGCGATGCGGATGCTCCATGCCTCCCTCCATTCTGCCCTCCCCTCTGTTTTCAGGCTGACCATTCTCCTCTCATTAATCCTGTGTGGATGTTTATCCATGTTGACATTCAACATAGCAGCCGGCCTTCTCTCTGACTAACAAACAGGGTGACTAAGGTTTTTTTTTTTTTTTTTTTTTGTTTGCCGGAGCTGTCACGGGGGCTAGCCTAGCCTAGCTAGCTGAGTGCACAGACTTGGGGGGACAGAGGGGCACTTGATTTGTCAGTCACATCACAGTCAGGCTGTGCAACTGGAATCAGTATGTGAATATGAATGTGTACCCCCTCAGGAGGGCCATTATCAGTTCTGTGTGCTACGGAGAGGAAAATCAATATGGTCATCATAACGGGCTGGCAAAAAGCCAGCCACTAGGCTGTGTTCAAAGCACAATACATGGCAGCGGATTACTCCTCATCTGATGTCATCTAATTTCATCCCTGTAGACAGAGACACTGTGGGACCATCGTTAGGTCAAGCACATTTAAAAGGGACTAGATATCTGACGTGTGTGTCAAAAAGACGATGACAAAAGACACAAACTGACAGTCAGGTGGTCTGAAGAGAAGCTACAACAGAGGTTTGCCCTGATGAGTTTCTGCCATAAACACAAGCTGGCGTAAGAGCCCCTTACCGGGCCCGCCTTCTGCCTATTGTGTCAGTCCAGTCTTTTTCATTAACCGCTCCACTGAGGACCACAAGGGAGGGGAGGGGATGGATGGGCGGGAAGGGAAAGAAGGAGGTGGTGGTGATGATGGAGGGGGGACAAGGAGGGGTTTGCACACAGACCCAAAGGGACTCACTGTGGACCTGAAGAGCCGCCACCAAATACATGATTAAAAACACACATCAGCAAGCAGCGCCGGGCACACCATACACAATATTTACCTCCACCAGGATGGCAATTTAGAGGTAATCTCTCCCTCAAGTATACACACTACCCGAGAATATTATCTCTCACGCCCACACTTGTGAGGAGGGGCTGCGAGGGAGGGAGAGACCAAGAGGGAACGAGGGACAGTTAATGTGAAAGAAAGGAAGAAAAGAGCAGAGTTTGTGAGGTTGAAGTCGTCCTGAGAACACACCTGTCTGCCCATGACTCACTGCTCTGGAGTCTGGAGGGGAGAGGAGGCTTTTCTGCTCAGTTGGTTTACATGATACACTTAACTGAGCTCTCCTCCCTACATTGCACTGCAACAAATACCTTGCCTACACCACTCTCTGTGTCACTATCAGTGTTTAAGGTCGAGGCTGTTGCAGACAACTCACTCAGTGGCAACATGCACGTCACTATGGGTGTCACTCCACGTGTTGTGTCACATCAAGGCAGCAGTCCTGGTTACTACAGTAGCTAAATGATATTTACGCTGCTATTCTGGGGGGCCGCATTTTGATCCGGAGCAACGGTTGTGTTTTTGTTCAGTTCACTGAGCTGACGCGTCGCTACAAGCTCCCACCGCCTCGCCCCTGTATCACCCCCATGCTCAATATTTTTGTCCTATTCATGGAGAGTGCTGGCGATCTGCGGATGGCTGCGTCAGCGTCGGTTAGGGAGCCTCCAAGGCGTGCGGCCCCATCACATTGTCCTGTCATGCAGATGGACCCCTCATGGCCCATGCTGGGGATCTGGGGAAACTCCTGCCTGCTGTGCCAAATTAAGCCTTCACCCTGACATTAAAAATAGCACACCGGGTAGCACATTGCCACTTTAAAATACACGGGACATAAATGCCACGGGGATGCGTCGGCGTTATCGTTAAAGCGAGCAAGCGTGACGCAAGCGTAAGCTACATTTCCAAGACAAAAATGTCAAACAGAGCACTGCAAAGCAGGCTCTTGAGGGCCCGAGGGCTGCGTGAGAGAGGGATTTGATGAATTCTGCGAACGTTCCGCGGATTCCTCCCTCACGGGGACCTTTGGGAAAAGAATGGGTCATATGCAAATGGCATGCACAGTATGGAGGAGAAGTTTCCCACAAGCCGAGTGTGAAAAGGGCTCTCCCTCCCCATGCCGGGCCCGCTGAATGGGCCTTTTCTTCTGCCACTGAAAGTGTATGAGGTAGAGCAGGCAAACTGCAAAGGTAACTAGGCTCTTTCTCCTCAGGCTTTCTCACTAAAGCCCGAACACACAATGGTTCATTTAAGCATTCAGCCACACAAACCCCAATAAAGCACATCCAAGCGCAGTTAAGGGGGTTACTGAAACTGACTCTGGGTTTAAAACTCCTGCTTTACGAAGGGAGAGCACCTTTTTATAGGCTAATGCTCTCAGCCTCCATGGGAGCAGCTAATCATTAAGCTGCCTTAACAGAGGTGGGAGTGTGGTCGTACATCACATAATTTTAATTCCCCCGAATGGTCAGATGAGGACAGGTCTTTTCCCACCCTGATGGACATGCTTAGGGACGAAGAAACTTTTGTTTAGTTAAGAAACAAACAAGTAAAAAGTTGGGACTTTTACCTGCGTGAGGTCTAAAATACGCTTTGAGTTATTTTTGCTGATGCTTGTGCAAAACATACATCTAGTCTTGACCCTAAAGTCCACACAGCTCTGGGAGATAGCTTCCATGTGTGTCATGCTTTTCATCTGCCAGCACCAGTCCCCTCAGTTGTCACCTGTTGTAAAATTCTTTAGTCACCTCGGTCGCTTCTCACCAACTCTCTCCATCCCCCCTCTCGGCTCCACAGGGAACACGGAGCCCACAGTTTAAGGGGTCAGGGAGGAACGGACGGAGAGAAGGAGGGAGCGGAGAAAAAGCTCCCCCTCCTCCTCCTCCTCCACCTCCACCTCCTCTCTTCCCCTTTCATTGAACAGACTTTAACACAAACACAATTGGACATGCTGGAAGCCTCACAATGGCACAGGGGGGGAAAGTGAAGTCATACTCTAGGCACGCATGGGTGCCTAGGTCAGGGGGCAATCAACAGCACCCCTGGCTACTGTGTCTTAACCCCCTCGACATAAAGGACGAGCTCTGGAAGGAGGAGTGAGAGGGGAGAGAGCGGAGGCGAGGACGGAGGGAGGAGGGAGGAGGAGGAGGGGGGGGGGGGGGATTTTCTTCTTACTTGGCACTTTTAAATGAAGCTGCTGAGGAAGTTGGTGAAAAGCAGTGAGATAAATGAAAAATTTCCTCCTCTGCTCAACTCTTCACACAACAGGGGTGGACCTTTTAAATGTAAACAGATGTCCTTTAAAACACTGAAGTGGCATGTGGAGCCACAGAGCCAATCCCCACCTCCTCCGAAGCCCTCAGCCCAAAACACCGCTTCTTTCGCCTAACAAACTGTAGCTGCAGCTATACACCCTTGTTTTTTTATTGTTCTCCCACTAACTTACAGCATGTGGTTGTATTCAATAGTTTCTCGACACAGTGAGAGAGTCCAGGGCACTAAGTTTAGTTTAAGTATAGTTTTACCAGGCCAATAAACATGCTCTTCAACATTACATGAGCTGCTGCCAAGCGCCAAGCCCACAACCTCATTTTCCTTATTTGATGGATGATTCATCAAGGTGCAAGTGTGTGTGAGAGCATGCCTCGGAACGAGAGGCAAGGAGACGGAGGGCTGGAAGATTAAGGGATGAGAGAAATGACCCGTGTAATATTGTCAAATAAATAGAAACCCTAGCTACCTGTGTGCACGCTCATTTAGAAGTGTCTCCGAAAACAGGCCCCGGCTCCTGAGCGCGGGCACAAAGCTGTCCCAGCACAGCCCTGTTTATTTTTGCAAAGAATGTTAACACCGGGCGCATTCCTCTATTCCCAAATTGCTGTGTTAAATTACCGTTGCAGGGAATGGCTGCTATTCCTTAGGGGAGCTGAGCGGGGAGAAGCGACAAAGGAAGCTGTAGTATCCCACCGATTGCAAACACCTGTCGTCCTGCAGGCTGTTAACACCTCTCTGTTTACAGCGGGGAATGGAGCTCACCTTGATCTCAGCTCCCCCCTGCTCGCCAGGGACCTGGCACAGCCGCTGACCATAACAAGCTGGGCACAACTTGAGGGCATGTTTAATTATAAAAGGCCCGAGCTGTGGCTATTGAAACTTTTCTCACTATAAAAAAAGTAGTTATAAGCCTGGAGCTGGTTTCAGGAGACTGAAGTGTAACAAAACATGCAACAGCAGCGTCACTGAGGAATCAAAAAGCAGAGATGTTGATTTGCATGACAGATCACCAGGAGGTGGGAAGCGAGGACTTAAAAGCAAATGCAAATGAGGCAAAGTAACAAGGAGCACATCTGTTTGCTGTAAGATGTGACTTTAAATAGCATCGTTTAATAAAACCCTGTTAAGTTAAAAAGAAAGCAGCAGCACATGACAGGTAGAGATCTCCCCTTCCTCCCACCAGGCTGACACACATCCACACCTTGACAGCAGGGACCGTTATCTAAGGTGTGTCCACACCTTGCACGTACTGAACTGCACACACGCTGCTGCATAGCCGAACACACCCCGCAAAGAGACGAGATGACAGGGGAGAAAAACACGCATCAGTCATCAGGTATCCACTGATAATTCACACGACAGCAAGAAAACACCGTTTGGTCGCGTCTCCTCCCACGGACCACTGTTTATAGCAGCACAGACATAAGAAAGTAGCGCCTGTTACTAAGCGTGTCCATCCATCCATCCCGTATCTGCTGGGGTTGTTTTGACAAAATAACGTCACCCTGGCGCAACACATGTTGACAAAAACACTTGAGATGATTATAAACAGCAAAAAACGTCGCTTTCATTCACGAGAGCTCGCGACAAATGCGCTGAAACGGGAAAACACACACTCAAGTAAAAAAAAAAAGTCGCTTAAATTCACCGTGATGTAACCAAACTCAACATTTATGTTTGTAACACAAACAGGAAATAAATGTAGCGACATCGTTTCCTTGAAAACAATCCCATTGGCTACTTTACAGCCATTTAAACAATATTTAACGCCGCGACAAAACGCAAACGGAAATTAAATACCCGTGTGTATTATTGGTGAAACAAAAAAATATATGTGTTGAAATCAAACCAGACTGAAGCAGGAAGACACAGCAGGAGTGTGTTTAAGCTTCGCTCGCGACCACGGTCCTACAAGAATCAGGATTCCCAGCGCGCGACTGCTGAGGATCCGCTGTCCTTATATGGGCAGCGCTCGCCCAGCTCACACAAACAGCGCGTGAGATATCCCTCGTTCTCCGGAACCTCTGTTGCCCAAACCGTGTTCCTGTCCTCACTGTAACATTTCAACATGTTTTTATTCATTTAACGCCAAGTGTGTGTGTGTGTGTGTGTGTGTGTGTGTGTGCGAGCAGCGCGAGACTTAAAGTAATAAGTTGGTGAATGGAGGAAAAAGAGACCTGCGCGGAAAAATAAAAATAAAACGTGCTCCAACACAACATTTCGTCCTTTTTCTACCTTTAAAACACTGTAAATGTGTCGACGGTGGTGTGAAGATAATTACAAGTACACGGCAGGTGGGATTAAACAGGCAAAATGCGGGTTTGTGAGTCCTTAGTGCAGCAACAGTGTCCCTATCGCTACCTGCCATGAGTGAGCAAAAGACAGAAACACACACCAAACTGTTCACTTCGTCCTCTTTCACACACACAAAGCACACCCGCTTCAGCTAAGGTAAAAAAACACACTCATATTTGATGTTTTTCAACCCAGTTTGTTAAAGACAAGCAGCGTGTCGAGGTCCGCAATAACAATCAGGTAGCCTGCTCCCCTCTGAAACAGGTCCGAGTTTGGTGTTAGGCTCACAAACTCGACAGAATGAGGCAAAATCAATGAATGCAAAGTGTGTAAAGAAGGTGGAAGTGTTGTTAAAATGAGTCAAGAGGAATAAAGTGCAGACAAAAGCGGGTCCACTCATAGAGGTGCGTGTAACGGTCTCCGGTGCAGCGGACCGCTAGGCGGAGGGAGAGACGCGACCCAGGTATAACGGTACACCACATAGGGCTGGAATACAGCGCTCACTTGCTACTTCTCAGCACTTTCTGGTGCTAAAAACCGGACTTGTGTGCTGCCAAAGTTTCCGGTGAAATTACCGGGAGACAGAACAGGCTCTGGACGGTCCCCTTGGAAGGAAAGCTCCGCGTAAGGAGTAGTTTAACTCACCGTTGTTCCTCCTCGGGTTCGCCTGCTTTCTGCGCTTACACCTGGGGCCATCCGCCATGATCCTTTCGTTGTGTCTAAATGCTGCCGGAGAGTCACCTCCTCTCTCACCCCCTCTCCCCCCTCCTCCTCCTCCCTCCCCTTCACCTCCCCTTCTCCGCACCTGGTTTACGACACTTTAGCTTTACGACATCACCTTCCCGCACCTCCCCGACCCACGCTGCCAGCACCGTTCCGAGGAAGTACTGGAAGTGAGGGAGATGACTGTATGCGCGCTGTACCTGCCCCGCCGCTCGCTCATGTGTCATGGCTTTAAAGCAGGAGATAACACACATTTGTTTTCTGTCTCTTTATAGCAGAATGTGAAGGTAGCAGCCCAGGTGACACTAGTTTTTTTTTAACTTTTTTTTTTTAATCAGATTTTAAAACCAACAACAGGCAGTGACATCACAGGCAAAGGTGAAATACCCAACACTGAGCCAAACACAAAACAAGAAGAAGCAAGGCTACACTGTAGAGCCACTGACAACAGGTCCTCCATGGCTATGATCATCTCTTAAGACCACAAATGTCCCCATGATCCCCAACTTTGACCCCTGGATATCCAGAAATCTTCCGGTCATCCATGAGCCACCATCCACCCCACATGTCCCAACACGAGGGGGACAAAACAAAACTCACCAAACAAAATAGATCACTTCAAAGTCAAATAAGATTCACATTTTTCCCAATATTGTTCACACTTTTTAGTGACATGTCTTCTGACCAATCAGAGGCTGTTGGAGATTCTTTACTCATTTTTAAAACCTGTATTCAACTGTTTGAGATGAATTATTTTTTGTTTTATTCTAACAACATGCACATCTCTGCCACAAATGAACAGCTGTTGATGTTTTTCTATGACTTACCTTTCTTCTACAGTTACACTGATGGAAGTGTGATGTTACAACCATGGGTGGGGTTAACACTTGCTAATATCATACAGTTCTTTCTATACACTACAGGTCTCCATCTACATCAGGGTAGGGACAGGTGTCCGTACAGGTATCTATCCATCTGTTAGTCTATTATAGATATTCAATGGGTGGACCGATAGGTGTCTTAAGGCTGCTGTGAAACGACGTCTACTTGGGTAAGAAAATCAGTGTTTTTGAAATAATTCCATCAATATCTTTTGATGATTTGATGTTGACGTTTTTATTTTCTATTTATTTATTTGTTTTTTTAATTCTTATTTATTTTATTTCATTTTTTAAATTATTTTTATTTTATTTTATTTATTTTTCTTTACATGTTGTGTTGTGTATACATTTGTATATGTTCTGCTATCTACATTGGCATTTGAGGATGTTGTGATTAATACAGCACTCATTATACAGGTCATTGTGATTTAGGAGTCAGGCATCTGCTCCTCAGAGTTGTTCTCATCCAGTCAGTGGCACCAGCTGACCGGTTCATCACACCTGGTAAGTCATCTGTAATCTTTATATTGTTATTTTTTTTTGCACTTTGAGCACTCATGTTTTTGTGCACGGAAGTCGAATCGGTGTACAGGTATTTTTTCTGCCATTCTCTCTGGACTGATAGATGTACATGTACATGTCAAAATATGAGTACTGAATGTATGAATATTGACAAGACTGTGAAACTGTGTGTCAGTAATATACCTGACAAATATAAGTATGGAGTATATGTCATTTAAATAAAGACATTAGCTCAAACTAAACTTGTTTCTAAAGTGGAGTTGCTTATCTGGGCTTGCTCTCTAAATGTCACCTCTCTCTCTGTTTATCCGTCTAATAAGTTATTGAAACGCATGATAGTCGCTTCTCTTGGGCTTGTTTCCATAGCCCTGGTTGCTTGTTTCTCTCCCAAGATCTGGCAACACTGACAAGCCGCAAGCGACAACAACAATGGCGGCGTCCACAGGATCACGGGGAGCGCGTTGTGTTTGGACCCAGGCCCTGGAAGCAGATCTGATTCAACACTGGGAAGAATATCCATGCCTTTAAGATGAGTCGTCTCCAAGTTAAAAAAATAAATATGTAGTTTGGTGACGTCACTGCGTTATCTGGGGCTCTGTAGGCGAGGGCTCGGTGGAGAAATCTTGTGGTGTGCACACACAGGTCGTAACACAGTTGGCGAGACTCCCGATGACAGAAACACGTAGCCAGGTATGAACACTCAAAAGATCACGATAGTCTCTGCAACGCAAAATCAGGGTGAAAATCATGTAATGTGAACCAGGCTTTAGTTGTAACACAGCGTTATAGCTAACCCCTCTGGGTGGAAATTTTTATCAAGCCTAGCCAACACTTGCAGGGAGTTGTTTCAAAATGGTGTTTTAGGCAACAAGACGGTTATCAGAATGACACATGGTTGACTTACGCAGACAGCTGAGTAATCGAAAAACAAGTATGACAAAGAAATTTACATAAATCATCCAAAAAACACTCTTTGTTACTTCAAATCTCTGTGGGATTTTGCAGGTTACTGTTTGGCAGTATTTTAATCAACTGGCCGCAAACACGAAAAGAACGACCCTGTGTAACCACGTTAGGTTGAGCCCCGCGCTCCCCTATTTATAGCATTTAAAAATTACCTATTGTATTTATTTTTTCTGTTGTAACTTTGTTTGTAACTGATCGAAGATGAATTATTCTGTGACATAATCAGTGCACATTATAACATCACGAGCACCTTCAAGTATGTCATTTTGCTAACTTTGACCTACAGACCTGCTGTTTACGTCATGTGTTTGTGTGTGTGTGTGTGTGTGTGTGTGTGTAGCACAGTAGGACAGAAACGCAGCAGACAGAGGGTGTGTGTGTGTGTGTGTGAGAGAAGAAGAGGTCATGAGACTGTCATCACTGATTCGATCCTCCACCTAAAGAAAAACCCTGCTGTTCTCCTGAGCCACGCTCACTGCAGCGGATGCAGACAATCCTCCGCACACACACACACACACCACTTACCACACTAGGCTCTGTGTAGATAGAAAGGAAGAAAAAAATCAGGGATCACATGTTTGAGGTGAATTCTCCTGGAAACTTATAGTGACAGGAAAGATGAAGTTTATAAACTCAGCACAGGATGAAATGATGCTTGAGATCCCATGACATGCAATTATAGGTCAGAGGAGCAGCAGTTGCTGCCGGGCTGTGGCTATTCTTGAGGCAGATGACTATAAGGTTTCTGGTGCCTGGGCCTCTGGTATGTGAGATGTTGTCATCAGTCAGTCTATTGTGGCAGCTAGACTGTGTAACCCAGTTTCGCCGCACGCTGGGTGTCCTGTGTTACTGTTAAACGAGGACATGACACTTTGTAATCACCGGGAACGTTACCACTTTGACTTCTGTCCGTCTGCAGGGTGTGTCTGGATTACAGCACCGACGTTTCATAATCATACGCTACATATAAATCCACATATCAAGTGTTTAGACTCAACGTGTCAAACTCCAACGCTGGACAATCAGCTTATCATTCAGCTACATGTGACAGCTTGTATACATAGGATGGCAGATCTCTGGGCTGAATAATTCAGTAGCAGTGGAGCAGTCCAGCTCTCAGGGCAGGCTGCCCAGACAGAGAGTAATAGCTTTAGCATAAACAACACCTCCAAACTTGCTCCAGGTGGCCTCTTCCACCAATAGACAGCCTGCCTGAGAGGGACATGGCGAGGGGAGGGTGCCCACACGCTCCCTTTCTCTTTCTCTCCCTCTCTGCCTTCCCTGATGAAAAAGGCCCCAGAAACAGTCTACATCAGCAAAGATCAATGATGAGACGCTCGGCTAACCGTGCAGCCGTAGCGGTGCTCCCTGCACACCGAGCCTGGAAAAATAGGATGCTTGTTATCCAATGGAAAGTCCGATCTTTCCCATTTTCCTTGGATCGCGCCGCTATTAGCATGAAGTCATTTTTCAGCGTCTGTGGAAAACAAAGAATAACAATTATACGACCACTACTAATGCGGAATAGCCCGGAGACATCTCTGCTGTGTTTAGTAAAGCGGGGTGATTTATTTTCTCTGGCAGACCTCTGTGTGTTTTGCACCGGAGCAGATTCGTACACCAATAAATGTTGTGTAGATACACGCAGGCTTCCTGATGACCCCTCTATGATGTGGATGAATGCAGGGTCAGAGAAGGCAATTGCAAGACATTGATTTGAAATCATAAAAACAGCCAAGCTGCTGCTAAATCTAAATGTTTCAAGGTTTGACTATGAAGGCCTCGCAGGTGATGTTTACCTGAATAGTGAAATCGTCTTAACTAGAGTGGGCCATGAAACAGAATGAAACGCTGCCTTCCTATGGGGAGTTGAAACCGAGGCGAGGCGGGGGGAGAGAGTGAGGGATAAGCAGCCATCCTCCACTACATTAAGGGATCATGCTGCTCCCTGAAAATGAGTATTGATCCTCTTAGGTCCAGGATCGTTTAGGAGATTAATGTGAGTAGTGGTTGAGCTCCGCGGTGCTCCACGCAGGACCAGGGGATCAGCTCAGTGGGACAGCCGAGCCAAAGCAGCCTATCGGTGAGTGGGGACAGAGGGGCTGGTGTGCAGCTGAGGGAGGAGGCGGGCGGGCGGCAGGGGGGGGTGCAGCTCTGTCCTGGACATCCAACCACAGCCCCACTAGCTGTGTGCCATCTGGGCTGTCAGGGAAGAGAATCAGCTGGATGTCTGGGGGTCGGAGGGGCGGCGGGGAAGAAAGAAGGGAGTAGGGTGTAATATAGAAACAGTCGCAGGGAAAGCGAAAGAACTCAGTGTGTCTGAGGCAGGCAGGATGAATGGAAAGAAAGCGAGCGAGCGGAGGGACAGAGGAAACGAGAGTAGAAGACAGGAACAGAAAGTGCAAAAGGAGGACGACGGAAAAGGTACACCCTGCCCTGCTCCAAATAGAGAGGAGAAGCAGGAGGCGGTGGCAGTGATAGAGAGAGACACAGCAAAGACTAAACTGCTTAATCTCTCCCAAGAGACGGCAGCTAAATGTGAGGTCCTCCTCCTCCTCCTCTTTCCACAGACCAGCAACCCCCACTATCACCACCATGGCACTCTGCTCAGCTGCAGTTCTCCAGCTCAAAGACACACACACACACACACACACACACACACATGCACACACTTAAAGTGCTCAGGTGGAGCCTACATTGCAACTGATACTTTGGAGAAGAGAAAAGATCAATTTCAGCCCAGGAGTGAAGCGCCACTCTGCTGCAGGAGCGAGCCGAGCTTGAAGGGGAACCCTGTTTCTGATTTATAATTTCTGCTGCTTATAACAATCCGGCTCGCAACGAATAAACAGATCTTATTGCAAGCCTGAGAATTTTTCTCATGTCTCTCCCTCGAGGTCAAGGCGGCCCCTTGGGGAAACTCCTGAAACAAATATCAGCCAAAGCATTCAGCAGTAGTTGAATGCGTGCTGTCGGAGTCTGTGACCCAACAATGCAATGTTTTGAGGACTAGATGTCAATCTAGTCCTGGTTTTCCTCCACCAAGCCGCAGTATTCTCAACTCATTTCCGTCTCCTTCTATGGATTTCTTCTCGAGACAGGAAGCGGCTGACACACTTGTTGGAGGCAGCCACACCCCAAACATCTTAGTTTGGGGGAAAGGTGACTAAGACAGGACCAAAGCACTCATCAGACGTAATTCTCCTCCGCGATCAGAGGGGCGCTCCACAGAATAGAATCAGTTCCGTTTGCTTGTCATGAGGATCACTAATCAGCTGTTCAATAATGTCTTTTGTGGCTGCGGAGGGAGAGCTCCGATGCCTGGAAAATTATTCCGTTGATGTTATCAGGTCTGGACTTAGAGACTAAACTTTTTAACAGAAAGCCTGCAGTAAGGTAACAAAGTGCAGCACTTATAGTACTTAGATTTCAAAGTACAGTCCTTGTACTTTACGTGAACATTTCCATTTCACTCCACTTCATTCTTTTACTCCATTACACTTCATGATATACTGTAATCTTACTATACAATGACGAAACCTCTGTGTGTGTGTGTGTGTGTGTGTCTGTTCCACGTTTTTCTCCTCACTGACTTGGTCAATCCATGTGAAATGTGGCACAGTGGTAGAGGGTCATGGGAGGATGTGAATGAAGCAATATTACATCAGTTGGCCAAAGGGGGGCGCTATAGCAACCCATTGAAATGTCAAACTTTGAATGGGCATATCTCATGCCCCGTATGTGGTAGAGACATGAAACTTTGCACAGAGATGCCTCTCCTCATGAGGAACACATTTGCCTCAAGAACCCATAACTTCCACTTATATAGATTTCCCACCATTTTGAATGTTTTGAAAAACACTTCAAATGGATCTTTTCCTAGGAAGTTTGAGCGATCTGCATGAAACTGGGTGAACATAATCTAGGGACCAATATCTAAAGTTCCCTCTTGGCAAAAGTTGGAAAACTTACTAAAACTGAGCTTCTATAAGGCAATGAATATTGCGGAGGGCGTGGCTCATCACATAAAGGTGTATAACATCTCAAGGGTTTCACCCATCACCACGCAACTTTGTAGGCATATGACCACACATAATCTGAGGGGACCCCTCCATTATTGACCCCATCAAACAAAATGGGGGCGCTAGAGAGCTCATTTCTTATCTAGGCCTAACCGCCATATGGATTTTTACTAAACTTGGTAGATATGTAGAACAGGACGCCTCAAGGTGACTGGAGAAATTTAACTCTAATTGGCAACTGGGTGGCGCTATAACAACAGAAAAATGCTTCAAAATGGCTAAAATGCGACTGATCGCTGTGGCTCCCCCTGTGGACCAATGTTTGTTTTCTTTCCTAATGTTTGGTATGACTAAGTCATGGTATGGTATGCTGTACATAATCATGGAAACTGTCAGTGTGTCATTCTGTCTGTCCCACGTTTTTCTTCTCACTGATGTGGTCAATCTATGTGAAACTGCACATAGGCATTGAGGACTTGCATAGGTAGAAGGTGACAAAGCTACCATTGCGTATGGACTAGTATATTATAATATAGTTACAGGGCCTCACAGCAAGCCCTGCAGGCCGTAGTGTCTCCCTGGTAAACAGCCACGTCTTTTAAATTTGTAATGCTGTAAGACTAAATTGCTATTGCATGACCACTGTGACCGTTACAGTGTGACATTGTAAAAAGCCTCAAGTCCAACCTTAGATAACCCTAATGACATCATGGGGGTTAATTTCTCCTCCAGAGCTGCAGAAGACATTACAGAACTGTTTTCACTGGCTGAGTGGGACTTTACATGACAAAAAAACTCATTTTCATTTGTAAAATCAGTGTAATGCACCTTTAATCTGAGGCCAAAGAAGAAACACACTCTTTAAATCTGTTTCCTTCACTTTATGAGTCAAACATCCAGATTAGATAACAGCTGTAGGAGGACTGGTGTACAACGGGGCTGAAGAAGAAGCCCCCTCTGATGCTCAGAGTTACACAAACAAACACAAACTCCCCCACTCCCATGATTCCACAGGGGTGGGTGGCCACGGGGCTGAGAGCTCCTGACCTGTGGGTGAACGTAACGCTGCCTGTCTCCACGGCAGGCCAAGATATATACTTGTTTTGGCTAGCCAGACGTGTGTGTGAAGTTATCCTAACACACACACACACACACACACACATACACACACACAACCTCAGTGCTCCAGACAGGCTTGCCCCAGTCTTCTCCCTCCTCTTGTGACTGTCAAAAGGAGACAGCCATCCTCTGGAAAGCTCCGTGTAAATTTATACTGTATTCATTGGAGCGCCTGTTGCATTTTACTGTTCATTTGTCCTTGTGGCTGGAACAGCGTTTGTGTGCTCTGCGAAGACGTCAGACTCGGTCTATCAAGGCGTTATTTTTGGAGGCATCTTCTCTCTCAGTTGAAACCAGTGTGTGGTGAAATAATACGTGTGACCTGAGGTGTACTGCAGTGACAAGATGATTGTTAATCAGGTGATTTAGCGGACATGCATTTTTCCAACTCTTCTTCTAAATAAAGGCTGCTTTATTTTTACTTGCATGGAAATTAAAGGGACAGTTCACCCTGAATCAAACATAAATATGTTACCTCTCACCTGTAGTGCTATTTATCAACCTAGATTGTTCTGGTGTGAGTTCTTGGAGATATCGGCCATAGAGGTGTCCACACTTTCTCCAAAACAATGGATCCAGAAGGCTCTCGGCTTGTGGTGCTCGAAGCAGAAAAAAGATCTGCTTAATCCACAGGCCTTTTCAGATATCTGTGTTGGAGGTGGGGGTTAGTGGAATGTTTGGTGGTAAAGACATTACAAAACTACTTGCTGTCAAAGAAATCAAAACTGGTTACAGCATGGACTGTAGATTACAATTGGGTAGATAGATAAACTCACAATACTGATGTATTTTCATCTTTAAAGTTGTTCTTTAAATGCGCTGGCACACAACTGGATTTTTACATATTCATCAGACACAGAGCAAGATTAGCATCCATTTGGAGTTGGGGTTCTCGTGAAATTATTTTTCCTATGGCAAAGGCATGACCCGCCCCACTCTCTCTCTGATTGGCCAGGACTCATTGCCTTCATTGGTTGGATTGGTTAGGTTTAATAACGGTGAAAAAAATCAGAAGCCAATCTGAGACAGCCAATCAGAGACAGAGTAAAAAAAATAAACTTGCCAGTTTCTTCCATGTGGGGAAGATAAAGGCCCAGAAGCGACATCAAAGAACTAGTTGTGTTGCTTCATGTCTCCTGTGTCTCGGCCACAAAGTTGCACTTAAACACATGACAAAGACAACAGCCAACGGCCAAATAGCACATACATTCTGGGCCTCCATAAGACGAAATAAAACCCCAGACAAGCAGGTGGCAATAGTCTGTATTTGTCATTTAAAAAGGGAAACTGGAAGACCGTCATGACATCAGTTAGCCCATTAGCACATTAACAGCACAGTCCGATGCTGAAAGAGCAGAGGACATTTACTATGTGTCAGCAACCAATTACTTGAGAAATAATCTTAGCTCATATAATAAATTTGTTTCAATCTCTCGCCCCCTCGACTTAAGCCATTTGTTTACTTTCCTCACTTCTGTTTTTCATCTCATGCGTGTAGCTGAGCTGCCAATCAGAGTGATTTCTCTTACCGACAGGCTCCACCAGGTCCAACGTCGCTTTAATATTCAGAATTGGCAACAAACAGGCTGACAAGTGTCAACAGTGTGGTGCACAGCGCCAAAACTAGGGCGACAGATACTAACTGACAGCAAGGGATTGTCCAAAGGCCAACCGTTGGCTTGGTGTGTCAGGTTCCTTAGCCCTATATTCACTCTTCTGTTACTCTGTTTGTGGTCTCCACCATCTCGTGTTCATCAGCTGATTGATAACAGTCAGCGTCTGCTGTTTGGTGCTGTGGATATAGCGCACAGTGGGTTTATCTGAGCCTCTTACCAAAACAGTAGGGCTGTGGGCCGTTAAGTCAAAACAAGGAACTAAAAGGAGCAAGAACGCTCTGCAGAACTGAGGAGCATTGCAGAGTTGGGTAGTAATTCTCTGTGGGTTTGTCACTTCCAGACACCCCTTTCACATTACACATATTTATTTGAACCTTTGTCAGAACAAAAAAACTTTACACGTATTTGTTGTGTTTACCACAAACAAATTTCCATTCACCCTCTTTGTTCAGAAATCAGAGATTAAATCAGCTCCACTTCACAAAAATTACACACGGCAGCCCACAATCTATGATGGAGCGCACTTTTCATTGACGAATAATGTGACCTTTTAGACACATTAATAGGTTGCATTTCCATATATGAGTGTATTTGTCTGTACATCACATTTCCATTACAAGGAAACACATCTGAGACGGTGTGGCTATACGGGCACAATGGTGAGGCTCTGTGAGTGAAAAGTGTGTGGGTGGTTTATGTTTGTGTATGTGCTTATGTTTCATTCTGTGATAGGCCACCGCTGTTTTCACTGGATGAATATGAATACCACACACCTACTCTTTTCCCACACACACTCACAGAACATCAGAACATTTTTCTCTGTACACGAATAGCGGCGGAGCACTATAAATGAACATCCAAAATGCCAGCCAATTACTATGGTGTCCCTTTACTCAACCTCTCCATATTAAGCCCTGGTTGTCAAACAGATTGTCTCCGGTGCTCCGAGCAGCCTGCGCTGTGAAACAGTTTTCATTAAGGGAGGATTGCCATGGGCCTTAGGCTGGCGGCTTAATGTAATTTCACAGCTCAGCGTCCGTGCAGCCACTTCAGGGTCCAACCATGGCCACCCACACCTTTACAAGAGCCAGAGAGAGGTGCTGAAAGGGTGACAGGCTGCTAGTAAGTTTTAGGAGCGAGGAGGGAGCCCCAAAATGAAATTCCAGCACAGGAAATGACTGCAATAATAACATAACAGCCAGTAAGGCTTTGGAAATAAACATGTATAGAGATAGTCTTCATTTAGCGTTTGTAATGAAGTGTTTGAGAAGGGAAAACTCACTCAGCAGTGTGCAGTAATCTGATGGGGACGGTTGAAAGAAATCAAGTGGGATTCTTGCAGATATATTATGGAAATTATCACTGATGCATTCCAAGATTTGGTTCAAACACTACATTCCTCTAAAGCTTTTCCTGGCTATATTCAAAAGGACAGTATCATATATTGAATATGGCATAAAGCTTGTACTGTAGGCCTAAAAAAATCAATGTGTGTGTGTTGAAAAAAATATAAAGATGCTTAGAAAGATCTAACTTATCATGTATAATAGATGCTTATGTGTGGGCATTTGTCTTCCCCTCTGGTGTGCATATGTATGCAGATTTTTACATGTGTATTTCAACTGTTTTCTACTCTGACCACCTCTCGAGTCTCCTCCCAAAGGTGTACGCAAGCGTGCAGCGAAAGTCCCTGTTAGAAACATATGGAGGGAATCACATATTCAATGTGACATCTGGACAAAACTGAAAGTGAGATACACGAGTGTTTCATTTTCATGTTTTACAACCTTGGAAAGCGCGAGAGGGCCTTGACTTCACGGCTTGGAAAGGAGAAGAGGTTCAAAGAGCACCGAAGCCACGCTGCTGGAAACCCCACACACAAATCCCTGTGCGAACGCTCGGACACACACGCTGAACACGGGCAGCTAATCCAACGAGGAGGAGGAAAATATTGAAAGTAATTTGTACCTTCATTTTATTTTGCAGATATTGCAGCTGAGTCTCTTTTTCCACTTTCCTCTGCCCCATGTGCCCTGGGATCAGTCGCTTAAAGGAATATTTTCTTTCTGAGAGTGTTGTGAGTGTCTCGACATGTTGGGAATACGCTAATTTCTTTCTTTAAGATTAAGACCATTCTCATGCCTGTGCTGTAAATTTGAAGCTACAGCCAGGACAGGGTTAACTTGGACTATTTCCTGGACCTGGAGTAGTGTGTATACCTGGAGAATTACTGTTACCGTGAGGTTGCCAGACAACCAGCAGACTCCAGTAAAACCAGCATGTAATCCCCAGTAAAACCACAAATAGTATTTTTATATTTCCCTTTTTGTGCGGATTAAACAAACAAGATATTGTGTGCTAATTAGTGAGCTTTAGAGGTGTTGGTAGACACATGTGATTTTAGACTTTGGAAAGAGACATGCAAGATGTTTCCCCCTTTTTCCAGTCTTTGTGCTAAGCTAACTGGCTGCTGGATGTACCTTTGTCTAACTGTAAGGCAAGGAATCTTTCTGGAGACCTGTTCATCTGATCTACTTCTCACTTGGCTGGTGTATTGCTGGGTACCCAAAAGCACGTAGTGTTGTGTCTAGCGTGATATGAACACGAGACACTGGATGATGGATATACTGACATTACAACCACGTACCTGTCAAGTTTTGTCTTCCGTCCTCCTGCGTGCTGACGTGGGACGTATCCCGCATCTCATTGGCTGATGCTCAATCAATGGTCAATCGTGTCAGTCTTCTCCAGTTTTCTAGCATGCCAGATATCCAGTCCCAGTCACAGACGAGGGGGCGACTTGCTCGTAGGCTTGTTCACACATGAGGACTCGTCGTGGCAGACTATCTGCTGACTCACCTCCGACCCAAGGTGGCTCTCAAGATCCTCTGTGACGTCAAAATCGTGGTGAAAATCATGTAATGTGAACAAGGCATTAGCATGAATACTGGAAATAGGGGGGGAGAAGCTAATCTGCTAGCCTACCATCTCCACCAAAGATCACTACGTAACACATTTTATCTTGCTTGCTCAATCCAGGCTAGCTGTTCCCTGTGCCTCTGACATTTTTGTGAATCAATACTAAAAACGGACTCCAGCTCCGTATTTTAAGGAGCAGTAGAGCATTTTTAGACATTTCCCTTTTCATTTTTTTCGACCAGAATATCTCTCTCATATCTGTCCGTTCAATATGAAGCGAGACTAGCGGGTTGTTAGCTTAGCATAAAGCTGGAGATGGGTGGTTATCCTGGCTGCAATCCAGGTAGAGTTTGGTCGATTTCCGGTTTTGCTGGTGCAGTCTGGTGTGCGAGCTTAAACCGTCCGAACTGGCATTTGTCATTATAACAAATCCTGGCAATTGAAAATGTGCGTTTTCTGTTTAAAAAGTAACGTTACAAACGCAGGAAGATCGCAAGTAGGCTACTCACCCATCTCTAGTCTGATCTTGAGCGCACGGCTAATAACTATGTGGTTTGTTTATAAGACGTAGGCTAACAGCAGTGCATATTTAAGGGATTCGGAGTGGACAAAGAGCTCCGATGATATGTGATAGCTGCGATAGTCAGATGCTAAATTTAGTCTGGGACATGTTGTCATTACGTCCCTCTCAGGAAAGGTTACTGAGTCAAGTGGGACACCTGGTAAAATTTGGTGTACCTGTCTCGTGTTTGGCTAAGTATCAAACAGGTTTGAAAAATTTCACACTGGCTCAACCCTAGAGTTACGAATCTGCATACAAGCACCTCTAAAGCCCAGTAATCAACATGTTATATCTTTGTTTTAGCTTCTTCCTTTCCAGTCTTAATGCTAAGCTAAGCTAACTGGCCACATTTTTTCTCTGAGGATGGCAAAGACATGACTTGCCGTACTCTCCCTCCAACTGGCTAGTACTTGTTGCCTGTCTGGTTGGATTGGTTAGGTTAGGACAGGTCATGCCTTTGCCATCGATGGGAAAAAACCTCACAGCGCGTAGGAGTGATATTGATCTTCTCACATCACTTTCATTTTGAGTATTTCCCAAAATGTTGACATATTCCTCGATAAGGCCCCTTAGAAAGTACCCACAGCCTGGCCTGCTGATTCACTTCATGACCATAAAGCCACACACAGACAGGAATGTGACTTTCATGATGTTAGACAAATTACCCCTCAGGCACCTCAACCATCTGCTCTTAATCCAGAGCACTGACTTATTACATCACTGTAGGAATAAGGTTATTCTAAATAAAAGAACAAAGAGTACAGGTATATTCTTTTGTCTCTACGACAAGAACAAAGTCTCGACTCAAACAACAGATGACGCAGTAAATGAGTAAAAACCTACAATCAGCCCAACCTTCACATTATGAGTCACGAACAAGAGACGCTCATGCTTATTCAGTGTGTCCACTGAGGTGTGCAGCCTCTTCATTTAATATTTCCATAAGGTTGCATATGAGTGTACGCCAGGCAGTCCCTGTAATAAGGAGGTAATGTATTCTATGCCAATGGCAAAAAGGTACGCTTGAAACATCCCTCACAGGAGCAGGAGTTTTCAACTTGACAGTGGACACATACATAATTAAGCCAACTAAAAAAAAAAAAAAAATGAATATTTCATCTCAAAGCATTTTCATCTCCAAACATCAAAACACCTCAACGTCTCACATAATGAGCAAGGTAAATTACTTCTATTCACAGAGGGAATACACAACAAGGAATGCTCACTCAAAGTACCTTGCTTAAAAAATATATCAGCTTGAAAAGAAGACGGAGAACTTACACCACCTCTTTTTGTGTATTGCCAGAATATTTTTTTGTCCTTGGAGGAAGCGGCTGTTTCAACATGCAAAGAGAGCTAATTCTTTCCGAGGATTGTTTGCCTAACCATTTTTTTTTCGGAGCTGTAATTGTGTTATTATGTTATATTACAGTGTCAGCCCTAATGCTTTGTAGCCTGATCTGACCATAACTCATACTGACCTGTAATTCATGACATGTCATCCATGAGTCGCCTGAGGACTTTTGGGTTTACAGATATGTAGGCACATGCCAATGGAGCGGATAAATTATTCCATAACCTTGCAGTAGTTGGATTTTACTAGTGTGGTCTATGTGTAGCTTACGCCAAATTCTCTCCATTTCTGTGATGGCATAGAGGCTCTCAGATGTCTGAGTTTCCAAAGAATAGGTTGTAAATTATATTGCAGCAGCTTCAAATGGCTGTGTGGTACACGGGGAGAGAAGGTGCGGTGCATACAGCAGCACCGCCACGCTGGAGAGAATTACTTTGACCGTCAAACCTGACTCAGACTGGCTCCCTGAACACCTTCATAGATGGGAATTAACCTGCCACAGCTTGAAACGCTTTACTGAGCGCTGGTCGATACTGTCATTATCCTAAAGCAATTCTTAATTCTATTTGGCCCTGAGCTAAAGATCCTCGTATTGATCACAAAGTAGGGATGCCACAACTACTTTTTTCTGTAGTTAAGACCTTTATGTGTTGTTAAAGGGATAGATCAGATTTTTTGAAGTGGGGCTGTATGCTTATCCATAGTCAATGTATTAACTACAGTAGTGGGCAGTCCGGACGCCCCCAGCTTGGATAAGCAGGCAGGAGTGGAAGCTAAGCAATGTACTGCTGTGGAGACGGGCAGCATCAAATGAATTTTAGCCACCTAATAAAAACAAATATCAGTTTAAGTGTACGCTATGTTGAGAGTATTTTTAACCTCAACCTTTCCATCAGATTTACCATCTCGCTGCTCTCCTTAAATCCACCAGACTTCAAAGTGAAAAATGGTCATTTTAACCCACTGAACACAGGAGCTGCTGGTCTGCATTTGTGTTATTGTGTGACTTTGGTGAATCCGAACTCACCGAACTCAAGTTTGTTTGACTCCTAAGTGTGGTTGGTTTGGGCAGGTGTGAACACAGCAATCACACTCAGGTGCGCACCAAAACAACCAGACCGAGGTGGTCTCAGTCCAGAACTCTGATGCGGTGAGAACATGTTCCGACCTCGATCTGAACCAACTGCTGTCACATGACACTGTAGCCCCTTTTTAAACAGGAATTGTGCAAATTTGCAGGAAAGCCCAATCAGTCTTCGTTCAGCATTGGCAGTATAAAAACAAAATCAGGGAGTGCAGCAAAATGCCACCTACCTACTTTTGTTAATACAGAATGCGCTTTTCGGGGCAATGGGGGGCGTGAGCAAGTAACAAAACATGTAGCTCAGCGTGTGATGTAAACAGTGACGTGGGAGGAAAGCTGCGGCTGGTCAGTCGTTCCGTGATTCTCTCATAAGTCGGCCCGTTCTTCCCCGTCCCCGTCATCTGATAGTTAATGGCCTCTTCGTTTGCGAGGACAAGGAGGGCGCGCAATTCCTTGTCTCCCCAGTTGCTCATCTTTACAGTGTCTGTCAGGTTTGTGTTTCCCTCTTGCTACTAGCTGCTCGCTAATTCCTGCTATCAGCTGTTTCCTGTTTATCCACCGCCAGTGGCTCGCACGTGCGGCGTCATCCACAGCTCCTCCCACAAGTCATCAACAGCTCCTCCCACAAGTCTTCAACAGCTCCTCCAGTGATGGAGGGGCGCCTCGTTCTTTTTAAACCAAAAAGGTTCCACCAATATGTCTACCCTACACGGCGGAAAATTGGCTCTGTGTGTCTAAACACTCGCTGCTTGCCGGCAAAACAGCCCAACATTCGCAGAAAATCTGGCAGTGTAAACAGGGCTATTGTTTGGGTTAAACATGAGCATGTTTCAGTCCTGGAGGATTATTAATGTGCACCTCCTCCTGTACTGCCTTAATATGCACATTCAGCACATCCAATGCATCAAAACATCGTTTTCTATTTGGAGCCGCGCCTCGTTTTCAAACTGTATGGTTTGACTAAAATGAACAATGACAGCAATATAGTCCACGATGAGCAGCGCTAAAATCAACCTGCGTAGTTGTCCCTCCATTGTGACATTAGAAAGTGTCACATTTATCTTGCAAATGTTTGCATTTGATCTGGTCTGCTTGTAAATGCTGCCGTGAGAACACAAACCAACTCTCGGTAATTCAGGTGGCCAGGTAAGTTTTGTTGCTGAGCCCTCTGCTTCAACGTCAGACTCCAGCCTGCTTCTCCAAACTTGGGACAAACCAACTGACATCTACTGTATACAATATACTGTCTATGGATAAACCCCCCATAAACCCACTTTTAAAATCTCTAAAAATCACCCTTAAAAAACTCTTAGCTCATATAGTCCAGAGCTCAATACACAGCCTCACATTACTGAAGCACAGAGTATGGTTTTGAACGCATAAACATATGTTTCAGAGTGATACCTGAGGATTTAATCAAGTGTTACAGTCATAAGGCACACATGCTGGTGAGTGGTACTTCAGTGTTTCATCAAGGGTAACAGAAAGAGGCAACTCTCTTTCATATCCTGTTTTGGGAGATGAGAAATATTGATATTACTCGCCGAGCACTATCAGCATGAAACAGAGCCTTTTCAGAAACGCAGCAGTGACAACACCTGTACTGAAGTTCCTGATTACACGTCTTTGTTCTCAGGGTTCCTGTCACTGCTGCCTCCTCTCAGCCTGTGTGTGAGAGACACTAACAGAAAAAGACACAGAGAGAGCCTAAGTAGCATGAAACTGAATACATCTTTTTCTGTCTGTCTGTCACACACACACTCACACACACACACACACAAACAAACAGTCACAGGCGGAAAGCATCGCCACCTGCCACAAACTATACGCCGAGGCCTGTGACAGTGGTTAACAGAACAGGACATGTGTAGCCCCAGGTGACTCAAATTGCAAAACTAACAACACCATGCTTCATTGCACCAAGAACGTGGTGTGAAATACCAGCAGAAAGGGCGTGTGTGTGTGTATGTGTGTGTGTCAATTCACATGCATGTCTGAGTGTGTGTTTAGGTGTATGCACTTGTGTCATAACAGATCCTAAAATGTATCACAATAATTTATATTGATCGGGATTATAAAAGCTGACTGAACAAAAACAAAAAACTACTATTGCTTCTTTCATTACTGCAGTAAGAATAAAATATGCATTGCAACAATAATGCAGTGTTAGTAGTAACAGTAGTAACAGAAGTAATGCTGTTGTTGCCACTCTGACCTCCACCAACACCCTCTTCTGCAAACCACGGATACGTTAAATTTGTACATTTCATATGTGTGTCACACAACATTTCTGAACTGACACAGTGTGTGAGCTGACTTTGTCACCTGGAGGTGGAGGTGGAGGGGATAGTGGGTGGTGTGACATCTAGGCGACTGCCTGCTAAGCTGCAGACCACCGCAGATAAAGGTTCAAGAGACAACACAACAACACAACCAGTTGTTTTTCAGCAGTTCATTGCTGTGTTTCCACCGGGGATAGTGCCACGTGAGGCCGTTGTTTTCTTCAGAGACATTGCTGTGTTTCCTGCAAAAATAGTGCCACAAAAAGGCGTTGTTGTTAAAGAGACGTCGTTGCAACTCCTGCTGTGATAGTGCCATGAAAAGCGGCTGTTTTTGTACTGAGGCTTTGCTGCATGTCCAGCCAGGATCACGCCATCAAAAGCGAGTAAACATGATCTTTTCGTAAAAATAATCAAGTGGTTTTTATGCGTAAATCCATCCACACATTAACCACAGCACTGTTGAAATGTTAAGTCTCAATCTATCTACTACACAATAACAATAGATGGTATAAGTAATGGATGTAGCTACGATTATGTCACCCATTGGTTTATGGACTTTAGTTTTGAAGCCTCGAGTTTGTTATTATGACAGTTGCAATCTTGATTTCTGGACCATAATTGGGTGCAGAGATGCATCGATCCAGTGTTTTCAGTTTCGATACCGATCCGATACCATGGTTGACCTAAAAAGCTATATACCTTCACATGTAGAACAGAAAAGACTAGAGGCATCAGGCATTGAAGGCTACACAGCTCTTTCTTCAGATAAAATGAAACAAGATGAAACAGATTAATGCAATGACGAACCTGATTCATCTGTTTTGATGATATCAGAGCCGATATTCGATCCAGATATTGGATCGGTGCATCCCTATTTGGACGAAAAGCTGGAGCTGTGGAGGAGCGAGGGGTCGATCTGATTAATCCTGACGATACTATCCACTAATTTTGCGTAACTTTAAGCCTTAATAAAATGTTAACAGGTGAGTTATATAAAAATGTACATGCTGTACAGTTGTCACGAACGGGGAAATAAGCAATCGAGACCAGAAACGTTTTTTGTACCAGACTGTAAACATGTTTATTTCTGCTTCAAAGTTGGACATTTTCACATGGGCGATTTGGTTGCCCTTTGTAATACATATGTACCCTACAGGACTTACACTAACATAGTATGTGTGCAGAAATGAAGGCGAGGAGTTTTATCCCTTCTACTGTAGCAGCATTAAATAAAATACCCTGTTGAATACTATATATAGATGTGTGTTTATATGTTTGTTCCTGTGTATGAAAGTATATATGTGAGGATACATGTAGCAGCATGAATGTACAGCATGTGTATATACATGACCATATATCCAACATATGTCTGAAGTGTATCTGTGTGCTTTTCATTTGAGACATGAAAATGTGACTTTGAAATCAACCTCCCCTCCTGGGACAAGATAGATCATCTGTCGAGGTAATAAATGAAATCCTGCCTGAGCTGATGTTACATTAAATACAGTAACATGTCATTATGATATTTACTGTTTCCTCTATTCAGTCATGTGGTTAACCAGCCCAGTTTTTAGTACTGCAGCAGTTCTCACATAAAATGATGCCACTGAATTCTCTACAGTGAAGTACGCAGAGTTTAAATCTGTGACAAAGAGAGATCAGTGATATCTGATATATTGATACTTGATATTTAAATCAGTATCAGGGAGGAATTTAGGCCCTCTGGACTCGGCTTTATAACACATACTCAACTGTCTTCTATTAAGAAGCAGAAATGTAAAGAGGGAGCTGCACCTGCCTCGTGCTTGGAGAGGGATCAGCTGTTAGAGAAGGCAACATTGCATGAGGCGTGATCTCAGATATCTATAGCTTAACGTCCAGGGCTGCCCCTAATGCATATTGTTCTGTCCAGCTGTTCTTTCCCAGTGTGTCCTACAGCATGCCTGCTGGGCCTGAAACCAGACAATGATGATGGCGTCACTGTCGATCACCTGTGGACTCTGGGAGGCATATCTGCCCCTTAAAAAGTACGTACGTAGGTTTAAAAAAAAAAGGAAAAGGTGAGACAAATGCAACCATTTTTATCTTTTATCTTTATTCTTACTTGATGCCTGTCTACAAACTGTGTGATAGTCCTGTCATTGTGAGGGGAAAGGTAAAAAATGCAAAGTGATCTTGCTCGATTAACCATTATTGTGTAAAGGGCCAAATATGGGATATTTTGAAAGTCAAGCTGAGGGCCACAACTGGGCCACAACCGGGCCACAACTGGCCCCCAGGCCAGACTTTGGACATGCCTGGAGTGAGATAAGTACAAGAGTTAGTAGAAATAAACTAAAATGGCGGGAAAGAAGCAGACTGTGCCTGATAATCAATGTTATATTGTATATGATATAACAAAGAGTATTATTGCACCATCAATCAAAAGCAAAAAGGGTTGGAGACTATCCCAGCTGACACTGGGCGAGGGGCGGGGTTCACCCTGGACAGGTCGCCAGACACTAGCCTCGTGTCACCAGGCTCTTCACGTACAGCACAGAGCCTGGTTTCCATTCACTCTGAATTTTGTCTGGATTCTGGTTCTGGTCCTGGTCTAGAGAGCGGATCCGGAATTCACCAAATTCACCGAAGTAAAACTTTAAATTCTGGCGCACCATCGATTTACAGTAAAAGAAAAAGGTTAACTTAATGGCTTGGGGCTTTTCTTGTAAATTATATTCTTTAAATGAAAAAGTTTCACCGCATTTTTATTAGCTTGGTGCTTTTATTTTGACGGAAAGGCGCATCCATCGAAGTCCGGATCCTGTCTCTCTCACCCTGGTTCCAGTTCCTTGGCCCCAGACTACCAGACACATAGTACACGCTTTTGTCCACCATCGCCTCCAGCATTCATTGCAGCGGCTGAGCGGCTCAATAACCCCGCCCCCGTGACGTATTGGTTCTTTCTTCTAGTCCGGCAAAGAACTAGTGCCACTCTTGAACCAGTTTTTCTGGCCCAGAGCCAGTTCTTTTGTCGGTCGAAACAGGAAAACCGGTTCCAAATTAAGCACTGGCCGAGAACCAGCACTGGAACTGCTTTGGTGTAAAACTACTTTTAGAGACACACTCACGGCCAATAATTTAGAGTCGCCAATTAACCTGCATGTCTTTGGACTGTGGGAGGAAGCTGGAGCACCTGGAGGAAACCCACTCCAGGTTTATATGTATTATATGGTAATGCATCAATAGAATAAATGAACAAATAAACAGCCATCAATATGTAGAATAATATGACACCAACAGAGGCCATTTTGCCTGCACAGTAAATACTTTTACTTTCATTTCTTTATTCATTTACTGTACATTCTGTATTTTCTAGACAGTCCGGTAAAGTTGGGGGACTTCTGAGAGACAGAGGGAAAAGACAGTGTGAGGTCGGTGGAGTGTCCCTTTAATTCACAATGTAAACACAGGTGCTACTTGTGCTGAATGAAGAACAGTGATGATTTCTTCCACCATTTTGTCTGTTTGTATTCCTCTAATAAAAGCGCTGATGTGGTAGATAATGTCACAGCTGCATTACAGTGGCAACATCCTGATTGAAGCACTCAGGGAAGTGTGGATGTGTCAGCCATGCTGCCAGCTGTGTGACAGTGACAGCCGCTCAGTGCACGTTACTACTCGGCCGCTCATTGGCTGCTCGCGCGCACCACAGACAAGTAGGTCCCCGGAATTTTACGGACCGTACCATTTCTGCTGACACGGGGGTAAACCGGAAAAAGTGACATCATAATATTGCTTCCTCAACCGTTTGAAACACTTTCATCCCACTAAAACACAAACTTAACTTCTGTTAGGTTGAATTTAATTAATTTTGTTACGCTTAAGCTTAGAAATGCAATTGATTAATAACTCGTTAATATTTGTTTCACCCGCCGGATCAAGTTGACGGTTTGGCTCAAAATGGCTGTAGAGAAACAGTTATGAGGATCGACGGTTTCACCAGATATTTACGAAAAATGAGCCTGTCGTAGCCCGAAGGCGCTTCCTCCACCTAACTGGGGATCCAGGTGAGACATGTTTACAGTTAATCCGACATTTTGCCGCAGCCCGCCGCCGCTAGACAGACAAAATGAAGCCTTGCTGGGCTCGTTTGCAGTGTTATCACGGTAGCATTTGTATGCAGCAGCAGCGAGGACCTCTGGCTTTGCTCTGTTTTTACAGGATGACAAACTGCTCCAAAGTCAGGACACAGTCCTCAGCAAGTGTCGATGCGACGTGACAGTGCACGTGCAAGGGGCAGCGGGCGGGTACACGTATGGTGGGTGTCATGCAGTGTGTGTGCAGCTAATGCAGAGCAGGCCTGCGGCTAACCCTGCAGCTGTGCATCGCAGACATACGTCATCAGGCTAGGATTCCCCGCAGTCAGATCTGCACACACACACACACACACACACACACACACACACACACACACACACACACACACACACACATCAGTGAGGTCCTGGAGATGAGCAAACACACAGTGCACCGGGTGTTATTGTTCTGGGGATAACCTCGCGTCTGTCCTCCTGAGTGTCCCCAGTGCTGGATGTGCAGCTGCTAGACCTCTGAGGAGGGAGTCAGGTTAGATTTGGGATCTGTTAGTAAGCACTGCAGTGTAGGAGCGTGCACTGACATAGATCATATGTAGTAGCCTGCAACATGCTTTTCCATATTAGAGTAATCCAACTCAGTGTGGTTGCTGTGGATATAATAAAAGATAAATGTAGAGAGCAAACACACTATCCTACTGAAACAGAAAATGTAATGCAGTTAATATCGACTCTGATGGCATCTACTGTGCGCTCCAGTACCCATACCACCACACTTTATAGTACTCCACAAAGAGATTTAGCATGTCCCAGTACATAGTATGTCAGGTGCAGAAAACTGCCAGGATGTTTTCTGACTGTTCTGACCCACAATACTCTGCACAGCTGACGATACGTCACAGCGACTGAGCAGCAACTTGACAGCTGTCAAAAGTCGCAATGACGGACGACAGCGCGTTCAAGTAACTGATGACCAGTTGAATAGTAATTATAGGAATATTGATTAAGTAAACAAGATAAATATACAATCTACATACATTGCAAAGTGACAACAGCAGAGCTCTCGAATTCAGTGAGTGGCGTTTATCTCCAAGGTAGCGCATACAAAGGCAAGAGGGTCAGAGTTCAGGGTGTAATTGTGTGCATACATGCATGCAGAAGTACGTACTTCTCAAGTAAAAAGAAAAAGTATGCGACTCAGAACACACCCGTACCGTCAGATGATACATTTGTGTTGAGAGATGTTGCTAGTCGATGTTTAAAGTGTGAGAGTTGTGGCTTTGTAGGCCGTTCTTGCATCACTTTGATGGCTTGCCTTCATCAAACGTAACTATGATAGATTCATTTTACTCATATCACCCGTCACTGAAGTGCCCTCATCACTTCAATTACTGCCACTGGAGTTTTGTTCTCTGAAAATGATTGTGACAGGATCAAAGTACTGTTACACTGTAAAACACAGAGCACTGTCTGTTTGATTTGCTCCATGCAGATCTGCAAAACTCCCTGTTACCCTTTAAGAACTCTATTTCCCAGCAGCCTTAGTTTGATCATGCGACACTTCTCAGCACAGTTGTGTTAGTCTGTGTTAGTCTGTTCCAACCTCCAAAGCGGTGAGCCACATGTCTGCTGCTCAGTCTAGTCCAGTTCCTGTGTTCCCTTTGTGAAGACAGGTGTGTTGCTGTATGAATAAACCACACGTCCTGATATTTATAACACATCTCACCTGGGCTTCCATGTGTAACCTAACTGTTCAAGAGACTGCTGTGGAGCTTTGTCCCTGGATTGCCAGCGTATTCCTTCTGACCAGGGACGAATCAGGTGTTGCACGTTTCCTCCGGCTACTAGACACAGTGGCTCAGACATGTAGGTGCCTAATTTTTATGCTTTGGATTTAATTACAGATAACTGTATCATCAGTGATGCACCAGTCTGATGTGCACAGGTACTAGGTCTGGGTATTGGTAAACAGGTGTCAACTGAAATGACCCAGTCCAGAGTAGTGTCAGAAGTTCTCCAGTCAAACACAACTTCAGGGCAACGTCTAGCTGACTTGATAGATTGTGCGCCCCACATTAGCTGAGTCCTCTGCAGCAGCTCGGGTTTGATTCCGACCTGTGACCCTTTGCCGCATGTCATCCCCCCTCTTATGTGGTTTTGCTCGCTGCCAATCTCTGCAAGCATTCTTCGATTTAATGCGACCTATGATTTGTCCACTACTGCAGCAGCTATAACACACACAGTTTGATGTGTGGTGCAGTTGAGTGCGGTATGTTTGACAGAGTTGGCAGTTCAGCAAACCAAGATGCCACCAAAATGTTCGTAAGTATGGCTATACTACACGCCTTTGGTGGCATATCCCTTTCGGAGTACTGGTATTGTAATTTATTTGAGACGATCCCTAACCTTAGCAAGTACTGACCCTACTACACTTGGTATCAACAAGACCTGACAGAGCTTATTGACTTACTTACTGCACTGTCTCTTTGTCGCTGTCAGTGTAATATTGTAACATTGAAGTTTTACAAAGCAAAGTTCAGGTGTCACAAACTTTGTTGGGCAAGAAAAGGTAAATTCCATTGATGCAGGATGAAGCTCTTGGGCTGTCAGAAGGCTGAAGATTGTGATGTATGGAGGGAAATTCTTTAATTCTAAAACATTTCTGGCACTTCTCCACAGAAAGGTCAAAGGTCAGATCTTGGGTACAGGAGTGTTTGTGTTGCTCATTGAAATGTTGCTGGCATGTTGCTCAAAATGGTCCTGTTGCTTCACACAAGCTTCTCTAGAAAGGGTGACGGAAACTGCAAGAGTTCCTTGGTACACTTATATTAGGCCTTGTGTTCCATACTAGGAAACACTCAGTGCATGATTTCATATCTTGAATTTGGAGCACTGATGCAGTCTCAGTGTCGGCTCTGAGAGGATGGATTCTGGTGAAGGAGAAAATTCCCCTTCAGTCAGGTCCATCGTATTGGAACTGGAATTCTCTCTCGCTGTGGTGTACAGTATGTTCCAGAGGGTGTTCTTGCTTTTCCTTTCCAGATACAACAATTTATCATTTTCATTATCTGCAGCAGCCCAGTTTTTGTCACATAAAAGATGCCGTAAAGGTCAGCAAACCCCACGTCTAAGGTCTTTATGCCGGGAAAATTGACTGAAAACAGTTTTCTTTTCAACAACGGTTTCACTTTTTCAGTTCTCACTAATTTAGAACTGGGAGGTTCCCAGTACAAACACATTTTTTTATTTTTTCCTGAGGATCTGGGGCTTCAGTGGCTTTCTGAAGGGGTCTGGTGTCGATCTGACGCGACTCGGTTTTGTATGTGTCAGACTCTGACAAAGGTCTGACTCACTGTGAGGCAACATTATTATGACCTGTCGAGAGAAAAATGTTTTACTGTCGCACCTTTTTTTGGGTAGAAAAACTGCTGCTTCAGCATTATTTTGTGCTGATGATGGAAAGAAGGTCACACCACACAAATCAGCAAACACTTTTTCACATTTGGTACAGCTTTCACACTCATAACAGAAACTCCCACGGCACAGCCGACACCTACTCCATACCGGTGCTTGTTTATCATAGTTAACAAATACCGCTTACTTTCCCTCCATGACACGCTCCAGTTTGATTGTGGTTATTGTCATCAGTGGGGAAATCCTGCGATCTGATTGTTGTGATTAGCTGGCTCACACAGACATCATGTCAACTCCTCCAAAAAAGCTGTTTAGTTCAGTCGGTTTTATGTGGTCAGGTTTTGATACCTGTCAGCGAGATTTCTGAATCCATGCAACAGATGTGAATGGTAATTGTTTGTGCTCACAACATTTAATTCTTTAACAGCAAAATGTTTTTCTAGAAACAATGTTCCACGAAGCGAGACTGGACTCATGATCTCGGCATGTCTGAAATCTTGGTTAAGGCCCTGGTCCTGGTTACCTTAGATAATCCACAGAACCGTTAATGAAACTTCTTTCGACTGCATAAAGAGTCTCTAGGAAAACTAGACCCGAAAGAGAGAAAATCAGTTGACAAATATTTCATTAATCGACAAATACTACATTTTCAATCACTTTTTCTGGGCTGCTTTTCTTTGTCTTACTTGCCTAGGTCAAGACCTTGGAATCCGCAATTGATCTGGCGTCATGACATGAAACGGCGGTTGCTCTATTGAAATAAAATAAAACCAATGAGCACTGTGAGGGGACTAAGGATTAGACAATAGGGGTGTGTCATATCTCATTTGTGATAATACCGGTATGATTTTTAATGTCATATGAAAAATTCATATTGTGATACTTGCGATATTTCTACTTGACTGTTGATGTCATACTGTTACCCAGGGCAACAACAAGCATGGCTGAAAGCGATATATATTTTTTTTTTGCCATAAACCTTGAAGGTACTATAGCGAAAGTCTTTGGTGGGAACGGGGCTAATGTGACATGATATTCAGACGCTCGCTTGCTATTAGGACTTAAAACCGTTATGACTAGTGTTATTATGCTCCACTTGGGAGCAGCTGAAACCTAGTGGTAAAATTAGGTGGTCCAGTCCGATGAGTGGCTTAATATCAAACTGTTTTGAACATTTTTACATCGGCCCAATCCAAATCTGATCCAATAAAACCAAACATACCTGCATGCCTATGCAGCACTAGAGCTAAGAGGCAAAATATGTATTGTCCTTAAATTGGGTGAACTGACCCTTTTAATACTGTCAACTTTATAACATGCCCCACTCTGCCTTAAGTGGCTGCTTTTTGTTTGCCTTGTGAGAACGAAGAGTGCTTGTCATGTTGTATAAGCTCAGGTCACCTCAGTAGAAACAGGCCGTACAGTTCATCCAGGGTATCTGTCAGAGTATGTGACCGGACCAGTTTTAAAGCTAATCAGACACACTTTAATCTGCTTTCACTCTGGCTCCAGTTCATCTGATAAATTACTTTCCATTTACATTTATTTATTTATTTACTTTCAAAGCAGCGTGCTGCTCACTTGGAAAATTGGTTCGCCTACACTTTTTTTTGTTCAGATTTTTTGCAGACTCAGAGCAGCTCTCTGCCTTTATAGATGAGTCAGTGTGAGGAACACCCTCCCTTCCCACACACACACACACACACACACACACACACACACACACAGAGCAGAGTTTGACTGCGACGGGCCTCCTTTATCTCGCAGCTCACTGTGGGAAATGTCTCACACTTTAAGGTTCATTGCATACAATGATTATAAAAGAGGAATTACACTGCGTGATATTTATCACCAGAATATGAGTAAGGGGTTGGCACGTCAAGCTGGCATCCAGTGTAAACACATGCCATGTGACCGGCTGGAGCGTTTACTTTGGCCGGCGAGCAGTTCAGTGTGGTTTCACATGTGGCTAGATGAGGAGGGTAGAAGCAGGCGGAGGAAACTTAGATGCTTGTCTAACATTTCCGCTCAATCATAACCAAGATCATGTTACCATAACACACACAAGATTTTTTTTCCCAGGCGCCACTCATTGCAGGCTTTGAAGTACCAGTCTAAGGAGCAGGCGGTAACCAAGAAGTTGCGAATGTTCCCAAATCTTGTTGACATTTTGCACAAGGGGAATGATAATACAGCTAAACACTCAGCCAGCCATTCTGCACGGTGTGGCTTGCAGGTTGGACACTGATTGTGTTTTTCTGAGTTAAGTTTTGCTTTAAGGCTTGGCCTACTTTTTCAATTATGGCATCTCTACATTATGGATGTAATACAGGCACTGCAAGACTGCATTAAAATGCAGCTCTCCCCTAAAAACATTAATACGCCGGCTAATTCAGTGATGCATTCAAAGACAGAATCCTCTTGTGTAAGTTTTGGAGTAAAACCTTAAGTCCTGATACAAAATTAGGAAGACCATCAGCCTATTAAGCCTAATTGATTAAAACGTTGAAGTCGTCTTTCCACATTTAAATATATATATTTTTAGTCATACCTGAATTCTAAGCAGCTGATATGTATCCCGTCTGTTAAGTGCTGCCCAAAGATGTCATGAGTGGAGAGCTGAAGAACAAGGAAAGTGCATCTCCTGTCTGAATAATGAATGGAGACCATATTGTGGATGGAAAAGGGAGGATGTGGTTCAGTAATAGTCTGGTGAACATTTCTCTCTCTGCTAAATTGTTGGTCTTGCTAGATTCTTGCTTCCAAGAAAAGTTAATGAAAATTACATGTGAAGCCTAATGACTGACTTTTACAGGATTTGTAGGCTGCAGGCATCTCGGGCATATTATTATATTAGTCTGCTCCTTTGAGCATTAGCATAGTTCCTGGCTGTGTTCCACTTCTAGAAAACCATTTTGTTCGCTGTGTGCGTGGTCAAAAATCGGTCGTCGTGTGGTAACATAAGAGGCTGATGAGAAGCGACAGCAGCATCAGACTTGTACGGTCATCGTAACTGGCTGCTAGTTTTTTACATCTGTCATTTCACTTAGTGTGATGATGCTTTTATGATACATCATAAGTTTCCTCTAAAATAAAAGTTAAGTCAGACAGGTTTTAAAATGGAGTCCAGCGAAAGCCAGCTTTCATAAATCTGGTCAGGGAAGTGGGAGAGTAGTCCTTCTGTTATAACCCACGCTTACTGTAAGGGCCTTTGAGCAAGGGCCGGTAACCCCAAACAGTTGGAGCAGCCAGCGACAGATAAGACTGTGGTTGTACAGACCAGTTTTAAGGAACTCAAAGTGAAAGACGGACTGTTCCTGTAAAGGTTTTGTGCTCAGTAAATGAAGGCTTTTAAAAAAAAGGGAAGCTGTGTTCTGCCACTATCATGAAAAAGCGGTGTTGTGGTTCAGCTGTGTTGTGGGAGGGATTGCAATCAGGGGTTTTTCATTGCTTAGGTATTTTTAGATTTAGGTACATGACGTGATGAAGGGAATTCCTTTAAATATAAATATCAAACTCGTTCTAAGGTAAGCTAAGGTAATAAAAACACGACAATTCTTAGATTCAAGTGATTTATATACTATTGAAAACATAGGCTAATCATAAATTTTATATTAATTGCTGCCAATAGATCCCCTAAAGCAGTGTTGGCCCAATGACCATTTTCTGATTCATAATGAAAACACAGTGAGCCACACTGGGATTTTCTCTTAATAGGGATGCACGATAGTATCTGCATGTCATCAATATTGGCCAATATTGGCTTTAACATGAGCTATTGGAATCAGCTAAATGTTTTTCTTATGTTGCACAATGACTGAATATTACATACATTGAAAAGTATTTCATGTCTCCATCTGCTGGTGCGTCGTCATGTCAAGAGCATGCATACATAATATGACGCTAATGTCACGACAGAAGAGACTTGGTGGGGAAAAAAGTGGATATATCTATCGGCTATTGGTCAGATGAATTGTTACTTAACAATATATTGGATATCGGCAAAAATCCAATATTGCACATCCTTATTTTTTTATTCTTTGAATGTAAATGGTGTCACAATGCTTCAAAATAAAAAGCTTATCTATCAAAAGAAGCGCAAAGGGAGGACACATGCGAACTCCTCAACAGATGACCAGGCTAATTATTTATGTATTAATTATTAATGTCTGTTTATTGACTGGCCCCTGGCCGTCTGTCATTTTGCACAATTGGCCTCCTGGCAAAGCAGGCTGAGTATCCCTGCCCTAAAACGTACTCACTGCTCTTTTGAATGATAGCAAACTGAACATGTTTGAGTTTTGGACAAAATCAGAAACAGTGAAAATGTTCATTTTGGCTCTGAGAACTTGTGATTGGCCTTTTTCAGTACTCTATCAAAGTCTTGTACCGATAAATAAACCATTTAACTGTGAAATCACCAGATATGGATGAAGTGGAATACTTTCAATCAATGGGCATTTTCAGCACCTTAAGATCAGGCGGTAAAGCTGGACCCAACTTCAGGCCCTGTCATGACAGTAATGATGTTGTTTAGTGGTGCATATTAACACATTTTCAATTAAATTAGCACAAACATGTTGGCACACAGTCGGCCTGGAGCTCGTAGGACCCCTGGAGTTCTGGAAACCTTCCAGTCCTCAATGAGTGCTCTGTGTAAAACTCAGCTGTGGTTTAATGGATGGGCTGATTGGATGCAACACACTGACTGTGAACTGGGTCTTCAGGTTTAGGTTTTTTACTTCTATTCAAATTTAGTTTAGTCTGCGTCGATAAGCTTGGGTAAACTGGAAACCAGAATAGAAAGAATGGAAATAAAAATGGAGGTGAAAAAGTGAATCTGTTAGCTTATATGGAGCGGTTTATTCCTGGTTGAATGTTTCGGTCTATATGAAGAGGTATACATTTATTTATGTCTACCAGCCTGAATTTCTCAATTAGTTTCAGACATTAGGGAAAATCTAAGTCATTTTGGGCCCACGCGTGTTTATTCTGTCTGAGACAGGCTTGTGAATTTGAGACCGAAGCCCACGCCTTGTCATTCCTCTGTGGTCCCTCCCACCCCAGCGGTGGGTGCAGCACGTGCATGAAAAGCAGCAGAGAGGCGTTCACTTTCATCCCCTGTCACTTGGCCGCTTCCCAAATATATCATCCAACCGCTGCTCATTTCTCTGCCCGTCCCACCCACTGTCTCCTCAGCCTCTCATCCCCCTGCGTATCTTTCTTGCAAACACATTTGTGTGTCTCCCTCTCTCCATCCCACAGCTATGATTTTGGCGTCAGGGTTGCTCCCACTCCCTCCCAGCCCTGGATCATGTTACCCTGCCATTACTCAGTCGTTCCCCCCGCGAGGGTGCTCCATGTCAGGCGTAGCGGAGCCTGCCTGCCTGCTCGCTGCCTGCCTCTCCGGACCTGCGGACTAGCTCAGTGCAACCACAGACGCCCCTGGTCAGTGGAGGCGTTCCAGCTATGGCACAGACTCCCTGGAAAATTATGCAGAGGAGCAAGCGGCGGGGAGCGGGGTTAGCTGCAGTTTTAGAGCTGTGTTTTCAATTTCACGTGGGGTGAAGGAAACTCCAGCATTTAGACTGCAGGACAAATGGGTCACATTAGGAATCTGTGTTGTTGTTTCTACTCTTACACCCACAAACACCAGCGTTTACTGGCAGGGTTGTGAGCCGCACAACAAGCCCAACCCTGCCATGCGTCACAAATCGACTGGTGATTTGTGGACCTCATCGTTTTATGGTTATGTAATGTCGGTTCCCTTGACGAGTAAAACCTCTTGTTAAACCCCACGCCGCCCTATTCCCATAAAAGTGAGTGAAGCAGGCAGTGGGCCTTGCTATCCCGTTAAGGCTGGCCTGTCTTCCTACAGCACGTCATGGGACTGGATGGGATCTGCACAGGTGGCTTAGCCAAAGCATGACACTGCAGAAATTTCACCGACTTGGCTTTATCGCTTGATTAATGCATGCTGAGTAAAACTACTAAATCTGCTGAGGAACTGTGGGATCCTATAGGTCTAATTTATGAGCATCAGCGAGGGAAGGTGTGTACCTGTGTCTCCGCCCGCTCCCTTTCATAGGGTGTCAACTTTTATGGAGGCTACAGCATCCTCCTCCTATTAAGCCTGTTGTGCACTCTAGTGGAGCCATAACTCCCCTCTCTGCTCTCGCCAAGCTTTCAGCTCCTCCGTAATTTATTTAGGTCTGACATATGGCTGTCCTGTGCGATGCAAGGTAACATATCGCAGCACAGGAAGGCCCGCTCAGGCTAGGCTAATCCTTTCTAATTGAAAGGGAGGCAGCGTTTTGGGCCAGTGGCTTGTATGTCGCTCATCTCTCTGCTTGTTTTACAGTAATGAGACATCTGGGGCTGGAGAGCAGAGCTGTTTGTAGAGGGAGAAACGGCTCCGGAGCCTGAGGGCCTGCAGGGCTGTCACAGACAGAACAACAGAGCTGACTGCATGTTTACTCCTGTCTGTATGTGGGCATTTTATTCTCCCCGTACGCCGTTTCGGCACAGTCTCACTCGCCATGCTAATGTTGGATTAGATTTATTTCACTGGAAAGAATAATACATTTGGGATATTTAGGCCAAGGGTAAGGCTATTTAAGACTAAGGGAGGACATCTCTGTGCCCAAAAGAGAGAGTCTGCTATTATTAGGCCCACATTCCCATCATCTCCACTATTAGTCTGTAGTGTTTTGTAGCTGTCACTGCAAGTATAGTGAGACCGCAGGCTGTTTGTCCCATTATTACTACAGATAAAACTTCTGTTGCAGATTTTACAGTTTGTTTAACTGTTATTCAGTCTTAATTAGTGTGTGTATATGAAAACAGAATAGTCTGAATAGAACTAATATAAGTCTAATTTATTTTAGTATATTTATTAGATGCTTAGGCGCCTGAGCACACTTAGCAAACGCCTTGTAAATACTGTGTGGTACTCCTACACCAGGCAGTACGGGATTCAGAGGTCAGCCAACCTGCTACAGTTCCGTATGAAACTGTGCTCTTCTTCTTGCCCAAAGTTGTTGCCATATCACTTCCCGTAGTTTTGGTGTGATTCGTCATAGTTTGACTGTACTGACTCATGGTCGCTTGTCAGAGGCATGTGGTCTGTGGTGCTTAAAACAACCATGATCATATACAGACCTTATTGTGAACAGTTTTATTTATTTATTTGCTTCATTTGAACTTTTCTACCAGGTATACACGTCAGTCAGCTGTCTCTGTAAAGATAGAGCATTTATTCTCTCTGGAGATCCGAAGAAAGAATTTCCCTCTGAGCCTTCAGATGTTATTTATGTGGTGATTTGAACACGCAAACCAGTTGCCCATGAGCTCTGCTCTACTGGGTACAGTGGGTAGGGCTACAACTGGTGTTTTCAAACCCAAGTCATAGTGGTTATACTTAATGCCCGGCAAGTTGATCGGCCAGTCTGCACGTTGAGTGTGTTTAGAAGAAGGGTTCCCAACTGGTCCAGCCACGGGTCCAGATTTCTCCTTAGGCCTTAATTCAAGGTCCTCACAGTTCAATACATGCAGCATCATACGTTGAGCTAGTCTGCCGTCTCTGTCAAGTGGCTGTTTGTTAATCACTCACGGCACTTCAAAGTAAAAGCCTTGTGCTTGAAATTCACTGTACTTCAAAATAACGTGTGTTTTTCTACAAGCCTGACACTTAGGAAGTCACTTATAGTCCATTGAGAATGAACCCGAGACCCACTTTTGAACCGCAACCCACTCGTAGGGAGCTATTGTTTTACCCGACGATAGACAGCAGGTTGTCAAACTGCCTGTGAGTCATCCTAAAATATGCCTGGAAACATCCATCATGTAGGAGAAGCTCCTGGACCAACTGGTGGTACTCCCCATTACCCATCCTCTTTTTTTAGGATCTCATGTACCCACACAGATCTCTGTTTATCTGCTGACAGCCTCTCACCCTTAACCAGAGCTGCAGCAAGTACCCTCTGCCTCAACATGTCAGGAACTGGCTACGAACTACTGTCAAATAACTAACTAGTAGATTGATTACATGGGAAGGTTAGAGGTAGGAAGTGAGTCTGTGGTTTCTTTGCAACAATACTAAGGTGCAGCAAGAGGTATTTTTTCACTTGCGGCATTCAATTAAAAACAAAGGCAGTGCGGTTCACCTTGTGATCAAGGTGCAACATAAAAAACACAATATACAGGAACACAGTTATACGGCACAACACAGTCCCTGAGCCTGCATACCTAAGATGTTAGAGTGCACGCTAAAATACTTCAAGTTAAAACAATAAAAACAATATAAAATAGTAAACACAACAAACACTGGGTAACTTGGTGGAAACACTGTGATGTGTTTTGTACAGTTTTAACATTAAGTATCAATAACTGAAGCAAAACAACCAAACCTAAAGGGAGCTTTATTTTTGTGCGTATGTATTGTAAATATCAAAAACTATGAAAGGGTTATTTTCATTTTTTGGCTGCAGGTTCAGAGAAAATACACAAGTGGCCTGTAAAACTCTGATCTACTGCCTTGAGGGGCAGTGGGGGAAAATGTTACGTTGTACGCTGATGATGCTCAGTAATATTTTGGGAGATACAGGCAGTGTTGGCTGTCTGAATGGTCGTGACCCCACTGGTTACAAGACCGTTATGTTACCTCTAAATTGTGCCAGTACATGTCCTTCAACACTTTGTCTTTCTTGCACAGTTCCACAGTTTTGCACACAACTGCAGCGACATTTGTTTTCCTTGATGGCCGCACCCTGACATAGTTTTATAGTACTCAGGTATAGATGAATGTCTTATCTCTGTTGGTCGTGGCCGAACACAGTGCTTGAGTGGCAGACACACTAAGGGCAGTCAGTGGCACTTAGTATATAGTGTATTTTCTTAGGTTTCAGCTCGCACCACCTTGTATATGTGCCCAGAGCTACAAGCAGCCATACTGGCCTTGTGTTGCCATTTTCACACAGTACCGGTGACCTGGCAGTGCATTAAGGCAGGTCTGCAGCTACACTCCAGATCCAGTTGGACACGCTAAGCCCTCTACAGCTCACCAGAGACCTCTAAATTACTGCTTTTCACGAGCAGAAAAGCACCTCACATGTTTGAGGAGAGATTTTTCTGTGTTTGCCGTTATGTTTTTCTCTGCCTCGGCGGCGACTTCAGTGCACACACTCGCAGAGGAATGGTTTGTACATCTGATATATTTGCTTGTATGAGTAAAACCTACTCGCTTATACTCACGTGTGCGTGCCGCACCAGTGTTACTTCATGTTTTATCCTACTCAGGAAAATATACGCTCACACTCTGAGATGTATGAATCTGCGTAACCTTGGCAAAGATACTCGAGAGGCTTAAGGTTAATACTAAACTGCTGTAATCCATTATTTGGTTGGTTTGAGAGCAGAGATAGCAATGGTTCAGCATGTACCTGTCAGTACTAAATGATTGCTTATTTCCTGCCTGAGGAGGGGGGGTTGAGGTGGACTAATAGCAAGCAGCTGCCTCAGCTGGACCTTACCTTTCCTTTCTGTCAGCCTGCTGTTCTCTCCAGCTAGCCTGCGTGCCAAAACACCTACTTGTGCTCAAGCTCTGCTCTGCCCGTTCAAAGGAGCAACTGCTGTAGGTGGTGTGTAATCAGTACAGAGTACAAGAAAAGCTTGATCCACCTTGATGAGAGATAACTTCCTGTGAGGCGGCGTTGGAGTAAGCATTACGAGCAAATGAAAAGCATCATTGTTTGTCCGGCGAGTTCACTGAACGCCTCCTGCTTATGACAGTCCTTTTTTATTCTTCCTTCTGTGGCGCTCCTTTGTGATTAGCTAAATGCTCCATCGATCGGCCAAGTTGAGGCACCCAGAGCCAGGGAGCCATATTTATCACACAGTGAGAGGAGCATGCAGGATGTTGCACCGGCTGTCCCTCTTTCATTGGAAAACGATAAACATAAATCTGTGAAATGCGTCCGTGTGATATAAGTCTACGGCGGACCAGGGAAGGAAGAGGGGGGAAGGTAAAAGGCCCGATCGTCTCCGCTCTCCTCAGGCAGTAGAATTAGAGAGCCGGAGCTCCGTGGGGTTTGCTGACATTTGAGGGAAAAAAGCCCACCCTCAGCAAAGACAGACTTGCAAATCAGTGTCACAAGTGCAGGATTGTGACTCTAAAATAGGCGAGAGGATGCGAGGGCTTCTGAGGAGCCCCCTCAGCAATGCAGAGGGACTGTGTATAGGGCAAGGCTTCTCCCTCTGAATCACAGCTAATTAACGAAAGTAATTAAGATCAGAATCTCTGCTCGGAGAAGGACTCTAAATTGTCTATACATTCAAATAGGCCATCAAAAGGAAATCCCTTCCATTCATGAAAGGGGTAAATTAAAGCGTTGAGACCCTTTCCTCTCTATTATCCTCACCGTGTGTCACACAAGGGACATCTGTTGAAAAGAGCAAGCCAGTGTTACGGTGAGTTAAAGCTCTCTCTGCTCCATCAGAAGCACTGTTCATAATGCATTCGCTATACATATTTCAGCTTGAGTGAATTTATTTCAATAAATAATGTCACTCCAAGGACACGCTTCGATCTTTCTGCGGCGGCCGCGCCGACTGTAAGCCACACCATATTGTTATCTCATTCCTCTTGTGGCAAATGATAGATTAACAAACAGTTTATAAACAGGGCACTGAGCATGTCCGCAGTTTTATCATCACCGCACACTGCCAGAACAACCTCTCTTTATGATGGATGTATTTTCCAGGTTTATTCTGCTGCTACAAGCTGCAAGGATATCTATGGGTATGGCCGTAATGTTAGGGCTTACAGGGAATCTCATATAGTGCGCGCACAGTGGATTGGATTTATAGCTGGGATTAAGTCCAGTGGGCTTTTTCTGGTAGGCAGTATTTAGGTGGTGCTGTCGTTTACAGTGTCTGCTTTTAAATGCTGCATCTTTTCCCCGAAAGGCTTCTTGAATAGAACGTTTCCTGGGACTTTGGGAAAGTGCTGCAGTCTCTCTCGTGTCATGTCAGCGTCTCAGTCAGTGGATGATTTCCACAAAGTAGACACAACTGAAGCTTCTTAAAAACAGGCATATTTCAGCCTTTCTAGCCAGTGGTGTGGTTTTAGAGATGGCAGTGTTGGATAGTCAGCTAGTCAGCCCTTTACTTGGGTCCAGTGCTCCCTGCTGTTGACAGCCATGGATAAATGACCACAGAATATTTCTTGGACAATCATCTTCCCCACAGGATGAATCCTAATGATGCCCTGACCTTTCCTCTGATGCCACCAGCAGGTCAAAGGTTTCACTAATTGAGCGAAACCAAGTGACGACCTCCGAGTATGAAACATGAAGCCAATGCAGAAGTGCCAAAAACTGCAGTTCCTCGAACGGCCACTTGAGGCTGCCTCCAAGAGCCCCCATGTTAAAATTCCCAACATCACAGCAGAATAAAACATGTTTAAATGTCTAATTTCCATTTTGGACAGTTCTGCATTGCATTACCCTGAATTATGGTCGGTAATGGGTTTTTTTTAACGTCCAGTTATCTCGTTATCTCTATCACGATTATTATGCATTAATTGATTTCACACTATAAATGTCTAAAATCACATGAACACTCCTTATAGATCTTTTAGTTTCATTTATTTCCATGCGCTTCTGCTTTTTCTTTTATCTCTCAACACAACACTGATGGTTTTAAGTATGTGTGGCAACTATGTTGTTCATGTATGAAAATATAGTAGCCGTACAACCGGGCTTGGTAAGGTTGGAGTGTTTTTAAGTTGATGTAAAAATAAACGACGAGCATTTGTGAAATCCTGCACTCGTGTGGACGTGAGTTTCTGCCTGTCGTCTCACTCCAGAGAGCTACACGGACCCAAAACCAATACAACCTCACGCTGTGTGCACACAGACTGCAAAACTATCCATCAAAAAAGTTTTTTAATAATGACTGAATGATTCAGTTTTTCCAGTTAATACATTTTGTTTTTATGGTTTTACGCCTGTTTTTGTGAGCGAAAATTAGCAGTAGCACTACCACTGTTAACCATATCTGTAAATACACTACACTAACCACACTAGCAGCTAGGGTTAGCTCCACTTTCTCAAAATGGAAGTCCACAAACCAGTAGGTGATGTCATGGTGGCTCTGTTCATTTTTCTATACAGTCATTGGTCCAGCACTCTCTCCTGATGACAACCATTGGACGGATTACGATGGAATATTTCTTAGACATAATTGCTCCCAGAGGATGAAACCTAATGACCCCCTGACCTCTCCTGTAGTGCCACCAGCAGGTCAAAGGTTTCACTTATTGAGTATAACAGGTTGAGCATCTACAAAATGGGCTGATACAGAATATTGTCCAGTACAGACATCTGTGGTCCCTGAGGAGGAATCCTGAAAACCGTATACGAATATTTTGATAGCTATTGGACGGATTGCCATGATATTTGGTACAGACGCTCATGGTCCCCGTGGGATTCATTTTAACTTTGATATTGATAATATAAACGTACATGTAGCTCAAAGTAGCTTTCATTTACGTGCACACAGGAAATTGGTGGAAGCTAACTTGAGCTAGTTGTTCTGCAAGGTTCATCTGTTTGTCCCTACTCAGCACAACTTGTAAAATCAGAAGGTTTCCTTTTTCCCCTGACATTTGGATGAGCTGCTTTGATTAATTACTAATGTATGATGTGATCGATCGGTCGATCACCTCCTGAGCAGAATCAGACGGATCCTGATTCATCTCATCTCAGTAAATGGCGATTAAAGCAATTGCCTCGCTCATTAAACATGCGGCCTTTTCTGTGTGATATAATGCCTATGCGAGTTTTCCCAGAAGCTTAATAAGCTTTATATTTCATAAAAATTTAATACTTTCCTCTGACATTAGAGGAGGCACGCTGTGGGAAAACATGCACAGGACACCACTTAGCCTGGAAAATCAGGCTGGAAATCAGACATGTTTACATGCTCTGTTGGGTGCTGCTGTAAATATGTGTACATGCAGCATATTATTTGTAACGTGGTCATGTTCACTCCCTAGTGTGGCTGTAGACTCCGAGGTGCTGCGCCTGTGTGCATGCGTCTATGTGTGCAACTCCTTTTCCTCAGCTGGGTCACAGGACAGCGCAGGAATAGGCCTCTTACAGCAGGACTTATGGGTTGATAAGTGTTCTCTGCTCAGGGTACAAAGCAAACCCCTGTTTCCTGAGCTGTCTTGTGCAATTTGTGCTGAGCTCAGTTCAGCGCCAGAACATTTCCACTTATGTTTCACCTCAGCCTATATGCTCTGCCGAAAGACACACCAGGTCGAGACAGTGATGGGGAAATTCAAGCAGAGCCTATGTTGAGTTTAGAGGCCACAACCTTTTTTCCCAGTGCTTTTCCTGTATCACATTTGAGCCCTGGGTCCTCACACATCACCTTTCTGAACGCCGATGTAGGTAGAGATCACACTCACAGAGCCAGGGAGTGTTACTTTCAAGAGAAGTGAAACTGCTTCTTTCCAGGTTTCTAAGTTAACAGTCTAAATTTAGCATTCGTAAAAACCTAGCGTACCTATAAATGCCAACAGGCTCGCTTTCAGGTTACAGTTGAAATCCGTCACATAACCCAAATCACTTCCTCTTCTCTTTCCTCTCAGGCAGGAAGGGGTTACTCTCCATGTTTCCTGTCCAATTCCCAGAGCTCCGGCTACGTTCTGATTGCTTTCTTGATGTTAAACATTCCCAGGCTCCTATAACCTTCTAGCTTGCCTCCGCCGTCCAAGAGCCGTCCCAGGTGAACGAGTGGGCGAACCTCCTGTTTTTAAGGATAAAATCTCTACAATTTTTTTTTCTTTCTCACAGGGGGTGGGAGATACGGGGACTGGAGGGGCAGGGAGCCGTGCGATGGGAAAGCATTCTTTCTTTGCATTCCGTTTAGTTGTTGTAAGGCTGTGGGAAAGCATGTTTTCCAAACCGTGGTCCGCTTCTTGTGAAATAAGGCCGAATTCAAGCTGGAGGTTTGATTGTGAAAAAGCAGGGCACAGCGTTTAGACCCATTTAAAGTGTCATAGTATAAATAAATATGAGTCAGTCAACTTTAGGAACACGCATCTCCGACTCATATTTTCTGGATATCTCGAGGTTAACATGTGCTTCCTTTTCAAACGTCATCCCTTTATGTTTTTTTTTCTTCCACGACTCCTTCCCACTCACTTCCTTTCCTCCCGAGACACCTGATCGACGGCTGAGTTATGTTATCTCGTCTGAGTCAGCGGAGCCTTCACATCAGTCATAAAACAAACGGGATCCAGATTGAAGTAACATGCCTGCGTGGAGGCTGCGGTGTGGATATGACCCAGGAGCAGAGCTGGGCCAAGCCGGACTATATTTAGCCCAGCGTTGCTCAGGCTAATTGCCCTCCCAGGCCTAATCATTTCCAGGCTCTGCAGCTCACAAACGACTGGAGGGGAGGCCAAACACCCACTAACCTCATGTTAAAGAGATGTCGGCATCAATGGGGTTGTCAGAGCGCTCCACAGACAAGACAAATTAGCACAATATCCTTCCTCCTCGTATGCTATTAGATGTTCTATAAGCGGATTGGATTGGAGAGTTCAGTACTGCTGTCTGCTGTCGTGTATTAATTGAATATGTTTTCCTCTTACTGTATCAGTAATGTGAAGAGTCTTGGCAGCATCCTGTACAGGCGACATTGGGAGGTAGTCTTCACTTCATCCCGGCTTTTGAGGCCTGCTCGAGAAATCCCCTGTGAATGATAAATCCCTCCACTGCTGCCTCCTACGGCCAGCTTAGCTCCTCTATGTGGGCCTAACCTGGCCTGAAAAGAGAAAAGCGCCAAACTCGCCTTAGCTGTGATGTGGCGTTGGTGGAAAAGTTTACTTTGTGGTATTTTGTTCTCACCCCCCCCACCACCACCACCACCACCACCCGCGCGAGTTCCTGTCCGTGTCTGGTTACGCCGTTTCCTGTGTGGTTCCTGTCCCAGAGACCTGCCCAGGTTAAACAGCGGGCACATGATGGCCTGGGTCACGGGGCGAGGGCTTCGTGGTGAGGGGATGGTGGGATGAACAGGTTGGGTCACCTCTCTGTGACACTCAGCTCCACGCTTCCTTCCTGGTTTAGTTCCCAAAGGCATGCTGGGAAACCTGATTTTTTTTTCCAAGGCCTTTTCCATGCTGCACACCTGTAGTGAGACCAGGTGTGCAGCCAGTCATCATTTATTTAAAAGGGGCACATCTGACTTTATTATTCATCCGATTTTATCACTATAACACAAACTTCAAACCAAACAGCTACAGAACATCAGATTGCATGTAAATGTCGAAACTGAGTAGCCTCGGCCACCAGTGTGTGAACGTGTGTGTGAATGGGTGAATGTGACTGTGCTTTAAAAGCGCTTTGAGTGGTCGGAAGAGTGGAAAGAAGCCATACAAGTGCAAATCCGTTCACCAAAGTCTCTCTCAACAGACTGAGAGTCCCATCTTCTCTGGAGGTAGAGCAGGTCAGTGGTTCAGTCCCCATCTCCTCCATGTTGAAGTATCCTTGAGCAAGATACTGAACCCCAAATTGCTCCTGATAGCTGCTCCATTGGTGTGTGAGTTTGTGAGGTGGCACCTTGTATGGTAGCCTCGGCCACCAGTGTATGAATGGGTGTGTGTAAATGGGTGAATGTGACTTAAAAAAGCATTTTGAGTCGTTGGATGACTAGGAAGGTGCAATATATTACCTATATTACCATTTCTCATGTCACAGAAATTAAGTGGTGATGACAGACTTGCAAAGATTATCCAAATATGTATGACTCTGACTGCAAAAACATGAATTCATCAATGCTGTTTCTCGTTTTTTTCTTAAATCAGAAATAAGTACCTTTTATATTTCTGAGTTATCTCTACCCTTGGTGTTAACAGGACACCTCACTATCACTTTCAAACTGTTGTGTTGTTGAATAGACCCTAATTAGGCTCAACACAGAGGAGCTATGGTGAAAGTTGAAATCCAAGCTTGCCTCCTTAAAAAAAATTAACCTCCGTATCTTTTAGGTCGGGGCCCGTTCAGTCAGAAGGTGAGCCGAGAGCCAGAGGGAGAGAAAGAATAAGTGAACTGTGTTTGTCAGCTTTTTAAACCCTGAAATTGATTCTTCTTCTGCGCTCTTTATTCTAATGACAAGCTAATCCCCTCTCCTGTTTCCCTCTGTTATAAATAGAGCCTCTTATTTCCCCGCTCCGCCGTGCGCTGCTTCTGAAAATTAGCACTCATGATGAGTCTGCGCTCTCGGCAATCAATTTGCCACACTAAGTCCCTCCAAAAAGGTTACCTGTGGCAACTGAGCCCCGGTCACGTAACTCTGAATTCGCCTTTTTTTTTTTTTTTTATTCAGCTAGTTAAATAAATGGCTCTGTCTGGAGAGTCAGCTGAATGAAATGTCAAAATATTGATGTGGAATAGTTATGTGATTTCAGGGCATTTGTCACGGGGAGAGGAGGGTTGGTTGGTGCAGGTGGTGCACAGGGATAAGAGGGCGTGTCAGCCTCAGGGTTACTTTAATGATATTAGTAGAGATCTGCTTATTTATGAGGCTGTAAGTTATTCATGCTCAGCACTGGCTATCCATCACAGCTAGGTCGGCTTATTGTAGCCTGCAACAGTCAGAGCTAAGTAGTGCTGCCACCAGTGTGTCTGATAATAACACCTTGTTTATTCACTAGTTTAATTTTCAATCATAATAGTCTGAATGCTGCGATGCAAAAAAGTCTTTTTATTCTGTCTTTGCTCACCTTCCCTCTAACAGTATCTGAGGTGTGGAGGAACGCTGCCTGCTGTTTGTAATAACTCTCACCTTTTCTCTCCTCTTGCTCCCACTTAGAGGTTCAGTGTGCTTGAAACAAGCTAGTTTGTAAATTGTGTCTGACCGTGGCTAAAGGTAGAAGTGTTTAAAACTGCTCTGAATGTCCAAAATTAAATGTGCTGCAAAAACTCTGCCATTACAGCCTCCCTCTCTCCACTGCATCGCACTGCCTCTCCAGTCTCTCTCTGAGTTTGTTTTAGTCTTGACGCAATGAATGGGACAAATGGGGATAAAGGTGCTTGGTTGCTGACGCCTTTCTGCCAAAATTAGGTGGGCTGACATTCATTTGATGATTATATAACTTCAGCCAGCGTCCTGCATGGATCCGATTTTCGAAACCCCCTCAAGAACCGGAACCGGATGTGTAATACCGCACCCACATATGACCAATTAGTTCCACAACCTGACCCAACCTGCTGACACAAGATTTGCAGCCATACCCGACCCGAAACTGCAAATCCTTTAATAACCATGCACTGTTCAAATAATTTGGTTATGCAGCATGTTTAAAGTAATAATTTCGGGACATTTCTCAGGTGTGAAACTAAGATAATGTATTTTAAAAAGAAGGTAATTCAGAAAATACAACTTGAATGAATATTTTTTTTGCTTATTCTCATAATAATAAGCAGCACATTTCCACAGTTGACCTGCCTGTTAGTAACGCACCTGATTAAAGCAGCTCTTCTATTCCAGCCGACTCTCACAGTCAGCAGTCAGAGAATTAACACATTGAATTATCATTTTCATTTTATTTTAGTATATTAATTATCAAAGACCAAAATGTTTTTATTTTTACCCAGAACCTGCAGTTACCCGACCTGAACACCCCACTGCAGAATTATCAGGCAATGTTCTGGTGAATCAAATGTGTTCTTTTTTCCTCGCCATTGTTTCGACAGATTATAAAGTGACGTCCATGCTATGATCAAGTTTCAGAGTTGTAACAGCCTGTCTCACAGTGCTATAAACACATCCACACATACAGTGCAGGTAAGCTGCTGATAAGCCAACAAACAGATGCCTCCATCACTCCGACCTGAATCTTTTTTCAGCACCTGATCAACACACACTGCCCCCGACCTGTGAAGTGACCTAACTTTATTTTGTCAAACAGTAAGGCCTTAGAGTGACATCACTGACCTTTGACCTTCTAAACCTGGGATTCTCAACTTTCTCCTGGGGGCCAATTGAAGCAAACATTGATGATATTAATCAGAATATATAACAACCTAATTGCCTGTTTTTAATTACCCACTGTGCCCACTAATTTTTACAAATCCAGTCACAGCAGCCTCACACAGACAGGTGTTAGGAGCACAGCCACCTTAACTTTGATGCCTTTTTATGCACTCTAGCACCTTGTATACAATTGTATTCAATTTACAAAACTAAATTCTTAGCGTGAATCAATTTATTTTCATTGTGAATTAGAAAATGGTTGGCAGGGCCACTCTGTCCGACTCTTGGCCTGCAAGTTGAGTATCACTGTTCTAAAGTAAAGCCCTATTCGGACGGGATTAGTTTAACGTGGAGACGTGGGATAAAGTAATTATTACCAGGGATTCTAGTCCCGTCTGAACGCGGCTTGTCTGTAATCATTACGGATAATGTCAGTAAAAATACCTCGGGTAATATTAATCCCGTGCGAACGCGATCCTCTGTAAAAAATGTATGTAAATATTTCGTCACGTCCTGTTTACAACCATTTTTCTGCATTTAAAACTAGTTTTCAGGTACGTAGCACGTAGCATGCATGTGTACTGTACTGTCTCGATGCAAATAGGGACTTGACATCAACATAAAAATTACCCAGCAAACATCATTGTATATTTGACAAAAATGTCAAAGAAAATTAATCATTTAATTGAATAGTTTTCATACTTAATTTATAGATTTTTTTTAATCTTATATAGAAAAGCATATAATGTTGCTTCACATAGCTACTGACTATTTAAATTTAAATTAGATTAAAAAAGTAAACCATAACATAGATGGCTTTGCCTTGTGTATATAGCAAATGGCACCATTATTAAATTAGGAACATTCTTGTTTTATCATTACTCATATTCAAGCTGGCAATCCGAATCACTTGCACTCGCCCGCTATCTCTACGGGCCCCTCCAGCCCACGGGCCCCAGTGCAACCGCACTGCCTGTGCTGTCTATATTTACGCCCCAGATGTCATATTAAGTGTATTCTATACAGGAAAAATCAGAAAATGTTAATAATATCTGGGATTCAGAGGTCCCTTTGCAGAAATACATGAATATACTCATAACATGTTCTGCACATAAAATGTTTTTCAGCTATTTTGCCTATATTTTGTTGCCACAGCTCAACTGTAGGAGAAACCAGGCTGTTTACCCCCTCAGCACGTTGTGAGAGAGACAAATAACATGAGAAGGGAATCAGATTTTTAGGTCATGGAAGTGGTTCAGCCCTGTTTGAGAAGTCATGAGCAAAGTTGTGGATCTCTGGTGAAACTGATTGGAAACAAGTAAATGCATTTTAAGTTTCGAGTCTCATTTGGAGATAATTCTTTGCTCATCTGGTTTCGGTCATGACATTTAACAAGAGTGAGTTTGTTGTAGAATGGTGATAATGACTTCATACTGTACTGTTAAATACATCCATTGAATTAGAGCAGACACACACACACCACCTTATTGTGTGTTTGTGTGCTCCTGTTGGTGCTGGGCAGGTCTGCGGTGTGTCTGGCAGGCTGCGGGGTCTCTGGGTTGCTCTGATAGCGCTTGTTCCTTTGAGGCACCCAACATGCTGTGGATAACGACACCGGCCCCGTCCAGAGTCTGATCTCAGGCCAGTGCGAAACCATCCAACGTTTCAGCTGCCAGGACCTGGGCAGGATAAAGATACACCCGTGGTTGATTGGTTGAGCTCATCATCAGACATGTAACACAGGTTTGATAGCTGATAGCAGCGGTCCTCCCTGCTCTGGCTCTTTGCTGGCACACAACGATGCCTGGATGCACCCTCGGAGAACGAGCCCACCCCTCTTGTCTCCCTCGTCTCCCCTTGATCTGCCTCATATGGCTCGTCTTCCCCCACAGTTCCCCTCTGTTCTTTCTGTGCCTCTCCCCCCGAAACCGTCTTTCTTCTTCGCCTTCTCCCCTCCCAGTTCCTCGTCAGATCCACAGGGCCAGATTTTTATCGCTTTTCTGCGAGTCCTGCGAGGGGAACCTTGAGGGTCTCAGTGGGATCAATTTAAAAGGGAAGCGCTTGTCTCTCCTCCTCTCCTTGGCCCTCTCGGCTGATTGGGTCCGCTCGCCAGGAACTTGCAGGCTTTTGATCTCAACCACCCCCCTCACCGCCCCCACCCACCTCTGCTCGAAGTTTTTGTCGGAGCTTGGCTCTAAAAAAAAATCCTGTTCCACTTTCTGAGAAATGTGGGCCCCATCCCCTTTCTGTGCACCTGTGAGAGACCGAGTAAAAGTTTTGTAAACCCACTGGGTGGTACTAACAATCTATGGCGTGATTGACTTCTCTTTGAAGATGTGAGAGCGATCCGTCTCTTCAGGTGGAGGTACACCGAAGAGGACTCGTGGTCCTCGGGCAGCTCGCTTGAACAACTGGTGAGAAGTTGCTGGGAGCGGCGATGCATAATTCACACAGTGTGGCAAACGGCTCTCTGTGTTACAAAGAGGAGAAAGGTACGAGGTGGTGCCTGGGAGCGTTCCCATGCTGAGCTGTGTTGAAGTCGCTCCCTCCTTTTGTACGACATGAAGGAACAGTGACCCTGCAGCAAGAGGGACTACAATAGAGTACAGTAACCAACCAGAGAGTGCTGTGTCCAGGCTTTCATGTTTCTGCTGGAAACCTAGAGCGCTGTTAAAGGATGATCCAGGGTTTGTTCGCTATTTTGTCGGTTTTTGTGTCTATTACTGTGTTAAAGTAACCGATCTGGGGGTTGTATTTTTTCCTGTTTCCTTGTAGGCTCGGGTGCCATTCACATTTGAACCCATACCAGTTACGCTAGCTGGAATTTGGCGCCAGTATTTTTTGGTACCTTACTTTCTCTGTAGTACCACAAATGTAATTCTCAAACAAGCCTCGTAGGGGACATAGTCAAATAAAAAGCATTTCTGCTCTTTTTGGCTATGACTAAAGTAATATATTTAAACGAAAATAAATAGCCACGAGCGTGACGTAGGTTTACATTATCAGAGGTTTCTGAAAAGTGCACAAAGGGAGAAGGAGACGCTGTGCTGCTGCCAGAGGAGCCGCTGAATGAGTTCCCTCTGAGCGGTAAGTCACTAAAAGAGTCTGAGAAGTCCAGGGTTTGTTCATAAAACATTCAGGACGCCACAGTTTATTCCACACTACTGAAGCTGCTCCTCTTTGTCAGCCATGCTTGTTGTTGCCGTGGGTACGATTATGACGTTATTATATCAACAAGTTGAAATATTGCCAATATCACGATATGAATACTAACCAAACATTACTCTAGAAACACAAGATAAAGGGCGTCCAAATCTTCCACAGCCCAATCTGATCGAGCATCTTGGACGTGCTGGTACCTCACCTCACAACTGACAGGTCTCAAATGATCCGAAGCCAGCACCCCGGTGCCAGACACCACAGGACACCTTCCAGAGGTCATGTGTCCGTGCCTTGACATGTCAGAGACAAGTCCGATCCAGGGAGGCACCACGGTGGATTAGGGGTGCCTCTGAGGTACCAGCATGTCCCATGGATGCTCGATCAGATTTGGATCTGGGGAATTTGGAGGCCAGGGTGATGCCTTTAGCTTTTTGTCATGTTACTGGGGCCATTCCTGAGCAGTTTCTGCAGTGTAGGGGGAGCATTGCATCGTACAAGATGATCAATGTTACTCAATTCACTCGACAGTGGTTCTCATTTTTTGGCTCGTATGTCGACAGTGTTCTTGTGAATTTCAGAGTCAACTCAACTCGCTACCAGCCACTGCTCTTGAGCTTGAAGGAGACTGCGGGAATGAGAGAGTTGAACCGTTTCAAAAATCAAGATTTCTCACTAATCTAAGTGCTGGTTGGTGGATCAGGTACCTGCCAAATTAATCTCCACAACTCATCAAGTTGCTCCTCCTTTTCCACAGTCAAGAGACTTCATGTTCTTGAGTGTCCTCAATGTTTACTGCTTCCCATTGGGTGCTGGAAAGAACACACCTTGTGTTTCTTGCCAATGGTCATGTATTCGCATGAGCCAAGACTAAAAACTTATGTGAAACTTGTTTTATATTTTTTGGAATGTCAAGATGAGAAGGAGAGTGACTGAAGACAGCTCGGACTGAGTTTTATGACTGCGAGATCGAGATCACGGGTGCGCGCACCAACTGAGGTAAAACTCTCAGGATTTTATTACGACATTGGAAATTTGTCTGCAACAGTGAAATTGCTTGAAAAGTCGTTTGGTGTGAGGCCAGCGTTACTCTGTATCAGCAGAATTTGAGGTAATGGAATGCCATGGCCTCTGCTTTACTGCCCACTGTGTGTGGGGTGGAGAAAAAAAGAAAGAGGCAGAGCTACATCCGCCATACGACCAAAAATGACACAGACATAGTGTTTTCCACTGTGCTTATCTAACTCCTTGGTTTCCTCAGAACAGACACAACCTTAAAATACGCATTTTTAGTACTGGTTCCCATCCAGACCCGCATTTTGGTCAAGAGGCCAAATTCATGAACATATGTCCTCAGCTGTAATAAATGGGAACATCCAGACGTAGCTCAATGTCTGGAGCAACTAGTGAAATCTCCTCAGCATATGATTACGTGAGTTTGTTGTGTAATAGAATTGGTTTTCTGAGGAATGGGCAGTAGAAACACTCTGTCAGTGTTTGGACAGGAGCCAGGCCCCGTCACCCTCCTCCTCCTCCTCCTCCTCCTCCTCTTCGTCCTCTGTCTCCTGCCAGGTCACTGGAGGTCACACAGGAGTTTTTCTTGTCCTACCTCGCTGACCTCTCCTCCTCTGGGAAAACTCCAGTCACGACTCAGGATTAAAATTCTTGGTAAATTCAGCCAAACCCGGCCACAGCCTCTTGTGCTTTTGTTTTCTCAGGCCGAGTCAAAAGAACATCACCTTACTTCTCGCCAGCTGGATGGAATAAACAACTTCTCTCCGCCGCCGCGCTCCTCAGAGACGACCTGAAAGTTTGAGGTGGTTCTGTTGCGAGCGCCTGATGTTGTAAAGCAAAGCACCCCTTATTTTCAGGGCTCTTGGGTCCCTCGGTGATGACATCATCGGTGTAGTTGTGCACTAATTGAGGTTTAATGCTAGAGTAGAGAGAGCAGGGCTGTAATTTTCCCGCCCCGGCCTGGAATAGAGACGACGGCTTTTCATGTGGTCCGGGCTAATTTAGGTTGCAGTGCTGCAGCTGTGGGACACCTCACACTTTTTGTCCTTCTCATTCTGCCGCGAGATAAAAAAAAAAAAAGTGGAAAAAGCAGCTTGTTTGTAAAGTAATGTGAAGGACAGACTTAGACGTACAGTAGAGCTGATCGAATGAGGCATAAGTCAATAAACTGTTGCTAAGACGTTAGAAGACTTTGGACATGGAAATTGGGCTTTATAAACGTTTTGGTGATATTTTTTCCAGCGTCTGCTGCAAAACCACCAGCGTTCTTAAGTAAGCCTCAAAGAAATAAATCTATCCCTCCACCTCTGCCTAAAAACTGCACCCATTCTTAGTGTGAAGCAACACAATGCGGTTTATATAGGCCTGCGTAGGTGGATTAGGAGGAGCTTGAGAGAGACGCAGCTGTAATATACAGAATGGCGTTCGGTGTGTCATTATGATTGTATGTCCACAGAGCTTGGGCGTAATGACATTCATCCTCCCATCAAGGCAAACAAACAAACACACACGCACACTGACAGAAACACAGAGCTCTACCTGCTCTTTATCCCATCTGCCGTATCAGGGCCTGTGTAAACATCAGGCCCGTTTGAAGTGGAGAGCCTTAATCACAAGTGTAATCATTGACATTGCGAGGTGGTTACTGGACTGCGAGAGGAGGGGCAGGAGAGGCCGGGGATACCGTCGAGGTCTGCAGAGACACCTGATAGCAGCCAGAGACCAGACAGCAGACTGGGTCAGTCAGATTCTGTCTGTGGGGGCAAAGTAGAGACAGTCTAATGCTGCGGTTTTCTTTTACTTTGGAGAACAATGCTACAGCATCATGTCATTGCAAATACTGACACCAGTCAAATTCAGATTTTCTTTGTTGATATGTTAAACTGTTAATGAACCGATTAGAGCCATATTAAATAGGTCAAACCTTCAAAACTTAATTCATTATGTTAACATTCTTTATCAACATTCAGATGTGTCAGAGTTGCAGGCAGGGCGAGACCTAACCCCCAGGAAGTGTGCCAGGATTTGAAGCCGATTTTTAAAGTGGCCAAACAGACACTGCAATATCTAGGCTCCATCACATGATGCTCTGCAGCCCAAAAAGACTTTTGCAGGCAAACGTTTGCCTATCATTCGTTGACCACAAACATGACGTATCATGTGAAACATGGAAGTAGCTTCATGCCCATTAGCCCACAGCGTCACTAACAGACGGCTCGCTCGGTGTGTGACGTGCACTTGTAGATAAAATATAGGCCTATATTAATGAAGGTTCATTAGTACGGTTTTGTATTTCTCTGTAATCTTAAGTGCTATATCATAGGCAGCTGGACTTGCTTGCATTTCTTGAAGAAGTTTCGCCTCTCATTCAAGAAGCTTCTTCACTTCTAAATGACTGGTACGAAGTGGCAGGCGATAAACACTGTGTGGGTGGGAACCCTGAAACTAAGAGCTCACGTGACCCCTACAACTCTGCAAGGGTTCACACCCACACAGGGTTTATTGCCTGCAACTTCGTACCAGTCATTTAGAAGTGAAGAAGCTTTTTGGATGAGAGGCGAAACGTCTTCAAGAAACGCAAGCAAGTCCAGTTGCCTACGATACAGCACTTTCGATTACCATGACCTGGATGACTGAGAATCTTCACCTACATTTCTCTGTAATGTAGCACAGTGTTAACAGTGTTACTGATACTATTCTTTCTCACACCTTCAACTCAAACCACCAAAATATATCATTTAATAATTTAAGCATTCAGCATTGGCAGTATAAAAACAAAATCGAGAAGTGCGGCAAAATGCCGCCTACCAAAATGTGCCTTTTTCTGGGCAGTGGGCGGCGTGAGCAAGTAACAGAACGTGTAGCTCAGCGTGTGACGTAAACAGTGACGTGGGAGGGAAGCCGCGGCTGGTCAGTCCTTCAGCGATTCTCTCATAAGTCGGCCCGTCCTTCACTGTTCCTGTCACTTGACAGTTAATGGCCTCTTCGTTTGCGGCTCTATGTGTCTAAACGCTCGCAGCTTGCCGGCAAAACGGCCCAACATTCGTGGAAAATCTGGCGGTGTAAAAGGGGCTTGTCAGCCTTGGCAGCCTCACCATGCACTTTTCTAAACTCAGTGTCCTCTGTCTTTTTAAATCAAACCAGCTGATAGAAACTTTGAATTGTCCTCTTCCAGGCTCACTGCCAGTTCTTCTGCCTTTTCTCCCCACTCAAGAGGGCATTAGCCGACCTGACCGGGCATTATCAGTCCACTTGTTGAGGATGGCTTCATCCACAAGTGTTTAACCTGTGCAAGTAAAACAAATAGAATTCATGTAGTTTAAAACACATTTCCACATGTTGTCATGATGTCAGAGACCCAAAATGGACACTGTTGATTACTAAAAGTAAATTATTTGAACAGCACTTCTGTCCCGAGCACTTTGATCCATATAACAACTGCTGCCGTGATCACTATAAGCCGTCTCCACTGTGAATCCACAATGCGCAAACTCTTGGAGCTAATCCCAACATCACTCACTGAGAATCATGATGAAACACTGCACGGCGGCACATGCACAAACTCAAACAGAAGCTTTCTGGCAGCCGGATGCTGCGATCGGCCCTCATATGGAGGAGTTTGTGAGCGAAAATGAAAATAAGCAGTGGATGTCAATGTACATTGTGTATCAGTGCCTCTGTAATGTACAGTGGCCTCGGGGTGTGATTTAGAAATGAAAGAGCGTTTTGTGATTAACTCTCAGAACATGTGCACACGCACACACACACACTGATCCCATTGTACCAGTCGGGTCTAGCTGGCCTCTGCCTGGGCCAAAGCCTGTTAACTCCAATTCAGAGCGTAGAGGCTGGTAATGAGCACTGTCAGAGTTGACATAACAACCTCCCGCTCTGGGGCTGAACAGTAGAGTCAGACACGGCGAGGGAGAGGGAGAGGGAGAACACACTCGGTCTGTGCTGGGTTTATCCTGGTTGACTATCGTTGAAGTTCACCCACTCAGACTGGTGTTTTGGCCATTTTGAAGTGTTGCAGTTTGCAGCCGGAGCTCTCGACTTCTATAAATGTCCTTTATTCTGATACGTGATCACAGGAGAGGTAAATCATGTTAACTCACACATACAGTGGCTGCTTTTGCATTTAATCCCCCTCATACCTGGAATGAATTGTTCTGCACTTTGAAGCTTAGCACTTACGCATTGTTGGAGTTTTCAAGTATTAGGAATTTCTTTGGATGCACTTTGGCGTCTGACTGAACGGGTCGACAATAAAACAGTTGCCCTCTGTGATCCTCAATATTTAAATATAAGTTGTTTGCATGTGCGTAACTTTAGAATCATTTTAATCATTGTACACCCTTTTTCACCTTGAGTAAATGTTTTCTTTGTGGAGCCATGAATAATAGAGGTGGATAAATGAACACAGTTACAGTCATGGAGCATGGACGTTATACAAATTTTAGGTACCCTTTGTCCTCAAGGTTAATATCCAGAGCAGTTGTTTTCTTCATGATAAGCATTTTCCTATGCGTCCCCATCCCGGCTCATTAGAATCAGCTTGTTTAGAGAGGATGACTTGCTGTGTTGTCTGATTTGAGTTCAGGCAGCACAAAAAACACAGCTCCCGCATTCCAGCATGGCGTGTCCTGGACTCCCGTTTCTCAATAATTTATCCAGACAACTAGAATGATTATTCTATGAATATGCACTAAAAATTCCTCTCTTGTGCTCTTTCTCTCGAAGTTTGTGCATGTCGGTGTGTGCTCGAGTGTGTGTGCATGTGAGCGAATGTGTAGCTGTGTGTACGCGGCGCTTTTCTGCCTGAAACAAAGGAGGTGTCAGGGCGAATTAGGCCCCCTACGACTGAACGCCCAGAGAGCTTAGAGATGCACCACAGGTTCTGCTGAGTCGCACATGAGCCGCGGTGTCTGCCTCTTCCCCTCCGCTTCCCCCGCTTTGCCCCCCGCGCTCGCCCCCTCTCCACTCCTGAGTTGCTCTAACAAGGTTGTTGGAAGAGGATAAGGCGTGTTAAATGAATAATTTACACAGAAGAGCGCTCCTTATTTATTTAATACGGCTGGATCTGACTGAGTGGGCAGCCTGCGTCCCCAACTGCCAAGACACTGGCTAAACGAGCGCTCGCTCGGCTTAATGGAGGGCCAAAGCGACAGGCATTTAGAGACAGCGAGGGGGTGCATGAGAGAGTTTGTAGATTGTGTATGTGTGTGCTTGTGAAACAGGCCATGCGGAGCCGTGCTAGTGTGCAAATCTTGTCGCCGCTGTATGTACTTTGTCGCTGCACCATGTTACTCTTTATACCTTGATGCAGACAGATCACATGAGAGACCCTTCACCTATTTCAGCAGGCTTCCAGGAATTTACGGTACCGCTCCATCCTGTGTGTGCATGAAGACGCCACCTTTTTGATGCTGGTTTATGGAGACCTGAATTTGTCAACGTTAAATAGACATTACATCATATTTGAATTATTAATGACAATCATATAATCAACTATATATAAAGTTTAATGTATCGAAAAACCAATAAATGACTAAATAATTGAATTAATATAACTGAATTAGTTTATGTCATCATTTTCATCACAAAGTCTCCCGTTCCTTTTTATTCTAGAGCACCTTTATAAAACAATCTAACCCATATGTTTTGGTCATGTCCGAGGGAGTACTACAAGTCTTATTTCAGTAATATTAGAAGAAGTAATACAGCCTTCCCCACAGATTGCTATGTGTGCTGCACCTGAAGCTGGCAGAAATGTGTCCAAACACAGTCTCTTTCACCTCTTCAACAGCCCGTCGGAGAATACTCTTACTTTGGAAGAAACTCCTGCCTCCATCTCCTGTTTCATAGCTGCGTGACTCGATGTCTTTCATGGAGCTGGAAATGTTCAAATTCTCCAGAAGGGGTTCGGCAGACAAATTTTATAGCCCCTGATCGATTATGTAAAGAGCCTGATCTCTGTTTCCCCAGATTGAACATCTGGGTGAGATGATTGTTGAATATAACAGTGACAGTGTATCCCCTTTTTTAATAATTTATTTTAATTTTTAATTTTAATTTTATATGTACAAATTTATTTTATTTTGTTTGATATTATTTTACTTTAATTGATTATATTTATTAATGTTCATTTATTATTTATTTTTTTAAGTTTTGTGACATGTCAGAATAATGCTAGTTTTTGTGATAATGTTTTAAGTTGTTTTTTTAATTAATCATGTCCTGTTTAACTATTTAACCCTTTGGGGTTCTTTACTAATTGCATAGCCGATGTGTCATAGAATTTGCCTTGTGACTGGTGTGGTTTTAGATAGAGGATAGAAAGCCTGTATTACCATTGTACAAAGAGTATACAGCGAGATGAGGAGTGCTACGTCTGATCAGGTGCCGACTCATCATTAAAACAAGCGAGTAAAAAACATGAACATTCATAAAATTGGACATAAACAGTGTAAAAAATGTATCAAGCTGTGGCACATGTGAAAGAAATAGTGGATTGCACTTAACAAATAGAGTGGGTTTTTTATGTTGTACAATTAATTTTAATGGTGACTTTTGATGTCTTCACAGGGGGAGTGTGGAGAGGGGGGGACAGGACCACGACCCGGGCACCACCCTGAAAGAGGAGGAGCAAGGGGAGCAGCTGAGGAGGACGGATCATTCAATCGGTAATACTTTATGGTTGTTTTAAAACACACTTTATGGCATCAGTGTTTTCTGTCGTTATGTTGGCACACTGTGCGGTGTGTGAGACGGTGGGAGTCAGAGCGGAGGAATCTGTTTGTTCTGAAACAAACGCTAGATGAGTGTCTCCTTCAATAATTAAGCATCACTGCTCGTGTGTAGCAGTAGCAGGAGGAACACACACAGCTCCGACCGATCAGGTTACGACCAAAATCCTTAAATCCTCTCTAACATTTGGGTTTCTCACACGTGTCCTCCCCTTCCTCCTCCTCCTCCTCTTCCTCTTCTTCCTGTGGACAGAGGCAGCCCCTCTCAGAAGGAGCGATACATCCCCACAGTTCCCCTGTGTGTGTGTGTGCGTATGTGTGTGTCTCCCCCAGGAGAATGAAATCCCACAGCTCACACTGACCTCATTATAAAAATAGCTCATCTATCCAGCCATCACATTTCCCTCCATTTCCCCTCTCCTCCGCAATCTCTTAGATATATATCGTGATCCTCTCTACCTTCCACTCTCCCCTCTCCATCAGTGTTTTTGCCAGACTTAACGTGAGATTAAAAGCTTATGCAAGTCCTTGTAACGGCAAGGTTCCCCCTGCACCTGTCATTACCAATCTGGCCCTAATCTGGGATCATAAGATGTCTTTTAATCATGAAACGTCTCACAGTAACATTAAAGTCCAGGTTTACATGATCTGTTAACATTGTGCCTCGGCCCACTGTGTCTCCCTCAGCGTCCTCTCCTGTCTTGTGCGTGGTCCACTTTGTCTCTCCATGTCCCCTGCCCGTGGAGCGAGATCCCCCCCCCCATTAGAGTGAACAGCACTCATGTCTGGTTAATTTAACAGCAGCATCAGTGATCATTACGGTCCAAGGCTGGCTTTGATCCTGCCAGACAGCGTTTCCTACGGTTTTAATAACCCAACAAAGACACCTTAGCAGATGCTCAATTTATGGACTCTAGACAAAGACAGAGACGGCCCGACATGAAGGATTCGCCAAATTTTAAGGAATGAGAATTGCTTTGAAAAGATTTTCTTCCGGCAGAACACGGTGATTGAGCTTTCATGCTGTTTTTCAGTAAAGCCCTGTTTTACATTCACAGTTCAACACACAGTCACCCCTGGGAGCTGTTTATACGAGCGCAGCACTGTTGGCCACTGAGCCACTCCACTGGAGCAGCTCGGTACTGAAGATCTGCAGAAGTAATAATTAGAATACAAATGATTACGAATAACAGTAAGTGCTCCTCAGTTTCACAGAGTTTAAAGTGTGCAGCCACAGTGATCAGGAGCTGTGGAATATAACTGGTTCATTTATTCAGGGGCAACGTCGTTTATTCTTCACATTTTTTTTGTAATATAAAGGACAGAATCACTGGGTATCCCGTCTGTATTATAAACTGCTGCACAGTGTTGTTGCATCGAAACAGCCTCCAAATTCACAGGTCTGTTAAACTGGACTTGGAAAGTATTTCATCTCTCAGCTGCACCTGAACACACCCCCAGCCACACAGCCCCCTGTGTTGTTTGACCGCAGGGTCTGAAAGCCAACCACGACTTTCAGAGCAAGTTGAAGTCAAGTTTCAGATCATTTGAGACAAGTCCAAGTCACGTGTGAGCAAAGGAAATGTCAAGGAAGTATCTGATCAAAGAGCAAGTCAGTGGCAGGTCTTACATGTCATTTTGAATGTCAGAGAGACCTGATATTAGACTGAATTGTCAACTCGTTACACTCCGTTTCCATCTTCACTCTGACATTGCGTTCACTCTCACTGATTTCCTTGGGAGAATGAGATTCAGTCTTCACTAGCTAATCACAAGAGAACAGTGTCATATTAGCCGTGCTAATATATGTGGCCTAAGAGTGGAGCAGAGCGAAGTTAAACAAACTACATGTCAGAACAGTCTTGACAGCAGCATCCATTTTGCCATTGTTGTTATTACTCCTCACTGGATCAGGGCATTGCCTGACAGTGTCTGACAACAACTTGACAACAGTGTTGGTCCCACCTGTGGCGCTGATTGGCTAATCAAGTCCCCCTGCAGCTCTCATTGGTTGTTTTTGTGTTAGTTTTAATTTTAACCGAGAAACCGCTGTTTCTTCGCTGTTTTACATCATTGTTTTATGCCCAGATCACACAGAGAGCATTTTGCAGGTTGCATAACGCAAGGCACACAGCACTGCCTTTTGTTTTTTAAATTGAATGCAACTGGTAAAAAAACCTACAACTCTTGCTTCTCCTTTTTATTGTTGCCAGGCAACCACCCCATCACCATCTTACCCTAACATTCCTGAGTAATCAAGCTACCGTTTGTTTATTTAAATTTACCTCACAGTGATTTGTTTCTAGTCCTGACATGTTGAGGCAGAGGGTGCTGTCTGTAGCTCTGGTTAAGGGTGAGAGGCTGTCAGCAGATAAACAGAGATCTGTGTGGGTACATGAGACCCTAAAAAAGATGGTGGATCATGGGGAGTACCACCAGTTGGTCCAGGAGCTTCTCCTCCATCATGGACGTTTTGTCGTAGGGACACATAGCTCTGGGTATCCAGCAACCACTACCACCAGTTTCTCCTTCATTGTTTACCAACTGTAAACTTGTCCTGACCACCACAGAAGGCCTGCCTCTCAAATCATCCGATTGGACAATGAGAAAAAAAGCGCTTCTCGCTCTGAGTTGAAGTTTTTTCAACTTGAGTTCAGAGTACTCCGGCAAAAACGCCAGACGCCTAGAGTGCAGAAACGCACCTTGAGTAAAAAGCTTCATTCTCATTTAAAACAATTACAAAAAGCCGCCTCCAGCTGCTGAAACACTCTCTGTGTGATCAGGGCCTTAAGGTGCAAGTGATTTCAAAGTCAGCCTGCTGCATGTCTGATGAAATTCTATTTTTGCTTTGACAGTGTAGAGTTACCACCAAGTGTACGTGCACTTGTTTGTGTTCCCCTCTCCTTTGTAACATTACCTTCTCACCTGCATATCCAGCAGCTTATTCCCCCCAGAAAGGCCATCTTATGTTAAATAAGAACAAGCTGCCTCACATTGACCTGCTTTCAGAAGCCCAGGCTCACCTCAACAGGAGAAGAACTGTTGGGATCATCTGCATATTCTTTTGATCTCGCACCGGGTCTCTAGGAGCAGCCGTCATTAAGGAAGTTTGTACGACGTTCCCTCTTCCTCTCATCGTGGCTGAAGCTCCACCGCGTGCCCCCTTCTCTGCTTGTGCCCTTCACTCCATTCAAAGTCCTCTACCCTGCTACCGCCCTTCGCTTCAAAGCCGCCCTAAGTTGGGTTGAAAGCCAAAACCACTCTTGTCTGTCCTTCACCGCTAAGCTGACGTGTTTGTGTCTGTGTTGTGTTGCCCTTGGGGTGGGTTACCTCCATCTCATCCCCCTCCATCTCATCTCTTCTCCTCCCCACCTTGCTGTTTATCTGTCTCTGGGCTCGTCACGTCCCTGAACCTGCTCTAATTAGCATCCCACACAACACTGTTTATTTACTCAGGTACCGACAGAAGGGGAGGGAGGTGAGAATGAAAGAGAGAGTCGGAGAAAAAAAAGTGAGAAAGAGACAGAGTAAGCCGGGAAGAGGGAGAGGGAGGGAGGGCTGGGAACAGGAAGAGAGGGAGAAATGATTCAGAGAATCAAAGAGCTATGAGACTCTCTCTCATAGCGGATGCAGGGGGTAATGATAGTTAGAAAGACATGATGCAGAAAGTCGAGAAAGTGAGAGACAGAGAACTTTCCCGCCTCTCCACGCCTCCTCTCTGCCTTTTCCAGCGTTTCATCTGAGATGCAGAGTGCCTAAAATTAGCAAGCTGGCAGCTTCCTTCCTTCCTTCCTTCCTTCCAGGGCCCCCATTAAAGTTCTCCCATTGCGTTGAGTGATCATTAAGGTGGGACCGGGAACGCAGGTGTTTTCACAGTGTCCCAGTCGAGGTTGCAGTGGCATCACTTTTCCTCGGCAGGGCCAATGTGAACAAAAAATCTTTGCAGTCCTCATCTGGGGAGCGTTTGTGTGTGAACAGGTTTTGTACGTGTGAGTGTATGTGTATCAGAGCGCTGCAGCGCAGACTGCACGTCTGTCAGTAGGGATGGAGGAGCAGATTAATAAATGAAGGGCGATGGGAGAGGACAGGAGGATGGGAGGACGGAGCTAGATGGAAACGAGCAGGGCCTGTTGTTTGGCTCTGCAGGCGGTGCAGGTTCAGACATCTTTGTGGTTATCTGATTAAATCAAGGCTATATACTACATATCAAACCAAGATACAGATCTGCTGTGCTGTGTTCAACTTATTGTGCTGTGGTCACGCCACCTGATGCAGCTGTGTCTTTACTCTTATGTCACATGTCCTACTTTTTGTTTGTATTTCTTACATCTCAAGGATCTCACATCTGTCATTAGGTCGCAGTAAGCTTCAAAAGAACTTGAACGTCTGAGAGCAAAGGTTTATTCTTGTTCTGAAAAGCCAGCTATCACAGAGCAGGGCAAGATGCACAAAACATAAATGGGCACAACCGTGCAGATTGTTTGACAGTCTTTCCTCAAAGGCATTCACAGTGTTGCATCTAGTTGTTCACACAAGAAGTGACACAGTGACACAGTGACACCCCTTTCACGCATGCACCTGACGTCAAAACAGTTATTGTTTATAATAAAGATTACTTTGTTTCCCTGGCACACAGAGGGCGATAAATAGCACCAAAAACAGATTGAACAGTGTCAATCAGTACCAGACCCGACAGTCACTCAGTGAAGTGAAGGAAAAGTCTCTTTCAAAAACATTCTGCGCAGTCACTGCCAGGCTCCTTCCACCACCATAAAACCTCAAAAGGATCCCCCTTTGGTGTCTCGATCTCGATGTAGGCGCCATCTCATCCTCGGGCTGCACAGTTGCATCACTTGAATCCTTCAAAATGGTGAGCAATGTGACGACAGTGTCAAAGGCTCGACTTGTGTCATTGACTTTAAAACTAAAAAGAATTGCAGCTTAATAATAGTGATTTAAATCTTTGTCACTTATTTTATTCTGAAAAATAGGAAATATATTTTTGTGTGTAATTAATTTTTACCCTTGAATATACATGTGTTTACCCGTTACACAGCTTTCTGCGACTCACCATAGACGCAGAGTATCTCTGGAGATTGGAAATATTTCAGTCTACGGTCTGACCAAATTGCACATGGCTCCTTTTTGAGGATTGGTTGCCAACAGTCATAATCAGCTGGTGCAGCTTTGAAGTGATACCGATACCAATAGAGTACTTTATCCATTACCGATAATGTGGATGGAGTGGTGCGTAGTGCTGCCATACTTTCGGACATTTTGGTGGCATCTCGGCATGCTGAAGTGCCAACTCCTTCACATATACCCTTCTCAACTTCACCACATCACAGACTGTGTGGGTCGTAGCTGTTGCTGTGGAAGTGTGCACTCTGAGAAGGGAACAGCTGCGAGTCTGCACACACACACGTAGGCAGTACGTTTACATGACATTAGAGAAAATCGATTTGTTGTGTTAGTTCGACTAAACTCGGACTTTTAATATACATGAAAACATGTTAGTCAATTTTACTAAATCAAATTTCTCAGACTAACACACCCAGACGATGCGATTGGGAGTTGAAAGACTGGCCGAGGCGCTCTGAGCATGCTCCACAGTTTCTGCCCCGGGCTTTGACTTAGAAGTCAAATATCATTAAATGTAACAGAAGAAGCCAGTAACAACATGGCTAAATCTACATACAGGGCTGTGCAGTTTTGGACAGACAGAACGCACAGAGTTGTAACGTTGTCCACCATGGTGCCAGTTAGCTGCCAGCTAACCGTAGCTAACTTGTTTGTCGATTGTTTGGTCTGTGACGTAATAGGTCAACCGGACAACCAAGGACAGTAATCCAATTATTTAGCCAAGTCAAGCTATAGCTATAACTATAGCTCGACCTAACTGTGCATGTAAACATACAGCACTGTGTGCCAAGGCTAACTGATAGGTAATGTTAGCTGTGTGATGCTAACAGTCATTAACAAGTTTAACAACAGAGCAGAGCCATATCAGTGTCAGTGTGTGTGTTTGGACCGTGCTTAAAGGATGGGTGTTAGCCAATGTGCAGTGTTAGCTTGTGCTCTTTGGACAGAGGTTGAATTGGACATTCTCGGGGAGCAGCATATCATGTGACTGGAGACGCTACAATACTACTTGGTATTGAGATACGTCTGTCGATATCTTCGAGTATCACTACAGCAGAATTGTGGTTTGGAGTGGTCCACACAGTGGAAGTTTAACTATCATTATAGTCACATTATTTCATCTCCAGGGATGCCATGCTAAGAAAAGTGTAGCCCACATTTCAGAGTAAAGACACTGTTTACTGTTTACTTCTGTTCCAGCACGCTGGGACAAATTGTTTGTTTTCTGTCTTGCCTCCTACAGCACATCCGACTTAGCTCACCATGCTACGACAGTGGCACACAAGGTCACCTCGTGTGCAATACACCCACCAGTTTCCCCTTTTTTAATGTGTTATCTGCTTTTGTAGCAATCGCACCGGGCTTTCCTGCCTTGTTCCTGTTGGTCACTCAGCAAAATGTACCCGCGGCAACTTCCTGACATCAGTGACTGTGCACATTTGTGAAACAAAATATTTGACTCTGCAGAGCAGCATTTTAAATAGTCCATTATCACATGCTGTCACACCGAATGACGACCCTCTGCTGTTAACAACCAAGGATCTCACCCTCCTGTGACTAAATCTGGTCGGTGGTAGTGAAATCTTCTGTACGCAGCTGTAATTGTAGGAATTTGAGATCTATTGGACCTTTCACTCATTGTTTTTCTCTTTCCAACACATTCCTGAGCAGCATCAGCTGTCACCTCCCTGCACTGACAGCCCTCATTCCTCTCCTCTTTTATTTCTTTTTCCTCTTCTACCTCCCTTCCATTTCTCTACCTCTCTTTAGTGCTGTTTGACCTATTCAGAAGGGTCCAAATGTCACGGCGGAGGGAAAGGTCAGGTAAAGGTTTAGCGTTGAGCATGGCTAACGCAGTGCTGGCTGCCTGAGGGGGGAGCACATTAACACTTGAGACCTTGAACACACGTGCCTGCGCTCATACACACACTGCTGTCACCTCCGCTCCACGTCGACGCCACTCAGCCCTGAGCCGGCAGCCATGTCATCTGTGTGCATGTGACTGTGAGTGTGTGTGTCGTGCTCATTTGGTTCATCGGCGAGCATGGATGATTGAAGATGTTAAAGCTTCCCGGGGATGACACATGGCCTTGTTGGACATCGGGTCAGAGGTCATTGGTTGTCAGGGCTTTACAGCATCCTGCCTTCAAAGGGCACTGCCTCGTTTTTTATTGAGGGTCCAGCTCGTCTGTAGTGACCACTCACTCTGACGTCCCTGTGATGTTTTTTCCCACCTTGTTTGGATACAAAGAAAGTGATTAGAGAATTCATTTCCTTGTTTCTGTGTCAATGAAAGCAAAACACTGAGAGTTTCAGTTAAGCGTATTCTCTGAGAGGGACGGCAGGTTAGCAGCGGGATTTCTATATCGATTAATCTACATCCACATGCAGGGCAGAGCAGCGGGATCCTAATTGGAATGGATTTCTCAGTTGCATTGATTTGCTCAGGTGACAGTGGATGACATACGGTTGTGTGCATGTGTGTGTGTGTTTGTGTGCATGCAATGAATACCATATGATGCTGTAATGTTCTCTTTTGCAGCTCCTTTCATTGTCGGTGCTTTGGTAAAAAGGTAAACGGAGCAGCTTGACACTACTAAATCGCCAGTGTGTGTGTGTGTGTGTGTGTGTGTGTGTGTGTGTGTGAGACCACTTTCTCTCCCACTCCTTGGCCCTCTCATTGAGCAGAGCTCTGGGATGAAACAAGGACCTCTGCAAACACTGATTTCATTTTCCCCATGACCGCGTTCGCTCCAGACCCGAGCTCCCCTGTGCGCACACACACACACTCGTACACCTTAGGCTGGCGAGCAAAGATGAGCAGTTAGCATGCATGCAGGAAGAAGCAATCGAGCACAGATAACGTTTAAGTTCATTCACGAGTTAAAAACAAATGGAATGATCTAATTTCCTCTCGCAGTGCGAGATTCACAGAATTTTCCTTTTTTTTGTGTGTCTTAATAACGTCCTGAAAAGGCAAGAGAATTTTTTTTTGTTCTTTAACTACCTCCCTCACTCTCTCAGGTTCACTAATCCCACATGCTGTGTGTGTGTGTGTGTGTGTGTTTGTGTGTGTATATATGTGTGTGTGTGAGAGAGAGAGAGAGAGAGAGAGAGGGAGGAGGCTGGTGAAAGATGGCCGCTGGACATGGCTTCTCACAGCCGGCTGGCCCCGACCCCCCGTGATCTGCCCCCTTATCTAGCCCAGATCCTGGCCTTTCATCTGGGCTAAAACCTGGGGGAGCTTGGCCTCTGCTGGGTTTTTAGCCCTCACACACACACACACACACACACACACTTCATTCCAGACCCCCTCCATCTCCAGGCTCTATCTTCGAGTCCCAGATGAGCATTGCTCTCACCTACAAGGGAGATAACAAACCTCACACTACTCTGCTCCCGCTCTGCTTTCCTCAAAACACTTCACATTTGATTTTTTTTTTTTTTTTTTTTTTTTTTTAACTCACCACAAGAGAAACTACTTCCCTTTCCCTATTGTGGGAGCAAAATGCTCGTCTCTGCACTTTAAACAGTAGTTAGCCCCAAAAGCGAGACAAAACAGAATCAGAGAATGCATCGGGGATGCTACCAAAACACAGCGCTCTCCGTGTTTTGACGTTTCACAGAGCAGTGCTTTCACCTCGCGCTAAATTGCATTACTGGCTAACAATAGGCAGGTTGTTTCGGCCGGTCAGCCCCGTCGGTCTCGGCTGGACGACCTCTACATGTGACCCAGGTCCAGGTTTGAGGATGTGAGCTGAAGTTTTTTTATGTGAGCTTGTGCAGTTCACTTTAAACCATTTCATTCCATTCCAGGTGGATGCCTGGCCCGTCCCCTCGCTGCCCTCCTGCTCAACCCTGACCTGTTTCCAGCATAAACAGCAGATCCTCACCTCTCACCCCTCTGGCTTTACCTGATAATCTGTCTCTGTGGATCCCCCCCCCCACCTTTTTTCTCCTTCTCCCTCCGTCTCTCTCGTTCTCTGCAGAAACCAGGTTTTTGCGTCACCCTAGCCCCGACCTCTGAACCTAGTCAGATTAGAGTGGTTGGCGTTTCAAATCCAGCGGCAGATTGAGTATTATCTGTGACCTCCCTGTGCATTTCTCCCCTTTCCCTGCTGTGTTGTACCCCTTCAAATCAAGACAGAGCCCGTCTGATCTCAGTACCAATTAGCCAGACACAGGTTTGCAGTGGAGGGCATTTTCAGGCACTGAAACAGTACCTTAGATAACAGCTAATGCAAGTTTGTTCTGAGGCATGTGGGCCAGTGATGTGAAGGTGAATTGCAATGGCTGTGTAAAGTTTTGATTTGATAGATTAAATGTACTTTTTGTGCATTTATCTAATGAGGAAACATGTTGAAAATCAAAACAGGATTTACATTAAGTCTCTGTGCTGTGGCACTCTAAATTGAGTTATGTGTACCTTGTTTTGTTGTATTATCCTGAAGATGCTGGAGGCATATTCAATAGATGGGACATGATTTGTGGCCAACTATTCACAGTGCTTGTCAGACCACCAGCCAAGTCCAAGAAACTCTCTGCGGACCTCTGCAATCAAATTGTGTTAAGGCATTTATCTTGGCAGGCTTATAAAATTTGTTCTGAAGCTTTAAATGTTCCCAGAAGCACATAACTGTGGAACTACCCGGACTGTTCCCAGAGATAGACCTGAACTCCAAGCATTGCATCTGGCAAACTAATACCATACCTGTGGTGGCAGCATCACACTATCAGGATCAATTGAGGACAACTGTCCAAAGCTGCTGTAACATTTATGTGGCTCTGACAACTATAGAAATGGCATTGACCTGACCAACACTAGTATTTGCTTTGCTTTTATGACTAGAAATAAAAAAAATCTAAGACTTTTCCTATGAACACAAACGGCTTATTTCTCTCAAATTTTGTTCACAAAGTAGTTTAAAGTTGAGTCAGTGAGCACTTTGCCAACGTAATCCAGCCACCTGACAGGTGTCGCATATCAAGATGCTTATTAAACAGCATCATTACCACACAGGTGTGTCTTGGGATGGTCACAATAAAAGGCCACTCTAAAATGTTTTATCACACAACATAATGTCACAGATGTCTCAAGTTTTAGAGGAGCGTGCCATCAGCAGGCTGACTTCAGGAGTGTCCACTAGAGCTGCTGCCTTATAACCTGCTTCCAATGTCATTCTCGGGAGTTTGGCAGTACATCCAACTGGCCTTTTGAGCAAGCCCAGGACCTCCACACGTGCCGAAAGATTAGCGCCCATGAGACGGTTTCCGTCTCAAGTTCAGACCAAAGATTCGTGATGACCTGAAACCGTTTTAGAACGTTGCAGAGAAAAGTTGCAGTGGTGTGAACTGGCCGGTCTGAGCTCAACTCAAGCCGACACTGATGGTGTCATCTGCAACTCAACTGTTCAAATCACCGACAGCTGGTTTTAGAACGTAAAGTGCATCAACTGTTCCTACAGCTAGTCTTGTAGCAAAGTCTGCTGGCCAGGTCAGAAACAAACTGTCAGCAGATAACGTGTTTTCTTGACATGGTAGGTGCTCCATCCCTGCCCTCTGTTTCCATCCTGACAGTAGTGATGGCCAAATGAAGCCTTATGAAGCATTTTCTTTATGTTCTGAGCCCACTAGATGGCGCTTCTTTTTTTGCCGTTTCATCACTACTACAAATGCAGCTGTAGCCAGTATCTCACTATCACTATCCTCATTCATATTTTAAGAAGCTACAAATTATATTCAGCCACAAAATAAGCCTGAAAAGCTGCAAAACAGAACAGAAGTACAGAGAGTTGTTGTTGTCTCATCTAGTTGTATTGGTGTGAACCGGCAGGTTTTTAGAACGTTGCAGAACGGCACATTGCAAGTAGTCGCCTGTTTCAACTCATCTCGTTGCTAATCTTTGGTCTGAACTGGGCTTAAAAGTTTGTCCTGAAATTCTTTATTGGTGCAAACCTACCATTAGCTTTCCATCAGCTGTTCAGGTGGCCGGTCTCAGCAGATCATGCAGGTGAAGAACCCTGATGTGGAGGTCCTGAGCTGATGTGGTTACACATGGTTTGCGGTTGTGAGGATGGTTGGATGTACTGCCAAACTGACAATGGAGACAGGTTATGGTAGTGAAATGAACTACCTACTGCTTAATCAGCATCTTGATATGCTACACTTGTCAGGTGGATGGATTTATGTCGGCAAAGTGCTCAGTAACACAGATTTGAAGAAATTTGTGAGAAAAATGAGAGAATTATGCCTTTTGTGTGCATAAAAAAAGTATCAGCTCCTTTATATCACCTCATTAAAACAAGTGCTGCATTTCTATTTTTGTTCAGCGTGTTTCCTTAACTAGAGGGAAATGATCATTTTGGGATCTTAAGCATCTGTAGGCTTTTCTCCAGACAATTTCTCTCTTTCCTCTGTCTCACTGTGCACAAGACCCATCTGAGGAGAACAGAGAATGATGCTGACAGGGCAAGCTGACCGTCACTGGTACATCAACAAGTGAATAAAGCCTTCTCCCCCTCCCTCCTCTCTCATCCTCCCTTATTCTCTAGCCTCTCCCATGTGGCTGAGCTGGAGGAGAGAGTTGTTAACATGCTGATTATGCAGATGGAAGCACACAGAGCAAAGTATGAAAGGAGAGGACTCCCATAGAGAGGAATAATGGAAAAAGAGGATGGAGGGAGAGCAGGAAAAGGGTAGTTTGAGTGCTTTTTCAAAATAGTAATATTGGTCACCCCACACCAGTAAAGGAGACTTTGTCACTGCCCCATTCTGTGTAGTGAATAGTTTGGTTTGGCCTGAAGCTGTGTCATCATCACACACACTCACCTGTTGTATCAGCGTACTTCCTGTAGTAGAGCTCAGAGAGTGAGTGTGTTAAACCGGTAGCTTCAGGGCCTCTAGAAATCAGAGCAAAGCTGTGCTACGCAAATACCAGCTGCTGTGGGATCAGCCACAGATGCAGTTAGTCTTAGCAGCCCTCTCTCACCATTGTCCAAGGAAATGTAGCCTTACTTTAAAAACAGTTTTGTTGTAAATGTTTGCATGCTCACAAGCACATGGAAACATATTTTGCTGATGCTAAGATGTACTTACATCCGTGGCTCCACCACTGCAAAGATGTTGTGTGTTATGTTCTTTTGTTGTTGGAAATATTTATGCGTCATCCCGACTTCTGACAGCTGTCAATCAGCTGACGTCTGTTTGCGGCTCAGTCGATGTGACGTATCATTAGCTGCACAGAGATTGTGACTCAGAATAGCCAGAGAAGAATACTGACTTGCATCCTGCAAAATCGGACCGGATGTAGTAGAACATCCTGGTATTTTTTGCATACTGCATCTGACGTACTATATATTGGAACATACTAAATCTCTTTCTGGCATATTACATAGTATGGTAGTATGGGGATTGGAATGCACAGTGTGCTGCTGCAGTGTAAGTCCTTTGCATCCAAGGGATTATTTGGGACGTCAAAAGCAGCTCCAAAACTGTCTTGGGAGATTTTCTGGTCTTTCTCAGTCAGTCTGCGCCATTGATAAGCTCCTGCTACTGCAAATATTCCCTCCTTCTACCACCTTGGGGTCAGATAAACCCCTAGTTTAGCTGACCCCAACTCTTGCACTTAGACCTGACGTGATAACATTGTCACATCATATCAAAGGAGATTAAATTTGCTCATTCTCAATATCTTTTTTTCATATATTTATAACAGGCTTCTTATCATATGCTGTTCAAAATTCAAAAGAAATCAGATAACCCATTAGGTATGGTAAAGTAGCCAGCTATTTACAGACTGTGTTGTTCCACCCCTTGTCAATAGGGAGTGCTGCAGCAACCGCACCGATGCATGTTTCACAATAGGGCCTGATTTAATCCATCATATGGATGCACATATGCATGATTTCATAGTGGTCGTGCATCATTTCTTTGGGCTACATTAGCGGGATGACTCGGGGAATGGCAGTGTCAGTGGGTCCACCACTTTGTTCCAGACTGAAATGTAGCAGCATGTATTTCATGGATTGCTATGACCCCCTGACTTCTCCTTTCGATAAGTTTCATCTTATCCAGTGAAATATCTCAACGTCCACTTCACGGATTGGCACTAAATTTGAGCAGAAGTTCATGGATCCTAGACACCATTATCATTGGATCAGATTTTTAGAAAGTCCAGCACTTAGGTTTATGTCCAGATACATAAAATATCAGCGGAACTGTTTTCGTCCTCCTGACAGATGTTTCATTATCCACTAAACATCAGCATGGTAACACTGGCAGTGCAGTTGCATAAACCCAAGGACACATTCTTCGTGCAAAAACAAGGTTGTTTTGATCACACATTCTGTAACAGTTACCGAAATGATTCTAATATTTGCTGTCTACTTCCTCCTGTTCCTTCCTGTCCCGACTTCCTCCTGCCACGCGCTAGTCATGGTGGCATCTGTCAGTCTGTGCAAACACATCTGTGTACAGACGCTTGTAGACACAGCGACGCAAGAACAGTACATGATGGAAACATCAGTGTACATGATCAGATTAGATGTTGGATCACCTCACCGAGCGCATTTACATAGTAATGAGAGGAATTGTGGGGATGGGCTTTGTGTTCAAGTGCTCTGTTATCTCCTGCTTTCTTAGGGTGGATCCAACATGAACTATTGTCCGATATAAATTTTTAGACAATGCAGTTCAAACAGGATATCCAACACTGACCATGCTGCTCCAGCAGTATTCCTAGTTTTCCAGGTGGATGAGACAAAGGGATATATTGAAGCGATCCTGTTTTTTGTGGAGTTACTTGGTGTCAGGTGACGTCTGCCGAATCATCTGTGACAAAAGGATTATAGGCCTACTGGCTGCTTCTCCAGCTGTTGATACACACCTTGTTTCCCCCTCATGTCCAACTATAAACCTTCACATGGTAGAATTAATCGCCAACATTGCCTCTACCCGATTCTCCCACTTTCTATAGCCACGTAAAATGCCCAGAGGAACACACATCCTATGGTTTTATTCCACTCTGTGTTCAGCCAAAGTCACAGTCAAACTGGAGTCAACTATCCACACAGAAAAGGAATATCTCCAGTTTTATGGAGTCGTAATGCGGTAGGGGTACTGTATAAATAATCTCTCCACACAGAAACACTTCCAGCTGTTAAACAATATGCCCTTTGCAGTTTCTCTTTTCTTCTCTGTCCTTTTGATTGTATGAAGCGTCTCGCCCAGACGGCTTTGAAAATGAATACAGACGTGTGGTTTTTTTTTGTGTTGAGAAATTCTGTTGTTGAATATTCGCCTTTTGTGACACCTCCAGATTGTTGCACTTTATGCTGATTATTATTACAGAGTGGAGTTGGAGCTCTGCCTGTATCAAACGCTGCTATTGAAAGTCGGGTCATAATGTGAAATTCAAACCTCGGAGTCTGTTTACAATTAGGCTCTTTGAAGCATTCCTCTGTAATCTCGCCCTCCTTTTGATATAAAGATTCAGTATTGATATAAATGAAGGAAATTCTGCCTTTGTTTTTAAAGCCATACCTGTGGCTTTTGATTGATGGATGGAAACTGTACGGTAGATTTATATAATATAGACTGGTTTCAAACCTCACTCTGAGGTTATAGTTTCCCCGTAGACTTCAGCAGTATTTGTATCCACACAGTCAGAATGGTGATCCGCAGAGGGGTGAAGCCTCATCCCCGTTGGATAACCATGAAACGTTTGTGAACAAGGGATGATAAAGTAAATCCAAGGCTTTTTGTCAGGGGCATCCTCATTGCCTTTGGCCATGTTGCAGCGCTGGTCAGTGGAGGGGGAGATGAGAGGGGAGCCCCTCTTCATCTAGTAAAGATCCCGCCGTTGGGCAGCTTTCACGCTCCACTGGCTGATCCTTCCAGGAAGTGAGGGGGGGGTATAAGGAGCCCCCCCGCAGAGCCCCAGCATGTACCACTGCTGCATGCTGAGCCTAAATCAAAGGGGGCAGTCTGTCCTTAGCCTGGGGGAGAGTGAGTCTGCTGTGTGTGACCACAGAGACATGGGTAATAGGACAGCTTGTCACACTTGTGCAGATGCCTGTATTTTTGACAGTGTGTTTGCTTCACTCCTGTCTGGGTTGCACAGTAATGACACCGTCAAAAACGCTGAGGCCTTGTGCAGTGAGGTCACATTTACAGTCATGATCTTGGCAGCTTTCAGAAGAGACCAAAGGAAGCCATCCAGCCATCTCAGTTATTTCTATTAAGTATGTTAGATTAAACCGATTTAAGTCTGCAATCATACAGCGTTGCAGTGTTGGCAGTTATTGTGGATGTGGAAACTTAAGAGGGTCTGGGCTAAAAGGACACGTTAAAGGAATATTTCACCCCTAAAAAATGTTTTTTTTGTGTCAGAACATCAGTTTGCAAATGCTCACACAACTCGTGCAGTAAAATCCAAGTCTTATTTATCCAGTCTTTGACTTGGTACCTCCCAGTGTATCTTTGCTCGCTTCAAAGCCAGACTCCATTGACAAAAACAGTAATTTTACTTCACTGCACACAGGAGTTGCTGGTCTAACGCTGCCTCTGACAGTTAGTTTAGTAGCTTTATTGTGTGAGTTTGGGGAATCCGAACTAATGCTTTAAAACACCAAAGTCACACAAGAACACAGACAAGCTACAGATCCAGGCAGCAGTTGACCAGCAGCTCCTGTGTTCAGTGAGGTAAAATTACAGTTTATTTCAATGGAGTCTGGCTTTGAAGAGAGACTAGATTAGTATCAGTTCCTAGTCTGTTTGGAAAGTACTGAGCATACGACTGGATAAATGGGACTTGGATTAAACTGCAGGAGTTTGTAAATGGATGTTTTGATTGAATTTTGCTCTTGTGGAACACGGACCCCCATGACTCCCATTCATTAAGTATTTCCTCTGTTTTTGTGTTCTTTGAGGTATGTTAAAAAGTTCTTCCCCAATTCACTTAGATCTTTATTAAATTATTTTTGTGACATTGACATGTCAGTTACAACAGCATAATAAAATAACAGAGTAGTTAAAAAATAATAAGAGCTAACGAAACAAAAACTGCTTGGATAAATACACATTTTTACAGCTTTAAGGATTAATGTATCTATTGATTGTTATTCCAGTCCGATGTCGTCTTTTTGAGTCTTGTATAGAGTCTATTTTTATTTCTTTTAGTCTCAGTAGGTGTGTTAATTTGTCCAGTAAAAAGATTTCTTCCATTTGTTAGCCATTGGCCCTTCGTTGGTGGTGTTTCTTTGCCCCAGTTTCTGATGATAGCTTTCCTACTTGCCACTAGCAATATTTTGATCAAATATCTATCACTATCTATCAGAAAATTTGCATAGATGAAGCACCAAACCTCATATCCTAGTATGAATTAGGGAAGAAAAAATAACTGTTTATTGGGAAATGGTATGTAAAGAGCTTAAGCATAACACAGGGCGAGTCACTGACACACAGTTGGTCATTTGTGGGGTGAATTATTCCTTTAAAGCTGAACAGACTTGCTGGTCTCAGTAAGTGCAGTAACTAATTAAACTGTGTTGTGATTGTGTTTCAGTTGGTAGCCAGTGAGTCCAGCCCTTCAGATGAAGAGCCTTCAGTTCCGGAGCATCGCCCCCAAGGCCCCGGCCGTGGTGCCCTCCCCCTCCCCTGCGGTCCTGTCCTGCCAGCCTCCCTCTGCCCTCCCTGAGGCCTCCACCGCCTCCAGCCCTAAGTCCATCATTGTACCCACCCAAAACTATGCACTGATGCAAATAGCAGGTCAGGATGGCACCTTCTCTCTGGTTGCGCTGCCCCCTTCTGTCTCCTCCCAGACACCACAGCAACAACAGCAACAAACCCAAAAGAACCTCAAGTTGCCCATTCCCAGATACCAGCCGGTGAGGAGCAAAGGGGCCGCAGATAAGGTCAAGTCACCACCTCTAGCTGCTCGGGTGAAAACAGCCTCCAAGGTTGCTGTGACAGCGCAGACGAAGACAGTGGTGAGTGGGGCATCAACAGTGGTGAAGAAAAAGCAGCAGGAGTCCAAGCACACAAAGGAAACCCTGGCGCCCAAAGAGGAGCGTTCAGAGCAAGTAATTCTGATTGACCCAGCCTCCTCCGACATCTCTGTCACTGCTCTGCTCCCAGACAATGCTGTCCTGTACCCGGGTTCTCAGTTAGAGCGAGCGCCAGATGGCTCTGAACGACCTGCTACAACTGGCCTTATTCAGAACCTCCAGTACCCCCCTGCGGCTGTCAAAGGCTCCCCAGGCAAATCCCCAGAGGAAAGTAAGACTACAGTGAGGCTGTGCCAGTCGAAGCCTGCTGCAGCCCAGCCCCAGAGCAGTATCACTGTCCTGTCCTCAGCCATCTTCAGCAAAGCTGTCCAGATTATCCCGTCCCCACCTAAAGGTAAACTGCCCATCCTGCCCTACTCTAAAATGAAGAGCACCCTCATCCCAGCTGCCAAGCTCAGCAATTTGTCCCCAGAGAAGAAGGGTTTCTCCAGCCAGACAGGCCTCACCAGCCCCTTAGATCCTACATCCAAGACACTCGAGACAGCTGAAGCCGTGGGTCACAACCAGGTGCCAAACTCCACTGTCCAGCCCCAGGCCAAGACCACACTCATGCCTGTGCTGGGAGCCCTCCAGAAACCACCTGGCAAGAAGAGAGGGAGAAAGAGAAAGACAATGGAGGACATCTTGGCATTTGAGGCCAGAAAGAAGAGGTCCTTGTCTTTCTTCCGTAGAAGGGTGCCAGAGAAACCGCCAGCTGTCGCTCCAGGCTCCAAACAAAAGGAAGTTGACATTTCAAAGAAGTACCGCAGCATCCGGCCCAAGCCCATGCTGGTTATGGAGACAGTTCCCCAACTGGTTAGTTTGCCTGCCATTACCCCAGACGGCCAAGAACAGGAGCTTGTACTTGGTCATCAGCTCCCCAGCACTACCACAACCAAGACCCTGGACTGCCCTCCCCAACCAGCTCCAGTAACCCTCCACCTGAGAGGTGCCTCCCATCCCAGAGTGTTCATAGGCAGCCGTCCGCTCCACCGCTGCCCCACATGTAGCCGCTGTTTCCAGTTCAAGCATCACCTCCAGAGCCACATGAACAGTCACACCAACAGCCGACCTTACGTCTGCCCGGTGTGCCGCAAAGCGTACGCTCACTCCGGCAGCCTGAGCACCCACATGAAGCTCCACCACTCTGAGGTACGCCCACGACGGTCTCTGTGCTGCGAGTTCTGTGAGAAGGCCTTTGGATACGTGGGAGTTTACTTCAGTCATCTGAGAGAGGTCCATAAGGTGGTGCTGACCGTGGAGCCGTCCATCAGCCATCATGAGGATGACCTTTCTGTGGAGGGGTGAGACTATTATCGATTGAGATAACTCATGAATACATGTGCACCTACTTCAATGTGACCTTTACCTTGTAGCAGGTTTTATGCAACTTTTTCCAAACAGTCATAGCAAAGTTACAATATTGTTGTTTTTTCCCTCACCAGGGCCAACTCTCCAGAGCCATCAGACGAGCAGGATCGTGAGGACCCCGTGGAGCTGCAGATTAAATGTGGCCGCTGCCAGGCCATCACTCCCACCTTTGCCGACATGAAGATGCACTTGCTGTATGTGCACGGAGAGGAGATCCACGTTCCACATCACGACGGCCAACCACTGCGGGGTGGCCGCGAGGCTGAGAACGAGTTGGTAAAGCACGCTGCGCACTACTGGCGGCAACTCAACGAGAAGCGCAACCTGGTCAAATGTGGCAGCTGCGACGAGGAGTTCTTCTCCTTCTCCAAGCTTAAGAGGCACATCATGTCCCAGCACCGTGGAAGGGAGGGGGAGGACAGCGGGACTGTTTCATCACCTGATAGCAGCGGAAGCCTCGGGGTTCTTGCAGCAGGTGCAGCTTTTAACTGTGTGCTTTGCAGCGAGGTGTTGGACACTAAAGACGGGGTTATGGAGCACTGGAGGAGTCGCCACCACTGTGAGCAGCCCGGCCTTCTATGGGACGCACTGAGCTCGTACTCCGGCCACGAAGAGGGCGAGGCGGACGGAGATCCGGACACTCCAGCTCCAAGCCCACACTACCCAGCCTAGCCCAGGGATGGGCGTGGAGCCCCTCACTGTGGCTGCTCCTCACACACACTCAGTCCTAACAATCAGCAGCACAGGGATGGAGAGTTTCTCTTATGTCTTTTATCACTAGCTTCATCTTTCACCAGTTGACGCAAGAGAAAACAATGAAAAAAAACAAAAAACATCAAACCAATGGTGGAAATTGATCTTTGTGTTACAGTTCATAAGGGGTGCTCTCTCTAGGTCAGAGAATCCAATTTTATAAACGATATTATTTTTCATGTTGTTGTTTTGATTGCACTGTTCTGTTTTTGACATTTCTTTTGGAGGTATGTATTTAATATCCTGTTGGATTATTTTTTTCTACTGCTTATTTAAATCTTCTTGAAAGGGTAATTTATAACCTAGCTGACACAGTAATACTGTTAAAGGGTCATTTCACCCAAACGCTAGCCATGCAGATAATTTGTGCTCAGTTTTTGAGAAATCTGCTGAGAGTTCTGCCTCCACCCTCATGGAAAATTACATTTTTAAAGTTTAATGACAACATTTCATTGCAGAACTAGCACCCCTGTTACTCTGTGGATTATCCAGAGGAAACATTTTTAGTAGAGTACTGTAAACCACACAAATAAAATCCCATTCATCTCCATTTCATAGGGTCAGAGGCAGAAAACTCAAGATATCTTTATCTTGACTCAAACTACCAAATCTGCACAGCTGGTTTTAATTTGGGTGGACTGACCCTTTTTAAAATACTGAGAAATGTTAATCTCAAAACAAGGGCACACTGTCTACTGTCACACTGGCTGACATTTTATCTATTGGCCTTGGATTGTTACAGGTTGAAATGAATCCATGTGTGTGTACACAATCCTTTGATGTAATATTGCTCCTGTAACGGAAAATCAATTTTTAAGTTATGACTTGAACTTTCGCCGTCCGATTACGGGCAGTATTAGGGTCGCCTGTCAACCCGGACCCATGAAGGAACACTTTTCTAACCAGCACCCAAGTGACATCCTTGTGGCCTTCTGAGAAAAAAATAAAAAATATATATATATGGGTGTTCATGCGTAGTGTGGCTTACCGTCAGTATGGTCCTCTGTAGGCCAAGTTCTATCTCCTTGACTTGTTGATTAATGCCTATATGTGTATTCTGTGATATGCCAAGGGTCTATTCACACTAGTGATTGTAGAAGTGAGTTTTGCATTTAAGCTTTTTAACCACTGACAGAATACTTTCTGTTGACTTAGTAAATACGCAAAGGAAACCATCGAATTGCCTACCTGTTGTTGCCAGCTCATGTACGCACCTGTGGAATTGTGTGCACCCAGACTCTATTGTTAGAGTTAATATAAACTGTTGTCAAGTCCAGATAATATGCTATTTTATACTCTAGATTAATACAGAGGTCTTTTAGTATATTTATGCTTGTTGTTGGTCCTTAAAGAACCAGCACTGAGACATTGTTATGTTTGCTTCTTCTCAGTTGGGGGATGCTTAATGTCTTGTTTCTTGGTGGGAAGCCATTACTACGTGGCGAGTATCTCTGCTAACATTTGTCTGTGTTTATCTTTCATATGAAGAAGAAAAAAAAGCATCACAGGGTCAAGTGAATGTACCTGAATGTTTTCAAAACCCTACCAAAAGTATATATATATATATATATAACTATATATATATATGCTATATAGACTTATTCCATAGATAGAATATATAGATATATTGAGAAAAAAATATATATATTTACATAGAGTAACTAGTGAATGAGCTGCTGTGTTCTGTCATAGTGGAGGAGGGAAACAAGAGACAAATATATCATTGCCAAGACTGGTAACAAAAGCCATGCAGAGCTGTCCTTATGTGTCTGACACAAAACGTAGGGCTGTGAATGAAGGGCAGAGCACTGATGTGCACATGTCGCACTGAGTGGGGATTCGACAGTAATAGGGTATTACTGTTTATTGAATGCCATGTTTGAGTGTTCATCAGTGAGCTGTCCTTTTGTTTTCAAGCCCTCAACACAAACCGCTGATGGGAGAAGTTTGCCCTCAGGGCTTTGTGCCAGGAAGCCTCGTCTTGGTCAGGTTTGTAAAAAGACTGTGGTTTTGGTTACAAAAAAAGATATCTGGCAGAACGCCCTGAGGACTTAACTTCTTCCATGTGCACACAAACCAGGAAGTGACAGAATTAAGGGTCAGACTCTTCTTTCCTCAGTTCGATGAGAAACGTACATGACCGTCAGCACAAGTCGGAAAGTGAAAACTCCCACATTAGGTGACGTGACGTGTTTGACTCACTTAATATGTTGACTGTGTCCAAAAAAAAAGACTGAAAGTGTTTGTGCTTGTGACTGTTTGTGTACCTGAAGAACCCGATGTTTATGAGAATAAAGATATGCTTTGTTGACGACACTGTGACTGTAGTGCTTTCTTTGGAAAGAAGTATTCAAACACAATTCCATACAATTTCCATAGTATCAGGGGGCCAAGAAAGGTGTGTACTTACGTCAAAACTTCTAACGCAAAAAGTATATCACCCAACTGGAAATTGTTTTCAACTGCGCATGTTAGATGTCATGACATTTTGCTTACCTTGGGTGAAGTTAAATCAAGCCTCTGAACTGCAGCTACAAGCCTCTGAAAGATGACTGGTGAGATTATGTAATCCTACTGTGTCACTCAGGATTCAGATCAGTCTGCCTATTGAGTATCTAGGCTTTGGAAATTAAAAATAGGACATCGACACACACTTAACACCTCTAGAAATAAGGGACAATTATAAGACAATAACAAAATATATCTGTCAAGCAAACATGTCAAAAGCAGGACTGCAGCCAACAATTATTTAGAATTATTACTGATTGGTCTACAGATTGTCAGCAAAAAGCATAAAATGCCCATCATTATATTTTAAAGCTCAGTAGTTTGTTCTATCTGACCAACAGTCCAACAGATACACAGTTTACAGTGGTAATAAGAGTCAGCTGCTCTGTGAAGCTGTGCTTGCAGATAAATGCTAACATGGTCTCAATGACAATGGTAACATGGCGATATTAAGCATATATAATGTCTAGTATGCAAACATTTGAGAACTAGCGTAAAGCACTAGTATTGGGGCTGATTTAAATGTAATTTCTTTTGGAGGTATTTGGTGGTAAGTACTGGACAAATAGAAAATTTGACCTGAAAGTTATAACACATCATTCTTGGGGGGACACGAATATGTGCAACAAATTTAATCGGGTTCCAACGAATATTAGTTGAGACATATCACACAAAAGCATAAATTTCAGTCTCTTGAGGGCGCGACAGGAGGTATCAGGGAATCACCAAAGTCATCAGCATACTTTTTTTAAGTAAAATCAACCCGTTCTTATTATCAAATCATCAACAACGCTTTCTCATGCCCCGTGAGCATCTATTGCTGATGCTTGTGGTATAGTATGTCTTCAAAGTAAAAGTATGTTGTCCAAAACTAAGAAAAAAAAGTCATAGTATAGCATGTCGTTCAAAATCTTGAAAAAAAAGTCATAGTATAGTATGTCGTTCAAAATCTTGAAAAAAAGTCACAGTATAGTATGTCGTTCAAAATCATGAAAAAAAGTCATAGTATAGTATGTCGTTCAAAATCTTGAAAAAAAGTCACAGTATAGTATGTCATTCAAAATCATGAAAAAAAGTCGAAGTATAGTATGTCGTTCAGAATTAAGAAAAAAAGTCATAGTATAGCATGTCGTTCAAAATCATGGAAAAAGTCATAGTATAGCATGTAGTTCAAAATCTTGAAAAAAAGTCATAGTATAGCATGTCGTTCAGAATTAAGAAAAAAAGTCATATTATAGTATGTCGTTCAGAATTAAGAAAAATGAGTCATAGTATAGCATGTCGTTCAAAATCATGAAAAAACTCAAAGTATAGCATGTTGTTCAAAATCTTGAAAAAAAGTCATAGTATAGTATGTCGTTCAACATCATGAAAAAAGTCATAGTATAGTATGTCGTTCAAAATCATTAAAAAAAGTCATAGTATAGTATGTCGTTCAAATCATAAAAAAAGTCATAGTATAGCATGTCGTTCAACATCATGAAAAAAAGTCATAGTATAGTATGTCGTTCAAAATCATTAAAAAAAGTCATAGTATAGTATGTCGTTCAAAATCATTAAAAAAAGTCATAGTATAGTATGTCGTTCAAATCATAAAAAAACTCAAAGTATAGCATGTTGTTCAAAATCTTGAAAAAAAGTCATAGTATAGTATGTCGTTCAACATCATGAAAAAAAGTCATAGTATAGTATGTCGTTCAAAATCATTAAAAAAAGTCATAGTATAGTATGTCGTTCAAATCATAAAAAAAGTCATAGTATAGTATGTCGTTCAACATCATGAAAAAAAGTCATAGTATAGTATGTCGTTCAACATCATGAAAAAAAGTCATAGTATAGCATGTCGTTCAAAATCATGAAAAAAATTCATAGTATAGTATGTCGTTCAAAAATTATAAAAAAAAAGTCATAGTATAGTATGTCGTTCAAAATCATGAAAAAAGTCATACTATAGTATGTCGTTCAAAACCATGAAAAAAGTCATAGTATAGTATGTCGTTCTGAATTAAGAAAAAAAGTCATAGTATGGTATGTTGTTCAAAATCATGAAAAACGTCATTGTATAGTATGTCGTTCAAAATCGTGAATAAAAAATAATAGTATAGCATGTCGTTCAAAATCTTGAAAAAAATTCATAGTATAGTATGTCGTTCAAAATCATAAAAAAGTCATAGTATAGTATGTCGTTCAAAATAATTAAAAAAAAGTCATAGTATAGTATGTCGTTCAAAATCATTAAAAAAAGTCATAGTATAGTATGTTGTTCAAATCATAAAAAAAGTCATAGTATAGTATGTCGTTCAAAATCATTAAAAAAAGTCATAGTATATTATGTCGTTCAAATCATAAAAAAAGTCATAGTATAGTATGTCGTTCAAACCATAAAAAAAGTCATAGTATAGTATGTCGTTCAAAATCTTGAAAAAAAGTCATAGTATAGTATATCGTTCAAAATCATGAAAAAAGTCATAGTATAGTATGTCGTTCAAAGATGATAAAAAAAGTCATAGTATAGTATGTCGTTCAAAATCATGAAAAAAAGTCACAGTATAGTATGTTGTTAAAAATCATGAAAAAAGTCATAGTATAGTATGTCGTTCAAAACCATGAAAAAAGTCATAGTATAGTATGTCGTTCTGAATTAAGGAAAAAAGTCATAGTATGGTATGTTGTTCAAAATCATGAAAAACGTCATTGTATAGTATGTTGTTCAAAATCATGAAAAAAGTCATAGTATAGCATGTCGTTCAAAATCTTGAAAAAAATTCATAGTATAGTATGTCGTTCAAAATCATTAAAAAAAGTCATAGTATAGTATGTCGTTCAAATCATAAAAAAGTCATAGTATAGTATGTCGTTCAAATCATAAAAAAGTCATAGTATAGTATGTCGTTCAAAATCATTAAAAAAAGTCATAGTATAGTATGTCGTTCAAAATCATTAAAAAAAGTCATAGTATAGTATGTCGTTCAAATCATAAAAAAGTCATAGTATAGTATGTCATTCAAAATCATTAAAAAAAGTCATAGTATAGTATGTCGTTCAAAATCATTAAAAAAAGTCATAGTATAGTATGTTGTTCAAAATCATTAAAAAAAGTCATAGTATAGTATGTCATTCAAAATCATTAAAAAAAGTCATAGTATAGTATGTCGTTCAAATCATAAAAAAAGTCATAGTATAGTATGTCGTTCAAAATCATTAAAAAAAGTCATAGTATAGTATGTCGTTCAAAATAATTAAAAAAAGTCATAGTATAGTATGTTGTTCAAATCATAAAAAAGTCATAGTATAGTATGTCGTTCAAATCATAAAAATGTCATAGTATACTATGTCGTTCAAAATAATAAAAAAAAAGTCATAGTATAGCATGTCGTTCAAAATCATGAAAAAAAGTCATAGTATAGTATGTCGTTCAAAATCTTGAAAAAAAGTCATAGTATAGTATGTCGTTCAAAAATTATAAAAAAAAGTCATAGTATAGTATGTCGTTCAAAATCATGAAAAAAAGTCATAGTATAGTATGTCGTTCAAAATCTTGAAAAAAAGTCATACTATAGTATGTTGTTCAAAATCATGAAGAAAGTCATAGTATAGCATGTCGTTCAAAATCTTGAAAAAAAGTCATAGTATAGTATGTCGTTCAAAATCATGAAAAAAAGTCATAGTATAGTATGTCGTTCAAAATCATGAAGAAAGTCATAGTATAGCATGTCGTTTAAAATCTTGAAAAAAAGTCATAGTATAGTATGTCGTTCAAAATCATGAAAAAAGTCATAGTATAGCATGTCGTTCAAAATCTTGAAAAAAAGTCATAGTATAGTATGTCGTTCAAAAATTATTAAAAAAAGTCATAGTATAGTATGTCGTTCAAAAATTATAAAAAAAAGTCATAGTATAGTATGTCGTTCAAATCATAAAAAAAGTCATAGTATAGTATGTCGTTAAAAATCATGAAAAAAGTCACAGTATAGCATGTCGTTCAAAATCATAAAAAAAGTCATAGTATAGTATGTCGTTCAGAATCATGAAATAAAGTCATAGTATAGTATGTCGTTAAAAATCATGAAAAAAGTCATAGTATAGTATGTCGTTCAAAACCGTGAAAAAAGTCATAGTATAGTATGTCGTTCAAAACCGTGAAAAAAGTCATAGTATAGTATGTCGTTCTGAATTAAGAAAAAAAGTTATAGTATGGTATGTCGTTCAAAATCGTGAATAAAAACTAATAGTATAGCATGTCGTCCAAAACCATGTTAAATAAAGTCACAGTATAGCATGTCGTCCAAATCATAAAAAAAAGTCATAGTATACTATGTCGTTCAAATCATAAAAAAAGTCATAGTATAGTATGTCGTTCAAAATCATTAAAAAAAGTCATAGTATAGTATGTCGTTCAAATCATAAAAAAAGTCATAGTATAGTATGTCGTTCAAAATCATTAAAAAAGTCATAGTATAGTATGTCGTTCAAATCATAAAAAAGTCATAGTATAGTATGTCGTTCAAAATCATTAAAAAAAGTCATAGTATAGTATGTCGTTCAAATCATAAAAAAAGTCATAGTATAGTATGTCGTTCAAAATAATTTGAAAAAAGTCATAGTATAGTATGTCGTTCAAAATCATTAAAAAAAATTCATAGCATAGTATGGTGTTCAAATCATAAAAAAAGTCATAGTATAGTATGTCGTTCAAAATAATTTAAAAAAGTCATAGTATAGTATGTCGTTCAAATCATAAAATAAGTCATAGTATAGTATGTCGTTCAAACCATAAAAAAAGTCATAGTATAGTATGTCGTTCAAAAATTATAAAAAAGTCATAGTATAGTATGTCGTTCAAAATCTTGAAAAAAAGTCACAGTATAGTATGTCGTTAAAAATCGTGAATAAAAACTAATAGTATAGCATGTCGTCCAAAACCATGTTAAATAAAGTCACAGTATAGCATGTCGTTCAAAATCTTGAAAAAAGTCATGGTATAGTATGTTGTTCAAATCATAAAAAAAAGTCATAGTATACTATGTCGTTCAAATCATAAAAAAAGTCATAGTATAGTATGTCGTTCAAAATCATTAAAAAAAATTCATAGCATAGTATGGTGTTCAAATCATAAAAAAAGTCATAGTATAGTATGTCGTTCAAAATAATTTAAAAAAGTCATAGTATAGTATGTCGTTCAAATCATAAAATAAGTCATAGTATAGTATGTCGTTCAAACCATAAAAAAAGTCATAGTATAGTATGTCGTTCAAAAATTATAAAAAAGTCATAGTATAGTATGTCGTTCAAAATCTTGAAAAAAAGTCACAGTATAGTATGTCGTTAAAAATCGTGAATAAAAACTAATAGTATAGCATGTCGTCCAAAACCATGTTAAATAAAGTCACAGTATAGCATGTCGTTCAAAATCTTGAAAAAAGTCATGGTATAGTATGTTGTTCAAATCATAAAAAAAAGTCATAGTATACTATGTCGTTCAAATCATAAAAAAAGTCATAGTATAGTATGTCGTTCAAAATCATTAAAAAAAAGTCATAGTATAGTATGTCGTTCAAATCATAAAAAAAGTCATAGTATAGCATGTCGTTCAAAACCATGAAAAAAGTCATAGTATAGTATGTCGTTCATAATCATTAAAAAAAGTCATAGTATAGTATGTCGTTCAAAACCATGAAAAAAGTCATAGTATAGTATGTCGTTCAAATCATAAAAAAAGTCATAGTATAGTATGTCGTTCAAAATCATTAAAAAAAAGTCATAGTATAGTATGTTGTTCAAATCATAAAAAAAGTCATAGTATAGTATGTCGTTCAAAATAATTAAAAAAAGTCATACTATAGTATGTCGTTCAAATCATAAAAAAAGTCATAGTATAGTATGTCGTTCAAACCATAAAAAAGTCATAGTATAGTATGTCGTTCAAATCATAAAAAAAGTCATAGTATAGTATGTCGTTCAAAATCTTGAAAAAAAGTCATAGTATAGTATGTCGTTCAAAACCATGAAAAAAGTCATAGTATAGTATGTCGTTCAAATCATAAAAAAAGTCATAGTATAGTATGTCGTTCAAAATAATTAAAAAAAAGTCACAGTATAGTATGTCGTTAAAAATCGTGAATAAAAACTAATAGTATAGCATGTCGTCCAAAACCATGTTAAATAAAGTCACAGTATAGCATGTCGTTCAAAATCTTGAAAAAAGTCATGGTATAGTATGTTGTTCAAATCATAAAAAAAAGTCATAGTATACTATGTCGTTCAAATCATAAAAAAAGTCATAGTATAGTATGTCGTTCAAAATAATTTAAAAAAGTCATAGTATAGTATGTCGTTCAAATCATAAAATAAGTCATAGTACAGTATGTCGTTCAAACCATAAAAAAAGTCATAGTATAGTATGTCGTTCAAAAATTATAAAAAAAAGTCATAGTATAGTATGTCGTTCAAAATCTTGAAAAAAAGTCACAGTATAGTATGTCGTTAAAAATCATGAAAAAAAGTCATAGTATAGTATGTCGTTCAAAACCATGAAAAAAGTCATAGTATAGTATGTCGTTCAAATCATAAAAAAAAGTCATAGTATAGTATGTCGTTCAAAATCATAAAAAAAGTCATAGTATAGTATGTCGTTCAAATCATAAAAAAAGTCATAGTATAGTATGTCGTTCAAAAATTATAAAAAAAAGTTATAGTATAGTATGTCGTTCAAAAATTATAAAAAAAGTCATAGTATAGCATGTTGTTCAAATCATAAAAAAAGTCATAGTATAGTATGTCGTTTAAAATAATTAAAAAAAGTCATAGTATAGTATGTCGTTCAAAATCATGAAAAAAAGTCACAGTATAGTATGTCGTTAAAAATCATGAAAAAAGTCATAGTATAGTATGTCGTTCTGAATTAAGAAAAAAAGTCATAGTATGGTATGTTGTTCAAAATCATGAAAAACGTCATTGTATAGTATGTCGTTCAAAACTATAAAAAAAAGTTATAGTATAGTATGTCCTTCAAAATCGTGAATAAAAAGTAATAGTATAGCATGTCGTTCAAAATCTTGAAAAAAATTCATAGTATAGTATGTCGTTCAAAATCATGAAAAAAGTCATAGTATAGTATGTCGTTCAAAAATTATAAAAAAAAGTTATAGTATAGTATGTCGTTCAAAATCGTGAATAAAAAGTAATAGTATAGTATGTCGTTCAAAATCTTGAAAAAAATTCATAGTATAGCATGTTGTTCAAAATCATAAAAAAAGTCATAGTATAGTATGTCGTTCAAAATCATTAAAAAAGTCATAGTATAGTATGTCGTTCAAAATAATTAAAAAAAAGTCATAGTATAGTATGTCGTTCAAATCATAAAAAAAAGTCATAGTATAGTATGTCATTCAATATCATTAAAAAAAGTCATAGTATAGTATGTCGTTCAAACCATAAAAAAAGTCATAGTATAGTATGTCGTTCAAAATCTTGAAAAAAAGTCATAGTATAGTATGTCGTTAAAAATCATGAAAAAAAGTCATAGTATAGTATGTCGTTCAAAACCATGAAAAAAGTCATAGTATAGTATGTCGTTCATATCATAAAAAAAGTCATAGTATAGTATGTCGTTCTGAATTAAGAAAAAAAGTCATAGTGTGGTATGTTGTTCAAAATCATGAAAAACGTCATTGTATAGTATGTCGTTCAAAATCGTGAATAAAAAGTAATAGTATAGCATGTCGTTAAAAATCATGAAAAAAAGTCATAGTATAGTATGTCGTTCAAAACCATGAAAAAAGTCATAGTATAGTATGTCGTTCAAATCATAAAAAAAGTCATAGTATAGTATGTCGTTCAAAACCATGAAAAAAGTCATAGTATAGTATGTCGTTCAAATTATAAAAAAAGTCATAGTATAGTATGTCGTTCTGAATTAAGAAAAAAAGTCATAGTATGGTATGTTGTTCAAAATCATGAAAAACATCATTGTATAGTATGTCGTTCAAAATCGTGAATAAAAAGTAATAGTATAGCATGTCGTTCAAAATCTTGAAAAAAATTCATAGTATAGTATGTCGTTCAAAATCATGAAAAAAGTCATAGTATAGTATGTCGTTCAAAAATCATAAAAAAAAGTTATAGTATAGTATGTCGTTCAAAATCGTGAATAAAAAGTAATAGTATAGCATGTCGTTCAAAATCTTGAAAAAAATTCATAGTATAGCATGTTGTTCAAAATCATAAAAAAAGTCATAGTATAGTATGTCGTTCAAAATCATTAAAAAAGTCATAGTATAGTATATCGTTCAAAATAATTAAAAAAAAGTCATAGTATAGTATGTCGTTCAAATCATAAAAAAAGTCATAGTATAGTATGTCGTTCAAAATCATTAAAAAAAGTCATAGTATAGTATATCGTTCAAATCATACAATAAGTCATAGTATAGTATGTCGTTCAAAAATTATAAAAAAAAGTCATAGTATAGTATGTCGTTCAAAATCATTAAAAAAAGTCATAGTATAGTATGTCGTTCAAACCATAAAAAAAGTCATAGTATAGTATGTCGTTCAAAAATTATAAAAAAAAGTCATAGTATAGTATGTCGTTCAAAATCTTGAAAAAAAGTCATAGTATAGTATGTCGTTAAAAATCATGAAAAAAAGTCATAGTATAGTATGTCGTTCAAAACCATGAAAAAAGTCATAGTATAGTATGTCGTTCAAATCATGAAAAAAGTCATAGTATAGTATGTCGTTCAAAATCATTAAAAAAGTCATAGTATAGTATGTCGTTCAAAAATTATAAAAAAAAGTCATAGTATAGTATGTCGTTCAAAATCATGAAAAAAAGTCACAGTATAGTATGTCGTTCAAAATCATGAAAAAAAGTCATAGTATAGCATGTCGTTCAAAATCATGAAAAAAAGTCATAGTATAGTATGTCGTTCAAAACCATGAAAAAAGTCATAGTATAGTATGTCGTTCAAATCATAAAAAAAGTCATAGTATAGTATGTCGTTCAAAATCATTAAAAAAAGTCACAGTATAGTATGTCGTTCAAAATCATGAAAAAAAGTCATAGTATAGTATGTCGTTAAAAATCATGAAAAAAGTCATAGTATAGTATGTCGTTCAAAACCATGAAAAAAGTCATAGTATAGTATGTCGTTCTGAATGAAGAAAAAAAGTCATAGTATGGTATGTTGTTCAAAATCATGAAAAACGTCATTGTATAGTATGTCGTTCAAAATCGTGAATAAAAAGTAATAGTATAGCATGTCGTTCAAAATCTTGAAAAAAATTCATAGTATAGTATGTTGTTCAAAATCATGAAAAAAGTCATAGTATAGTATGTCGTTCAAAAATTATAAAAAAAAGTTATAGTATAGTATGTCGTTCAAAAATTATAAAAAAAGTTATAGTATAGTATGTCGTTCAAAATCGTGAATAAAAAGTAATAGTATAGCATGTCGTTCAAAATCGTGAATAAAAAGTAATAGTATAGCATGTCGTTCAAAATCTTGAAAAAAAGTCATAGTATAGCATGTTGTTCAAAATCATAAAAAACAGTCATAGTATGGCATGTCGTTCAAAATCATTAAAAACCGTCATAGTATAGTATGTCGTTCAAAATCATGAAAAAAAGTCATACTATAGTATGTCGTTCAAAATCATGAAAAAAGTCATAGTATAGCATGTCGTTCAAAATCTTGAAAAAAAGTCATAGTATAGTATGTCGTTCAAAAATTATAAAAAAAAGTCATCGTATAGTATGTCGTTCAAAATCATGAAAAAAAGTCATACTATAGTATGTCGTTCAAAATCATGAAAAAAGTCATAGTATAGCATGTCGTTCAAAATCTTGAAAAAAAGTCATAGTATAGTATGTCGTTCAAAATCTTGAAAAAAAGTCATAGTATAGTATGTCGTTCAAAAATTATAAAAAAAAGTCACAGTATAGTATGTCGTTCAAAATCATGAAAAAAAGTCATACTATAGTATGTCGTTCAAAATCATGAAAAAAGTCATAGTATAGCATGTCGTTCAAAATCTTGAAAAAAAGTCATAGTATAGTATGTCGTTCAAAAATTATAAAAAAAAAGTCATAGTATAGTATGTCGTTCAAAATCATGAAAAAAAGTCATAGTATAGTATGTCGTCCAAAACCATGTTAAATAAAGTCACAGTATAGCATGTCGTTCAAAATCATGAAAAAAGTCACAGTATAGTATGTCGTTCAAAACCATGAAAAAAGTCATAGTATAGTATGTCGTTCAAAACCATGAAAAAAGTCATAGTATAGTATGTCGTCCAAAACCATGTTAAATAAAGTCACAGTATAGCATGTCGTTCAAAATCATGAAAAAAGTCATAGTATAGTATGTCGTTCAAAACCATGAAAAAAGTCATAGTATAGTATGTCGTCCAAAACCATGTTAAATAAAGTCACAGTATAGCATGTCGTTCAAAATCATGAAAAAAGTCACAGTATAGTATGTCGTTCAAAACCATGAAAAAAGTCATAGTATAGTATGTCGTTCAAAATCATGAAAAAAAGTCATAGTATAGTATGTCGTCCAAAACCATGTTAAATAAAGTCACAGTATAGCATGTCGTTCAAAATCATGAAAAAAGTCATAGTATAGTATGTCGTTCAAAATCATGAAAAAAAGTCATAGTATAGTATGTCGTTCAAAATCTTGAAAAAAAGTCATAGTATAGTATGTCGTTCAAATCATAAAAAAAGTCATGGTATAGTATGTCGTCCAAAATCATTAAAAAAAAGTCATAGTATAGTATGTCGTTCAAAATCATTAAAAAAAAGTCATAGTATAGTATGTCGTTCAAAATCATTAAAAAAAAGTCATAGTATAGTATGTCGTTCAAATCATAAAAAAAGTCATAGTATAGTATGTCGTTCAAAATAATTTAAAAAAGTCATAGTATAGTATGTCGTTCAAAACCATGAAAAAAGTCATAGTATAGTATGTCGTTCAAATCATAAAAAAGTCATAGTATAGTATGTCGTTCAAATCATAAAAAAGTCATAGTATAGTATGTCGTTCAAAATAATTAAAAAAAGTCATAGTATAGTATGTCGTTCAAATCATAAAAAAGTCATAGTATAGTATGTCGTTCAAATCATAAAAAAGTCATAGTATAGTATGTCGTTCAAATCATAAAAAAGTCATAGTATAGTATTTCGTTCAAAATCATTAAAAAAAGTCATAGTATAGTATGTCGTTCAAATCATAAAAAAAGTCATAGTATAGTATGTCGTTCAAATCATAAAAAAAGTCATAGTATAGTATGTCGTTCTGAATTAAGAAAAAAAGTCATAGTATAGTATGTCGTTCTGAATTAAGAAAAAAAGTCATAGTATGGTATGTTGTTCAAAATCATGAAAAACGTCATAGTATAGTATGTCGTTCAAATCATAAAAAAGTCATAGTATAGTATGTCGTTCAAAATAATTAAAGAAAGTCATAGTATAGTATGTCGTTTTCAAAATCATTAAAAAAAGTCATAGTATAGTATGTTGTTCAAATCATAAAAAAAGTCATAGTATAGTATGTCGTTCAAAATAATTAAAAAAAGTCATAGTATAGTATGTCGTTCAAAACCATGAAAAAAGTCATAGTATAGTATGTCGTTCAAATCATAAAAAAAGTCATAGTATAGTATGTCGTTCAAAATAATTAAAAAAAGTCATAGTATAGTATGTCGTTCAAAACCATGAAAAAAGTCATAGTATAGTATGTCGTTCAAATCATAAAAAAAGTCATAGTATAGTATGTCGTTCAAATCATAAAAAAGTCATAGTATAGTATGTCGTTCAAAATAATTAAAAAAAGTCATAGTATAGTATGTCGTTCAAAATCATTAAAAAAAGTCATAGTATAGTATGTTGTTCAAATCATAAAAAAAGTCATAGTATAGTATGTCGTTCAAAATAATTAAAAAAAGTCATAGTATAGTATGTCGTTAAAAATCATTAAAAAAGTCATAGTATAGTATGTTGTTCAAATCATAAAAAAAGTCATAGTATAGTATGTCGTTCAAAATAATTAAAAAAAGTCATAGTATAGTATGTCGTTCAAAATCATTAAAAAAAGTCATAGTATAGTATGTTGTTCAAATCATAAAAAAAGTCATAGTATAGTATGTCGTTCAAAATAATTAAAAAAAGTCATAGTATAGTATGTCGTTCAAATCATAAAAAAAGTCATAGTATAGTATGTCGTTCTGAATTAAGAAAAAAAGTCATAGTATAGTATGTCGTTCTGAATTAAGAAAAAAAGTCATAGTATGGTATGTTGTTCAAAATCATGAAAAACGTCATTGTATAGCATGTCGTTCAAAACCATGAAAAAAGTCATAGTATAGTATGTCGTTCAAATCATAAAAAAGTCATAGTATAGCATGTCGTTCAAAATCATTAAAAAAAGTCATAGTATATTATGTCGTTCAAAATAATTAAAAAAAGTCATAGTATAGTATGTCGTTCAAAATCATGAAAAAAAGTCATAGTATAGTATGTCGTCCCAAATCATGAAAAAAATTCATAGTATAGTACGTTGTTCAAAATCATGAAAAAAAGTCATAGTATAGTATGTCTTCCAGAATTATGAAAAAAGAAGTCATGGGGGCATCGGTAGAAGGTAGGTTTCTTCTTCCTCATGCTTTTTTCTTCCTGGTCAGTGGTTATTTTGAGCAATACCGCCCCCAAACGAGCAGCTGTTTTAACAACATGACATTGTCCAGGCAGATTGGTCCGCTTTAAAAAGTGCAGTTTGAAAGTCAACCAAACCATATGAAGCATTTTTCGGCATTCCCCGCCAAATCGTGGTGTGAATGCACCCTAAGTCTCCTGTGTTTATCCCGACCTCCTACATACATGGACTTTGTTAATCTTCATAGCAGTTGGTGTGAGCAGCTCATACTGCAGATACAGATGGTTTTACACTGGAGTTAGTTGAAAGACTGGTGCATCTCAATCAGACACAAAAGGGTGGCTTGTGCATTGATGTCAAACGCCAAGGGAAGTGACACAGCATCAGTATTTGACTGCCTGGGAATGAACCAGGCTGGTGAAAACCTTGGCTTGCTGGTGGCGCAAGATGAAAAGTCAGCAGGTGTTTCTATAAAAGTCTCTATAAACTTTGATGCCCATCCATCTTGCATTCATTTTTACGTAACTCCTTATTCTTGTATAGGGTCATGGGTGTGCTGGAGCCTTTCCAGCTGTCATTGGGCAAGAGGCACGGTTCACCCTGGATAGGTTGCCGGACTATCACAGGACACATGGAGACAGACAACCATTCACACTCACGTTCGCACCTACGGACAATTTAGAGTCACCAGTTAACCCAACGTGCAAAACCCACGCAAACACAAGGAGAGCACGCAGATGAAAGCCACAAATCCTTTGCTTTGAGACAGTGGAACCAAAGAATGTTTGCTTGATAAATACATCATAAAACGGCCAATTAATTTTCTCTCAACTGATTAATCAGCTAATCTTCTCAGCTCTAGTAAAGAGCTGAAATATAGAATAAAGCCACCCACACACACACTTAATACCCTACAGACCTGAACACCTCATCTACTGTAGCAAAGAGAACAGATTGAGTGTATGGCTGAGGCAGACAGGAGGGTAGAGTCACTGTGTATTCATCAGAGGAGATTCAGAGAATGGAATTAATTGATAGTTCACTGTGGAAAGGTGTGTGCATGTGTGCAGTATGTAGGGGTCAAGCAAAGTGGGCTAGCCAAGGGGCTTTTACGAGCCTACATATGCCGTACCTCTGCTCCTCCCCTCCAACAGACCTTCCATCTGTCTGCTTTAGCATCAAAACATTATCAAATGAGTGTGCAAAGGTTTCTACCTTTTGGTTTTAATGCAAGCCACTACTTCTTTTTTACTAAAACCACACATGATCCCTGTCACAAAAAGTACCTTTAAAACACAACATGGCATTGGGTTGGAGACTATTTAGAACGACTGCTGATGCTCAGAGAAAGAGAAGCATACAACAATAGCTGCATGCCTTATGATGGCTTCATATTTAATGAATGGAGATGACATTAGTACTGATCTCCATTTTCCCTCTGCGTGTCTTTTTTTCTGCTTTGCTGGGTGCATTTGGAGTAAAATGAAACACTAAACCGTGCTTTTTAAAGTCACAGACAACAGAGGGGGACAAATAAGCTCAAGAATGCACTTTGTATTTATTTCCAATGCGTCAGAGCCAAATGCTCTCTGCTCTGCTGCGGGCCCGGCCCTGGTAGTCGTTGCCACACCAGTGTGGAATGCAGGTCCACAGCTCTAATTGATTTGGAGGCACATGACCCAGTATCAAAAGGTCAAAGGGCAACTCTGGTGTGTTTTCTGCCGCTGCTCAAACAAGCAACAGCCCACAAGAGAGAGAATGCAAGAGCAACTCCCCAACACAAAACAACCCTCAGCTGGGTTTACGTCAGCTCCCCAACTTCCTCAAACTACTTTACACGGACTCAAAGGTTTCAAATGAGAGTGACTCAACTTCAGGTGGCTTTCAGCTCCGGTGGAACACAGATAAAGCTGCGACATCAGTACATATCGGGGCCCAATCTAGCGTCGCCATCGCACCACATCGCAGGCGCAGATAAAAAGGAAAGCGCTATACGGTGATGCATATTTCCCTTTAATCAGAGCTAACGTGTACCACAGCCGTCACACTGCACTCCCACCTCACTGTGGCTCTCAGGGGGACAGGGGAGATCAAAGCTACCTCCCCTCTGCTTGTACATGATCAGTGGGAAAGACGGAGAACTGCTCTCTTTCTTTCTCTCGTTCGTTCTTTCTTTGGGTCTTTGAGCTACACCCCCTTCAACACGATTGTGGCCCCAGAAGTCTTGAGATTGAGCAAGAAAGGTGAGGGACAGATGGCGTGTACAAACAGAAAATACTTCCTTTAGTGTGTGTACCTGTTTAGCTCGTCCATTTGACCCTAACAGTGATCCAGCAGGGAGGAAACAAGACCGCAGAACAACATGCAGGGAGACGGGGAATAACAAAACTGGCGTCACTGGGAGAATGCCGGGGGAGATTTATAGGACAGTAAAAATGTGACCCACACTGACCACAGATGTTCTCGAGAACAACTTAGGTGGGGTGTAATGTGAGTGCAACATGCAATCTTTTGGCTGGCGGAAGCTCAACGCCCACCTTCTCACTTCTTGCTGTTCATGCTCCGTTGCCAGTCTGTCTTAATAAACTAACATCCGTGAAGCCTCTGTCGGCACGTGCAATATGTTGGTGATACGTGTGCACATTCATCAAAGTGATTCTATGGTTTCATCAAAGATTTATAAACCCTTCTGGATGTCAGGACTTAGATGTACAAATCGGTAATCCCACATCTATGAACTCTCCCTCCATCTCTCACTCTCGATCTGGAGATGTGATCCGCCCTTCCCTTCCCTGCTGCCTGTTGGTCTCAGGTTTCAAAGCGTCCCATCTCTCCTCACCCTCCCAGATTAGTCATCTAATGAGCAGCAGGGCTGATCAGGTGAATAATTGATGACGGGCGGCTGGAGAAAGGCATCGATCCGAGCCGGGCTGTGGCTCTAAATGGAGCAGGGATGGAGACACCTCAGGAGGATAAGCAGGCGCAGGTACATCACTGCAACACTCTGTGCTGTATGGGCTGATTGGGATTCATTTTCATGAAGAGGAGCGGGATGAGGAGCTACCTCTGGAGGACAGGGCTCAACAGTTTTTCTCAAAAACATATAAAAGATGATGAAACTCAAGCACCACATAATGGAACAATTGTTGCTGTCATTGTAGTGTTGATTATGTTTAGAGGGAAAGAGAAACCTTTGACTATATTGGTCCAAAACCTTCCAGGGCACCTAACTCTGAGTCACTGAGCTCATGATAGGTTCGTGATGTATAGACAACCACCTGTGACACCAGTGGCATTATATTATTACTGCTTGTCCTGCTTGTCCTTGCGGGGGGGCTGGAGTCTATGCCAGCTGACATTGGGCAGGAGGCAGGGCACACCCTGGAGAGGTTGCCAGACTATCACAGGGTTGACATGTAGAGACACACTCACAATTTAGAGCCATCAATTAACCTGCATGTCTTTGGAATGTGGGAGGAAGCCGGAGTACCTGGAGAAAACCCACGCTGACACAGGAAGAACATGCAAACTCCGGGATCGAACCAGGAACCCTTTTGCTGTGAGGCGACAGTGCTAACCACCACACCACCATGCCACTTCAGACATAAGATGAAACGTGGCGATATCTTTGGTCATGGCTCTAAAATGATGGTTTAAGGATGGTCTGTCAGGGTGTTGCGATGAAAGACAGCCTGGTATAAAATTCTGACAGTGTAAGAAATTTGGGACGACCATCTCACTGTGTGACTGCTGTTACCGCCTACATCTACTAACCAACCAATATAAATCCAGCATGAAATGACGCACCGGTGCTAAACCCAAACAAACAGATGGATAGCAGCTCGCCGTGAAGGCAAAGCATGGTGAAATAAATGTGTAGGAATCCAGCACATTGGATTAAGATCACCCAGCAGCTGGCACTCCTTGTGGAGTTGTGGTAGCAGACGCTATGCCTCGATGATGTGTCCTCCAACTCTGATCATGATTACGTAAAGAAGGACGAAGCATGGAAGAAAATAGAGGTCCAATGTCACAACCTAAACTCAACCTAATAAAGTCAAACAATGTGGACAACTGGAGACAACGGGATTTGGGAACTTTTGTTGGTAAGGGCCAAAACTGTAATCTTAAAACAAATTTAAGGAACGGCAAGAGACTCTGTTGTTCATGACCAAAAAATTAACCAGCTATGGGACCATGGTGTACTCCACATCGTGTCCTGCCTCCTGTAGGAGGACTCCTCTACTCAGGCGCCACCGCAGGTCTAAACCAAACGGAGTATTTCCAATAAGTGAGAACACTTCTGACACGGACAATCTCCTGTTGTGTATTACATGTGTGAAAGGGAAACTTTGGACAACGTCCGGACAATCAGGTCTGGACGTTATCCAGAGTTCAAATGAGAAAACGGCTTGAGACCAAGAAGTCCATATGAAAATAAGATTTTGTGTGTTGAGAGCAGCTCAGTCACTGGTTCACATCAAGTACCTTAACTACATACATATCTTTCTCTCCTGTTCTATTCCCAGTCTGGATCCAATAGCCCCATGCTCTTCAGCATGAGAGGTGACTGCACATCTAACCGTGCCAAATCAAAAATATGCTTCTGATTTGTAGGAGACATTATTCTGCCAAAGGAGCGAGTTTAGCCAAGTGCTCCAACTTCAGACATTCCAGAAAGTGCTTACATGAAACTACGGACAGAGATCTGCTCGCATCCATACTGCTTTAGAAAGTATAAAGCACTGAGACTACATGGACACGTTTTATCTGTGTGTGAAATGTCAGGAAAAGTAAGCAGCTGAAGGGTGTAAAACGGTTTTAACCTCTGACCCAGCATGCACTTCATTCCTGAACAGGAAGAGCAACAGATCTGCTCACTCAAGCCAACAGTGTGTATGTGGGACACCTTATACTGACACGGAGCTGATGGACAGTATGTCGGTGACATTGCTCCAAGTGTGCCCGCCTCTCCTTTTCCATGTTGCTTCGATGGGGAATCCGCTACGGGGTGCTGCTCGTTGCCTTTTGGTCCAGATGGTCAAGAGCTCCCAGTGTTCAGCGGGGTAGGCGCCGTTCGCCCGGGGGGACTCCTGCCATCTGTTCCAACCCTCTCCTCACTTCTCATATAACTCTCCGAGCCTCCATCCACTCAATGTAAAGGCTGGAATCTGTCAGGATAAAGGTCTTGAGTCTGCCCCATCCCGTGTTTCTCCTCCGCTGATGAGTAAATAAAATCAGGCACACCTCGAGATCAAGACATTTGCAGACGTGCCAGGAGCTGATGAAAAAGTGAGGCTGTCTTAATTCTGTCATGATGGGCCTATTTTACCCCTGTCCTGTCCTCATTCCTTTCACTCACATCAGCTTCTATTTCTGCTACCTGTGTGTGTGTGTGGCAGCGTACTGTATGAATGTGTGTGTGTGGGTGTCCGGCAGAATTCAAACGAGACAGAGAGCATCTTTCTGGAGTCATCTTAGCTCCGGGGAATGTGGCGAGATAACGGGATGCTAATGCCGCTCTTCGCCTTCGGGGAATTACGTCTGCCTGAGCAGTAACCTACATTTACTGAGCAGTCTTACACATAAGGTTAATGAATGAGGCCTGCTGGAAGACGAATGGACCCTTCATGTGAGCACACACACGGATATAACAATCGTCAATGCATCCATACCAGACACACACACACACACGTACACACACACACACAAACAAACAAGGAGGTTTCTGTGTGCTTTAGCGCAAAAGCTAACGAGGTTAGCAAGTAAGCAGGCATCTGAATCTGTAATTTATTTATTTAGTCTGGCTCCAAGGAGCCGTGGGCGTGGACTAATAAGAGGAAGAAGGTTCCTCTGCACAGAATTGTGTGCAAGTGTGTGTGTGTGTGTGTGTGTGAGAAAGTGAGGTTTTGATTTGATCAAACCACCCATTGTTTCTTCTCACTCCCACCTGCAATTAAGACAAGAAAGAGACAAGTGGGGAAATTCCTATCACTGATTTGATAGGTTAATTAGCTCATGCATATGTAATGTCTCATGCAGTTAACTAAAGATTGAGTAGATTAAAGAGGGCAGCCTAGATTCAGTGCATTTTTTTCCAAAGCATGATGGGAAGGGGATGTGTTGGATTACATGGTAAGTGAGTTGAGTGTGTGTGTGTGTGTGTGTGTATCTGTGCGTAAAACCGAGAGAGAGAGAGAGATATGCTGCACACCTCCACCTCCACCCCTGTCTCGTCCCCTGTCCCTTCCCCCACAGCGGCGACTCTGGCTGGGATCCGCTCACCGTCTCCCCCCTGGGGAAGACCGCCATCCAACTCAGGTCGTCAGAATCAATTATACTCATCCCCCTTTTTCTCCTCGGCAGCGTTTACATGAGTCACATTTTTCAGACCCTGTCCTAAGCACCCACTTCCCTTTCCTTCCTTCCCTCTCTCCTTCACAACACACCTCCCCACCCTTCCCCACCACCCTGAGGCCCCCCTGTCAGGACCCAGGAATAATTCCCCTCCTTTTCAGTCGCTTTCGGGAGGAAAACGGCGCGAGGTGATAAATCTGCGGCGATGTACTGTAGAAAAAAATTAAATGAAGGAGAAGAGAAGGGAAGCCGCGAGGCTCAGCCTTCCTGCTCAGCACAGCAGAAAAAAAGGACAGTCCATCCCAGAAGGATGGCGATGGAGGGATTACGTAAAGGAGTGACAGAGTGAAACGGGACAGTAAAAGAGAGTTACTCACCTTGGACCCTGTCTGCATGATCCTGGAGGCAGCTGAGTTTGCTCACAGGATATCATACAGCTGGAAGCCTTCAGCTCTCCCTCTGAGCCAGAGCTGTAAAAACATCTTTCAACATAAATGCAAAGCAGAATCACCTTAGACCTGCGATGCTAAGCTGTTGAAATATGCTCAGGTATCACAGATCTCATTGAGAAGAAAACAAAAGATCTATGACCCAGGGCTGATATGTGGGAGGGTTTGTGTCCATCAAGATAATCAATACCATGTTACCTGCTAGAGCACAGCCAAGAAGAGGTTCTGATGCTCCCAACATGTCTTATATTTAATGCCTGACTGATTTTAACAGCTCACAGAACGAGGGGGTTCGATACCAACTGTAAGCGGGCATCCGCAGGCACCACTAAAATACTTAGGAAGCAGACCTGGAGTGTTTACCTGCCCCGATGAGTAACAGAAAATAACAACAATGCAGGGCGTAATTGGCATTGATGCGCTTTAAAAGCCTCCCTCCTCCCCTGCAAACACCTGCAGCCCATGAAGCCGGGCGGCCCCCTGGGAAATCACACATTAGCATTTAGCCGTTTCATCTGCTGCACTAATCAGAGCCAAACGTTTCAATAATACAACACAAGAGCAGTTACGCAACCCAAAGAAAGAGGTGAGGGAGAGAAAGAGCACTCAGTGAAAAGGTATTTCCAGAGGTTGCGAAGCATTTGGCGCCTGCGCTAAATAGTTGGATGGTTCTGGGTGGAGTGGAGGGTGAGCCAGTGACCCCGACTGACCTCGCAGTTGTTTTCCATGTAACCACAGTGTTGAAATCTGTGAGATTTACCAACTACTACAGCCGTTCCAAAAATGACTGTAGTTTACAGTCTGCAGGCATGCTATCATCTCTGTGAGGCTGTGCTCAGGCACAGTGGTGCTATGAGCTAAATGCTAACATCCCCACACTGATGATGCTAGAATCAATGACTGTAAATAAAGATGGACGACCGCCATTGATCGTGAGCACACCAACTGGCACACACAGCTGTCAATCAGGAGGTCAAACCCCCGTTTTTTAGAATCAGCTAACTAATTCATACAAATAATGTCAGACATACAAACAGTACATCAGTGTGATAGGAACAACCTAAAATGCCAGAAACCCTCTCTGGTAAAAATGTATTTGGCATGTACTTCGATCTTTTAATTTGGCACATGCCCCATCCGCTACAATGACCTATACTGCAGCCACAACACATTTGGCTTCAGTTTTGGAGGGCTGTGTTGTCGTCCATCTTTAGCAGGTAATGTTTACCATGTGTAACATCTTACTTTAGCATGTTAGCATGCTAACATTAGCTAATTAACAATAGATACAAAGTAGCCCACAGCTGAGACTGATGGGAATGTCCACAATATTGTTCATTCATAAGATGCTCACAGCAAGCATGGATTGTGTTCCAAAAATGTGCATATAAATTTATAATTTTATGGTTTCTTATGTGTGCTTGTAGAATATTATCAGAATATGAGAAAAGGATAACGGCCTTTTCACCATCTTTACCAAGAGTGTCTCTGCGTTAGTTTGGTGCTACAGTATTTACACTGAATCATTCAGCATAACGTTTGCCAACCTTTGTTATCTCTGCCATTACAGATAAGTTAATGAAGCTAAGCTCCAGAAGTTAACATTAGCTTAACTAGAGCCCTTTGGACAACAGCTAACAATGATGTACGTTAGGCTAACTTTAGCTAACGTTAGCTAGAGATGTTAAAGATAACTTTATATTTCTTTCCAGCAAAGTGACAATATGTTGCCTCAAACACAATGTTGACTTACCTTAGAACAGATGTAGACATCATTGTTAATCTTATTCACGTTGAGTTGATGTTGTGGTCTAACGTTACCACACAACTTTATCCAAAGGAGACACTTTTCTCGCTTGAGATGTGGTTTAAAGTGTAAAAATACACCTGGTCGCCCAGCCTCTCAGGATACCTTGTGTCAGAGCTGCATGTACCCCATGCACACCGCTTGACCATTTTTGAACTGCAAATCTCTGAAAAAGCTCATAAAACCGAACAAACTTGACCTTGTGTGATGCATTTCAATGGACGTCCAGGCAGAGAATGTCAGAGTGTATGGGAAAGGCTATACGCACTGTGATTGGCTCATCATGTTTGAAGGCGGGGCTTAGGTAGATCAGAGGTCAATTTAGTGACTCAACATCCAATGTAGTACAGCAAACACTGCAGTGACAACCTCACCGTGTCTCCAGCCCGTCGGGAGGTTCCAGACAAGCAGATTCAGGTTCAGCAGCTGTCTGTGTGTTCTCTGCTGCTGTCCCTTCCCCTCCCTTGTACATCTGCCCAGGTGTGCTGCATTAGTTAACGAGGTGCAGCACACCTGGCATGGAGGAGGTGGTTAAGAGCTCCTGTGCCAGCAGCAAAGGAGAGAGGCCTCTGGTGCAGGGACTGCTGGTCCTCTCTGTGGGATTTGTGTTGTCTTGTTTGCTTGTTTTAAAGGTGTTTGTGTGGTTATTTTGGGTCAGTGAAGTTTTGTTTGCTCCATAGAGGAAAAAGTACAGCACTCACGTTTTAGAATTTTTCACCTTTATCGCCAAGTTTAAAACATTTGTTTGAGACGCAATCAAATGTAATTAATTACATTACCTTGACGAAGTAATTAAAATGGTTACATTGCTTATAACATTTTAAACAGAGTCACTAGTAATCCGTCACCTATTGCATTTCTAAATCAAACTTCCCAACACTGACCAAATAAAATTGTGACTTAATTAATAGACATTGGCAGACTGACATTGGCATCTACAGAGACATGCCGTTGGCTAGTGAGGCCAAAAAGAAAAAGAAACTGTCTGTAAAGTTATGGAGATGTGTTTCTGTTCAAGTCATACCTGAAACACACTACGTGGCTGTTCTTGCTCACACTAACTGGCAGGTTAGTTCAGCTTGCACCCACTCTGGAACCACCTACCCACCAATTCATCAACTTCATACAGTTCCCCCCTTTAGACGCCAACCTCTCCTGCAGTCTCTGCTCCCTTCCTGGAGCTTGGCAGCCCCTGATCAGCCTCTCTGGCCTGCAGCGAACAGGAAATGGCCTATTGTTCTGAGATAATGTGAAATATAATGTTCCCCTGCACTCTTGGAAGGCATTCTGCCCTGACAGCCTCATCGCTGTGGGCAACAGTAGGCGCCAAGTATATGAGCACCTGCCAAACAGAGACGTCCATCAGCAGTGCGGTGATGCTGGTTTACAGCAGAGAGGAGAGGGGAATCCCCTGAAGACTTGTGGGAAAACAAGCACCTCTCACACAGCCGTTTCACGAAAACTCACCTCCGCCCACTCAACACAACCTGGGAGATTTTCTATCATCTTCCGAAGCACATGTGAAAAAGCACCTCTGAGTGCATTTGAGGCGATGCAGAAAGTGAGGGTGAAACTGAAACGTTGCAGGAGAGCTCCTCCATTGTTCCCGCTGGAAAGAGCCGGAGTCAAACACTTACATCACCGCAGCTCGGCAGATTCATTCCCTTAAAATCAGTTCATCAATCCACATGATAAAAGCAGCAGCAGACAAGCCAACGAGAATCACAGTTTGTGAATTCACACCCTCACAGACACATGTAAGAAATTAGGCTGTTTCCAAGTGCGACCACACGAGCTGAGTTACGGAGGGGCCTCGCAGCGCAGCTCAACATGACGAGGTCCTGCATTTAGTCAGACGTTGAAACCCTCATTGATCATTACAGTACACTGCGGAGCCGCGCTCTCCCTGCTGTGGAAACAGTGAGCGAGTTTGTTTATTTGAATGATTCACTAGCCAAAAACTCATAAATATCCTTGGCAACGGTACAGATTAACAAAGCAGTTTGCAGAACAAGAACATCGGAGAGTGAAAGAGGGACCTTCCACATTTTGTAATGGAAATAAAGCAATATTTAAACCTGAATGCCTGCAGCAATAGCTTTATGAACACGGCATGATGTACCCCAATTTGTCACTCTCCTTTATTCTGCTCCTCGTGAGTATAAAGTCAGCAAGGCTCATGCATTAGCAGGTTATTACTGTCATCTTTCCTAAACTTACAACATTAGCCCCTCTGATGGATAATTACAGGGCTTGTATTTCAAGTCCTGATGGAATAATAACTGCATCCAAGAAACTTTATTTAGGATCAGCTCAACAGCTGCTGGACCTAAAAGTTAAAAGGCCTTTGCTGCTACTTGAGGTAGTGTTTCACCTTTTTCCTCAGAGTCTATTCAGCTGTTGTCTGAGATAACGCATCCTCAGGAACCATGAAGAAATGCTCCTACAACTTAAACATTTTTAAAATGGGATTCTCCGTGAGGTGAAATATGCAGAGGGCGGCACATTCAGGTAATAAAAGGGTGTAAATCTGTCAGATTAGTGACAAAAATGAGAGTGTGTGGGATTAAGGTAAAGCACGGATGTGGCTCCTTTTGCTTTATTACTCATCTTACATTCAAGGGATCTTTTTTGGAGGAGGTACGCACCTAAATGGATTAAAGTCACAATTCACTCCCCGCACAAAACAGACATTTAGGCATATATCCTCTTCACTGTATCTGTGTGACTGTATGCTTTGATGTTCAACCAGCCGCCCACTGTGACTTTCTTACAGCTCCTGAATTGTCTGTTCAGCAGAGCTTTGGCTCAGACGTTTGGAGGTGCCTAACACTGCCATCTATTGTTCTTCCTCTAAAGGCTCTTAGGTTGTGCTTCACAGTTGGAAATGTATTGTTTTCAAAGATTAAAGGAGGCTGTCCACGAGGCTTCACAGCACAGGGAATAAGTTCTGGAGAAGTATTTTTATGTAACAGTGCGTTTCACCTGGGCCTTGTTTTTCACATTTTTCTGCTGGATTATGGGATTTTCTCACTCAGTTTTTACATTTTATATTAGTTCATTTCCCCAAGAATAAAACAACCAACATCCCGTAATTGTCAGGTGAAAACTTTGTATCGCCTAAATGTAACTTTTCTAAGAAAAGCAGCTTTACTTTAATGACGCATTTCTCACCCACTGGCTTTGGGAAAAGTTTCGTATAAGTACAAATCACTGTCTGCCACCTTAGTGAGACACCCTTTAAAAAAAAAGTGGGATTTATAGTTGTGCATCAGCTCAATGCTGTAGCCATTGTGAGCATTTATACTTGTGTGGTGGTGTGTCACTCTGCAGTCACACCTCTAAAGTTTATTTGATTCTAAACACACATTAAATAAGAATAGAGACAGTTTCAAACACAAGTACACAAATCAGCTTCACTATAACGCAGCATTCACAGACAAACACTTGTCTTTATCTGGACACATTTTCCCCACAAATACAACATGCTAACATCATTAGCACAAGCCTATGGCATTTTACATTGTATAAATTAGCCTAGCAGCTAGCAGACTTTTCCTCTTCTCATATGAAGCCAGGGACAACAGCAACATTTAACAAAGGTAACGTTACAAAATTCAGCTCCATTACAACTCACAAGGTTCACTGACAAAACAATTGTCTTATACTAAACACGTTTTCCAAACAAATACAACATGCTAATGTTATTAGCACAAGCCTATGGCATTTTACATTGTATAAATTAGCTTAGCGGCTAGCTGAGATTTCCTCTTCTCATATAAAACCAGGGCTATTTTTGTGGAGGCTTTATTGTCTCCACAATTTATTGTTTCTTATCTGTGAAGTTAAAGTAAATAAAAGCTTTGTTTCCACTGAGGGAAATGGTTTCAGCTAACAGAGACAGACAGAAGGGGATGTGCAGTTACATTTCTGGGGAGGTGCACGTCAGGCTACGGCGGACGGTGACAGAACGGTTCATTTGGTATATCCACAGTAGTTATATTGAAATTTAAGCTGTGCTGATGCATCCAGTCAACCCAGTGAATTAAGCTATTTCTTTTTCAGTTTACAGCTGCTGTGAGAGGCAGCAAAACTTCCTTTCATTTTTTAGTTATAGCTCACTAATGTATGTAAACTTAAACCAGCCACAACTCAGCCCTGAGCAAGAGTGACTGTCTGCTATTGGCCAAACAATGGATAATGTGTTTCTAGCTCCAACTTTTTAGTACCAGATCTGTGTGCTAGGTACCCCAGCAGAGGGGGGACCAAACATGGGGACGGTTAGGAATGGTTCTATTGTTACCATCCACAACTTATCACAGTGGAAACAGAAAAAAAGTGAACTGGACTGAACCGTACTGCTCGGTGGAAACAAGGCGTAAGAATGACTTTATGAATTTACCAGACATGTTTGAAGGTGTGTAGCTTCTAAAAAATGGTGTAATCCCATTTCATTACAACACAAAAATGTTTTTAAAAGGCCTAAAAATGATTTAACCTACCTTCCTTACCACGTGTTCGTTATTATGGTGAAACAAAAAGTATACTGAATCCAATCTTTTCATAATGTTTGCACTCCCATTATATGCCCTCTTGCATCTCCAAACAGAACAATATCATAATTCTTACAAAAAATGGATGCAGAAAGGCCACATGCCTGCACACGGGAGCAAATGAAAGCGAAAACAGGCCTATAAACTTGTAAGCAGACATAAACAACAAAGCCTTGCCTGTCGTAGACCCTCTCCGCCTCACACAGTTAACCCGACTATAATTACTGCGCCGTGCGCCAAGCTATCTGAGATTACAGGAGTGAGTTACACCTGATGCCAAGGGAAAGTACTCCATACTTTAAATATTTAATCAGCCCCTTCACCACGAAGCAAATGAGGCGAGGCAAAAGTTGCCGAGTGGCTGAGAGTAAGGAAGGAGGGGGCCGCCCTGGCTCTTTTTGTGCACATGTGAACATAAGTGAGCACACACACACACACACACACACACACACATGTGAACACATATGCACACACACTGGGGAGTTAAGTATGTCATCACCTCCTGACAGATCTTTTGCCAGTCTCTCATTTCAGGGGAACCGGAGAACCTCTGTGAGTATGTACAGTATGTGTGTGTCGTAGGTGTGTGTGAGTGTGTGGGGAATGGGGTGGGGGAGGTCTGCACACCTGCCCGGGGTCAGGGCCAAGACTCCGTGAGGCTGGAGCCGCTGGCCGTGAGGACACAAAGGAGAAATTCTTCTCCACACTAAGCCGGTTAGAGCTCAACCTGCTACACTTGAGCTGCACAGGAAGTGACACAATCAGGCGCTAAATCCTGCATGCCTTGTATGTTCAAGTGACCATGAAATGAACCATCCGCAGAGGTATATTTAAAGCGTCACACGATATGGTCTGAGGTGCAGATCACAGAGAGGGCTTGTCTGAGAGGTGCAACCTGATTTCAGCAGTGAATACAAAGAGAGGGTGAGCTGTTCACCCGCTCCGTTATTCACACAGAAGCCATATTTCATTTATTTCATCTTTCTTGGAAGAAGCTGTTTCTACCAGGACGACCTCCAAAAAAAATACTGTTATTATAATTGTGTAATTTGAACCCTGCCTACCCTTGAAACAATATCTTTTTAGTCTGTGCATTTTCCTGTTTTCTCTCCCAGTTTGGAGGCTCACTCCTCTTGTAGCGTTTTACCAGCAGGACTCACTTATTTGATCTTTGATCCCTCACTGGCTTCCCACCAACAAGCACAGCTAATTGTGCTTGTTGAAACCGACCCGGTCTCACTCAGAAGTTGTTGAAATCTAACTTCTTCCTTTAGACACCAATGAAAAAAGCCATCCGGTCGCTGATATTGTTTTAGGGGAAATGCAGTGGGACGAAAGTTAAGGGGGTGAAAGTCCAAGTAGGGTGAGTGGGAATGGTGGTGGATGGGTCCAACAACCATGGACTTTCACCTGGAGGCCAGTGTTCGCTTCCTGAAAGCCAAACCCTGCTCTTTTTTCCAAAACCATGTGTGTGTGTGTGTTGGCAAAATGTAACCACATGCATTTACTGTTGAAGGCAAAAAAAAAAACACCCCACCAATTTACAGTGTTTTTGTTTTATTTTGAAAGAGACTGTATGCTAATGGTACATTTCCTGTGAAAACAGAAGTGTATTTTGAAAACAGCAAAACATATTTCACCCGCCTCAAAAAAAAAAAAAAAATCAGCGTACAGTAAGCTGTATTAAGAATATTTGTGAATGTTTTTCCCAACCTTAAAACTGCTGTATTCTTACGTATAAGTGCGACAGTGCCACAGGTCAGGTGTTTTTGGTCAGAAAGTGCTTTTGTGCAGTGAACATCTCTCTCAGAGGAGTGTATGAAACCATGAGCAGAGAGACACTTACTGAAGAGCACTGCTGTACCACACCCAGCCAAGTTATGCTGAATACCATAGGTGTGGACTTAAGTCAGACGTGAGTCACGGATTTGATGACATTAGACTTGACAAAAGACTTGCAACTTGACTTTAACACCAATGACTCATGACTTCACTTGGACTTGAGCCTTTTGACTTGAAAATACCTGACACCTTTCCCCCCGAGAACAAAGATTAAACAGTGTTTCAGTGGTCCCTCCTTTTAAGGAATTCGATGAACAAGTACTTCATGCAACCCCACTTCAAAAAAAATCCAAACTGTCCCTTTAAATGTTCTCACTTTGAATTTTGGGACAGCAGAGGTCAACTGTTTGGATAATCTTCACGTTAGTTCCACTGAATTTTGGCCGCCTACCTTCCCCTTCCTCTGTGGGCTGTGTGTGTGTGTGTGTGTGTGTGTGTGTGTGTGTGTGTGTGTGTGTGTGTGTGTGTGTGTGTGTGTGTGTGTGTGTGTGTGTCTTTTTCAGCCAAGTGCACTGGTGCTTCAGTACTTATTCATTTATAGAACCAAATGCACACTATCACTTATGCGGAAAATATTTGGCAAATGTTTTGGCTCCGCCCTGCTTTGATTTCAGACCAATAATATTAAAACTTTATTAAATAGGTTGTTTTTTTACCTCTAGGTGCAGTGCAAGAAGCCTAAGTTGTTGGTAAACAGTTGTTTATGTACACATTCAGCAGACGCAGACCTACATTAGCTGTTTTTCTGTCCACCTGGTGAAGTAATTCTAATATTCACTTCGCCGTGGTGTTCCTCGCCAAAATATGTGCACCAGGCAAATTGATGGTGAGAACTCACCATGTGTAATGGATAAAAACACGATATTTACATCATATATTTCCAGGTTTTGCTCCACTCTCAGTAACAGAGGAGAAACAGTACCACAGCGCTCAGTCATGCCCGGGCCGTGCTGACATCACACGCTGGAAGATGTGCCCGCATAATGATTTCATCACGCGCTGACATCACCTCACACCTCTGTCAGCCCAGAGTGATGCGTCCGAGGTCTGACGCCATCCCTGCTGTGTTTACTGGACTGCTCTGTCTGTCAAGATGACATCAACGCAGCTTCACTTCCCTGAAACGAGTGAGTCAGCCGCTCCTGTCTGTTTGACGAGAGGAGAGGAGAGGAGAGGAGAGGAGAGGAGAGGAGAGGAGAGGAGAGGAAAGGAGAGGAGAGGAAAGGAGAGGAGAGGAAAAGCGGAAGAAGCATAAGGACAGAAATGACAGGGATAAAACTGACATGAAAAGCTTTGAAAACTGAGGTCGAGCATGAGAGTACTCAAGGAGAGGACAATGGCGGATAGCTTTCACCTCACTCTAACACTCAGCATTTTCTGCCCTCATTTTTAATTCAAGCACTTGTCAGATTTCCGTCTAAATTTAGTGCATGAATTTCCAGAAAATCTGCAAAAGAAAATGCAGATTAATGCACGTTTCCATCCACTTGTGTTAGGAGCACTAATTCTCCTCAGTTTCCAGACGAAGAGGGCGCAATGAGATGACTTAATTAAACGAGTGCCAGTCAAACCTCAAACAAACAAAAACCAGGTGGAAAATGTGCTGGAAATATGGTGTTTATGTTTGTTTCATGTATTTATTTCTATTGTATTTTGCTGCATTTTATTTCTATTGATACACAAAGTTTCCACATCAGTAAAGTGTAAATTCTTCTTTTCATGTGACATAATTTGCATTATTTTTTTTGGTATGTTTGTTTCAATTTCATTTGCATTTCCTCTCAGAAAACTGAAAGTGCGCACACATCTTTTTGTTATTTCATGAATCCCTCCTCGCTCTTTTCCCTCCTCCTTTTTCTTGATAAATGAAAGGATAAAATATACTGCAGCTGATCAAACCTAAAGATGGGTGGAAGATCAGAGGGACTGACCCCGGGCCTGAGGGCCTCTGCATGGGACCGCATCATTACTGTGAGAGAGGTGAGGGTGAGACATGAGAGAGGGGAAGGAGGTTATGTGTGCTACAAAATCTTGATCGAAGTACCTTTAACTTTTCTGCATTAAAGTGTCAGTGTGTTTGTCAGTACCATACACTTTTGGGCACAAACTATGCACTTTTTTGCATGCAGATTACACATTTTTGAACAGATTAACTGGACACAAAGTGTTGAACTGCATCTCAAATTAATCATCAGGTTTCCAGCTTTCAGGTCATATATGTCACTTTTATATGGCGTATGATGTTGACTTGCTATCTCCCCTTGTGGGAGATAGTCAACCTCAAAAAAGAAGACAAATATGGGTTTACAGTACGGGGGTCTCGGAGGATTAATTGTGCGCTGGTCTTTTGGCTCTTCAATCGCACTGTTGTAGCAGTGCAGCACTGACTTAAAGGAAATAAATCTAAAAGTCGATTTCTTTGCATTCATTCGATTCCTTATCCAAATTCACTGGTATGAACTGCTTCGCCATGTTAATATGGACTTTAAAACTGTTCTGAAATGAAAAATAATGGAGTTTTAAACCTGCGATTAAAAAGTGTGATTATTTATTGAAATTTGGCAATTAATCACGGTTAAAAAATTATCATTTGACAGCCCTAGTTTTAACCCTACAAAGGATGTTACTCATCTGTTGGGTGGATAAGTTATCACAGAGACAAGCTGAGCAAACGTTAGCGGCAGCTCAGCTTCAGCCCCTGCCTTGCCAAACAGCATCGGGAAAACAGAGATTTTTAATTTGAAACTGCTTTATTCAGTGTCTTTACCGGTTTAAACCACCGGGTGCATTTGTTTTTGAGAGGAAGAGATCTCTGTGGATAATTTGGCTCCTAATAAAAACCTCCTGAACATCTGGATCTTAAGTTATCAGACAAAAAAGGTGAGCAGCAGGAGCTAAACTAGCAGCCCCTCTGTGTTGAGCCAATCACTGATTTTTAACGCAAAACTGCTTATTTCAGTGTTGTTACTGGTTTAAATCACCTGTTCTGTTTGTTTTGGAGAGGAGGAGACCTCTGAGGATGATTCAGCTTCTGGTAAAAATCTCCTGAACAATGAACACTGTGGGAATCCTGTGGGAAACTGACTGCAGTGACAGCACTGCTTCGTCATTTGGCAGAAAATTACATACTTTGCATTTAAGAGTTTTAAGGAAACAGAAAGGGAGAGAAAGGGTTTGAGCATTTAGTTATTTAGCATTTAGACAAAACAAGAGAGGTTCATGTTGGGCAGGATTGTCTGCGGGGGCTCAGCGCTGTCATTCGGCAGTTTACAATCTGTGCTGTGCACTATTTCTCCTGGCCCGTCCCGGGAGAGAGTAAGCGAGATGGCTGGGGGAGAGTGATGCTCTTTAGACAGTGGATCAGTTATCGCTGAGCCGAGGAGGCAGAACATGTGATAGATGCTGCTCCCCAGGAGAGCTGTGGAGCCGAGCTTTATGGAGAGAAGGGGGATGAAGGAAGGATGGACAGAAGGAAGGAAGGAAGGAAGGACTGAGAGGTGACTGTGCTCTCTTTATTAATGCGAGACAATTTAGTGGTGAGGGTGAAGTCGCAGGCAACATGATGTCAAGTACAGTATGATTAAACAAAGGAGTCAGAACCACTGAACTCAGCCTCTTCCTTCATGTCTTTGCCTCTTTTCTCTTTGTTTTCCTTAACATTCTTATTTGTGCCAGTGTGTATGTCAAAAGGAAGAAAGGCGAAGGGTTTGTTTCCGTACAGAAACTCTCTATGATTCATGTTTCCTCTGCTTTGATCTGCGAGCTGTGCACAGCCCCGGGATAAACCATTTCAGGTTGTCTAAACAATTTCCAATCACTGTTTCCATATTTAGGTTCTTATATGGAGGAGAGAAGAGAGGGCCTCGCATGCTAACACGCTCCTCTCTGAGCAGCACAGGAGGAGGGGAGAACCTGATTCTATCCATTAAGAGTGAAGCCAGACATTGATTTGTGCAGACGGAACACGCATGCACAAACAAACATGCATGTCTGTGGACAGCGCACACATCTGCACGACCATATGCCCCGTGAGGTCAGCTTACCGGCAAACCGAGAGCCCCCTGAAAAACACCCACCTCAGTCTCTCATCTCGCTCTCCAAACACACATCTGCTCCCCAGCGTGCCTCCCCCCCCCACCCTCTGTGAAATCAACCCAGACTGTTATTAGTACACCCCACCCACCTTTTCTCTGCTCACCTTCCCAATTACCCAGCATCCCGCTTTGTAAAGCCCCTCAAACAATTCAAAAACTGCAGAGCAAACCACAACAGCACTCCAATCGCAGTCCACAGCTTGATTGAACACAAAACGCCTGTGTGTGTACATGTGTGTGTGCTGTATGACATCATTCAGCTGTTTCTCTGGGCAGGACTCCATCCAACTAAATAATCCAGGCCAGCTCCATAAAGCAGGGAGTGCCGCCACATTCCCCCAGCCATGAAATATCAAGTGGTATTAAGTCACCATAACTGTCGGCCTCCTTCCTTCCTCATGCTTCCTCCTGCACTCATAACACACAAGCATGCGCACTTCATTTGTCTCGGCGTAAACGCAAAGTGTAAAGAAGCCAACAGAGAAACGCTATCTGTTCAGGATTTATTCTCTTTCTGTTTGTGCGCCCGTATCAGATGTGCAGGGCGCATGCAGCAGGTGGCTCCACATTAACCTTCACCGTCCACAGTCTGAGCAGCGCAGCAGAGCGCAGCGCAGGGCAGGGATCTGGTTTCGGCCCCTCATCCCTCCATCCCTGCGGACTCCCATTATACATGACATCAGAGCCTCTCGACAGCCTTGCACAGCTGTGGCCAGAGCAGAGCTGAGCAACACCCAGGATCCACCCCACCTTATATATCCTCACACGGCAACACAGGCAACTGGGATTCCTGCTCAGTGGAGACATTTAAAGTTTTATTTTTCACATAACTGAATAAATTCTTCTTGATGTTTTGCATTTTTTATTTTTTATTTTAGATATCTTTAAGTCAAAATGTCTTAATTCTGCATCCTGGTTGATCACAACAGCAGGTTTTTTAATTCACGTTTAAAGACGTCTGATGACCCATCATCTGGCCTTTGTAAAGTTGCATGTAATGATATATAATGTGTAAACAACAGCTGTATTTGTTGTTGTTTAAGCAGTTTACTCAATTGACCTATCGTTAGAAGGCTGCACTCGTTGCTGTTCGATCGACATTGACCATTTTAAGATACGACCACCACAGACGGCTCAATAAACGCTTCTGTCAGACAAACAACAAACAAACACTTAAAACTCACCTATAATCCACAGATCAACAACAAAAACAATCTAAATCCAGTGAAATATTTAGTCAATTATTACATCCGTAGATATCCACAAACTACACTTGCATCTTTTCAGACGTTCATATTTCACCACATATTATCCATAACTTCTTCCGTTCACATCCAAATATGACGACTGCTTGATGTCAAAATGGTGGCTAAACTCCTGACCTTTTGATTGACACCTCACTTGAGCCAACAGGAGCTCTCACAGCTGTTGTTATGGCCTGTGTTGAAACAAAGGCCCTCCTGCACATTATAAGGCATTACAGCCAATCTATAGCCAGTGATCGCCTCAATGCCTTATGGGTCTTGTAGTCAATGACACGCTTTACCTCTAGAGCTGTTTTTAAACCCTTATTGTCATCAGAGACTGTTATAAATCTACATAATAGTAACAAACAAGTGGCTCTTATGTTGTCTTAAGGGCCAAAACAGTCTTTCTTATCGATTTAGGTTTTTCTTGAAGTGTTTTATAAACAGTAATCTCCTAAATAGACATTTCTGTCTGTCTTGATTAGTTTTTCACTCATATTCATTCATTCATTAAATTGATTTACCCTTTTATTTTGAAAAGCGCCTTGACAAAACCTTCAAAGTACGTGTAAAAATTATAATTTTTTTGTCATACTCTGCTCTACTTTGAAGATGGGTCCATCTTACGGCCCCATTATGTCTCCCAGCTCTAATCATCTGCAGCACCAATATTATGTGATGCTTCAGAGGATAAATCTAATAAGTCAATGCTCTCCTAGACAATCAAGACCAAGTGAGGCTGTGATCCATTAACAGGACTATAACAAACAATGCTAATACATAACAAGCAATAAGATTATACAATATGTGCAAATCTGCAAACTTTGTCGCCTTCTTCTTTCTTTATTTGAAAAACCGACACCGAACTCTAATTTTCCTTAACTGACTTTATGGAGTGTCGCTCATTTTATTTCAACATCAGTTCCCTGTGTGAATGGTTTTATTTCACCACCATGTTTTGTCTCTTTCCTCCCACATTTCTGTGTCTGTCACAGCCGCTGAGAAATGCTAACAGGTGCTGGCTCCACTTTCAATCGGTGAGGAGCGTAATGGGACAAAAAGAACAACTGGCGAGAGCACCTGTTTTCTACCAGGCTGGGAAACTGGAGCCCGTTCCCAAATCACACTTGAGAGTCAAAAACAAAGCGCCACTATCCCCTGCCTTTTCTTTTGTCACAGCTGAAGATAAGCACATACAGTTTTCATCCAGTTAACCCCTTGTGTTCTGTTTGATAGGCAGCCTCTGAACGGTGATGAAGGAGGTTACAGCTGCAGCTCCCTCAGCCGGGCTTCACACCTTTCAGGGCTGCACTACAGAGACACCATGTGGTGGCAGATCACAGATCAGATCCAGACAGCAACACCAAACATTATTCTACAGAATACATGCATATGTAGAGGAGTTTTTCTGTGTTGGTCCAGTTTAACAGTTTGAAATGTGTCAAATATGTCAATTTCAAAAGTGATTTATTGCATGTGAGAAAATAATAATAGTATACAAAATTATATTGAGTATTTTAAGCAGGGACATTCCTTATATTCCCACCAGCCTACTTCTAAATGTTCAAGCCTGTCAGCAGACAAAAAGCTGCTTCTTACCTTGAAGATATGTTACATAAAAGATGGTGGTTATCTTCATATTATTTAATCAGAATAGAAAAGTCTGTGTGCTGTCGATCATCAATGTTCCAGCAGATCTGTTGTCACATCATAACTATGAAGGCTGTAAGCAACACAAAAAGTACCTGGACAACAAATATTTTACAACAAAGAACACTCAATGTGTGAAGTAGAGCCAAGCAATAAGCTGCCAAGTGGTTTCAAGACTTTCGTCTTTTTAAAAATCCTTTAATAAATTGTTTTAAATCTTAATTTAGAGTATTTTACAAATGCTGTTTCATATGTTAAAACTTTTCACTTATTTTATTCACTGCAGTGCTGACATCTTCTTCAGTGCTGTATAAATAAAGTTTAACATTGTTACCAGCCGCGACAACTATGCAACAGCTGGTATTGTTCTTACCTTGTGAATCTGTGTGTGTGTGTGTGTGTGTGTGTGTGTGTGTGTGTGTGTGTGTGTGTGTGTGTGTGAGATCAGGGCAAAATGTGTCAGGAACTATCACAGAAGCAGTTTTGCCAGGTGTGGACAGATTTTGTCAACATGATTGTGCAAAATGGAGTCATGAAACTTTACAGGTGTGTAGTTGAGGTCACAATGAGGGCCGAGTTTGAAGATGAGCGCGGTCCGAGCAAGGGCTGGAAGTAGGGGCGCCTCCACTGTATGCACCTGGCTGATATTCGTCTCAAGTGAAGGATCACTGTATTACAACTGGAGCATTCTCAGAAAGGTAGAGTTGTTTTGTGACTTGTCCACCACCCCAAACTGCCTCCTTACAAGCGCTGAGGACTGCTTCCTTGTCTTATGCCATCAGCGCATTGGCCACGTGATCACAGCCTGTCAAGGTACGTGGGACTTTTATGTTCTAACCTTGGGTAAGATATGAGCGGGAACTTATCTTTAATGCTTAAAAATAATATGAATAATAAATGAATAAATTAAGTAAAAAAACTGAGATGCAGTGGCAACTTCTGTAATGAATAATTATGGGTGAAGGGAAAAAAGGAGGTTAACAAGTGGACAGTGATATCATCCGAATCGAGTAGTGATGTTTCACATGTCAGGGGAGGCTGATGACAAACATCACATTTGTTGACTTTGAAAAAAAAAATAAAAAAATCTTGAGCTGAGATCACCTGAGAAGCATAAGGTCAGCCGTTCCCCAGAGAGCTCTGCAGGAGACAGCTGTTACAGCTAGTCTGTCCACACACACACACACACACACACACACACACACACACACACACACACAGGAACTCCTGACGGCTGGGTGGATCCTCTCCGGGGCCGTAGGTGCTGTGGAGCCATATGGTCGTTCTGGGTCACCACCTCCACTCAGGGTTCAGAGGTGCCTCATTTCTCATTGACATTAGATTAGACACATTTAACAGGATTTAAGCAGACACAGCCCACTCTGACACTGCTCCTCACCTTCAGCATGCAGCCTGCTTTGATTTGATTATTTACTGTAACAGCCAGTGACTTCAGCGTCGAAGAGTGCATGTCAAAAGGGCTTTCGTAAAGGCTCCAAAAGCCTTCATTCCTGCCGTCCAGGAAATTTGACTTGCCGCAAAGAGAAAGGTAAAGTCTCCCAGAAGAGCGATGCAAATAAGACTCAGGGGCTAAAGCCCTTTTGTGTGCGTGCGTGTGTTTCTCCGTTAACGTGTGTGCGTGCGGCTTACATGCAGCGAGAGCTGGCAGAACATGCCCCTCTGAGGTTAGACACGCTAGATGGAAAATACCCCTCAAACACCTCCAAAATAATTCAGCAGTCTCTCCTTCTTCTTCTCTTTTCCACACTATCTTTGATCTCTCCAACCCAAGGCTTCTCCTGTTCCTGATTCATCTCCCTGTACCTGCCTTTACGGCACCACCCTCGTGCTGACTCTGTCTCTTTTCACTGAAATTGGATTCAGAGGCTGCTTTATTCACGGAGGGATCGACTTCAATGCCTGTCTTTTTTTTTTTCCTTCTCCTTCTTCTTTCCTCTCCTGGCAAATGCCACAGCGAGAGGAGAAAAAGGGGAGAGAAGTAGCAGGAGGAGGAGGGAGAAGAGGAGCCTCTTCTGGATTGTATCTTCATCAGCTCGGCCCCATAGTGCTGCTGCAGCCCGGGGCATCCCTCTCTGCTTTTTCTCTTTTCAGTCCGCTCTCTCCATGTGAGAGTAGAAAATATAGTTTTGTGAATAAGATGCTTGTATTTGAAAAGGCGCGTTTCACCTTCGTCTCCTTCTCCGGGAAAAATAAAAGGCACATGACATATCAGACAAAAGCAGGGATGTGATACGTCGCTCTGAGACCTCTCGGGGGTTTTCCTGATTGGAGATGATTGAGTGGCACCCTTGGGGCTAGGCTTTGCATCTCCTGAAGTGGGCCCCATCTCCCTGCTCCTCACCTGAGTAAATGGCCTCTTGTCTGCTGCCAGCTCTTGATTACTACTCTTCATCCGAGCTGGTGAAGAGAATGGATGGAGGGCAAAGAAGAGGGAACTGTGTGTGTGTTTCAGGAATAATTAAAACCAGGAGGTGCAGAGAGTCCTTATGACTGGCCTCTCAAAGCCAGGAGAACACACTGTGTGCACATCAGTGTTACTTCAGTCAATGAAAACTACAGTCAAAATATATTTGTTAGCCTTTTTAAACAACAATAGGAAGAATAAACAAAATAAGACGTAACATTTCAGAACAATTTTTTGTTGTTTTTATTAAAATTTTCATTAACAAATAAGAATGACTCATGAATAAGAGTTTTAATGGAAGTGAATTCAATGTAGCTCCAATCTACATCTGCTAGTAACGTTAGCTGATGTTGCAGATTCTTGAGGGCAGATTTATGGACCTAATTAATCAACAGTTACACTTAAAAATAATCAACAAACTCAGACAAAAGACAAGAACAAGCTCTACCTCCAAAAAGTAAAAGTACAACATTAAGACAAGAACAAGGGCTCAGCAGGGACGGAGCAGCTCCCACAGCAAGTGAACACGCCATCTGCGGGCTGTACTAACAGGTGACATGCTTTACGTTATAACACCAACCACCAGTAATGTGTCCAGCTTTTATTGAGATTTAATGGTAACACTTTACTTGAAGGTATCTACATAAGAGTGACATTACATTGTCATAACTATGACTTGACACGGTCATGAACTTGTCATAAACATTATGTAGATGTCATAAAAGTTTATGACTGCTGTCATTAAGTGTCATTCGGTTTTTGTAATGACAAGTTGACATTGTTTGGGTTGTCCTTATTATGACAACTTGACATTAATTAAAGTGAAATTACCAGAAGATGTCTTTGTATCAATCATTATTTCAATTTGTCATAAACACAAAAAGAGGTGCATTTCTTGTTAATGTCAAGTTGTTATTACAAAGACATGTTCTGGTAATGTCATTTTAATTAATGTCAAGTTGTCATAATCAAGACATCCCAAACAAATTTAATGTCAACTTGTCATTACAAAGAACTTCTGGTAATGTCATCCTGGTTAATGTCAAGTTGTCATAATCAAGACAACCCAAACAATGTCAACTTGTCATTACAAAAACTGAATGACACTTAATGACAGCAGTCATAAATGTTTATGACATGTCCATGACCGTGTCATGTCATACTTATGACAGTGTCATGTCACTCTTATCTAGATACCTTCAAGTAAAGTGTTACTGATTTGATATTGTATTTTCATATAAAGACTTCTTTTTCACAATGTAAGTTTATGGGAGAAAGTCTTTTTGGGCCAAATAGCATGACATGACCGACCTGGAGAGTGTAATTCCACGGTTTGCTCACTATGTCAAATTGGCTTCAAGGCCCGGTGCTGAGTGAACACAGGCTCAGACAAACCACACTGCTCACAGATAGCTGCTATTAGACAACCAGTCTGGTGACTTACATGGAAGACAACAAGCTGCAGCCTCAAAAAGCTTACAAACAATTAAATTACAGCGCATAAATGTGACTAAAATTTCACTGAGAACAGCTCACCTGTTTTGGCTAAAACTAGCAACAATCAACTAAAATCAAAATTTTCCTAAAAAAACAACGACTAAATCGGGTGTCAAATGAACACAGGTCTGTGTGTGTGTGATAAAAGATCTTCATGGTTAAAACCCTTCAGTCTTCTCAGTCAGTAATACACATGTTCTGGCCATCTGACAGCAGCTGAAATAATCCTCCAGCTTTCATTTATCTCCACCAACACTCACCTAGCTCCAAACTTCCTTTCTCAGTTGTCTAATCACTCGCTGCACTCGGTTCCAAACTCCCGTAGAGATAAGTTATGCAGCAGCTGCTACATTTAAAGTCCACGGTCTGTATTCAAAAAAGAAAAAGAAAAAAAAAATGTGTGAAAGACAGCACACACCTGGGCAGGCATCTCTCTTTGAGTACGGTTGAATAAGATCTGTGCTCTGTATAATGGATTCTTGGGCTACCTGTGTGTGCTGATAAACACCAGCAGACACAGGAAACACAGCGGCGGCGGACCGTCAACTCCAACCTGCTCACAACGCCGACCGGCCTCCATCTGTTGCCACTTTTGAAAAGAGCGGCTGAAAACACGTTTGTGTAATTTGGCATGTTCTTTCAAATGGAAATAATCCGCCTGTTTCTCTTTCCGAGGGGAGGCTCCCCTCTGTCGTGGCTTTCAAGGTAAGATTAAGAGGACGTTTTTATCGCGCGGGGTTTAGCTCTCTCTTCCTCTGGTGATTTTTCTGCCTTCAATCTGGCTGTTTGAAATACACAGAGGGGCTTTTCTGAGCCGCACTCTTTGCCCACTATCAGCCTGTGAGGACGGAGCTGTGAATGTATAAACTGTTTAATCTAAAAAGAAATAAATGAATAAAATTAGATTACAAAGATGTGGCGTAAAAAATCAAAGGGAAATAAAAACTCCCTCACTATTTCTGCATCCAATTTTCTCTATGATGCGAATGAAAGGAAGTGTATGTGCCTTCAGTTGTGTGGGTAGTGTGGTTGAAATGAATGGAAGCATCACAGCTGCAACTTCAGTCCATCACTATCAGGTGAATTTAGATATTGTTGTCTTTTTATTACATGTATTTGCATTCATTGTTTGCCAAAGTGTCTGTTTATGCCTCTAAAACTGAATTATTTAGAAACAGAATTTCACAAGTTGCACCTTTAGAGAAAGAAATTCAACCTGGAGACATTTTGTTTCACCTCCTGGCTTGAGAACGGGCCGAACAGATTGGAGCTCTGTTGCTCCGGCCAACATGACCAGCAGTGCAAACAAGTGTGACTCAGATAGGACCATATGATAAACAGTCTGATCCCTCTGATGAGGAAAGTGGAGGTCAAATTCTCTGAGTGTGTGTGTGCACGTGCCCGTGTGAGTGTGTGTGTCATGCTTGAAAAGCTGTGTAAGGAAATATTTTCATTGAACTCAGGGACAGAAAGCGTCATGTCTGCAGTAAGTGAACATGGCTGTTTTGCATCCCATTAGAGGCTCTGTGTGCTGACACCACGTTAGCATTTTTTCCCCCCGCAGCAGCCTAACACAACGGCACCTTGCTTCGGTAAGAGAATCCGTCGTAAGGGTTTAGTGTTACACCGGATTCTGTGACCTGCCGGAATTTTAGCTGCCACTGGCAAAGTTTTAACTACAGTCACAGGCTGTTTATTTGTAGCTTAAACTAAAATATGCTGACCCTCGTGCAGTAGTAATTAATAGGATCACAAATTTTGATAGCTGCAGTAGCAGGGACGGGTGGTCAGCAGTGCTCACAGTGCCTCACCTGTCAATATTAGCATCAACACATTATTCCTTTTTCCTGCAGCTGAATCTGATGGCCCACAGATTTCAGTGTGACATCGGCTTCTTTTACACTATGATTGATTGGACTGGGGCTTCTTTTTGGCATTTGTAGTCTTTATTTATAGTGAAAGTAATGTTCATGTGGAAACATGGGAAGAGGGAGAATGATGACATGCTGAATGTACCCTGAACTAAAGACATTTTCACTGTACAATTTACAAGACTTCTGATGATTACCAGCTGTGACAACATAATGTTGGCCGGTATTGTTTTCACCTTGTGAGTCATCATTGTGAGAATTTGTCCTGGTGACACCAATTGAGTCAGGAACTACCACAGAATAGGTTTCCAGTATTTAGCCACGTGTTTATATGTCCGTCTGTCTGTGGACAGATTTTGTCAACGCAATAGCTTGAACCGTGCAAGATGCAGATATGCGTCTGAGATCAAAATGAAGGCCAAATATGGCGATGGGTGTGGCCCAAGAAATGGAGCCGGACGCAGGGAAGTAGGGTCGTAAATTAATTAATGATGTTTAATCTGATTATTGGGTATATTTGTTTACAGATGTCTGACTGATTATGATTAAGTGTAACTTCACTGATTTAACTAAAGTGATGAACGTAAGGGATTTCAGTTAATTGATTTAATTGATTATACTGATTGTGTTGACTGATTTAATTAACATGATCTCATGGTCTTTTCTTTAAGGTTATCAACCTATTACTGGTTGTTTCTTTGTGTGGAAACCAACTGCTTCATCAAAGAAAAGGAAAAATGAAGTTGTTGCCGGGTCAAGTTTAGGCAGGCGTTGAGTCTGAAAACCAAAATAACTCGACGGTGGCTGATGCAGAAAGGTGAATGGCGGTGCAACATGGTGGAAACATCCGTGGAAGCGGACCCTATGTTGATATTACAGGTGCATTCTCAGGTAACAAAAACAACGATTCTTATTTTCAGATGATCATATGCCAAAGAAAACAAGTAATATATTCCAATTCTGCCAAAATATCCCCCTAAATACTTCACACTGAACCTGTAAGATAGCAGTTATCTGATATTACAAGTCTAATGCTTCTAAAACATTCTTCATTTTCCATTTCTACTACTGCTGCTGTTTTGCACACAAACACTTGAGAGTAGTAGTAGCAATAATGTGCTTACATAAAGTTGGAGGAGTCACAACAGACAGATTACAAGAAGAGCTGTCAAAGGCATTGCAGCAGTGATTAATATATCCTGGCTTTTAGTTCTGATATGGGTTTGAGTTCAAATAATATGTAATGCAACTCCATGGCATAATTATTAAGCCCAAGCTCAAGCTTAGACACCTGAGTAGTTTTCTCAGAGTAGACAAAGCTCCCCTGACATGCACTCATGTATTTTAAAATTCTGAAACAACCTACTACCTGGCCGTCTGGCAGCTATGTTCAAATGATTGCTACAGTAGTGTAATTTCCAGTGTTTCACCCTCATCTTACCATAACTGAACATTCCAGAAGTCAGATGGTCAAATCAGCGGCCAACTGTATCTTTGCCAACGAAACGGTTTGGAATGCAGAAGGTGCTCACTGCCGATCACTCACGTTTGTGATCTGCCAGCTGCTGACATTTAGCGGCAAACATCACAGCTCGCAGCGCTCACACAAATGTAAACACACACAAGAAAGCATTCACACGTAGACAAACACTCAGCTCTCACACAGCCAAGTTCTTTCTGTGGGAGAACGCCGACGTGTTCTACCTCCTGTATCAAAACCACATCACACGCTGAAGCCATGATAAAAGTACAGCGAGAATGTGGCGGAACGACACCCATGCTACGCTTCTCGGAGGTTTGGAGGAGAACCTGGGCTCCAGCCTAACCCAGTCAGCCGGTGCTGACCACACTGCTGGAGCAGATGGGAGACGGCAGCAGTCTGCTGCTCTGGCTCCAAGGTGAGACTGGATGTCTAAGCGGGGTGATGAAAGGTATTCCTGTTTCAAACAGCTCCAAGATGCAACTTTTCCAAATCAGTTGCTGCATTTGTCTAAAGCTGTGGTATGATGTTGGTGCAGAAGCTCCCTCTCTGAAGTCTTTATTCAATTAGGATATGCCTCTGGACATATGAGACACACAAAGTGCCCATGAGTGGCCTGATTATGAGCATAATTAGTGCAGACTGCAGCTGGACCTCAGGTGTCAAATACTGATGAACAGATAGAATCAGGATGGATAAAGGAGGTCGTACTGTAATACTACGCATGGCAGAAACTGCTCAACATAACACAGCTGTTTTAACCCTTTCACTGTCTGATTGATGATGTGAACACACAATTTTGACATCCAATCAGCCTCAGTTGAACTTTATTTAGTGCTAATTGGCTAACTTTAGCATGATTACAGGCTAAACATCAGCATTTCAGCATTGTCATCGCAAACGTGTTCGCGTGTTGATGTTTGGCATTTATTTAAAAAAATACAGCCTCACAGAACAGATAACACAGTTGTAGACTTATCATTTAATCTTTGTCCTTAGTGGCCTGTCCCAATACACACACTTCCCCTAGAAATACCCACTTGCACTTGGTTGTGCGCGTTCACGTTTAGGCTAGTGGTGTCCCAAAACAGAACTGAGGTAGTGGAAGTGGTTTCCAACACTTAAAACCCACCCGAGAGTCCAAGGGAGCCCGACCCACACTTTCAATGATTCTCAGCAATTGTCAGCAGCTTCGGCAACTTTTGGAAAACAATTTGTTACTGTACGATCTGAATGTAGTCCATACAAACAACAGATGGTTGGACTAGCGTAAACTCATCAGCAACTTGGCGTCAAAATATTAAAAAACAAATCGACTTACCTGAACAAATTCGATCAGGACTAGAAGACGTCGTAGGCGCCGCCTGTTTTCAACATTTCTTCTCTGTTGATTCATCAGACGGAGAAGAATGAACGTAGCACATGGCACAACACAAGCACTGGAGCTGCCTTTTTTATTGCGTCACTACTACGCTTGGCGTATGCCTGCACGTTGGTCACGTCGATTTGCACGAAGGGGTTTCTCATTTCTTAGGGAAAGATCTCCACCCTTATATTTCTCACTTCCCTCATCAAGGGTCATCTCGCAAACGAGGACACGATCAGAGATAATAGGTAACATGAAGGTGGTTATCAGCTGTCTTTGTCAACCCAGGCTTTCTTCTTCCAACTCTGTGTCCACTCCCATGAAAGGTGGTGTTTGCTGCATCACTCTTAATGCCTACCATTTATTTCTAACATGACAACTGCACCTTCCAGAGCTATATATGTATGTATACATATACATATAGGGCTTTTGCCAGAGCTTCATTTGGCACAACCAACAACCATCAAGGTCACACCATCACTTTGACAGCCTCTACATTACATTTAGTTTCAGAGATGTAGCTATTCCAAACATTGATTTAATTCAGTTGGAGAGCACTTCTCCACGGGAGGTTCAGCTTAATGGTTTCTCCCGTGCATATTGGTCCTCAGGTGGCAATTACCTGGCTGCTCACTCCTGTGAGTTCTTGTGTGTTTTGACTGTGAACCACCAGAACTGAACGCATTTTGCAAATACAAGGCTACATGCCGATATGAGATCTCCCATGCTTTGCCAAAGGAGACCCATTAAAGTATCTTTTCCAGCAGATCTCGCAAAGATACGGCTCCTCACCAGTGTGGGCTCTTCTCATGTGGACTGTCAGGTCAGCATTAACTCTGAAAGCTCTCCCAGGTGTTTTGCAAGTGTATGGTTTCTCACCTGTGTGGATTCTTTTCCATGCTGGCAAGGCGGAGAATCTTTTCCCACAGGTCTCGCAAATGTACGGCCTCTCACCTGTGTGCATTCTCATGGGCTGTTGGTTCATTTCTACATCTGAAAATGTTTCCACACGTTTTGCATGAATATAGCTTCTCCCTTGTGTGTGTTCTCAGATGTTTGTATAATTTGGACCTAAACTTGAAATCTGTCCCACAAGTGTCACATTGGAAAACGGTTTTACTTGTATGTGAATTTTGGTGAATCGTCAACAAGGTGGAGTTATTTACATTGTTCCTCTTGTGATGTCTTCTCTTTGGATTTGGCTCCGCATTCGTAGTTGATCATTTAAGTTCAGAGTCAGAGCTTCACTGTGGTCACTTTCCTTATACGTAGAAATCAACATATCAGTCACCTGCATCAGTCCAAGCTGCTTCCCCTCCTGAATGCTGCAGAGTTCCTCCTGTTCCTCTTTAATCTGTGGAGGCTCTGGGTCCTCCTGGTCCAGACTGGAATTCCTCTCCTCCTCCTCTCCTCTCCTGTACAGAGCATAAAGAATTGCTGGTCAGCAAGAACCTCCTCCTCAAGGCCCTGACACACCAAGCCAACAGTCGGTCATTGCTCAGTTTGGCCGTTGATGATATATACAGCACGGCGAGGCAGAATAATGGCATAATATTCCTGCCTTGAACAGGTAGTGTAAAAGGAGCTGGTGAAACTTGAAGCTCCTTTGAAAAACGACCCCATTTTATCCACATTGCTCTCAAACTCTGGGTAGTGACCGAAAGAATGAGATCGCGGATACAAGTGGTGGAAATGAGTTTCCTCCATCGGGTGTCTGGGCTCAGCCTTAGAGATAGGGTGACGAGCTCGGACATCCGGAGGGAGCTCGGAGTAGAGCCGCTGCTCCTTCGCGTCGAAAGGGGTCAGTTGAGGTGGTTCAGGCATCTGATTGGGATCCTCCTGGGCGTCTCCTGCTGGAGGTGTTTCTGGCACGTCCCACTGGTAGGAGGCCCCGGGGCAGACCCAGAACATGCTGGAGGGATTACATATTTTATCTGGCCTGGGAACACCTTGGGGTCCCCCAGGAGGAGCTGGAAAGAGTTGCTGAGGAGAGGGACGTCTGGGGTGCTTTGCTTGGTCTGCTGCCCCAACGACCAACCCCGGAAAAGCGGATGAAAATGAATGAATGGATGAATGGATGGACGGATGCTCTCAAACTTGCAGTAAATAGCGCAAAACATAATTTGGGTTTTGCCTGCATCCTCCTGCACTCAACTAAACTCCTGTTTCAAGGACAATTGAAATACGTGCTTGAGCTTCAACTGATAAACTTTGCCTTCACCTACCGCCATCAAGGCTTCGATCAGTGCAGCACATGTGCACCTCTGAGACTTTTTGCAAGACTATTTGGTGAAAAGGGGACGATTTGCAAGTGTTAATCACTGATGTTAGTTTTTATAGCTAAGTTATGTGCAGTTAATTTAACACACATTCACCCAAGAAGCGTCAATGGTGCTCACGGTCGTGTCCAGTTAACGTTACTGTCTGTATTACGTATATTTGTCAGATAGTGTGTTTAAAGTGTTTCGTCATTTATGTGGACAGTAGTAGCGTTTATTTATTGCATATGTAATATTAAAACAATATAATACAATATTCTCATATATAGAATTCATTGTGCGGGGACCCCGTGGCAGATCCCCTCAATGTTTTCTCCATGGCTACCCCCTTGGCACACACACTCTCTCATACATGCACACACCCACAGACGACTGCATGCTCCTCACCTCTATTACTCCTCACCTTCTGGTCCCTGCAGGACAGTTGGATGGGAGCCTTCATCTTCATCTAGTAAACATACACTCTCACTGTCAGGATAACATGCTTTCCAAAATCCATGCTGAGCCTGAACGAATGCACACGGCCTCACAAGCGCACACTCACAACACCCCACAGACAGGCGTACAAGTGCACACACACGCGACCCCCACAGAGGAAGTGAGATTAGCTTTTTGCTGCTACTGTAATTCAGTTATCCCTCGCTGCCGGAGGCCAAATGGCGGGCAGGGAGTAGGATTCTGCTGTGTCTGTACTTTGTGTGGCTGGCGGCTTGCTTATCCCTCTGGTACACAGGTGAATGCCTTTTTGCCTGCCTGTCTACTCTACACCTCATCCCCCACTGTCTTCCCACAACCTCAGGACACCGTGGGTGCCCCCTCGCTGCTAAGCTGCCATCTCCAATCCACTTTTGTGACGGTTAATTTCTGACACAATTTCCCCTGGAGAATTTTGCCATCGGCAGGGTGTGTTCACTCACGCCACCTCTGCTCCCAAACAAGCGTCACAATTGCCGAAACATAAGTCTAAGTTGGCAGAGGGGCGGATTTTTGAGCGGCGACACCGTGACACGGCCCACCAATGGTTCACAATTACAGCAGTGGAGCCAGCGAGTGCTTGACGTGCCAGAGCCCACGTCATTAATCTGCAAACCCGCACGCAAATGCAGAGACACCGTCCATGAAGTGAGTCATGAGCACATATGCATGCATGCACACAGTGGGAGGCAGCTTTCTGGCGCAGGTTAGCCACAATCCGGGGCTTTTCCTCCCTCCACTGTGGACCCCTTGCCAGGCCAGGCTTGGAAAGAGGTCACATTCTCCAAGGTGTGTCTAAACAGAGATGACATGTGGATGTGCTGGCACGAGCACCGCTCTCGGCTCCCTACCACGCACCGAAAAGCAGTCGCGGTTGTTTTCTTTCCCCTCTTTTTTTCTTCTCTTTTTCTTCTCTTTCCCCCCGAAAAGCCGCTCTCTGCCAGAGAAAACAGAATCATTGTTTGTTTTAATGGTTGTTCCATTCCTCAGGTTTATCCTGACTTAAAAATACCAATAAAGTAGAGAACGGTCTTGACAACTGGAATGATGCTTATGTTAATTTGGGTACGCTATTGCTTCTATCGCCTGAGGAGTTCTTTCTGTCACTTTTCATTAAACAGTTTTTCTACTGACTGACATGTTTGTGGAAATGTATCCCCGTGACTTATTCCCATCATAACATGACAGCGTAGGATTTACAGTATATGATGTATCATCATATCTTTCTCAGGGCGAACGTCTAATTACACATTGACAAACAGTTATCATAGCAAATTCATGAATTAGGAAAAAGTGTTAAGAAAATACGCAAAGTGTTGTGGTTTCCTTTCACATGAAAGATTTTTTAAAAATTATCTGTATGGTTGCATGTTGAAACTGGCCTGATTCCTGGTTCCTGCGAGCGGTGTGATTTGTGAGTGACACCAACCTGTGAAACAGGATATCTCCATTTAGACTCAAAATACAAGGTGAGCAGCACATATTAAAGATCCCCTCCAGAAATGTTTTAAGTCATAAAAATACTCTGCTTTGAATTTTAATTTGTCTGATATGGTGCTGGTGTGTGTGTGTGTGTGTGTGTGTGTGTGCTTTAAGTTTCCAAACTACATTTATATAAGTTGCATATTGCATCATTATTGGCTCCCAAACTAGTCGTGGTGTCATGAAATCATGCTTGTATGTGCAAGGCTTAAAGGTCTAGTGTGTAGGATTTAGTGCAGATTGCAACACACTGAAACCTGTGTGCCAAGCGTGTAGGAGAACTGCAGTGCCGACGCAAAAAAAAATAAAAAAAAAAAAATTCCCAGAACAGAGCAACCAAACACTGGCTCCATTGGACAAAGTTGGTTTGTCTGTTCTGGGCTGCTGCAGAAACAACATGGTGGACACCGTGGAAGAAGGCTCGCTTCATATGTAGATATAAACAACTGATTCTAAGATAACGAAAACACAAAAATCCTTAGTTTCATGTGATTATAAACAAATTAAAACATCATACATACCATCCATCCATCCATTCATTTTCAACTGCTTATCCAAAGCCAGGTCACGGGGGGCAGCAGTCTGAGCAAAGCACCCCAGACGTCCAGAAGAGATATGTAATCCCTCCAGCGTGTCCTGGGTCTGCCCCGGGGCCTCCTACCAGTGGGACATGCATACCCGCAACACCTCCAACAGGTGCCCGTACAGACATGAAGCAACATTAGCATTCATTTGGAGTTGTGTTTCTGTCGCCTGACAAATTTAAGTCCAAGATTCACTCCCCTCATAGCACCTTTTTAGTTTGCTTTTGTTGCTAAATGCTCCACTTGTGATATTCTGTCAAGTTTATGCTCACGTGTTTTATTTTGAAATTAGTTCTTATTGTGTTTACTTTGTCTTGTACTTCCTGTTTTCCCGCCTTTGTTAATTACCTCGTGTGATTTACCTGTGTCTTGTTCCACTTGAGTTTTTAAAGCGTAGCGTTTCCCCCATTTAGTTGCCAGATTATCATTCGTGATCGTGCTCTCCAGCCTTCTCCTTGTGTTCGATTCCTTGTTTTTTGACTCTGCTTGAATTTATGGACTTTGCTTTTTGTGTGACTTCCCTGAATGGACTTTTCTGCCTTCGCCGACTGCCTTCACGAGTTTGACCCCTGACCTACTAAGGAGAGATTTGGATTTGATTAAACTCGGTGTTTTGTTGAGTCCCAGATTTGTGCTAGATTGTTACACCACTATGTTCACTAGCTAGTCTTTAGTTTTGTCCGCCTGCTGCAGAACTTTTCAGCTATAAACAGCTGCCGGCTGATGCTAGAAATGAGGTCAATGAGAGAGTCTGAACCAAAGCAGTAAAGTCGTAGGCCAGAGAACAACAGGAGACAAAACAATAAGCTGAAAGATGCCAAAACGCTGCATTACACATCGTCATTTAATCCATTGTTATCATAAACTATTGATTTAATGCAGCTTTAAATGTTAAAAGCCAAAAGTAGTGCAGCTATTCTGATCGTAAAAGGTACAAAAAACTAAGAGGAATATCAACTCATCCTCATTTTGGATGGATTGCTAAAAGCACATCAACCGCTCCCAGGCAGAACTTTGAGTACTATTAAAATGAGCAGTGAGTAACATCTTAATTTTTTTGTGTCACAAGCCCAACACTGCTCCAGTGCCTTCCCAGCTGATAAGCTTTTTAAAGCTGACAGCGCAGGATCACAGCTATCTGGTAAATGGAAATGCGCTGAAAGCTACCCACACTCAGCGGATTGCTTTGGCTTGCATCATTCTGCGTCCCTGGCTGAATTAGTGCTTACTAGGTGGTAATAAAACAACTGCGAGCTGTAACATTGAGTTCTGGGTGAAGACAGCACAGTGCAGACCCCTGGGGAATCTATAGCCCTAAGCCTGTAGGTATGTCCACAGGTCCTGGCCAAGACCTGAGTGGGTATCAGGTTCGTCGCAGAGCTCATCAGATTCAGGCCCGTCCTGGTTTTGATTTACTGCACCCCTGGAAGGGAACGCGGAACATCACCTGCATCTGGTTTACACTGACAAATCAAACCCAGTTGTGGTAGGAGGGCATGGAGTTAACCAAAATAGGGACTTTAATCATTTTTATGGATGGTAGGAGTTTACAGGTTTTAAATATATATATTTATGGGCTCTGGCACTCCGGCACTGAGGATAAATCACAGCAGTGATCAGGCCACAGTGAGCTACAGCGAGCACAACAGGCCAGGTGGTATGTGCAGCTGAACACAGAATAGATGTGAGGTGTGGTTGAGATGAGGTCACCGCGGACGCCACGGGAGTGGACAGGATCAGATTAAAGTCAGTGTATCTTTCACAGAACTGCAGTGGGTGCAGATGAGGTGTTATTTGATACCTTAACAGTCATTAACATGGATGTAGTGTTTATTGACGGCCATTATGGTAACAATAAGTAGTCTATGAGTGTTTCTCTAATCAGAACATGATGTAATAAACACTGGAAAGCACTTATGGGTGTGAGCGCTTCATTTGGCAACTGTCAGAGAATTCAAATTTCAGTGTAATGTTGTGTTTGTATAGTAATATTTCTGCTTGTAACAGCTGTGTTAATTACATGCAAAGCATAAAATTACACTCTGTGATTAATTTTATCTAATTAAACCTTCACTTAAACATTTATAGGATCACAGGAGACCCGGACGTATGCAAGATTGTTGCTTTTTAAAACCAGAATCAGCTTATTGGCCAGAAATTGTGTGCAACGTTTGTCAGGCTCACTGCAGAGAAACTGCTTCTCACATATTGGAGGGTTTTGATCGCAGTAACTGTGAAAATGAAGACATTGCATGACGCAGACGATGGTGAGGATTTTGTGTTTGTGCCAAAGGATTGAAAGGTGATGTGGGAAGAGAGGATGAGTGTGAATACTCAGAGGACACAGAGCTCACAACTGTGTTGCACTGACTCCAACCACAATAAATATTAAGAGAAACAAAACAGGCTACACTGGAAGCCATTAATGCATTTTCAACACGTTTTGTTGCATCTATAAATAACTTATTTCTTTTATATAATGTGTAGCTCAGTCTGTGCTACATGGATAATGTTTAATATTTACAAAACACATTTTGAGCTAAGTGCTAATGTTAGCATATATATATGAGGATATTAAGTTTAGTGTGCTAGCATGCTAACATTTGCTAATTAGCACTAATTGCCAAGCTGAGGCTGATGGATGTGTCATTTTGCCGTCATTTTGTGGTTGAGACATTCACTTAAAATCACAAATTTTACTGTCACTGTGGTGTTAAAGGAAATGTCAGATATCACCATCATCATAGAGTGCTGCAGTGATGACGTTTTTTCTGGTCACTCTGTTTCCCTTGACGTAAAGCTTTTATGATTAAATGTGTAAATGTAATTGCCATAAATAAAAAGCTATTGTTAGGGTGTAAACAAGCTACACTATGGTGGCATGAACGTCATGCTGCCACCACAACAAGGCTTTGGTGATGACATGTCGTCTTATTTAACCACTTGTTAGCAACCCCCTGTTTGAAGACACATAAAAGCTTTAAAACTCACAAGTGGGGTACTTACTGACGTATTCCATAATTTCACACCATTGTTCCACCTTGCTATTCTGTATAAAAGGTACAGTTGCTGTGTCAGAGGTAGTAACAGTGTGGTGTGACATTTTGACAATGTGTTCTTCGTGCAACCTACCGCAGGAGACTTAAAGTGTAGCTGATAGCGGTTAGCAGCTAACTCAGAGACAAAGAACAGCTGCCCAAAATGTCCACAAATTGGGGAAACAATGAGGTCCAGGAGAGATCTCTGAGTTAAAAGCGCTGTTAACTTGAAATCAAAGGAACAGGAACTACAAAAATGCTGACTCATTTCTGCAATTAAGGATAAATGATTTTTGCAGCACTGTATCAGGATTCATCCTCTGATGTCTCTACAAAAGTTGATACCATCTAGTTGTTGTTGTGGTGGGCCGATAAATGCCTGACCAATGCTGCCATCTCTGGAGCCTTGTGGGACTGAAAAGTGAGAATGAGCTCAACTGTGTCTTAGATTACATCTGCAGCAATACAGAGCAACAGTGAACAGTGTAACACTCCACACAGTGCTATTGTGCGTTCTCTTTCCTGTCTGTCAGCACTTATTTTATTTCCAGTCCCTTAACAGAAAAAGTTAGCTCCCTCTGTTAGAGCAGCTTTGGAGGACAGGTGTAGGTCACACTCTCTATCAGTCCAATCACTCTGCCAGACTCTGTAGATCCTCTTCTCCTCTCTGACTAATTTCATTTAGCTATTGACTATTGAAGGTAAGTCCTTATTAGCCTCTTTTATTAACCACTAATTATGCTTCAGACAGCAGCCAGCTGTTTGCTTGCTGCAGCTTTCCCTCCAGTTAGCATCCGGGTGTGTTGATGTGTGTATCGGAGTGTGTGTGCGTGGGTTGGGGAGGGGGCATTAAATGAGCCTGTTTGTCACCTGAGGGTGATCTGTGCCATAACAGTGATGGAAATGTGCCGTTTGGGGCCCCAGAGTTTTCGTGTTGTCTCCTCATCACTCTGTACAGCGCGGCTGAGCCGTTGGAGCAGGATAACACACACATCCCATTTGGAGTTGAACTAAAGAGAGGAGCCTAGTGTTTTTGTTTCCCCGGCTTTGGGTTTTGGAGAGCACAACAGCGAGTCCTGAGGCTGAGTCACTTTCTCCTCTTGGTTACGGCTTTTTGTGTTTTTGTTTGGATCCCTGTGCGTCTCAAATTATACACCTGACCCTCCTCTTTTCCCTGCAAACACGTCCACGCATATCCACACACACACACACACACACAAAAAACCGTTTGATGTCAAGCTCATTTAAGTTCTGACCGGCACATGTTTTCTACATGACACAAGCAACCTCTTCCTGCTTTACAAATCCAAAAATCCACCTCTTGCCAACTGGTTTAGCAGAAAATAACTTTTACAGCGAGCTGGCAAATGGAACAACCACAAGTATCACGTATGTGAGTGGAACTGCATTGCAACTCTCTAAATCTTCTCTAAATCCTCCACCAGCACCACCCAGCATGCTGTCTGCCAGGTCGGCTCTCATCATCACCCACCTGGTTAGCAGCACCCTCCCCCATCCCCCCAAAAAACCCATCCACTAGTCTGCTCTCCACAGCAGGCTGCCAGGCCCAGGGCTGGGCCGCAGGGTGGAGAGGTGGAGGGGAGGATGGATAGAGGAGCAGGCGGAGGGAGGGGAGTGTGTTTGTTGGTGTTGATTAGAGGATCAGAGCCTCTAATGATGCCAGGTGGCGGTGGGAGGGCAGTCTCTTGACTCCGGTCCAAAGGCTTCGATTTAGAGGTGTGGTGCGCACTTAGGAGTGCACACACACACACAGAGTCACACCTAATGGTGAAGTGCGTCGTAGGGGAGCTCCTCTAAAAGGCTAAGATGCTTTTGACTGATTCAGTGATTGGCAGAATCTTCAAGTATCAGCAGTTACCCTTCTTCATCCCGGATGGAGGAAATAATGTGACCCAGACTTCTGCCTTCAACTTTGATCCACATTTCACAGCACATACTCATCCCAGCCGTGTTTAGATGTTGTGTGCTCACACTGGAACCACACAATGAGAAATGAGTGCCAACATGCAGGCCACAACAATACTCAGTTCTTTGTGTAGCCATTGAGGGAGACTAAAAGTCAGCCTTTGTTGAGCACTGACAGAAAAGAAGTCACTATTTTTTTGAAAACGAAACTTTGATAGTCGAAAATTATTTTTTAAAACTTTATATTTTTTAGTTTTTCAGCTAGCAAAACACACACAACAAAAAAAAGTGTGTATCTGTCTCACCACCGCTAATCTCCCAAACTACTGGACCAATCAGCCTAATATTATGTGTGCATATTTATGACTGTTTGCTCAAAGATCCCTCGTGGTTGTGGTGATTCGCAAGTTTTGAAAAACCTGTTCTACTGACTGTTTTATACTATCACTGAGTGCTGTCTTCTCACTCCTCCCAACTGGCTGATAGGGGCCACAAGCCCGCAATAATGTCATGTGGCAAAAGTACAGAGCAAATGTCAATCAGCTAGGCTAAAGACAAGAAGCCACACTGTTGCAGGCAACATTTTTGCCTTGGCTGTGGCTAAAAAACTGACGTCCATAGCAATGTTTGCTCTTATTTTGAACCACAGCATCTGCAAAATACTTTCTATACCCGATATGCTATGATACACTTAAGTTACGAGATGAAAAAGGCCTTTGAAAGAAAAAAAAGTTTTGTTATCATCCGCCATGTTGACTGTAAGGGAGCCCGGAGGGACAATTCCACTATGCGCAGTGTGCATTGTCCAGAGTGGCCATTCTTCCAGTCTACATATATTAGACTCTTAAAGTATTATTGTGTCTAAGTTCCATTATAAGTAATAAGTTCACTGACATCAGAAAAAGTAGTTTGACAGAATAATCTAAACTCCGGGTCAGTTTACCAGCTTTGACTTTAGGTTTCAACCACATTTCACGGTCTTAATCAGCACATCCCTTCAATAATTGTAGGGTTTTGAAACACTTTATTTCACGGGTGTGTAATTTCTCAATCATTTCCTCTAAAGAACTGTGTAATTTGGCATTAATAACACGAAAAACAGGGACCATGTTCAGCTGGTACACTTCCAGTTAATTAATAACAATGAACTGCCAGGATAACCTAGAGCCGTTTAGTCGGTGCACATCAGGTCAGCTAAACATGTCAGAAGAACACAATTCAACAAGGAGAATAAAGTTTCCAATAATAAATAAACCATGACTGAATATTTACTTGGGTTTCAATGAGGCAGTTCTTTCAAGGAACTTTCCCCATAATTAGTACCAGTTTATTAAGTTCATTCGAGGAAAACTCCCAGGAAATAAGTAGGAAACTGCTGAGCGAATACAGGCTCGTAAAGTAAAGCAGTTTGTCTCCCTTTCTGCAGCGTGTCTATCAGTCAACATTTCAAATGGCTGATCACTCTGTGTTCACAAGCTGCCTTTTTGTCTTTCAAAGTGTGCTATGCAGGATTTTCCAAGAGCACATGATAAAGACTCATACAAAAGTAATCCCTCTCAGTCATCACTTATGACCCACTAGAAGCATATGGTGGTGTATTTATCTGCAGAGACCCTGCCCTCTGTCTGTATTTCTTATTTTCTTATTATTTTGCAGTGTTTGGGATGTTTCTGGGTGTGTAGTCCTTGTCCAAAAACAGCGAGTCAAGACTTTATAAAAAGTTAGTGATCAGATCAGGCTGTTCTCATGCACTATTCATACGTATACCAACAGTAAGGCTGTTATCATGTGACCAATGTGCTGACTGAAGAAAAACAGGAGGGAGTATAAAGACAAAAGTCTGTGTAAGAATGCAGGTTGGGGTGATGATTGGTCAGAATTTCCATGTGGGAAAAATCCAGGAAGTAAAGCAAACATTGAAGAAGAGTACACTTGCAAGATAAATGTGACACTTTCTAATGTCACAATGGAGGGACAACTACGCAGGTTGATTTTAGCGCCTTATTATGACACCAGTGTTTGTAAGAGAGGCTTTCAGTATATTCACTAGTAGGCAGTGATATTTAGGAATGAAACACAGTCATCATGGTCGGAGATGAACTTCTTAGCTCTGGAAAAAGCTTCTAAATGAACTATGAGTTTAGGTTATTTTGTCCATAAATGATCCTTAGTCGCTGCCCTGTCCCCAATTTATTTCTACTTTCTTATTATTTTCCATCCAGAGGTTAATTCCATCATAAACCTGAGGACTAAAATCTAAACCTCCGTAGAGCTCTGACTGCAGTGTGTGGTCTGCTGGAGCTGATGTGCCCCAGGTGGTGCAGAGCCTCCATCCAGCTTTCAAAGTGACCGTCCAGGTCTAAATTGGACAGGAGACAGAGGAGAGACACAGTAAGCGAGGGGACCTGAGGCACGTGGCTGCGCTCCACATTATATAAATCCACACCACTTTTATGGGCTCCATCAGGGTAGAGATCTAAATCTGGGTTAACAAGCAGAGCTTACCACTAAGAGCCCAGGGCACCAGAGAGGAGAAAAAAAGTCTCCTTTCTGAAATTCATTTCCCATAAATCATCTCAGGCCCGAGTCTTTGAAGTGGCTTTCCTAGAGTTTGGACAGGAAGTGTGGGGCTTAGAGCTTTTTTCCACCCCAAAGAGGGAGAGGAGAGGAATCAGGAGAGGAGAGAAGGAGAGGAGAGGAGGAATGGAATCAGAGAAGGAAAGGAATCAGGAGAAGAGAGGAGGAGAGGAGGAAAGGAATCAATAGAGGAGAGGAGGAGAGGGTTTAGGAGAAGGGAAGAGGAGAGGAGGAAAGGAATCAATAGAGGATAGGAGAAGGAATCAGGAGAGGAGAGGAAGAATCAGAAGAGGATGAAATTAGAAGGAATCAGAAAATGAGATGAGAGAGAAGAGGAGGCAGGGAATCAGAATAGGAATTTGGAGAGGAGGAATGGGATCAAGAAAAGGGAGGACGAGAGGAGAGGAGGAGAGGAATCCAGAGAGGAGAGGAGGAATCAGAAAAAGAGAAGCAGAAATAGAAGAGGAGCGGATGGGGATAGGAATAAGGAGAGGAGAGAAATCAGAGGAGTAGTGTAGGAGAGGATAAGGAATCAGAAAAGGGGGAGGAGGAATCAGAGGAGGAGAGGAGAGCAAGAAGGAGAAACTGAAAGGAGGAATCAGAAGGGGAGAGGAGGGATTAGAGGAGGGGAAGAGGAGAGGATAGGAAACAGGAGAGGAAAGGAGAGGAGATCAGAGGAGGAGAGAAGGAGAGGAGGAATCAGGAGAGGAGGATAGGATAGGAGAAGGAAACAGGGAGATAGAAATCAGGATAGAGGAGGAGAGGAGAAATCAGGAGAGGAGAAATAAGGAGAGGAGAGGAGCCCATAGCTCCATTGTGATGCCGAGAGCAACTGATAATCCACACATAAATAGAAACTGTGAACAAAAAGGAAACACAGCACGCAGAAGAATATGTGCTAAGCCTTATTTGGACTCTCATTGTTCGCTGCTTGTCATCTTGTGTGGATTGAGGAGAGGAGGAGAGGGGAGGAGTGCCGCTGGGCAGGCACGCCGCCAAATGCAAATATTGTGGAATAAATGGTGCTAAAGCTCAACTGTGCCATTTTGCACCTAAGCCTGTGTTGAATTAACACTGTTATCATAAACAAAACATTATGTTAGTGTGGAAGTGGGCTGAGCGTCGACAGATGGTTAAGAGCATTAGGGAGATACCTGCCAAAGGGCGCCTTTCACCCCCTGTTTGGGATATTAAAATTCACAGGCGAGCCATGGCTGCAAAAGCGCCCATGGCATATGGCCCGGTAAATATTGACTGATATTTTAATTACCCTTTGCATAATCTAATAATTAATCACAAACATTACAGTTTCACCTTTCCCCGCCGCTGCTTCGGAGGTGCAGAATCACTCTCTGTGGAGACTCAGTGTGAAGTGCTGTCACGTACTAATCAAGGATGTGATGGTTTTGTTCAACACCCATTTGTTTTTGATGGCAAGTGTTCAGAGCCTGACGTCAGCACGAGGCTCATTCTACAATATAAACACTATGTTACAGATGCATGATGCAAAATGGCCCTTGTACAGTGTTATATCACAAGTTTTATATCATTATATTAATTATATTCACTCGTCTTAAAAGGTGCAATTCCACCTGTTATAGGAGGTGATGGGATCACATTGCACTGGTGTTGTACCTTGTTTAATACCATGTGACAAATAAATGACATATTGTTGATTATAGGGCTATTTAAGTTCGATTCACTCGTCACAAGGAGAACAATCAGACTGTAAATACAGTTGTATCATGTATTTCTTGGCACCGGAAGGAGCTTCATAAAGACTAATCTAATGACCCCAGATGATGTCATCAGGGTCATCTCAGCTTGTGCTTGGAGGCTACAAACATACAACAGAAAGAGAAAAAGAAAGAAAGACCTGGAAAGAGTGCATCAAATTATAATTCTGTAACATAATTTTAAAACGTAATAATATCAATAATTGTAAATACTGTTTTTCCACAGCTTTTTTCTTTCTTTTTCCCTATCGTTTTTTTTAGAAATAATTTCTTAATGAAGTTGCTCATTGCCTTCTCCCCATGTTTTCTAAAGAAATCACACCAATTTGCTCAAAGCTCAGAAGGTTTAAATACTTGCAAAAGGCACCTGAGAGCACAAGAAGAGTGACGTTGCTCCAGGATTCAAAGGGTTAAAGAAAGAGGCTCAAAGAATGGCAATTCAGTGAAGCTTTCAACCTTTTGTTGAACAAAAAGCGCCATCTAGTGGGCTCAGGAAATAAAGACAATGCTTCATGAGGCTTCATTTGGCCATCACTACTCTTCACACCTGTCTAAATCTTTTGCACAGTACTGTATGTGAAACAGTCTGAGCAGTGGTCACATACTGTGGCAACACACCAACAACAGCAGTGAAAAAGAAGACTGCTAGGAAGTAACATGGATGCAAACAATGCAGGTTGTAATATGTTACTATAGCACTAAACAGGTTGGTTCTCCAGTATATTTCAGACCTGCTCGCTGGCTACAATCCAGTCAGACTTCTTCTCCTGGAACAAACAGCCTAATGACTTAAAATCTGTTGCAACTGCGTCTGCATTCAAAAGCAAACTGAAAGCTTTATTGTTTTGTCAGGTTTATTTTGCAGGATCAGACACTGCATGTGGGATGAATCTAGATGCTTCACCATCTATAGGATACGTGCACTGTCATGTGAGGCACACGGAGTTTCAAATGAACAGAGAACTTTTCACTAAAAGTGCTTGTAAGCTCTGAAATTAACTGCAGCAGAGTTTTACTGTGCTCTGTGCGACACATAAAAGTTTACAAGGGGATTCTGAAACTATTTGAACCAAGTTATAAACTTTCACATCTCACAGGAAATTGATGGAGAAATGGAAATATTTTCTACCGTCGAAATAGTCCCTGTGAAAACTCATCGGCGTGTTGATGGTGAAGTTTTATATCTTGTGGAGCAGCTAACTAAAAGTTTTGGTAATTTGGGTGAACTGGACCTTTAGCACTTGGAGACATGTACGACTTTCAACCACTTTTTTATTTTTCTTTGTGGGATCACTGACCTTCAGTCTGCATCCTGTTCTGGAAGCGCTTTCAGTCTCTACTACACATACTAGTGCTAGATTCTGTTTGTGTGTGTGTGTGTGTGTGTATCCACATGGTGTACTGTACAGGTGTGTGTGTGTGTGTCATGGTGTTTTGCATTCATGTTTCTGCATCCTGTAAAGGGATTGTATCAAAAGAAAAGCCGGTTGGAGCTCAGCGCAGATACTGGGCTCAGAGTCAAAACGGTCTCAGAGATACTACACACACCTGGCAGTGTGTGCACAGCAATGTACTGTACATCCTACAGTCTTCCTGGAGCCAGAGAGGGGAGGGATGGAGGGGGGTTGGGGAGCTGGGGAGGTGGTGCTGGTGGTGGTTGGAGCATGTTGCACTGAGTGGGTGTGGAGGAGCGGGTGGGCGGATATGCTCCGTGTCGCACATCAAACTCCTCGCAGGCCAGAGGAGTTCAGAGGAGGCATGTGCAACCGAATAATCCAGCACAGACTCGGCATCCAACAACTTAGCATGCAAGAGAGGGCGAGCAGATGAAAAACAGCGAGAACCACGCAGCGCCTTGCCAACCTCTTTGGAAAAGGCAGCAGCTTCTTCTTTCTCTCGTTGCTGTTTCGGGGCAGGCTGTCAGTAAGGCTGTTAAAATATTGAGCAACACTCGAGCAACAGTTGGATGAACAGAAACCTGCTGTGTATATTGTTCTACTGTGATTGCATGAAATTCCCCTCTAATTGCTCTTGTTCCTCAACACAGGCCAACGGCTGATATTGAGAACATCTGAGAGCTTTCAGCAGTGTGTGTGTGTGTGTGTGTGTGTGTGTGTGTGTGTGTGTGTGTGTGTGGAGTTGGAGGACGGCCTGGAAAATGAGGCTGTGAGGTTTGACAGGTTGGAAGGCTGATTGGAGCTTTCACCTGTGACTTCACATAGGTAATTGAGCTTTTAACAGAACCCATAGAGCTGCCATATGTGAGGCACACACACCGACTGGCTCTGTAGGTTGTGACTGCGTACAGGAGCCCAGAGGAGCAGCGATCAGAGCCTCTGACACAGGAGTTAATATCACACCGACAGGCAACTTTCTTAGTGTGATTACCAGTATTAATGTGTTGACTTTACATATACAGACAGGTCTACACAGTTTATACTGAATAAACACAGTGAGTCTTTGTTCCCTGATGATGGAGCACCTCGGTGAACTGCCAGGACCTGGACCTTTTCTGTCAGGCCCCCTTTGGAGACAATAACCAACACATACATACGTCCCCTCCCAGATATGTAACTGACTGAACATTGGGGGAAGCAACAAAAGAAAACCAGGTTGAATTTAACTGAAATATTGTATAGTAAATTAAGGAACAGTTGTCCGAGCATTTTAAATACTGCTGTTGTATTCGTTGGAAAAAGATTTATTTTTGAATCAAAGCGATCGACACTCCCCTGTTTAAAACATTTCTTTATGTTTGAAGGCTCAACACAGGGGAAATTGAATGTCTATGAAAAAAGACAGAACAGATAAAGGCTGAGCTTAGAAGAAGGATGATAATGGCATCATTATTTAGTTGTTTGTTTTTGTTGTTGATTTGTTTTTTTGTGCCTGTAATTTTCTTTCCCTCCGTGTAGTACCATAGGTCTATGTCAGTGGTTTATGACGTGTTATAGTGCAGTTATTTAAATAGTTTTATTGTTTAAATAAATATTTAAAAAAAAAAAAACATTATCAAAAGGATAAACAGTGGCAAAAAAGTATTCAGATCTTTTACTTAGATACCACAGTGTAAATGTTTGTCACAAATAAATGTCCTGCATTAAAACTTACTTAAGTACAAAAGTATTAGCATGAAAATATATCTGAAGTCAAATTGTGATTTGTCAGAGTTGCTCAAATGCAAAGAACAGACAACTATAAGCAGTAAGAATAAGAGTATGGAATATAAGTATGTAAATATAAAGCAATGCAATAAAACATCAATGAAACTGTGCTTTAAATTAAAAATAAAATGTGCATTATGCACTACCGTAGAATTACAGTAAATAACCGTATCACAGAACTACATACAATAACTGTAAAAATACAGAGTAGGTTTTTACTGTTAAAATTAATTAAAATACAGTATATTATAGTTGATAAATGCCCATTATACTGTAAAATAACACATATTATGTCAAAAAAAACATTAAAAATCAGATACCCTTCAGGTTAAGGTATTAGAATATATTAAAAATAAAATGTGTCGTCACAAAGCTGAGGCTGTACGTGTGAAAACGTGACTACAATATCTACATCCATAGAATAAAACAAAAGTAAGCATGACACATATGTTCAGTTATGTGTGTTGCATGTTGAATAAATATAAACATTCGAGAGTTATTGGTGAGAATGACCAGCCGGTCGGGTGGGGCCCTCCTGTGTGGCGTTTGTATGTTCTCCCTGTGTCAGTTTGGGTTCCCCAGGTTCTCCATGTGTCTGTGTGTTGTCCTGTTTCCTCCCACAGCCCAAACACATGCAGGTTGTGTCAGCCCTGATGAAGGTGTTCCTGCTTCTCGCCCAGCATCAGTAATGTGAGTATAATGACTAAGTGGGTAATGGATGATAATAGAAAAGCTAGAAGGGTCTGGTAGATTCAGAAAATGACATAATTTACTGTAATACAGCCTTTAAGACCAGGACAAGACTTATGACGCTATGGTATCAAAAATCTACGAGCATATCTAGTTTCATATGTGAATATCAATATAATATGGATCTATTGCCCAGTGCTGACTGACAGTAAACACACAGCAAGATACACTTATTTTTTGACATTTTTAAATTGCACTATTGTTATTTTCTTCACACGAATCTGCCCGTGTTGTTGTTTACACACTCTAACCACTTGTTAGCGTAGCATCACAGCACCTTTGTGTCATCATTGTTCCCAAATAAAACACATGTCGACGTGTCACCGTCTGTAGGTAAAGCTCAGGTGTAAATAATACAATTAATGATGGCTGAAGTCCAGCTTCAGGTTGGCTGGCTGTCACACCGTCACAGTTTACATCAGCATCATTAATGTTATTAGTAACACCTGTGTGTCTCCTACAATGACAAGTCAACCTGTCTGCTGTGAGTCATATTCAGTCAGCTTTTGTTCCCTCAGTACATCATGCTACTGCTGTGATTCCCCATTTACACAGTTAGCCAGGGTGTCTACAGACAGAAGTTAAGGTTAAGACTATTAAGACCGTTTTAATACCAACTTATATGAAATTTAAGACCAAACCTGCAATGGAAACACATGAAATACACTGATGTCAGCTCAAAATGAACAGTATGGAAAAATGGCAACAGTTGGGTGAGTTTATGTTTAATGTGTTTAATAAAAAAACAAAAAACAAAATCTCATTGCTGTCATAAATGTTAGGTATTATTGCAATTCATCAGTCTGTAAATTGATGGTAAACGCTCATTGAGTCATTTTCACGGTAATGTGACAAAAGACCCATCGAATCTAAAAGACAATTTAAGACCTTATATTAAAAAAACTTAACTTAAGACTTTCTAAGGACCTGTAGACACCCTCTTAGTGTTTTTACTGTCTTTATACAAAGACATTTTTTCAGTTTAATTTGAAGAACAATAGATTATAGACTAGGAGGAAGGTGAAATGTTTTTCTGCTTTGCTAAACTATTGATCATTTGTTGATCTTTCAGATTTATACTCCAACCCCTGGTCAGGGCACTGACCCCCAGAAAGGGGACAAAGGGTGTGCATATCGTCTATCATATCGCGGTGGTTCCAAAAAGAGGAGCAGCTTCAGTAGTGTGGAATAAACTGTGGCGTCCTGAATGTTTTATGAACAGCCCCGGACTTCTCAGACTCTTTTAGCGACTTGAGAGGGAACTCATTCAGCTGCTCCTCTGGCAGCAGCACAGCGTCTCTCTCTCCTCTCTCACCGTGTGCACACAGGAGTCGGTGTCGTCAAGTGATTTTGTTATAACCCTTTGGAAATGTAAACCTGCATGTAAAAACTCCATATATGTGAGTGTGTGATAGTTGTGGTATCATAACAGCCTGTCACAGGTTACAGCGTGATGATTAGAGGAGAAATGGCAGAGCATAAAGGTCCAGGTGGAAAAAAAACAACTCAATCATTCAGGATCACCTGTTGATTTATATATATAGATCCCACGGGACATTTTTTGTATTTGGGAGCTGTTTAAATGTGTAATTTGTGGTAGATTTTATTTTGTTGAAGTATTAATATTGTAACAGAATCTGAATCTCACTCTGAGTTACTGTTACTGATCATTTTTGTTTAGTTTTTACTGAATATTTGAAGCAAACTGTAAAACTATATCACTTATTGTGTTGCAACTCTATTTTCTTAAATGACTAATGAAATAATAAAAATATTTTTTCACTACCCACCTCTGACGGGAACCACTCTGCACTCTGTCTGTCTTACTTTAACACTAACTTCTGTTTAGTCAGTATTCAACAGTTTAACACAGATGAATCTACATGATGAGAATACGGTGTGTTCGGTGTTATTGATAGTAACAGAGTAATCTGACAGGATTTAAATGTGACTCACCGTGAATCCAACTGATCATCTGAGTATCTGTCCAAGTCATGAGTGCACAGAAATTTGTATTACACTGCCCTCTACTGGATGATAAAGGAAGCTTTCATATTGTGGTCACACTGAATGAATCTACCACAGTATATGAATAAATAAGTCAAACTACAGAAGAAACAAAAGGCAGCGATGATGTTCTTACTTTCCAACATTCAGAGTTTATTTCTCTAATATTTCTTTATATCACAAAAAAAGTCTTCAAAATGCAGACTAGGATCTGTATATAAACTGTACACAAAAGCAAGGCACTATACACTGTAGGGTTGAAAAATCAAATACATTTCGTCGTCACCGTCCTCGCCGCGCACCCAGCCTGTGTCCTTTTTTCTCTGCCTGAAACAATAATGACACTCGACGCATTTCAACGCAGCTGCATCGCTTGATTTGTAAATGGCAAATGGTGATCTGTACAGCGAGGGAGAGTTCTGTAATATCCACTATCTATCAACATATGACACAGACCTCCTCCGCGTTAATTACACAGCTCATTCAATCGGCTTTAGCTCGGTGAATATTCACGACGCTGCTTTTTTAAAAATTCCTATGTGGATTTGATAAATATAAATTATCTGTAATGCACAAACATACATACAAGAATAGCAGAGAGTGTGATGTGGAGTGTGCGGAGCAGGTTGACAGGCCTGCTCCCACTCTGACACATGGCTGCATGGCTGCAATGTAAGGGCACTGGGCTGTTGTGCGTATGGTACATATGTACATTAACATTAAACTCAGTAAAGTTCTTCCACCTGCACTCCCTGCTCATGGACGTCATCTGAAACTTCAAGTTTCCAGAGTGATTTTAAAGAACACGTTCACTCAGAAGTGCATTCGCCTATGTTTGCTCCTACTCACACGACCACAATACCAACACAAAAAGCAGATGGGAGGGAAATCCGCAGCACAAGAAGCTGGCACACCTCTCGTCCACTGATCACCTTTTCCATACCTTCATCACTCCTCAACCCTCCATCGAAGGGCTGACTCAGGAGAGGCAGCCCCTGAGCCTCTGCTGTGTCCACACGTAAACAGAAGAGGAGACAAACAACATCCTGGTGTCCTCAGGTCAGATCTCTGTTTCAACCGCTCAGAAAAGTCCCTTGGCTTTCTTCAAGTTCACCTGCTTCCATCCAGGCAAAGCCCCGTACTCCTCTCTGCTCATCTCCAGGGCTTTCTGTGGGAGCAGCCACACACACACACACACACACACACACAATCAGCATGAAGCAGTCACGGTCACATCACAGTTTACCGCACAGACTGTTCAGAATGTCAAACCAATCCTGCAGCTTGCATTGTGAGGAATGAGTAACCTCTGAGAACGCACTCATGCGTGAGTGAGATTAAGAACGTCATTCTTCAACTCACACCCACAGTAAAATATGGTCAAAGTGCTCATATCTCCAGGATTCAGTCGTGACCACACCAGCTGGCAGATTGTGAGTGAACATGCGAAACAGGAGAGGAGTTTGATGATTTATCAAAAGAGAGCGATGAGTAGGAGTTGGACAAAAAATGGGTTATGGTTAAAGGAATACTTCACCCCCAAAATCACCATTTGTATAGTTTACTTGCACGCCTCCACAGTGAGCGAAGAATCCAAAAACTGAGAAAATTCTTAAAATATTTAAGTCATAGTTGTCCGTGTTTAACAACAGAAAAACTAAAACATCTCACAGAACTCATACACTTAAATTAAAGTCTCATTTATCCAGTCGTATGCTCAGTACTTCCCCAAACAAGCAGCCCTTCTGATAGAAACTGAACTGAAAGCTGTGCTGTCTTCATACCAGACTCCATTGACAAAAACAGTATTTTTAACCACCATGAACACAGGAGCTGCTGGTCTACTGCTGCCTTGATCGGGGGTATGCCTGTGTTATTGGGTGACATTTGTGAATCTGAACTAACCCTTTAAAACTCCAAAGTCACACAATAACTCAAACAAACTACCAATTCCAGGCAGCAGCAGACCAGCAGCTCCTGTCATCGGCGAGCTAAAAATCAGCATTTTTTTCCAATGGAGTCTGGCTTTGAAGTAAGCAAAGACAAATTTCACTTCTAGTCCAGTCCCCAACTGTCTGTTTGGAGGAACTTTGCACATGACTGGAGAAATAAGAGTTGGATTATACTGCACGAGTTGTGTGAGAGATTTTAACTGATGTTTGATGTAGTTTTGCTGTTGTTCAGCGTGGTCCCCGATAACTTCAATTCCCCAAGAGTTTTTCTCAGTTTTCCAGATCCTTTGTTCACCGTGGAGGTTGAGCTTTTCCTCAAGAATTCAGCATAAAACAAGGTGAGTAATTTATACACAAATGATCATTTGGTGGGTAAAGTATTCCTTTAGGTTGAGTGAGTAGTGAGGATGCTGTGCAGCAGGAGCACGAGTCCACGTCACCCATGCTCAAGTCAGATGACTCACCTTCCCATTAGCCCCTACACCCTGGAGGGTGGAATGAATGAAGAAGATAAGTTGACAAAGACAAGACGATGGAACACGATGGGAGACAAGAGTGTGAAAAGAAAGAGGAAGAGAGCAGTGAACGTAAGGGAAAAAGGCTGAATAGCCGATACAGAGCCAAAGATAAGTCAGGGAGAGGATATCTGCAGAAAATCATCTGGGAGCAGTTGCACAAAACACCTTAAAATTTCTCCTTAAGTATGCCACTTAAGGATTGATTTCTCCTTAGCTGAGAAACTTACACGGTTGCACAGAATCCTTTAAAATGTTTCTGCCTTTTACAGTGCTAAAAGTTTCCATGGAGATTGTTAGTTTGCTTGGACTCAAGCTTGTGACGCCTGCTATCGTCTGACAAAGTTGTCAAGAAAACCACACTGGTCAGAGGAGGAAAAGATTAAACTTCTGGAGGAATGCAATTATAGGAAGCACAAACTACACCGTAAATTTGGTCCCCAACAGTTGTAGGCAGAAGCGACAAAAATTAAATTCACTTAAATCTATAGCGTAAAATCAAAAGAGTATCCACCGGTACATCTGGGCCGCAGAACACTCTTCTCAAGGTGTGTTAGTTTTTTCATTTATCACCAAACACTCAGTCATGCTGCAGTTAAGATAGAGTCAGAGGTCCCTTAAGTTTTTTTTGCTGCTTTTTTTTACCTTGCTTTGGTTGCTAAGGTCTTTTGCGCAACGGTCTTGGGATTCCTTAAGTATAAAACCAAGACAAGGAGAGAACCATACATACTTAAACATGAACATTTAAGGAAACCTTTAAGGAGAAGGAGGAGAAGACTTAAGGGTGTTTTGTGCAGCATGACTAAACATGAATTCTCCTGAAGGTTATAACTGTCATTTAAAGGTGTAACATACTGTGATTATTTTGTACTTTGAAGCAGCACTAATCAGCTTTATAGCCACTTGGGTGCATCTAGCAGTCAAGGCGCAACATTAACATTCATTTGGAGCGGTGTTTCTGTCCAGCGGATAAATTTAAGTCCAATATTCACACTCTTTTATCTCTGTTTTGGTTTCAACAGACTCCTGAGGGAACAGCTGCTAAAAGCTCCACTACAGTCATCATGGTAAACATTTAAAGGGTGTATTTGGTTGTGATTTATCAGTGTAAAAAGAGCCCATGTGTGTACACTGCATGTTCTCACCTCAAAGTCCTCATCAGACAGGTAGACCTCCAGGCGAAGAGGGTCCACGCCCTCAGGAAGTGGCCGGGCCAGAAGCTCTGCCAGCGGGTATGTGGTCTTACACAGCCTGGCCAACACGTCCTCCACCAGAATAATCTGGTTACACACCTCTGCCTCCTGACAACACACACACACACACACACACACACACAAAGTGCATTACTTTTCAACGCAAAGTCAGACAGTAGATAAATTCATTTAGGAAAGCAGTAAGTGATAATGGCGTACACCTGGACGCCTCTTTTTTGTGCAATAAGAGCATGTGTTCCTACAGCACACACATTAATGGCTGCAGGCAGACACTGTGAGCACAACTGGCTCATATCAGATAATAGCTGGGAGTACTCAGATAATATAATTTGATCCACACACCCTCTCAGTGATCTCAGCGATGTCCTCTCTGTGCTCCCAGCTGGGGAACATGTTGGTGAAGGTGAGCGGCTCCAGACCAGCGTGGATCAGATACGCTTTGGGAGGCTTCTTCTCATTCTTCTCTGCAGTAATAAAACAATAACACATGGGCGGTTTTAAAGACACAATCTACTCAGCTCATTTCCTCGTTTTTGGGGATTTTGGTTCCAGGCAGTCGCAGCTGTAGCGGTGTTGTGACAATGTTCTCAACATTACCTTATGAAAGAAATAGCTTAAATGTTGCGTTTGCTGAATACCTTTACAGTACTGCAGCACCGTCTCCATGGCACACTTCCTGTCCGAGTCCCAGCGGATCCGGGCTGAGCCGGTGCTTTCGCTGTCCTGAGGCCACCAGCCCTGCCACAGATACACCTCGTGGTGGTTGTCCACCAGGAACAGGGCTGAACGGCACAGAAAGCAAAGACAAGGATGCCTTTTTTAGACTTTCAGAGTGATGGCAGTTTCGTGAAGTGGTCACTTATCAGATTTCACAGCCGCCTACTTTATGATTAGGAGAGTGAAAGATTATGAAAAACACAAAGTTTTGGATGATTTGCTCGTGTTAATGGATGAAAACACACACTGAGTAAATCCTCTTCATCCACAGAAGCTCTTAAACACGCTAAAATGATCATGGAAAGATACTACTGAGCAGGTTTGAAGAGAGAGGCTCAAAGAATGGCAATTCAGTGTGCTTTCAACCTTTTGTTTAACAAAAAGCGCCATCTAGTGGGCTCAGGAAATAAAGAAAATGCTTCATGAGGCTTCATTTGGCCATCACTAGTGAAGAAATGAGTGTAATCAGCTAAAGATATGCTGCCATTATTATATTCACATGTACAGTAGGAGGAATGCATGTGTGTACCTGGCTGAGAAGCTGCATAAAGGTCCTCCTGCAGGAAAGGCATAGAGTTGACCTCCTTGGGGTTTCTGGCAGGGAACAGAAACTCCACAGCCGCAAACTCCCCCGAGCTGCTGCTCAGCTGGTACAGCCGCGGTGAGAAGTTAAACCTCCCTGGGTCTGACGGGCGACAAATACACATATCCAGTTAATTACACCACCCACAGCTGATTATAGTGAATAAAAAATATGTTGAAAGTCTTTCGGTTCCCTCACCTTGCAGCATGCAGTCGTACGCTTTCCTGTCCCTCCTGCTGAGAGGTTCCCAGAATCCCGAGGGCTCAGCTCCCTCGTCACATTCCCGGATGGTCACCTTGCTGCTGCTGTGGAGGCCTGTTTCCAGAGGACAGCTGCACAAAGAAGAACACGTCATAGTGACTGGTGAGAATGGCAGCGTGAAAACAAATCAGAAATGGATTGATGTCGATAAGATTGTGCAGGATGTTCAATACCACAGTTCCATTAGCGTCACTTTGACTTGTGCTGACTGAGAAAATGAAGTTTCCACTCACTGTTCTTTGATTTTGTTGGCGGCGGCACGTGCCACCTCCCGTGTGTGTGCCTGAGACTTGCAGCCGTGCCACAGGTAGATGAGGGCCTGGCTGACGCTCAGCAGCACCATCGAGACCCTGGAGCGCAGGCTGCTGCAGTGGCAGGCCACCTCCAGCAGGTGGCCCTCCACCTCCACCTCCCCTCGCACACAGTACAGGCGCCAGTCATCTGCAGGGAGCAGGCCGGGCAAGAGGTGAGAGACAAATTTTCGGTTATCTAGTAGGGCTCATATCTATAAAGTTTCGTTCATATTAACTCCATCCATCCATCCATTACCCTTCTGAGGAAACTCATTTCAGCTGCTTGTATCTGCGATCTCATTCACATTAACCGTGAAACAAAAAACTTCCTAACTAAAGTGTAACTTGGAGCCAAAAAACAAACAAACCGAGAGCTCAGTTATGTGAGGTGTTGGAAAATATGGAGCTCCTGAAAGCTTCAGTGGGAGTGTTTATCCCTCAGGATGGTTTCTATTCTCGCAAATCCAATTTTCCTCTAAGCTACATCACAGTTCTCAAGTATATGAGTCACTCATTAGGAGGCGATTATGAACTTATGACTGCTACCAGTGTGAGTCTTACTCTGGGAGTTCTCCTCCTCCTCTTCTCTCCTCCCTGAGTGGATGACCATCCCTCCTTTGAAGCACTGCAGGAAACATGGCGGCTCTTTACCCTGCTGCACCTGAACCTGGAGGAAGGATGAAATGAAACAGGAGTTAAGCTTACAAAAAATGCACCAACAAAGAAATGAGACTTGCATACTCTGTGATATTTCTCTGTCACTTATACACTCTCTCATGTACCTGTGCTCCCCGCTCCTCGTCCAGCTCCACCGTCATCAGTGCAGATGTTCCTTTCTCGCTGACGGTGGAGTTGCGGCCCTGCCAGAAGAAGTAGCAGCACTTCTCCTTCCCCGCCCCCGCCGTCTTCTGCTGCTCCGGGTTCTGTCTCCTTCCAACTGAGGGTGAGAGATTGTTGGAAAGATGAAGTGTCTGATTAATGTGTGACTACAGGCCTGGCAAACAATAAACCTCTGGCTTAAACATTTTAACTAATAACAGAACATAACCCAGTAACACTTTACTTGAAAGTATCTACGTAAGAGTGACATGACACTGTCATAACTATGACATGACACGTTCATGAACCTGTCATTAACATTATGTACATGTCATAAACGTCTATGACTGCTGTCATTAAATGTCATTCGGTTTTTGTAATGACAAGTTGACATTGTTTGGGTTGTCTTGATTATGACAACCTGACATTAATTAAAGTGACATTACCAGAAGGTGTCTTTGTCATGACAACTTGACATTAGATTTGTTTGGGATGTCCTTATTATGACATCTTGACATTAACCAGGATGATATTACCAGAAGATGTCTTCATCATAACAACTTGACATTAACAAGAATTGCACCTCTTTTTGTGTTTATGACAAGTTGACATAATTATTGATACAAAGACATCTTCTGGTAATGTCACTTTAATTAATGTCAAGTTGTCATAATCAAGACAACCCAAACAATGTCAGCTTGTCATTACAAAAACCGAATGACACTTAGTGACAGCAGTCATAAACGTTTGACATGTACATAATGTTAACGACAAGTTCATGACAGTGTCATGTCATAGTTATGACAGTGTCATGTCACTCTTATGCAGATACCTTCAAGTAAAGTGTTACCCATAATCCTATAAAAAAAAAAATGTATAATCAGATCTAAAATGGACAATCTAATGTTTACTAGTTGTTTGTGTTTCTGACCAAACACCACAGGAGAGTCTCTTGTGGTTAACTACTCTGATTTAAACTACTGTAGTTCAACCACATCGTGACATGTCTGTAAATAGAGAACACTGGTGTCTGAATCAAAGGTGGATGTATTCAGAGTGGGTCAGACGTGCATCAGAGAAGGATGTGATGTGCAGCTGGAGCGACCTACATCTACAGTAACCCACATAAAAACTAGGATCATCTTGTGTTGTGGCTTCTGAGGAGGAGGCAAATATATTCAGGCTACATATGGTATTTTTTACAAGTTACAGACGGGATGAAACTATCTAACTTGTTTAGGCTTGTTAGAATAAATCAGGCATTTGAATGAAGCCATCAACAAAGATTTAATACTACTGACTACTAAAATGGAACTCATGATCTTCCAGTGATGGTGCATATGTGAAAACAGACGATACCAACCTGCAGTGCTGACCATGTACTTCCACTTCATCACGTACGTGTCGCCCTCGTGAAACTGCCCGATGCTCTGGCGCGGCAGGCGGCTGTAGTCGAACTCCAGGATGTGCCACACCTCCACCCCCAGCGTGGTGATCTCGTAGCTCCGCCACTCCTCCGCCTCCACCAGGCCGTAGCCCCGCCCCACGTTAAACCCGTCCAGTTTGGTGCAGACGGGCGCCTGATCGACGGGCAGCATCAGGGAGGCGTTGTACACGTGGGGCTGATCGGACGAGGGCTGCTCCTGAGGTGGACAGAAACTTGTAGTTAGTACTCTCAATGATCCTCTGAGCCACACTGATAAGATTTTCACGATTTAGACACCTTTTGATCGGCGATGAGGTCGTTGTTTTTTGTGGGACTGGGTGATTTCCTGGATTCACTCCAGTCCAGGAACTTCTCTTTGAACAGGGTGGTTTCGTTGTGTTGAGTCAGTCTGCCGAACACCGCCCAGTCAGGTCGGCCCTGACCTTTCCTACAGGTGAGGAGGACACAGCACGTCAGTGACACATACCAGACCTTACACAGTTGCACAGTAGTCATAGCAACAGTCATCTGTGCCATTTACTCCTGTACAACAAATATTAAGAGCACTGAAACTCTATTAAGACTAAAACATCATTTAGATGGTTTCTTTCTCGTCATCTAGTGAGCCGGATTGGACCCTTTGGCGGGTGGTTCTGGCCCACAGTTGTATGTTTGACACCCCTGCTCTAGTGTAAAGAAGCTGTTGTCTCATACTGTGAGTCAAAGACAACAGTGTACACACACTGTACTATAGTGGTGCAGTATATGTTTCCATACTTGGGTATGAGAGGGTTACACTCTCCCGGGTCGAGCGGGTTGATGTCACAGTTTGTGTAGTCGAAGGTGCCGTTCCACAGGTGCTTGGCCAGCTGGAAGGCCACCTTCCTCTGTGCCAGCGTCACTTCCTTTCCATGCCATATGTACATCTCGCTGCCAAAGTCAAACACCAAAACCTGCACAGAAACACAGAGGCAGTGTTTATTCTTGTGAGCCAACAGCACCAGCAGGACTTGCTGTCTCCTGCTGTGTCATTTTTTTATTCTCATAGTGGCTTTAAATCCCTGGCGGATTTTTCACAAAGTCAAAATGAATGTTTTAAACATGTATCTGACCTCTTTGGGGTCGAGCAGGGAACAACGGGGCACCTTGGCCCAGAAATCATCATCTGGGACCAGTTTGTCATCCATCAGGCGGTAAATACAGTTTGTCTCCACGATGGCTCCCTCATACAGCTCGTCCTCATCTGGAGTTCCTGCAGCTGCAAGAGGAAAGACAAGATTTAGCTCGCATTTCATTGTTTCAAAGACTGATTGAGTTCATTTTAGATGCGAATCCTTACACTGATAGCTCGACTGCCCTCCCAGAATCTTCCAGAAATCCTTGGCTGCGTGGCTGTTCGTGCCGACGCCCTCCTCGATGACCTGGACGTGGTTCGCTCGGCAACCCAAATCCCTCTTTCTCTGGATGAAGTTTGCTAACTCTGACGCCTGGAAAGATGACAGAGAAGAATAATTTACTGATGAGTTCTGTTAATTAAAAAAACACAGGCCATCTGTCAGTTTGAATAAAAAGCACACATGGCTGACATGCTGCTCATACTTGGACAAAAACACGAGGAATGCATCCACACATTTTTTAGGTTTATTTTTTGAAACCCATCATTCTGAGGGAAATAAGTTCAAGTTCATTACTCTGCAAACTTTAATGACCTGAGCTAAACAACCCTCCTCATAAATAACGAGGGGCCACGGCTCAGAGCTTTCCTTTTGGTCCAATTGAGGTCAGCGCTCTGCTCAGCCAATCACAGCTCATCTGCCTCGGCTTTGAACAATAGCCTTGTTTTGTGTCTTTTTCCTGCAACAAGCCCCAGACACACACACACACACACACACACACACACACACACACACACACACACACTTCCTCTCAGTCAACACACACGTCTTCCTGCACCGTGCCACCATTGCTTCCTCTCAGGGCTGTGTCTACATCCTGCAGGTGGAGTCTGCCCCACATAACACCCGCCTGACTCCACTTAATTTCTTGTGTTATTTTGCAGCGTTACAAAGCCACACTCACTTTGTTCTTTTCGATGACGTTGGCAAACTCTCCGGTCCAGACGAAGCAGTGGTGCGGCGTGATGAGCAGGAAGCAATCGCCGCTGTTGAGGGAGGACGCTCTGGGCTCCACCAGCCTGGTCTGGACGTGCCGTCGGCCTGGTGTTGCACAGGCAGGGAAAAACAACACACAGACAGGTGGCTTATCGGTGAGAGCTCTGATTATCACTGTCAACATGCCTGGATTATCAAACTAGAGGTGTTGGGGCAATGATGTGCCAGCCATCGCCATTTGACCCTGTACATTCATGTACGTGTATCTGCCTTGTTGAGTGCTGATGCTTTAGTTATGAAAACCTCTCTTTCCACGTAGCATTGCTTGTTTACCACCTATATTAAAATCATAAAGTGTCTCATTACAAACTGGAGGGCCTCAGTGACTCGTGATCCAGTTGGCTGTTCAGGTGTTTAAAGCAGAAACCAGCAGAAACTATTCTAAACTCCCGGCCCCGTCAGACTCGGACCGCCAACCTTCTAACAAAGCGCTGCAGTGGATTTACTGTGGATTACAGACAGTGGGGTTTTGAGGGGAGGATCAGCCCAGGACAGTGTGAGGTGACCTGGGGAGAATGATTTAGAGCCACAGCTGTCACCGACAGACGTGTGGAGGAGGTGCAAAGACACCGAAATAGACCCACTCTCGTCTCCCCTTTTAGATATCCTCTGGAAAGGACGCTCTTGAATGCAGCATCCTCCAAAGCTTTGTGAAAAAAAAACACAGTAGCTATTTGTTTTTCCGTGCATCTTAAGTGCTGGTAAATACGCTGCCTCACTGGCTCTATATTTCACAGATATGTCTCCATTAAGAAAACAAGCTAATTTAAAAGATTAGGAAAATGCAGACAGATGTTTTCTGCTTGGCTGGCTCGGCTGTGTAGTAAACAAGCCACATCCTAAAGCCTGGCCAAGGCTCGAGGAGCCTGGCCTCAATTATACTTCTGTAAGGGTTGTGCTTTCAACAGAAGACGGAGATGTTTCTTGGTAGGACATGACTGTCTGTGTGTCCCCGCAGGACAGATGCCTATTAATTACCTCGTTATAGTCTCTGTTGCAACTCTGTGGTTTCCAAATGGAGGGTTAGTGACCAAAAGTTCCTGCGTTCTGGCCGAGTTGCGAGCGAACAGACACAACAATAGTTCAGGGTGCTTTCACACTTGGGCTGTGTTGCCTTGGACAGTATGGTGCAGCACGTGAGTGTCTTTGTGCGTTCGGTGTGGCCTGTTAACTCAACTGACCTTTGACCTGCAGGAGCATGAGTTTCTTGTACGGCACGGCGCTGTTGTTGGACATCTGCTCGGAGATGTTGACGCTGCGCAGGTTGACGTTGCTGAAGTTCTCCTTGCTCGCCAGGCCAGCCAGAGCCACGTCAGAGAAACCAGAGTTCTTATTCACTGCGGTGGACAGGACAGAGCACAGAGACGGGGCCGTGAGACAGACACCGACACAACACACAATATTTAATCATAACATTTAGCTCTGATACACAATGACCTTTCAAGCTGGACGCTAACAGTCTCTATATAACTGTAACAAATATAGAACAGCACAGAGACAGTTTAAGTGTTTTTACTGCTGTCAGAGGAGGTGAAGGAGGAAGTTATGAGAGTACCGTGACATTGACTTAGTGTGTTATCTAACGCCATGCTCAAAACAAGCTGCAGACCACGTGCAGCTTTTTAAGGGACTGCTCTGCACAATGACAGAAAACTGACTCCAACTCTACATGTAGGTCAGTGCAATTCCTAAAGTGGCTTGAGCGGGTTAATTCACAGCATGGAGAGACAATTTACAGACTGAATAATATCAGGGACGTTTAATTCTGTCTCTGAGATTGACATGTTTTGCTCTCTTGTATTTCGTAGCGGAGGTTGGAGCCTTTGGATGGATCTTTACACAACCTGGATCGAATTTAATAAACTGACAATGTATCGATATCTCTTGAAGACATTTAAGGTTTAATATACAACATCAAGAGTTATTTTGAGGCGTCAAAGAGCCTGTCGCATGTTGTATCTCTGAGCGCCTCACTCACTCTTCTCAGCCTTCATCCTCTTGCTCTCCAGCAGGCCGATGTTGAGCCTCTGCTCCGTGTACTCGTGTCTGATGTCCTCCCTGGCAGCCAGCATCTTCAGAGGGTTTCTAGACGACTGGACGTTACGCGCCGGGCGCACTGCTCGTTTGTGCTGCACCATCTCCGAGGTCAGCCTGAGCAGAGGTCAGAGGAGAAGAGGCATGAGCAACAGAGAAAAAGCAGAGTCTCACAATGATGAGAGAGTCAGAGTTCTCAATTAAAAATGACCTCTTGGCAGCGAGAGCTTACTTTGGCACCTGGGGACCGAAGATGGCATCGAAGTCTTCGTCTATCTCCACCTTGTTGGTGGTGGCGGGGAGCTCCTCCACTTGGCGGTAGAACTTGGAAAATGTTTCATCTTCGAGGGTCATCACTTCCTTTACCTTCTTCTGTGTGACTGTGATGGTCGCTTCTGGCAGTCCGCACACTGAGGAGGAACAAAACAAAGCTGCGTCAAGATCACACAAAACCGAGAAATCATCAACGTTACTACAACAATACAGTCTCTACTTTTCCCTTTTCTTTTAGTAGTAGGTCGTCTTGGCTGGTGCTTTGTTGTAATTTGCTCCGTGCAATAAAGTGATCCATTGTCCCACTCACGTCTTCCTCCTTTTAATTGTTACCATCCCTCACACTAGCTGCCAATCAGGGCTTTTGATGTGTCACACACTTAGAGTTCCCGTGCGCTAATGGAGACAAATAGGTTCCCCGTGATTGTTTCTTAAATTATGTTTTTCAGCTACAGTTTGCATCTTTATTAGGAAATTAGTGCGCACAACATACTGATACAGCCAATTAGAAATTAATTCATATCTTTTTGTATAGGCCCAGTTGAGTATTGCAATAATAATGTGTGGTTATCACAAAATCCTACAGAAACACCTGGATTGACACCACGGCACACCATTTGAGAACCACTGGTGTGTACGAAGCATCTTAGCTACTAAGCCACCATGTTTTTTTTGCTCACAAGCTGCATCACTGATAGATCCAGAGGATAGAGAAGAATAAATGCGTGCACATGCCTGGAAAAATGCAACATTAACAGTTGTTCGCATCCTAAATGAATTATAGTGAACTAGACGGAGAATACTGCATTTAATTCACTGAGTTTGGTCTCAGTCATACATCATACATTTCTTTAGGGCTGCCCCCCCAATAGCTGACCAAACGTTAGTCGTCCAGAAAGGTCATGGTTGGCAAAATTTCATTGGTCGCTTAGTCGCAGAAAACAAACAAACAAAAAATTGAAAAGAAAAAAATAAATCAAACTCTATTAGGAGCTATGCTTGTCAAAATAAATCCAAACCTATATCACTGGATCATGTGTGACTTTACTTTGAAAGGACAGACACAGGAAGTGTCAGGAGTCAGGTTAATTTGTGACGTGCACTTGTAGATAAAATATAGGCCTATATTAATGAAGCTTCATTAGTATGGCTTTGTATTTCTCTGTAAAACTAGTCGACTAATGCACCTGCATGACGACTATTGGTCGATGAGGAAAGTTCTTAGTTGGGGGCAGCCTTAATGTCGTTATCATGTGAACCATGTGAAAGGCCTGAGCGCGGTGCCAAGCAGAGGCACGATGACCCTAAAGACAACATGCCGAACACCACTGACCTTTACTGTTGAGCTTGCCGAGGAATGACTCCAGTTTATCCAGCTTCAGGTCCGACTCCAGGTTCAGCTCTGGTGCGGCCTTGATCTCTGCTCAGCCACACACACACAGACACACACGCCAACACACACACCTGTTAGAGCCATAAATTCACTCTGCATTTGCATCATATCTCTGAGCAGGCAGGCAGTCAGAGGTTCTGTTGTCCAGAGTCACACTTGCCACCACGGATGCTGTCGTTGAGTTGACCAATGACTGAGCATGAACACTTGCACACAGTCATGATGACGTTATCTGAACATGTTTCCTGTCAGTCACAAGCAGTAAACATCCACTAAGTGTGAATCCTTCTGCACTCCAGACTCATGCATATTGATGGAAACATTATCCCATGGTTTTTATTCTATTAGGCTCCGGTAACCTGATAGAAGTCGCACAGCAACATCACACATTAGTGCTGATGATATTTGTGGTTTTGGTGATGATGATGATGATGATGATGATGGTGAACATAGCATTCAGTGCAACACCAAAGAAAGAGAATACACCTTCGATATCAGACATCTCCTCCATGTCTTTTGAAAGAGAAGCAAAGACAATCAGTTACACTGTGTTAATGTGAGATCTGTTCAGCATCAGTGGATCAACTCAGTTAAAGCAACAATTCAGTTAATGAACTGTGTGTAGAATTTGTTTGGAAACTGTCTGGTGACATTCGAGGACGTGACAAAGTCATGTCATTGGGTGTAAATCAGATTGGAGCAGCAGCTCAGCCCAACAATCTTCATTAACCCTGCTGAATGAATGAAACGGTTCCACATGACTGCAGTGTGACAGCAGGTAACCAGAGGACACAAGTGTGTGGAGGAAGGCAGACAAAGAGCATGGAAAGTACACACAGATGAACAAACACTGACCTTCCTGTGGTTTGGAGATGGCCACGCTGCTGATCTTGGGTTTGGAGGACACTGGAGACTGGAGGGCTGCGGGGGAGGCCAACCCTGTTGCAAGAACACAGACAGATTGTACCTTATGTTGCAATCACTGGCATAGAGCTACAGAAACACTGTCTGAGCTGCCTGTGAAGACGCTTAAGGAAAAATATCTCTGCTGCTAATCTTTCCTACGCCACTCTCCATCAGATATAATCTGGCCAAACCCACCGACTCCCCTGAAACACGAACAAACCTTCCATCAGCTGCCCCTCTGGCTGAGCCCGGAGCTAATAGGGAACAACTCCAACCATACAATCATTTTCTGCCTGAGCAGAGTGCTGTCTGTTGTGCTTGGGCCTGATGGAGGGAAAAGGAGAGTCACTTTCCCCAGCTGCTAATTGAGAAGGGGGCTTTGGGGGATTCAGGGCAGAGAGCTGAGACTGAACTGCACACTTAACTCTCTCTGGTCTAACGACTGAGTGCAATTCATGTGTGCATGCGCTTCTTAGATATGGAGAAGCACGCCTGACCTTTCTTCACCATGCGTGCAGCCACGGTGAACTGGGTGGAGTCGTTGGCGGCTCCGTGGCCTTTCGTCTTCCACGCCTCCTCTTGGGCTACTATCAGCTGTTTCCTCTCCTGGATGGACATGTGGGCGTCCATGCCCTGGCTCTCCATCTCAGCCTCAGCTATCCTCTGGGAAATGAGAGAAAGGAGGAGTTACTGTCACTTACTGTAAACTTACAACACTTTTAATGGACTGAATATTAAAGGAATAATCCACCTCAGAGCAGTATGGAGATATTTTGTGGTTTCAATTATGTGTTTCTGGACGTTTGAATCTGGGGCGCCGTCAGCCTCCATTAGGTGGAGTTGTGTTGCTACCTCCTCTCCCCATGGATCTCCGCAAGTGTTGTGAGGACTCTAAAACTTCACCTGAGCCTCCCTCAGCATATGTGTGAGTAGATAATGGCTGAATTTTCATTTTTGGGTGCACTATCCCTTTTAAGCCTGATAAATGGTCGGCTGCTCGACACTTTTGATAAATGTCGCTCGACAGATTTGACGTATTTTCGACAGACAAAAATTGTCACTCGACACTCTACTTTCATGCTGTGTGTTGTGGCAGAAGTGTGTGAATCAAGAGTGAACGATCAAGGTGTCTTTTGTGCTATTTAATAAAGTGATAAAAAAGAGTCAATCTATTTCAGATGAAAGGTAAAACTTGAAAGTGTAAAGCACAAGGGAGGTCTTGAAGTTAACTGATAACCATCATGAAAACAGCTACGAAGCTTCTCATATACAAATAAGGTACAATGAGGCCTTGTACACACGAGGAAGCAGAATGCTACATGTCTATATATGGTAATAATTTATTTTGCTCCTACACTGTGCACCTGGAGAATTTTGCAAAGTCACAGACATCGTCATACTTTGTCGCGCAATTGATCGTGTAGTCACGGAGAGCCTCTCTGACACGTGTGCTGGAGTTTTCTGGATGACCAGATCATCAAAATGATTGGCAGATATCCAAAAATATTAAAAGTGCATCTCCTCATCCATGTCTTGTATTCGTTGAACCAAAGCATATTCACCCTGTAGCTCCTTTGTTTGGTTCAACGGACGCACTGACCACCTTCTTCTCTCGAGCTACTGTTGTCATCTCAGATCTCTCCCTCTTTAATTATCTTACTGATTCATCAAGTCCCTCAAAACGCAAAAGCATAAAAGCAGCACAAACGAACAAACCAAGAAGGACGGCCTGCTGATGGGGATGATACAACCAAAAAAGACAGCTGGTCTCGTCACCATGGGCATCACTGAAATCTTTCACAGACGCATGCATCGAAAAGACACGCCAACACTCATCAGAAGGGTCAGGCGCCTTACCATGAATCAGATTTTACTCTGCCATTGGCTCTTTTTAAAAGCGATTAAGTGTTTAAATGTGGAATTTTCCTTTAACATTGAGCCATATTCACAAACAGACAAAGTAGCCAAGCACAACAAGGACACCAGAGGGGGATAATTAATACACAGAGGCACATTAATCACCGCCCCACACTGAAAACAAGCTGTTCACCAACATCCAAAGGAAAATAATTGATTTCTTGTTTAATCGCTGGATGCACACAACTTGTGAAATGTTTTAGTGTCACTCATGAAGTTAAAATGAAAGAAATGTTAGTCAAAGTGAAGACAAACAATAGTAGACAGTGTTCTTCAGTGACTGATTATGACACAAGTCATTTGGTGCAAAATTTGATTCCTATGTGTGTGTGTGTGTGTGTGTGTGTGTGTGTGTGTGTGTGTGTGTGTGTGTGTGTATATAACTGGGAGGGGGAGTTGGGGGATTTGCGAGAACACTGCACAGTATCAACAGGGTCACCTTCCGTCTCCAGGGGTGTCTCTCATCCACCTGCATGGGTCTGGGAGATCTGGTGGTCTTCACAACCAGAGGGACGGGTGAGGAAGGTAAGAGAGGATGAGGATTTAGAGATAAGGATGGAAAGATGGTAGAAAATGTCCAAGCTCTGCACAAGCGTTAGACGCTGCAGGGGCCGCCATGCTGACCTCACAGGGATGAATATTTAGCGGCATAAAGCAAGAGCAGAGCAGCTGTGGAGCACTACGGAACATAATGTGCACTTGACCTAACTGTTCTGGCAGCATGGTCGCAGCTGAGAGAGCACTACGACTTGACAGATTGGGGGTGAAAGAGTTTGTAATGTGAAAGAGTGCAGGGCTGAATAACCACACATACAGCTGAGGAGCAGCTCTCACTCTCTGTACAGGGAAGATGCACGTTGAAACAATGGAGTCTGTGATTTGTGCATGTATTCCAGAGCTCTGTGAAGCAGGCAGGGAGGGTGGCGAAGCAAGCAAAGGCCAAGCGATGTGCAAAGGCTGCTGCAACTTCCTACCTGGCTGGCTGACTCATCAGGGGAAGGAGAAAGGAGAGGAGGCTCGGGAGAGAAAGTAGAGGCAAAGACTGGCTCCTATGGAGGCAGAGCCGTGGAAAGAGGAGGAGACAGTATTTAAAAGGGGTGCTCCAGGGATGAAGATCAGTTTGCTGCTCATGGTCGATGCTGGGCAGCGTGGAAAAGCTGTTGTGTAATGTCTAACGACCCCTGATGATGTCATATTGATCAGGGTTAACTCAGCATGAGCTCAGAGACTACACATTCCTAGCAGGGGTGTGAAGTTTGAAAGAGGTGGGAAGTGTATTATGGGAAGTGATGAATCATGAATAACAGAACTGTTTTAAAGTCATTCCGCCCTTCGTTACACTATCTTTGAATTCAAACAAAAATTCAATCACACAACATTTTATATAACAATCTTTCCCATGATTAACAGCCTATAGTCTCTTTACTATATGTAATATAAGTCCCTGTCTGATATCTATTTTACATTGCTGTGAAAACATCAACAAATTTCTCCTTTAAACAACTGTATTTTTCACAGATTAAACTGAACACACCATGAGAACATTATAATTTACCATTGCAGGATACTTATTTTTACCAGAGAAGCTTGAACGCATCATAATGTAACAGTATTATAAGTCACTTTAAATATGCTGAGTATTGTGATAAAATATACTGTGATATATTGCAATTCATTACCTTTTTTCATCTAAATTTTGTCCCCAAAGGAAACTTTGTCCACATTTGTATTAAACTTTTCAGTCCGTTCATCTCGCTTCAATCTTTGTTTTTGCAGCAAAATGTTTCTAGTGAACCGAAAAAGCAACTGATTTTATTATTCGAGTAGGCTACCTAAAGTTCATTGCAATACTATCATGCTATACTGCTGTATCTATTTTCCCCCCTTCAATCATGCAGCTGTCAACATGGATTTGTTGTTTGCAATGAATCATTAACGGGGAAATTATAGAGTGTGACCTCTCACACATCGATAGTGAGTTTACTGCGTCCTTTGGGCCTGAAGGCATCACAGAAAGATCTCTCTTCTTCCCAAACATGTTTTCTATCATCACTGGGGCGATCGGACGATGTTTGTCTAGAGCCCTGCTTTGTAGTCTGCACAAACCAGACATCACAAAACAGTCACTGTCATTAGTGACTGTCATTTTATTAGCTGACAGGCCAGTGGCAGTCAGCATGGGGATTCTTGGACTACACCGATTAGGGGTGGAGGAAGAAAACACGTTTTTCTCCTCACTGACTTGGTCAATCCATGTGAAATGTGGCACAGTGGTAGAGGGTCATGGGAGGATGCCAATGAAGCAATATTACATCAATTGGCCAAAGGGGGGCGCTATAGCAACCCATTGAAATGTCAAACTTTGAATGGGCATATCTCATGCCCCGTATGTGGTAGAGACATGAAACTTTGCACAGAGATGCCTCTCCTCATGAGGAACACATTTGCCTCAAGAACCCATAATTTCGCCTTATATAGATTTCCCACCATTTTGAATGTTTTGAAAAACACTTCAAATGGATCTCTTCCTAGGAAGTTTGAGCGATCTGCATGAAACTGGGTGAACATAATCTAGGGACCAATATCTAAAGTTCCCTCTTGGCAAAAGTTGGAAAACTTACCAAAACTGAGCTTCTATAAGGCAATGACTTTAACTATCTGCCTTTCAACGTGCTACCTCAGCTACTAATGTACAGTTTTAGCCCACTAACTATCCCACTATTGGCAATGCTGCTACTGTACTTTCAATAAAGGATTCAGTTGACTATTTAATCTGCAATTTCCTATGACCTGTATCCCAAACACACACCATGTGAAACTGTACATGGGCAACTGTGCACTCAATGGGTATGGACTAGTTTTTAAATTAATAAAGTGACCAATACAGATTAAACTTTAGGTAGCCTCCTTGAATAATATAATCAATTGCTTTTCAGTCCAATAGATTTGTTTTGCTGCTGGAAAAAAATGGCTGAGGTGAGATGAACAGACTGAAAACTTTGTCTTACTAGATAAAACAGATTTTGACAAAGTTTCCTTTTTGGACTTAATTTACAACTGAAAATCACAATCTATTTATATAAATCACACATATTTAAAATGGCAATAACTCTGTAATAATATAAGTATCAGAATAAAATTGTATCATGAATCCTCTAGTGATTCCTGCCCTTAACACTGATGTGAGGCCAACAATCCCTAATTCATATAAAAAAAATATTAGTGCAGCTTTTATGTATGTTTTCCCTTAAGATATTGAGTCTGCTTTAACATTATAATCAGCCTTAAAAACCCGTCACATGTAACATTTGTGTTATTGTAATGTAAACTCTTCCTCATGTCACTGAACCTCTGCATTCACGGAAATATTACCAGGGATATGACCTCAGTTGCAGCTGAAGCCCTGAGCAGCTGGAGAGCAGAGCAAACAGGAGGCAGGGCAGAGGAGCGTGCCAAGCTGTTTGAACTCTATGTCAACAACAGTTCAGGCCTTTGAGATTTCAGAAGAGTGATAAGGATTATAGTCCTACTCCAGCCTCCACACACAGCTCACATTACCAAACAAATACCTGGTAAAGTTACGATGATTAGAGACAAACACACAGAAACACATTCACAGTGTGAGAGACTGGAAGACACAGTCACAACTCTGAAACCCGACGAGCAGAGGTGAATTAGAGGAGCACACACTTACAGTACGGTGCTGCGCAACAAACCCTCACTGTGATTGTAAAGGGAAACACCCACACACAGTCCCACCACCAATACCATCACACACACACACACACACACACACACACACACACACACACACACACACACACACACAGATAGCTGAATGTGTGTTACACTCAGTCAGGATGTATTTATCAAGAGGGTGTGTTAGCAGCAGCCAGGAAGCGCAGTTAGGGATGTAAAATTTAGATCACCACTCCGATCCAATTTGAATGCACTTGATAAATACCACCGCAGTGTGTGTGTGTGTGTGTGTGATCTTGGCCTCGCACACTGGCCTTACCCAGAGCTGGTCGGACACTGCAAACTCATCGATCATCATCAGTGCTTCATCGTCCTACACACGAGCAGGCGCGGGAGAGAAGGGACATGTTTGCTGAAGGCTCTGTTGTCCCCAAAATAATGTCATGAGCAAAATACACCATTGAACATTTGGACTTTGATCAATTTTAAGGCCCCTTCAGAAGCTAGAAAATATCAATGGTGTAACAGAAGTGGCGCTTTCATCAAAGTTATCTGCTCTGCTGGTGGCGTTTGCTTGACGCTGCTGCGTTTTGTATCTGCCTGATCTTCAGTGTTGCTCTTCTTTGATCTAAAATAGGAAATTGACTGAATTGTGTCCTCTGGCTCTGATGAATAGGAGGATGAAAACAAGATCGACTGTCCTGCCCCGTGACCTCTACTCAGCCATCACTTGATTAAAGACATTTTTTTTGTTTTTGCCCTGATTCGATTAAAACATCATGCTTTATGTAGAAAACATTCAGCATATCAGATCATCCGCAGCTGCATCAGAAGCAAAACTCTCCCTGACCCTGAATGGACTAAAAAACCAAAATCACACTGCATGCAGAGCTGTAGAGCCGCGCTGAACAAACCCTGATAAGCAGCTGGAAACAAAAACAGCCCCGCTGATGGTGGGTGATGGTGGCTGTCGTGAACATGTCTAAACAGAGAGGCAATGTGTAGCGTCCCACCCTTAACCCTCCCTTCCAACACAAACAGAGGATGCCAACACAGAAACACAGTCGACATGCAGAAGATGAAATGAGGTTTATTTTGAAAAGGTAAAGGACATGCAAACAGACACGAAGGCAAACAGAAGAATGAGAGGTTACATGAGAGATGCAATACAGAGGAAAGATGTCAGGCAAGATGAAACAGAGGCTACATTACACAGGATGTTAGTCATGACTGTCACTGACTCCTGACACATAGTCAAACACTTGCACACACACGTAATCTCAATATGTGTGTAATTTAGGCAAAACCAGCCTTTAAATTACTTTTAATGTACTTTAATGTTGATAATCTCTCATCACAACAGACAGATGTTCTAGAGACAAAATAAACTGCTAAATATGGAGGTCCATGGCTGCAAATATTAAAAAGAAATTGTTTGTGTAGAAATTTAGTTTTGATTTAAAGCAGTGGTTTCCAACTGGTCCAGCCACAGGGTCCAGATTTCAGCCCTAGAGTCGTCTCCTTTGGTCTGAATCAGGGACTCATGTTGGTCCAAAGTTGTATAATTGCCTAGAGTTGGTTCGTGTTCTCACGGCAGCATTTACAAGAGGACCAGATCAAATGCCTTGTGTGAGAAAGCTGCTCTTGATTGGTCAGAATTTCCATGTGGGAAAAATCCAGGAAGTAAAGCAAACGTTGAAGAAGAGTACACTTGCAAGATAAATGTGACACTTTCTAATGTCACAATGGAGGGACAACAACGCAGGTTGATTTTAGCGCTGCTCATCGTGGACTATATTGCTGTCATTGTTCATTTTAGTCAAACCATACAGTTTGAAAACGAGGCGCGGCTCCAACTAGAAAACAATGTTTTGATGCATTGGATGTGCTGAATGTGCATATTAAGGCAGTACAGGAGGAGGTGCACATTAATAATCCTCCAGGACTGTAACATGCTCATGTTTAACCCAAACAATGTGTCATGTGACTGCAGTTGCTTCACATCCAGGTCGGAACACCTTCTCACCACAAACCAACCAGACTGAGACCACCTCTTCAAGAAGGTCTCAGTCTGGTTGTTTTGGTGTCAAGTAGCTGTTCATTACTCACTAGTCCACAGGTAATGCACTTCAAAGTAAAAGCTCTGTGCCGAAAATTCACTGTAGTTAAAAATAAAGTGTGTTTTTACAAACTTGACACGTTCACGAGTCACTCACGGTCAATTCAGAACGAACCTTCTTTTGAACCATGACCCACCGGTTGGGAACCACCGCCAAAGAGAACACTGACAATCATTTTGCGATTCAGTTTCCATGTACACTTTTAGTTGTATTTTCAAATGAAATTCAATTGATCATAATCAATGTTAATTTAAGTTTAATATCATGCTAACTAACTTATTTTATTCAATATCGGCAGCCTCACACTTCCATATCCACGGAATGAAAACAGCATGCACCACGAAATAATGTGCGACTGATCCAGATACAACAGTATCTGTTTTACTGCCATGACTGAGATAAATGCAGGTTAACTCTTGAGACAGTCCAAGCACAAAAACACGCAACAGCTGTGTATTGGACAGAACAGAGGAAGGAGACAAAGAGATCAAAAGAGAGACAGACATGGACAATACACAACCTCTCTGTTTAGAGATATCCACAATTGTTACCATGTGCCTCTGCAGGTTTCTACTGCATAACTGATTATTTAATGGCCGTGATCCTTCTGACATTCCTGTGACTCTACGGTTACATGTCAGCGAAGAAGATCAAAAGCATCTCCAAAACTCTGTTTAATATACAGCCTGGCTTCAGAGGCTCAGACAGGAAATGCCTGCTGTCATAATGCGACAGTGTGGATCAAATCAAATTACTGAAGTCTCAGTGGTATGTCACTGCCACTGTGTTGGTGCTGCATTCAAGTGTCATCAGTGCATAGCGTTAGAGTGACTGTTAAAGAGCAGGTCTCTGGACATGTGTGTGTTTGATCTTGTTTTGAAGGCGCCATGATTGGAATTTGAACCACAATTTGGATGCTCCTGATAGGTCGGTAGTTCAAACAGGACGCTGCACCATCTTCTACACGTGACATGAAAGACAGAACAGCCAGACGACCGCCTGTCTCAGGCTCGTCTGGTGATGTGCTTAGTCAGCTGTGAGTGTGCAGGTCAGGTGGTTACCTTCTTCTTGAAGCTCTGCTCCACCTCCCAGAGCTGAGCGTGCTGCTCGCCGACGGCAACCTTCGCCACATCCTGCTTCTTATTGATCCTGTTCCTCCAGTCGTCCTCGCCGCTCTTCTTCAACAAGGCCACTCTGAAGGGGAGAGGAAGCAGAGGGAGGGAAACATCACAGTTTAGCTCATAGTAAAACACAGCTCAAATATACAGTATTCCTGAGGTAGACAGTGAGATTCTGGGCTGCATGGAGAGATCATTGGACGGGACTCAAACCTGATTCATATGACGCAACCGACGCCCACCCAAAACAACTATTGATTTAAAATATACTGTTACTGTGTCATTAAACTGTGGGTATTGACCTCAGTTCTAGTAACAACACTATCAGTGTCCAGTGATGAGGTCAGAAAAGTGTTTAGGGAACTGTCAAACACATTATTTTGGATTTAGTTAAAAGCATGAAATCAATAAGGGGATAAAAAAACGAACATAATGTTTCTTGGCCCACTGCAGCACTGTGCTGCTTATTTAACTTTACATTTGAGAACAAGGAGGAGACAGAACACAAACCTTATCTCTGCAAAAACAGATTTGTTTTTTTGTGGCTTTTATCTGACACTGGCAACACACCGCTGTAATAACATGATGTTTTCCTGCTGTCAAACCAGCAACCAAGTTGTGGAACTGGTATGAAAGATTATTTTTGGTCTGCGTAACAGTCTCTAACAGACACTTTTAGAAATGTGCTTGGGTTGTTTTTTAGTTCAAGGCTCAAAAGTTGGCGTTAGCTAGCTCAGCATTTAGCAGCTCACACCAAACAAAACAATCAAGATACACAGCAAGACAGTTAGGAGGAAAATATACCTATTTTTGATTTGGTGCTGAACTCAACCTTTAACTCCCTGTGAGATCACAACCTGTCATTTTGACATCTCAGTTCGTCTTTGGATTTAGATTGAAATGATTTCAGGTTCGTATGCCTCTGCAAAACAGTCAAGCTGCTTCACACACATCTTTAAACCGGCAGCGCTGAACAACTATACAATTATCGTGGTTTTGAGATTGAAACCCAAGATGAGATTCACCGATTCAGTTCACTGACTAAACGTCTCCCTTCTGTTCCTGAGTCATGGCCAGGAAGGTGTTTCTACAGAATATTATGATGCCACAGTGAAGCTGACCTTCGACCCTTTGAAATAAAATGTCATCATTCCATCCAACAGACATCTGTGTAACATTTTGTCATAATTAGCACACAAATTCTTGACCAAACGCATGTCTTGTGAGGTCATAGTGACAATGACCTTTGACCGACAATTTTTTACCAGTTCGTTGTTGAGTCCAAGCGGACGTTTGTGCCAAATTTGAAGAAATTCTCTTAAGGTATTTGTGATATATCACATCCCGAGAATGAGACGGATGCAAGGTCACAGTGGACTTGACCTTTGATTTTCAAAATAACAATATAACAGTGCTTGAAATAAGGACAGAAAGCCCTACGTACAAGGTTTCTGTGAGGTCAGCACTTTTTAAAAACTCTCTTTTGCTTCCCCTCAGATTTTATCTCAACCTGTCACAACAACAAAAACATGGACGCTGCCACGCGCCCTTTAGTGTCATCTGTGAGACTGCTGACACTGAGCAGAGGCAGACAGCCTGCCATTTAGCCGCCACACTTCAAAAAACTGTGAAGTTTCTGTATAAACACACTGTCAACAGTTTAAGTACAATTAGACATAACAATCACTTAAAGCTGTCAGTGAGTGTAACTGGAGCTGGGAGAGTATTTGACAGGATTTGGTTTAAACATAGTTAAAGCAAAAAAAAAAGACACTGGGATTTATTTCAGCTGAAGTCAATATAGGCCAAACATGTGGGAAGTGGGCTCTGAGACAACTCTGACTTAAAATCTGGGACTATAGTCTTTTAAATGAGTTGTGGAAAACTGGGACTCGACATGAAGCACATGGAAGATAAGATCACTAACTGACTTATAGTGTGACGAGAACAGAGGTTCAATTATTGAGACGTCATCTCTGAGCAGGGAGCAGACCAGACCCATGATGGAGGGGTCAGGGTGCCGGCAGTGCCCTCTGCCCCTGTAACAACCACCCCTCTGTGACCCAGTGAGGGGACGTCCTGTTCTGCCCGAGGGCTCCACAGCTACGGCAAAACACAGGATGAAAGTTACGCTGAATAGATGTCGCCAGCTGTATCTGGGATACAGATCCTGCCTCCAGGAAAATCCTTTGAAAATGGGAGAAAGTCAAAGACGAGCTGACGCGGTGAAAGAACGAGTTTAGAGAAGTGGAGCAGACTGGAACAGGAAACACACCCTGTAACACCAGTTTACACGGACTGGTATTATGTCATCGATCAATCAGAGCGTGATTGCTGTCTGGTGTGTGGTGCACCAGTCACACCAGCAGACTGCCTATAACATGACATAACTGGACTTATATAATAATTTCCTTTGTCCGACACTGAGCTTCAGTTAAAAGTCAAAGTTGAACATGATGAACAAGAACATTCAAAATTTATGAGATGTATTTATTTTCAATGGATGACTCGGATGATGTTTGATTTTTCTTACTGTCAAAAACTCCCAGTATTGTAATTTGTATCCTTCAGTATCACGAAAACACACACACACACACACACACACACACACACACACACACACACACACACACACACACACACACAAAATTTGCAGCTGAAAACAATAAAATGTGCCTTGTCTTCTGTTTGTTTGATATAAATTCCAGTGTCACACAGTTGGGATCGACCGATATGTTTTTTTTTCAGAGCCGATGCCGATACCGATGATCATGAAACAGAGATACCGACAGCCGATATTTACAACAGATATATGTCTGCTGTAAAAATCATAGTCACACACACAATCAAACTTGGACACACGCATAAATTCAGAGACTGTAATGGTAAGGACTACACAGTAGCAGGCTATTATAACAGCACTCATAAAAACAGTAACGACATTTTAGATCTTTTAAAAATAAAAAAATCAGTAAGGAAGGTGAAGAATATGCCAGCTAAATAAAAACAGATTAATAAAAATAAATAAATACACAATAATCATTAATACAAAATTTAAAAAATAAAATGAAAAACAAACAAAAAAAAGAAATAAAATGAAATTATATTAAAAAAAATAAAATAAAATAAATAAATAAATAAAATAATATAAAATAAAATACAATAAAATAAAACAAAATAAAGGAGAGCTCAATTGAAAGCCAGGCTAAAAAGGCAGGTCTTGAGTTTGCTTTTATATATTTGTGACCCTTCAGTGGGAACCAGTGGGCTCGGGCCTGAGAGCAGCAGGTAGGTTAGGGAAGTTGGAAAGTACCACTTCCATACAGGCCTGTCATAATATCTGCTTTTGTTGGACAATATATTGTTGCAGAAATAATTGTAATACACAATATAATTGTCATTTTAAGACCATTTTATGCCACCGATATAATAATGATATAATATCATAATAATGCAGTTAAACCCTTTCTATGAGCGATGAATTTCTAGTTCAAAATATTCAGACATTTGAATTGAAAGGTGAAAGAAAAAAACCCACCTAGGCACTGAGAAAACCCTGCTGTGTATTCTGGCACCATGTTGGATATAATGGACATTTTCGTGTGTATGTTTGCATGTAAGTAAAACCAGAAATATCTCACAATATATGGATATGACCTTGGTAATTATTGCTGACCTCGATAAGTCAATAGGCCTACTCCTTTATCCCGCACACTGCTACTGCTGATATTCCACTCTCTATCCAAAGCAAATCACTGTCTCGCCCTTGTGATCTCATTTTCTGTCTCTATCTGACCCATATTTTAAAAAGAGAACGAAAGCGAATCCTCTCTTCCGTCAGCCTGAGCTTTGCTGGCTTCATTTACTGTCCAACTGACCCAAAGGAAGGTATATTTTAGGAATTAAGATTAAATGAAAATGTTACACACATAAACGGGATGCACAAACAGAAGGAAACAACTCACTCTCAGCTTGAAACCAATCACAGCTCACCTCTCTCTGATGGACATGTGTCTGGCCATCATCGCGTCGCTCATCTCCTCGTCGTCCTCAAACTGAACCAGGCCGTCTGTGTGTGCGTCCGCCGAACCAGGCGCTGCTCTGGGTGTTACCACATTGGACTCCTGCAGCTCTGTGAGCACAGGCAGACGAGCGCACACAACACAGTGAGTCGAATCAATAACTTGGCAGCGACTAGATAAATGTTAACATGGTTCCCAGGTTGGATCAGACTTAAAATAGCATCAATTTTCTGCTTTGGAGGGCTTATGTGAAGGGAAAAAAAGTTGTTCACAGGATTTTACACATTCTGCAAACCGATCCATGTATCAAACTCCCTGATATTCCCCGTCTAGGATAACACAAGGCTCCAAAAGTTCAGCGACTACATAAAAGCACAGTCGTGGCTCTCACAGTGCAAACTCAGCAGCACCAAACAGCGTGGGAGCAAACATCTTTCATGCTTACCAAGAGGCTCTCGTCTGCATGTGAGAGGCAGCGCAGACACTTCTCAAAGCTTTAAACCTCCCTGCCACGCTGCGAGAAACACTGATGCTCAGTTGTTGCGGCACAACTGCCTGGTTTTGTCTATGACTCCACAAAACGACGACAATCATACGACTGATCCCGTGCTCTCTGACGAGTTGTGCACCAGTACAATCAAAGAGTTTGTCTCGGATTAAGTACAGCTCAGACACAAAGGAAACCTGAAAACCACAATCTGAATGTGAGAGTCGCAGACACAGGAAATGCGGTTCAATGAGAAATGCTTGTTGACTGTGGAGTGAAACCGAGACTGGCGGTTATTTAGTCTTACAATTTGCTCTTTAAATATTTAAAGTGTCGTACGCCTCTTTCAGGCCTCGTTTTGTGCGTGCGCAATGTTTACACATACGACCTCAGGTGATTTAAACTGGTAAAAACACTGAATGAAGAAGTTTCACATTAAAATTCAGTGTTTCTTTGATGCTGTTCAGTGTGTGACGTAGGTGCTGCTCGCTCAGCTCCTGCCTTTTTTTCTCTGCTAACTTAGATCCAGATATTCAGGAGGTTTTAACCAGGAGCTGAAACGTCTGCAAACGTCTCTTCCTCCTCCAAAATACTGAATAAAGCAGTTTCATGTTAAATATCAGTGTTTCTGCAACGTTGTTTGGCGTGTCAAATACTTATGAAAATATGCTAAAATGCTACTATTTGCACAACTTATTTCTTCGGCAACTTAAGATCCAGACATCCAGAAGTTAAAAACGACGAATATCTAAAAAGTGTGAATTAAAAATGTGGCTTGAAACTGGATAAAAAGTCAAATCTTTGCAGCTGCTGGTGGAATACCACAACCCTGACGCATGCGCAGAGGGGATACGATGCACTCACAGGTGCATCTCTGGGTTTGAACACTGTGGGAAACATTTTCGGATAATGTAAATACACAACTCGACAAATATATGACATTGGTCTAGTCCAGGAGTAGACAACGTGCGGCTCTGGAGCCACATGAGGCTCTTTAGCTCCTCTCCAGTGGCTCCCTGAGGCTTTGACAAAAAAAAATATGGAACCGAATAATGGTTATTTTTTAACATTTTAATTTTTATAAATCAATGTTGTAGGCCTAAAGAAATTCTGACATTCTCCTCCTCTATACCAAATAAAAAATGTTTTACCATGTCAACAAGTAAACTGTGTGTAATACCTTTTCCTTGAAATTTTGCCAAACCTCAATAGCAGTGGCTAATGTTGAGTCTTCTTATTGGTTAGCTGTGGAGGCCAAATTCCAAAAAGTAAAAGTCTCAAAATTAAATCAAGAATTTAGTCATGCGGACAGATTTGTTTGCTTTCACTGCCAGCTCTGCAAAGTTAAAGTTAAACAAGTGCTACAAGTGGTAAAACATGAATGAATGCTAATTTGGTAGTTATGGTTGCAGACCCCTGGTCTACTCATTTTTACATATTTTAACGTGGAAAAGTAACATATTATATCTTTTAACGTTCACTCACTAACCAATAAAAATCCTTCTTCACGTCATAAAATACAAGTTAAATCTGGTATCGAAATGCTGACATGACAATATATTGACAACAGTAACATGCTGATGTTTAGCAGGTATAATGTCCACCATCTTTAGCACCTTCAGCTAACCAGCATCCCTTTCTTTCTAATTCTTTCTCCTGTCACTGAGCACAAACAGCTCCTCTGAGTTCCCTCTCAGCTGTCCTTACCTCCACTGATGGCCCTGCTCCTCTGGCTGTCCCGGCAGTGTCCGTCCTCCTGCCTCTCCTGGAGCATGTGCCTCTCTGAGCTCTGCACCGCTTTGTCTCCCCACCCTCTGGTCTGCCACTGCTGCCCCTCCTCCTCCTCCACCTCCCTCCTCTCTCTCCCAGTCTGGGGCTGGGGCAGAGCGGCCTGTCTGACCGCCGCTTCAGGAGAGGGCAGCTTCCTCTTCCCTCCTCCCAGATCTGCTACGTCTTCTCCCAGGGACCTCCAGGCGGGGCCGTCTGGGTGGCGAGGGGGCAGAGCCCTGTCAGAGCTGGGAGCTCGGGTTATGTGGATGTCTCCGGCGTGGTCGGTGGAGACGGTGCCTTCTCTCAGAGCGGAGGGAGATGATGAAGTTGGGGGATCTCCGTAGCGAGAGCCTGTGCCGTTTTGAAGCTGTGTGACAGGGAGGTGGAAGGAGACACGGGCAGAGAGAAAAGTGTGAACAGTGAGTGTGAAGTGAGAAACAGGTCGCACAAACTGCATGCACACGCACGAAATTAGAGAGAATCACGCTGAGTAATCACCGCCTGTCTGACTCACTGCACTTCCTGAGCATCAAAGGGCAGCCTATCTCGTCGGTCAGTTGCAGCCCACATCACAAAGCCATGCAAGCAAACCCCCCCCTACGCACAATGCATCCAGCTGTAGCCAAAAGAGACACTTTCCAAATTCGTAATTTAAGTTTGTGAACTAACCTTTTGACATTTTTGTTGAGCAACAAAAGTCAAGCAGCAGTAAACATCCATGGACACCACAGAAAAATCTCGCAACATAGAGTCCTTTAACTTCTTAATTCTCTCCCATGCTCCATAAAACAGACGCAGGCTTCAGCGAGCCGATGACAAAAAGCTGCTTTCACTTCATGTGGTGATGAACGAGTGTACAAGTGCTTTGTTTCCCTCTCCTCCACCACAGATGCATCTTTCAAGCCCTCAGCACTGACTGAAATACAACTGGCAGCATCATCCATCCACACACTGCAGCCTCACTGATGAGAACTGAGTCAGACCTTACTCAGAAGCCGGGCAGCGCGCTGTGCATTCATAATGAAATCACACAACATGGAGACGTGATGCCATACAGCATGTGTTCACAGAAATGTATGGTCATTTCTGAGAAGAGTGCCCAAGCCTCCGCGATCTCAGGCAAATGCGTGGTGATTGTTCAGAGGACGCTTACTTGTAGGTGCTCTACTGGGCTGTCACACAGCTCCTGTTCATCCCTGAAGTCTATGTCTGAAGGCTCCTGGAGCGGAAACACGCACATGCTGCAATGCTTGGTTCATAGATTTTTGAAGCAGGAGCATTTTAAACGGCACCTGTGTGACACTCTTTGATTTTTATACACTTAATATTTTCTTGATATCTTTCTTTTTATTTAAAGGAGTCTTGTTTTGCTTACTTTCAGTTGACACTTGTATTTTTGGCTCCTATTACAACACGTTTACACTCTTTAATGATCAAGACTGTTATGCGGAACATCTGTATTCACCCTCTGTCCAAAACGCTCCGTTGAAGAGCCTGTCTCTTTAAGACGCCCTCCCGGAAAAGCCCAGTGTGCTCTGCTCAAGGACAGAGTTTATCACATGTTGTAGAGATTGTAAAACCCTTGAAGAAAATGTGATGTTGAGCTATATAAATAAGATTCACATTAACATTTTGGTACCAACTTTTCCATCAAACGATCCACTCATTTGCTTTCTTGCTGAAACTCAGTGCCTCTAAGGCTGGATACTTTACACATTAACACATTGTTTAATCCATACACACACCCAATTGTAAAAACAGCAGGGATTTAAGTAGATGAATATTCTCTCTAAGGCTGCGGTTACCTCCTGAAGTCTCGGCTGGTTGCCTGACGCCGACGTCACTGGCGGTGGTGAAAAGACTTCGGTTATTTTTAAAGTAGCTCCTGCTGTCACTTCAATATAACACAAAAATTGTTGTTTTGGTTTGTGTATGGATTAAACAAACTGAATTGTTCAGCTATTCCTTTAAAAGTATTTATTTTCAAGTGTGAACAACATAAAAATGACACACTTTTGTTTTCATTAGACTTCAGTAGGGATGCATGATATTGGATTTTTTGCCGATATGTGATATGCTGATACATAACAACTTATTTGGCCAATAACCAATACAGATATCGATACATCCACTTTTTCCATACCTAATTTTAGTGATCAAGTCTCGTCTGTAGTGGAATTAATATCATATTATGCATGCATACTGTTATCGTGATGGAGACATGAAATACAATACTTTTTAATTCAATTAATATTTAATAATTGTGCAAATGGAGAAAAAGCATGATGGCCGATTCTGATACCGATGACGTGTCGATATTATTGTGCATCCCTAGAATACAGAGTCAGAATAATTCTAGTTTAAATGCAGTGAAATATGAAGAAAAGGCAGATATTCAACGTGTTAAACCTGCAAATGATCGTTCTGCTCGCCTACCTGCTCCATATCTCCCAGTGTGATGGGTTGTGTCTGGTAGCGAGCGTTGGCCCTGCGCTGGCGTGTGTCCCCTCTGGTGCGGGTGACCCTGATGGGGGGCTGAGCCAGTCTGTTGAACAGAGCCATCTTTTCTGCCAGGCTGAGGGTGCAGAGGTCAGGCTCATCATGACCTCCCTGACCCTGACCCTGACCCTGACCCTGGCTCTGGTCTTTTCCCTCCACTGTGGACACGGGCTTAGAGCTCTGGACCTCCCGGGTCTCCTGCATCTGCCGGACCTCCTTTACCTGTTGGGCCTCCCGCTGCCTTCGGGTCTCCTGCGCCTGATCCCGGGCGGCTGCGCTCTGCTGCGAGGATGCCTGCAGGCTGAAGGCGGGAAGACACCCGAGAGACAAAGAGGTAGGAGAAAGGGAGACGTCTTGTAAGCATGGAAGGAGCTCATGCAGGCCGGCAGGTGGCATGCTACATGTCAGGCAGCAGTGTGAAGTTGTGTGCATCTAATGACAATGACATCCAGAGCTAAAAAGGGTTGTTACACACACAGAGTGAGTCATGCCCACCACAAAAAAACCACTATGACATTCAGTAAAGTCATGTAGTTTCCTCCGGTCACACAGGAGGGCACCACAGCTCAAAGAACACTGTGCATTAGGACTTTACATTAACAACTTACATCCATTCACTTTCTGTGGGCTAAACCGTGCTCGTGAGAACACCACTGTGCCTTGATGTGTGAGCAGCATTCAATACAGATCAATCATGTTAGTCACACACTGTGGGTCAGCGTGAGCATTCAGATCCGTGCCATGTACCTGTATGGCGGGACAGTGCTGCAAACTAGGGTGGGGCTAGGGACGCGTGCCACAGCAGTGTGCACAGTCACCGTGTGTGGCACGTGAGAGGGGACGCTACAGCAGCGAAGGACACAGACACACAGAGAGGTGACAGAGACAACACACAGGTGACAGAGGAGATGAACCAGGTGACTTCCAGGTAATAAGGAAAAGGTTCATTCAAGCTAAAGGAGAGGAATATGAAGCATGTTGAGGTTTGGAAGGTGTTCAGGGAGATGGCAGGAGGCTTTCAACAAAATTTCATTTCAGTATTCACGAAGAATTTCAATGAAATTCTGAAACGTGTCAAGGGAAAATTGTGATGGATTAGCCCTCAGGCTGACAACATAAACAGTGCTGCTGCATCATAAGCTTGTGAAAGTTTAAAATATTTGAAAGGTAGCTTCAACCAAACTTCTGCCTCCACACTCAGCAATAAGGTGGTTGGGATTTTGCTGACTCACTACACTGGCAAGTTACATTTCAAACTCAACAGAAATTCATCTTGTCAGAATCGGTGTCCCCCGGCACTCTGGATGATTCACACAACCTGCTGTTCACAGTTTACAAAGGGACTATTTCTGCTGAATTTTGTTCCAAAAGTGTTCAAAGCCTGAGAATAATCCAGAACAAGGGTACGACTATAACCTGAAACAGATCTTCCTGTTCAATTTTCCAAATATGCCGTTATTTGCAGTGCTCACAATCAAAATCCCGTTTGCCTTCACTGTATCGGGGTGGCAGCAGAAATCTCAGATCTCCGAAAATGTAGCTAGACACCAAGAGGGGTGAATGAGAATGTTTTAAGTTGTGCTTAATTTAAAGGAATAGTTCGCCATTCCTACCTCCTCCTGAGAGTTGCGATGACAAGATTGATACCACTCTCATGTCTGAGTGTTAAATATGAGTATCTAGTTTGTAAGAAAAAAAAGAAAGGTAAAATGGCAAGTTGTGGCTTTATGAGATTAATTTTTTGTATTTGAAAACTATTCAATTTTATGCATCAACTGTCTATGCCCTCGTCTCTCCTTCTTGCCTTTGTACAGAGCCAGCAGAGACACACTGGCCACTCTGACCACCTTAAAATGAACTCCAGGTATGTCACCAGCGGCGTGACCTTTACATCCAAATCCTGCCACCACAACCTCATTGTTCTCCTCAGTGAAGTTGAGGCAACCGTTGTTGTGGATGAAGGCAGCGATCTTATTGCTGCTCTTAAAAGGATAGTGCACCCAAAATAGTGATAGTGACCCAAGTGTCCTGAAGCCCCGACGTAAAAGTTGCTTGGAAAAACGTCATTTGAACTCTGTTTTTAGCCGACGGACGAGCAGTATGGAGATATTTTGTGGTTTCAGTTATGTGTTTTTGGACGTTTGAATCTGGGGCGCCGTCAACCTCCATTAGGTGGAGTTGTGCTGCTACCTCCTCTCCCCTTGGATCTCCACAAATGATGTGAGGACTCTAAAACTTCACCTGAGCCTCCATCGGCATATGGGTGAGTAGATCATGGCTTAATTTTCTTTTTTGGGTGCACTATCCCTTTAATGAGCTGCACTCTCAAACACTTCCTAACGGCAGAGTTGCCCCGCTTAGCCTCAACACCAACTTCGTCAAGGATGACGCCCTTGGTGTGGGAGGCTCCTCTGAAGGGATTAGCCTGCAGGGCCGTGCCGTGTTTATTGAGCCATTTCTGCTCATGGCGGTGGTTTAATTGTTTCCTGGTTGTGCACAGACCACAACACTTTCCATGATTGCAGAAACAAGCTTTTACCATGCTTTCAGTATCTCTTGGTGACCAGCAGCTGGGGCAGTGACTGCCAGTCTTCCAGTCTTTACGCTAAGCTAAACTAAGCTAAGCTAATCCCCTCCTCTAGCTCCATACTTGCACACAGACCTGAGAGTGGTATCAGTCTTCTCATCTCACTCAAAGAGCCACATTTCCAAAAAATGCTAAACTATTCCTTTAAGTCAGCATTACACAAAGTAACTTGAGACTTACGTGGCAGCGATGACGACCTCCTCAGTGGTGACAGGCTGAGTTCTGGATCGGTCTTGTGTCCGCCTTAGTCTCCTGTCCACCGCTGCATTCCTGGAGCGAAGTTTAGGAGCTCCGCCATCAATGCTTTTCTCCAGTTCCTGGATGGAGACGGAGCAAATGTGGAAAATCATCGTAAAATCAAAGGAATATTTCACATCTCCTCAACATGAGTAGGATTATCTGGAAGCACAGTTCAGAAATTGCTGTGACGTTAAAGTGACAGATTGCTGAAACATGGGCTTCACACACTCTGACAAGGCAATATGTGCACTTGATAAAGCTTGATGACTGAACTGGATATTGAATTAGATCAAATTAGCATAACGGTAATTAAAGACAGACTGAGTACATTAAAATCATATCTATTATCAAAGCTGTTGGAAATGTGAGTATCTCCTGAGACTGCAGGGCGTGTTTGAGGTCAGTTCCACAGATGTGCAGTGAAATGTGCTCCAATCAAAGGCTTGTTCCGGTGCATTGCCTGTGCTGAAACCAAGTCAGTATTTCCAAGTCTTCATCTCTAAATCCTCACAGTAAAGAGAGGATAGAAAATAAAAATGTGACAGTGTTTGTGTCGGTGATTAGAAGCACATTTCTCTGTGCTTGGCGTCTGGAACCAGTAAAACAATCTGTAGACATAAGAGAACAAACAGGCGATAGTCAAAGCTCACCCTGAAGAGAGAGCGCTTGGCTGCTACGCTCAGCTTGGCCCGTTCATCAAGCTTCTCTTCATCAGCTAAAGAGAGAGGCAGAGAGGGAAGAGGATAATGAAATTAGACACTTTGGATGTACTGTATGATGTTTGTAGCCATCAAGGACATACTGAGGAACCTTTTCCCAGATGATTCTGGTTTAACTGTCCGCTAAGTCAAATGGGGATAAAGTGATTCAATCAAACGGCTCTTCTAGACTTTCGAAATGTTATCGGACCGAATTGATCAAATCCCAATTGTCTTTGCGTGGGGTTGTGACGCCCCTCAAAATTCATCTTTTTCCCAGTGTAAGTCTATAGGATAGAGGCTTTTTAGGCCCAAAGGCATCGAGTGACGGACCAGGAAGTTGTAGTTACACGGTTTGGCCACTATGTCAAATTGGCTTCAAATCTGACGCACTTCCTGGGGATGTGGGGCCGTATTCACAAAGGCTCCTAGTACAAAAAGCTGCTCCTAAAGACGAAAGGATTGTGATGTTTTCTTAGAATTTCCCCTTAAAGTCAAGACAAAAGATAAAAGTTATTCACAGAGTATCTTAGCCTTTAAAAGAGCTCCTGAGGTGAAAAACTGTTAGGAGCAGGGAGGAGGACCTCTAAGAGGCTTAAGAGTTTCTTAATCAGAAGAGAAATTGGTGAAGACACAAAGAGGTCTGAGAAATATTCTCCAAACGCTGGGTGACAGTGGGTTAATGAAATGCTATGAAATTAGGGATGTGCACACATTTCCCACCTAACGCAAGAACGTTATAATACCAACAATAAAATGATCACAATAGTAAGATATTTGAAAAACTGAAAACAAAACAAAACAACAACAACAACAGTGCAGCAGTGATGACTTGAGTCTGTCTCAACCTTCCATCAGCAGAGTGATCACACTAACAGTGACAACACTTTCACAGTCAGCAGTTCATTTCATTTCCACTGGGTGTCCACACCTTTCAGGCTCACAAAGGGGCGTGTCTGAGACAACCAATCACATCAGTTAAAAGAATGCATCATCATCTTAATCAATAGGCTCCATAATATTGGCTTGAGTGTCAACTCTGTTCGCTGGTTCGCAAATTATCTTACTGACAGGTCACAGACAGTCCTTGAAGATGGTCAGAGGTCATCTTCCAAGTCAATTGCCCGGGGCGTGCCCCAAGGGTCTATTCTGGGGCCTATCTTGTTCACGATTTATATAAACAACATTGGCACAGATATATATGCAGATGATACAATTATTTATTCTTGTGCCTCTCTGTCTTGAGCTTTTCAGCACCTCCAAAAATTGTTTAGCTCGATTCAGGCTGATTTTAAAAATCTTAAATTGGTTTTAAATGCTAGTAAAACAAAAGTCATGCATTTCTCTAGATAACACTCCAGGCCTCCTGTTCCTCACATTTTCACCACTGATGGAAAGTGCATAGAACAGGCTATGCTTCCTATAAATAACTTGGAGTCTGGCTTGATTCTAAACTTACTTTTTCTATTCATTTGGATAATCCTGCCAAAAAACTCAGGATTAAACTAGGATTTTACTTTAGAAACAAGCACTGTTTTAATCTCACTGCCAAAAAGAGACTTGTCATGGTTCCATTCTTCCCATGATTGATTATGGTGATGTTCTTTATATGCATGCCTCTGCTGCATCCCTTAAGGCTACAGACACAGTCTATCATGGTGCCTTGCATTTCATTTTGAATGCCAAATCTCTCACCCATCATTGTTTCTTATATGAAGGGTCTGGTCTGATATCACTGAACTATTGCAGATGGCTCCACTGGCATATTTTTACCTACAAAGCCATCTTAGGGCTACTTGAACTGCCTCCTCAATCGCTCTACTAGTGGAACTCAGGAATTTTTGTTGTTCTCGGTCCCTTGCGCCTCCACTGAATTTGGGAAGACTGCTTTTAGTTACTATGCCCCTTGGTCCTGGAATCAGCTTCAGAAAACGCTAAAATTGGCTGACCTTGTTCCCTTGGGTGATTTTAAATGTTTGTTACAGTCTGTAAAAACAGAAGTCTGGAGCTGCTTTCTTTGAATTTGATGTGTACTGTATGTAGTTTATGTATCTATGTACTGTTGTGATTATGTTTTATGTTGTTGTATTGTTGTAACTTTGGTTCGCTACGTTCTTGGCCAGGGCTCCCTTGTAAAAGAGATGTCAATCTCAATGGGACTCATACTTAAAATGGTGGAAAATCAATGACATCGTCTTCAAGTGTAGAAGATGTGACTATTCAACACTTATATTTGAGTTTCAACTAACTAATTCGTACGATATCATACAAACTGTTTGTGCATTTTTGTAAGATACCCCAATGAATCGTGGAATGGGGATACTTTGATTATTGTCAGGCAAAACTCCTCCGATGTTCAACTAAATTGTATTTGTGTCCCAGAAATATTCCATCGATTGTGGGAAAAGAAGATCCTCTTTTCTAAGCAACAAATTTGTTCATGTAATGTACTTCAAATCCACTGATAACCGTCATTATGTGTACTTTCATCCCTACTCAGCAGCAGCACCATCTGGCTTCATAGCTGGGAGCAAAAACAAACCACAAAACCTGCGACTGGCGTCACTGAGGAGACTCTGCAGAGCTAGACAGGTGCGAGAGGCATGGCTGCGCACACACACACAAACATACTCTCTCTGCAAGACACATGACATGACATCACCAAACAGCTATTCCCTTTGACTGACGCCGCTGTGCTGTGCTGAGCTCTGCTCCCTCTAATTCTCCTCAGTGCAAAAAGCGTCTCAGCTGAGTGTGTGCTTATAAGAAGCAGATGAGCTGGTTCTGCCCTCAGTGGAGCTGCTGTGCTTTTATGCTACTGTGAGCACCAGTAACGACTCTATAAACTCCACTTCAACATGTTGTGCTTTCCTTTAAAAACAGAGATTTGAGTCATTTGGCCTCCACCCTCGTGTCTATTCTTGAAGCTTTGACATACTGGAAAGTCACATTTTATTCATTTGTGGTCGGCGGCGAACATAAAGCATGAGATAATCATGTTGTTTTCATTGGCAGCTGCAGACATGAACTAGTTATTGTTTAGAGCAGTTAAGTATTGACCACTAGATGACAGATAACAGTACCTGTCCCATGCTGAAGCCCTGCAAGTATAACTCTGACCCCATTTAACTGAAATGGAAAGCAGCTTAACTGAAACTTAATTAGATACTTTTAACATCACAATGATCTCATTAACTGAGCCCATCCAAAAAAGACGAAAGATGAAATTCAATTTACTCAGAGAGCTGTTGTGGTATCAGTCATTTTTTGGGGACATTCTAACCTTTAAAGAACCTAATATAGTCTGAATATTTGCTTTTGATAGCATTACCTCACAAGTCAACACTGAACCACCAAACTGAAAACATAGTCCACATATGACTCATTAGGCACAAACAAAACAGCATCACACAAGACCGCCTACACTGAGACCAAGACTTTGAGGGGTTGAGACCAAGTCAGGACCAAGACCAAGGCAGGGTCAGACCGAGTGGAGACGAGCTCAGTGTGAGTCTCTCACTGCAGGACACACAAATGTGGAACATGCAAACTGTAGGAACTCAAATAGATTCTGAAAGATCCACACTCGTAAAAACACCCACAAAAAACTAAAGTAGAGAACACTGAGAAGCTGAAAATCAATTTGATCGTCTTTATTCAACTCTCCTTTATTACACAGCCAACTTAGTGATATCCCTGCAGTTGTGGTCTTGGCTGGTTTTGAAATAAAATCGTAAGTTATCTTTTGTGAAAACAGAGACAAGACTCAGTGAAAAAAAGTTGAATCCGAGATGAGATCTTTAAAAAGTGGTCTTGAGACGAAGACCAGTCTTGAGTAGTACAACACTTCTGCTGTCATGAATGTGCCATCAAACTAAACATGGGACAATATGAACATTTCATGTCATGATAATCCTGGCTAAAATAATTCACCATATCATCCCGATTTTCATCAAAATATGCTAAAAACTCTTAAAATGGCACTAAAATTAGGGATGCATGACACGTATCAGGCTGATAAATTATCAGCCCGAAAATGAGAACTTAATATTATTATCTATCATTCCAATAATAAAGTTTAAGCTCATTAATAGAGTCGATAATACACAAGCTTGGCATGTTGTCGCCAGTGTGGACATCTCCACTGTTTTTATTTTCACAGGACCGTCCCCAGAGCTGCTGCCCTCCCAGCGAACGATCAGTTCAACATCTGCACAGTTAGTTTGAGCTAACACAGCAGCAGCAGCAGCAGCAGCTAACATCCAACACCGAGCTGTTAAATGTTCCCGGTGAAGGCAACCCCTCTTTATGTATTTATTTATTTATCGATTGATTTTATTTACTATTATTATATTTTTTTTTATTATACACCCCCCTCCTTTCTCTTTGTAATTTTCTTTTTCCTTAATCTCTCTCTCTCTCTCTCTCTCTTTCTCTGACTATATTATTATATATATATGACTATATTGTTGTTGTTGTTATTATTTTTATTATTATTATCATTATTGTAATAATTATTATTATTATCGTTACTGTTGTTGCTATTGTTATTATATTTTTAGTATCATTGGTAGTGGTATCAGATTATTATTCTGTATTACGCTGACCCAAGTGTTATTTTTATTTTCTGTTTATTTATTTATTTATTTTTCATAGCACTTTTTTGTCTTTATGTTCTGTATGTTCTTCAAGTTTATGTTCTTGTCTTATGTGTTACTGGGGTCCTTGTTATGGGCACACGTTTGTTATTGTTGATTGTTATCGTCTTGTTACTGTACATTGTTTGTTTTTACGTATAAATTACTTAAAAACATTTGCCATGTGATGTCCTTCAACTTGTAAACATTTGCCATGTAATGCTAAAAGTTAGACCTGTCACTATCTGTGTGTGTGTGTGTGTGTGTGTGTGTGTGTGTGTGTGTGTGTGTGTGTGTGTGTGTGTGTGTGTGTGTGTGTGTGTGTGTGTGTGTGTGTGTGTGTGTGTGTGCAGGCAGACTGGGGGAGTTCACTTATTTTGAATAGTGAACTAAAACTGGAAAATCAAATTTTGGCAGGTCAGTGTTGATACTGTGGCAGGCTGCCACAAATAAATCAATATATGGGAAACAAACCTTTATTTTTTGTACTGAAGGATGAACTTACTTCAGTCACTTGTGTATAATACGCAGATGATATGTTGGTATATGTCCAATTTGACAGATTATATCAAAGAGTTTAATTTGAAATCGGGCAAAACACTCAAAAGCCAAAGTATTGTGAAGATTTTGAATGATGTACATTACCAAATAAATAAATAAATACAGTAGTGATGTCAGTGAGATCTGGTTAGATCAGGGTAGCTTAATCATTCATCTTTGCTCACTACGTCTAAGCCTCTCTTACCCTCAGGTGTGCATACACTTCAGGTTATAAAGTTCTTTTTAAAATACAAAAATGTGAAATTATTGGTTATCGAATAAGGTAATTATAAGTTATCAGTATCAGCTGAACAAAATCCATATCCTGCACCCCTTACTAAAATATACTAGAATCACTTTAACTTACATCCAGTAAAGAAACAAATATTGTTATTGCCTCACGGAGAGGACACGTCTTTTTTTGTGAAAAGGAAACAAAGGATCTTAAACTATTTACAATGGCATCTTATCTTGTTTGTAATATGCTACTGCTGATTGAGACTTTTTTTGTTTTTTGAGGTTGGTGCAAACACATTTTGCTAGCTAACTCTTTAATTGTTGGTTACCCAGCAGTATCTTTAGGTGCTGCTAGACACAATATTCAGTATTCTTCCATTAATAGAAACTGACCACCATCAACTGACTGTATTTCGTCCCATCCTTACATCATACATTATGCAACTGGAGTGCTCAACCAAGTAATCTCATTGGTCAAACACATACTACACCCATGCTGATAATTCCACTAAAGCTAGCCATGCTTAATCAATTACTTCAACACTTGTGAACAGAGGCTGCAGCAGTTCATTAGATTACGTGTCTATACAGGGCATGTGTGTGCTGAAAAGTGTTGAGTGCAATAAATCCTAAATGTCTACAGCTGTGTTTATCAACAAATACACATGCAGTCCAGCAATTTATGACTAAATGTTCGTCCACTTCCTGCTACAGATAGATTCTGAAAACTACTGAACAACCTTCAGATCTATGTCAAGTCAAGCCATGTAGAAAAAATGACTTACCTTCAGCGGAGGCAAGATCCGAACTCACACAGGACCTTCAGGAGTACACAGAGAAAAAAACAATTAGCAAACGCCAACAATGCACTGCTCAGTAAAATTAAAGGGCGGTGAGTGGTTAGAGACAGGAGGCAGAAGGCTAGTTACAGGAGTGAAAAGCAGTCGTTTCTGTTGTGCTGGAAATGTGACAGCGAGTGTTAGGAGAAGAAATGAAAAAGGGAAACAGTCTAGTGAAGCAGACTAAGCTGTAGAATTAGACGGCATTACAGAAGTCTGTTCGGTTCCATGGTCTCAGGGAGTGATTACCAACAAAGGCCAATTCATGCCTCCTTGGTATGGTCACATGTGAAGACCACTGCCAAGGTCCAATCAGACGGACCTTTGGCCTTTAAGCTTCCCTGTTTGCTAATGTTGTTAGAGTGGAAATCGAGAAGAAAACGAGTGTGTACATGTCTGTGTGTGTTACGCCCACTGGCCTGTGGTAAACTGTGATCCAGCTCATGGTATTAATCTGATTATTGAATAATTACAAGCTATAGATTTATTCATGGTGCACTAAACAGTGTATACATGATGATTAATCAGTGTCGTGCACCAAAACCTGATTGGAATCAACATTTCTGTGCATCAAAGATCATAAAATCAACATTGTGACATGATGTCTTTGACATGCATGATCATATGGATATTTCCCAGCATTCCTCACTCTCAGCCATGCATTCTTGAGTCCAGAGCAGTACCTATCAGTCTCCTGGCGCTCAGCAGAAGTGATGGGCTGCGTCCTAAACCTCTCTGAGGTCTTTCTACTCTCCCCGGGATAGATATACTGCCGGGGCCTGCGCCCCCTGTCCCTCTCCCCTCTCCTTGGGGCCTCGTAGCCTGCGAGCACCCCGTCCCCTTCAAGCTCACTGGAGGGGCCGCCCGAGGAGAGGGAGCGACAGATAAGAGTACCAAAGGGAAGAGACAAAACAGCAACGTGAGGGAGAGATAGAGAGGGACTGGTAGCAAAAATGCAAATAGCATAGAAAAAAAAAGCAGATGTGTAGGTTACAATAATCAGCCCCAGGTCCTGGTTTTATATCAGTAACCTGAGCAAGACCATGCAGATTTATTAGTAGTTAAAGCATGCACACACTCATTGGGACAGGTAGAAACCAAACATGTCATAGCGCCAATAAAGAACAAAACACATACATCATAGCGAGTGCAGTGTTAGGAGATTAATGCCTGACTGCCATGTCTACAGATTAGAAACCATGCTGATGTTGACTTCACTCCAGCCTTAGTTGCTTGTTAGTAGCCAGCCGATGTCAGGTAACAAGCATCAGTGTGAGTTTTAGAGAAGCCAGCCAGTGAGTAGCAGCGGTGCAGCGTTCGGCTTTGCAACCTACAGCTCGTTCCTGCGGCTGGTCGGAGGAGTGGTGGTGCTCTCCATGTAGGAGTGTCTGAGCTGGGCCACAGACACGCGGCTGTCCTGGTGGCTCTCTCTGTTACCAAACCCGTCGCCCTCCCTGACCTCTCTGGGGTCGTGGGTCTGGTGCTGCAGGTTCCGTTGACTGGCCCCAGCGTCTGACACCAAGCGGCTTAGGGCTGTGTTGGGGGCGGAGCTTCCTTGGGCTGCATGTGGCGCTCTGGGCTGGACGTGGGTGGCAGCCATCCCTTTTTGGATATAGATGGCACTGTCCCGCTCTCTGTGCCTGCTCTCTGATGCTTGCAGACGGGAGGTGTGCTCTGTGTCGTCCCACCTGGCTCTGCCTCGGTGTCCTCCTCTTGCAGGATCCTCTGCCTCAGCCTCCCTTGCCTGGCTGAGACTCAGCGCCCTGGACATCCCTATTTCTTCTTCTCCTCTTCCTCTCCGTGGGTCCTCAGTGCTCTTCTCCCTGCGGCGGATCTCAGAAGGCAGCACTGCTTTCCTGCTCCTCAGAAGACCCTCTGTTTTCACATCCTCTGACTCGTCTGTCTCTTCCTCCTGCTGCTGCTGCCCGGCTCTGGATGTGGGACCAGAGGCCATGGACAGGTAGCTGGGGTAACCGCTGACTTCTTGTCCTCCCTGTGGTACACCTCGGGCGAGCTGAGCCTGGGGGTGTTGGTGGGGATGGGAGTAAACCTGGTGGGGGCCTGGTGGGTCCGTGTGGTGGCGTGTAGAGGTTTGAGCCTGGTGTTGAAACTGTCTGCGGTACACCGGGGCTTCTGTAACATTTCCCAGCTCTGGGCTCCTCTGGCGACCCTCCTCCCTGGCAAGCCTCTCTCTAACTCTGATTCTTCAGGGGAACAAAGGGCAGGTTAACATCTGTATTACATGAACAGACACAGCACACGTCTCCTTAACTCATAAAGATGACTCCTGTACTTGATCTGATAAAAAGAGCAGACAAACACAGCACTCAACTTCTACGGGTCGCCTGTCTGCATGAAGGGAGGAGCTGATTCTTTCTCTTGTTTGATATCAGGGCTGGGTACCAAACCACAATGTTTCTTTAAAATTAAGTACTACAAATTGTCAAATATTTAAAGTTCACATTGTTTGATCAAATAGTTTCTAAATTTTGCTAAGCTTAAAGTGACAGTTCAGCTCAAAATCAAAAATCAGTGGTACAGTGGTTAGCACTGTTGCCTCACAAGAAGAGGGTTCCTGGTTCGAACCCCAGGGTGGGGAACCCTTCTGTGTGGAGTGTTTTCTCCCTGTGTCAGCGTGGGTTTCCTCCAGTCCAAAGACATGCAGGTTAATTGGTGACTCTAAATTGTGCATAGGTGTGAATGGTTGTCTGTCTCTATGTGATAGTCTGCTGACCTGTCCAGAGTGTACCCTGCCTCTCGCCCAATGTCAGCTGGGATAGGCTCAACCCCCACGTGACCCCTAACAGGATAAGCAGTTATGAAAAATGAATGAATAATTGTTTTGGTGTGAACTGCTGAGTGCTGGAGATATATTACTCAAGATAATCCACAGACCTTGTTGTGAGCAGTTTCATGTGGGAACTATTTTCTCTCTACTGAACTACACAGCGCAAAAGGAAGTGTGCATCTACTCAGGGACCAGAGACACGAGCTTGTGAAAGCACGAGATGTAAACATTAATGTTGTCCCCCTCGGTTTGCTAGGTGAACTAGCAGTAGATGCTTTCTTCTGTGCAGTGATATGGTTGGCAGGTGTGGTTTGGCAAGAGGAAAATAGTTCCTACATGAACTCATGACAAGGTCTGTGGATTATCTTGAGTAACCAGGTCATGATCTTGGTATATGATAACGAAAACTGTCTGTCTGTTCCACGTTTTTCTCCTCACTGACTCGGTCAATCCATGTGAAATGTGGCACAGTGGTAGAGGGTCATGGGAGGATGCCAATGAAGCAATGTTACATCAATTGGCCAAAGGGGGGCGCTATAGCAACCGACTGAAATCACAAACTTTGAATGGGCATATCTCATGCACCGTATGTCGTAGAGACATGAAACTTTGCACAGAGATGCCTCTCCTCATGAGGAACACATTTGCCTCAAGAACCCATAACTTCCGCTTATATAGATTTTCCGCCATTTTGAATTTTTTGAAAAACACTTCAAATGGATCTCTTCCTAGGAAGTTTGAGCGATCTGCATGAAACTGGGTGAACATAATCTAGGGACCAATATCTAAAGTTCCCTCTTGGCAAAAGTTGGAAAACTTACTAAAACTGAGCTTCTATAAAGGCAATGAATATTGCGGAGGGCGTGGCTCATCACATAAAGGTGTGTAACATCTCAAGGGTTTCACCCATCACCACACAACTTTGTAGGCATATGACCACACATAATCTGAGGGGACCCATCCATTATTGACCCCATCAAACAAAATGGGGGCGCTAGAGAGCTCATTTCTTATCTAGGCCTAACCGCCATATGGATTTTTACTAAACTTGGTAGATATGTAGAACAGGACGCCTCAAGGTGACTGGAGAAATTTAACTCTAATTGGCAACTGGGTGGCGCTATAACAACAGAAAAATGTGACCGATCGCTGTGGCTCCCCCTGTGGACCAATGTCTCTGTAAAGCTGGTGAGTTTTTCAAATGTATTTTTTGGCACATCTAGTTCCATTATATTAGAGAGAAGGCCGATATCTCCAACACTCTGCAACTCACACCAAAGAGCGAGTTGAGAGTGATAAACAGCACTACAGGTGAGAGTAGAAAAATGTATTTTTGATTTTGAGGTGAACTGTCCCTTTAAGAAGAGTCACTTTGTGTCATAGTTTGCCATGACACACATTGATTTTATCAGAACAGGTCGGGCTACTTTGAAATGCCATACACTTGCATGTGAATTCTACCACACTGCTATACACGTTTTTACTGTTACTGATCCTCTACTGTCGTTCTTTGTCTCACTTACATTTGGGATAATCGTAGCTGGTTTGATGCCCCAAATTTGCACCATGAAAAGTCACGCTAAAATAGCTCCTAGCAACTCCAGTGTATAAGTAGAGGATGTTGAAAACCCAGCCCCTAACAGTCTCTGATTTATGGTCCAGAAAAAGAAGCAATACTGCAACATCAGTACCCAATGTTTCATCCTTCATTACAATGTTTAATATTTGTTTCTCCAAACATTTGTTATCAGATGGATTAAACTGAACACAGCAACATATGCATGGGAGATGAAGTTATGGTCCGAAGCAAAGGGGAAAGAAGCTTGTAGCAATGGGGATGATCATGATGTGATGTCAGCTGACTCTCAGAGCTCTAAGCAGAGCTTCTTAAACATTTGTGTCTTCAATCAGCCCACTGAGTAAATGAGGCTCAACCCTGGTGTAGTCTGGGTCCTACAGTTTAAGAAGCACTGCTCACAGGGGTTGATGAGTTTTGGTAAGTCCAGCTGGATGGGAGCATGGCAACACGGCAGGTGAAATTGGGGGGGGGACACAACCAGCCTAGGTGTACCTCGAGGGCCAGTTGATGAGGGAATGGGTGTCGCCCTCAGCATCAGTCTGGAGGAACCAATCAGTGCTCACTTTCGCCCTCGCACTGTGCCGATGGAAGACAAGTGAGTGGGTGGGTGGGTGGGAGACAGTCTAGATTCAGTATTCAGCCTTTTTTCTTGGAGCACACACAGACACAGCACTGCATTACACACACCATTGACTTCACACTACGCTTGACCAGAGTGAGAATGGGCTTGGACACCAGCAGGATCCTGCACAGAATACAAGTTCAGCTCCCCGATGAGACATCTCATTGTTATTGTGGTTTTGGGGGGAGGCTTCACACGCAGTAAAATATGAACAATAAATCCCTTATTTAATGTTTGTTTAATGAAGCGCAACGACCACAGGAACACACTCTGCTTGTATTAGATTACATTTGGCCACGTTATCACTGCATCTCTGTATCACAAGAGACGACCTGTCTAACTGAGGGTTTATCTACTGAGGCAGATATGCTGATGCCATCTCACTCCACCGCAGCAAAAAGACAGATGAGTCATTCTTGATGCTGCATTAGGACAAAAAGCCGAATCGGTTACATTACGCCTGGGCCTGAGCTCAACAATATCAAGGGGGAAGTCCCTTAGTCATGAATACAGAGGATTTAAGAGGGAAAATTCAGGAGGGAACGATCATTTCATAAACTAAATACTGCCTAAGACCACAAGTTATATCTGATGGTAAGAAAACAGAGAGAAGGACTGTGGAGGGTCCACTTGGTCCTGAGGAGCTGAGACCTGACTCAGAGCCAGAGCTGGGTCCAAATTGGATGGATGGATCCAAGTATACTGAGTAGGGCTGTGCCGTATCATGTCGATCACGATAATACCGGTATAATCTTTAATATCATATCGTAATACTCGGGATATTTCAACTTGTTGACATATTGACGTCATACTGTTACCCACAGCAACAAGCTAGCTGAAAGCGAAATAATTACAGACTCCGCAGCGGTTCCAAAAAGAGGAGCAGCTTCAGTAGTGTGGAATAAACTGTGGCGTCCTGAACTCTTTTAGTGACTTAGCGCTCAGAGGGAACTCATTCAGCGGCTCCTCTGGCAGCAGCACAGCGTCTCTCCCTCTCCTCCTCATCATCAACTCAACTGCCGTCCAGCAAAAACACTTTGACTAAAAAGGTTGTAAAGTTATAATAATATTATGCAATGCGACATTTAATCACGAAAATGTCCTGGTGGAGAGCTCAGTTTTTTCTTTCAAATGCATGGTCTAAAGAAAAGTAATATATGCAAAGAGTAAATGGCCACTAAGGGTTTCCTCGTAAGGATCTGAAAGTACACTGAATATGCACAGGGGCAATATAAAGAAGATGGGCAGCATTAATGATTGACACCATTTTTAAACGCCACTTTGAAGAGTTTCCAAGGTCAACAATAAACTCTGAAACTCAAGGTCATTACATGGTTAAAAAAAAAAGACCTTTGTTCATAACATTTTACTACTCACTCCTAAAATTAAGTCATTCACGTCGGACAGAATTCTGCCCCATATATTCCCTGAGAAGACGCTGAGGGGATGCTCTCCTCTGTGCTTCTTTCCCGTCAGGCCTCCCTGGTCTTGATCAAGCCCAGCTGTGGGTCACAGTTCTGACCGCAGAGTCACACTGAGCCGCCCAGTAACACAACACCCTCCCTGCACGGCAGACACACACACACACACACACACACACACACACAGCGGCCAAGTTTTGAAACCTGAGAGGGACATTTAGGAGCAGCGAGAGGGGGCGATGCAGACGGGAACATGGGATGGGGAATGACAGCACACTCGGGTGTAGAATCATCTTCGTCTGTTCGTTAGCAACACGGGTCAAATCTGGTCAAAAGCTGGGCTGGGCCGGCTGCTTGTTACGTCACAAATGAGGAAGAGAGCGTGCTGATGCTATCTGCGCAGCATCGTCTCGTCTGCCTCCATCATGTGACACAGCCACTGTGGCATTCAATGGCGCACGTCAAACATTTTGGACTGCATTAAAGATCTTTTAAAGAACAGACAAAGTGGAAGTATCCTTTAAAGAAGCACCTGGTGCTCTGATCAGCACTGGCGAACTTCTCTTTAAGACTGTGGGATCAGCTACAGAGCCAGAGGGTTCACTCCATCCAAACTGCCTCGGAAACAGCTCTTCCTAACAGCTTGGCCTGAACGAGTTCCTCTGGGAATTTAAAAAAGTACAGCAATTTGCTTTTCTCAACAGATCCACCTGAAATCTCTGGAATACAAGCACAACATTTTGTATTAATCTGCGCTGTGTTTTGCAAGCCCAGCTGTGGGTCTCAGTGGGACTTGATCTCCGCTCAACCACTGTTCCAGCACGAGCTCAGGTTGCCTGACCTGGTATGAAACCACAGTCCTGCCAACAGGACGACCTTGGACACGTGTGGATAAGAGGGACAGAGACCGAGACTGAGGGAGGGAGAGTCGGTCTGATGGATATCGCTGTTACAGCACGTCCGTCTATTAAAGAGAATGATGCAGCAGAGTTCTGGCCCACATTGAGACCAGGCTTGGACTCTGAGGGATTGAAGGGAAGCTGGGATCTGAACCCTTGAAGGGAGACGATCTGCTAATGAGATCTTAAACACAGAGCAGAGGAGCATTTCACAGAAAGACTTCATATCTATCTGCTTCCTAAAGGTTGAGAAACAAGTGACAAACTACTTGAGGGAAAAACAGGGGTCAAAAAGCGATCAGAGCACTCACCCCTGTCGGCTGAGGATGTTGTGGGCCTGCTGCTCGATGAATAAGTCCCCAGGAGACACCCCATGCTTAGGTGAGGAAAGGGAAGGTTGCCTGTTCAGCTTGGGGGAACTGGGCGGCATCCCTGTGACTGCATAGTCCTTGGAGGGCACCCTGGCAGCTGAGGACAATGATGTCACATCCATGTATGAGGACGAGGACGGAGGCTCAGGAGGAGCAGCTCTGCGTTGATTCTCCAGGTTCATCAGCCTCTCCCTCTCTGAGAACGAGTCCGCCCTGCTTCGACCCGTCTCGTAACCTGAGTCGGGGTGGCCGTGATGTGGCGCTGTGCGTGCTGCCCTTGGGCTCAGGGTGATATCCCTGCCGTCCTCCCCTGCCGACTCTCCTCTGTGACGCCGCTCTGAGCCTTCCGACTCCTTCCGGGTGCGAGTGTAGCGGGGCGGTTGGTCCACCTCCGGCTCCTGATCTAAGGAGATGCCATAGCGCTCAGCCAGCTGCCTGCGCCGCTCCGCCTTGTAGCGGGCGATGCGTTCGGCCTTGGACTCCAGCTCTGGGGCACTGGGAGCAGAGCTTGAAGTGTAGACGGGCTCTGTGTGGATGGAAGTCTGAGGGTCAGGTCTGCATCGGGCTCTGGACTGCCGCTCTGGAGCCGTGAGCTGCATCTCTGGGCTTTCGAATCCCTCCGTGCCATACCGCTGGAGTGTCACTGAGAGAGACACACAGAACACACGTTAGTTTTCTCCACTAAAGCATAAAAAGGATTCAAAAAGGTTGCGGTGCTGTACTTGTCTCACCACCACAGGGCTCGCAGGGGTCAGAGGCCCTGGTGTATCGTGGTGTGTCCTCCTCAAGAAGCCGGTTGGCCACCAAGCTAGGCAGCAGAGATGGATGCACCTCACCTTCGATGCCCTCCAGCCGCCGGGCGATGCGCTCCTTTCTACACACACAGACAGGAAGGAAGACGTAGGTGACGTCAGACATGTGATTATCCACCACAACATTATCATTATGAAAAACGCTTGCAGCCTTATTGTACACATCACCCTCTCACCTGTTCATTTCCCAGTCACTTGAGCTTGTGGTAATGCCTTCAAATCGTTTCCTCAATTCAGAGACTAAAGAGAGAATAAAATACGCAATACTGTTATAGCACAATAAAATACAAACGTCTGTCTTGGCAGTGCCATCTTAACTACTAGTACTAAGGTTTACTGTACGGAGTTAGACTTGTGTCTTTATTACATGCGAGAAAAAAAAAGTTTGAGAGAAAAAGTTTTCACACTGATAGCAAAAAAAAATAATATTTGAGACTAAAAAGTTTTGATAGAAAGTATTTTGTCATAGAATATAAAAAATAATAATTTGAGATTTTAAAAAATGATTTAAAAAACTCAAAAAACTTTTTACTGTACAGAGTCTTTGACACTAACTTTAACCAGCGTGTGTCTACGTAACGTTAACCCCATGTTTTCATCATCATTATCTAGCTAGTTAACATTATGCCAACGTGCTATTTAAGGCACTATAATGAGTGCCATTATAGTGCCTTAATTTATGTTATATCGCTGTAACTTTAGCTTCAGTATGTGTGTAGCCTATATTTGTGTTGCTCTCGTGTCAAATAGCTACGTTAACCCAAATAACACTGCACATCTATGCCGGTGAATCGACCATGGTGGATGAATGATTCAGTTGAATTCGACTCCCGAGACATTATTTTCGCAGCGAAAGCAAAATCCTGACACGCAAAGACTTAGGTTTTGAGAGAGAGAAGAAAAATGTTTTGAGAGAAACAATTTTTTTTTGAGAGAGAAAATGCTTTCACACTGATAGCAAAAAAATAATATTTGAGAGTAAAAAAAAGTTTTTTGAGAGAGAGCATTTTTTTAAATCTCGGGAATCGTTTTTTAAATCTCAAATTACTTTTTTTTAAATATTCTATGACAAAATACTTTCTCTCAAAACTTTTTTTAGTCTCAAATATTATTATTTTTTGCTGTCAGTGTGAAAACTTTCTCGCATGTAATAAAGACACAAATCTAACTTCATATACTGTGGCCTGTGATCAAATTACTTATTGAATTAACACTAATTAGCTACAGCTAAACCAGTGATTTAAGTCATTTCAACCAGTGCAAACATGGGCCATTACCAGCTAAAAATAACCCTGCTGACATTGCCTAAATGTTTTGTACATTTGACTGTGCTAATAAAAATAGAAAGGAGGCGGGGAGAGATAACAGGTCTGTTGAGAGAGAGAACTCAACCCTTATTATCTAAAGTCTTCCTGTTAAAAGTTAAAAACCAAATAAGTCTCACTACTGAGTACTGTGCCTGAGGGACATTTGTTCATCTGGGCTTATTGCCCAGAGAGTCATGCTTCTCCACGACTAGTTTTACTTTTCCATCTGATCCATTGCAATTGGTCTTGACTCGTTCTTATGCCCAAATCACAACTTGTAAAAAGTCAATCAAAAGTAGCCTTAACAGCTCATCAAACTATTATATTCACCATCCAGTGGGGCTCAACAGACCCACAAACCTCTGTAGGACCATTCCTCTTTACTGGAGTAAATGGATAAGAAAAAAGTGTTCATATTGTGCAAAATGTGAGCCCTGTGCTCGTCGAAAAACTGGTTTTAGACAAATCTTGACATGAATCCACCTGGCAGAGAGGTTGCTGTTGCACAACAGTGACTTTCAAAAAGCCTGGGAAAGTTGACATTGTGAGGGCCATTTGCAAAGCAGGCAGAAATCAAAATTAAAAAAAAAAACCTTACTCACCTTTGGGGAGACTGGCCAAGAGACTAACATCTATATCCTTGGTGCTTTTTGCTGGGTCGTCTTTTTCGTCGAAGGAGAATTCTTTCTGAAAGCTGAGGGGTGCAGGAAAAATACCAAGTGTTATTGAAACGGGGGCTGAGCTGTGGGAAAGAGTGCAGATTGTTTATAGACCGACAGTGTAAGCAGTTGTAAGGGGCTCTGCTGAATAAATCTGAATCTGAACAGTCATCCAGATCATTAAAAAATGCTGGAAGCAGGATCGGTTTGAATGATGTTCAAGAATCTAGTCAACCAGCCGGTGGATTATGGACTGAAATACAAAAACAAGTGATTAATCATCTGAACAATACGTTTGGATTTCAACCTGTTGATTCCACCAAAATTCACCCAAATATTTATCTAAAAAGGAGACGGTTTTACCCTCGTCACACCCTCACACATACACACAGTGATTTTCTCTCAGTAACATACTGAAGTCATTTATGGATTCAAAACCACAGAGTTACAATACAGCTATAAAAGGACCTGGCAGCAGATTACTGATGTGAGGAAACACTCAAGAATTGGGAAAACATGACTTTGCGGTTCTGTCCGTGCCAGCGACCACAGAGTGGTGAACACGCTGATATATACAGACATCATAGATTATTTCTACCATAACAGCGTCTGTTTTCATGACTGAAACATCTCATTCCTACATGCACGATGTAAAGTCACAGCCACACCCACAAGCAGTTAAGTGTCACAGTGTCCGACGTCCTCGCTGCTGTAAAGGAATCTTTCTAAAAGGAGACTAACATGTAGACCTGGTGGTGTATTTGACACCCAGCCAGCAGCATGTTGCTGAGCAATCCTACTAATGCTGCAGCAGGAAGGTTTTACACAGCCACGCAGCAAAGGGAGCTTATCTTGTAGTTTCTCACTGAGCTTGGACAGCAGCCCTGTCTGAACGCCCAAGCCTTATCTGAGACCCTGCTATCTGTTCGGTTCCGCAATCAAAGTACCACACTACGGTTGTGTTTAATGGATATCTCTGTTTCAGGTTAGGATAGGGCTTAATCAGCCTGCAAGTGTCTTTTGAAATAGAAATAGCACATTCTTTCCCAGAGCTAGGCTGCGACACCAGGGGTCAGCACACATAGGTTCCTGCCCCTGCCTGCCACCAGTCCCTGCAGGTGGTGGGCCCACAGGGTGGAGGCTCCAAGTTATTCACTAGGGCTGAGCCCGACCGGGCACCATGGCCCAAGATCTAGCCACAAGATGCTCGCTGTCAAGGTGCACCCCCAAGGTCTGGCTCCAGAGGGGGTGCGCAGTGTGAGGTACTCTTCCCCCGAATGTTCCATGTCATTGTGTTCTACTTGAACTGCTCTTAGTCTGGCCTCTCCCCTGGACCATTTTACCTTGGCAGACCCTACCAGGGGATATTAGCCCCGGACAACACAGCTCCAAGGATCACAAGGACATGCAAACCCCTCCACCACGTTAAGGTGGCGATTCTTGGAGAACCTCAGCTCCTGGGCGCCTCCCATTAGAGGTGTTCCTGGCACGTCCACCTGGTAGGAGGCCCAGGGGCAGACCCAGAACATGCTGGAGGGATTAAATATCTCGTCTGGCCTGGGAACGCCACGGTGTCCCCTGGAAGGAGCTGGGAAGCATCGCTGGGGAGAGGGACGTCTAGAATACTTTGCTCCAGCCTTGGGACCTATGTTGCATGTCAGACCCCTCTCTTTCTACCTCCATTTCCTGTCTGCCTCTTCACTGTCATCTCTAAAATACAGGTTAAAATGCCCTCCAAGTCCTGGTCAGTGAGAGTCCTCTTGGACCCCATGTGGACATCTGCGTGCAGCCCTTGTTTTTTTACTGCGCTGACGATGTGCATAGCTAGCTCCAGTGACAAAATAAAATCTCTTCGCTACACACTCAGGTCCAGTTGTTGGTGTATGCGCCAGAAGAAGAAAAAGAAATGAGAAGAACATGAAGACAAAATGGATGCTGGTTTCAAAGAGAGGTTGTGTATTGAAATCCGCTGTTACATACATTCATATATAATTCCTTAAAGGGATACAAAGACAACCAAATGGAGTGGATCGGAAAATGTGCATGCATGGGACACCAGACCAATGTGGACCCTCAAATGTAGTATGAATTGAACCGTGGTCGCGTCCGTTTGACCAATACAAGTCCACAGCTGTCTGCAGACGTGCAACACAGAAAGTACAGCCTGAATGGGAGTGGAGCCTCCAAATAGCAGCCTGGCGCCTCCCAGTATGATTCAAGTCTCTCAGTGCAGGAGAATGGTACAGACAGAGGCCAATGTGTCATGGTGATGATGATCTCATTTGTTTAAGGTACCTGAATAGTAGTGTAGTTATAACATTGTAGCGTCTTTACAATCGTTCGTAGAAAAACCAACAGGTGTGGTCTATGTATGGCTTTATCAGACATTTTCAACTGTGACACATATCAGCTTTTAAGTTGATGAATATTTATTGATGTCAAATCTCTTGTACCGACCCAGGTTTTCATTCACTACATCTTTAACAAAGTGATCTAACACAACAGAAATGAAATCCACATCTTACCTCAAAGCTCTCTTCTGTAGCAGTCTGGGGTTGCTTAGTTTAATGGGGGTCTCACTCCCAAGGCCTGTGGACAGAAGAAAAGTGTCAGCGTTAGTCATGTCACAGTGCTCGTTCACCTCTTTCAGTCCTGAACAGCAGAACCTTCAGTTTTTAATGAACAGACACACATTGCAAGGAGAACCGGTCAGCGTGTCTGCAGGTCTTTGGCACAGAACCACATTAATTAAGTGGACTTCCACAGAGAAAACAAACGATGTGGAAAACAACAATCTTCCTGCCTGGCTGAATCACATCAAATAAGAAGTGATCTGTGCAGTTAAAAGGCTTGCACCCGTCCGACCTGCAGCGCCCACCCACTCCCACCCCCACACACAGCAACAAATCATCACCGTACTTACATCAAGAGACACTGACTGTCTCCGTCTTAAGTATCAGTCTATGCGCTGTGCATGAGGTCATAGCTTGAAGGATTTGATATGAGTGACTGTGTGTGTGTCACTGAGACAGGCGCTGTAAAGTCTGATCGCACGTCAAGGTTGCAGTGCAGCTGGGACGGTGCCAGGAGGAGCTGAACGCATCAGCGTCACCGGGCAGCACTTTAATACTCGCCATGAATACAGATAAAGGACGGTATGAAGAGACAGAGAAGCCATACTGTCCAGCTCCCCAAAACTTACAAACATGCCACTGTGAAGCTCAATTTGACACACAAGAGTTAACACACTGACCCAATAAAGCCTGGTGTTGATTAGGAAAGTGGCCAGAGACAGTAAACAAGGGCAAAATGTGACATAAACACCTGCCTGCAGAGAAACGCAGCCTCATTACCAAGAAAAATGGCATTAGTGGGTATTAAGCATCGTAAACAGCCTTGTGAGGAATGCGAGCTCCGCGGAACATCCCTTTAAGGAATGTCTGCTTCAGTTACTGACTCCAAACCACAAACCTGTGGTTTTGGCTGCCCTCGGACCTCAGAGTGGCCAGAGCCGAGCAATTTCGGGACAAACATGTGGTCCCACTTCCATCCCATCCGAGTTCACCTCAGGGCCGCGTGACGCCCCTCCACACTCCCCCACTGCTCCACCCAAACCCTAACCTCTCCCCCGAGGCCGCCCACCCATAACCCCCCATTCCAGATCTGTTAGTCCTTATTAAAGATGTTTGGGTTGATGCTTTAAATCCCTCCTACTTAAGCAAAACATCATTTGAGAAGAAAGACGGCTTATTTGGAGAGGGCGGTGCGCCTGGTTGTGTTTGGGGATGGTCGTGTATTGTTTCAGCTGGGCGGAATACGGCTGGTGAAAACACGGCTCATTCCTTGCGAGCCTCGAATGATAATCCTGGTTATTTGAGCCGATTGTGTTTTCTTTTGAAAATGATCCGAAGATTAGGTTGACAACGTTGGAGCAGATATTTCAAAGCAGAAAGCGCTGCGGTGGTTGGATAAGATCTGTCTTTCGGAGAGGTGAAGAAATGTTACCAATTTTCCCACCAACACCAGCACACAGTATCTGCAACTACAAAACTGAAACTGGATTTGTGTGAGGCTCATAAGCTCTGAGCTGACAGAACTCACTCAGCACATAAATTACCATATAGATTCCACATTAACTCTTTGAACCCTTTACTTTTTTGCTCCAGCTTTCGGTATAATCACTACAAGCCTTGGCAAGACATGCCATGTAATGTTATTTTCAGAATAAGATGGACTTTTTAGAATTGCTTTTATTTTGAATATAAATGGTGCTATACATGCTATACACAAAAATATTACAATCTGAATGTTAGTTTCAAACATTTAAATTATATCTAATTACTCTGCAAGAACTGAAGTTTTAAGGGGCATATTTATAGACATCTATAAGGCTAGAGGATAAAAACCACAGAGATAATTATCTCTAAATATTTTCCTTAACAGAAATATAACTAATGTTCAATGAATGTTGGATATTATCAAACCATGCAAACACTATTGGAGGAGGGTCCTAATGCGCTTCAAACACTAGTTTCCACCTTCCGCAAGTGAATTTTCATTTTTGGGTGCACTATCCCTTTAATAATGTTTTATTTACTGACGTTATTTTGATTAGGCTATAATTATTTTTAGTCTACCTCAGATTTGTGAAGTGTTTTGCTGTTTGGCAAATGTTGACAATTAACTGTATGGTTCCTTCAACTTTTACTCAGGAGCAAAAATCAGCCTCAAAACATGAAATAAATAATGATCAGACATTTATAATAATAATAATTATCAGTATAAACTGGTATGATCAATTTTATTGTGACAACATTTTTGGCCATACTGCCCTGCCCTACATCTATCCTGAATATATGTCTCAAGGCAACACCAAGAGCATATTTTTTCATCCAAAATTGTTTCACACTTAAAAAATAAATATGTCCTCATGTTGTGTCAGTCACAAGTACAGTGTGCTGATTCAGGCAGTCGGTGTATGATGTCTATATGTTCAACTCTGATTCAATTATGACTGAGAGGAACTCTCATTTTTGACAACCTGTTTTCTAATTCTCATATTTTTGGCCGACCATTCATTATGATAACATTTTACTCACCCTCTGTTTTGTAGAGATTTAGGAAATGTGGACGCTGACAGGTACAGTGTTGCTACGGTAGCTAAGTGCACAGCAAAGTGGATCCACCTCCCTGTCAGTCTGCCAGCTGTTTTCCCTGCTGTGTTCATGTGTACACTGCTATGTTTATGTTACTGTGCAGCTGTGGTTCTCTGTGTGTACGCTTGTGAAGTGTAGTAAATGCAATGAAATAGTCCTTGTTTTCCAAGTTGCAAAAATGAAATGATCAAATATGTAAGCTGCAGATTTTATTGGGTGCCACCACATGACAAATAAAGAACCCAGTTGTAGCCAGTTGTGCAACAACTGCTGTGCAGTTTGCAGCATTACCTTGGGGATTAGTGTGTGTGTTTACTTCTGGTCTGATTCAAAGACAAGATTGAGGTGACTTCTGGTAAACCAGAGGTCTTCAATGTTTTTCAGGCCGAGAGAGAGACGGAGCAAAGACTCCCGCTGCTACATATACTGAATATACTCGAATAAGCTGCATATGAAACTGGGCTACAAGTAGGGCAGCCAGTAGTGCTAACTAGCTTTCGCACTGATTTAGCGTACACAGAGGGGCTGGGCTGCCCAACTTCTGTCTGTGTTGGTGAGGGTTTTCGCCGAGTTCTCCCGCTTCCACAGTCCAAAGACATGCAGGTTAACTGGTGACTCTAAATTGTCCGTAGGTGTGAATGTGAGTGTGAATGGTTGTCTGTCTCTATGTGTCAGCCCTGTGATAGTCTGGTGACCTGTCCAGGGTGGACCCTGCCTCTCGATCAGTGTCAGCAGACATACTCTGCAGTCCCATCGAGACCCTTACCTGTATAAGTGGTTACAAAAAATTAATGAGTGAATAAATCTTAGATTAAATTACCAAACAACAGTAGTAACTCTGAGGACCCCCTAGGGGTAACGGACCCCCTGTTGAGGACCCAGGTGTTAAACTTAAGATCTTTAGAAACCCATTGGAGGCTCACGCTCTTTGCTCCATCGACATGTTTTTCCCAGAGTGTGTTCCCTGATCTCCACAACGCAGGTGGTGAACAATATGTTTCTGTGACCAACAGCCATAAAGGTCAAAAATGTAAGAATAACACCCCAGTTGACAAATACCAGAATTCTCCTTTAAGTAAGACTGTGAAACAAAACCAGATGCCACAGTAAAGGTTAACGAGCTGTTGGTGTGAAAATAACAAAAGCATTTGTCCCTGTGGGGCAGCTGTCTGACGCTATTGTCAGGTCTAACATAAAGAGTCCTCCACAGCCCAGACCTGTATTCCTTTTACACCTCATACAGCCTATATGTTGTGGCATGTGGGCCATCGGGGGGCAACCCCCTTCGGAAAGCCTCAATACATTCGTCATTCCAGACGCAGGCATAAAAACCTCCACAATGATCACAGATGTGGCAGAGCCTTTGATGCTGGCTGTAATCTACAGGAACACTATGGCCGCTATAGCCGGGAGGGAATGCACCAGGAATTCCTCCGCACCGTGCCCCGTGTGTGCTGATGAGGCTGTAAAAGCGGCTCAGCGCTGATAAAACATGAGGATAAAATGATTTCATGATTCAGTGAAGTGTCATTCAGGCTCTGAAGTGAGAAAAGCCTTTTATGTGAAGGTATCAAAGGTGTGAAAGCACAAAGACTGTAAAACACTGTCTGTGCATAAAGGAACCAAGTTGTCTCCGGGAACGCTCCGCGGCGCCAAATCCGACTTTAACCTCAAGGCTCAGGTCAAACCTCACCGTTACAACACATTGCAAATAAATGAGATGCACGAGAAGGCTGGAGAGGACGTCAATCAAACAGCAGTGCTTCCTTCAAACAAAAACACCCAAGAGGCATCAGGGCTGAGCATATGTCCTAGTTCAGATACAGGATTAACTCAGATTCCTGGGATTACAGCGAGCCCAAAAGGAAACGTGTCACTCCTTAACTGTTTGCATTACATCACACTACACGGGCATGTGTGTGCATGCATGTTGAAGTCTTAACATCCCCCCCTGACAGTTGCCCACCTCCTATGCCTTCACTGTGCCTGCTGGGAGACTCAAGTTGAAACTAAAGCCTGGCTGAGAGAAGCTTAAGAAGTACAGCATTAAAAAACAGATGGAGAATCAGAAATTAGGTGAGGCCACGGCTGCAAACAGTAGGTTTAACAAAAGGATGTGACAATAAGCCAATTATGTGTTTAACACTAATAACAATGAGTATATACAAGCAGCTCAGTCTGACGTTTAATTCTGGGGAGGACACAGAGAGCTTCACTGACACATTTAAACCCTCAAACAAACCTCAGTACACACCCTCCTTCCCCAGAACACTAGTCTTGCTGCTCATATAAAAGCCTGAAACTGTGGGAAACTGTGGGCCACCTGTTGTGGATTCCCAGACAGTTTAGTGTGGAGAAGCCAGATCCCAACACTCACTCCTCACTCAGAAAATTTTACAGAGGAGGGTGGGAATGAGACACACTCTCTCACAGACCTGCAGCTTGTGCACAATGGGGCTGGATGATATGATCTCTGCATTTGCATGAGCAGCGCTAACACGTAAATACAAGTATCTTTTACTGCATCGGTACACAATGGTTCCTGTTTCATGCTGAGTCATGTTTCTTCTTACAATGCCTACAGTATGATAGGATTCTGCATTAATGCCCAGTCACAACAGGAAGTGCTGCAACGAAATATAGGCAAACATCTCTATGAAATATGTGGTTCTATGAGCTTGGTGACGCCTTCGAATGGAACTTGTGATCTCGTGTTTACGACCTGGGAAGTCATGTAAATGATATGCGTGAGAACACTAGCTAGACATCAGCAACATGGACGCTACTGTCAGTGTCAAAAAAGTCAAGAGCTGCACGATTCAATCATTTTAGCCTCATTCAGGTTAGTAGAGGGCTAAAGCGGAAGTCAGTCACTCAGCCACACTCACTCGTGTTTGGCCGCTGTAAGTCTCTAGTGCACTTGCTCTACCGGCCAAACAATGCAGAAAATCTGGGTAATTTCATAATGTGGATATTGAGCTTTCTCTGGGCCACTGAGCAACCTTTATAGGAATGAACAGGGGCCCAACACAGTTCCCAGTTCTCTTTTTACATCCATGGTTGAGAGGCCACTGAGGCTAATAATTTAGCAAGCTGCTCTATTGTAGAAAATGCAAAGTCACAGTGACAAATGTGAAAGATTTCTTGCTTATTTTCCTCAGGCATATGAAGATACCATCCACCAAAACCTCATTTGAAGGCCGCAGTATTGACTACAGTAGTTGGCGAACTGCTAGCTAGCAACCCAGGAGCATGCTAGTTTTCTAGCTGAAACTTTTTTGAATTTCTCTGTACTGTTTACTACCCTTGGCATTTTGTTCTCATGGTTGCACGCCATTTCATTCAATACAGAATTACTGACATGGGCGAAAAACCTCTGCGAACTAGCTGGCTTTCAGTCAGCTCGTTAGCTAACAGGAGAAAAAGTTCAGGCAATTTATTAATGAGACACTTTTGTACAAGAAATTTTCCTCTAATTCCTGTCTAAAACCATTCCTCTTTGGTGCGACAATTTATTCTTAGTCAGAGAAGGCTTGATAAAAATTAACGGTGCAACACAGACAATGACTTCATTGATCCATGATCCATTTTGGACTCTCCAACTTTCTGTTGCATCAGAAAGTCAGAACGAGGCCGTGCGTAGACTTTGAAGCCAAGTTGACATAGTGGCCAAACTGTGTAACTACAACTTCCAGGTCCATCCTGTGATGCCTCTGGGCCTATAAAGACTTTATTTCCCCATAGACTTACTTTGGGAAAGAGATGTCTGTTAATCAGTGGAAATGATTTTTTGAGCATCACAACCCCCTGAAACGACTCGTTTCACTAGCGAGATCTGATCCATAGGGTCCAGGAGCATTTCAAAAGTCCCCATTTAAGTTAGCGGAGGGCTAAACTGGAAGTTAGCCACTTTGGAAGTCGCCTGGCAAAGTCTCTGGTGTGCTTGCTCTATGAATCCAAGGATATGGAAGATCTGGGGAATTTCATACCCGTGAAGTTGCACTTTTGGCTTCACGCACCTCTGGGCAACGTTGACAGGAATGAATGGGACACCGCCTCCAAAACTGTATCCAGTTCTGTTTATACATCCATGGTCACAACTGTCAAGATGGACTGCTATTGGTCAACAGTGCAAATTTCAAGTCAAAGCTCCTGAAAGTTAAATTCATTGCAAGAAAGCACAGATTTATTTCGCACCGCCCAGTGGAATCACTTCATGGAAATTCCTTTTAACTGATCTTCCTAAAACAATGTTGTCATTTTAAATACTAGTGTGACCTCTGGTCAGAGATCACTGAAGCTCCAGCTATTTGGAATTTAGACAGTTTATTTATTTATGGTGTTGACGGTAAAATTTTATGTCGATAAAAGATTTATAATGTCTGCAATTCAATAAATTTGGTTTGTCATCCAGCCCCAGTAGTAAAGCCAAAGAATACATCCATACATGTTCACTTTCTTAAATCTGAGTCCAAGTAGCTGCAGAGCCTAGAAATAGCCTCTTCCTTAGAACAGCCCCCTGCACTGATAGAGTCCCTTGTCTCTGCTACGTAGTGTCCTTGGAGGCTACAGCTGCAGTGCAAGGACAGCTGGCTGGAAAGCAGGACAGTGAGCAGAGAGGAAGGGAGTCTGCAGTCTGTTGCCTGCCAACTTCTAAGAGCTCAGATTCCCAGCCCCACAACCAGAGTAACCTGTCCCCAAGCTCCCAGCTGCAGAGCCCCAAGTCGCTGCTCTTACCTTGGCTGCAAAACTTGACATGAGTCAGGTAATTCGAGATCCACGGGTTCCGATACATTTTGGCAACAAAGTCGAAGGGAGAGGGGGGAGACAGAAAAGAAGTGAAAGAGATGGAAAGACGGGGTAGAAAGAGGGGCAGCTGCCTGAGAGGTGATGCAGCTACAAAAGCAGTTTGTCAGTGCTCCGGGACGGACGGAGACGGAGAGAGAGGGGAGTCAGGTAGCGTCAGAGAGAGGCAGAGGAGAGAGGGAGGGGAGAGAGTAGAGAGAGAGAGAGACGTCCCAGCCGCAGTGCTGGTACAAGTAGAGGTCCTGGTAGGCAAACAGAGGAGTGGTGAAGCTGTGGCTGCAGCTCTGCCCCTTCTGAGATCCACTCCTCCGCTCTGGTTCCTTTATCAAACCGCTAACCAGTGCCCATTACAACAACCTGTCCTGCAGGGCTCAAAGCTGCTCAGCGAGGGCTAAGCTCATTAGCCAAAGCAAGCAAATCAGGCCCCATCCCTGCTGCAGATTGGAGTGTCCTGCATGCTTCAGAATGAGCCTCACAGGCACAGAGACGAGGAGAAGACTATGTGTGTGTGTGTGTGTGTGTGAGAGCAAGAGAGAAAGATAGTTAGGAGTGTCCCAGGAGAGTGCTGCCTTCCCTTGGCTCACACACATGAGCGGGATGCCAATGAAACCGGTGCATAGCGTCAGAAAAGGAGGGGAGAAGAAGACGAAGGGAGCGTGCAGGCAGGGTGGATGGGAGTGGAAATAAAGTGAGCAGGGGAAGAGGAGAAAGTTAAAATGACCCTCTCAGCCAGATGAGAAATTCCAGTCATCTCTCAGCGGGGACAAAATAAAAAGGAACAGCATGCCGAGGGAGAGGGGGTGGGAGGGACGAAGGGAGGGTAGCAGAGAGAGCAATAGTGAAACAAAGTCAGGAAGTAAAAAGACAGAGAGAGCATGTAAACGAGAATGTGAGTTCTGATACGTCCACTCGTGAGTAATGCTATCATTACGCTTAACACTGTGGTTCCCCCTGGAACAGCTGAAAGCAGCCACAAGGGGAAGACAAATAGGCTGATTTATCGACATCACCACAACTCTCCTTTAAACACACTCATCAAAAGAGTTTGTGCCTCCCAAAGCACGCATAAACTGATATTCCCGGAGAGTCTTGGTGTGTGTGAACCCATTTCCTTGTATGATTATGCTGTAAGTGAATGCCAAGAGCGAGACAAAAGCACACACACACACACACACACACGAGTACCTCACCTATACATCAATGTGACGGCGACGTGCTTATCACTGTGCCGAGAGGGCACTGCAGGGAGGCTGGCGCAGAGCCCAACGCTGCTTTTCAGATGCTGTTAGGAAAACAGTGAGCGGTATCTTATCTTTCTGCAGCATACAGAGCAGGAGCTGTCGCCGCTAAACAAGCGGGCATCAACATAAAGCAGATGTAGAAGAGGGACGGGGTCGCGATATTCTCAGTACGGTGGCTGCAGGATGGCAAGAATAGCAACCAGGAGAAGCCTGAGAACGATACTCCCCCTGCTGTGACTCGTATCTTCTAAATGTCTCGTAAAAGTACGGCAGGTTGTTGGATCGTTCAAAACACACCAGCACAGAACAGACGCATCACATCTAACATTTGTCAGATCACATAAATCTGTCCAGCCTCACTGTCGAGGGCTGCACAGGTGCGCCTGACTGACCGACTGGAGTGTGTAAACTTCAGAGGTGGGATTTTTTTGGATCCTTCTCCGAGATGAGCTCATCCGGCTCAGGCATGTGAACTGTGAACACACACATACATCACAAACCTGCCAATTCAAACTGGGGCTGAGTGGATGGGGAGAGCGCTACCTGCACGCAACACTTATTTAAACTGTGTTATTTTCAGCACCATACCTTCAGGGCTGAGACGGACTGTAATTCATCAAAAGTACTGCCAGACTTACAGCAGATGATTCATAAAGTCCTGAATTAATAAGGTTATAATTATTATTGATGATCTTTTGACCTTAGATCTGGTGGTGAACGGCAGCTGGAGTAGTTTAAATGGAAACGAGTGAGCTGAAGAGGCTTTCGTCAAACAAAAACTTTAAATCGATGCAAGCCATACTTTTCTAGTTTGTGATCATTTCGCTTGAATTTCAGTCACCACTCACTCATTGCTGTTCATCCCTCCTGCCTGCAGTTCAGTTACTATTAGGTTCAGGCAATATCAAAGTACTACGGTATACCAGGGTGTTCAGGAGTCCTAAGGGTATGATTTGCGATACTGTCAAAACCACAGACACTTCTCTTTTTTTATCAAACTGATATGGAGATGCTGTATTGTGGCGATGTATTGTAGTGCACAGCATGTGCCACCAGAGGTCAGTCTCTACTGCTGGAACCATAGACTGTACATAAAGATGGAAAAGGCGTCTCCACTTCCTCCCACTGTACAAACATGAAGCCAAGATATCCTGGGTACGGCTGCTGCCATATTGCGCTGGTGACGTCATCTGAAGCCAGAGTCTGCACAGTAGCAATCTCCACGGTATCCAGTTCCCACCCATACACCCATCCAACTACTGGCGAGCAGCACCACTGATCACGAGCACACCGATTTCCACACACAGCTGTCAGTCGTGATGTCAAACCCCCTATTTATGGCATCAAATAACAAAATGAAACCACACTTGAAAAATGAAAAATGAACACCTGAGCTGTGATAAGAACTACTTAAAAAGACAGATACCATCTTTGGCAAAACTTTATTCAAGGTGTACTTTAAGTTTTTAGTTTGGACCATGTCCTGTCCACTAACATGAGGGGGTGGGGTTTGTAGCCTACACTGCAGCCAGCCACTAGGGGGCAATAGAGATGTTTTGGCTTCACTTTTCATTTTTCAGTCTATGGGTGGAACAGAGAGCTGAGCTAAGAAAGATGGCGACTGCGAGTGGTGGGACTCAGTGTCGTAGCTAATCAGTTAAATATGAATTGATAGGGAACCATGAAGATATGGCCACATATAACTTTGTCTTGAGAGCGATTCTTCCAACTATAAAAGCAGTTTATTAGCCACATGATTTCATTCAACTGCCAACACCACCCGCACATTATCTCTGTTCAGCCTACTCATGTGTTGGTATCTGCCGTGGCAACAAATGTCATCAGGTCCTCCAGCAAAATCTATAAAAGACTGATGCTTATGTCCTGATAACATATTAGAAACAAAGCATTGTATAGACACTGTCATATATGCTACAATAACTTCTATCACCAGCAGATTGGCCTTTTTAATAGCTTCCGACAGTACTCTGATGTTGGGCTTGGACTAACTTCAGTGTGTCGGAGACCCAAAGTTATACTGTTTCATTCTTGCTACAAACGTAATCCAGGAAGTTTTTTAATAATCTGCTTTCAAGTGGCAACCTTTTTGTGGTTTTTCAAAGAAAAGCAGAGTCGATAAACATCTGAAACCTATCCTACGAGCTTTTCTATCAAATGAACGTGGTAACTATTTAATAATGTCAAAGTGCTCTGTGAAGCACCTTTAAAGGGCATAAAATACGATCACCGATGATGTTAATCAAATGCAAACTACCAGAATAGATCTCACTATCAAAGCTCTCATCATCACCTCTACACCTACCACAGCCTACCATCTGGCTGTCTGACTCGTATGTAATGTTTGTTTCTTTGAATCATCTGCTACAGGGATGACATCAGACCTACAAAACCACCCGACGGCTTCTACCCTGTTATTAGCAATGATGAGCCTTTACTGCCACGGATGGGCAAGATCTTACAGGTCGCTGCGATGATGCAACGCTGCTCTTGTTCTCTAATCTTTGTGTTGAGATTGTAGGATTTATTCAGGTGGTAATACAGGCCTGAGAGAGGAAGCATGCACATTAACAAAGAAGCATGTACGGGAGTTAAAAATGCACCGATGGACTTAAAAGAAATGGTATTAATCTGGCTTCCAGACCTGTGCTCACATATTGAGTGATAATTAATACGCAGCAGGTATGAGGAATGTGAGCATGCTGCATTAAGAGGAATTACTTTTGGTGCACATCACAGCCAAAGAGTCAAACAGGAAGCTGCACTTTAAACAAACTGAGGAAAAGCAGCTGAGTTAGCTCTGATATTGATTAGCATTTGGCTGTGAAGACGAGTTTTCAAACTACTTCTTAACTATTTATGATCCTTGAAAAATACATAATCCTTCAGCCTTATTAGACAGCGGCAAACCTTCCTGTAAGTGGTGCAGCTACTTTGTTTAGAGACTCTGTGCGAACTGATTTAAGTTTGCTTCTGTAAATGCTTACGCACCGACTATAAACCAGCCTAATGGTCGGAGGAGTGACAGCACAGGGGCCAGAAACTGGTTCAAAGGTCAATGAGAATGAAAATTGAAGCCATCTCTGCTGCCACACTGCAAAACTTGACAAAGTGGTGGAACAGATACGTCCCAGGAAACATGCAGCCATTTAACAAGAGCATTCCAGGAAACTACACTGTGACCCATACGAGTTTTAATGACCATTAGAGGAGCAATATTTCTGGATTAAAGCTGACAATCGACAATAATTTGTGCTGATCTTCAAAGGCTTTTGTGGTGACATTTTCATGACAAAACATGCAAGCATTCCATGATAGCCCCAAGCTTTTGTTCATGTCAGCCTCTGAAATATCATGTAACCCATGTTACACTGAAACTCAACACTGAGACCAACAACAGCAACAAATTCATGCATTCTTACGTAGGATTCAATTGAACTGATGATTTACAAACCCCTTAAGTTCAAGACCTCCCAGACAGTCACAGTGATGTTTCTATGTACACGTGCTGAGTCCTTCATGCATTAAAATTTGACAGGACACAGTAAACTCACTATCAACACGTCACAGGGTGCACCCTAGTATTTTCCCAATAAATGCTGAAACAAATTCATGTTGAAACCATAGAAACACTGGCGTTGCATGACTTAACTTATTGAGTGAAAATTGCATTGATCATACTGTCGGCAATGTGATTGTTACGTTGCTCTGCACGGACCTGACACCTGCCAGCGCCCAGTTTATCTACATTTTTATGGATTAACATATACTGTCACAACTAAATATCATTTATTTACTTGATAGGCTACTGGGTGAAGATTTTAGAGCTCTCAATACTCAATTCAAGATGTGACATTTGAATGTTTTCTAAATACACTGTATATAAAGATTCATAAACTCTATGGTTTTGTAAATTAAGTTCTCTGCTTTGCAAGTTTGGTACATTTTCAGATACATTTTCAACATACAGGAATATATCTATTATTAGAACAAAATAACAACAACAAGAGTTTAATATTTATTTGTCGGAAAACACAAATTGTATTGGGGACCTACTTAAATGATCACCTGTGGGTCTCAGGCAGCCACTACATTGAAAACCAATCAATATCACTGCAGTAATAAAACTAAAAAAAAGGCCACATTTTCTTAAGAAAACTGTCTAGAAAACTGCAGGTTAAAATTTCATAAAATGTTAATTGCTTACATGTTATATGTCTTGGATTTGCAGTGTAAATTTAAACATTAAAGCTGCTGAAGCTGAAGCATTACAAAATATGAAGTCTAAATTAAATGTAAGCATTAAATGAGTTGGTGTCAGTGGCTAATTGCTGAAAGCATGTAAAAAATTGGAGTTTAAAGTGTCGCACCAGAGCCACACTGCCTGCATGCGCAGCACATAACGGCTACTTCACTGAGCTTCTGCAGCTCAGTGGCCCGGGTATTAGAGATGCAACCAAGTGAAACGTCAGCCAACGGCTAAGCCATGACGGCAAGTGAAATGTGGCATAAATACTGAGAGCAGTTGAAGTGGAAATGCTGAAAGGTATTTTAAATTTTTGTTTCATTTTTAAACCCTGAAGACAGCTGAATTTTTGAGGATCGTATAGAAGCATTAAAAGATGTTGAGCTAACATTTAAAGAGTTAGAGTAAACTAGTAAATGTCCAAGCCATGAAAGCAGTCGAACTGTCATTTGTCATGTAAACAGTGCAAGCAGAAGAGATTCATTTAATGAGTAAGAGCTGAAATGTTCCTTGAACTGTAAATGATATAAGCAGTTAGAATTTCAGTTTCACTGAAGCACCAAAATAGTATGAGTGTGTTCACTGCAAACAGGTGAAGTGGCAGTTTGTATGTTTGCAGTCACATCAGTTAAAATGTTAATTTGTTACTTGCAATGTTCTTTACAATAACAATGTCATATCAGGTTGATATATTAAAAAACACTTTGAGAGAGGCAGCTCAGGTTCTTGAAATTAACCAGCACCAAGAGCAGGGCAGGTTATGTTTAATGTCATAATAACAGAGCCACACCTCTCCACTAATCATCCCCCCAGATGTTCAGACAGCTCCACGCTCAGAGTGGATGCTATTTCAGCCTGGACAAGCTCACATGTGCAGCCAGTCAGTGGGTCATTATTAGATAAACACTTCCAGACAGTCCATGTTTGCACTTAAAATGACCTCCAGCACGCAGAGGCATCCCGACAGGTCTGCTAGGAGAGAAGTGCTTAATGGCCGCATCACCTCCACGCTCGGAAAATCTCTCAGACGAGAGCGTACGTTGAGAGAGAAGGAGAGAAATAAGCATTAGCGGGGCTCGTCTCCTGCTCTGGGCTCTTTCACAGCAATCCTAGAAATAAAGTACAGATTTATGGCGTCCCCCAGGAAAGATATCCGTCTTGCCTGGCGAGAGAGTGGCGGAGGGATCCAGTGCGCACGGCCATGCTGTCTCTGCAGACACATAACAGAGCCTGAGCCTCTGCAGCACGGCCATAAATTCAGAAGGGGGGGGCTAGAGAATGAAAGGTAAAGATATTCATATGCAGACATAAAGGGAGGTAGAGGGAGGAAAACTGAGGCTAAAACTCTATTTGCAGTGTTGTTTCAGTCGAAGTTGAAGAGCCGAGGAAAGTCCAAGTGTGTGAACTGTGAAGAGTTGAAGTGTCTGTTGATGTATAAGCAGTGACAGCAGCTGAAATGTTAATTTGAGAAGGATTGGAAGTAAGATGTATTGTGCTTGTGTTCTAGTCCATGTACTTCAGTAGTTTGTCATCGAAAGTGATGAATCGATGAAATATGAAAGAAGGTGAATTTCAAGAGACAGAGATGGAAGCAGTTGAGTGTGTCTTACTCTCTCCACTGACTGATATTGCTGAGCACCACAAAGATAAAGTAATACAAGAGGCACAGTGAAAGGATGTATGACCTGCTGCCAATCCCGACTTTGATCTCCTCTCGTCTTCATGTAGCGCTAAAGATGCGAGTCAGACAGTCATCAAAACTTTGATCAATCCATGTGCCTGCCAGCCGCCTGTCCTCCTATCCATGCAAAGTGTTAACGGAGTCAGCTAGCTGGCCTAAATATAATAGTGCATATGGACCTTTAGTGGCACCCTGACCTCTGCAAGGCCTCTTAGGTCAGACATGACAGACCTCAGACTTCAAGAGACACTCCCGGACAAAAGCTTCAACACTCGTTATCGACTTCCTTTCATAACTGCCTTAAGTCTTTGAAACTTTACAGTCGCACTGCAAATAGATACGCCAAGACAACGCTGACCTTCTCTGGCCACCGTACAGTGTATTAACACCCAGAAACACACACACTCGTCAGCGTGGCTTTCCCAAAATAAAACAGATAAGAGGTCTTAAGTAGGGGACTCAGTCACTCTGGGTGGAGTGCTCAAAGAGGTCCAGTGATGTGTGCCTCGAGGCCTATCACACAGATTAAATTTGGCCCTCTGCATGAGCTGTACCTCAGTCAGACCAGTAGAAGGATTAAGGTGGGTCCCTTATTTAAAATCTATTGCCTCGTCTTAACAAAGGAGATTCAAGAAAATTCCACCAACAGATTTTCCTAAAGTATGTATCACCAACCTGTGATGTTCAATGCCATCATCAATTTCCTACAATGCCTTTCAAACTCTTGTGATGCCATGGTAACGACACCAAAACCTGACATTTGCTTTTACCATTTCCTTTCTGCTATTAAACTTCAGGTCGCTGTGGTAAGAACATTGGAAGTCAAGTTGTCTCCTTCTGGCCAATTATGCACCAAACAACAAAAACAGACCAAAAAACTTGATACAACGCCAAAAACCGTTTTTCAAACTGACTTTTTAAGACTTTTCCTTTTCCTGCCCTTGAGTAAGTGAGGAACAGTGAGACGGCTTCCCATTCTCATAACTGCAATCACGATTAATTTGTAATAACATAAATGGATATAGCACCATCTGTTCCTCAGTGATGATGTGACCCCTGAGGCATGCGATGCACCTGAGAGCCTGAAACACACGTCGACACTATCTGATTCAAACGGAGCCCTGGGGACAGATAAATACCCAAGGCAGCGCGCACACACACACACACACACGCATGCAGAAATTTCAGCTGTTAAATAAACACACATGTGCGTGCTTTGGTGTGATACACACAGCACATCTGGTCAGGAGAGAGAGCTCCGGCACCAGAAATCTCCATCGATCCCACTTGCCAGGGAATTTGTTTCCATCCCCGAGCGCTGCGGACACCTTCCCAAGAACTGTCATCCTGGAGGACGGGAACACTTAAGGGGATGGAGAGACAGCGGTGGAAAGCTTGTGTCTCTCATTCCCCTCCAGAGTCGACACACTGTGAGGTGAGCCAGCGGAGCGGAGGCTGCCATTGGTGAGCTGAACCAAATGTAGCTGCACTGATCGGCGCCTGGCAGGATACACCTATTTCCACAGTAAGAGCTGGGAACTCAGTGAACTATGAGCTCCGTGGTGCAGGTCTGCCATGTTCAAATAAACATGTTACCAGTGGCATAGGTGCTTATCCATGCTTGATCAGTTTAGAACATTTGATCAGCCAGAGATATTAAATACTTTTATAGATTGACCTTTTGCTAATCCTCTCGCCAAAACAGTTTGGCAACCAGGAATAGGCACACAGACCTGCCAGGTGTTGGACTAATGCTCCAGTAAGAGCAATATGCTGCCAACTCTTTTCCAATAAAAGGATCAAGCACTAGCTCCAAAAGTCGCTAAAAGTCGGCAGATGATGGAATGCACCCATTTGCATATGGGTGACGTCTTCAGGCATTAATTTGGGAATCCTCAACAAAGCATCTGAATGCAATGAGAGCTTTCAAGTGCTTCCAATCCACACAGCCAGAACGTCAAGATAACCAAAGAAAACTCAACTACAACTGAACTCCTACTTCTGCGGCGAGCAGCATGCTTGAAAGAAATTACAATGCAATATGTTTAGAAACAATACAACGATGAACTTCTCCATGATACCAAAGACTGATGATCATAGATGCAGCGAAATATGTCTGTCGGCTATGATTGGTTGTTCCTTGTCACATGACATGTGGTGCATGCTGCTGCGTCCCAAAATTTGACCTCAGTTTACCTTAGGGTGCAGCCGTTGCACCCTGAAAAATAAGCGCTTGGGAACACTCTGGCGTTTGAGTGCACCTGCAACACATCTACACTGAAGACAATAAATTTGGGAGAGCAAAATCGCGCCATGTGTACGGCCCCTTAAGTAACACAGGTGTATAGCCTACTTACAGCATGAGCATGGAGTGTTTGACAAGCAATAAGTAAAGCTGCTTTCAGATTGCCATGTGGTAACTGCCCTGACAACCGCCTGCTTGTTTTAGAGCTTGTTGTTACCTGTAAAGACGTCTGTAAAGACCAAAGATTTCTACAGATTTGGACAATTTACCAGTCATCCAAAGTTTGGTGGAAATGTTATCTCAATCCCATTTTTTTCCCTGGTTGCACTTATGAGTTGCTAGCGCGTAACTCCAGGTATTCAGAGTTCAACATTATCAGCTCCTCCATCTTCCGTCTGCATCTGCAATGCCCGCTATTTGATCGGCCAAAGCCAGCACGTCAAAATCTGTGCACGTTCACATGGCTGGCAACACTTCGTACCCCTGCTGTTGTGTTCGAAACGGCTTCCCCTCATTGATGTTACTGGAAGCGGAGAGCTGCTGCGTAGCGTTAAGTTGCATTTAAACTTATGTGACACAATTATTAATGGCCCATATTTCTCTTCAAATTGTCCCTGGATATCTTTTTCCCTAAATGATCCAAACCAAATTGATTCCTCCTTTCCACAGTCACATCCTATCCAAGGTTGTATGAGTCGCTCATGAGTATGTCTACAAAGAGTTGTTGATGGATTGTCAACACACAGCTGGCAGTGCGGTCCCACAGCGTCGCCAGAGATGGTCTGTTCTCTTTCACTGTCTGTCCTTTCCTTCCAGCTACTTCTCATCTACTGAAACCAATCCAGCAGTCAGGCCAGACTTCATGCAAAGAAGAGAAAATTCTCTGGGACGGTCCAAAAACAAGTCAATATGAAACACGCAGCTCTGCTGTGGCTGTGTTCAGTGCCACAGCTTGGTTTGGGAAAAGGCCTTATGAGTTTAGTATTAAGGCAACATGGCACATAACCAGTGCCAAATGATTCTGGGTAGAAAAACACAAAGTGCAAAAGCATATGCTATGTCTAATGATGTTGTGGGAAACACTCACTTTGCGTCTTTGTATTTTCGGGGGGTTGTCTAACTGTAACAAACTCACGCAGCCCGTGATGCATCTCAGCAGCAGCAGCTTGTGCCAGAGCTCAAGTCTAAGGTCAACGTCAAGGGCAAAGACCCCTGTTCAAAGTCCTTTGTGCTATTAGTGGCTCATCATAAATCACCACTAATTAGATTTTAACCTGCGGCTGGTGGGTTTAAAATACAGGAAAAGCTGTCACAGAGGTGTAAATATGCACTTAAGACCCACCACGTGAGACCACCAGGATTAAGCCTCCTGAAAGACTCCTGGCTGCTACATTAAGCCTGGCGAGGGTCCATAGACAGCGATACTTCAGCCTCATCTGGACGAGGCTGACTGATGGACAAGGATCCAGTTACAGCAGACAGGAAAGTCACAACCCTGACTGTAACACTTGTTTTGTGACCCCACTGGAGCAGTCATAATATTGATCATCAATTAAGTGTCTTTCTGTCAATCATTTCCTGGTTACACCTTCTCCAATGTCCAATGAACATCTTTTGGTTTTTAGCTGCTGGTCAGCAGGGTTACAATGACCTGCTGGTACAACATACACTGCAAATTATACATCACAGCTTCACCGTATTTTGCCAGAAACCAACCAGCTGGTGAACATGTTGGAACAACTAGCAGCTACAGAGGCTGACATGTTCCCTGATGGGGAGCAAAACAAAGCTAAAAGTAGAGCTGGACTCAAAGTCATCAGGCAACAACTTTAAATACATGCTAATGTTGCTCTGTTGGTGGGAGTTGGTGAGTGGTCAAAGCAGACATGATGAGAATTCCTTCAACTGTACGAGGAAACAGGTAGACGGATCATCACCACAGAGATTACACACAGACGTTTGAGATGGCCAGACCATGTGCTAAGAATGGAACAGGCTGGATCACAAGAGAAGACGGACACCAACAGGCAAAAGAAAATCTAGTCTCTTACACAGATGCCGATGACGTCAGCACGCTGGCTGACTGACTTTCCCATAGGACAGTTGTAATAGAACTAGTGCTGGCTCCCAGCAGCAGTAATGGTATTGGATCCAAATCCGTGTACTTCCATACTTCCTCGACCAATGGCTGATTAGCTTTGCCTTACACCCGCCAACACCGGATCTGCTGTTCCCCGAACTGTTGTCCACTATACTGTAGCGCTGCAACATCTCTGTTACATGTAACACACGTGCCGCATCTATGGCAACGCCGTCACGTGGTCTCTATCTATCCCCGCCCATTTCTATTACAAAACGAAAGACGAATGTCCCCAGACTCCCATTTCGGAGTAAGGGAGGCTGGTCACGCGAGACTAAAGAAAATCCAGAAGGCCCAAAAGCACCTGGTGCAGAACTGTGACACTGGAACAGGAAGAGATGAACGTGTCATGGCCAAGTATCGAGTACAATGGAAAGAGATCATTGAAGCTGTAGGTCCCAGATGAAGACGAGTGATCAAGTAAGTAATGTTGCTCTGTGACGGCTAGGTGCGTAAAAAGACATTATCACATTCTGTGTGGTCCACATCCTCCTCCTCTTCATCATCATCTACCTGAATATTATTATCTGACCTGCTGAAAGTGAGCTATCCGAGTTATGAAATGATTCTGTGCGCCCCATTACTCCGTCTTGTCGGGGCTGTGTCCTGCCATCACATTCTCCTCACTGATTCTTGGTCAAACGTCTCTAAAGACTCTGACGGATGTGAAAAACACAGATAATCGAAGCTGTTCTGAATCCGTTAATGATGGATGAAAGTGTGCAAACATGATTGACTCAACGTGAGGTTGAATTTATTTAAAGAAATGCAACAACTTTGGACGAGAAAAGTGATTCAGTGTAAATATCCGATACACAAATGATCATTTGGGGAGTAAAGTGTGACGTTAACTACAGAGCAAACTGTGTGTCTTAGCAAAGTCTCAGCCCTATTAATTTGTCCACCCTGTGTTTGGTCCCTAGCTGTTGACAAGGGGACGTCCAGGCTAAAATAAGGCTTTTAACAGCAGCATGAGACATGTTCAGTCATGGTGCTTTGGTCAGTGAGACATTAATCCACACACAGGCTCGACTGTTTGTCTCTGTTGTCTGTGAAGCCTGCGAACACACTGCTGTGGGTCTTCCTCGCAGTTATGCGTCCTTTGATAGAGCAGCTCTTGGTAAACTGACAGGAACAAGCTCTCCATCCTGACAGGTGAATATGCCATCAGAGGCCCCAGCGCAACTCCCCAAAAGGAAAATGAAACACTCCGACTGGGGCTCTCCGAATGATTACCTGGACCCAGACACAACACAGATACATCAATACTCTGACACATGAACACGGTGCACTTCCTCTCAACCCCAGTAAGAGATCAGTTGCTCTGGAAGTGAGCCAGTCAAATCACAGCGATTCCCCCTGCAGCAGTCTGACACCATAACCAACAGTCGGGGAAAGTGACAGTGACACAGCCAGAGAGACAGCCAGCTACTGACAATGTGTAACGGTAGACAGTCAACATCGCCGCTCTGCCTCTCCTCCTCCCACGCCAGAAATCAGATCAGACCTCAGCCAATTAAGTAACTGTGAACTAGGGCTCGTGTATATTTGGAGCGGATGGTAAAAATAAACCCATCGCTCAGGGCATCATGATTTAATGATGCATGCAAGAGGATATGCATAAATCTTGAGTTATTATTAACAGCTAAACATCAGAATTACACGCGGCTTTGGTGTGTTTCCTTCCTGACAATCTATCACAGGTTTTTAAGATTAAATAAAAAAAAGTTTTTACACATCAAAGGGATAGCCAGACTCGCCAGGGTTTAAAGAATTAGTTTGGATTCACCAAAGTCACACAATAACACATACAAACTAACTGATCAAAGCAGCAGCTCCCGTCTTCATTGTGCTAAAATGACCGTTTTGTCAATGGCAACACATTCTCACTCCGACCTCGTCACATATCGGTGTTTAGTCAGGGGCTTTCCACGTCCAGGTACGACGTGCAAGGTACCCTGTGTGCGTTGGTTGTTGGCGTTCTGGGACGCCGTGTCAAGTTCTGCCTGTTCTCTCAAACTACACTTATATTTTCACAGCCAACTTACCGTTACATACGGTCTGTTTCAAAATGAATGTACTACATCGGTACAACACCACAAATCGACTTTATTTTACCCTTCAACACACATGGTCAGGTTGAGGAAAAAAGAACAGGGTTTGGCTTTATAATCTTACAGGACACAAACACCGCTCTCCTGGGTGAAAGTCAGCCCTCCTGCCCACATCTTGGACTTTCTCCTTCCTAACTTTTGTTCTTGTCCCGCTTTGTTTCCCCCTGACGTCACCAGCTGCAGTTTAACTGCAACGGCAACCAACCGCGTATCATACTGAAGTGAAAGGACAGCTTTTTTCGTCTGTGACGGACGCCGGAAGTTACTGCCCAAGCGCTGGATTTCAACTATTTTGGAGTGAGACCAGGTTGTCAATAGAGTCTGGTGGCTTTGACGAAAGCATAGATGGGGAACTGAAGCCATTAGCAGCTTTCCGTTCGGAAAGGGGTGTCTGACAGTTGAAGTGGTGAAAATACTCATCATCACTAATTTGATAATCGTTTAATCTGCAATTGAATCCAGCGTCTTCAATGTGAATGTTTATTATCTTTCCTCCTCTACGACAGTAAACTGAATATCTTTGGGTTGAGGACAAAACAAGACATTTGAGGATGTCACCTCAGGCTTTAGGGGACACTAATCCATTTTTCTTTTCCCATTTTCTGACAGTATAAAAACCAAACAACAAATATTAATCAAGAAAATAATCAACTCATTCATCATCAATGCAAATAACTGTTAGCTGCAGCCATTATGAGCTCAGTGCTAAAACGCTGACATGAGTAATGATTAAAGACAGGGCTTATATCAATGGAAAAACTTGTGTAAAATGTTTGGTGTGTGTTGCCCTGTTAGGCAGCACTCTATTTCTGTCGGTGCGTCCTGACAGAGTGAGAGCAGGTGCAGCACAATGAGCAACTGTAGTCCCCCTCAGCCAGTCACTGAATGAATCGCACATGGAGGAGCGCAGTAGCCCCAAAATCCAAATCACGCTGAGAACATTCATTTCCTCCTCTCACATACACACAGATAGATACACTTACGGAGGTAAAGATAATCCAGTGAATCACTACCAGTCAAGACATTTTAAGGTTAGTATCTGAACCTGGAATCGATTATTGACAGTATGCCTAACAAAATACAAAACCCAGCATGGACTGAAGTCACATCAGAAAAAGTTACATGTACCTTATGGTTATTAAATTATTTCTCCCATAACTCTGAGTCGATTGCCCACCAAACACAAAAAGGTAAATTAAAACAGTGTTTCACCCCCAAAGTCATCCAACAACTCTGGTGAACAACTAAGTGTGCAGTCAGTCATCAGATGAAAGCCACATACCTTCTTAATTTGGGGTTCTTCTCAAAGAGCCATTGGGTCTTAGAGTCGAGTGTTTCAGGTGGGTACAGTTAGACGTTAGCCAAAAGTCTTCCTGTTTTGTTCAGAGTCGACTGGTTCCACAGTCCCCGAGAAGGTCAGAGCTCTGGAGGCTTGTGGGACAGGACTACTGGGACATAAAGATAGACTGGTCCACAGGCCCTGCCAGCTAACACCCCCCACCCCCACACCACTTTCTATCTACGACCCTCCTTTAGGGGCGCATGTGTTGTGGCTAGATCCACAGCAGGCATGAACTCGAGGGGTGGGTGGGTGGTAGGGGGATAAATTTAGAACGGTGCTTTCCCACTCCATCAGCGTCAGGCCAGATCAATCAAATGACGAAAGTGACAAGTGGCGTCATGAGGCCAATGAAACGGGGGGCAGTGGGGAGCCAAGATGAAGAAAGATGGCCATGAAACTCTGTTAGATTCAGAAGGTATAAAAGATTAAATTACATCCACAAAAACTCAGTGTAAAATACTTGTTGCACTGGTGGAGTCAACTGTCTTTGAACTCACAGTCCAAGTACCAGCAAATATTCTGGCACTTATGAACAGAGATAATCATCTTAGAAAAAAATGAATTAAAGAATTAATATTTTCATCACCCTTTTATGCCTTTGCCTGAGCAAAGTGGCATGATTTGTTTTAAAAAAAAATGGGAAGAGTGAAATGAGCAATGAAAGAAGAAATTACCCCCAAAATTAGCAAGAAATTAGTAAAAAGAAAAAACTAAAAACAAGAAAATTAGTTAAAATAAATAGATTTTATTGTTTAAAAAAAGAAAAAGAAAATAATGTGAAAAATAAACAAACTAGGAAATGACCCGGAAAGAGCGCTTAAAAATTGTAATAATTTTGTAAAATAATTTTAAAATGTAATAATAAAAAAAATATAAAAATGTAGTTTTTTCCTAGCTTTTTGTTTTTAAACCTAGATTTTTTTTAAATAGTTTTCTAAATATACAATTAATTTCTTTTAATTTGTGGGACATTTCTTACCAAGTTGCTAAATGTCTTTTTTTCCCCATCTTTTTGAAATAAATCGCACCAATTTGCTCAGGATTCAAAGGTCTGAATACTTGCGAAAGACGTCTGAAAGCGGCACAAGAAAAGTGATGTCACTGCAGGTTTCAAAGGGTTAAAGGAATGAAAATGGAAGGTTTATTGTTGGTTGAACAAACGTTTTATTACTATAACTGAAACTTAAAACCACTTTGTTAATGGAAGTATGTGTCAAAAGTCCCCTCTTTGAAGAGCAACTGTCAACTTTTACATCACTGTATACCTCAAATCTGGTATATTGCTGCAGCCATAATCTGTATATGAATGCAAACACATTTTTAAAAAGCTAGTAAATAGCTAAATCATCATCAGACGATTGCTGATGGATATTTCAGACAACATGTTCAGTGTCTTTTGCTCTTTAAACAGACCATTTACTTGTCACTCCAATGTGATTAGTCAATACTGCTCGGACTACAAACAGAAAACAGAAAGCTTCCAACCCCAAAATCTCATATTGCTTCCTACCGATTCATAATCAGATATCTGTTTATACAGATTAACAATCTGTATTCTCCAAGCTCCAACTGAAATGACATCACTGTGGCTGTTTTCTCACCCCTGAGCAACAGAGACATCCCACAACTGTCATCACAGGCTGTGTAGTACTCACCATCATGAGTCATCCGTTCATCACATGCTTAAGTTGTAATGTAACTTGCTTTTCACGTAAAGTATTCCAAATTGAATCCAATGGGAAAACCCCATTTAAGGACCTTGACGTTAAAATTTTGGTTGCAGTCTCTGAAATAGACCTCTGCCGGTCTCATGGGTCGAATCAGCTGCCAGGACAAAAACCGCTTGAAAAATACACAAACTGGCCGCACATAAACAAGCTGTGTACCAATTACAAACACTTTACTGGGTCGGTTCTAACATTTGCTATGCTGGTTTGGTATTCTATTAAACCTACTGGGAAAAACTGAACATGTGCCGCAAAGTCACTGGTGTAATTTAAACTTGTAGCATATCAGAGACTCACAGAAACCTCAGGTCATCTTACTGGACTCCCAACACATTGTAAACACCTCCTTTGCTTTCATTGAGACGGAGGTTTACCCACCCAGAAGTGGCACCAGCAGATGTATGAGGTCTTTTAATCCATCAGCTCTTGGTGTTGTGGGCCTTTTACTAATCTGTGACTCATGGGTCAAGATCTACCAACAGGGAGTAGCACCAAAGATCTAGAGCGTCACAATAAAAAAAAAAAAGCAATGGCTCAGTCGGATTTGGTTCTCTCACAGTGGAAATTAGACCAAACGAGTTATCACCAAACAAAGTCTATTAGTGCTAAAAAAAAAGTGACATGAAGGTATTTAAACAGTCGAACAAACGTCTCATTCATCACGCTGATTACACATTTGAGGTTCAAAAGCACAGTGAAGTGCAACACCGGACAGATGGAGAGGAAGGAAGGGAATCAAACACACACACACACACGCACACATACATACACACAAAGACCCTCAAAGATAAGGACAGGGCTCCGTTTCAGCTGGCCACTGAACAAAGGACACACTGGGCAAAGGAGAGGACACTGGGACACTGCCAGTCAGACGGAAAAGGGGAGAAGGGGACATAAGGGACAAGGCAGTGATTTCTCTTTTCATGTTTGTTTATTGTGTACATTAGTCTATTAAACATAAGGGCTACAGAGTTATTAGAAGTGGCATGTACTCACGATCATTACAGACAAACCCTGACTTGCCCTTTGGTTCTGAGCTTCACAGCAAAGAGCACCATCTAGTGTTGAAAACAAGGTACAGCCACTATGTTCACTCCGGCCTCAGTGGCTTCTGCCCTGCTTTGTTGGCTTCTTTAGTCCAAGCACCACCTCATTCTTCAAGATGTCACACCAACTGATTTGTTTATGGCTGTGTGAATAGGTAAACGCTAAAAATGATTCGTTTCAGCTGGTTGACAAAGCAGGTCCAGGCACGGGGCCAAGCTGTGAGGTCCTTCAGCAGGGCCTTTGTACTTTGAATAAGCTTAGAAAGCGACGGGGTTCAGCCACTCCCGGGGTAATTAGCAGTGGAGAAACATTAGCTCTTCCAAAGCCGGCGGAGAAATGTCGAAGCAAATGTGATTTCAATTTAGCCCCTTGTTAGGCGGAGGGCTGAATGTTGATTGCTAACATACCCCGACCACACTGAACTGTCAGCACAACACAGAAAACTGAGGGCATAAGAGCTCGCCTCCTGTTTTTCCATAAACAGTCGCAGATAGACCACAACAATGTCCTGGGATGCAGAAAAACTGGAAATATGTGTACTGTTAAACCCTCTCCCCTCCTTCATCGCCTCGCTTTGATGAGGGTCAGCCATGCAGACAAACTCACACTCAGCAGCTTTGGTTAAAAGGGAATATTTTATATAACATGCAGAGTCCCAACACCCATGAACGCGGGCATGGACGACTCCTGAGACAGAACAGAGCAGACTGCGACCGTTGAGCCCTGAAACCTTCCAGCAGCATGAGACACCATTCACACGGAGCACTGAGCATGAACCGACAGCGCCAATTAAACGGAGACACAATAAAAGTCTGTTAAAGTGTTGAGAAGAGAAATAACAGATGGAGAAAGAGAACACCGCAAGAACAGTGGGAAAAACAAAGAGAACTATTTGGTTATTGAAAACAAATTCATCTCATTATTACCTCGAAGGCACTCAGACAGCGCAGACTTCCACCAAGGCCAAATGCCCCATCCCACAGTGTTAACAAATAACAAAGTTAACAAAGTAACTCCTGTATCTGCCTCATGATTCAGATCCACTCCTTCGTCCATGCTACACCTTTTAGTTTAATGAAAATCAAGCCAGTAGCTTTCACATAATCCTGCTGACAGACAGAAAACTGAAAACATGACATTCTGGAGGTATGTTTTAAATCATGTGACTATATTTTGGAGATTTCTGGATCAAGAGCGAATATATGGGGTTTAAAAGTGAAATGATATGCTCAAACTTTAAGATGAAGAACGAATGCCTGTTTTCATTCCCAGGTCATCAAAACCCAACACTCGTCACACCACTCGTCGTGCGATCCTGACGCCGAAGGGAGCCTTTGGCATCTCTATAATCAGGCTTTCAGTTACGGTTTTGTATTTCTCTGTAATGTAACGCCCAAAATATGATTTAATAATTACATTAATATCGTAAACATGTGGGTGACTAGTCGACTAATGGCCCTAAATGAATGGTTGACTGGGAAAATTCTTGTCGGGGCAGGCCTCCTTTTTCTTAACCTAGCCAAGTAGATTTATTGCCTAAACCTAACAACTGCTGTTTGACAACTTGCCAACGTATTTCAAGCTTCACCCAGGACACCACTATACGTCACATACAGACGCTAACAGGTTTGTGTAATAGAGACAGGACGCCCTGGGATGAGAACGCGTCGATCATACCTATACAAAAGCAAACTTCATGGCACTGAAGCGTGTACGAGCAGCAATGATAATGTTAGAGTAAAAAGTCTTAATAAGTTACATTGCTTATTTTTTTTTAAGTTTCTTTGCCTACAAAGGTCTTTTTCAGGGTTCGAAGCAGCATAAAAAACACACTTGTTTTTCTACAACCGTAAATTTGTGAGTGACTTCCAATGATAAAAAGCCTCTCTGTAAAAGTGAAATAGGCCAGCTTGTTTTGTTAATCACATCTCTAGTGGAGTAGCAACTGGCAACCAAAAAGTAAAAACCTTTCACTCCCATTATTACCCCAACAAAGTCAATTCAGCCAAGCTGTGCTCTCCCAGACTGCAGAGTAAGCATCCAGATGTGCCACAGTGGTTTTGATCAAAGCCTCTTCCTCTTCCTAAACACTCTTCAAATTTTTCTTCCTACCTCTGATGCAGGGAACATCAGGCCCACACACAGGACACGAAAAGTTTACCCATGGGCACCTTTTGGTACAGCACCAAACACAAGATTTCCGGGCATCATTCTGCAGCTACAAATAGCCGGCACAAGAGCAGATAAGAGTTTCACAGAGGGCAGATAAAAAGGTTAGTGGGTGAAAGAAAGAAATAGGGAGTAGGAGCGGTTACATGAGTTTGGTAAAAGCAGAGCACCAAAATTGAGAGTGAAGAGAGAGAATGATAAAACAATCAAATGTAAAATGGAGCAGGAGCCCCTTTCATTTTGTGACCATCTTATTTTGACAGCACCCATCAGTGACAGCAGCAGCAGGGGACGGGTGGAGGCGGTAGTAGGTCAGCAGCTATCTTCTATCCCTATTTCACCTCTACCATCCTACACTGCTACAATGTACGTCTCCTCAATGGAAGCAAAACTGTTCTTACACAAACCAGACCCCCTCCTCTGCCGAAGCGTGCCACCCAGGCTCCCGGCAGATAAATAGGCTTTCAAAGCACATTAATGAGCGGATACATCGACCGCGGAAAGCAATCACACTGCTGAAGTCAGACAAAATGGGAAAAACAGAGGTTGAGATGGAGAGATTAGATGATGGACCAGGGGAGAAAGTGATGAACACAGGACTGTACCTTTCATGGCTCCTCTGTATCCAGTTGTTATTTGCAGAATAGATTATCTCGGTAAAAGTCAGTATCCACAGGGAGAACACTTGAGAAACAGCAGGAAGAGAGAGAGAGAGAGATAGCAAGGACATAGCAGAGAAGAAGAGGACAGAGAAAGAGTGAGACTGCCAGAGGGCAGGACTGGAAGGACTACGAGTCACGTGACCAGACTGGAAGCGACACCAGCAACCACGGCCCACAAAACCACAGGGTGGGTTTGGCGGTGACACTGGCTTTGGCCCGTTAAGGCAGCAACAGGCGCAGTTAGAGAGGCAGCCTGGCATCTGGGGTTGGGTCGCCAGGATCCCAGCCAGCAAATTATCACTGAGAGGGAGACGCACACCTGGAGTGTGTCTAACAGCACTAACGGACATCATGACAGCGATGAATAGAAATTTGTCCTAATGAGCTACGGCGTAGAATGAGGATGAAGGGGTGGGAGAGGGGGATAGACGGAGTCACCCAGTAGAGATAGGAGGAGGAGGAATTCCTTTTTATTCCTTCCAGCGACCCTAATGAGTCAAACAGAGAGACAGGACACCAGAAACAGCAACAGCTTCAAGGCAGAGGGAACAACTTTCCCACATGGCTGAAGACCAACGGCCATAACTGACAAACATTATTCCAGTTCCTGCAGGAGATAAGCAAGGGGGCTACATCACTCCCTCTGACAGTCTGAGGGATAGTTTTCCTCCAGGTCACAAGTTAAACTGACTCAACTGGTCCTGTGCTATATATCAGACTTCAATGACTAAAAGATAATTCATTTCAAAGGCCTGCCAGTAATATACAGCTGATATCCAAAGGCCAATGCCGAGATGAAAGGTGATATAGCTTGAATCTGACCCACAGGGTTTGAAGCATGGGACTCTGGAGCTCTCTACTTCTGCTCCGCTCTTGTCTCTTAACTTCCGGTTACTATTACTGGCTGTAAATACAAGTCAAAAGCTGTGGTCTTGATTGGTTCACACAGTCCACTGTACCAATTCTCAACAAGTATTAGAAGATTTGACACAGGCAATGATTGTGCAGGAAAACATGCAAACAGAGCAGTTTATCGTCTCAGTCAAACTAATCCGACCAATGGTCCCAAGCGGAGAGAGGCCCAAGGTAGGCCAATCAGGAAACGAGTGAGTGAATGTGGCAGGAAATAACAAAACAAGTGCCAAAAGACTGATTAGTAGAGTAGAATTTTCACCTTGCAGTCGTATGCCTCCACAAACGTCCGGACTGTAAGTAGCCATGAGAGTTGACAAACATCTTTTGTGAGGTCACAGTGGCCTTTAACCACCAAATTCTAATCAATGCAGTCTTGAGTCCAAGTGGATGTTTGTGCCAAATTTAAGGGAATTCTCCAAAGCCTTCCTGAGATATCGTATTCATGAGAATAAGACAGATGTGAGGTCACAGTGACCTTGACCTTTGGCCAGCAAAATCTAATCAGGTCATTCTTAAGTTCAAGTGGACGTTTGTGCCAAATTTCAGGAAATTCCCTCAAAGCGTTCTTGACATATCGCACTCACCAGAGTGAGACAGATGTGAGGTAAAGTGACCTTGACCTTTGACCATCGAAATCTAATGTTCATCCTTAAGTCAAAATGGAAATTGGTGCCAAATATGAAGAAATTTCCTCATTGCTTTCTTGTAAAATCGCATTCACTAGAATGAGACTGATGTGAGGTCACAGTGACCTTGACCTTTGGCCAGCAAAATCTAATCAGGTCGTTCTTAAGTCCAAGTGGACGATTTAGCCAAATTTGAGGAAATTTCCTCAAAGAGTTTTTGAGATATCGTGTTCGTGAGAATGAGACGGATGTGAGGTCACAGTGACCTTGACCTTTGCCCAGCAAAATCCATCAATTCCTTCCCACGTCAAAGGGGACGTTTGAGCCAAATTTAAAGAAATTCCCTAAAGCTTTCTTGAGATATTGTGCTCATGAGAATGAAATGGATGAGGGGTCACAGTAACTTTGACCTTCGACCATCAAAATCTTATCAGTTCATCCTGAAATCCAAATAGACGTTTGTGCCAAACTTGAAGAAATTCCTTCAAGGTGTTTTTTTGTGACATAAGGACTGACGGACAATCCAAAAACATAATGCCTCAAGCCACACGCTGAGGCATAAAAACACCATATATTAAAATACAACACTGGACTCTTTCAGCTCTTCAGCTGACGAACACCGTCATGTTTATAGACCACAGGTATATGACCCCAGTCAGGCATTGACAAGAGCTTGAAATGCTGCTTGTGTATCACTCCTGCACATGGTAAGAGTACGTGGCTGTGGGTGTGTCCACATGTGCCCACACCCACGTCCACACACTCCCATCATCCCAGGCATTCTTTATGAATGCTTGCCTATAAAAGGCAGGCTCTTTGCTCCAGCATGGCATCATCCCAGGGACAATGACGAGCAGCACCAGGTGTAGGTGTGTGTTCATGTGCGTCTGTCAACTCGACACAGTCATCCACTCAGACTTTGGCACTTCGTGATGACTCCTCTTTAACTCATCACCCACCTCTGATCAGTGCTAACTGAACAGACATGAGGGGGGATGAACAGCACCTGGAACCACCTGATGACCTCCAGCATGGTGACCTCACACACTCAGCTGCATTACGGTCTGTTATTGGAGTTAGACACGGGTGATATTTTTACTGAGTGATTAAATCTCTGTGGAGCGCCAGATGGGTGGGGTTTCCCTTCCCACCACACGCCTAATAGCGTCAGGCTGTCAATCAGATGTAGCTAAGCTAAATGAATTTCAAATATTTGCACTGAAACAACAGGAACAGCCTATTTGCAGCCTCCATTTGATTCAGTCTTGCTGTCACTGTGAGTATCCTGTTTCAGCGTGAGTCATGTCCATCTCACTCCGAGAGCACCGAGCTTCATCAGGAGCCAGCTATGAATCTGTACCTCACACACAGGGCGGGGCGTAGGGAAAAGAACACTTCAGCGTGAGATTGATGGGTAACTGTCGACAAGGTTATAATAACGTACAGCAGACACACAGCACACATATGATCCTAATTTACAGAGGGAACAACGTGGGCGGATTTGGTGATGTATAGCGTGTTCAGGGGCAAAGGGGGCAGGAGTAAATTACAGCTTGGGTAAACAGCAGGAACCTGTAGGAAGCTTGTTAGCAGATCTTACTCACCCAAATGTACATGAGAGTTTGGCTTTAAAGGACAATTCTACATCTTATTTTTGTAGCTTATGGTAACATCCTACCTCCTCATTCAAGGCAATTAGCATGACATTTTTATTCTAAATCAGCTCAGAGTTTGAAGGGTACTGTTCGGACAATTTAGAGCACAAATCAAACGAAAACTGCAAATATAGTGGGGACGAAAATAGGATTGTCGGTTGAAACAATGCCCTTGCTGTGATCTGGGGACATGGCAACGTTGCTATAAAGTAGTCCATAAAGAAACCATCAGTCACATTATAAACAAGCCAACTGTTTGACCAGATTATCTAACCCAAGCGGTCATTTGACGAGCCTTAATATCTGTTACACGAAACATCTTTTCTGACGTTCTTCTTTTCATTATGGGGCCCTGAAAAATGTCTCAGATAACACTCAGGTCAAGGTGACAAAACTTCAGTTTAAAAGGTCACAGATTAAACTTTTCGGAAATACTGATTTAGGGTTGGGTACTGAACATGGTACTCTTTAAGTGGGATTTATACCTCTGTGTCAAATCCACGTGAACCTCCCCATAAGTGTTACTACACGTCGTTGCGACACAGACCTCCTGTTTATTTTTGCAAGCTGAAAACATTTCCCTCAGTGGAAACAAAGCTTTTATTTACTTTAAAAATAACTTGTGAGGAAAATAAAACCCAGAACAGAGCCATACCGCCAAATATAATTCTGCAAAGCTGCCTACAGAAAGAGTAAAGTAACGAAAAAAGGTACAGTTGGGAACCAGTGCCGAAATCGAGGTGCAGTGTGTTTTAAATAACTCTGGCTCTGCTCTTATTAAAGATGGGTAAGACTGGGACGTCACTGGACACTAAAGGTGTGATTTGTCCCGCTAAAACAGGTGTAACAAAACTAACAACAGAGTGAAGGAGATGTCAAACAGTCTTAACACACACACACACACACACACGCACAATCCTGATAAGAGCTCTGATCAGCCAAAATAAATAAATTCACGTGTGCAGGTTTATCATGGCTGTCCAGGCCCCTGAGGAATGTTAATATTGTTTTGATTATAAATTCTAAAAATCCAATAGAGGTGGCCTTGACCCAGAATCTTGTTGGTGTGAGAATATCAGAGTTAGTGAGGTAGGAATAAACATGTTGGTGAGCAGATCAAAGTCCTTCAGGGTCTCCGCAAAAGCACTCAAAGCACTCAACCACTCACTGACACAATTAGGCCACTTGAGCCTCTGTGTGTGTGTGTGTGTGTGTGTGTGTGTGTGTGTTTACTTGGCAACACGCTGCCTATTGTGTCAACACAACAGCTGCTGAGGTCTTTCTAGCATCTAGAAAGACATACAACACACTGCGGAAAGTTTGTCCATCGGTGCCAGTGAGGGTGTCGGGTTATTAGAATTAAAAGGCCGTGCTGTCAGTGTGACCTGCTCACATCACCACGTCTGTTCTGTGACAACAGATACACAGATGCTCAATCCATGCACACCATACCTCAAACAACCTTATCCACAATGCTAGCAGCAGGATGAGATAACAGACTATAAATGTTAACAGGCTAATGTGATTTACATCAGCCAGGTATCCATGTGGACAAGACAGAATGTCAGCTGTGTGCCGAAGAAACTGACGGAGTGGACCAGCTAGTGTCCAGCAATATCGGACCTTTCGCAAGCAGTGAGAGAAATATGGAGGTCGTCTGGCAAGAGACTGTAAACTCAGCTCCCCTCAGGCGAGGACCAAGAAACAACTAATGGGCCTAATGGGGAAATACTGATCTACAGCTAAAATGCTGAGAGGCCCGTCTATCATTAAAGAAATACCTTAGCATTTTGGGAATATGCTTACTCGCTTTCTTGCTGAGAGCTGGATGGAAACATCAATACCTAGCGTTTTTGGTGAACACTGGACTGAACGTATCCGTTTGAATGTGAGTGTGGTTAAGTCTGGCGACAGTTAATGTGCTGGCATGACAAGTGCAACTCCCAACTCAGTGAGTGTTATGAACAAATCAGTACAGATTCCAATGCAAAAAATCCCATGCAAATTGGGCCGCCACATCTGAGATAAAAAAACTCAGAACATCAGCCACATCATCAATTTTGAAACAACACATCAAGTTAAAGCATCCGACCATTGTTGGAAAACATCTGCGAGTGAATGATGATCAAAAGGGTGAGAACATGATCCAACGGCCACAAAGTTTCTCCACCCAAGTCAAACAAACATTTTGTAAAGGACCAGTTCTCAACAACAATTACACACACTTGAACTAGACTACATTAAAGGAGATGTGGCCTGCCTACTGTTGCTGCTTCCTCTGCAAGACACTCTGCAACCTGCCTCCACCCCAGCTCCTCCTTTTCATGCTGTGTCTGACTGATCAATGTCATTTCTGTTTGTCACTGATGCTGCTCTGTTCTGTTCCCAGGGGGTCTTTGCTGCTGCTCTCCCTGCCTTAGGCTTTCTATGTAGGCGCATGGAAGGGCAGGGAGGTGTGTTCTCTCTGCCTTAGGCTTTCTGTGCAGGCCTTGGAAAGGCAGAGCGGCCCAGAACAGAGCCATACCGCCAAACGTGGTCCTGACTGAACTGAACTTTGATCCAGCTCTTGTGAAGTGTGAAAATGCACAACATTGTCAATACCACACCCTTTCCAAGTCTAAGTTTAAAGATGGATGTGGTCCAAGCAAGGGGGCTGGAAGTAGAGGGTATAGGGGAAGGAAAGGTGTCACGGTCCCTCTGACTTTACACCCCTGACTAACATTCGCTTTAAGTCACAGATCGCTGAATCACAGCTGGAGTAATCCCATTATCAGATGGTCTCTAGTTAACATGTTTTAATGATAATACTTTGGTATCTTTACTTCAGGATCATTTTAAGAGTAGAGCTTTTATTTGTAATGGAGTACTTCTTTCACTACTGTAGTCAGTGGTGTAAGGTAGTTACGACACAGGCACGTTTTCAAGGTGACAATCACTCACAAGGGCCCATTCTCCTCCCAACACATTGTTAGAGGCCCCACTCCTTCTATGGGCCCCCACCTCACACAACCACACTGCCTGCACTGTCTATATTTACGCCCCTGACTGCAGTTAATGCACATATGTAAGAGTGGTTTTGAACTTTTCGCCCAAGTCTGACGATTCCAAAAATGAAAGAAAACATTAAATGGTATTTTGAGCATCTTACTTTTATAATTTGACCCACAGAGTGTTAAAATAAACTAATGCATTACGCAGCCATGTTGAAGCTCATCAGAACAGCAACAACAGTTTGAGCAGCTGCTTTTCTTTTTAAATTTACAGCCTGACACATTCAAGGAGACCTGTGAGTTGCTAATAACTGCTGTAAACAAATGAAATAGAGAAAAAATACCTCTGTAAGACAACTGCAGGAATAAAAATGTACATTAAATAGTCTGTATTATTTTTTTGTGTAGGGCATTTCTGGCAATTTTACAAAACACTGAATGTGTAATCTGTGTGGATAAAGCTATTTTAAAAAGACTTTATGGTCTGGGGTTCTTTCATTATATCATAAAAATATACAACCCCTACTAAAGATACTAAAAGTAGAATGTAGCCATAACATTAAGTAAACATTTGCAAAAGCTTTACGACCACAACCACACTAAGAAGTCCAAAACTACTAAAAAATAACAACCGGTGTAAAATCAAAAACTATAATATCTCTATAAACACAAAAGACACACAGCAAACAAGAAGTTGTTACCATGGCGAGGAGTGTAAAGTTTGGCATTGTCCACACAGTAAGGGTCTGTTGTTGATTCACCTCATCATAGCAACACATGATGTCATTGACAAATGGTTACAACTGACTGCAGCAGCAAACAGAGAGGGGCCTCGTAAAGGTCAGCTCACGTCTGTCCGACCCCAGGACAGGAAAAGGCTGATACCCCCCCTTCCTGCTGCGATCGAGCGGCCATGCTGCTCAGTAATGTACAGCATGTCCTCTTGGCTGCAGGTGAAGTGTCTTTCTGTCCCATGACAGAAACTCTGAGAGAGGAATGTGTTTTTATGGGAGGAACAAATGGACTCAGCTGATGTACTTACAAGATGACCGCTGAGACAGAAGAGTTCAACTTTCCCCCTCCAGTGTCCGAGCCCCTGAACGCCACCTGGTCCTGGAAACAAATGATTGGCTTAGTCACCACAGTGCGTTGGGACAATATCAAAGCTGTGATAGAGTTTCCTTTTCCCCTTAAATGGTGCAATAACTCAGAGAGATGAGAACACAGTACAGAGAAATACGGATTCAAACCAGTCCAACAATACTATAAAAACTCCTGACTGCATGTAGACGAGTGACAATGTGCTGAACAGAAACTTACGTATTCATTAACACATCTGCAAATATACAGTATAATCCAGTAAATTAATATTTTCAGGCTGTAAAATAACTCCAGGATACTGACCAGGGTTAGTTTTATATAAAGGATACAAAGATGAAGATCCTGAGCATGTTTAGTTGTGTATTTATGGCATTATTGAGGAGTTATTAACAAAATGGCATCTGTCAATCTGTCTCATATTTCACTTTAAAGACAAATTTACAGATTTGAGGAATATTAATGTCAAATTAAACAACTGTGATTTAAAAAAGAGAGGTGCACGAGGTAAAAGAAACTTAGAGGGTGAAAAGAATTCACATACGAACTGCCCATCAATTTGTGGACAACAGTGCAGCATTGTCTCTGTGACCTATATCAGTGTATGGCCCTCATACACATCATGACACATGCCACAGGGCTGTGAACCCCGTGGCCCCACAGCCCCGGGGCTATAACGTAGTGGCTATGATGTATCTAAGACATACAGAGCTCAGAAATGATGGATGGGCGATATGAAAATATATTTATATATCAATCATTATAAACAATCAAGTTCTAGCTGTTGCGGTTTTATTGGATTTTAGTATGATTTTTGCACCATGATTTTTGTGCATTTATTTTTATTATCCATCGACAGTCTCAAAAAGACTGCTGCACAAATTTGAAGAATGAGGCAGCTTTTTTTAAATAAATAAAAATGTGACAAAGGAACACTTTAGCCCGAAATGAGGATATGATTTGTGTACAGATTACTCAACATATGTTACGTTGAATTCACAAATAAAACTTTTATTTTTTTAAAACAATTTATTTTTGTTAAAAATAAATAGTTCATCACTGCATTAATCTGTTTCATCTTGCTTCATTTTATCGTAGGAAAGAACTGTGTAGCCATCAATGCCTGATGCCTCTGGTCTTTACTGTTCTACATGTGAAGGTATATAGCTCTTTAGGTCAACCATGGTATCGGATCGGTATCAGGTATCGGCTGATACTCACAGCCACAGCATCGGGTTCGGTATCGAAACTGAAAAAGCTGGATCGATGCATCTCTAGTCTCAGTTATCCAGTCATATGCTCAGTGCTTCCCAAACACATCTTCTCTAATACATATCATAAAACACTGTCACATAAACCATCGCAGGGACCTGCACTGTTAATCCATAAGTGTTACTAGGGATGCAGCATAATATCTGTATTTTTTGGGCACTCTGAGCACCACTAACTGTGTACCATATAGTTCCATGGTACTGGAGGGAAGACAGACATCTGTACGGCCGATATCTCCAGCACTCTGCAACACACACTAAAACAATCTAGATCAATGACCAGTACTACAGGTACAGGAAAATGTGTTTTGTATTTCAGGGTGAACTGTCCCTTTAAAGTTGGCAACAAGTAAGAATTTTCCCTCTCACATTGCAATATCATTACATAACTATCAGAATCAGTTTGTGTCTATTGATAGTAGCAGTGAGTCACTGATAACTTCACCAAATGTTGATTTAGGCTATCTGGTTTTCTAAACACAGCCTCACGCCTGAACGCCCCGATCCTTCATCGTCCAGTCCCTTCATACATTCACTTACTCACCGTATCATTCTGAATCTGGGTGCAGTTCCTCCTGACTGCCAATAGAGGCTGATAAAATGTGTTCAGTCACTTAAAACTGCTTTTTGCCTTTATAAGGAGATTTAAAGACGCCAAAGCGACAGAGTTGAGAGATGAAATGAAAGGAAGTCTTATTCAAGTCCACACTGACACGCCTTAGAGCACTGAGATGCTTTTAAAGCAGCACTTTGAGGGGTTCCTATGTGTAAGGAAGGGCACTCGAGGGTAACGCAAGAGCTTGTTTTCACAAGCTGGTGATCTGGAACACAATATGGGTCCAGATCCACAAGGCCACACAGACAGTAAAAAGCATGTGGTTCCAGGCTAACAGGCTTCATATCCTCATGGTGTACCTGCAGCTGCAGACCTCAGAGGTGCCACGCTGCAAACATCTGACATTTAGGATATTTCTTTTTTGTTTCCTTCAAACAATGCCGTGTTTAACTCCGAATATGAGCTCTACCCCACAAAGTTTTTTATGAATATTTATGAGTTTTCCTGAGATTGATTTGCTGGCGGTGAGCACAAGAGGCGGGGTTGTTTTGAGGGTTATAGACCCATAAATCATGCCTGCTTTGCATGCTTCCCCTTTGATGTCATAGCAACCGAGCCCACCCAAACCATACTCCAAACACACGTCAGCTCATCAGCAAACACTGATAGTCAGAAACCACATGCAAAACACACACATGCACAAACTGTGTTACAGGTGGAAGCTGGTTTCATCACAGCAGAGCCAGAGACTCACTGAGCATCTGCTTCCAATAGCTTCAGCCTCCACCCTCTTCCTCCTCCTCCTCCTCCTCTGAGGGGGTCTGTGGGAGGTGGCGGACCCATCGGACCCATCTGAAGCCTGAGCCCCAGCTCTCCGGACCGGGGGCCCCCAAAACAATGATGTAACACCCAACAGGCTTATGTAACTAACCTCTGCTGGCAGTTTCTCCCTCTCAAACACAGAAGGTGGAGACCCTGGGAACACTAACAAGAAATAAGTACACTGGACTGTGAATCAGAGTGAACACATGCACCAGCACACACACACACATACAGCGACACAGTGGATGGATCATATTTGAGCGCTGCTACAAGCACAGATTTTCCATGATTTGACTAACTGATGTAGCGTATCGGCCCCATACACCGTCTAACAACAGCCATCTTATAGATTCATTGCATGTCACACTGTTTGATGGATATAACAACATCCTGGTGATGTATGATATAAGCATAGTGTGGATATATTAGCAACAGCCTCCTGTTGGGTATTGAATCATAAATTGCGGTAAAGAAATGCCAAAAATGTGTTTAAGGTGGTTTGGAAAAAGTGACGTCTTACGTAATTTGTTCACCAGAGAGTTCTTAAGAATCTAATTTATGGGATCTTTACCAGAAATATTTATGTTGTGTGTTTATGTAAAAAAAATACACCAGCTAATACTGCAGAATCGGACGTTAGCAATCTAAAACATCAGTAGGAGTCTAAAACACCCAGCACTGCTCATATTGCGGCCTGGGACAGGCCAGGACTGGGATGACGACTTGTAGAAAGCTAAGAAAGAAGAAGACGTACTTTATTAATCCCAGAGGGGTAATTCAATTTCTTCACTTCATTCACGCATTAAATGGAGAGATATCAGAGTGAGGGGGCTGCGCATGGACTGGCGTCCTGAGCAGTTGGGGTACAGTGCCTTGCTCAAGGCCACCTCTCCAGCTACTAGTCAACGCTCCATATTTGGTCCAGATGGGGACTTCAACCTGCAACCCTACATTTCCCAACCCATGTTCCTATAGACTGAGCTACTGCCATCCCAGCTGGTTGCACGGCAAATAGTGGCACCTTGTGAGTGTCGCAGGAATTGTTATCATTGCTTGTTTTTGGTGGACAGTTCACAACTGCACTTTTCCTGTGTGGCCCTCAATCACATGCTGGCTCCCTGAAATGGCGCTCAGTCATCCAAACATTGAGCACCTCGGCTGTAGACTGCACAATATGGTTCTGAGGCTTCTTCCTGCACATTTTCATGTTTTGAAAATGCAGCTGGTGCACTTTGCTCTAACTTATTTACATTGCATATATTCAGCAGCAACAACAGGTTAAAAAGACAAAGATAGTTAGAAGCTAAAGCCGAACTATAGGCTACAGATCACAGTGTAAAAGTGAACCACCAAACTTTGCTGATACTGAACCAGCTGTGTGGCATCACAGTGTGTGCAGATGAACAGTGTTTGGCACAGAGCTGGTTGAATATCAGCAAAGTCTCCCTGCTTCCCTTCACTGGTTCCTGTACAGCAGGGTCGCTCTTTGTGTCACTGTTATAATCATTAAAATCAAAAGCAGCATGTGTATACATTCAGTAGGCTATATCTTCAGTAGCTAGCTAGCTAACCCTACACTTTCCAGGGTTTGATTTTGGAACAGGGAAGAAACTTATCTTTTTCCAACCTCTCCAGGTGACGAGTATCATTAATACACAACATTTAGCTCCAAATCCACAAAACCAGCCTGAAAATGAAGGGAATCTGAAATAATTGAGCACAGCTGTGTTGTTGTGAGACTACCTGATGCTACGTTATGATTGGCCAGTCTGCATCTGGGGGCGGGATTTAGTGAAGGGTCAATTGCACTTTTCCTGTGTGGCCCTCAATCCTATGGTGGTTTAAGCGAGACACAACTGTAGGACACAACAAAGAAATTTTAAAATAGCAGAGGGTAGAATGTAGCATGAGATGGACCTGTGGTTTGGCGCAGCGCTGTGCCAGACAGTCATGGTGAAGCAAGAGCTGCTCCTCTTTTTGGGAACCACTGCAGAGTCTGTAATAATTTCGCTTTCAGCCATGCTTGTTGTTGCAGCGGGTAAAAGTATGACGTCATTATATCAGCAAGTCGATATTTGCAGGTATCACGATATGAATTTTTCATATGATATGATACCAGTGTTATCGTGAGCAAGTTGATATGGCACAGCTGTTCTCGTCATATACTCAGTGGTTCCCAAACAGAAAGCACTTTCCAACAGGGAACTGAAAATGACACTTATCTGTGCTCCACTGACAAAAACTGTAACTTTCCCTCGTTAGACGCAGGAGCTGCTGGTCGTTTGTGTTACTGTGTGACTCTGAACATCAGTGTAACACAGTGAGTAACTGAGACACAAATGGTCATGTAGGGGGCAAAGTATTCCTTTAAATGTGAACTTCCCCTCAACAATTGAACAGCAGCACAGACGGACACGGACATCTTGGCCCCAGCACAGTGGACGTTCCAGTCCTGGAGCAGCTGACCTGCCTTTTTAATTTAGTACCACCACATCTGCACACACACTGGTCCAGCCACAGGGTCCAGACTTCTCCTAAATCATCAGTCCAAAGTCCACACAGTTTAATATATTCAACATCAGTAGCTGTCCATTAGTCACTCACTCTACAGCAGGACATGGCACTTCAAAGTAGAATCTCTGTGCTGGGAATTCACTGTACTTAAAAACAAAGCGTGTTTTGCACAAACTTGACACATTTGTAAGTCACCTGCGGTCCATTCAGAGAGGACCCACGACCCACCAGCTGGGAACCACTGCTCTACAAAAAGCCTCCAAAAGTGAGGACAAGACATCTCATTGCCAGAAAAGCTTCATGGGCTCACAGTTTGCTGGAGTGGGGATAATAAGCTCAAAGCCATCGCTACACATAATCCCCAGAGACAATTACAAAGTCCTACAACAGCAGACAGGTTAGAGGCCTAATCACTGGTTTGATCCTGCTCCACTGGGATCCTGCATTATTATTTCTACATCCAACAAGACACAGACACAGATCGCCATCAGCACATTACCGGATGCTGCTGTCAAAAGACAATGAATTGGGTTTTTTCCCTAAAAGGAAAGTTTTACAGTGTCGCTCCTTGTTTTGCAGGCTCAGGCGATGTGGGCCGAAAGGTCAGGCTGATAAGTCGACCTTCAAGTTGCAGCAGGAGATGTGCGTGTTTCCCTTAAGTTAAGTTAAAAGTCACAGTTTTGAGCCACAACTCTGAGCGAACAGACCAACATGATCAATCTGAAGTCAATCCACTCTCCAGCTATTAGAAAGATCAAGCGCAAGGTATTCAAGTGTTGTCACAGTCCGTCTGTGTTCACTGACCTCACACCTTGAAGGTCCGGTGGAGAGGAAGGGCTGCTAATGAGCTTCCCCGTGCACTTCCAAGTGCGCAGCAAAAACACAAAAGTAGCCTTCCTTATTACCCACGTTATTTATTTTGGCAGATTGTAAGCAAGGGACTACCTGCCAAATATAAGGGAAAGGAAAAACACTTAGACAGTGCACTGTTTATGCATGTGGGTGTGTGTTTGTTTAAGTTTGTGTGATATAATATCATAAAATGTGCAGTTACTGAACTTCAGGTGTTGGTGTGATACCCTGACATAGCCTACTGTGCAAACTTGCAGTGCAATGATGTATTTGCCATCCACTGCTGCAAATCACTCGATTATGCGATTTTCTTTAGGTATAAATAAGGTTACACTCATTAAATCTGACATAGTGGCAGGTTTGAATTTACATCGCCAAACCTCATTTGAAAAAACACAATTTTTAATTGTTTTGCTCATTATCATCAGCAGTAGATTGTGAGCAGCAAATTAAAGACTTTACAAGACTTGCTAACTTCCTGCGATGAATTCGGCTCTGAGATAATCCTCTCAGTGAAACTTCACTTTAAAATATTTTCAATTTTAGCATTTACTTAGCCGACGATGACAGCCCAACCCTGAGGTCTCTCAACGCTGAGGCTGACTTGCGTGCCAGTTAGAAAAGTCCAAATTCCACTTCAGTTAATGCTTCATCGTTTGTTGGATGCATGCCGAACTCAAGACAGTATTGTACTGAATCATGAAAGACGTTTAGTCGTGTTTGCATTGCTGTGTATCTTCGCCGACAAGCACGGCAACTTTAAATCACGTGATTTCTCAACGCAGTTTCGCGCTGCGTTCTCTCCCAGTCTGTGAGCGCAGGCACGGACACAGACCAGTGTCCTCTCCTGTCTGCTGCAGTATTGAATGTCATGTACAGTGTAACTTAATATTTATCTGGCGCCGTGGCCTCCGTTCAGAGATAATAAAATAGTATATTGTGGCGCTGAGCCCGAGTCTCTAGTTTCACAAGTTGTCTAAACGCAAACGCATCGCTCCACCTTTTACTCTCCTGGGTGAGGAGATGCGAGCCAGTGTGGGTGGTGTCACCTAATGTGAATAGTCTCCACCTGTCGGGAGGATGGGCTCACCTGGACGCACACTTTGACTGTTATAATGTGAGAGACATGAAAGTATTTATCATTATAAGAAGATGAAACGTCCGTGAAAGCAGCACCTGGCCGCTGCAGCTCATCGCCTCCTGTTTGTCCGTCGTTACACCAAACTGCACTAAGTTGACATTTTGTTCCAGACGCTGCTCACGTTAGGAAACAACACGGAGCTGAATTTGTCACGCACAAACATTCAGGCACATGAACTCACCGCCGCCGTCCTGCAGGAAACAACTTGAGTGTGGAGGCTGTTAAAGCTCCGCCGAACACAGGCTCTTGTAATATCCCGCGGACACACACACACACACACACACACGTACACCCGACTGTCATTCACACAGATCCGCCTGCTCTAAACTTCTTCTTCCGTCAAGACAACTGGAATAACACGCAGGGGGAAGCGACTGGGGATTTCAAAATAAAAGCCTGGTGAATCAGTTCAGATTTCCTTTTGTCCTGACAACTTGTGTTTGAAGACAGTGAAGGTGTGTTTTGCAGAGTATAGGTAATAATGCAGACTCATATGCAGTAGCCTAATGTAGGCTAGTTATACTCAATTTATGGCCCAATTTGGCCCTTGTTAGGATGCTCGGTGGCCCCCCAGCCATTTTCTAATTCACAATGAAAATCTACAGATTCTCACAATGATTTTCTAATTTAAATAAAGTGATGGAGTGTATTAAAAATCACCAAAATAGAGCTTGTTCATACAAAATGCCAGGGTGGTGGTTAAGACGGGCCCCAGTGCAGCTTATTATGATGGGCCCTAGTGCCCATCATAATAAGCTGCATGACAGAGATGGGTTTGCATTTACGACCACATCTTCAGCAGTCGGCCCCACATGAGTGTTCTTTAAACATGGGTGAACTTCTGAGGCAGCGATCTGAATGAGTTACAAGAGAGTCTGCTCTCTCATTGCCCCCTTGTCCCATGGGCCCCTGTTTACTGTCTATATTTATGGCCCTGCAAGGGACGATCCCCCAGAGCCGCGCCCAAGCTTGCTACAGTGTCGGATCATCTACAGGAATGTGCTCACATCCTTCTTATTCACTGATTCCACCTCTGCATGCAGTGATAGCGTGGGTATTTTCCATTGAGAGGCTTTTATTGTGAAGGCAAGAGTCCATTAGCATTGATCTTAATATTCTGGTTGAACTCTGCGGTCTGGCTTGACTCAGCTCTTTCCTCATATAAAGGAACTGAATCCTCTCTGTTCAGCTACATTCTGTTCACCTGTGGTCAGACGGACCTGAGCCAGCTGCACGTCTCTGCTGAACCTTTACATTTCTCTTTATAATGTGCACAGCAGGTCCACTGTCTCTGCCACAGGTGTGTGTTTGAGAGTTGCTTCATCTACACAGTTTTGTCCTCATCTGTGTATTAAATGTCCTCTACAATAACACAAACACATTTAAAGTGTTTTTCCCTGCAGTGACTCATGGGGTCAGCGTTAGTGCAATGGACAATCAATTCTCAGTCTGCTCTAATGGCAGAGTAAACAGTCCACATATCCTGTCCATTAAAAACAAGCCCAGATAAATATTCAATTAACCACAGTTGGAGCTGCTCCTATCTCTGCCACTCCAGCGCTTAATAGGCCTGTAAAATGCAAAACGCTGGAGGTGAATAGATCGCCCTCTCATGCTGTCTGCTGGAAGAGAGGAGGTTTAGGGCTCATCAGATGTGAGCCGCTGAGGTGGAAAGGTAACCATGTGACTTTGTTTGACTGACTTGTCGCCTCTGCTCTTTGTTCACTTTGCCTCTTTTGAATAGTCTCCACAGCGGCGAGGTTCGAAGCATGTTGCCAAGGGAAACAGGCCAATAGCAAACAAATGATCCCCAACCGCAGTCAGAATAGCTGATGAGCCCGTAGTGAACATGAAACTCACCAGCAGCCATATGGAAAACACAGAGGAGGAGTAAATTGGTTTGGAGCTGTAGGTTGATGACGAGGCCCACGCGTCTTCAGTGGGATGATGTTCATGTAATGCAGCATTGTGGTTGCAAATGTATTCCCTATCTTGGTATCTCAATCATGTGTTAACCATGAAAGATAAAGGACTCTTTGTTTACAGGAGAGGAATCTCATACACAATTCTTTTGTTGCTGTTGAGCTGCTACCAAATACCTTTCACGATGCTGAGCAGGATGACAGCGATGGTGCTGAGCAGTGCGTTCCAGAAATGCCTGTAACTTAGATATGAAAGTTGTAAATCAGACACAGAGGGCAGACAGACAGAACACAGACTGCCAAGTGACCTTCTGCTGTTACTGATGATTTCTTACTTCTGTCTGAGTGTAAACCAACACTTCTGTCAGTGAGCTGCATGAGGCAGGGAAGACTGGAACATAATAGACAAAGATCTGCCTCCCTGTCGAATGAAAAACATACGTAATATGTCTTTTTACACTGGTATCATCTACACTCACTGGCCACTTTATTAGGTACCAGGTTGGACCCCCTTTTTAATTCTTGGTGTCACAGATTCAACAAGGTGCTGGAAACATTCCTCAGAGATGTTGGTCCATATTGACATGATGACATCACACAGTTGATCCATGATGTTCCAGCACATCCCAAAGGTGCTCTATTGGACTGAGGTCTGGTGACTGTGGAGGCCATTGGAGTACAGTGACATGGTGCTTTATCCTGCTGGAAGTAGCCATCAGAAGATGGTACACTGTGGTCATAAAGGGATGGACACGCTCAGCAACAATACTCAGGTAGGCTGTGGTGTTTAAACCATGCTCAGTTGGGACTAAGAAAATCTCCCCCACACCATCACACCAGCAGCAGCCTGAACCGTTGAACCCTTATCAATACCTTTTGTTTTGTTATTATTTTGCACTGGCCCAAAAGTAACTTGTACTTCAAGTAATTTATTACCTGGCTACTTTTTTACTTTTACTTGACTATAGATTGCCAGTACTCTACGCACCTCCACCCCCACCCGATGTACGCTTCCTTTTCCACAGTTGGCAGGTGTAGTCCAGTGGAAAGAAAATAGTTCCTACATGAATCTGCTCGCAACAAGGTCTGTGGATTTTCTTGAGTAACCGGTTCATGATTTCTGGAAAGAGACATTGCTGTTGAGTTTTTCAAATATGTTTTTTGGTGATTGAACATCACAAGCCGAGTGCCGTCTAGTTGCATTATGGTGGAGAGAAGGCAGATATCTCCAACACTCTACAACTCACACCAAAACAATCGAGACTAATAAGTCGATCTACAGGTAAAGGACAAATGCATCTCTGAATTTCAGATGAATTGCCCCATTAACTTCTCCCGCCTAGCTGAGACCAGCAATGTAAGCAACAGTTTAGACTATGATGATCTGAAACGTAGTTTGCATGGACACACAGAGAAAAAGCAAGAATTTCATTTCATTATCCATTATGTTATAAGACTATGTTAGCTACATTAGCATTAGCTAGATGAGAGCAGTCCAGACGAACCTAAACAATAAAGTTGTGTGTCATTTGACCAAAACAATGAGCTGAAAGATGCTAAAACAGTCCGTAATACAATACAATACATGATTTGGAAGGAGAGTCGGCTTGAAACGTGGCATTCTCCAGGCAGCATGTTACAGGAAATATTACAGCTATGTACAAAGTGTATGTATCTGTCAATAATTTAAGACATACCGAGAGAAAAAAAGCAAAGTATTTGACAACAACGACAGCTTTGGTTCAGGATTTACAGCAGGTTGTCCACCAACCAGAAGACTGGAGGTTTAATCCCTGGCTCCTCTAGACCTTGTTTCGAAGAAACCTTGGGCAAGACTCTAGACATTTCATTTTTGTTCCCGATGGCACAGTGTGAGTGTGTGTGACTGTTTAGAAGGTGGGACCAGCTGAGTTTGGGAAGTACAGGAAGGAGGAATTGTTGGAGACAGGAACTACATGTGGAAAACGCTGTGTGTTATGCTTAGTGTGTCGATTTGAGTGAAACCCTGAAAGCTGTTTCTCCAAAATATTAGTGCAGCAAGTCATGTGAGGACACTAAGTTTTCTTCTTCCTTTCCCCTTGTGTCAGATTATATTTCAGTCTATCAGATTTCAGTGTGTGTGCACTTCTCAATATGCCTGCACAACTTCCAGGTCAATATTTGGTCTCATAATGGTTTCTTGGAGACACATGAAGGCAAGTGAGGCTAATTTCACTTTCTTGATCCTGGGAAAGCGTATCATGAGATCCGTGGTGTTAACTGTGGCCCCTGAAATACAGCCTGTTACGCTCTCTAAACAGGACCAGGCTCTCCAGTACCTCAGGAGTGGTTTGATGGCAATTCCATTTGGCACACGATGCACAAGAAACACATGTGGCTGCAGCAGGCCTTTGAGGTTGTGACGTTGCACACATGGGTTTGGCGTGTTAGCGAGCAGCTCGGGCAACCACGAGGTTCTCAAACATCACATAAAACAGAGCCGGGCTGAGTGAAAGCCATCTGAAAAACATCATCACATCATCAGTGAAACACACAGTGTGTCAAAGCAGAAGAATTAAGAGTCAGTCTGGGATGGTGATGCCTCCAATGATGGTTTCAATTTGAGTGTAAATACTCAATGAAGTTAAAAGCCTCTATGGTGGCCCCTGCAGGCTGTCTCTGTATTACATCCCACTGTGGGACGTTTATGAACGGATGCAGCGAACAATGATTTTCTATTCTTAGAGCCTGACCAGCAGTGGAGCTAAAAATATAACGTTTTTCCTGAGAGTGTCTCTGGAGGAAATACCACTGGGTCATAACAGTTAAAAGGGTTTGTCAACCTTACAGCGTGAATGCGCATGGCAACCTACCGAACTATTTTTCACACTAGTTATTTCCGTGCCACTTGTATGGATAAAAAGGTCAAGGGGTCACAAAACCTTCAAGGTTCATCCTTGTCATGAACCAAAGTCTTGATCAAAGGGAACATTTGACCCGCCTGAGAATGCTCGATAACAGTCCATGAGGTCACTAGAAACACTCATAGTCACCCTCTGATTTGTGTTCATACCGTATTTTACGGCAATGTGGAAAGGAGCTGTCAGGATATCTTGTTCTGGCCTGAAGTGTTGGACAGACAGACTGATGGACCAACCCATGTTCAAGCACATCTCACAGTCTATATTTCAGTTTTGCCAGATGGTCCATCCATCACGTCTAAGAGCTGCGCTCCACCCAGAGACTTCTCATTTTTAAAAATGTAATGCTTTAATTGTATCCATCTGTCACTTTATGCAACCATTACAAATGATGGATTCCTCAATGTTCTGTTTTTCATTTAAGTTATTTTATTTGATCGGCAAAGTATATCTATGTAATTTCAGAACTGTACTGGTATGAACAAAGCAGTGTACTTTCTAGCTTTTGGAGCTTTCAGCTGTATCTCATTGTCTTCATTGAGCAAATGGACATGGCTGAACTGGACGATGAGAATGTCACCCTGACTTAAGACAAGGACGAACATTGTGAAGTTAAACTCAATCGCTTGGCCTACCTGGTGAAGCATCAAGGCCCAATCCCATTTCATATTTCTACCCTTTGTTTTCAAGTGCCGCCTTGCCCTTTGGAACAGGTTTACAAGGGGTAGTGGCTGAAAACCTCCCCCATGACATGGGACAACCCTTTACAAATCATTCTCACCACAAACTCGTCACATATTGTTGCTGTGTTGTGGACCTTCTACATCTACATGTCATGCAAGGTAGCACGCAGTTGTAATGGAGCTGAATTTTGTAACGTTGCCTTAGTTAAATGTTGCTGTTGCTCCTGGCTTCATATGAGGAAACATCCGCTAGCAGCTAAGCTAATTCATACAATGTAAAATGCTATAGACTTGTGTGTTATATTTGTTTGGAAAACGTGTTTAGTATAAGACAATTGTTTTGTCAGTGAATCTTGTGAGTTGTAATGGAGCTGAATTTTGTAACGTTACTTCTGTTAAATGTTGCTGTTGTCCCTGGCTTCATATGAGTAGAGGAAAAGTTCGCTAGCTGCTAAGCTAATTTATACAATATAAGATGCCATAGGCTTGTGCTAATAATGTTAGCATGTTGTATTTGTGTTTGTCTGTGAATGCTGCGAGTTATAGTGAAACTGATTTGTGTGCTTGGGTTTGAAACTGTCTCTATAAGTCATGTTTAATGTGTGTTTTGAATCAACTAAACTTTACAGCACTTCACAGAAACCCCACTAGTGTTTTGGAGGCGTAGCTGCAGAGTGACACAGATACGCCACAGCACACCGCCTGAGCTGCACATACCACAGACCTCCTGTTATCATGTGATGGACGTTCTACACATTTGGTCACCTGATGACACCTGAACCAATTTCCTTTCGCTGAATAAAGACCAAGTGATGCAGTGGTAGACGGAACTGGCACTTCAAATCCGATTATTATAGTTACAAACGCTATTTTATTGACAGCTTACATAAGGTGGACAGAATGAGTTCCCAATGTGCTCCAGTGTCAAAGTTTCATTTTCCATTCAGTATCTCCAAAATCTCTCAGTCTTAGCAGTTTTTCTATCTGGCTCATTCGACATTACACAAGTAATATTGGATAGAAAAAGCAATAATGTCATAACTTTTACATAACACAACATTTAATGAACCCTGTTACCCAAAAACTATTATCACATGCTGCAGAGCTGACAGCAGCCCTGTGCAAACTCTCCCTGATGCAGCTCTTATTTTCACTATAGCTCTGTTGCACATCACACCATGATACTGGTCAAACAAAAGACTACTGCAAGTAAGTTGTATGTTGCTGAAATATAAAAACTCCCCCTGCATACTCCCAGTCTTGCATAACATGTAGTAATATTTCATTTTCTCCATGAACATGCTGATGATTGCGAGGATTCAGAGCAAAAAGTTTGCGTGGGTCAGTCTCATTGCTGCCTGCCAAATGAGTGTGCATTCTTGGCATGGGGTTGTCGTGTCTGTTGAGGGCATTTAACTGTGCCGCTCCGCCCCTCGTCAACTCGGTGACTAGTATAAGCCCCAGTAATGAGGTCAAACTAGCAGCGGACCCTGGCAGCTCCAGATACACTAACAAGCCCTCTTTTATCCCATTGTTCTTTATATCTGCGGACAGACCGGACCTTGTAACCTAGTTTGTTTCTGCAGGGCTGATATTTCAGATCTCTCCGTGCCATTAATTGCATTTTGCATTATCGGTATTGATTGTGAGCAGCATTGTCTTTTGTTTCTGTTGATGAGAAAGAGGCTGTGCATGCCAGTGAGTGCTCATAATGGCCATATGAGAGAAACAAAAAAAAACTCCTTTATCACCCACACTCCTAATGATGGACTCCATCAGCCCCAGAGCAGGAAATGACCTGTGAGGAAAACTCGCCTGCTGAAAATTGCAGACTTGTCAACAATGCACCATTTAAGCGCGAGAGAACTCTCAACCACTGTAATCTATATCTTGTGTTTTAATTGCAGTGGATGCCCAAGATAGCTAAATGAGATGTTATTCAAGGCAAATACGGTCCTCTAATGGGTATAATTTTAGCCGTCAGAAAAGCTCTGATTGTACAGCACATTGCCTGGGTTTGAACTTTGTCCTCCTCGCTGTGGTGAAGGCCAGCTGAGGTGTTTTATGGTTTAGATGAAGGAGAAAGCTCCTTTTTCAGAGTTGAGTTTCCCACAGCAATCATGCACCATTCTCTCACCGGGGCCTCGTACACCCCCGAGAGACGCCGTTGGATGTGAGCAGTGTCGTGTGACCTTGAACAAACACACTCAGCCAGGTGAACTTTGCCTCACTTTGATTCATGCGATGAAAATGAGATCTGTAAAGTGAGACAGTTTAATGTGTTTTAAACCATAAAACATGTGCTGAAGGTGAGCTACGTCAAAACAGACCACCTTGCTCGTTAAAAAGGCGCCCTACTGTACGTGTAGAAATGAAAGTTGTCATTTTTCATCCCAATGACAAAAAAAAATCTTACTTAGCTCTAGTGCCATACAGATAGTAGTTTAAAAGTTTCAAAAAATCTGACAGTGTTGAAAGACATACCCAGAAGTTAAAGTAAAAATACCATCCATTTTCAACCGCTTATCTGGAGCCGGGTCGCGGGGGCAGCAGGCCGAGCAAAGCATTCCAGCTGCCCCTCTCCCCAGCAACGCTTTCAAGCTCCTCCTGGGGGACCCCAAGGCGTTCCCAGGCCAGACAAGACATGCAATTCCTCTAGTGTGTTCTGGGTCTGCCCTGGGGCCTCCTACCAGTGGGCCGTGCCCTGGAGGCATCCTGATCAGATGCCCGAACCACCTCAACTGACCAGACCGATGTCTTTGTTGCACGCATGCGTTCCTCTGAGCGCCTGTTTTTTAGGGTGCGACTGCTGCACCCTGAGATAAACCAAATTCAGCTTTTCGAACGCAGCATGTACCGCATGCCATGTGATGAGGGACAACCAATCACACCCGGCAGATATCGTTTGATTCATCCGTAAATATCAGTCTGTGATAAATATGATGGAGAAGTTTAGTGCAGGGCGAGCTAGAACTTTACATCTGTGCCACGGACAATATTTCTGGCCTAATGCACACTTAGAGATCAGCTCTACACTCAGGATTTCTGGTAAGTAGGCTATGAAATGGTGCTGGTTATGGTCCCTTAGCAACCTCTGACACCGCAAATCACTGCTCAAACAGGCAATGCATGTAACAAGCTGAGGTTGACATGAGGTCCCAGAACCTCAGCAGCCAACACACCCAGGGTACCTTTCACTTCACATCTCGACGTAGAAAGTCCATGAGCAAACGTCAATATGCGACGAGGTCGGAGTGAAAATGTGTTGGCTACGTTTTTGATCTTCAGTCATGCTACCTGTTTCTCATGTTTTTTGTCTTTATCCTGAACTTAGCACAGACATGAGATTGTTCTTGATCTTCTCCTTGAACATTCAGTAAGAAAGCAAATCTATCTGTAAATGAGTCTCTGGCACTGAGATGCTTTGAATGGCCGTATCCACGCTGTAATGTTCACTGGAGGTGAAAGGCACCAGAAAGGCCAATGGTATAATAGCATGTGTGTGTGTGTGTGTGTGTGTGTGTGTGTGTGTGTGTGTGTGTGTGTGTGTGTGTGTGTGTGTGTGTGTGTGTGTGTGGGATGACCTATTCCAGGATGGATGTGATCCTGGCTGGAACAATTTAATTCCAGACTGACACCATAAATTTCCTCCACATATTAAATCCCTGCTAATTACAAGTGCATGCTTTCAGTGGCCTCTGGAAACTGCTCCGGCTGAAGGGTGCAACTGTAAAAAAGTTCAAGTTCACTTTGTTATTCGGGTCCAAAGGTGGGATTATTTGACTTGTTTCCATTGTAAATCCGCGTTTTCTTTTGAGTCATGTGACACTGCACAATAAAACTGTATGGAAAGGTAATTTATATCACGGTATTTGCCAGTACTTTGCTTTAATGTGGACGCTGATGGGACATTTGGTATAAGTATGTTTTTAGATGTGGAAATATAGTGTACATGTTTATTTTGAGCCATCATTGTGTTAGATTTAGATTCTCTTCTCATGTTATGGTTTTAGAAATACCACGATTTTCACAATAATGTCGTAAAAACACCATGTGACCTCACCATGTGACATGGTTTTATTAGACCGTCGTCTTGTAGTGGAAGTAGAAATGAAAAACAGGTGCAAAACGCTGTGTGCCGTTGAATTAAGGAAACTGTATGTCTTTTTTTCTCGACTGTTTTTATAAGATTAGCCAGACCTGTGATGAGGCCAACCAATGAGACATTCCCATCTGCAGCTGATTATTGAGAAATAACAACAAATTATATGAGACGGTTTGGACGTGGGCCAGTGCGAAAGACATAACGCGCAGTGATTTTCAATAAGGTCATGGTTCATGGATAATCATAGACTTTTGAGCAGTGATTATGGCAGAAAACCCGCTCGTACCTTTCAACAGTTAATACATTTTAAAAACTATTGTATTAGGCATATTCACAAATCAAGTAGGGTGGATCAAAATTATATACTTTGGCTTTATCCAGAGTTACAGGAAGACGTGGGCTGCTTTTAGTCATTCAGAGACTAATGTAATGCAGCTGGATACACTTTCAGTCTGATCTAATACAAATGGCTGTATGGCATTAATTAACTGTGCCATTTCTGCATCATACTCAACCTTTTCAGCCTGCGTGACCCCGCAGGCACGCCATGAAGTATCAGTATCTGTCCAACCACGCCTCTCATTCCTCTCCTGCAAAAGCAAAGTCACATGGAAGAATTAACAATATTTGGGAAAGCATGTGCCTCTGCGGCTCAAAGGAGGAATAATGACAAACATAAATAATGCAACAGCTCAGCAGGCTGTGCAGATTAGAGGGAGAACAGAACACAATCTGCTGGTTGCTTACGAGTCAGACTGGTGTTGATGGAAGGCTTTGCACGCAAGAGAGAGACGACAAGAGAGAACATGAAAGAATGGAGGGATAACAAGATGAGGACAGGAAAAGAGGGGAGGAAACACGAGTGAGAGATGGCTGCCTGTCTGAGCTGATGATCAAAACACTGTTTGCATGTGTGTTTATTGTTGTTTCTGTGATTGTGAGGACCAAACCTGAGCTCACACAAGTCAGCCAGAGTGCAGCCTTTTCTCTTCTCTGACTTGTTCTAGGGTTAAAGTAAAGTTTGGGTGTGAACAGGAGTGGTGATGGTTCAGTGTGAGGGTTAGTAATGCTACCCTGTGAGCAGGTGTGTATTACACTGATTTGCCTTTTTGTAATTCAGTCTGACATAAAAACTCAAAAGGATAATCCTTGGGTGTCTTGTACTTGATAGGCTGTCATGGCTAGAGTCCTCCACGTCTGGGACAAATGTGCCGACGGGGTCAAAGTGTTGACTTGTGTCATTGACTTTTAAAACTCGGGTACCCGCAGGTACCTGACCCAGTGCAGGACTCTAGGCAGGAGAACCGCTACCAAAGCTAAACAGAGCCCTGCTGTTGACGGGGGGAACAGCAGCGAAATGTATTTTAGCCTCCTAAACGTGGTCAACATGTAGCAGAAAACAACATGTGGACAGCAATTTAGACGTCTTCTCAGTTTCCCAGTGTCTGGATCTGTTTTGTGCGGCTGTTTGTGTCTCAGCTGGTCTGTTTGTGTGAGCTCGTTTATGTGTCGTCCGCCTGCATGTGTGTGTGTGTATGACCATGTGTGTTTGTCAAATAGACAGCGGTCCACACAAATCCAACCACTCTGGCTCCACAGCTGCTTTGTCACTGTCAGATCTTGTCAGCAACGCTGCGGCGACTCGGCCTGTCTGGTCGCTGACTCTCTGTTTGTTGGGATGCCAGATCCAGGGTGGTCCGTACCACCGCACTCATCCCGCCCTGTCCGCTCTTGTTGTCAGGGGGATTATGCAGATTTAGGAGCACTACCTCACTCTTTCCCTCCTCCTCCTCTATCCATCCATCCATCTTCTAATCAGTCTCCTCTCCTCACCCCACTCAGTTGCCACTCAAGCCAGTCGACGAAATGTCCTTTCCATTAATGTCTGAGCAGCTGGCTCTTCAGGAGGAGATAAAGTTTTCTCTCTGCATGTGATAAATGTCAAACATACTGTATGCATGAGATGCCGACACGTGGAAACAGTCCAGGCTGTAATATAAGACTTTACACCTAACGTGTAGTCTGTTACAGTACAAATATATGGAATACTTAAAGGTTCAGTATGTAAGATTCAGAGGGAAGGAATTGGCAGAAATTGAATATAATATTATTAGTATGTTTTCTTTGGTGCATAATCAGCTGATAATAAGAATTGTTGTGTTTTTGTTACCTCAGACCGAGCGGATTAAATCTACATACGTAGCGACTCCTCATCTGCAGAGATCGCCATGTTGCAACGCCATGTTTCTACAGTAGCAGAGAACAGACCAAACACTGGCTCTCAATACTGCCTTTCACATTGTCACTTTGGCCACCGTAGTTAGCAGCCCATCTGTGACAAGCAGTGTCGGAAAAAAAACACCAATTTTCTAAAGTAAAACAGCTTTATTCAGCGTTTCGACCCGTTAAAATCCCTGGGTTTATTTGTTTTGCAAAACATAAACCTTTGAACGTCTGGGTCTTAAGTTATCAGGAAAAAAGGTGAGCACATGTTAGCAGGCTAGGCTAACAGCCTGTCTCCAATATGCAATATTCATCACTACAAATGCAACTGTAGCCTGCAAATCAGAGCAGAAGATTTGCTGCACAAAGAACGTGTGAACGTGCAGGTTTTAAGGACACTGCATAACAGTGCATTGCAAGTATTTGCCAGTTTCATCTCGTCTCGTTGCACATCTTTGGTCTGAACTGGGCTTTAGGAATTGCTTAAAGTTTGTTAAACCATTGCACAAAGAACCACTGTAACAAAATTAAGTACCTCCGACTCCATCTTGAGCGCAACATGGCTGAGTTTATGGAGATAAATGAGAAAAATAAGGCATCCCATGAAGAGTCTTTTGTGAGAACCTGATGGACACACTTAATGACAAGCAACTGGTTTTGCACTTTAAATTTTACCAGAACTCAGTTCATGATTATAACCGTGTGGGGTTGGGTCACTCAACAATGACTGCTCTTTTCAGTCAGTTATTGGTGGGGTATTTTTAATGTAAGCCTTAAGTAACTTAGTAAGTAAACTTAAGGTGTTTTGCCAAACAGCTTTGGGGAAACACAGATTTGTAACATGCAACTGTTTTATTCAGTGTTTTTATTGATTTAAATCACCTGATCCGTTTGTTTTGGAGAGAAGGAGCCGTCTGTGGAGAGCAGGGAATATGTCGGTCACTGGCCATAAATGTGAGGGCAGCCTTCGCAGCTACTGGGCACCCAGCATCTCCGACCGGGAGAAGTGGAGTAAAATCCTCTCCTCCGCTCCCGTTTGTCTGGTGAACGCCTCTCCTCTGTCAATTTATTAATATTGATGTTCACAGTAAAAATCTCCTGAACAGTGACTGTTGAAGTAATTTTAATCGAGAGAACTTTCAGCTGGTTGCAATCTGCAAATCTCACCACTAGATGTCAGTAAACCCCCGTAAATCTTACACACTGCTCTTTTAAAGTACATAAATACCAACAAATCACATAACTGTCCTTTTAAATTATGGTTTTGTTGAATTATGCCACAGTAAATGCGTACATATAGAGGAAAACACATGTTAAATTGTGTATTGTATTCCACTTTAATTGTTTGATTCGTTCTTATTTGGCCATTTTACATTTTCCCCACATAATCGTTGTGGGACAGCCAAAAACACAACAACTGTTTCAAGTAAGACAAAGATTTGGGGATTTTGGAAACACTACAAACTTGTGGTTTGTCTGTTTTCCTGGCTAAGAAGACACTGGAGGAGGTCACGGCTGTCATGGTAGCTTAATTGTGAGTTGGCCATTATTGAGGCCAGACAGACGACACTGGAATCTTCCACCAGCCATTTACAGAGCTTTTAGATGAAAGTATACAGCAGGAGAAAACAATGTTCTTTGTGTTCTTCATCCTCGGGTTTATATCTGCTCATCTTAATCTAAGTGAGGTCTGTTAAACAGGAGTGTAGGTTTGTTGAGCACTGGTGCTTCAGCTGTGTGAGTTGTTTCTAGAGTGCAGCAGACAGCAACAGGTCATATGATCAACCTGAGGAGCGCTCAGCCCGTCAACCCAGTTATTGGCCAGTTATGTGGAAATAAATCAAGTCCAAGTTTAATTACCCCACAGCCACAACTGCTGGAGTCTGCTTGTGGTGTAGCGTGGTCAGTACAGCTCAGTTTCCAATGCATACAGCCCACACAGACACACGATACACACCAACAGTAGCTTACTGTACATGCTGTGTTTGCTGTATGAACAAAAATGTGTTCATTTGAATGGATTCAGTGTCCATGTAGCAGATAGAAGCACCGAGTGGGCAGTGAGCTGTGGTGTCTCGCAGCGAGCAGTCAACCTAAATAACACTCTGTGCTGCCAGAGAATCAAGCAGTCGAGCAGCCTGAACGCTGGGTGAATCAACACAAAGACACAGAGCTTATATGGAAACCCAAAGAGCCCGACATTAAATACATTATTTAAAAAATAAAATCAAACAATACAACCATGAAGTTGTGAGTTACGCTCTGGACATTATTATAAAATGGTATTTCATCTTGCTGCCTTTCACAATAATATTGCACGTTTGGGTTTACCAGGTCCATCCGGCAGCCTAGAGATAGGGTGAGGAGCTTGGACATCCGGAGGGAGCTCGGAGTAGAGCCGCTGCTCCTTTGTGTCGAAAGGGGTCAGTTGGTCAGCTGAGGATGTTCGGGCATCTGATCAGGATCTTCCTGCGTGCCTCCTGCTGGAGGTGTTTCGGGCACGTCCCACGAGTAGGAGGCCCTGGGTCAGACCCAGAACACACTGGAGGGATTGCATTATCTCATCGTGGGGTCCAACAGGAGGAGTTGGAAAGCGTTGCTGGGGAGAGGGACGCTTGCATTGCATAGCATTGTTGTGCATAGCATTGTGAGCATTTTTTAAGATCACCTCCGTCCAGTCTTTTCGTCTTATCACATTTAGCCATAGTTGTCTTTGTTTTTTTTTTGGCAGTGGCGGCTGGTATGTGATAGAATTTCAGTTTGAGCCATGACTCCTTCTATTCTGGCTCCCAGTAACACAACAAGCTAAGGAAATGACGTCATTGTGATGTCAGCCCTAACAGGATCTATGCTTTTTGACTGTACAGATAAACTACAGGTTTGCACTGTGCTCCCTGTTGGTGTCTGAACATCTAACTCTGTGTTAAGGAATACAGACATCATCTTTATCATCCTGGATATTATAATAATCCTAAACACTGTGAAATATTGTGTAGCAGCACAGAATGACACTAATGGAAATATGCTGTATGAAGGAGCTCTTTTTTCCTTTTTCCAAACTCAGGTTCTGGTGTGTTTAAGAGAGGGTGTTGCTATAGGATTTGTTCTTGCTGAATAAAAAACGTAGCATACATTAATTTACACAGCTATGATTTATAGTGTCGGGAAACTGCAGAGTTTTCTTTATGGGAAATGCCTTAAGCTTTGAAATATGCATGCAGTGAAACTACAAGTGATGTGTTAAAGTCCAAACCCAACAGAGTAAATTGAGCTTGTCCAGACTTTGCGGATTATGATTTGGAAAAAAAGTAGCGATCTAGAGTTTTGACAGGACAAACCTGAGTGGTCCGTCTCCCCGAACAGAGTCTGCTGCCACTAAGGTCTTTCCAATTCATCCATAATTCATGGTTGAAGTCTTTGCAGGATGGCTGGAAGGCCTTGTACTGTTTGTGGCCCACTGTTAGCCAAGATGAATAATTAAAGACAGAGGTTTCCTCTCTGTTGCCATACAGTGTGTACTTTGGTAATTTACATAATCAGTCAGGTGGAGATACAAAAGGGAGGGTTCCTATAGCAGCTGGTTATGCAGGACTTGGAAGCTACCATGCATTACTGTTCTCTTGAATGTGGCAGCTGGTGTTGGTACACAGTGTGTTATATAAAGTTTTTCAGCTGGCCAGGCGTTCATGTTGCTCATCTGGGTGTACTTTCCCTAAGTGAGGTAATGTTTTGCAGTCCGCTGTCCCAAAACTCTCGGAGCAAATAATTTTGCAATGTCATTTCAAGTGGGGTTGTTTTGCAAGCTTTCATTCCAGAAAATCGAAACAACTCTGTCCTTCGTTTTCTTCGATTGATCTGTGCCAGATGTTGCCCTAGCTTTGCATCTTCTCCTCAGCTCAGTGTGTCCAGCAAATGAAAAAATAAGTCTCATAAGAGCAACAGACTCTATGTCGCGTTGCTTAGCCGTGAGAGAAACCAAACAAAAACAGATTTCTGATTTTTGGCCACGTGTGAGAGAAAGGGTGGATGATGATGTCAGTTATTGGGGTTGGATAGCCTTTTCCCCAAGCCCTTGACCCCTTTTATTGAGATGCTGGAAACATTCTGTCAAATTCCTCGGTGGAAAGACCACAGTGGTTTGACAACAGCTGGATCTTTGTGGTCAGCTGACAAACTGGAGCTGAAATATTGTGCAAAGAGACGGATTCTGTAACACACGGAAACAGCTTCAGTAGACAATGGGATGATCCTGCTACTGGCAGAGAAATATCATCTTTTATTAACAGACACACAGCGTTCCTGCAGTGGCCTCAGCACCAGCGCTCCCCCAGTGAAAACAGGACTTGCAGCCAGCTGTGTGCTGTCCAGGTGTTTGGCAGTCGGAGTGTATTCTCACCACAAGCTCACTGGTTTTCTCTGAATCTCAGCCTCCAAGCGACATGCATGTTTACATCTGGAAACAAATTGCCAGCACTGGCATGGACGGGCGGGTGTTTCAGGATCATCGCTCTTGAGCACAAACCTGTGCAGAATGAAGCTTGATTGCGCTCCAAGATGAGAGGTTATGATAATTTCTACCTCAGTGTTTTCAGCCGTTTAATAGTCTCATAAATTGGAATAAGAGGGTGTAATTCTCGCCAGATTACAGTATGGTGATTACTGCTCAGGTGTCAACGTGCCAAACAGCCTTTTGATTGTGGAGTGCTTTGCATGCTCAGGTCAGCTGCTCTTGATAGAGGAGCTTGTTAGTGGCACTAAACGCAGACAGACAGCAAATGTCTGACCCAGACCTCCTGCCAAATCGACAGCATTTTCCCTGAGCTCTGTCTGCACCCAAACTATCTGCAGACTCTTTTTAACTTTGTAATCCTCCTGCTTTTGGAGTCTTGTCTCATTAATCTGAAAGATAAGGAGGTTTTCTCCATTTGGAACAGAATAAAATCATTTTTCACTGTAAATATTTGAACAGGTCATGATAGAAAAGTCAATAATAATACAAGGAAAACCGTGTCCCCCGACTCTGCCTCCATCCAATGATAATGATTTACCCTGCATTCATGTGGCGTCGGAATAATCAGAAAAGTTTCTGACTGGGAAATTTATGTGAACGCTCCTTAAAGTTGGAACAACAATTCGGAAAGAAATTTTGGTTTGCTGTTGCAGTTGCCGAATTGACATCATCTAGAAGAAAAAAAGCCAAAGGCCAAAGAAAATGTTCGGTTGATGGTAATAAGCTTTTTATTGATTGACTTATTTTCGCTCACACGTAATTTTTAACGTCCTCCTGAGACCCTGTGTCCTCACATAAGGACATCACATTTTGGGTTTACTTGAGTTTATACTTCATTCTGCTTAACTCAGACCTGCTGTCCTCGTTCATGGACACTTTTTTGTGCCATCTATTGGTGGTAAGAGCACAACACACTCATCCACGTACAAACAAGATGGCAGCCATCTCTGCCAAGTCAGTCTCTTAGCGAAAGGCTCCGAAACACATTTTATGTTTGAAACTTGTTTATTTATGATTAATAATGTTTGCAGTTTGATATGGCAACAGATTTGACCAATTGTAGCAACAGTGACAAGCTAAGACGCTGTTGATGAGGAAGTACTCATTCAAAGACATTGGGACTTTTCTATCATCTCGTTTGAAGACACTAGGACTTTGTTGTCGTCTCGTTTGAGGACAGTGGGACTTAAGTATCACTGACTGTGTTTAGTTTTTTATAGCATACTTTTGAGTCCTTAGTATAGTATATATAATAGTTTTTAATAATAACAATAATTTGGCGGGGCCCCTGCAGTTACCCTGAGGACTCCCTAGGGGTCCCGGGAGCCCTGTTGCAGACCCATGACCTGACCTAGCCTTTATTTTATTTAAAAATGAATATGACACGCACAGTAAACTCACTTTACAGGAATACAGAGGTGAGTAAACTTGTGATTTAAAACTCGCGTGTTCCAAAAAAACACGAAACCTAACAGCAGCGTCACCACCGGCGGCCAATGCAGACGTATGACGTCACGCCGTTCGAGTCCGAGCCGTCTGTCGCAGAAGACACGCTGAGTTTATTAATGCCCACAAAACTCGGATAAATTAATAAATTAGAGAGTTAGCAGGCAAAAACTACTGTCAGGTGACTGTGTCGTCGAAAGGTCGCTGTCTGTCACAGTTTCTGAGTTTAACCGGAGCCTGTCGACAAGTAAGTAACGGTAAATGTTCCAAAATGTAAGCTAGCGGGCTAACGAGCTAACTTTAGCTAGCTTAAGTTTGACTGGTGTTTATCTCAGCAGGTTATGTAACGTTAACGAGGCGTCTGCAGCAGCTTTGACCTCCATCACTGCATCAATGTGTGGGAGGAAGCCTCAAGAGAAAACAAGGTTCGTTTTCTGTTTATTCAGCCTGTTAGAAAGTTTATATAATCACTGTTAGCAGTAATTTGGCTCATAACAAAAGGTTATCACCCGGTTCATTATCCAAATGTGTCGATTAACAGTTACTGTAGATAGACAGCACGGTTGGATGTTTTCATAAATACTGTATTTATGTACATTTCCATTTTCTGGCACATTGTATTCCTGCTCCACTAAATCTCAGATGTATATATTGTACTTTTTATTCCACTAACATGACATTTGTTTGACAACTGTAGTAACTAGTTACTTTGCAGGTTTAGATTATTAACACAAACTATAACTAAACTAATGATGTTATGTTATTTTAGGTTGAGAGACTCAGCAGTAGGGGTGGGAGATATGGCCCTATATCTCAGGGTAGTTTTGTGATAACAATATTCTTGACAATATGACAAAGTAGTAATTAACAATATATATTTTATTGTAAATTTAAGCAAGCAGTATTGCATTAAAAAAGTGATGCGGCCTAACAGTTTGCCCTCAAATATTCAGAAAAAGATAAACAAAAATCATCTTGCATTTCTTTAGTTTGTAGACAACAACAGTAACTCAGATTCTGTTACAATGTTAATAGTTCAACAAAATAAAATCTACCACAAATTACACATTTAAACAGCTCCCAAATACAAAAAATGTTCTCTGGGATCTATATACATGATTATACATATATATTTAAAAGATTTTCTTCCACCTGGACCTTTATGCTCTGCCATTTCTCCTCTAATCATCACGCTGTAACCTGTGACAGGCTGTTATGATACCACAACTTCCACACATTCACATATATGGAGCTTTTTGTCGAGTTGCGAGCGTCACAAAGGTTTACATTACCAAAGGTTTATGACAAAATCACTTGACGACACAGACTCCTGTGTGCATATGCTGAGAGAGGAGAGTGAGAGATGCTGTGCTGCTGCCAGAGGAGCCGCTGAATGAGTTCCCTCTGAGCGGTAAGTCACTATAAGAGTCTGAGAAGTCCGGGGCTGTTCATAAAACATTCAGGACGCCACAGTTTATTCCACACTACTTAAGCCGCTCCTCTTTTTGGATCCACCATGCAGTCTGTAATAATTTCACTTTAAGCCATGCTTGTAGTGGCTGTGGGCAACAGTATGACGTCAGTGTGACAATAAGGCGAAATATTGCGAGTATCACGATATTAATTTTTGATATATTAAAAATTAGTCTGGTGTTATCGTGAACAAGATGATTATGGTACACTCCAACTCAGCAGTGAATAAGTCAAATGTAAGTGGCTTTACCTTAACCACCTGTAACATCGAATCCACTAGCTGTGGTGGCTGATAAACCCACATCCTTGTGGTGTATATATATTTGTATGAATGTATGTAATGTACCATTACCACTGAATTTATTTACAATTATTTTTTTTTCCTGTTGAAAATTTTTGTTCAGGGCAGCATTTAGGACACTTCTGGAGGATGGTTCTGAAGGTGTCTGAGAGGAGACAGATATTCACACTGATGCAGCCTACAGAGGACATTTAACTGCATCCTTCCACAGCATTTCAAGGTACACTTTCTCACACATCTTACTCTGTCCCTGTTCATTTACTACTTAGAAATGTTACCGAGAGGTGTCTTGTAGAAGAATGTGAACCACTGCCATCTTGTGGTCAATATATAGAACTAAAAATGATAGGTGCATTTTTATTACCTTCCTGTGTCTGTAGCAGGAACACAATTTAGTCATATTTCAAGCTCAAGTCTATTTCAGATGAATAAGTGGACAAAACACTTGACTAAATTGACTCCACACAAATAGGACAGTCAAGAGGATTGTTGCAATGTCTCTCTCTGGGTATGTAGCACTATTTCAAAAGTAGTTGCGTCTGGTTGCTATTTTCTGAATTATTGTAAGATTCATGTCAATGTGGAGCAAAAACAGGAAAGCTAGTACTCTTTGACCAGGTAATTCTAGTTCTAGACACAGTTTTCTATAATTGAGATTAGTAGCAAGTTAAACAACATGCCTTTGTCCATTTATCGTTCTGCTACATCCTCTGTTTTCTTGTGCTGTCTTTCTGTTTATGACACAGGGGATGTAGCTCAGTGGTAGAGCGCATGCTTTGCATGTATGAGGCCCCGGGTTCAATCCCCGGCATCTCCATCAAGCTTTATGTTGCTGGGAGTACAGTGCATGTGACCCAGCCTGGTGAAAGAAAATACCTAAGTTGAAAGCATTTCACGCTTAAGGCAGACAATACCTACATCCTCGTCGTGTGTACAGGATGAAAATTAAAAGCACCCTGAACTGATATGTGGCTGTTAGAAAGGACATATAAATAAGACAAGGACATTTTGAGTGGTAGAGCGCATGCTTTGCATGTATGAGGCCCCGGGTTCAATCCCCGGCATCTCCGTCAAGCTTTATGTTGCTGGGAGTACAGTGCATGTGACCCAGCCTGGTGAAAGAAAATACCTAAGTTGAAAGCATTTCACGCTTAAGGCAGACAATACCTACATCCTCTTCGTGTGTACAGGATGAAAATTAAAAGCACCCTGAACTGATATGTGGCTGTTAGAAAGGACATATAAATAAGACAAGGACATTTTGCTCAGTAAAACAAAGACAGTTGTGGTTTTTATTTTGTAGAGATAAACCAACTCTTCTTATTGGTCTTCTCAACATACGTACCTATTTCTTTCTCTTATGTGACAGCCAGGCACCAAAGCTGAAGAGTATAGTGAAGATTAGTGAACTAGTGATACATCTTAGCATTCGAGACCTTAGTAACGGGGTACATTGTATAGTTGTCGTGGCCGAGTGGTTAAGGCGATGGACTAGAAATCCATTGGGGTTTCCCCGCGCAGGTTCGAATCCTGCCGACAACGGTGGAGTGTTTTGAACAATTAGTGCAAGAACTGAGTCATCAGGAAAGTGCCTACCAAAATGAGTACATGTGAGTCGAGTACACGGTTGAGCCAGCTAAAAATACCCCATAGATTACTTTCCCATTGCCAGTCGACCAGAGCAGCATTTCTGCAGCAGATGAGCATGTCTTTCTGTGTGTGGGGTGTTTTTTTTTTTGGTGTGACGCATTTAACATCACAGTCAGGCCAGAGAAAAAGGAAAGAGTCGACAAAAGCATTGACGCCTATGAGAACTTATGGTGGTTACATGTTTTAATGTATCTCTTACTTATTCAGTCTCTCTTTCAAACTCGCGGCTAATTGCAGACTAAGATGGATTGATGATTGAAGACTGCTTAGGCAGAGATGGGCAATACTTTGTGGTGGTGCGTTATTGCATCTTGCTGGTACAGAGGCTAAAATGAACTAAATTCACCTGACTGTTATTATGTGTAGTCTCTGAACTGCTAAAGGAATACTTTGCTGATTTACAATCAGCAATATATCATAACAAGGTGAGTTGTATGTGTCAATGTGGTAAACTTCCCTCCATCTTACCAGCACTCAGATCTCCCTGCTTATCTTCACTGTGTGAATCAAAGGGGATGTAGCTCAGTGGTAGAGCGCATGCTTTGCATGTATGAGGCCCCGGGTTCAATCCCCGGCATCTCCAGCAAGCTTTATGATGCTGTGAATGTGGTTCATGTGGTCATGCTGGCTGCAGGAATTACAAAGTTGAAAGCATTTCAGCAGGACAAATTAGATAAGTACCTCTTTTTAATAGACAGATGTTTATATTTGGTGGCGATGAACCATCTCTTGTAATAATTCTCCTCAACATATGTACAAATTTTTAATTTCTTTCTCTTATGAGACAGTCATGCACCAAAGCCGAAAAGTATAGTGAAGATTAGTGAATTGGTGGAACATTTAAGCATTCAGGACGTTGGTAACATTTGTATGTTGTGTAGTTGTCGTGGCCGAGTGGTTAAGGCGATGGACTAGAAATCCATTGGGGTCTCCCCGCGCAGGTTCGAATCCTGCCGACAACGGAAGACTTTTTGAACAATTGGTGCTAGAAGTGATGTGGACGGATAATCGCCGACAGATGCTGCACAGTCATGATGAATGTAATTCCCCTTTCCCCACTAAAAATAGGCTATAGACTACTTTCCCATTGCCAGCCTTTCTGTGTGTGTGTGTGTGTGTGTGTTTCGGTGTTTCGGTGTGTCCCGTTTGACATCACAGACAGGCCAGAGAGCAGGTTAACAGTAGAAAAGAACATGGAGGCTGATGAAAACTTTATGGTGGTTACTTTGTTTTATATATCTTGTAATTATTCAGTCTCTCTTTCAAACTTTCAAAGAAAGTGAAACCACAGACAAGTTTCACTTTAAGTCTGAGATGTTTTGATATGGTTTTGGAGTTGCTGATGTGGATGCCAGTAACTTCAATTACTGATTTTTTGCCATTTAGGGATTCTTTGTTCACTGTGGAGGCATGCAAGTAACATACTGTTTTCTTCACAAATTCAATGTAACACAGGGGTGTTAGCATTGGGAGTTGTAGTGTTCCTTTAAGTCTTATACTGACAGCAGTGACGCTGTGATGACATCAGATGTGGCCTGGTAGTCAGCTGAAGGAATTTATAATGCTCTGTTCACACATGCAGGAGGCAGTGTGGCCTCATAAATCTGTAGCTCTTTGTGTGTCTGTGCGGAGGACCATTCCTCCTCCTCCTCCTCCTCCTCCTCCTCCTCTTTTCCCTCCCTCTTCCCTTGTGGAATTTCTGACATGAATAGCTGAGTGTGCAGAGGTTATTTTTGTGTATGGCGATGGTGGTATAGTGGTAAGCATAGCTGCCTTCCAAGCAGTTGACCCGGGTTCGATTCCCGGCCATCGCAGATATTTTCCTGTCTGATTATGTTTACCAGACAAGAATGCTGTGAGTAAAATTACTTTTTTCTTGTAGGGATAGAGCTTGATTTTCACTCCCAGTAAGTTATGACACCTAGAGTCCTTTCACTTTAATGACTCCCATCAATGCCATCTGACTAGTGCTAGAGCAAACATATGTTGTGAGATGAAGAATTGAAAGTTGTACTATAGTGTAGTATAATTGGACAGGCAAGTGTGAATTGTTTTAGTTTCCCACTTCTGACAGCTGGTGTTTTTCCCTGAAGGCAGTGTTTGTAACATGATAGTGGGGAAGTGAGCATTAACGTCACTCATATGACAAACTACAGTGTTCCTTGTACTGCAGATGGATTTCACAGCTTCTACACTGTGATCCTGATAACATTTCCATTATGGATGTGAATGTAGAACATCTTTCTTTTGCCAGATTTGTTGTTGGTTGGAAGTCGTGAGTCAAATCTAATTTACGTAGATAATTTAACAGAAGAATATTGCTATTCATACTTAGGGTATATATTTTTTTCATTGAAAAATTGGCAGTGAGAGCAGTCAGGATGGCCGAGCGGTCTAAGGCGCTGCGTTCAGGTCGCAGTCTCCCCTGGAGGCGTGGGTTCGAATCCCACTTTTGACAGCTGCTGTTTTTTCCCTAAAGGCAGTGCTTGTAACCTGATAGTGGGGAAGTAAATAGAGCAGTAATGTCACTCATATGACCAACTACAGTGTTCCTTGTAGTGCAGAAGTATTTCACAGCTTCTACACTGTATGGTCACAAGTGTTAGGAACCCTGAAACAGTAATGTGGCCCAGTTCATTACAATGCTACTAATAATGTATATTTCTTTGTTTTTTTGTAAAAAAAAAAGAATAAAAATGAATAATAATAATGATAGATTAGAATATTATTCGAACTCTACTAAATTAATTCGAAAATATTCTAAATCAATTTCTTGGTGCTTTTTACAGCCCTAATATTTACTGAGGTGATAATCACTGACTGAAACTGAAACTCTAACCTGACTCAGCTTTGCTACAGTGCTGCACAGTGTCAGGCGATTCTAATGGAACAGTAGAACGTAGAACATCTTTCTTTTGCCAGATTTGTTGTTGGTTGGACGTCGTGAGTCAAGTCTAATTTACGTAGATAATTTAACAGAAGAATATTGCTATTCATACTTAGGGTATTTTTTTTTTCATTGAAAAATTGGCAGTGAGAGCAGTCAGGATGGCCGAGCGGTCTAAGGCGCTGCGTTCAGGTCGCAGTCTCCCCTGGAGGCGTGGGTTCGAATCCCACTTCTGACAGCTGGTATTTTTTTTTTTGGCAGTGCTTGTAACATGATAGTGGGCAAGTAGAGTGAGCAGTAATGTCATTCATATGACAAACTATATTGTTTCTTGTACTGCAGAAACATTTCACAGCTTCTACACTGTGATCCTGATAATGACTCCATTATTACTGTTGTCATATGACCTCATTCGTGCTATTCGATATCATGCCAGAAACAGTCATGAGGCTTGTGTAGAGGTTCCATGGTGTAATGGTTAGCACTCTGGACTCTGAATCCAGCGATCCGAGTTCAAATCTCGGTGGGACCTGCTTTATGATCAAAGCTTGTGTTAAAGAAAGAGATCTTTCACCTTCCGAATCTTATACCCCCTTCACATCTAGCATTAACATGTGATTTTTGTGATCAGACTGCAGTCGTATTGCTCTTGACCACACGAAAGTACAGGTGTAAATACACTCAAAAGGCATTGTTGACGGATTTTGTCCGATCTGCCAAATCTCTTCCGAAGGTGGTCAGGGACGCATTGTGACCTCATGAAACACAACTGTAAATTCAAATCAGGTGCAAGTCATGGTGAGACGAAGTGTTTGCTCTCCATTTGGTGCGACAGAAGTGCCCATACAATAACGCAACTTTATGGGTGGCTAACATCTTGTTGTTATTGTTGTTATTGCGGCGCATGGGATATGACGTTGTAGTCTGCTACTGGAAATGTTTGCAAAAGAAGAGGAGGATGTGACATCAGCGAGACACAGTGTGATTGGATAGCAACCAGATCTGGATGTGGACACTAGAGACGCATATTAATGTATGTGAAAATATTCAGATCTACATGCTACGTTCACTTCCTTTAACCCTGTCAGCGCCATCAAATTTGACTCCTCAGCTGATGTAACCTGGAAAAAAAACTGGCCCAACAAACTGTGTTGTTTTTAGTCTGAACAGCCACTGACCTTTTAAAGGTAATTGCCACTTCAGTTTGTTTTTCAGCATAGTTGGAAGTTTTTGATAGTAGCCACACCTCATGTCCCCCATAGGAAGAATTGCTGTGCTTTCTGTTGCAGTGTCATGTAACAAGCAAGGAGTAGCCCTGGCTGTCAGGGGTGTAGAGCAGAGACTGATTAGTTGAAAGGACTCTTTCTTTAACTGGTGCAGTGGTTATAAAGCAGGTTCCACCGAGATTTGAACTCGGATCACTGGATTCAAAGTCCAGAGTGCTAACCATTACACCATGGAACCTCCATAGCACTTTTGTCAAAATTTCTGAGATGATATCTTACTTTTTTAAAGCATGACGGCATACAACAGGACGAGTCAGGAACCCTCCCCAGATGACTGAGGAAAAGGGACATTCCTTTGAGGACAGCAATGATCACATTGGCCAGAGAAGACAGATGGTATAAAGAGGCATGAAAGAAGCCATCTACGTCAAACTAGAAGGACCATCGTTAAACAGAGGAGGTTGCCTACGACACCACTTATCACCCACCTACAATGCAGTCTTGGGGTGCCTCCTTAGACGACTGAACACCCATTCACACCTGGACCCATCTAACCCTAATGACACTAGGGCTTTCAACAATATTCTAAATTTAAATTCAAATTCAAATTCGAATTTGAAAAGAAATGGACCTTCGAATGTGAAAATTGATATTTGATTGTGGAGGAAAAAAAACACCACCGCAGCTGTACTCTTTGTGAGTGGGCGTTGGCCTGGGCCAGACGCCGAAACAATCGAGCCGGCCACGGAGCTGCGCGGCGCAGCCGGTGTGGATGACACAATCGGTTAACATGGGCACCGAAAGGAAACTGGTTTCGCTTCTCGGCACTTCAAGGCTTTTCGCAGCGCTTCCGAGGGCGGTGTGGCCTGACGGAGGGCGAGCGAGAGGTCCACGGGTGTTTATGTTGAAATAAAAATACCTACAAGTAGTTATATTTCCTTGTATTAATACATATACAAGTACGTTTCCTTGTTTTAGTTTGCCCTCTTGTGGACATAATGCGGAAAAAAAAATATTCGAATGGTTCGAACCTATGAGTTATTTTTAGAAGGAAAATTCGAACGTCATTTTTGAGCAATTTTGACAGCCCTAAATGACACAGAAGATGGCTGGGTGGGTCAACGACTCACATGTGACCTCAACCACTGTGTAAGGCTTCACACCCACAAAGAGTTTAAAGGTTGGGAACTCCACAGCAGTCCATTAGAACTCAAGAAGCTTCATGGATGAGAGGCCAAATGTCTGCAAGACACTGAAGCAAGTCCAGTTGCCTACGATATAGCACTTAAGATTGCCATGACCTGGATGACTGAGATTCTTTACCTACATCTTGCAGGGCATAAAATTAACTTTTTAGCTCATTTGCCATTGGCTAGAGACCTCCAAAAAATTTACCGGCCAAACACATTTTTCACTAGCCAAATAAAAAAATCGTGCCTTGTTTGACTAAAAATAATTACCTTACCTTCCAACTTTAGGAAAATCCAACCCTGTCCTCTGTGTTTCTTTGGCGTGCTTGTGGCAGAGGCTGCAGCTCATCATGTTGGTGTGCGGGTCATAGGTCAGTCATGACTGCGGCTGGCCAGCCTCATGCACTTTCCATTTTTTAATAACATGCCGTGTGACATTTGGACTCCGTTTAACTGTCTGTTCTTCTTGTCCAAGTCCAACATGTTAAAAAACCCACATGCAATTCAGAATTTTCCATCGGCCACTGGCGAGTGTGTGGCTTTTTTTTTTACAGGCCAAACTCATTTTTTACCAGCCATTGGTGCTTGGCGGGTGTTAATTTTACGTCCTGCCTACATGTAAATCAACTGTTATCTTCAATGTGGTACACAGAGGGGATGTAGCTCAGTGGTAGAGCGCATGCTTTGCATGTATGAGGCCCCGGGTTCAATCCCCGGCATCTCCAGCAAGTTTTATAATGCTGGAAGTACAGTAAAGATGACTTGGCAAGCCAATTAGTCAGGTGGATAATACCCAGACCCTCTGTGTGTGTGTGTGTAAAAAAGCACCCTGAACTAAGTGGCTATAAGGACATACAAAAAAGATGAGCTCTTCTTTCTCAGTGAAACAAAAACAGTTATAGCTTTTATTTGGTGGCAATGAACCATCTCTTGTAATAATTCTCCTCAACATATATACTTATTTCTAATTTCTTGCTCTTAGGAGACAGCCATACACCAAAGCTTAAGAGTAATTATGCTCTCACACACAGAAGGCTGTTTGAAATAACACAATATCTGTGAAGTTGCTTATAAGATGAAAAAATAAATGTTGAACTACAGTGAACAACTGGTGGTAAATCAAAGCATGGGTTACCTCAGTAACAGGTGCAGAAAAAGAAGGGAGCATGCTACCCCCATTCTTGCCTCCTTACGCTGGCTGCCTGTAAGCAACAGGATACATATTAAGTATCTGAAATCAAATTTGACTCCTCAGTTGATATAACCTGGAAAAAAAAACTAGCCCAACAAACTGTGTTGTTTTTAGTCTGAACAGCCACTGACCTTTTAAAGGTAATTGCCACTTCAGTTTGTTTTTCAGCATAGTTGGAAATTTTTGATAGTAGCCACACCTCATGTCGCCCCATAGGAAGAATTGCTGTGCTTTCTGTTGCAGTGTCATGTAACAAGCAAGGAGTAGCCCTGGCTGTCAGGGGTGTAGAGCAGAGACTGACTAGTTGAAAGGACTCTTTCTTTAACTGGTGCAGTGGTTATAAAGTAGGTTCCACCGAGATTTGAACTCGGATCACTGGATTCAAAGTCCAGAGTGCTAACCATTACACCATGGAACCTCCACAGCACTTTTGTCAAAATTTCTGAGATGATATCTTACTTTTTTAAAGCATGACAGCATACAACAGGACGAGTCAGGAACCCTCCCCAGATGACTGAGGAAAAGGGACATTCCTTTGAGGACAGCAATGATCACATTGGCCAGAGAAGACAGATGGTATAAAGAGGCATGAAAGAAGCCATCTACGTCAAACTAGAAGGACCATCGTTAAACAGAGGAGGTTGCCTACGACACCACTTATCACCCACCTACATTGCAGTCTTGGGGTGCCTCCTTAGACGACTGAACACCCATTCACACCTGGACCCATCTAACCCTAATGACACTAGGGCTTTCAACAATATTCTAAATTCGAATTTGAAAAGAAATGGACCTTCGAATGTGAAAATTGATATTCGATTGTGGAGAAAAAAAAAACACCACCGCAGCTGTACTCTTTGTGAGTGGGCATTGGCCTGGGCAAGACGCCGAAACAATCGAGCCGGCCACGGAGCTGCGCGGCGCAGCCGGTGTGGATGACACAATCGGTTAACATGGGCACCGAAAGGAAACTGGCTTCGCTTCTTGGCACTTTGAGGCTATTCGCAGCGCTTCCGCGGGCGGTGTGGCCTGACGGAGGGCGAGCGAGAGGTCCGCGGTCGTTTATGTTGAAAGAAAAACACCTACAAGTAGTTATATTTCCTTGTATTAATACATATACAAGTTACATGTTGTATTTGTTTGGAAAACGTGTTTAGTATGACAGTTGTTTTGTTGGTGAACCTTGTGAGTTGTAATTGAGCTGAATTTTGTTACGTTACCTTTTCATAAATGTTGCGTTGTCCCTGGCTTCTAATGAGAAGAGGAAATCTCTATGAACCACTAGGCTAATTTATACAATGTAAAATGCCATAGGCTTGTGCTCATGCAGTAAGCATGTTGTATTTGTGGGGAAAATGTGTCCAGATAAAGACAAGTGTTTGTCTGTGAGTGCTGCGAGTTGTAGTGAAGCTGCTTTGTGTACTTGTGTTTGAAACTGTTGCTATTAAGCCATGTTTAATGTGTGTTTTGAATCAACTAACTTTTACAGCACTTCACAGAAGCCTCTGCTGCTCACTAGTGTTTTGGAGGTGTAACTGCAGAGTGACACAGACACCACCACTGAGATTTCCAAGTCATCTTCAAACACACTTTTACCCACTCACCAGCCTTTAATTGTGCATAATGTGATTGTCATGGTTGCTGTTACTGTCACAATATGGTGACAGTATAAAAACAACATTTATGATTTATTCATTTGTATGCTCAGTACTTCCCAAAGACATTGCACTACCTTGCAATCAGCCCTCTCTAAATGGGACAGAAAGTGAAAGCACAGACAAGTTTCACTTTCAGTCTGAGATGTTTTGATGTGGTTTTGCTTTTGGTGATTGTGGTCGCCAGTAACTTCAATCCATCAGGGATTTTTGCCATTTAGGGATTCTTTGTTCACGGTGGAGGCTTGCAAGAAACACAGATTTCTTCACAGATTCAACAAAACAGAGGGGTGTTAGCATTGGGAGTTGTAGTGTTCCTTTAAGTCCTATGCTGACAGCAGTGACGCTGTGATGACATCAGATGTGGCCTGGCAGTCAGCTGAAGGAATTTATAATGCTCTGTTCACACATGCAGGAGGCAGTGTGGCCTCATAAATCTGCAGCTCTTTGTGTATCTGAGCTGAGCATGTAATTTACATACTCTGCTCTGAGTAGACAGTCATTTTCTGGTGTGGCTGCCATGCTACATGCACCATAATTAATTTCCTGTTGCACAGTTTGTTTTCTGAATACAGAATAGCTTTGTTTTTGTCTTTTCCTACCTTGTAGTGTGGTTTCTTGAATGTTTTGTACCACGGTGACTTGGAAGAAATACTCACTTGAACAGTGGGAGTCTTTGCACAGTTCTTTGCCTACGGATGGAACTGATGCCTTAAGAACGACAGATCCTAAATCACTAAGGCAAGAAAAAAAACCCTGGAAATTTTGGTGATCGACCGCCTGCTTCTTCTCCTCCACTCCTCCTCCTATTTTCCCTCCCTCCTCGCTTGTGGAATTCCTGACATGAAGTGCTGAGTGTGCAGAGGAAATTCTTGTGACTTGCGATGGTGGTATAGTGGTAAGCATAGCTGCCTTCCAAGCAGTTGACCCGGGTTCGATTCCCGGCCATCGCAGAAATTTTCCTGTCTGATTATGTTTACCAGACAAGAATGCTGTGAGTAAAATTACTTTTTTCTTGCAGGGATAGAGCTTGATTTTCACTCCCAGGAAGTTATAACACCTCAAATCCTGTCACTTCTTAGACTAGAAATCCAGTGGGCAACAATGTCTGAAGATGTCACAGATATTTACTGAGGTGATAATCACTGACTTTAGGTCTCCCTTGTTTCCTCTTGCCTTGCAGGTTCCATATTAGTGCATGTTTTATAATGGAGGTGTTTGGTCTTCTGAGTGTGTTGCCTATCCAATTCCATTTTCTCCTCTTGATTTGGCTCTCTAACGGTTCTTGCTTAGTGAGATCTTACAAGTTCACATTAGAGATGGTGTTGGGCCAGTAGATTCCAAGGAGGCGCTGGAGGCAGCGGTTGAGTTTGTTGTGGATGTTGGTGGACATCTTCCAGGTTTCTAGGGTTGGGACTCGTTAGGATTTTAACGATTCCGATTCCTTACCGATTCCTTCTTAACTGTCCAATTCCTTACCAATTCCTCTCACCGATTCCTACATTATATTCATTATACTTGCTATACTTAAATAAGTATAATAAACACAAATGCAATCATACAAATACAAAAACTTTACTCCAACTGTTGCACAGTACAATTAGATGAAAATACACATTTGTGTGTGGTGTGTATTTCAGATTTAGAGCTTTTATCATCTTCCTGAGAATATATAACAACAAAAAGTGATTCTCTGATTTCTACAGTAACACTGTTACCTCAAATTAACTACAGCAATGTAATAGAAAATACTTATATGAAATTATGCTTGGGCACTGTTATTTACGTGACAACACCTGAACAGAACACACACATTGGCTGTTTGTTTCTACCGCTCCCCTCACTGGAAGCATCGGACCTCCCGCCACTCGCCTCTGCCTTGACAAAACGCTGAAAATTAAATAAAAGAGGGAGACAGGTTTTTCCTGTTTCATCTTTTTTGTTATATTTCTCCCTCTCCCCTTGCTGGAAGCATTGGACCTCCCGCCGCCTGCTCCCGTCTCAAACACAGAGGTCTCCCGCCTGTTAAATAGCCTGTAACCATAACAACTGTGTGCTTTAGTAATTAAATAATGTCGGGCTTGGTCGGGTTCGGACAGAAATATGCGGCCCGTGGTGCACTCTAATGGAAATGCATGTGACTTTTTTTTTTTTTTTTTTACAATCTGGGAACCGTTTGCAGGAACCGTTACTCCAAATGTGATGGAACCGGTTCCGGAACGGGAACTTTGGACCCGGTTCCAAAAAAGAACCGGATCCGGATTCCAGCCCTATATGCGTCCTTTATTTTTTTTTCAAATTTCAATATTTTTTTTCAATTTCAATATCTTATTCTCGGCCTATACCTTTGATAGCTTTCAGAAAAATTTTGTTGGGAGCAGTCAGGATGGCCGAGCGGTCTAAGGCGCTGCGTTCAGGTCGCAGTCTCCCCTGGAGGCGTGGGTTCGAATCCCACTTCTGACAGTTGGTATTTTTCCCTTCGGGTGCTTGTAAGATGATAGTGGGCAAGAAGAGTGAACAGTAATGTCACTCATATGGCAAACTATGGTGTTCCTTGTAGTGCAGAAGCATTTCACAGCTTCTACACTTCGATCCTGATAATGACTCCATTATTACTGTTGTCATATGACTTCATTGAGGGTGATATCATGCCAGAAACAGTCATGAGGTGTTGTGTAGAGGTTCCATGGTGTAATGGTTAGCACTCTGGACTCTGAATCCAGCGATCCGAGTTCAAATCTCGGTGGGACCTGCTTTATGATCAAAGCTTGTGTTAAAGAAAGAGACCTTTTACCTTCCGAATCTTATACCCCCTTCACATCTAGCATTAACATGCGATTTTTGTGATCAGACTGCAGTCGTATTGCTCTTGACCACACGAAAGTACAGGTGTAAATACACTCGAAAGGCATTGTTGACAGATTTTATCCGATCTGCCAAATCTCTTCCGAAGGTGGTCAGGGACGCATTGTGACCTCATGAAACACAACTGTAAATTCAAATCAGGTGCAAGTCATGGTGAGACGAAGTGTTTGCTCTCCATTTGGTGCGACAGAAGTGCCCATACAATAACGCAACTTTATGGGTGGCTAACATCTTGTTGTTATTGTTGTTATTGCGGCGCATGGGATATGACGTTGTAGTCTGCTACTGGAAATGTTTGCAGAAGAAGAGGAGGATGTGACATCAGCGAGACACAGTGTGATTGGATAGCAACCAGATCTGGATGTGGACACTAGAGACGCATATTAATGTATGTGAAAATATTCAGATCTACATGCTACGTTCACTTCCTTTAACCCTGTCAGCGCCATCAAATTTGACTCCTCAGCTGATGTAACCTGGAAAAAAAACTGGCCCAACAAACTGTGTTGTTTTTAGTCTGAACAGCCACTGACCTTTTAAAGGTAATTGCCACTTCAGTTTTTTTTTTAGCATAGTTGGAAATTTTTGATAGTAGCCACACCTCATGTCCCCCATAGGAAGAATTGCTGTGCTTTCTGTTGCAGTGTCATGTAACAAGCAAGGAGTAGCCCTGGCTGTCAGGGGTGTAGATCAGAGACTGAGTAGTTTAAAGGACTCTTTCTTTAACTGGTGCAGTGGTTATAAAGCAGGTTCCACTGAGATTTGAACTCGGATCACTGGATTCAAAGTCCAGAGTGCTAACCATTACACCATGGAATCTCCATAGCACTTTTGTCAAAATTTCTGAGATGATATCTTACTTTTTTAAAGCATGACGGCATACAACAGGACGAGTCAGGAACCCTCCCCAGATGACTGAGGAAAAGGGACATTCCTTTGAGGACAGCAATGATCACATTGGCCAGAGAAGACAGATGGTATAAAGAGGCATGAAAGAAGCCATCTACGTCAAACTAGAATGACCATCGTTAAACAGAGGAGGTTGCCTACGACACCACTTATCACCCACCTACAATGCAGTCTTGGGGTGCCTCTTTAGACGACTTAACACCCATTCACACCTGGACCCATCTAACCCTAATGACACTAGGGCTTTCAACAATATTCTAAATTCGAATTTAAATTCAAATTCAAATTCGAATTTGAAAAGAAATGGACCTTCAAATGTGAAAATTGATATTTGATTGTGGAGGAAAAAAAACACCACCGCAGCTGTACTCTTTGTGAGTGGGCGTTGGCCTGGGCCAGACGCCGAAACAATCGAGCCGGCCACGGAGCTGCGCGGCGCAGCCGGTGTGGATGACACAATCGGTTAACATGGGCACCGAAAGGAAACTGGCTTCGCTTCTCGGCACTTTGAGGCTATTCGCAGCGCTTCCGCGGGCGGTGTGGCCTGACGGAGGGCGCGCGAGAGGTCCGTGGTCGTTTATGTTGAAATAAAAATACCTACAAGTAGTTATATTTCCTTGTATTAATACATATACAAGTATGTTTCCTTGTTTTAGTTTGCCCTCTTGTGGACATAATGCGGAAAAAAAAATATTCGAATGGTTCGAACCTATGAGTTATTTTTAGAAGGAAAATTCGAACATCATTCTTGAGCAATTTTGACAGCCCTAAATGACACAGAAGATGGCTGGGTGGGTCAACGACTCACATGTGACCTCAACCACTGTGTAAGGCTTCACACCCACAAAGAGTTTAAAGGTTGGGAACTCCACAGCAGTCCATTAGAACTCAAGAAGCTTCATGGATGAGAGGCCAAATGTCTGCAAGAAACTGAAGCAAGTCCAGTTGCCTACGATATAGCACTTAAGATTGCCATGACCTGGATGACTGAGATTCTTTACCTACATCTTGCAGGGCATAAAATTAACTTTTTAGCTCATTTGCCATTGGCTAGAGACCTCCAAAAAATTTACCGGCCAAACACATTTTTCACTAGCCAAATAAAAAAATCGTGCCTTGTTTGACTAAAAATAATTACCTTACCTTCCAACTTTAGGAAAATCCAACCCTGTCCTCTGTGTTTCTTTGGCGTGCTTGTGGCAGAGGCTGCAGCTCATCATGTTGGTGTGCGGGTCATAGGTCAGTCATGACTGCGGCTGGCCAGCCTCATGCACTTTCCATTTTTTAATAACATGCCGTGTGACATTTGGACTCCGTTTAACTGTCTGTTCTTCTTGTCCAAGTCCAACATGTTAAAAAACCCACATGCAATTCAGAATTTTCCATCGGCCACTGGCGAGTGTGTGGCTTTTTTTTTTTACAGGCCAAACTCATTTTTTACCAGCCATTGGTGCTTGGTGGGTGTTAATTTTACGTCCTGCCTACATGTAAATTGCAACTGTTATCTTCAATGTGGTACACAGAGGGGATGTAGCTCAGTGGTAGAGCGCATGCTTTGCATGTATGAGGCCCCGGGTTCAATCCCCGGCATCTCCAGTAAGTTTTATAATGCTGGAAGTACAGTAAAGATGACTTGGCAAGCCAATTAGTCAGGTGGATAATACCCAGACCCTCTGTGTGTGTGTGTGTAAAAAAGCACCCTGAACTAAGTGGCTATAAGGACATACAAAAAAGATGAGCTCTTCTTTCTCAGTGAAACAAAAACAGTTATAGCTTTTATTTGGTGGCAATGAACCATCTCTTGTAATAATTCTCCTCAACATATATACTTATTTCTAATTTCTTGCTCTTAGGAGACAGCCATACACCAAAGCTTAAGAGTAATTATGCTCTCACACACAGAAGGCTGTTTGAAATAACACAATATCTGTGAAGTTGCTTATAAGATGAAAAAATAAATGTTGAACTACAGTGAACAACTGGTGGTAAATCAAAGCATGGGTTACCTCAGTAACAGGTGCAGAAAAAGAAGGGAGCATGCTACCCCCATTCTTGCCTCCTTACGCTGGCTGCCTGTAAGCAACAGGATACATATTAAGTATCTGAAATCAAATTTGACTCCTCAGTTGATATAACCTGGAAAAAAAAACTAGCCCAACAAACTGTGTTGTTTTTAGTCTGAACAGCCACTGACCTTTTAAAGGTAATTGCCACTTCAGTTTGTTTTTCAGCATAGTTGGAAATTTTTGATAGTAGCCACACCTCATGTCCCCCATAGGAAGAATTGCTGTGCTTTCTGTTGCAGTGTCATGTAACAAGCAAGGAGTAGCCCTGGCTGTCAGGGGTGTAGAGCAGAGACTGACTAGTTGAAAGGACTCTTTCTTTAACTGGTGCAGTGGTTATAAAGCAGGTTCCACCAAGATTTGAACTCGGATCACTGGATTCAAAGTCCAGAGTGCTAACCATTACACCATGGAACCTCCATAGCACTTTTGTCAAAATTTCTGAGATGATATCTTACTTTTTTAAAGCATGACAGCATACAACAGGACGAGTCAGGAACCCTCCCCAGATGACTGAGGAAAAGGGACATTCCTTTGAGGACAGCAATGATCACATTGGCCAGAGAAGACAGATGGTATAAAGAGGCATGAAAGAAGCCATCTACGTCAAACTAGAAGGACCATCGTTAAACAGAGGAGGTTGCCTACGACACCACTTATCACCCACCTACATTGCAGTCTTGGGGTGCCTCCTTAGACGACTTAACACCCATTCACACCTGGACCCATCTAACCCTAATGACACTAGGGCTTTCAACAATATTCTAAATTCGAATTTGAAAAGAAATGGACCTTCGAATGTGAAAATTGATATTCGATTGTGGAGAAAAAAAAACACCACCGCAGCTGTACTCTTTGTGAGTGGGCGTTGGCCTGGGCAAGACGCCGAAACAATCGAGCCGGCCACGGAGCTGCGCGGCGCAGCCGGTGTGGATGACACAATCGGTTAACATGGGCACCGAAAGGAAACTGGCTTCGCTTCTTGGCACTTCAAGGCTATTCGCAGCGCTTCCACAGGCGGTGTGGCCTGACGGAGGGCGAGCGAGAGGACCGCGGTCGTTTATGTTGAAATAAAAACACCTACAAGTAGTTATATTTCCTTGTATTAATACATATACAAGTTACATGTTGTATTTGTTTGGAAAACGTGTTTAGTATGACAGTTGTTTTGTTGGTGAACCTTGTGAGTTGTAATTGAGCTGAATTTTGTTACGTTACCTTTTCATAAATGTTGCTGTTGTCCCTGGCTTCTAATGAGAAGAGGAAATCTCTATGAACCACTAGGCTAATTTATACAATGTAAAATGCCATAGGCTTGTGCTAATGCAGTAAGCATGTTGTATTTGTGGGGAAAATGTGTCCAGATAAAGACAAGTGTTTGTCTGTGAGTGCTGCGAGTTGTAGTGAAGCTGCTTTGTGTACTTGTGTTTGAAACTGTTGCTATTAAGCCATGTTTAATGTGTGTTTTGAATCAACTAACTTTTACAGCACTTCACAGAAGCCTCTGCTGCTCACTAGTGTTTTGGAGGTGTAACTGCAGAGTGACACAGACACCACCACTGAGATTTCCAAGTCATCTTCAAACACACTTTTACCCACTCACCAGCCTTTAATTGTGCATAATGTGATTGTCATGGTTGCTGTTACTGTCACAATATGGTGACAGTATAAAAACAACATTTATGATTTATTCATTTGTATGCTCAGTACTTCCCAAAGACATTGCACTACCTTGCAATCAGCCCTCTCTAAATGGGACAGAAAGTGAAAGCACAGACAAGTTTCACTTTCAGTCTGAGATGTTTTGATGTGGTTTTGCTTTTGGTGATTGTGGTCGCCAGTAACTTCAATCCATCAGGGATTTTTGCCATTTAGGGATTCTTTGTTCACGGTGGAGGCTTGCAAGAAACACAGATTTCTTCACAGATTCAACAAAACAGAGGGGTGTTAGCATTGGGAGTTGTAGTGTTCCTTTAAGTCCTATGCTGACAGCAGTGACGCTGTGATGACATCAGATGTGGCCTGGCAGTCAGCTGAAGGAATTTGTAATGCTCTCTTCACACATGCAGGAGGCAGTGTGGCCTCATAAATCTGCAGCTCTTTGTGTATCTGAGCTGAGCATGTAATTTACATACTCTGCTCTGAGTAGACAGTCATTTTCTGGTGTGGCTGCCATGCTACATGCACCATAATTAATTTCCTGTTGCACAGTTTGTTTTCTGAATACAGAATAGCTTTGTTTTTGTCTTTTCCTACCTTGTAGTGTGGTTTCTTGAATGTTTTGTACCACGGTGACTTGGAAGAAATACTCACTTGAACAGTGGGAGTCTTTGCACAGTTCTTTGCCTACGGATGGAACTGATGCCTTAAGAACGACAGATCCTAAATCACTAAGGCATGAAAAAAACCCTGGAAATTTTGGTGATCGACCGCCTGCTTCTTCTCCTCCACTCCTCCTCCTCTTTTCCCTCCCTCCTCTCTTGTGGAATTCCTGACATGAAGTGCTGAGTGTGCAGAGGAAATTCCTGTGACTTGCGATGGTGGTATAGTGGTAAGCATAGCTGCCTTCCAAGCAGTTGACCCGGGTTCGATTCCCGGCCATCGCAGAAGTTTTCCTGTCTGATTATGTTTACCAGACAAGAATGCTGTGAGTAAAATTACTTTTTTCTTGCAGGGATAGAGCTTGATTTTCACTCCCAGGAAGTTATAACACCTCAAATCCTGTCACTTCTTAGACTAGAAATCCAGTGGGCAACAATGTCTGAAGATGTCACAGATATTTACTGAGGTGATAATCACTGACTTTAGGTCTCCCTTGTTTCCTCTTGCCTTGCAGGTTCCATATTAGTGCATGTTTTATAATGGAGGTGTTTGGTCTTCTGAGTGTGTTGCCTATCCAATTCCATTTTCTCCTCTTGATTTGGCTCTCTAACGGTTCTTGCTTAGTGAGATCTTACAAGTTCACATTTGAGATGGTGTTGGGCCAGTAGATTCCAAGGAGGCGCTGGAGGCAGCGGTTGAGTTTGTTGTGGATGTTGGTGGACATCTTCCAGGTCTCTAGGGTTGGGACTCGTTAGGATTTTAACGATTCCGATTCCTTACCGATTCCTTCTTAACTGTCCAATTCCTTACCAATTCCTCTCACCAATTCCTACATTATATTCATTATACTTGCTATACTTAAATAAGTATAATAAACACAAATGCAATCATACAAATACAAAAACTTTACTCTAACTGTTGCACAGTACAATTAGATGAAAACACACATTTGTGTGTGGTGTGTATTTCAGATTTAGAGCTTATATCATCTTCCTGAGAATATATAACAACAAAAAGTGATTCTCTGATTTCTACAGTAACACTGTTACCTCAAATCAACTACAGCAATGTAATAGAAAATACTTATATGAATTTATGCTTGGGCACTGTTATTTACGTGACAACACCTGAACAGAACACACACATTGGCTGTTTGTTTCTACCGCTCCCCTCACTGGAAGCATCGGACCTCCCGCCACTTGCCTCTGCCTTGATAAAACGCTGAAAATTAAATAAAAGAGGGAGACAGGTTTTTCCTGTTTCATCTTTTTTTGTTATATTTCTCCCTCTCCCCTTGCTGGAAGCATTGGACCTCCCGCCGCCTGCTCCCGTCTCAAACACAGAGGTCTCTCGCCTGTTAAATAGCCTGTAACCATAACAACTGTGTGCTTTAGTAATTAAATACTGTCGGGCTCGGTCGGGTTCGGACAGAAATATGCGGCCCGTGGTGCACTCTAATGGAAATGCATGTGACTTTTTTTTTTACAATCTGGGAACCGTTTGCAGGAACCGTTACTCCAAATGTGATGGAACCGGTTCCGGAACGGGAACTTTGGACCCGGTTCCAAAAAAGAACCGGATCCGGATTCCAGCCCTATATGCGTCCTTTATTTTTTTTTCAAATTTCAATGTTTTTTTCAATTTCAATATCTTATTCTTGGCCCATACCTTTCAGAAAAATTTTGTTGGGAGCAGTCAGGATGGCCGAGCGGTCTAAGGCGCTGCGTTCAGGTCGCAGTCTCCCCTGGAGGCGTGGGTTCGAATCCCACTTCTGACAGCTGGTATTTTTCCCTTGGGCAGTGCTTGTAAGATGATAGTGGGCAAGAAGAGTGAACAGTAATGTCACTCATATGGCAAACTATGGTGTTCCTTGTAGTGCAGAAGCATTTCACAGCTTACTGTTGTCATATGACTTCGTTGAGGGCGATATCATGGCAGAAACAGTCATGGGATGTTATGTAGAGGTTCCATGGTGTAATGGTTAGCACTCTGGACTCTGAATCCAGCGATCCGAGTTCAAATCTCGGTGGGACCTGCTTTATGATCACAGCTTGTGTTAAAGAAAGACATCTTTCACCTTCTGAATCTTATACCCCCTTTACACCTTGCATTAACATTAGTTTTTTGTGATTGGATTGCAATCGGATTGCTCTTGACCACATGAAAGTACAAGTGTAAATACAATCGAAATGCATTGTGGGCGGATTGTTATCCGCCAAACCACTTCTGAAGGTGGTCAGGGATGCATTATGACCGCATCGAACACAAGTGTAAATACAAATGCGTCTCCAATTCACATGCAACAATTCTGTGGGTGAAAATATGTAAGCGAGGTGCGCCAGCTGGACACAGAAAATGAAAATAGGCTACATGCTACGTTCACGTCCTTTAAAGCCTAGTTCACATTACACAATTTTCACCGTGATTTTGATGTTGCAGAGGATCTTGAGAGCCACCTTGGGTTGGAGGTGAGTTGGTAGGTAGTCTGCCACGACGAGTCCTCATGTTTGAACAAACCTACGAGCAAGTCGCCCCCTCGTCTAAGACTGGGACTGGATATCTGGCATGCTAGAAAACTGGAGAAGTGTGACACGACTGACAAAGAGCGTCAGCCAATGAGAGGCGGGATACGTCCCACGTCAACACACAGGAGGCCCGAAGAAATGTGAGAAGGACAAGCTGGCAGGGTTGCCGCTTGCCAGGTCCGCTTATTAGCCGCGACTTGGGGCTTGTTTCTAAAGTGGAGTTGCTTATTTGGGCTTGCTCTCTAAACATCACCTTTCTCTATATATATCTGTCTAATAAGTTATTTAAACGCATGATAGTCGCTTCTTTTGGGCTTGTTTCCATAGCCCTGGTTACTTCTTTCTTGCCCAAATCTGGCAACAGTAGTCGGGTTTCCATCCACCTATTTTTATTCGCATTTTCAACATTTGCGAAAAAAAAATTGAATGGAAACACCAGAAATTCGAAAAAAGGCAGAAATATCGCAAAAAAGTTTTTACGCTTGGAGGAGGTGGAAAAGTCAGCATATTGATATTAGGAAAATGCGATTTTTGGCAATGGAAACAGATTTAGTGACTAAATGATGACGTAGGCTACCGGATCCTACTTCTACTTCACACACACTCCTGTGTGAACTTAGAGAGAGGTAGGCCAATCACTCCAGTGTCAGGTGAGTGTATTTCACAACTTACCTGAATAGATGTGTTGAATACCGCTGCATCATGTGCGCTGCCTGGTGTACATTACACTCCTGACAGCCAGGGGTTTTCCTTGCATTTCATTCATACACTTTTTACACTCCCCCAATTCCAAATGGATCCCTTACAGACTTATTGACTTGAGGGGAAGTGGTGTCCCAACTCTCCATCAGGTTAGCTCTTAACCTGATGGAGAGTTGGGACACCACTTCCCCTCACATGAACATGCAAAACCAAGGGGAAGGGCCAAGACAAGGGCTAAGGGGAAGAAATGGAATTGGTCCTAGGTCTGTAAGGGCTTAGGGCTTGAGTCAACGAGTCTATAGGGATCCATTTGGGATTGGGGCACTGTGAACCATCTGTATCATTGCTGTTTTATGCCCACATTCATGGTGGTATCATGTCAGAAATGGTGTCTTAACATGCACAGGAGGTTCCATGGTGTTGCTTCTCAAAGGCTAGGCAAGAGTCCTACCTAGCATTTAGTGAACACACTTTGGACCAGGCTAACAAGTTTCCTCAGGGGGTTTTTAGGGTACTGTGGTGATTTTGGCACTCTCTAATGTTGTACAATTTTAAACAAATGTAACCAGTATTTTCAGTCATGTGACTTTTAGGGAGAATATATTTCTGGATCATACTTACTGTCCATTTATATCTAAAGGAAAAGGGACATTCCTTCGAGTACAGCAATGATCACACTGGCCAGAGAAGACAGATGGTATAAAGAGGGAAAAAATGCGTCATCTACGTCAAACTAGAACAACCATCGTTAAACAGAGGAGGTGGCCTACGACACCACTTATCACCCACCTACAATGCAGTCTTGGGATGTCGCCTTAGACGACTTAACACGCATTCACACCTGGACCCATCTAACCCTAATGACACGCAAGATGGCCGAGTGGGTCAACAACTCACAGGTGACCTTAATTACTCTGAAACTCAGAGCTCACATGTGACCGCAACCACTTTGTAAGGCTTCACACCCACAAAGAGTTTAAAGGTTGGGAACTCCGCAGCAGTCCGTTAGAACTCAAGAAGCTTCATGGATGAGAGGCCAAACGTCTGCACGAAACTGAAGCAAGTCCAGTTGCCTACGATAAAGCACTTAAGATTACCATGACCTGGATGACTGAGAACCTTCACCTACATGGCAACTGCAACTGTGGCTGGTAGATTTTCAAATCCACTAGCTATGGTGGCTGATATACCCATATACACATCCTTGTGCTCTCTCTCTCTCTCTCTCTCTCTCTCTCTCTCTCTCTCTCTCTCTCACACACACACACACACACACACACTCTATACATACATATATATCTATATACACACACACACACACACACACACACATATATAGGTAAAGCTCTCAACTCTTTAAAATGTACCATTGCCACTAAATTGGTTGACGTTTTTCCTGTTTGCAAATTTTTGTTCAGGGCAGCATTTAGGAGACTTCTGGAGGATGGTTCTGAAGGTGTCTGAGAGGAGACGGATATTCACTGATGCAGCCTACAGAGGACATTTAACTGCATCCTTGTAAGGTACACTTTCCCACACATGACACTTTGTCCCTTTTCATTTTCCCCTGTGAGTGTGTGTAACTTAGAAGTATGTTACTCAGGGGTGACATGTGGAGAAATGTGAACCACTGCCATCTTGTGGTCAATATATAGAACTAAAATGATGGGTGCATTTTTTTTTCACAAGCCTCCTGTGTCTTTAGCAGGAACCCACTTTAGTCATATTTCAAGCTCATTAATATTTGAGATAAATCAGTAGACAAAACACTAAATTGACAGTCATTTTACAGTTTGTGCTAAAAAAAACATAAACAACTTATTACTGGAAATACATTTTTAAAAAAGACTAAGCTCAATATTATATGTTCTTGAATTGTAAGTGTCCAGAGACCACAGTCTTTTATTTACTGCACGTTGAGCTCATAGTATAGTGTGCTTTACTGAATAGTTAAACAGTTCATCAAGAACTCCAGATCTTCTCAGTTTCCACTTTACAATTTTTTCTGAATTCTTACGTAGCTCTTCAGTAATTCTTTATGATTAGAAAGTGCATTAAACATTTGTAGCTGCGATCGAACTTTCACAAAAGTGTTGTGACTACTCAGCTGCCAGAAGTTTGGACTGTTGTTATCAGAAATTGATAGCCCCTGCAAATATGATTCAGTTGTGTCTATATTGACTAAGCAAGATTAGGTATGAACTTCCATAGGGAAATAGGTTGTCGTGGCCGAGTGGTTAAGGCGATGGACTAGAAATCCATTGGGGTTTCCCCGCGCAGGTTCGAATCCTGCCGACAACGTTTGGTTGTTTTTATGTGTTGTCTACTGAACTGTGAGGCATACTTTCCTGATTTTTAACCAGCAGTAATACATCAACTCTGGTAAACTTCCCTTGTCTTAAACAGAGGGGATGTAGCTCAGTGGTAGAGCGCATGCTTTGCATGTATGAGGCCCCGGGTTCAATCCCCGGCATCTCCAGCAAGCTTTATGATGCTGGAAGTACTGTACATATGACTTAGCAAGCCAAATTCACACTCTAAGCAGACAATACACACACTCTCTGTGTGTGTGTACACACAAACACACTCCACTACCTCCGTCCTCTGTAACTGGGACAGAAAGTGAAAGCACACACAAGTTTCACTTTCACTCTGTCAAGTTTTGATATGGTTTTGGAGTTGCTGATTGTGGATGCCAGTAACTTCAATTACTGAATTTTTGCAGTTTAGGGATTCTTTGTTCACTGTGGAGGCATGCAAGCAATATACCGTTTTCTTCACAAATTCAATGTAACACAGGGGTGTTAGGATTGGTAGTTGTAGTGTTCCTTTAAGTCCTATGCTAACAGCAGTGACGCTGTGATGACATCAGATGTGGCCTGGTTGTCAGCTGAAGGAATTTGTAATGCTCTGTTCACACATGCAGGAGGCAGTGTGGCCTCATAAATCTGTAGCTCTTTGTGTATCTGAGCAGAGCATGTAATTTACATACTCTGCTCTGAGTAGACAGTCATTTTCTGGTGTGGCTGCCATGCTACATGCACCATAATTAATTTCCTGTTGCACAGTTTGTTTTCTGAATACAGAATAGCTTTGTTTTTGTCTTTTCCTACCTTGTAGGAAACGACAGATCCTAAATCACTAAGGCAAGAAAAAAAACCTGGAAATTTTGGTGATCGACCGCCTGCTTCTTCTCCTCCACTCCTCCTCCTCTTTTCCCTCCCTCCTCTTTTGTGGAATTCCTGACATGAAGTGCTGAGTGTGCAGAGGAAATTCCTTTGACTTGCGATGGTGGTATAGTGGTAAGCATAGCTGCCTTCCAAGCAGTTGACCCGGGTTCGATTCCCGGCCATCGCAGCAGTTTTCCTGTCTGATTATGTTTACCAGACAAGAATGCTGTGAGTAAAATTACTTTTTTTCTTGCAGGGATAGAGCTTGATTTTCACTCCCAGGAAGTTATAACACCTCAAATCCTGTCACTTTGATGACTTTATTTATGAAGTAAGTTATAGAGCAAACTGCTAAACATATGGTGTGAGATGATCAAGTGAAAGTTGTACTATAGTGTAGTATAAATGGACAGGCAAGTGTGAAATGTTTGAGTTTTGACACCCCTCTAGTTATGTGTCTCCATTATTGCTATTGTAATGTGCCGTCATGCACCCAGTCCTGATTTGTTATTTGACAAAAAATAGTGTTGAAGTCAGATTTCTTCTTTTATCCAGGCATCTACGAAAAATATCTGAAAAGCTCTCTGCTAGTGAGGGTGGTTGTCATAGCGGTAAAGGTGCTGGACTGGAAATTCATTTGGAAACATCACCTGAAGATGTCACAGAAATGGACAGATGTGTGTGAAACATCCGTATTCCAGAACAGGTTTCTTTTTTTGCAGCCACATCTTTACTGGAAACATTGTGAATTGTCATGGCTTCATAATAGTCTGGACAGACATGGATAACAACTGCAACTTTACTGGTTGGAGGCATACAACTGTGATGCGATTCTAGTTTATTTAGATCATTCAACAGTAGAATATTACTATTTATACCTAGGGTAGTTTTTTTTTTTTTTGATAGAAAAGTTGATGGGAAGAGCAGTCAGGATGGCCAAGCGGTCTAAGGCGCTGCGTTCAGGTCGCAGTCTCCCCTGGAGTCGTGGGTTCCAATCCCACTTCTGACAGCTGGTATTTTCCCCTTGGGCAGTGCTTGTAAAGCCTGATTTATGGTTGTGCGTTGAATCGATGACGTCGCTACGTTGTAGGGTACGGGGCTACGCAGAAGGCTCGCCGTAGCCTCCGGCGTAGCCTGACGTGCACCTCCCCAAAAATGTAACTACGCGTCGAGGCGACGCAGACCCAACGCAGACCGGCACGGCTGTGATTGGTTTGCTTGGTAGCAACGCATTTCCGGTTCCGTATTTCCACCGCCATCCCCGCCGTCTTTAAACATCTTCTATTGCCATGTAGATGTTGTTAAGGCTCATTATATATATATGCCATTATGCACAACGTTCAATATGGATACGGCCGGAGCCGTCTGTCCGTGCTCCGCGTTCATTTCTCTGTGACCGGAAAAGCCGGAAGCTAAACGAAGAATCAACTAGAGACGATGATAACCACTCAGGAAAGGAACGAAGCCTACTACTGCTCTGGTGGTGAATTGCACCGCGATGAAACGGAGTGACGGAGAAGTTCGAAGGGTTCACGACGGCGTCACGGCAACCACGTAGCGACGTCGTCGATTCAACGCGCGACCATAAATCAGGCTTAAGATGATAGTGGGCAAGAAGAGTGAGCAGTAATATCATTCATATGACAAACTACAGTGTTCCTTGTCATGTATAAGCATTTCACAGCTTCGACACTGTGATCCTGATAATGACTCCATCATTGCTATTGTCATATGACTTCATGGCGATATCATGTCAGAAACAGTCATGAGGTTTGTGCAGAGGTTCCATGGTGTAATGATTGGCACTCTGGACTCTGAATCCAGCGATTTGAGTTCAAATCTCGGTAGGACCTGCTTTATGATCACAGCTTGTGTTAAAGAAAGAAATCTTTCCCCCCTTCACACCTAGCATTAATATGCATTTTTTTGTGATCAGATTGCCATCGGATTGCCCTTGACCACATGAAAGTACAGGTGTAAATACACTCAAAATGCATTGTGGATGGAATGTTATCCGATACGTAAGCAAGGTGCGCAAGCTCGACACAGGAAGAAGGAAGAAGACAACAACAACGAGAACCCCCAGCGGCTAGCAACTGCCAAGAAAAAGAAAACACGGATGATAGCTGAGGATGGAGTCACAGTGACGAAGTGTCTGCTCTCCATTTGATCCAAGAAAAGTGCCCATATGTCCCCCATAGGAAGAATTGCTGTGTTTTCTGTTGCAGTGTCATGTAACAAGCAAGGAAAAGCCCTGGCTGTCACAGTAGAGACTCACTAGTTGAAAGGACTGTTTCTTTAAGCTGTACAGTGGTTATAAAGCAGGTTCCACCGAGATTTGAACTCGGATCACTGGATTCAAAGTCCAGAGTGCTAACCATTACACCATGGAACCTCCACAGCACTTCTGTCAAAATGTCTGACATCATCTCTTACTTTTCATAGCATGACGGCATACAACAGGGCTATTCAATTCCAAATTCAATGTGGCTGGATTTTAAAATCAGAAAGTGTATATGGGCTACATTTCAGCAGAGAGCAGCCTATCTAAAAGCGTAATAAGTGGCATAAACAGTAACTAATAACACACTCTCTCCCTCTCCCCTCTCTCCTTCACACACATGCACACAACTAACGTTCTGACGTTTTAGTTTTAGGTCAAATACACAGGATATAGTTTAATACATTCTATAGCATACACAAAGTCACTATATAAACTCAATAATACCTCACTGGAAACAAATCTATCATATCAATTAAGCGTAATTCCTCCTGACATCGCAATACTGAGTGAAAAACGTAACGTTATGTCTAGCACAATGTGCTTGTGTAGACCACAATCATAAGCCATAATAGCGGTGAATGAGAGACTGCAGTGCTGCAAGAAATTGACCCAGGTTTGGTGTCACTCCAACTAGAAGGACCATCGTTAAACAGAGGAGGTTGCCTACGACACCACTTATCACCCACCTACATTGCAGTCTTGGGATGCCTCCTTAGGCGACTGAACACCCATTCACACCTGGACCCTAATGACACGCAAGATGGCAGAGTGGGTCAACGACTCACAGGTGACCTTAATGACTCTGAAACTCAGAGCTCACATGTGACCGCAACCACTTTGTAAGGCTTCACACCCACAAAGAGTTTAAAGGTTGGGAACTCCGCAGCAGTCCGTTAGAACTCAAGAAGCTTCATGGATGAGAGGCCAAACGTCTGCAAGAAACTGAAGCAAGTCCAGTTGCCGATGATATAGCACTTAAGATTACCAGGGATGACTGAGAATCTTCACCTACATGTAAACTGCAACTTTGCAGGGCGATAATTGTAGTTTCTTGAGAGTATTGCTACTTCTGTTGAGGATTTTTTTTTTTGTAGAAAAATTAAAGGTGAGAGGGGTCAGGATGGCCGAGCGGTCTAAGGCGCTGCGTTCAGGTCGCAGTCTCCCCTGGAGGCGTGGGTTCGAATCCCACTTCTGACAGCTGGTGCTTTTCACTGGATACAGTACTTGTATCATGAGAGTTTGGAAGAAAAGTGAAGCTCCGACTACTTGCACTGCAGGAGCGTTTCACAACTTCTACACTCGGATCACAATACCTTCTTGAATGACCACAGTCATGGTGATATCATGCCAGAAACGGTCTGACAGTCTTCATAGAGGTTCCATGGTGTAATGGTTAGCACTCTGGACTCTGAATCCAGTAATCCGAGTTCAAGTCTCCGTGGAACCTGCTATACAACCAGAGTATAGGGTCAAAGAAAGAGTCCTTCCAAAGTTCTCAGCTTGGAAAAAAAACCCTTGATTTTCCTCGCACAGTCATCACGGTGTAATGGTTAGCACTTATAAAATGTCGACTTTGCGGTCAGTTGCTTTTGGCACAGCGATGGGAAGGCAGCTTAAATGCATGTTTGTGGTTGTCGTGGCCGAGTGGTTAAGGCGATGGACTAGAAATCCATTGGGGTTTCCCCGCGCAGGTTCAAATCCTGCCGACAACGAGAGGCACTTTTGAGCAGTAGGTGCCCGCCAATGAGGCATTTGCAGACAACTGCACATACAGGTGAATTCAGGAAAAGTACCAGTGTCAAAGTGATGCTTTAATAACTGTTGAGTTCGTGGACACTCCCTCTTGTGTGTTGTCCCTTGATCCATAAGTTCAAATCCTTTTGTGCGCTATTCAGTCTCAATGTTCAGATAAATTGCTGAAATTGCATCAAAAGTCATTTTGCGCAGCGATGGTGGTATAGTGGTAAGCATAGCTGCCTTCCAAGCAGTTGACCCGGGTTCGATTCCCGGCCATCGCAGTTTGTTTATTCCAGTGTGCTTGCCTTTGTTGACAGAAAGTGAGCACACAGGCAGCAAATGTTGTACTTGTCCACAGCGACTGGTGGTAAAGTGCTGCAAGAAATTGACCCAGGTTTGGTGTCACTCCATCACTCCAACTAGAAGGACCATCGTTAAACAGAGGAGGTTGCCTACGACACCACTTATCACCCACCTACATTGCAGTCTTGGGATGCCTCCTTAGGCGACTGAACAGCCATTCACACCTGGACCCTAATGACACGCAAGATGGCAGAGTGGGTCAACGACTCACAGGTGACCTTAATGACTCTGAAACTCAGAGCTCACATGTGACCGCAACCACTTTGTAAGGCTTCACACCCACAAAGAGTTTAAAGGTTGGGAACTCCGCAGCAGTCCGTTAGAACTCAAGAAGCTTCATGGATGAGAGGCCAAACGTCTGCAAGAAACTGAAGCAAGTCCAGTTGCCGATGATATAGCACTTAAGATTACCAGGGATGACTGAGAATCTTCACCTACATGTAAACTGCAACTTTGCAGGGCGATAATTGTAGTTTCTTGAGAGTATTGCTACTTCTGTTGAGGATTTTTTTTTTTGTAGAAAAATTAAAGGTGAGAGGGGTCAGGATGGCCGAGCGGTCTAAGGCGCTGCGTTCAGGTCGCAGTCTCCCCTGGAGGCGTGGGTTCGAATCCCACTTCTGACAGCTGGTGCTTTTCACTGGATTCAGTACTTGTATCGTGAGAGTTTGGAAGAAAAGTGAAGCTTCGATTACTTGCACTGCAGGAGTGTTTCATAACTTCTACACTCGGATCACAATACCTTCTTGAATGACCACAGTCATGGTGATATCATGCCAGAAACGGTCTGACAGGCTTCATAGAGGTTCCATGGTGTAATTGTTAGCACTCTGGACTCTGAATCCAGTAATCTGAGTTCAAGTCTCAGTGGAACCTGCTATACAACCAGACTATAGGGTCAAAGAAAGAGTCCTTCCAACGTTCTCAGTCTCAGCTTGGAAAAAAACCCTTGATTTTCCTCGCACAGTCATCACGGTGTAATGGTTAGCACTCATAAAATGTTGACTTTGCGGTCAGTTGCTTTTGGCACAACAATGGGAAGGCAGCTTAAATGCATGTTTGTGGTTGTCGTGGCCGAGTGGTTAAGGCGATGAACTAGAAATCCATTGGGGTTTCCCCGCACAGGTTCGAATCCTGCCGACAACGAGAGGCACTTTTGAGCAGTAGGTGCCCGCCAATGAGGCATTTGCAGACAACTGCACAAACAGGTGAATTCAGGAAAAGTACCAGTGTCAAAGTGATGCTTTAATAACTGTTGAGTTCGTGGACACTCCCTCTTGTGTGTTGTCCCTTGATCCATAAGTTCAAATCCTTTTGTGCGCTATTCAGTCTCAATGTTCAGATAAATTGCTGAATTTGCATCAAAAGTCATGTTGCGCAGCGATGGTGGTATAGTGGTAAGCATAGCTGCCTTCCAAGCAGTTGACCCGGGTTCGATTCCCGGCCATCGCAGTTTGTTTATTCCAGTGTGCTTGCCTTTGTTGACAGAAAGTGAGCACACAGGCAGCAAATGTTGTACTTGTCCACAGCGACTGGTGGTAAAGTGCTGCAAGAAATTGACCCAGGTTTGGTGTCACTCCATCACTCCAACTAGAAGGACCATCGTTAAACAGAGGAGGTTGCCTACGACACCACTTATCACCCACCTACATTGCAGTCTTGGGATGCCTCCTTAGGCGACTGAACACCCATTCACACCTGGACCCTAATGACACGCAAGATGGCAGAGTGGGTCAACGACTCACAGGTGACCTTAATGACTCTGAAACTCAGAGCTCACATGTGACCGCAACCACTTTGTAAGGCTTCACACCCACAAAGAGTTTAAAGGTTGGGAACTCCGCAGCAGTCCGTTAGGACTCAAGAAGCTTCATGGATGAGAGGCCAAACGTCTGCAAGAAACTGAAGCAAGTCCAGTTGCCGATGATATAGCACTTAAGATTACCAGGGATGACTGAGAATCTTCACCTACATGTAAACTGCAACTTTGCAGGGCGATAATTGTAGTTTCTTGAGAGTATTGCTACTTCTGTTGAGGATTTTTTTTTTTGTAGAAAAATTAAAGGTGAGAGGGGTCAGGATGGCCGAGCGGTCTAAGGCGCTGCGTTCAGGTCGCAGTCTCCCCTGGAGGCGTGGGTTCGAATCCCACTTCTGACAGCTGGTGCTTTTCACTGGATTCAGTACTTGTATCATGAGAGTTTGGAAGAAAAGTGAAGCTCCGACTACTTGCACTGCAGGAGCGTTTCACAACTTCTACACTCGGATCACAATACCTTCTTGAATGACCACAGTCATGGTGATATCATGCCAGAAACGGTCTGACAGTCTTCATAGAGGTTCCATGGTGTAATGGTTAGCACTCTGGACTCTGAATCCAGTAATCCGAGTTCAAGTCTCCGTGGAACCTGCTATACAACCAGAGTATAGGGTCAAAGAAAGAGTCCTTCCAAAGTTCTCAACTTGGAAAAAAAACCCTTGATTTTCCTCGCACAGTCATCACGGTGTAATGGTTAGCACTCATAAAATGTCGACTTTACGGTCAGTTGCTTTTGGCACAGCGATGGGAAGGCAGCTTAAATGCATGTTTGTGGTTGTCGTGGCCGAGTGGTTAAGGCGATGGACTAGAAATCCATTGGGGTTTCCCCGCGCAGGTTCAAATCCTGCCGACAACGAGAGGCACTTTTGAGCAGTAGGTGCCCGCCAATGAGGCATTTGCAGACAACTGCACATACAGGTGAATTCAGGAAAAGTACCAGTGTCAAAGTGATGCTTTAATAACTGTTGAGTTCGTGGACACTCCCTCTTGTGTGTTGTCCCTTGATCCATAAGTTCAAATCCTTTTGTGCGCTATTCAGTCTCAATGTTCAGATAAATTGCTGAAATTGCATCAAAAGTCATTTTGCGCAGCGATGGTGGTATAGTGGTAAGCATAGCTGCCTTCCAAGCAGTTGACCCGGGTTCGATTCCCGGCCATCGCAGTTTGTTTATTCCAGTGTGCTTGCCTTTGTTGACAGAAAGTGAGCACACAGGCAGCAAATGTTGTACTTGTCCACAGCGACTGGTGGTAAAGTGCTGCAAGAAATTGACCCAGGTTTGGTGTCACTCCATCACTCCAACTAGAAGGACCATCTTTAAACAGAGGAGGTTGCCTACGACACCACTTATCACCCACCTACATTGCAGTCTTGGGATGCCTCCTTAGGCGACTGAACAGCCATTCACACCTGGACCCTAATGACACGCAAGATGGCAGAGTGGGTCAACGACTCACAGGTGACCTTAATGACTCTGAAACTCAGAGCTCACATGTGACCGCAACCACTTTGTAAGGCTTCACACCCACAAAGAGTTTAAAGGTTGGGAACTCCGCAGCAGTCCGTTAGAACTCAAGAAGCTTCATGGATGAGAGGCCAAACGTCTGCAAGAAACTGAAGCAAGTCCAGTTGCCGATGATATAGCACTTAAGATTACCAGGGATGACTGAGAATCTTCACCTACATGTAAACTGCAACTTTGCAGGGCGATAATTGTAGTTTCTTGAGAGTATTGCTACTTCTGTTGAGGATTTTTTTTTTTGTAGAAAAATTAAAGGTGAGCGAGGTCAGGATGGCCGAGCGGTGTAAGGCGCTGCGTTCAGGTCGCAGTCTCCCCTGGAGGCGTGGGTTCGAATCCCACTTCTGACAGCTGGTGCTTTTCACTGGATTCAGTACTTGTAGCGTGAGAGTTTGGAAGAAAAGTGAAGCTCCGACTACTTGCACTGCAGGAGCGTTTCACAACTTCTACACTCGGATCACAATACCTTCTTGAATGACCACAGTCATGGTGATATCATGCCAGAAACGGTCTGACAGTCTTCATAGAGGTTCCATGGTGTAATGGTTAGCACTCTGGACTCTGAATCCAGTAATCCGAGTTCAAGTCTCGGTGGAACCTGCTATACAACCAGAGTATAGGGTCAAAGAAAGAGTCCTTCCAAAGTTCTCAGCTTGGAAAAAAAACCCTTGATTTTCCTCGCACAGTCATCACGGTGTAATGGTTAGCTCTCATAAAATGTCGACTTTGCGGTCAGTTGCTTTTGGCACAGCGATGGGAAGGCAGCTTAAATGCATGTTTGTGGTTGTCGTGGCCGAGTGGTTAAGGCGATGGACTAGAAATCCATTGGGGTTTCCCCGCGCAGGTTCAAATCCTGCCGACAACGAGAGGCACTTTTGAGCAGTAGGTGCCCGCCAATGAGGCATTTGCAGACAACTGCACATACAGGTGAATTCAGGAAAAGTACCAGTGTCAAAGTGATGCTTTAATAACTGTTGAGTTCGTGGACACTCCCTCTTGTGTGTTGTCCCTTGATCCATAAGTTCAAATCCTTTTGTGCGCTATTCAGTCTCAATGTTCAGATAAATTGCTGAAATTGCATCAAAAGTTATTTTGCGCAGCGATGGTGGTATAGTGGTAAGCATAGCTGCCTTCCAAGCAGTTGACCCGGGTTCGATTCCCGGCCATCGCAGTTTGTTTATTCCAGTGTGCTTGCCTTTGTTGACAGAAAGTGAGCACACAGGCAGCAAATGTTGTACTTGTCCACAGCGACTGGTGGTAAAGTGCTGCAAGAAATTGACCCAGGTTTGGTGTCACTCCATCACTCCAACTAGAAGGACCATCGTTAAACAGAGGAGGTTGCCTACGACACCACTTATCACCCACCTACATTGCAGTCTTGGGATGCCTCCTTAGGCGACTGAACACCCATTCACACCTGGACCCTAATGACACGCAAGATGGCAGAGTGGGTCAACGACTCACAGGTGACCTTAATGACTCTGAAACTCAGAGCTCACATGTGACCGCAACCACTTTGTAAGGCTTCACACCCACAAAGAGTTTAAAGGTTGGGAACTCCGCAGCAGTCCGTTAGAACTCAAGAAGCTTCATGGATGAGAGGCCAAACGTCTGCAAGAAACTGAAGCAAGTCCAGTTGCCGATGATATAGCACTTAAGATTACCAGGGATGACTGAGAATCTTCACCTACATGTAAACTGCAACTTTGCAGGGCGATAATTGTAGTTTCTTGAGAGTATTGCTACTTCTGTTGAGGATTTTTTTTTTTGTAGAAAAATTAAAGGTGAGAGGGGTCAGGATGGCCGAGCGGTCTAAGGCGCTGCGTTCAGGTCGCAGTCTCCCCTGGAGGCGTGGGTTCGAATCCCACTTCTGACAGCTGGTGCTTTTTACTGGATTCAGTACTTGTATCGTGAGAGTTTGGAAGAAAAGTGAAGCTTCGATTACTTGCACTGCAGGAGTGTTTCATAACTTCTACACTCGGATCACAATACCTTCTTGAATGACCACAGTCATGGTGATATCATGCCAGAAACGGTCTGACAGGCTTCATAGAGGTTCCATGGTGTAATTGTTAGCACTCTGGACTCTGAATCCAGTAATCTGAGTTCAAGTCTCAGTGGAACCTGCTATACAACCAGACTATAGGGTCAAAGAAAGAGTCCTTCCAACGTTCTCAGTCTCAGCTTGGAAAAAAACCCTTGATTTTCCTCGCACAGTCATCACGGTGTAATGGTTAGCACTCATAAAATGTTGACTTTGCGGTCAGTTGCTTTTGGCACAACAATGGGAAGGCAGCTTAAATGCATGTTTGTGGTTGTCGTGGCCGAGTGGTTAAGGCGATGAACTAGAAATCCATTGGGGTTTCCCCGCACAGGTTCGAATCCTGCCGACAACGAGAGGCACTTTTGAGCAGTAGGTGCCCGCCAATGAGGCATTTGCAGACAACTGCACAAACAGGTGAATTCAGGAAAAGTACCAGTGTCAAAGTGATGCTTTAATAACTGTTGAGTTCGTGGACACTCCCTCTTGTGTGTTGTCCCTTGATCCATAAGTTCAAATCCTTTTGTGCGCTATTCAGTCTCAATGTTCAGATAAATTGCTGAATTTGCATCAAAAGTCATGTTGCGCAGCGATGGTGGTATAGTGGTAAGCATAGCTGCCTTCCAAGCAGTTGACCCGGGTTCGATTCCCGGCCATCGCAGTTTGTTTATTCCAGTGTGCTTGCCTTTGTTGACAGAAAGTGAGCACACAGGCAGCAAATGTTGTACTTGTCCACAGCGACTGGTGGTAAAGTGCTGCAAGAAATTGACCCAGGTTTGGTGTCACTCCATCACTCCAACTAGAAGGACCATCGTTAAACAGAGGAGGTTGCCTACGACACCACTTATCACCCACCTACATTGCAGTCTTGGGATGCCTCCTTAGGCGACTGAACACCCATTCACACCTGGACCCTAATGACACGCAAGATGGCAGAGTGGGTCAACGACTCACAGGTGACCTTAATGACTCTGAAACTCAGAGCTCACATGTGACCGCAACCACTTTGTAAGGCTTCACACCCACAAAGAGTTTAAAGGTTGGGAACTCCGCAGCAGTCCGTTAGGACTCAAGAAGCTTCATGGATGAGAGGCCAAACGTCTGCAAGAAACTGAAGCAAGTCCAGTTGCCGATGATATAGCACTTAAGATTACCAGGGATGACTGAGAATCTTCACCTACATGTAAACTGCAACTTTGCAGGGCGATAATTGTAGTTTCTTGAGAGTATTGCTACTTCTGTTGAGGATTTTTTTTTTTGTAGAAAAATTAAAGGTGAGAGGGGTCAGGATGGCCGAGCGGTCTAAGGCGCTGCGTTCAGGTCGCAGTCTCCCCTGGAGGCGTGGGTTCGAATCCCACTTCTGACAGCTGGTGCTTTTCACTGGATTCAGTACTTGTATCATGAGAGTTTGGAAGAAAAGTGAAGCTCCGACTACTTGCACTGCAGGAGCGTTTCACAACTTCTACACTCGGATCACAATACCTTCTTGAATGACCACAGTCATGGTGATATCATGCCAGAAACGGTCTGACAGTCTTCATAGAGGTTCCATGGTGTAATGGTTAGCACTCTGGACTCTGAATCCAGTAATCCGAGTTCAAGTCTCCGTGGAACCTGCTATACAACCAGAGTATAGGGTCAAAGAAAGAGTCCTTCCAAAGTTCTCAACTTGGAAAAAAAACCCTTGATTTTCCTCGCACAGTCATCACGGTGTAATGGTTAGCACTCATAAAATGTCGACTTTACGGTCAGTTGCTTTTGGCACAGCGATGGGAAGGCAGCTTAAATGCATGTTTGTGGTTGTCGTGGCCGAGTGGTTAAGGCGATGGACTAGAAATCCATTGGGGTTTCCCCGCGCAGGTTCAAATCCTGCCGACAACGAGAGGCACTTTTGAGCAGTAGGTGCCCGCCAATGAGGCATTTGCAGACAACTGCACATACAGGTGAATTCAGGAAAAGTACCAGTGTCAAAGTGATGCTTTAATAACTGTTGAGTTCGTGGACACTCCCTCTTGTGTGTTGTCCCTTGATCCATAAGTTCAAATCCTTTTGTGCGCTATTCAGTCTCAATGTTCAGATAAATTGCTGAAATTGCATCAAAAGTCATTTTGCGCAGCGATGGTGGTATAGTGGTAAGCATAGCTGCCTTCCAAGCAGTTGACCCGGGTTCGATTCCCGGCCATCGCAGTTTGTTTATTCCAGTGTGCTTGCCTTTGTTGACAGAAAGTGAGCACACAGGCAGCAAATGTTGTACTTGTCCACAGCGACTGGTGGTAAAGTGCTGCAAGAAATTGACCCAGGTTTGGTGTCACTCCATCACTCCAACTAGAAGGACCATCTTTAAACAGAGGAGGTTGCCTACGACACCACTTATCACCCACCTACATTGCAGTCTTGGGATGCCTCCTTAGGCGACTGAACAGCCATTCACACCTGGACCCTAATGACACGCAAGATGGCAGAGTGGGTCAACGACTCACAGGTGACCTTAATGACTCTGAAACTCAGAGCTCACATGTGACCGCAACCACTTTGTAAGGCTTCACACCCACAAAGAGTTTAAAGGTTGGGAACTCCGCAGCAGTCCGTTAGAACTCAAGAAGCTTCATGGATGAGAGGCCAAACGTCTGCAAGAAACTGAAGCAAGTCCAGTTGCCGATGATATAGCACTTAAGATTACCAGGGATGACTGAGAATCTTCACCTACATGTAAACTGCAACTTTGCAGGGCGATAATTGTAGTTTCTTGAGAGTATTGCTACTTCTGTTGAGGATTTTTTTTTTTGTAGAAAAATTAAAGGTGAGAGGGGTCAGGATGGCCGAGCGGTCTAAGGCGCTGCGTTCAGGTCGCAGTCTCCCCTGGAGGCGTGGGTTCGAATCCCACTTCTGACAGCTGGTGCTTTTCACTGGATTCAGTACTTGTATCATGAGAGTTTGGAAGAAAAGTGAAGCTCCGACTACTTGCACTGCAGGAGCGTTTCACAACTTCTACACTCGGATCACAATACCTTCTTGAATGACCACAGTCATGGTGATATCATGCCAGAAACGGTCTGACAGTCTTCATAGAGGTTCCATGGTGTAATGGTTAGCACTCTGGACTCTGAATCCAGTAATCTGAGTTCAAGTCTCAGTGGAACCTGCTATACAACCAGACTATAGGGTCAAAGAAAGAGTCCTTCCAACGTTCTCAGTCTCAGCTTGGAAAAAAACCCTTGATTTTCCTCGCACAGTCATCACGGTGTAATGGTTAGCACTCATAAAATGTCGACTTTGCGGTCAGTTGCTTTTGGCACAGCGATGGGAAGGCAGCTTAAATGCATGTTTGTGGTTGTCGTGGCTGAGTGGTTAAGGCGATGGACTAGAAATCCATTGGGGTTTCCCCGCGCAGGTTCGAATCCTGCCGACAACGAGAGGCACTTTTGAGCAGTAGGTGCCCGCCAATGAGGCATTTGCAGACAACTGCACAAACAGGTGAATTCAGGAAAAGTACCAGTGTCAAAGTGATGCTTTAATAACTGTTGAGTTCGTGGACACTCCCTCTTGTGTGTTGTCCCTTGATCCATAAGTTCAAATCCTTTTGTGCGCTATTCAGTCTCAATGTTCAGATAAATTGCTGAATTTGCATCAAAAGTCATTTTGCGCAGCGATGGTGGTATAGTGGTAAGCATAGCTGCCTTCCAAGCAGTTGACCCGGGTTCGATTCCCCGCCATCGCAGTTTGTTTATTCCAGTGTGCTTGCCTTTGTTGACAGAAAGTGAGCACACAGGCAGCAAATGTTGTACTTGTCCACAGCGACTGGTGGTAAAGTGCTGCAAGAAATTGACCCAGGTTTGGTGTCACTCCATCACTCCAACTAGAAGGACCATCGTTAAACAGAGGAGGTTGCCTACGACACCACTTATCACCCACCTACATTGCAGTCTTGGGATGCCTCCTTAGGCGACTGAACAGCCATTCACACCTGGACCCTAATGACACGCAAGATGGCAGAGTGGGTCAACGACTCACAGGTGACCTTAATGACTCTGAAACTCAGAGCTCACATGTGACCGCAACCACTTTGTAAGGCTTCACACCCACAAAGAGTTTAAAGGTTGGGAACTCCGCAGCAGTCCGTTAGAACTCAAGAAGCTTCATGGATGAGAGGCCAAACGTCTGCAAGAAACTGAAGCAAGTCCAGTTGCCGATGATATAGCACTTAAGATTACCAGGGATGACTGAGAATCTTCACCTACATGTAAACTGCAACTTTGCAGGGCGATAATTGTAGTTTCTTGAGAGTATTGCTACTTCTGTTGAGGATTTTTTTTTTTTTGTAGAAAAATTAAAGGTGAGAGAGGTCAGGATGGCCGAGCGGTCTAAGGCGCTGCGTTCAGGTCGCAGTCTCCCCTGGAGGCGTGGGTTCGAATCCCACTTCTGACAGCTGGTGCTTTTCAGTGGAATCAGTACTTGTATCGTGAGAGTTTGGAAGAAAAGTGAAGCTCCTACTACTTGCACTGCAGGAGCGTTTCACAACTTCTACACTCGGATCACAATACCTTCTTGAATGACCACAGTTATGGTGATATCATGCCAGAAACGGTCTGACAGTCTTCATAGAGGTTCCATGGTGTAATGGTTAGCACTCTGGACTCTGAATCCAGTAATCCGAGTTCAAGTCTCGGTGGAACCTGCTATACAACCAGAGTATAGGGTCAAAGAAAGAGTCCTTCCAAAGTTCTCAGCTTGGAAAAAAAACCCTTGATTTTCCTCGCACAGTCATCACGGTGTAATGGTTAGCACTCATAAAATGTCGACTTTGCGGTCAGTTGCTTTTGGCACAGCGATGGGAAGGCAGCTTAAATGTATGTTTGTGGTTGTCGTGGCCGAGTGGTTAAGGCGATGGACTAGAAATCCATTGGGGTTTCCCTGCGCAGGTTCGAATCCTGCCGACAACGAGAGGCACTTTTGAGCAGTAGGTGCCCGCCAATGAGGCATTTGCAGACAACTGCACATACAGGTGAATTCAGGAAAAGTACCAGTGTCAAAGTGATGCTTTAATAACTGTTGAGTTCGTGGACACTCCTTCTTGTGTGTTGTCCCTTGATCCAAAAGTTCAAATCCTTTTGTGCGCTATTCAGTCTCAATGTTCAGATAAATTGCTGAATTTGCATCAAAAATCATTTTGCGCAGCGATGGTGGTATAGTGGTAAGCATAGCTGCCTTCCAAGCAGTTGACCCGGGTTCGATTCCCGGCCATCGCAGTTTGTTTATTCCAGTGTGCTTGCCTTTGTTGACAGAAAGTGAGCACACAGGCAGCAAATGTTGTACTTGTCCACAGCGACTGGTGGTAAAGTGCTGCAAGAAATTGACCCAGGTTTGGTGTCACTCCATCACTCCAACTATAAGGACCATCGTTAAACAGAGGCCTACGACACCACTTATCACCCACCTACATTGCAGTCTTGGGATGCCTCCTTAGGCGACTGAACAGCCATTCACACCTGGACCCTAATGACACGCAAGATGGCAGAGTGGGTCAACGACTCACAGGTGACCTTAATGACTCTGAAACTCAGAGCTCACATGTGACCGCAACCACTTTGTAAGGCTTCACACCCACAAAGAGTTTAAAGGTTGGGAACTCCGCAGCAGTCCGTTAGAACTCAAGAAGCTTCATGGATGAGAGGCCAAACGTCTGCAAGAAACTGAAGCAAGTCCAGTTGCCGATGATATAGCACTTAAGATTACCAGGGATGACTGAGAATCTTCACCTACATGTAAACTGCAACTTTGCAGGGCGATAATTGTAGTTTCTTGAGAGTATTGCTACTTCTGTTGAGGATTTTTTTTTTTGTAGAAAAATTAAAGGTGAGAGAGGTCAGGATGGCCGAGCGGTCTAAGGCGCTGCGTTCAGGTCGCAGTCTCCCCTGGAGGCGTGGGTTCGAATCCCACTTCTGACAGCTGGTGCTTTTCAGTGGAATCAGTACTTGTATCGTGAGAGTTTGGAAGTAAAGTGAAGCTCCTACTACTTGCACTGCAGGAGCGTTTCACAACTTCTACACTCGGATTGCAATACCTTCTTGAATGACCACAGTCAGAAACGGTCTGACAGTCTTCATAGAGGTTCCATGGTGTAATGGTTAGCACTCTGGACTCTGAATCCAGTAATCCGAGTTCAAGTCTCGGTGGAACCTGCTATACAACCAGAGTATTGGGTCAAAGAAAGAGTCCTCCGAAAGTTCTCAGCTTGGAAAAAAACCCCTTGATTTTCCTCGCACAGTCATCACGGTGTAATGGCTAGCACTCATAAAATGACGACTTTGCGGTCAGTTGCTTTTGGCACAGCGATGGGAAGGCAGCTTAAATGCGTGTTTGTGGTTGTCGTGGCCGAGTGGTTAAGGCGATGGACTAGAAATCCATTGGGGTTTCCCCGCGCAGGTTCGAATCCTGCCGACAACGAGAGGCACTTTTGAGCAGTAGGTGCCCGCCAATGAGGCATTTGCAGACAACTGCACATACAGGTGAATTCAGGAAAAGTACCAGTGTCAAAGTGATGCTTTAATAACTGTTGAGTTCGTGGACACTCCCTCTTGTGTGTTGTCCCTTGATCCATAAGTTCAAATCCTTTTGTGCGCTATTCAGTCTCAATGTTCAGATAAATTGCTGAATTTGCATCAAAAGTCATTTTGCGCAGCGATGGTGGTATAGTGGTAAGCATAGCTTCCTTCCAAGCAGTTGACCCGGGTTCGATTCCCGGCCATCGCAGTTTGTTTATTCCAGTGTGCTTGCCTTTGTTGACAGAAAGTGAGCACACAGGCAGCAAATGTTGTACTTGTCCACAGCGACTGGTGGTAAAGTGCTGCAAGAAATTGACCCAGGTTTGGTGTCACTCCATCACTCCAACTAGAAGGACCATCGTTAAACAGAGGAGGTTGCCTACGACACCACTTATCACCCACCTACATTGCAGTCTTGGGATGCCTCCTTAGGCGACTGAACACCCATTCACACCTGGACCCTAATGACACGCAAGATGGCAGAGTGGGTCAACGACTCACAGGTGACCTTAATGACTCTGAAACTCAGAGCTCACATGTGACCGCAACCACTTTGTAAGGCTTCACACCCACAAAGAGTTTAAAGGTTGGGAACTCCGCAGCAGTCCGTTAGAACTCAAGAAGCTTCATGGATGAGAGGCCAAACGTCTGCAAGAAACTGAAGCAAGTCCAGTTGCCGATGATATAGCACTTAAGATTACCAGGGATGACTGAGAATCTTCACCTACATGTAAACTGCAACTTTGCAGGGCGATAATTGTAGTTTCTTGAGAGTATTGCTACTTCTGTTGAGGATTTTTTTTTTTGTAGAAAATTTAAAGGTGAGAGAGGTCAGGATGGCCGAGCGGTCTAAGGCGCTGCGTTCAGGTCGCAGTCTCCCCTGGAGGCGTGGGTTCGAATCCCACTTCTGACAGCTGGTGCTTTTCACTGGATTCAGTACTTGTATCGTGAGAGTTTGGAAGAAAAGTGAAGCTCCTACTACTTGCACTGCAGGAGCGTTTCACAACTTCTACACTCGGATCGCAATACCTTCTTGAATGACCACAGTCATGGTGATATCATGCCAGAAACGGTCTGACAGGCTTCATAGAGGTTCCATGGTGTAATGGTTAGCACTCTGGACTCTGAATCCAGTAATCTGAGTTCAAGTCTCAGTGGAACCTGCTATACAACCAGACTATAGGGTCAAAGAAAGAGTCTTTCCAACGTTCTCAGTCTCAGCTTGGAAAAAAACCCTTGATTTTCCTCGCACAGTCATCACGGTGTAATGGTTAGCACTCATAAAATGTCGACTTTGCGGTCAGTTGCTTTTGGCACAGCGATGGGAAGGCAGCTTAAATGCATGTTTGTGGTTGTCGTGGCCGAGTGGTTAAGGCAATGGACTAGAAATCCATTGGGGTTTCCCCGCGCAGGTTCGAATCCTGCCGACAACGAGAGGCACTTTTGAGCAGTAGGTGCCCGCCAATGAGGCATTTGCAGACAACTGCACAAACAGGTGAATTCAGGAAAAGTACCAGTGTCAAAGTGATGCTTTAATAACTGTTGAGTTCGTGGACACTCCCTCTTGTGTGTTGTCCCTTGATCCGTAAGTTCAAATCCTTTTGTGCGCTATTCAGTCTCAATGTTCAGATAAATTGCTGAATTTGCATCAAAAGTCATTTTGCGCAGCGATGGTGGTATAGTGGTAAGCATAGCTGCCTTCCAAGCAGTTGACCCGGGTTCGATTCCCGGCCATCGCAGTTTGTTTATTCCAGTGTGCTTGCCTTTGTTGACAGAAAGTGAGCACACAGGCAGCAAATGTTGTACTTGTCCACAGCGACTGGTGGTAAAGTGCTGCAAGAAATTGACCCAGGTTTGGTGTCACTCCATCACTCCAACTAGAAGGACCATCGTTAAACAGAGGAGGTTGCCTACGACACCACTTATCACCCACCTACATTGCAGTCTTGGGATGCCTCCTTAGGCGACTGAACAGCCATTCACACCTGGACCCTAATGACACGCAAGATGGCAGAGTGGGTCAACGACTCACAGGTGACCTTAATGACTCTGAAACTCAGAGCTCACATGTGACCGCAACCACTTTGTAAGGCTTCACACCCACAAAGAGTTTAAAGGTTGGGAACTCCGCAGCAGTCCGTTAGAACTCAAGAAGTTTCATGGATGAGAGGCCAAACGTCTGCAAGAAACTGAAGCAAGTCCAGTTGCCGATGATATAGCACTTAAGATTACCAGGGATGACTGAGAATCTTCACCTACATGTAAACTGCAACTTTGCAGGGCGATAATTGTAGTTTCTTGAGAGTATTGCTACTTCTGTTGAGGATTTTTTTTTTTGTAGAAAAATTAAAGGTGAGAGAGGTCAGGATGGCCGAGCGGTCTAAGGCGCTGCGTTCAGGTCGCAGTCTCCCCTGGAGGCGTGGGTTCGAATCCCACTTCTGACAGCTGGTGCTTTTCACTGGATTCAGTACTTGTATCGTGAGAGTTTGGAAGAAAAGTGAAGCTCCTACTACTTGCACTGCAGGAGCGTTTCACAACTTCTACACTCGGATCGCAATACCTTCTTGAATGACCACAGTCATGGTGATATCATGCCAGAAACGGTCTGACAGGCTTCATAGAGGTTCCATGGTGTAATGGTTAGCACTCTGGACTCTGAATCCAGTAATCTGAGTTCAAGTCTCAGTGGAACCTGCTATACAACCAGACTATAGGGTCAAAGAAAGAGTCCTTCCAACGTTCTCAGTCTCAGCTTGGAAAAAAACCCTTGATTTTCCTCGCACAGTCATCACGGTGTAATGGTTAGCACTCATAAAATGTCGACTTTGCGGTCAGTTGCTTTTGGCACAGCGATGGGAAGGCAGCTTAAATGCATGTTTGTGGTTGTCGTGGCCGAGTGGTTAAGGCGATGGACTAGAAATCCCTTGGGGTTTCCCCGCGCAGGTTCGAATCCTGCCGACAACGAGAGGCACTTTTGAGCAGTAGGTGCCCGCCAATGAGGCATTTGCAGACAACTGCACAAACAGGTGAATTCAGGAAAAGTACCAGTGTCAAAGTGATGCTTTAATAACTGTTGAGTTCGTGGACACTCCCTCTTGTGTGTTGTCCCTTGATCCATAAGTTCAAATCCTTTTGTGCGCTATTCAGTCTCAATGTTCAGATAAATTGCTGAATTTGCATCAAAAGTCATTTTGCGCAGCGATGGTGGTATAGTGGTAAGCATAGCTGCCTTCCAAGCAGTTGACCTGGGTTCGATTCCCGGCCATTGCAGTTTGTTTATTCCAGTGTGCTTGCCTTTGTTGACAGAAAGTGAGCACACAGGCAGCAAATGTTGTACTTGTCCACAGCGACTGGTGGTAAAGTGCTGCAAGAAATTGACCCAGGTTTGGTGTCACTCCATCACTCCAACTAGAAGGACCATCGTTAAACAGAGGAGGTTGCCTACGACACCACTTATCACCCACCTACATTGCAGTCTTGGGATGCCTCCTTAGGCGACTGAACAGCCATTCACACCTGGACCCTAATGACACGCAAGATGGCAGAGTGGGTCAACGACTCACAGGTGACCTTAATGACTCTGAAACTCAGAGCTCACATGTGACCGCAACCACTTTGTAAGGCTTCACACCCACAAAGAGTTTAAAGGTTGGGAACTCCGCAGCAGTCCGTTAGAACTCAAGAAGCTTCATGGATGAGAGGCCAAACGTCTGCAAGAAACTGAAGCAAGTCCAGTTGCCGATGATATAGCACTTAAGATTACCAGGGATGACTGAGAATCTTCACCTACATGTAAACTGCAACTTTGCAGGGCGATAATTCTAGTTTCTTGAGAGTATTGCTACTTCTGTTGAGGATTTTTTTTTTTTGTAGAAAAATTAAAGGTGAGAGAGGTCAGGATGGCCGAGCGGTCTAAGGCGCTGCGTTCAGGTCGCAGTCTCCCCTGGAGGCGTGGGTTCGAATCCCACTTCTGACAGCTGGTGCTTTTCAGTGGAATCAGTACTTGTATCGTGAGAGTTTGGAAGAAAAGTGAAGCTCCTACTACTTGCACTGCAGGAGCGTTTCACAACTTCTACACTCGGATGGCAATACCTTCTTGAATGACCACAGTCATGGTGATATCATGCCAGAAACGGTCTGACAGTCTTCATAGAGGTTCCATGGTGTAATGGTTAGCACTCTGGACTCTGAATCCAGTAATCTGAGTTCAAGTCTCAGTGGAACCTGCTATACAACCAGAGTATAGGGTCAAAGAAAGAGTCCTTCCAAAGTTCTCAGCTTGGAAAAAAAACCCTTGATTTTCCTCGCACAGTCATCACGGTGTAATGGTTAGCACTCATAAAATGTCGACTTTGCGGTCAGTTGCTTTTGGCACAGCGATGGGAAGGCAGCTTAAATGCATGTTTGTGGTTGTCGTGGCCGAGTGGTTAAGGCGATGGACTAGAAATCCATTGGGGTTTCCCCGCGCAGGTTCGAATCCTGCCGACAACGAGAGGCACTTTTGAGCAGTAGGTGCCCGCCAATGAGGCATTTGCAGACAACTGCACATACAGGTGAATTCAGGAAAAGTACCAGTGTCAAAGTGATGCTTTAATAACTGTTGAGTTTGTGGACACTCCCTCTTGTGTGTTGTCCCTTGATCCATAAGTTCAAATCCTTTTGTGCGCTGTTCAGTCTCAATGTTCAGATAAATTGCTGAATTTGCATCAAAAATCATTTTGCGCAGCGATGGTGGTATAGTGGTAAGCATAGCTGCCTTCCAAGCAGTTGACCCGGGTTCGATTCCCGGCCATCGCAGTTTGTTTATTCCAGTGTGCTTGCCTTTGTTGACAGAAAGTGAGCACACAGGCAGCAAATGTTGTACTTGTCCACAGCGACTGGTGGTAAAGTGCTGCAAGAAATTGACCCAGGTTTGGTGTCACTCCATCACTCCATCTAGAAGGACCATCGTTAAACAGAGGAGGTTGCCTACGACACCACTTATCACCCACCTACATTGCAGTCTTGGGATGCCTCCTTAGGCGACTGAACAGCCATTCACACCTGGACCCTAATGACACGCAAGATGGCAGAGTGGGTCAACGACTCACAGGTGACCTTAATGACTCTGAAACTCAGAGCTCACATGTGACCGCAACCACTTTGTAAGGCTTCACACCCACAAAGAGTTTAAAGGTTGGGAACTCCGCAGCAGTCCGTTAGAACTCAAGAAGCTTCATGGATGAGAGGCCAAACGTCTGCAAGAAACTGAAGCAAGTCCAGTTGCCGATGATATAGCACTTAAGATTACCAGGGATGACTGAGAATCTTCACCTACATGTAAACTGCAACTTTGCAGGGCGATAATTCTAGTTTCTTGAGAGTATTGCTACTTCTGTTGAGGATTTTTTTTTTTTGTAGAAAAATTAAAGGTGAGAGAGGTCAGGATGGCCGAGCGGTCTAAGGCGCTGCGTTCAGGTCGCAGTCTCCCCTGGAGGCGTGGGTTCGAATCCCACTTCTGACAGCTGGTGCTTTTCAGTGGAATCAGTACTTGTATCGTGAGAGTTTGGAAGAAAAGTGAAGCTCCTACTACTTGCACTGCAGGAGCGTTTCACAACTTCTACACTCGGATGGCAATACCTTCTTGAATGACCACAGTCATGGTGATATCATGCCAGAAACGGTCTGACAGTCTTCATAGAGGTTCCATGGTGTAATGGTTAGCACTCTGGACTCTGAATCCAGTAATCTGAGTTCAAGTCTCAGTGGAACCTGCTATACAACCAGAGTATAGGGTCAAAGAAAGAGTCCTTCCAAAGTTCTCAGCTTGGAAAAAAAACCCTTGATTTTCCTCGCACAGTCATCACGGTGTAATGGTTAGCACTCATAAAATGTCGACTTTGCGGTCAGTTGCTTTTGGCACAGCGATGGGAAGGCAGCTTAAATGCATGTTTGTGGTTGTCGTGGCCGAGTGGTTAAGGCGATGGACTAGAAATCCATTGGGGTTTCCCCGCGCAGGTTCGAATCCTGCCGACAACGAGAGGCACTTTTGAGCAGTAGGTGCCCGCCAATGAGGCATTTGCAGACAACTGCACAAACAGGTGAATTCAGGAAAAGTACCAGTGTCAAAGTGATGCTTTAATAACTGTTGAGTTCGTGGACACTCCCTCTTGTGTGTTGTCCCTTGATCCATAAGTTCAAATCCTTTTGTGCGCTATTCAGTCTCAATGTTCAGATAAATTGCTGAATTTGCATCAAAAGTCATTTTGCGCAGCGATGGTGGTATAGTGGTAAGCATAGCTGCCTTCCAAGCAGTTGACCTGGGTTCGATTCCCGGCCATTGCAGTTTGTTTATTCCAGTGTGCTTGCCTTTGTTGACAGAAAGTGAGCACACAGGCAGCAAATGTTGTACTTGTCCACAGCGACTGGTGGTAAAGTGCTGCAAGAAATTGACCCAGGTTTGGTGTCACTCCATCACTCCAACTAGAAGGACCATCGTTAAACAGAGGAGGTTGCCTACGACACCACTTATCACCCACCTACATTGCAGTCTTGGGATGCCTCCTTAGGCGACTGAACAGCCATTCACACCTGGACCCTAATGACACGCAAGATGGCAGAGTGGGTCAACGACTCACAGGTGACCTTAATGACTCTGAAACTCAGAGCTCACATGTGACCGCAACCACTTTGTAAGGCTTCACACCCACAAAGAGTTTAAAGGTTGGGAACTCCGCAGCAGTCCGTTAGAACTCAAGAAGCTTCATGGATGAGAGGCCAAACGTCTGCAAGAAACTGAAGCAAGTCCAGTTGCCGATGATATAGCACTTAAGATTACCAGGGATGACTGAGAATCTTCACCTACATGTAAACTGCAACTTTGCAGGGCGATAATTGTAGTTTCTTGAGAGTATTGCTACTTCTGTTGAGGATTTTTTTTTTTTGTAGAAAAATTAAAGGTGAGAGAGGTCAGGATGGCCGAGCGGTCTAAGGCGCTGCGTTCAGGTCGCAGTCTCCCCTGGAGGCGTGGGTTCGAATCCCACTTCTGACAGCTGGTGCTTTTCAGTGGAATCAGTACTTGTATCGTGAGAGTTTGGAAGAAAAGTGAAGCTCCTACTACTTGCACTGCAGGAGCGTTTCACAACTTCTACACTCGGATGGCAATACCTTCTTGAATGACCACAGTCATGGTGATATCATGCCAGAAACGGTCTGACAGTCTTCATAGAGGTTCCATGGTGTAATGGTTAGCACTCTGGACTCTGAATCCAGTAATCTGAGTTCAAGTCTCAGTGGAACCTGCTATACAACCAGAGTATAGGGTCAAAGAAAGAGTCCTTCCAAAGTTCTCAGCTTGGAAAAAAAACCCTTGATTTTCCTCGCACAGTCATCACGGTGTAATGGTTAGCACTCATAAAATGTCGACTTTGCGGTCAGTTGCTTTTGGCACAGCGATGGGAAGGCAGCTTAAATGCATGTTTGTGGTTGTCGTGGCCGAGTGGTTAAGGCGATGGACTAGAAATCCATTGGGGTTTCCCCGCGCAGGTTCGAATCCTGCCGACAACGAGAGGCACTTTTGAGCAGTAGGTGCCCGCCAATGAGGCATTTGCAGACAACTGCACATACAGGTGAATTCAGGAAAAGTACCAGTGTCAAAGTGATGCTTTAATAACTGTTGAGTTTGTGGACACTCCCTCTTGTGTGTTGTCCCTTGATCCATAAGTTCAAATCCTTTTGTGCGCTGTTCAGTCTCAATGTTCAGATAAATTGCTGAATTTGCATCAAAAATCATTTTGCGCAGCGATGGTGGTATAGTGGTAAGCATAGCTGCCTTCCAAGCAGTTGACCCGGGTTCGATTCCCGGCCATCGCAGTTTGTTTATTCCAGTGTGCTTGCCTTTGTTGACAGAAAGTGAGCACACAGGCAGCAAATGTTGTACTTGTCCACAGCGACTGGTGGTAAAGTGCTGCAAGAAATTGACCCAGGTTTGGTGTCACTCCATCACTCCATCTAGAAGGACCATCGTTAAACAGAGGAGGTTGCCTACGACACCACTTATCACCCACCTACATTGCAGTCTTGGGATGCCTCCTTAGGCGACTGAACAGCCATTCACACCTGGACCCTAATGACACGCAAGATGGCAGAGTGGGTCAACGACTCACAGGTGACCTTAATGACTCTGAAACTCAGAGCTCACATGTGACCGCAACCACTTTGTAAGGCTTCACACCCACAAAGAGTTTAAAGGTTGGGAACTCCGCAGCAGTCCGTTAGAACTCAAGAAGCTTCATGGATGAGAGGCCAAACGTCTGCAAGAAACCGAAGCAAGTCCAGTTGCCGATGATATAGCACTTAAGATTACCAGGGATGACTGAGAATCTTCACCTACATGTAAACTGCAACTTTGCAGGGCGATAATTGTAGTTTCTTGAGAGTATTGCTACTTCTGTTGAGGATTTTTTTTTTTGTAGAAAAATTAAAGGTGAGAGAGGTCAGGATGGCCGAGCGGTCTAAGGCGCTGCGTTCAGGTCGCAGTCTCCCCTGGAGGCGTGGGTTCGAATCCCACTTCTGACAGCTGGTGCTTTTCAGTAGAATCAGTACTTGTATCGTGAGAGTTTGGAAGAAAAGTGAAGCTCCTACTACTTGCACTGCAGGAGCGTTTCACAACTTCTACACTCGGATCGCAATACCTTCTTGAATGACCACAGTCATGGTGATATCATGCCAGAAACGGTCTGACAGTCTTCATAGAGGTTCCATGGTGTAATGGTTAGCACTCTGGACTCTGAATCCAGTAATCCGAGTTCAAGTCTCGGTGGAACCTGCTATACAACCAGAGTATAGGGTCAAAGAAAGAGTCCTTCCAAAGTTCTCAGCTTGGAAAAAAACCCCTTGATTTTCCTCGCACAGTCATCACGGTGTAATGGTTAGCACTCATAAAATGTCGACTTTGCGGTCAGTTGCTTTTGGCACAGCGATGGGAAGGCAGCTTAAATGCATGTTTGTGGTTGTCGTGGCCGAGTGGTTAAGGCGATGGACTAGAAATCCATTGGGGTTTCCCCGCGCAGGTTCGAATCCTGCCGACAACGAGAGGCACTTTTGAGCAGTAGGTGCCCGCCAATGAGGCATTTGCAGACAACTGCACATACAGGTGAATTCAGGAAAAGTACCAGTGTCAAAGTGATGCTTTAATAACTGTTGAGTTCGTGGACACTCCCTCTTGTGTGTTGTCCCTTGATCCATAAGTTCAAATCCTTTTGTGCGCTATTCAGTCTCAATGTTCAGATAAATTGCTGAATTTGCATCAAAAGTCATTTTGCGCAGCGATGGTGGTATAGTGGTAAGCATAGCTGCCTTCCAAGCAGTTGACCCGGGTTCGATTCCCGGCCATCGCAGTTTGTTTATTCCAGTGTGCTTGCCTTTGTTGACAGAAAGTGAGCACACAGGCAGCAAATGTTGTACTTGTCCACAGCGACTGGTGGTAAAGTGCTGCAAGAAATTGACCCAGGTTTGGTGTCACTCCATCACTCCAACTATAAGGACCATCGTTAAACAGAGGAGGTTGCCTACGACACCACTTATCACCCACCTACATTGCAGTCTTGGGATGCCTCCTTAGGCGACTGAACACCCATTCACACCTGGACCCTAATGACACGCAAGATGGCAGAGTGGGTCAACGACTCACAGGTGACCTTAATGACTCTGAAACTCAGAGCTCACATGTGACCGCAACCACTTTGTAAGGCTTCACACCCACAAAGAGTTTAAAGGTTGGGAACTCCGCAGCAGTCCGTTAGAACTCAAGAAGCTTCATGGATGAGAGGCCAAACGTCTGCAAGAAACTGAAGCAAGTCCAGTTGCCGATGATATAGCACTTAAGATTACCAGGGATGACTGAGAATCTTCACCTACATGTAAACTGCAACTTTGCAGGGCGATAATTGTAGTTTCTTGAGAGTATTGCTACTTCTGTTGAGGATTTTTTTTTTTGTAGAAAAATTAAAGGTGAGAGAGGTCAGGATGGCCGAGCGGTCTAAGGCGCTGAGTTCAGGTCGCAGTCTCCCCTGGAGGCGTGGGTTTGAATCCCACTTCTGACAGCTGGTGCTTTTCAGTGGAATCAGTACTTGTATCGTGAGAGTTTGGAAGAAAAGTGAAGCTCCTACTACTTGCACTGCAGGAGCGTTTCACAACTTCTACACTCGGATCGCAATACCTTCTTGAATGACCACAGTCATGGTGATATCATGCCAGAAACGGTCTGACAGTCTTCATAGAGGTTCCATGGTGTAATGGTTAGCACTCTGGACTCTGAATCCAGTAATCCGAGTTCAAGTCTCGGTGGAACCTGCTATACAACCAGAGTATAGGGTCAAAGAAAGAGTCCTTCCAAAGTTCTCAGCTTGGAAAAAAAAACCTTGATTTTCCTCGCACAGTCATCACGGTGTAATGGTTAGCACTCATAAAATGTCGACTTTGCGGTCAGTTGCTTTTGGCACAGCGATGGGAAGGCAGCTTAAATGCATGTTTGTGGTTGTCGTGGCCGAGTGGTTAAGGCGATGGACTAGAAATCCATTGGGGTTTCCTCGCGCAGGTTCGAATCCTGCTGACAACGAGAGGCACTTTTGAGCAGTAGGTGCCCGCCAATGAGGCATTTGCAGACAACTGCACATACAGGTGAATTCAGGAAAAGTACCAGTGTCAAAGTGATGCTTTAATAACTGTTGAGTTCGTGGACACTCCCTCTTGTGTGTTGTCCCTTGATCCATAAGTTCAAATCCTTTTGTGCGCTGTTCAGTCTCAATGTTCAGATAAATTGCTGAATTTGCATCAAAAGTCATTTTGCGCAGCGATGGTGGTATAGTGGTAAGCATAGCTGCCTTCCAAGCAGTTGACCTGGGTTCGATTCCCGGCCATCGCAGTTTGTTTATTCCAGTGTGCTTGCCTTTGTTGACAGAAAGTGAGCACACAGGCAGCAAATGTTGTACTTGTCCACAGCGACTGGTGGTAAAGTGCTGCAAGAAATTGACCCAGGTTTGGTGTCACTCCATCACTCCAACTATAAGGACCATCGTTAAACAGAGGAGGTTGCCTACGACACCACTTATCACCCACCTACATTGCAGTCTTGGGATGCCTCCTTAGGCGACTGAACAGCCATTCACACCTGGACCCTAATGACACGCAAGATGGCAGAGTGGGTCAACGACTCACAGGTGACCTTAATGACTCTGAAACTCAGAGCTCACATGTGACCGCAACCACTTTGTAAGGCTTCACACCCACAAAGAGTTTAAAGGTTGGGAACTCCGCAGCAGTCCGTTAGAACTCAAGAAGCTTCATGGATGAGAGGCCAAACGTCTGCAAGAAACTGAAGCAAGTCCAGTTGCCGATGATATAGCACTTAAGATTACCAGGGATGACTGAGAATCTTCACCTACATGTAAACTGCAACTTTGCAGGGCGATAATTGTAGTTTCTTGAGAGTATTGCTACTTCTGTTGAGGATTTTTTTTTTGTAGAAAAATTAAAGGTGAGAGAGGTCAGGATGGCCGAGCGGTCTAAGGCGCTGCGTTCAGGTCGCAGTCTCCCCTGGAGGCGTGGGTTCGAATCCCACTTCTGACAGCTGGTGCTTTTCAGTAGAATCAGTACTTGTATCGTGAGAGTTTGGAAGAAAAGTGAAGCTCCTACTACTTGCACTGCATGAGCGTTTCACAACTTCTACACTCGGATCGCAATACCTTCTTGAATGACCACAGTCATGGTGATATCATGCCAGAAACGGTCTGACAGTCTTCATAGAGGTTCCATGGTGTAATGGTTAGCACTCTGGACTCTGAATCCAGTAATCCGAGTTCAAGTCTCGGTGGAACCTGCTATACAACCAGAGTATAGGGTCAAAGAAAGAGTCCTTCCAAAGTTCTCAGCTTGGAAAAAAACCCCTTGATTTTCCTCGCACAGTCATCACGGTGTAATGGTTAGCACTCATAAAATGTCGACTTTGCGGTCAGTTGCTTTTGGCACAGCGATGGGAAGGCAGCTTAAATGCATGTTTGTGGTTGTCGTGGCCGAGTGGTTAAGGCGATGGACTAGAAATCCATTGGGGTTTCCCCGCGCAGGTTCGAATCCTGCCGACAACGAGAGGCACTTTTGAGCAGTAGGTGCCCGCCAATGAGGCATTTGCAGACAACTGCACATACAGGTGAATTCAGGAAAAGTACCAGTGTCAAAGTGATGCTTTAATAACTGTTGAGTTCGTGGACACTCCCTCTTGTGTGTTGTCCCTTGATCCATAAGTTCAAATCCTTTTGTGCGCTATTCAGTCTCAATGTTCAGATAAATTGCTGAATTTGCATCAAAAGTCATTTTGCGCAGCGATGGTGGTATAGTGGTAAGCATAGCTGCCTTCCAAGCAGTTGACCCGGGTTCGATTCCCGGCCATCGCAGTTTGTTTATTCCAGTGTGCTTGCCTTTGTTGACAGAAAGTGAGCACACAGGCAGCAAATGTTGTACTTGTCCACAGCGACTGGTGGTAAAGTGCTGCAAGAAATTGACCCAGGTTTGGTGTCACTCCATCACTCCATCTAGAAGGACCATCGTTAAACAGAGGAGGTTGCCTACGACACCACTTATCACCCACCTACATTGCAGTCTTGGGATGCCTCCTTAGGCGACTGAACAGCCATTCACACCTGGACCCTAATGACACGCAAGATGGCAGAGTGGGTCAACGACTCACAGGTGACCTTAATGACTCTGAAACTCAGAGCTCACATGTGACCGCAACCACTTTGTAAGGCTTCACACCCACAAAGAGTTTAAAGGTTGGGAACTCCGCAGCAGTCCGTTAGAACTCAAGAAGCTTCATGGATGAGAGGCCAAACGTCTGCAAGAAACCGAAGCAAGTCCAGTTGCCGATGATATAGCACTTAAGATTACCAGGGATGACTGAGAATCTTCACCTACATGTAAACTGCAACTTTGCAGGGCGATAATTGTAGTTTCTTGAGAGTATTGCTACTTCTGTTGAGGATTTTTTTTTTTGTAGAAAAATTAAAGGTGAGAGAGGTCAGGATGGCCGAGCGGTCTAAGGCGCTGCGTTCAGGTCGCAGTCTCCCCTGGAGGCGTGGGTTCGAATCCCACTTCTGACAGCTGGTGCTTTTCAGTAGAATCAGTACTTGTATCGTGAGAGTTTGGAAGAAAAGTGAAGCTCCTACTACTTGCACTGCAGGAGCGTTTCACAACTTCTACACTCGGATCGTAATACCTTCTTGAATGACCACAGTCATGGTGATATCATGCCAGAAACGGTCTGACAGTCTTCATAGAGGTTCCATGGTGTAATGGTTAGCACTCTGGACTCTGAATCCAGTAATCCGAGTTCAAGTCTCGGTGGAACCTGCTATACAACCAGAGTATAGGGTCAAAGAAAGAGTCCTTCCAAAGTTCTCAGCTTGGAAAAAAAACCCTTGATTTTCCTCGCACAGTCATCACGGTGTAATGGTTAGCACTCATAAAATGTCGACTTTGCGGTCAGTTGCTTTTGGCACAGCGATGGGAAGGCAGCTTAAATGCATGTTTGTGGTTGTCGTGGCCGAGTGGTTAAGGCGATGGACTAGAAATCCATTGGGGTTTCCCCGCGCAGGTTCGAATCCTGCCGACAACGAGAGGCACTTTTGAGCAGTAGGTGCCCGCCAATGAGGCATTTGCAGACAACTGCACATACAGGTGAATTCAGGAAAAGTACCAGTGTCAAAGTGATGCTTTAATAACTGTTGAGTTCGTGGACACTCCCTCTTGTGTGTTGTCCCTTGATCCATAAGTTCAAATCCTTTTGTGCGCTATTCAGTCTCAATGTTCAGATAAATTGCTTAATTTGCATCAAAAGTCATTTTGCGCAGCGATGGTGGTATAGTGGTAAGCATAGCTGCCTTCCAAGCAGTTGACCCGGGTTCGATTCCCGGCCATCGCAGTTTGTTTATTCCAGTGTGCTTGCCTTTGTTGACAGAAAGTGAGCACACAGGCAGCAAATGTTGTACTTGTCCACAGCGACTGGTGGTAAAGTGCTGCAAGAAATTGACCCAGGTTTGGTGTCACTCCATCACTCCAACTATAAGGACCATCGTTAAACAGAGGAGGTTGCCTACGACACCACTTATCACCCACCTACATTGCAGTCTTGGGATGCCTCCTTAGGCGACTGAACACCCATTCACACCTGGACCCTAATGACACGCAAGATGGCAGAGTGGGTCAACGACTCACAGGTGACCTTAATGACTCTGAAACTCAGAGCTCACATGTGACCGCAACCACTTTGTAAGGCTTCACACCCACAAAGAGTTTAAAGGTTGGGAACTCCGCAGCAGTCCGTTAGAACTCAAGAAGCTTCATGGATGAGAGGCCAAACGTCTGCAAGAAACTGAAGCAAGTCCAGTTGCCGATGATATAGCACTTAAGATTACCAGGGATGACTGAGAATCTTCACCTACATGTAAACTGCAACTTTGCAGGGCGATAATTGTAGTTTCTTGAGAGTATTGCTACTTCTGTTGAGGATTTTTTTTTTTGTAGAAAAATTAAAGGTGAGAGAGGTCAGGATGGCCGAGCGGTCTAAGGCGCTGCGTTCAGGTCGCAGTCTCCCCTGGAGGCGTGGGTTCGAATCCCACTTCTGACAGCTGGTGCTTTTCAGTGGAATCAGTACTTGTATCGTGAGAGTTTGGAAGTAAAGTGAAGCTCCTACTACTTGCACTGCAGGAGCGTTTCACAACTTCTACACTCGGATCGCAATACCTTCTTGAATGACCACAGTTATGGTGATATCATGCCAGAAACGGTCTGACAGTCTTCGTAGAGGTTCCATGGTGTAATGGTTAGCACTCTGGACTCTGAATCCAGTAATCCGAGTTCAAGTCTCGGTGGAACCTGCTATACAACCAGAGTATAGGGTCAAAGAAAGAGTCCTTCCAAAGTTCTCAGCTTGGAAAAAAACCCCTTGATTTTCCTCGCACAGTCATCACGGTGTAATGGTTAGCACTCATAAAATGTCGACTTTGCGGTCAGTTGCTTTTGGCACAGCGATGGGAAGGCAGCTTAAATGCATGTTTGTGGTTGTCGTGGCCGAGTGGTTAAGGCGATGGGCTAGAAATCCATTGGGGTTTCCCCGCGCAGGTTCGAATCCTGCCGACAACGAGAGGCACTTTTGAGCAGTAGGTGCCCGCCAATGAGGCATTTGCAGACAACTGCACATACAGGTGAATTCAGGAAAAGTACCAGTGTCAAAGTGATGCTTTAATAACTGTTGAGTTCGTGGACACTCCCTCTTGTGTGTTGTCCCTTGATCCATAAGTTCAAATCCTTTTGTGCGCTGTTCAGTCTCAATGTTCAGATAAATTGCTGAATTTGCATCAAAAGTCATTTTGCGCAGCGATGGTGGTATAGTGGTAAGCATAGCTGCCTTCCAAGCAGTTGACCCGGGTTCGATTCCCGGCCATCGCAGTTTGTTTATTCCAGTGTGCTTGCCTTTGTTGACAGAAAGTGAGCACACAGGCAGCAAATGTTGTACTTGTCCACAGCGACTGGTGGTAAAGTGCTGCAAGAAATTGACCCAGGTTTGGTGTCACTCCATCACTCCAACTATAAGGACCATCGTTAAACAGAGGAGGTTGCCTACGACACCACTTATCACCCACCTACATTGCAGTCTTGGGATGCCTCCTTAGGCGACTGAACAGCCATTCACACCTGGACCCTAATGACACGCAAGATGGCAGAGTGGGTCAACGACTCACAGGTGACCTTAATGACTCTGAAACTCAGAGCTCACATGTGACCGCAACCACTTTGTAAGGCTTCACACCCACAAAGAGTTTAAAGGTTGGGAACTCCGCAGCAGTCCGTTAGAACTCAAGAAGCTTCATGGATGAGAGGCCAAACGTCTGCAAGAAACTGAAGCAAGTCCAGTTGCCGATGATATAGCACTTAAGATTACCAGGGATGACTGAGAATCTTCACCTACATGTAAACTGCAACTTTGCAGGGCAATAATTCTAGTTTCTTGAGAGTATTGCTACTTCTGTTGAGGATTTTTTTTTTTGTAGAAAAATTAAAGGTGAGAGAGGTCAGGATGGCCGAGCGGTCTAAGGCGCTGCGTTCAGGTCGCAGTCTCCCCTGGAGGCGTGGGTTCGAATCCCACTTCTGACAGCTGGTGCTTTTCAGTAGAATCAGTACTTGTATCGTGAGAGTTTGGAAGAAAAGTGAAGCTCCTACTACTTGCACTGCAGGAGCGTTTCACAACTTCTACACTCGGATCGCAATAACTTCTTGAATGACCACAGTCATGGTGATATCATGCCAGAAACGGTCTGACAGTCTTCATAGAGGTTCCATGGTGTAATGGTTAGCACTCTGGACTCTGAATCCAGTATTCGAGTTCAAGTCTCGGTGGAACCTGCTATACAACCAGAGTATAGGGTCAAAGAAAGAGTCCTTCCAAAGTTCTCAGTCTCAGCTTGGAAAAAAACCCTTGGTTTTCCTCGCACAGTCATCACGGTGTAATGGTTAGCACTCATAAAATGTCGACTTTGCGGTCAGTTGCTTTTGGCACAGCGATGGGAGGCAGCTTAAATGCATGTTTGTGGTTGTCGTGGCCGAGTGGTTAAGGCGATGGACTAGAAATCCATTGGGGTTTCCCCGCGCAGGTTCGAATCCTGCCGACAACGAGAGGCACTTTTGAGCAGTAGGTGCCCGCCAATGAGGCATTTGCAGACAACTGCACATACAGGTGAATTCAGGAAAAGTACCAGTGTCAAAGTGATGCTTTAATAACTGTTGAGTTTGTGGACACTCCCTCTTGTGTGTTGTCCCTTGATCCATAAGTTCAAATCCTTTTGTGCGCTGTTCAGTCTCAATGTTCAGATAAATTGCTGAATTTGCATCAAAAGTCATTTTGCGCAGCGATGGTGGTATAGTGGTAAGCATAGCTGCCTTCCAAGCAGTTGACCCTGGTTCGATTCCCGGCCATCGCAGTTTGTTTATTCCAGTGTGCTTGCCTTTGTTGACAGAAAGTGAGCACACAGGCAGCAAATGTTGTACTTGTCCACAGCGACTGGTGGTAAAGTGCTGCAAGAAATTGACCCAGGTTTGGTGTCACTCCATCACTCCATCTAGAAGGACCATCGTTAAACAGAGGAGGTTGCCTACGACACCACTTATCACCCATCTACATTGCAGTCTTGGGATGCCTCCTTAGGCGACTGAACAGCCATTCACACCTGGACCCTAATGACACGCAAGATGGCAGAGTGGGTCAACGACTCACAGGTGACCTTAATGACTCTGAAACTCAGAGCTCACATGTGACCGCAACCACTTTGTAAGGCTTCACACCCACAAAGAGTTTAAAGGTTGGGAACTCCGCAGCAGTCCGTTAGAACTCAAGAAGCTTCATGGATGAGAGGCCAAACGTCTGCAAGAAACTGAAGCAAGTCCAGTTGCCGATGATATAGCACTTAAGATTACCAGGGATGACTGAGAATCTTCACCTACATGTAAACTGCAACTTTGCAGGGCGATAATTCTAGTTTCTTGAGAGTATTGCTACTTCTGTTGAGGATTTTTTTTTTTTGTAGAAAAATTAAAGGTGAGAGAGGTCAGGATGGCCGAGCGGTCTAAGGCGCTGCGTTCAGGGCGCAGTCTCCCCTGGAGGCGTGGGTTCAAATCCCACTTCTGACAGCTGGTGCTTTTCACTGGATTCAGTACTTGTATCGTGAGAGTTTGGAAGAAAAGTGAAGCTCCTACTACTTGCACTGCAGGAGCGTTTCACAACTTCTACACTCTGATGGCAATACCTTCTTGAATGACCACAGTCATGGTGATATCATGCCAGAAACGGTCTGACAGTCTTCATAGAGGTTCCATGGTGTAATGGTTAGCACTCTGGACTCTGAATCCAGTAATCTGAGTTCAAGTCTCGGTGGAACCTGCTATACAAACCGAGTATAGGGTCAAAGAAAGAGTCCTTCCAAAGTTCTCAGTCTCAGCTTGGAAAAAAACCCTTGGTTTTCCTCGCACAGTCATCACGGTGTAATGGTTAGCACTCATAAAATGTCGACTTTGCGGTCAGTTGCTTTTGGCACAGCGATGGGAAGGCAGCTTAAATGCAAGTTTGTGGTTGTCGTGGCCGAGTGGTTAAGGCGATGGACTAGAAATCCATTGGGGTTTCCCCGCGCAGGTTCGAATCCTGCCGACAACGAGAGGCACTTTTGAGCAGTAGGTGCCCGCCAATGAGGCATTTGCAGACAACTGCACATACAGGTGAATTCAGGAAAGTACCAGTGTCAAAGTGATGCTTTAATAACTGTTGAGTTCGTGGACACTCCCTCTTGTGTGTTGTCCCTTGATCCATAAGTTCAAATCCTTTTGTGCGCTATTCAGTCTCAATGTTCAGATAAATTGCTGAATTTGCATCAAAAGTCATTTTGCGCAGCGATGGTGGTATAGTGGTAAGCATAGCTGCCTTCCAAGCAGTTGACCCGGGTTTGATTCCTGGCCATCGCAGTTTGTTTATTCCAGTGTCCTTGCCTTTGTTGACAGAAAGTGAGCACACAGGCAGCAAATGTTGTACTTGTCCACAGCGACTGGTGGTAAAGTGCTGCAAGAAATTGACCCAGGTTTGGTGTCACTCCATCACTCCAACTAGAAGGACCATCGTTAAACAGAGGAGGTTGCCTACGACACCACTTATCACCCACCTACATTGCAGTCTTGGGATGCCTCCTTAGGCGACTGAACAGCCATTCACACCTGGACCCTAATGACACGCAAGATGGCAGAGTGGGTCAACGACTCACAGGTGACCTTAATGACTCTGAAACTCAGAGCTCACATGTGACCGCAACAACTTTGTAAGGCTTCACACCCACAAAGAGTTTAAAGGTTGGGAACTCCGCAGCAGTCCGTTAGAACTCAAGAAGCTTCATGGATGAGAGGCCAAACGTCTGCAAGAAACTGAAGCAAGTCCAGTTGCCGATGGTATAGCACTTAAGATTACCAGGGATGACTGAGAATCTTCACCTACATGTAAACTGCAACTTTGCAGGGCGATAATTCTAGTTTCTTGAGAGTTTTTGAAAGAAGCGTATTGCTACCTCTGTTCAGGATTTTTTTTCTTTAGAAAAATTACACTTCTGACAGCTGGTGCTTTTCACTTGATTCAGTGCTTGTATCATGAGAGTTGGGAAGAAAAGTGAAGCTCCTACTACTTCACAGCTTCTACACTCTGATCACAATACCTTCTTGAATGACCACAGTCATGGTGATATCATGCCAGAAACGGTCTCACAGTCATCATAGAGGTACCATGGTGTCAATTCAGTAATCCGAGTTCAAGTCTCGGTGGAACCTGCTGTACAACCACAGTATAGGGTTAAAGAGAGAGTCCTTCCAAAATTCCCAGTCTCAGCTCCGAAGAAAATCCTGATTTTCCTCTCACAGTCATCATAGAGGTTCCATGGTGTAATGGTTAGCACTCATGAAATGTCAATTTTGCGGTCAACAAACTCCCTACGTTGCTGAACCAATAGTAAGTCTGCAGGGCGGTCCTTCGGTGGCTCGCTGAACTGTTGTTCTTGTAAACATAGTCCGACTGCGTTATAACGTTTGAACAAAGTCGCTGTAGGTCCTTCATTACCAATAATCTTGTTGACTGAGCACATATTTGATAAAACAGAGTTAAATCTCTTGGCATCCATTTTCAAGCTCTGTGTGTGTTTGTGTCCTTGCGGACGAGAAAAAAGGGAGCGCACATTTCCGGGAGGGCGTGTCCTTTTAAAAAAATGCAAAAAGGTGTTGCTTTGTTGCTTGCCGTTTTCTCTGGTCTGTTAAACACACTTTAGAAAGGACTGTCCCCAGACTATCAGAAGGTGGAGATCTCTGCTTGTCTGGTGGCGAGACCAGGAAGACACAATCCATTGGGGTTTCCCCGTGCAGGTTCGAATCCTGCCGACAACGCGAGGCACTGGTGAATCTTAGTCAAAGTGATGCTTGGGTGACTGAGAATCTTCACCTACATGTAAACTGCAACTTTCCTGGTTGGCCAAGGCATACATCTGCAGGGCAAAAGTTCTAGTTTCTTGAGAGTATTTGAAAGTAGCATATTGCTACTCATGTTCATGATGGTTTTTTTCCATCGAAAATTTTAATGCAAGAGAGGTTAGGATGGCAGAGCGGAGTAAGGCTGAAAGAAATGGTCTTCAGCCCATTGTTAAATCAGAGATCCTCCACATTTCTTATTATATAACTTTTCTCATGTACCTGGGATTTTGAAAAATCTTGGCGTGTTTCCACCGAAATTACCTGGGGAAAAAATTCCCTCAACCCCAAGCTTTTCCAGAAAAATAAGTGCCTAGTAGGGGGGTAGGACTTTTCAGATTACCCGGAATTCTTGAGGGCCTGGGCTGTGTGCTACTTCGATGAGCTGCAGTAGATTCTAGCAAATGCCATCAGAGGCATTAGGAGGAGAACATAATTATCTTTTTGATGTGAAGTCTGTCTCATGTAATGCTGTGTGGACATAGTGACAGCAAGTATGACAAAAATAATTTTCATGAATGTTACCAACTGCAGTGTTCATAATTCAGTACTTAATGCAGTATTGATGTGCACCTTCAGATGGTGCTGTTGAGTGAATGAAATGGTAAGGGTGGCAGTCTGTGGTCAGAGTTAAATGTTGGACTCCACCCATGCTTAGTGCAGCCTCACATTGCACGCAGCAGTGAGGGGCATTTACACAGTTAAGATATTTGCATATTTATCTGCTAACAGACACTACTGAGCTGTGAGGAATGCAAGTTTCTGCATTAGAAAGGCCAGAATTTACAGCAAGACTGTGAGTGAAAATATCATTGGAATATTCTGAGGTGATAGTTATCACTGTAACAGGTGTAACTGAAATGCTTGTGGGTACAATCATGCAATGACATAAGCTAATACTTATATAATGTGTAACATACAGCTGTAAATGGAGAATGATTTGGAAAGGACAAAGCACTTCACACAAAAAGAAGTAACTATTCACACTTGTATACAAAACTTTTGTTTGTATAAGGGGATCGGAACATCATAACTACCTCATAAAAAAGTAAAGACAAACTTGCTGAATGTTTGCTGCTCAGTGAAGGAAAGACTTGGATTATAATTCAATAAAGTCTTAAAAAGATATTCTAGTAGGAGCTATTGCTGATACAGACTCCTTTCTTCACTCTTCCTCCTTTTTTCCCTCCTCTCTGAGTCATATTCCTGACATGAACGGACGATTCAACAGTGCAATTTTTCTTTTTCTGTAGTGATGGTGGTATAGTGATAAGCCTCCCAAGGGTTTGATCTGGGTTCTGTTCCCGGCCATCTCATCTGATGTCCTTTGGATCAGTGTTCGCTGTAGACGGGTGATTTTGCACTGGATTCAGTGCTTGTAATATGGAAGTGTATATAAGTAATGTGAGCAGTAATGTTACACATATGACAAACTACAGTGTTCCTTGTACTGCAGATGCATTTCACAGCTTCTACACTGTGAATATTTTGCTTATTATTGCTATTATTATATGCCTGGTGATACTGTGAGAAACGGTTATGAAACCAGTCTAGGTTTGGAATGACACCCCTGACATTCAGGGCCTTTCTTTGGAAATGTTGCTTGTTACATGACATAGTGACAGAAACTCAGCTCTCTATGTTGGGGGACAAAAGGTTTGGCTGGTATTAAAACTTTCAAAGTGGAAAACACCCTGAAGTGGCATTTATGTTAAAACCTGTGTTGTCATCATATCAACTAACAACAATCTGCATTTTTCTTTGGAAGTAGTCAAATAAACGGGGCAAACAGTTCAGTGTCACTGCTATCCATTGTTTTTCTATGGTTTATACACACTGCCTCTTTTTGTTGCCAGATTAATTGTTAGTAGGAAGTCTTGAGGAAACAATGGCTTCAGTTAAATAAGAAATATTGTTTTTTGTTTCTGGAAGAACAGACATTTTTCTCTTGTTCCAAGGTCTTTTGTGGTTCCATGGTGTAATGGTCAGCACTCTGGACTTTGAATCCAGTGATCCGAGTTCAAGTCTCGGTGGAACCTGATTTCATTTCACAAAAATAAAGGTATGAATTCCTGAGGAATCATTAGCCCCTTTTCCACCACAGGAACTTTTCTCATTTACCCGGGATTTTGAAAAGCCTCTGCGCGTTTCCACCGAAATTACCCGGGTAAAATACTTTCCCTCAACCCCAAACGTTCCCTGAAAAAAGTACCTAGTAGGGGAGTAGGACTTTTCAGATTACCTGGAATTCTTGAGGTACGGGGCTGTTTGCTGAAGAACGCTGATTGGTGCAAATTTTATTTCATTTCTACAAGCTTCACTTCGTTTGTATTTTGATTAAGGATGGGTACTGAAACCCGTTACTAAATTAGCCACGGGGCTAAATTATCAAAGACCGTAGTATTGATAAGCTCTGATGGTATCGGTTCTTTTGTGCCGGCGCTGAACTCATCCACACACACGTCTACATGACACGGTAACTGGTGAACAGCTGAGCTGCCGCGGTGGAAAGGAAGTGAAGATAACTCGAAAATGACTCGAGTTGACGGCAGCTACACTCGTTACTGTAAGTGACATTAACCCTTAGTGAGTAACATGTATCAATACATGTGTTCAGCAAGCATAAACATGTAAGCATGTACACAGTGATATTCAATATGCGCCATCCACAGTCTCTCATCCACCGACACTAATGTTATGTCTTATACAAGTATAACACGCTAGTTCGGCTGATAGTGAATTGTTACTAATAAGCTCAAATGACAGCTTTCTGTATGTAGACTAACTTAGTTTGACACTTATCTTAAAATACTTTTAAAATTAGCTGCTGGCTGAGACAAAACGCCCCTTCTCTCTCTAGCAGCACTAATGCTACCATGTTACCAGCCATTAAGCTCGCGGAGCCAAATACGGGGCACACACCGAATCATCTACGTCATCAGCCTGATCTGAATAAATTTTCTGGAGCTTTGATGTGCGGTGGAAACGCAAACCACACAGATTACCAGGAATTCTTTTACCCAGGTAAATAAATTCCTGGTAAAAAAAGTTCCTGGAAATGTTGGTGGAAAAGGGGCTAATGGCTTCAGTTAGATAAGAAATATTGTTCTCCTCATTGCAGCCACATCTCTACTGGAAACATTGTCCATGCTACGTATGAGGTTAAGGCATACAACTGCAAGGCGATAATTCTAGTTTATTTAGAGCATTTAACAATAGAATTTTGCTATGTGTACTCAGGGGAATTTTTTATTTAGTAGAAAGTAATTGCAGTCAGGATGGCCGAGCCGTCTAAGGCGCTGCGTTCAGGTCACACTTTCCACTGGAGGCGTGGACAGCTGACAACTGGTGTTTTTCCCTTAAGGTAGTGCTTGTAACATGATAGTGGGGAAGTAAAGTGAGAAGTAATGTCACTCATATGACAAACTACACCGTTAGTACAGAAGCATTTCACAGCTTTTATGCTGTGCTCCAGGTACCTTCCTTCTTGATCTTATCATCTTTCCTTCTACTAGTGTATGCCCTCATGAATGGTGATGTTTGAAACGGGTTGAAATGGTAATCAGAGGTTCCATGGTGTAATGGTTAGCACTCTGGACTCTGAATCCAGCTTTATATAACTGCTGTACAGGTAAAAGAAAGACAATCTCTATAGTTCCAATCACAGTTAGGAATCACACCCCTGACAGCCAGGGCCTTTCCTTGGAAACAAGAGTTGGTTGCCAACAACTCTGTAAAACTATACCAAAAAACAAACTGAAGTGGCATTTAAAGAGAAAAAACAGTGCGTGTTTGTTGCAGCAGTGGAAAGACTAAGATGGATTTTGTTGACTTCGTTTTATTTCAGTTATTCACTCCTGTTGTGGCTGATAGGTGTAGGACAACTGCATGGAGGGAAGCTGTGTTAACAACATATCCACTCCATCTGAAATCTTTGCGATTAATTCCTGTAGAGTCAGCAGTTCACGTGAGGTCAGATAAAACAGGAGAACCACAGATATAGATTCACCTAAATTCCTGTATCAGGGATTAAAATATACCTTTTTCATCTGTTCAGCAGCAACGCAGTAGATAAATGGTGAGCTCATTGGAGTTCTATCTACCATTACCAGCAGATGGTAGTATTTATGTTTCATAGTCATTGTGAAACCATTGATCGTCACTGCACACGCTGCTGTTTTCACATCAGACTCTGAGGCAAGCCCCTCCACGGCGCAGCTTTCCACCCACTCACTTGTGACGCGTATAGAAAGAGGAAGAGTAGGCCTGAGCCACAGATAGGAGAAAAACACTTCACACATTTTAATCACTCAGTTTTCCCTGATGCAAAATCAGTAGTAGACACTGCCCATGACTAAATAAGAACAATTAAATACAATGAAGTAGAGGGCTTTGCTAAAACTTGATTGATGCCTCATTTTGGTAGCTGGGGAATCCAGGAAAGCCCACACTAAGCACTTTCAAATGAAATGCTAGTCTGGAGTTTTCTCAACATTTCGTTGTTCTTTTGTGCTGATATACTGTGGAATAGAGCAGGAACATTACCAGTCATGCAGTTTTTTCTCATGTCGGGTACGCAGTATTTAATAGCTACTTCAAATATCCTGTAGCAACTAAACAATATGAAACAAAATATTCCGATTTTTTACTTGCCTAATAGTAAAACAACAATGGAAAAACGTTCCATTATCACTCCATTAGGAATTATAATAAATATGTGCTTAAAGCAGCACAGGTAAAAGTATGTATCTTGCATTATGCCTTCCCAGTGTTCTATATGGTATGAGATTTTTACACATGTATGTTTTGCTTGGTTTTGGGCATTTGAACATTCAAAAACCTATCTGTTGTAAAAACCTTTGTGCAGTTAAAAACCCAGATTGTTTTTAGGAAAAACAAGTTGATCTGCAGTGACAGCATGTTGAAATATTTCTGCTGTACACACTTTTTTGTGACAAAACATAACCTAAACAACTAGTTGTAGACTATAAATGCATGATAAGAAATATAAAGTAAAGTTGGAAGTATAATGTAGCATACAAAAGAAATACTGAATGCAGTTCAAGTAGTTCAAAACTGTACTTCAGTAGCCTGGGGAATCCAAAGGAGATATGAAAGTGTAACATTTGAATAAGACCAAAATAGGTTATTGAGTAGTTTGTGATGCCTCTTAACTTGCTGGAGCACAACTATTTTAGCCATGCTTGCAAAGTGAACCCATGTCACTGTTGGTCGATCTACCACTTTGGTCTGGATAAGACATTTTATGTATCGACATAACATTTCCTCTGCATCCATGGTATCGGAGGATAAATCCAACTGCCTCTGGGGATCCCTGACTTTGCTATCACGCCACAGCAAGGTTGATATTTGTGGTTTTGACTGAAGTGTGTCTGCAACTGTTGGAGAAATTTCCAATTTGCTAATATTTTAGTTCATGACCAACATCCTGTCATAGTGTTAGCATGCTGATGTTAGGATGTAGCACCACTGTGCTTAAGTACAGCCTCACAGAGCACTTAGCATGGATGTATCATGAGACTTCCACAGTCCCAGTCCCCATGTCCCAGTGCAGACGCTGCACTTTCCAGTTGGCTGGGTCTGATTTCTTTATTCACCGATACTTTAACAGTAAAGAGAGAGAGAGGGGAACTCAAGTGTCCCCTGACAATTCACTATGAAACCAATCTCCCTCACAGACGGAGAAAACTCATTCTGCCCTTTCCTATAACACTTATCAGCGATCGAGACTATCGTGTCGATCAGATACCAATTAAAAACCACCCTTCGTGTTTAGAGATAGAGTAATATACACACTGCAAGTCTAGTAGTCATGACATGAAGTTAGAAAAAAGAAAGTAGATGTTATCAACAGACTGAATGTGAAACATTCTGATATAGTGAATGTTTTAATTTCACAAGAATCTCTCTCTTAGTCATAAAGCTGTACAATTTGAAGGACTAAAAAAGAAATTACACACAGACTGGGATTTTGTTGTTATTGCATTTATTGCTTAATGACACATTTTCAAACTTTGGGCAATTTCTATGCTCAATACTAAAGAAAACGGAAGTAAAACATTTTTTTTCTTCTTCTTTTTTTTTCAGTACATAGCACAGCAGGCCTCATCTCACGGGATGTACAAAACACAAATTAGATATCACATGCATTCCACAGAAGCGCCATTTGCATAGCATCATGATGCTATTCATATTCCACAGGAATTAACAAGAGGAAGTCCATTAAGAACTACATATACATGTTTGCATCGCGCACACATACTTAAACACATAGCTTACAGATTTTTAGTGATAAATATTTTCTTTTTCAAGACTGTTACAGTTTAATGAGAAAAGAAACAGCATACATTTGATTACTGTGTTAACTGCCACATTGAAATATAGAACAATGTAGGGAGCTCTGAGAAGTTATACCAATAGCTAACAGTTAATGCTCAATAATACACGATACATCTGTTCCAACCACTGTCCTGCAGTGTTGTTGAGTCACATCAGCTCATTTCAGCATCAAGGTTGAGCTAATTCCATTCATTACAAGTCATCTTGAGTCTTGCAGTTCTTCAATAAGTGATGTCACCTGCAGCTGTCCACCTGTCTGATCTATTCATCGGTCCTTCGACAATAAACCATTTAAAAACGGCTAAAAAGTACATTATCAGTTGGCTTTAAGCCACATAAAGGGTGAGCTGTGGTCAGGTGCTAGCCGTACTCTGAGGTGGGTGGCCCTGTCACCAGTTTACAATAACCTGACAAGGCCCCCAGGTCAATGTACAAGGAGCCCTTCCTCCGCATGTGGCCAGAGTCCTCAGAGTACAGAGAGGATTCTGCAAAAGAGAAAGAAGTACATGTTTAAATAGGGAAAGTATATTATTATTAATCACTGGAACCAAATTAACCTTAAAGCGTAGGTGCTTACCCTGTGTGGTGTCGTGGTGCTGGCTCTGCTGCCGTAGTATCATGTGGTTGGCCTCCTCCAAGGCTGAGTCAAGACTCCAGCAACGCGGCTGATCCTCCCTGGGTGGGTTGATGGCCTCGTCCTTGAGCAGCTCAGATGCCGAGCTCCGCAGAGCAGGGTTCCTCTCGAGGGCTCGCTCCAGGAAGGAACGCATGGCCAGGCTGCAGTCCTCTGCTATGTCCTCCAGAGGCGGGGCCTGCTTGTGGATCTGTTGGGGGAGAGATAAGGCAAAACTTGGCTTGAGCAAACTGCAGCATGAGAGGGGAAAAAAGTTACAGTCAGTGTTTCCAAATAACAAAAAGAAAAAAACAACAGGCCACATGGAACTCCTCCAGCAGCTGTGACCCAGTTTTCTTGTCACTGTGAGTAGCAGCAAGTAAAACAAGTTTGTCTGTGGCAAAACGGAACAAGGAGAAGTAACTATGCTCAGCCTGTAGCAGCAGCTCAACCACGCAGCATTACTTCTCCATGACAGCAGTTTCACGAGGAAGTGAGTAAATCAAAAGAGCTGATAACTATTTCAAAAACAGAAACAGGACTTCTTGAAAGCCAAGAACCCATGTAATGGAAAACCTTTAAAATAAACAGAAGTAGTCTGACTAAGTGGCCCAAAGGTTACACCCTGCAGTCAGTCACGTTGAGCCTTTTTTTTTTTTTTTTTTTTTTTATCTTGTGATAATCTAGGCTGCGGAAGACCTAAATAAGGTCATGGAAAAGTGTGTCACTTTTTCAGATGCAGCAAGATAAAAGATATCTAACTTGTGGCATGTACTTGTGGTTTAAATCTATTCTCCTTGCTGAGTAGGTGTGAAGCTAATTGCAAAAAAAAACCCCAAACTGTCAGATGGATAAAAAGCTTGCGGTTTCAGTGAATTAAATGTAATAATTGGCCAAGGGGTGGTGTTAAAAAAAAGGTCAAATCGTGCTTTGCTGCAAGTAGAGACCGTTCAGTGTTTCTACTCTTTTTTTTTTACCTCAATTACAGTCTTTAGTTTAAATAGTAAATATACGATAAATGGCTGTACCAACTTTCATGGCGATCTATCCAATAGCTGTTGAGACATTTCACTATAAAACCAAGATTAACAATCTAAATAACCAGTCACTAAGCTTCCTTTGGGAACTATGAATGTCTTTGCTAAAATTTATTTGCAATGGGAGCAATCAAATAATAAAAGTTACTTCAATCTAGATCAAAGACATGGACCAACCAAAACAGGGATGCTAGCTTGGCTCGTAAAAACTACACCACTTACAATGTAGAGGTATGATGGGTAGGCGGTGCGTGGGTATCTCCGGACCCATGGAGGGCTCCCAGTCTGCATGTGAATGATGGTGGTCCCCAGGCTGTAGATGTCTGTCTTGGTGTTATGTCCTCGACACAGCACCACCTCTGGACTCATGTACATCTAAACAAAAAGAGGAGCAACAACGTGAATTAGATGTGGTGGGGATGCAGAGGAAAATGTCAGGAAAAGTACTTCCTTATTTACTGGTTTCCCATTCAAATGCATGTATCAGTGCTAAACTGCAATCAGGAAACAACCTGTTACAGTAAAAGGGTTTTTCTGTCTCAGCAAACAAGATAACCTTTAGACCAGCGCTGTGTGTGTCAGGTTAAGGGCAGTGAGGAGGCGCGTTGGCCTTTGGAGTGTGAAAAGTAAACATACTAAGAGAGTCCATCTCTTTCTTTGCTGGAAATTCCAGCCTGCTCTCCCATGTTAGCGTAAGCCTGAGCAGCCCAGTGTATTTGCTAGTTCTGTCTCTCTTATTATTACTGCTGGGTGTCTGCCCTGGGACTTTCCACAAGCCAAGCCATGAGAGGCCCAGGGTGCATGTGTAAAGACCGATATAGACCGACACACAAACAGGTCACAACGTGGGAAAGCTAGGCAGATGCATGATGGGAGAAAAGGCACGTGAGAAAACTCTTGGATTAATCCTAAAACTTCCAAAGTGCTGATTACATCTGTGCTGAGACCTCCTGAGCATAAGCAGACTATTATTAACATCAGGGAGGTCAATGAGTGCACTGGCTGCTGTGCAACGACGCTTGCCAATCATTGGGTTTCAATCATTTTGGAAAAGGCAGAGACAAGTGCTGACAAGACTTTGGACTCCTTAAATCCCACTTTAAATCCCTGTGGGAGTCTAGCTTGAGTCTTGAGTCATGAGAAAAGTGCTGCTTTTTCTAGCAAAAACACACACTTAAGATCAGAGATGAAAACAAGTAATGATTTAGACCAAGCACAAACAGAAACAGAAGACATGTTTGCTTTATGAGATCAGATCATGTGTTATTTTCTTACCTCGGTTCCTCTCATGTCTCTGGGAATGTATATATCCTCTGTCATTTGCACCGTCAGGCCAAAGTCCACCAAAACTGCCTTGTCTGACATCAGGACGATGTTACTGGCTAAAGGAAACAGAGAGAATAATAGTTATGGCACAGTCTGTCAGGGAGGCTGCTGTGTACAGTAGTTTCAGTGTTTATGCTTTGCTTTGTAGGCTGGCATTTTAGGTCATAGTTAATTTCAAACATACTGGAAAGTAGCTTGCACTGTTTGCATTAATTTCAACTAGGAAGGGGCCACCGAAACCCCCCAAGACGAAGACGAGCATGTTCCGTGCTTTTAGCAAAGGAATTTAAGAGATAATTTGAGGGCGAGCCTTTCGTGAAAAGTCTCATCATTGCACTTAAAAACCTCACCAAGGTATAATTACATATTTTGATCTCAGGCAGGAAACACTCTCAACCACAGCGACATGTCAGAGGACCAGACTGACCATTGTCGTAAGTCACTTGCTTCTCTGGACCCTGCATTTAAGCCTAAGAGTGCATGAGAAGCAAGCTGGAATTTCCAGACACCAAACAGCCTTCAGGCCATGAGGCTGACAAACAGCTCTGCAGAATGCTTTGATCCTGTCTGCGCTGCTGTTATTCAACTATCATGAAACTACCTCGCATCTAACCTCAGCCGTGCCCCACCCGCTGTAACTAGCCTGTTTTCTTGTAATCAAAGTTATCAGTTGCCAGACAGTGTGACCTGGCTTCATTTCCTCAAAATGCACTCATCAGACCTTCAGGGGGAGAAATTATATAACATTCAACAATCGTGTGTAAGAATGTGGTCTGCTTGGTTTGTAGATGTTTGTACTGATTCACCTCTTTCCTGCTCGCCACCTAAAAATTAACAAGTACAACTGTCTGTGGCTTGACTTTGACGTAAACAGGGTAAAAACTGACATTACAACATTTCCTGGACCATGTGAGTTTACTACAACACAGCACATACATCAGCAACACACAGGTGCAAGAACTTTTGTTCCTTTGCTCTTACGTTTGATGTCGTGGTGGATGACGTTGTGTGAGTGCAGGTACTCCAGACCCCGCAGGACTTGCTTGGTCACCCAGATGATCTCGAACTCCCTCATGGGCCCGCAGCTGTCCAGCTTCTCCAGCACCGAGCCGCCCTCCCCGGCCTCCATGAACAGGTGGACACTCTGGTCCCAGAGCACGGCGCCGTACAGCTCGGCGATGTTCTCGTGGCGGAACCGGGCCTGGAACTCCACGTCGGCTGCTTTGAAGTGCTCCATGGGGATCTGTGAGGATGGTGATGGTGATGATGATGAAATAAATACATGCATTGTTACACGTCTGTCTGCCGATATGCAGGAAATCTATTGTAACTCAGATACAAAGCACACAAACTGGTGCCAGTAAGCCATCTGTGTATTTAACTGTGTGTACAATACGCTGTGTCAACAAAGCATTCTGATAACACCACACAAGGTAGGACACTAAAACAGTCCCTCATTTGTCAATATTGCTCATGTAGAAAAGAGAAAACAAGCTCTTCAGAGAGATAAGAAAAGAACAAAGTGTTGCGAAAGGTGTGCCAGGAACTTAGAGAATAAATCACAACATGCCGATATATTGATTTTCTTATCGTGGATTTCATTTTGTCACAACAGCTGCTCAGTTTCCATTATTGCATTAGTCTTGACCCATTTTGTACGTTTGTTACCAAAAAAACCCTGGTTCTTTTTTTTAATAGCACAGTTCCTCTTTTGAATTTAAGGGCAAACGTGCCAGATGTCTTGTTGACTTTAACATTCGTCTTACATAAACACAGGAATCCAGTGAACAAGTCGTACTTGGCAGGTGAAATGTTTGGCACCTCTGGTAAGACTTTCGAGAAGTCAGCACTGGCTGGATTCCAGCTGTTGCTCAGCAGGACTCACCAGTTTGCAAGCCATTCTCTTCCTGGTGGTGATGTCCTGAGCCAAGTGGACTTTCCCAAATGAGCCCTTGGGCACGAGGTCAGAGCCGTGATTCTTGTAGGTCAGTTTCCATGGAAACAGGAGCACGTCCATGTTGATCTGGTAGCGGCCTTTTTTTATGGCCATCTCCTTCTGCAAACAAAGGTCAGTTAACAGATGTGAGAGAAAGTTGATTTTTGTGCACATGATGCACAATCAAAAGGCAAAAATCCTCTCACCTTGTTCAGCAGGATGCCCATCTCCTCTGGCAGGTGCTGCAGGACTGCCGTCTGCATGTTAGAGAGCAGGTTGACGAAGGACAGGAGGTCTGTCACCGTCCCATACCGAACACCCCCAACCCCGTCCACGTAGTCCTTCTGCTGACCCACCAAGTCCCCTGCCTCCTCGTTCTCGTCCATCTCCTCCTGGGAGAGACCCTCCTCCTCAAATGACAATGCTCCTTCCTCCTCTTCCTCAAGCTGATACAGAGTCTCTGCAGCGTTGATTATATCTTCTATATTCATGTGAGCCAACAGCAGTTCTATTCCATTATCGTATTTGTAATCCATCTTGATGCTTGACTTGTGCTGCTCGCCCTGAAATGAAACATAAGGAGGTCAGTTTATGACATTTTAATGTTCAGTTCTTCAGACTCTGACGGGATCCTGTCAGCGATCAGAGAGAGAATGACTTTAAAAAAGCACAGGATGCACAGTGACACTTCACTGAAGCACTGAGGCTTTGATTCAGCTGGCTGTGCACGCAGCTGGGAGGGGCCTAGAAAACTGTTTTCCAAGCAAATGAGGGGAGTTTCACTGAAGCCGGGAAGCCCCTGGGAAAGCTTGGACCCTATTTTACATCTATAAAAACAGCAACTGCCTATGATCTATTTGGAAAACAAGCTAACAGAGCAGAGGGCTATGAATAGGAGTCCAGCTCATATACATTTATTACTGCATGCAAATCACACACATCTGCAAAAGACTTTTTTTTTTTATATAGTACAACAGACCTCATGTTAAAGTCGAACAAATAAGCCACAGGGTTACATTTCTAGGCTATATTATAATACGTGCACACTCAGAATACGCTCATGTAGAAAAAACTATTATGATATAATAATTGGTAATGTTGTATATACGTAATAAACACTTAAATATTTAGCAGCTGTTTTAGATTTCAGCAGATTAAACATGAATGTTGTTCACCTCAGATGAGATATATTAAGGTAAAAAAACAAAAAACAAGCCGTACTTAGCGTAATCTTGGAGTCAGAAGTTTATCGCGACTGTCGTCTCGTCATCGTGTGTCTCCTTAGTCCGACACTGTGTGAATGACAGACTGAGAAAGGTCGGTGCGTGTTTAGAAGGAAGTAAACAGAGGAAGTGCAGTCGATGAGTGCGGAGGTGGAGCAGGCTTTAATGTCAGGTGCCAGCGCGATACTCTCCGTAGGTTTCGTTTTCCCTTTCTTCCGTTTTCTCAGATGAAAAACAAATTTCAATTTGCTTCGCTGCGGATGCACAGGACATCACTTTCCACTGAACTGCTGGGTGTTTTCCTGTGGGAAAATATGCTTTGTTGCTTTTTGTAAAAGCATCTCTTATTAGAGGTCATAACAGAACATATTACATATTAAATATATATTAAATTCATTGGACATAAATAAGTCAAAAGATAAATTCAAATTAAAGTTATAGCGGTAATAGCTGCCAAGGATGCAGTAGAAATATAAGCAATAATCTAAATATTATTTCTCACCCTTATTTTTTATCGCCACAGCTTTTGTGAATTGGTACAGCTCAGCTGCCGTAGACAAAGCAACGCGCATGCGCTGTTCGGCTTTATTCGTAGCAGCAATGGCGTCCTCCTTAGCCGTGTGCAGGTTACATATGAGGGGAAGGGGCAGCCTGGCGAAGTGTCTACGGAAGGTCGACACGTTTCTTCACAGGAGTATCGGGACAAACGTTGTCGCTGCGGAAGGTGAAGCGCTTCGGAAAGATGAAACCGGTTAGTGACGTGATATCAAACTGTCAAACTAACCGAGTTAGCATACATGCTAACTCTGCCTCCCGTAGAGTGACTGTCATTCCAAACCTCATTCAGAAATCGTGCTGTTTTCGGCAGCCTCTGACATGGCTCAATATACGTAGCTTATTTCACACAAAAAGTAAAACAGATGAAATTATTAGGGTTTCGGCTAAATTCGGCATTCATGTCGGCAACCATGTAGTCCTGGTTTAGGAAATATCTCCCCCCAAAGTAATTCTGTCATTAAGGATACGACTTGATTTTAATGGGTACAACTTTGTGGATAATATCTCTGCCGAGTTAAGTTGTTTCTAAGAATCCATAAGATGTACCATTCAATTCATAACTTTATTCACGAAAAAAACCCCATAAAGAATACATGTGAAGTTCACAAGAAATGATGGACGTGTGAAATGGGACTCTGATAAGTCATGGGAAGCTTGAGAACAGGGCCCAGACATGAAGCAAACTCTATTTAAAAAGGAAAGAAAATTGCATGTGACATACAGTAATATTTATAACCTACAAAACTCCCAAGACTAACCAAAAACCTAGAAACCAAGCTACCCTAATGCTAACTACTCAATGGTCCTGACACATTTATTCCATCAGTCTAGACCTAGACATTGGTTTCATAGGCAAGATAACATCAGTAGAAAAACATGGCAAGTGGAAATAACCGCAATGTACAATGTAAATGGATGTAAGTGTAACTGGTGTAGAATTTCCCAGCTGTTTCGGGTGTTCATGCTATAAAATATTTGTAGCAATCGCTGCTTACGGCTCTTTATGAAAATGGACACAGGCAATGACATTTTACAGATCCTCTGTGAACCACACTGAAGCTCGTACACTTAAGTTTACGATTTTTACCCTTTATAAGATGCTTATAGAATGTGTGTGTGTGGTTTGTGGCGTACATGCATTTGTTTACACACAGCCACACACTGTAAAATTGTCAGTTTTAGTTTGAAGTTTGGCGCTGTGTTCAGGGGCTATTGGAGATCACACCTGTGTCAAATATTGTTTTAACACATAATGCTGCAAAGTTTGTCTGACAACACTTGCATGCTGATATAATTGCTGAATATTCTGATTTTTTTGTTCTTAGAAGAAACGAATGGACGCAAATCTTTCTATGCTGTCCATGCGGAGAGACAAGAACAGGCTGAGAGATCGGTTCTCATCAGCTGCCAATCCAGAAGTGAGAAAAGGTTCCTCAAGTTTCTTTCAAATCACGGAGATGTCAAGAAATACTTCTTTTATGAAAGCTACGTAAGTGAATGACCAAGCTCCTCTGTTGACTGTTTTTCAAGTTGTTTTCCAATATGATAATCTTCACTGTCATGCTGTGTTTCAGGTGGATGATGAAATTGTGTGTTTTGGTGTTATTTCCAGGGCGTGTATGCTGTAGTGGAATTTGCGAATCGTGAAAGCGTTGCCTCGTTACTCAAAGAGGCAATCATCCCCAACATCAACCATGAATCCTCGGTGCCTTTTAAGTCGAGACTGCTGACAGTGAGGAACATCGGCTCAGCGGACTCAACAAGCAAACAGTCAGGCCAACAGTACATACCACAAACCAGCATTCCCATTAATGAGCTCATAAAGAAACTGTCCAGAGAGGAGAGTGTAAGTGGTTAGGTTATAACACCTAGAGTTACAGTTTAGGTTAATTGACTAATTTAGTGACCCTGATTTACCTTTAAAGATAAATACATGTATGAATCAGTCTCAGTGGATTTAATGAAGTCGGATATATGCCTCCAGGATGGTGTTAACCATTGCCTGTCTCTTTATTTCCCCTCAGATAGACCAACAAATAAACACCCTGACAGATGTCTATCAGCTAACAGACGAGAACAGCCGACTGCGTTTCCTTGTCTGCTCTCTGCTCAAGGACGTTGTTGCTCCTTATTTCCCAGAATGCACCATCAAGCCATTTGGCTCATCAGTAAACGGCTTTGGAAAGCTGGGCTGTGACCTGGACATGTTTCTGGACCTGGATGACATCAGTGGCAGAAATGCAAAGATGGTAATAATGGATGTTTGGGGGTCATCCTGTAGTGGGTGCCTTTAGAAAAAAATGTGGTTAATTTGTGAAACCAAAGCCACCAGCTGACAGGAAGTGATTACATTAATATTGCCACATATAACATTTCAATTTATAAAATAGAAAGTTGGATAAAACATGCAAGTATTTCAGTACTTGGTAATACTGATTCAGCACACATGGAAGCTGGACACATTAAAGCACCTTTTCCCACTTGCAACAGCTCAGCCTTTCCAAGAAAAGTGAAACAGATACCAGCTGCTGCGGCCACAGTAATCTGCTGCCACTAGAGTTTTGTGAGGGCTGAGCTCTGCAGAGTGAAACTGAAGACAGCTGCGAACAGCAAAGACCAAAAACCCAAAAAACTACAGACATACTTAACGGCTTTGAATTAAAACCTTCTTTGAAGTTTTTACTTCGTAATTAAAAAGACATTATCTTGGCAAAGAATTTGCGTAAACTCAGTTACTGATGCTTGAAATCACAACAGCAATATTAAAAGCAATGTCACAGTGTGAACTAAATATCTCACTGGAAACAAATCTAAAATGTCAAAATAAATCATATTCCTGACGTCACAATATTGAGTAAAGTTTAGAAAGAATAAAGAACACAGACATCAGCCAGTGTCAGTGTCTTCTGGTCCTCTGCTGCTGAGGAGACTCACATTACCATTGGTAACTTTTAACATGCGTGACAAACTACGCTAAGCCATCGGACATAAACAGTTGTTGTGTTAGCTTGTTAGTAACAAATTGCTATCAGCTGGAAAGCCTCTGTGCCTGTGTATAACATAATAGTATTGGTTGTGGATGAGAGACTGTGGACAGAGCAGATAAAAATATCACTTCTCTACATGTTTACATGTTGCTGATCAGGTAAACTGATGAAGTGGCTTTTTCCTCGAATGTTTTATTGCACTCACAGTAACAAGCGTAGTTGTCATCAGCTCAAGTTATCTTCACTTCTCTGTCTCTACTGCGGCATCTTTACTCCATGTTTGTGTGTCTGTTTGTATGTAAAAGTGGCGCTGCAGCCCGGATGCACAAACAGCATGAGGAGACACTGCAACTTGATAATAAACGACACCAGATTAGAAAAACAGTAAGCTAACAGATACAGATAAAAGAGCCGGTAACGTCTGAGCATCTGAACGCTACGGTTGTTAATTATTTAGCGCTGCAGCCTGTTTATTCCCGGCAAGATAACTGGGGTTAAAACTTCACCCATCTGTGAGAAAAAGCGTACATTAAAAGATTGATCTCGCATTTTATGAATCGATATCAGGCCATTACGAAGAAGATCGCTTTAAATCAGATGAAGCGATTATTTTGACCCAGCTCTTTTCGTCAACCTTGAATGACACAGTGTGAAGCACTGAGAATATGGAAATCGAAATAAAATGGTACAAAGTAATTATAGAGCAAAAGGTATCAAATGCAGAGTGATTTAGGATCATTAAACATCTCTAAACTCTCCGCTTGCAGCCAAAATCAGGTCTGTCCCTGGAGTTCCAGATGAAGGGGGCCAGCTCGGAGCGGGCCGTCACCCAGAGCATCCTGTCCGTCATCGGGGGGTGTGTGGACCAGTTTGGGCCTGGGTGTGTTGGGGTGCAGAAGATTCTCAACGCACGATGTCCGCTGGTTCGATTCGCCCACCAGCCCTCTGGTTTTCAGTGTGACCTCACAGCCAACAACAGGTATTCATCCTGTGCACACACATCATGAGACCATGATGTACTTTCCATACATAAACAACGTGAGCAGTTTCTTCTCATGGCTCTGGTGTTGCACTGGATCATAAAGGAAAGGGTTAGTTTCGTACAGTTGAGGGGTCTAATCTCGAAATGTCAGAATGAGTTGGTCATAGGCCTCTTGCTTCACAGAAACTGTTTTGTCGTCCTGAGTGTCGTTTTGGCCACATTGGCGTTTCAAAAGCCCCAAACAGAAACCTGACTCTGGCAGGAAGTGCTCTAATGGTACAGTTGCATGCTTGCTTCAGTGAAACTGAACAGGAAGGCCACAGAGGGGGGCTTGTTTGTGTTTCTCTTCTTCCCCTCTAACCTTAAAGACACTGTGGTCTCAGCCGATGGCAACACAAACACGCACACACCTGCTAACGTACAAAAAACCACTCTGCAGTTTCTAAGGAAATGGAGTTGAACCAACGAACGTGGGCGTGTGTGAGGGGGGACTTTTCTCAAATCGTGCTGTGAGATCTTTGAAGCGCAGCATTTTCCTGCCTGAGGGGTGTGGGTGTGTGTGTCACAGAAAACTAACAGCAGCGGAGTGTGACTAAGTCACTGTGACAAGCTGAAGGCTGCTCTCTAGTGGTGGTTTAGCTATGATTTTAGTGTCACTGGTGCTTGATGTTCAACATGATGCAGTATTTTAACTCTGAACTCAGGAGGCTGTGAAGTATTGGGATCAGATAGATGTTTAAATTATGCTGAGTATCTACTGTACAAGATGACAGTGGGATGCTTACATTGATTGTAAAAAGCAGTGAAAATATTATTATTTTACTTTCTTTTAATACCTGAACACTGTTGTACAAAAATAAAATTATGTACAAAAATAAAATTACCAACAATGCAACAGTTGTCATTTTGGATGATAGAGCAATTACAAACACAGAAAATAAAAACTGTATCCACCCGGTGAACTCTACTGCCTGCACTTTTTTTGGAAGTCCCCACACTCCAACACTGAAATGAACAGCCACATCAAAGCCCTGTCTAAACATGCAGTGGGACAGCATCAGTAGTTCTGTGTGTTCTCCACAGGGTGGCGATGAAGAGCTCAGAGCTGCTGTACCTGTACGGAGAGCTGGACCCGCGGGTTCGTCCTCTGGTGTTCACTGTGCGCTGCTGGGCCCGAGCTCACGGAGTCACTAGCAGCATCCCCGGGGCCTGGATCACCAACTTCTCCCTCACCGTCATGGTGCTGTTCTTCCTGCAGAAGAGGAGCCCTCCCATCATCCCCACTCTGGACCACCTCAGGGACCTTGCAGGTAGCACCCAGCGCCACCTCTCACTCTGTAGATACCATGTCACTTTAATTCACCCTGGAGTTCTTCTTGTTCCTTTTATTGCTTTTTATAGACACAAATATACAGAACCCTGTATAATAATGTTATCCAAAATGTCCAAAAATGAATGAAAGAAACAGACATCTCTCCTTATTAAACACAGAGCCATACATTCAACTTATTGAAGCTTCCATTGTGTTTATACCACTGAGTCGAATTAGGAAGCTTTTCCATCATACAGCACAGCTGCTGTCAGACCTCAAATAAGATATGCTGCTGTAGGTTTAATAATGCCAAAGAGTCAACAGGCAGAAGCTCAATAAGGTCATTAAGATATTTTAATGAAGACACCAGCTTCCAAAATCCTTCTAACCCCAGGACAATCCCAGCACGTGTGTAAAAATGAACCACGTTTAAGAAGCTTGATGAGAGAATATTTGGTATTTTTATTTGAAAATCCTGACTGATTTTATGTTGATTGACTAAGTGATTAAACAACTAATCTAGGGCTGCAAATAATTATTTTCATCGCCAGTTAACGTGCAAATTACTTTCCCAGTTAATTAATCAGTCGTATGAAATGTCAGATATGGTGAAAAATACTCATCACAATTTGCGGAAACCCACAGAAGACACAGAAAAGCGGTAGTCGGGGAATCTTTGAATAGTTTTGTTCGAGAAATAACTTAAATGATTCACGTATGTTTCCACCAGCTGACCAGTGAAGTTTTGTTGTAAAGATAAATGATCCAATAATAAATCACAGAAAACAGAGAAACAAGAGTATAAACATAAGATAGTAAAGCTTTCCCATCCTGTTGAACAGGCCAGTAACCCCACAGCTGGAGTGTCTCTGCTCTGACATGCACACTGATTGTCCTTCATCAACAGCCGCAGAGTGTGTGCTGTTGTTTTATTTTATTCCTACAGTTCCAGTGTTTCTCATTTAGGCTCTGAAGACTGAGGAACATACCTCCTTGTTACCGTCTGTAATGAATATTTCCTGTGATAATTTAACCACCAGCACACCAGTCTGTCTGCGAGTCCACTGCAGTTCCTCCATCTCTCCCTCTCTCTGTCACCTTGGCTGTCTGATAATTGCCTTCCAAAAGCAATCTACCACCCGCTCCACCACCACCCCCCTGCACCCTCCTCCTCCTCCTCGGCCCCGTTTAGCTCAGACTCTATCACACAGAGTGCTTACAGGCCAATAAAAGGCCCATCACTCTGGGAAGGTCGATGACCCCGCCTCCTCCGGACACACGCATACAGGAAGCTATTTAAACAGTGGTGTATCACGCAGACACACACACACCACCACCAGCCTTGTTGTAGTGAAGGAGACTGGTAACAAGGGCATAGCTGGAGAAGCAAGCAGCAAAGCAAGGACATGATCCATGCTCTCGTTTTTCTTTTATTTGACCACCTCCATACACACACATGCATGCAGCAGCTCTCTGTCCTCCCCCCGTGTCTTTCTGATACCTCTCCATGAATGCACTGCCACCATCCATCTGTGTCTTGTTTATGGCCATCATAGGCGTGTAAAGGCAGTCATTTACCTTGTATCCCCGCTCTCGTCCCACAAGGTCCCATGGACAAGTGCGTCATTGAGGGGAACGACTGCACGTTTGTCAGCGACTTTAGCAAGATCCAGCTCCAGAGGAACACAGAAACACTCGGTGAGCACGAGGGCGTAGAAACACTGTAGCTGTAGGGCTACAGTTCAGTTTGACTGATGCAGACATTTCTGTTAGCTGCTAACTTGACTTTTCTTACATTTTTCTCAGAGCAACTGCTGCACGGATTCTTCGAGTTCTATTCCACCTTTGCATTCAGCACGATGTCCATAAATATCAGAAAGGTATGTATGATTATTCATGAGGATTAAGTCCTATGTAAGCAAAGAATCTGCCCAGTGATGACAATTTACATTATAAGTTTCATTATTTAGCTAATCTTAAAGTGGCTAAACACTTTCAGTATGGACCTTTGGAATAAAAAGTAACCCTCCATCAGCTTTACTGAGCTTTATAGTGAGTTTCAGCTCAATGTTTAGCCATCCAGCCGTAACTTTACTGTTTTGGTTCAGTCTCTCTGCTCTTATAATGTCATTTCCAGCAACATCAAGTTGCTGTTTTTAGTAAAAAAAAAAAACCTCTGAACATTACTTGCTCAGCACCAAACAGCAGACGGTCACAGTTAAGAGACTGAGTGGTTAAAATATTTAGCAGCCAAAGAGCCGCACATTTCCCTCAGGAGTTGGTAGAGACCAAAAACAGAGTTAGAAGATAGTAAATATTGGACTTACATTCATCAGGTCACCAGAAACAATACACTAAATGAAGGATAATGTCGCGAAGGAACTGCTGGATCTTTAAATAAGCAACTGTTTTCTAACAAGTACACCAAGCCAACTTAAAGGGGAACACCACCCAAATTAAGAATCCCACGTTGTTAATTCCAAGGCCTAGGAAAGTTCAGTCGGTGTTCATGAACACAAGCTCCTCTCTGTCAAAGCCAGAAACCAAAGAATTCTCAAACTTGTGATGTCATCAAGTATAAAGTCTGGAGTTGATTCAGTGACAATGAATGGGAAAGTTTTATTGTAGTGTTGTCAGTAATGAAACAGAAAATGTACCCATATATTTAGAACATTCCTCTGGGTGCTTTCAGTTATAGATGACTAACATTTCTCCCGACTAATGGAGCGGTCCCAGACTCTATACTTGATGACATCTCTAGTTTTTGGATGTGTCAGAGAGTAAGAGATAATTGCATCATGATCTCATATGCACACGAATGTGTTTAGTAAACCAGGACACACTGTGACTGAGGTAATTTGAAGTTGTTGTGGAAATTCAGTACATTAAGAAGAATCTTCTTGTCACAGAACTGTAAAAAAATAAGTTTAAATAAAATCTTGAATATTTTCATTCATGCCAACTGCATGGTCGAAATGAAGATCCAGCAAAATACTTCACATATAGCATTTCTACAAGAGTCTCAGTTTTACATCCTGTCACTTGGGAGGCCCTTTAACACTGCTTGTTCAGGGCGGGAATATTGCACCTTTATGCCGCTTCATCGTTCTGCATTAAGGGTACGATCATGGGGGACAGAGTTGTGTCAGGCGGGTGTGATGTTTTTTGGACATTATATGAAATTAGAAAAAAGCTTGGCACTCCTAACTCTCCAAGCAGCGGGCTAGATCAGCCGCCTTATGACAAGGACAGTAAATGATCGTTGCTGCCATGCTAATGCCATTGTTGTTGCCCTAAGTGCGATCTGTAACCAGGGCCAGTGTTTGTGCACTAACCTCCAAGGAGCACTGAGAATGGATGGACCGAAAAACTCCAGCAACAGCTGTAATATTAAGAACAATTTTATTGTGAGACCAATGCGTTTCGGCTCATGGTCTTTATGGGTGACTGTGATGAAGGCCACAAGCAACACAGTGGTCTCACAAAAAAATTCTTCTGTGGACTACATCAGCTGTAATTATATAAAACAGGCAGCAGAATTAAAAAAAAAGAAGATGACATTGATGAGAAAACGTGGGATTGACTGCAAGAAGGAGCGGAGAGTGTCTGTCATGCTCATGTTGGTCATTAATTAAGGTTTCAACTGCAGAATAAAAGCGTCAACAGTATTTAGTTTTTCCACCAGAGCGTTGACTATACTTTAAAATATTAAATCTGTAAGATTCTGATTTAAATGTTTGTAGGTTGTGTGTTCATGTTAAAAACTGGATATTAAATCAGATTTTGTAACTCTCTAATATCTTTATCAGTAACACTACTAGTCAGGCTTTACTCACAAAATGCTCCATCCAGCCCTGAATCCATCCTGCTGCTTGCATGGCTTCTAATCTGACTTGTAAATCAAACCACTGCATTACTGAGAAACCAGCACACAAAGAAAAATCTATTCAGAAAGAACTTCAGCACCAAAGGAAACACAGTTCAACCTCCTTTCAACATTTCCCCCTCAGCCCCGGAGCTCAGCTCCAGTGGAGAAATCTGTTGGTAATAAAGGCAGTGTTTGCTGGATCATGGCGTCTTCCCACACACACAGATGACAGCTGTCCTTGTCATGTGTGATTGATGCCAGCCCCACAGGGCCCGGCGCCCTTGAGCTGCGATCCCAATTAGTAGCTCCATCAGGCTAAGTGTAAACAAACGCATATTTATTCTATTTAGACCCATATTCAACCTGATGTGTGCTGTGGAGTCGTTTTTAGAGCCACTGAAAGAGCATCCGTGGTGGAACTTTTATTAAAAATAAAAAAGAAGAGGCAGAAAGATCGACACAAAAGGGTCGGAAATCTGTGCTATGTCTTAAGGCTGCCCCCTAATAGTCGACCAATGTTAAGTTTACCAGAAAGGTCATAAGTTGGCAAGTTTTGCTGGTCGCTTAGTCGCAGAAAAAAAGACAATGAATGTGAAACTCTATTAGGAGCACCTTTTCAAATTAAATTAAAACTTCCCCAAAGTGTGGGATCATTTTGAGAAGGTGAAGGACGAACCCAAGGTGATATGTAAACTCATCTTCATTGGTCGACTACAAATATGACGTATCATCTGAAACATGGAAGTAGCTACATGCCCATTAGCCCACAGCGTCATTAACAGGCGGCTCGCTCAGTGTGTGACGTGCACTTGTAGATAAAATATAGGCCTATATTAATGAAGGTTCATTAGTACGGTTTGTATTTCTCTGTAATGTAGCACAGTGTTAACAATGTTACTGATACTATTCTTTCTCACACCTTCAACTCAAACCACCACAATATATCATTTAATAATTACATTCATATCAGAAACATGCAGGCAACTAGTCGACTAATGGCCCTAAATAACTATGACTATTTGTCGACCAGGAAAAGTTTCATTAGGGGGAATAATCAGGGCTAATTTTTCCTCTCTAGTTGCACATGATAGTTAATTGACCCACCTCTTGAAAAAGTTTAACATTAAATAATAACCTATTTATCAACTCACTTTTACCCCCAGAAACTTAGTTGATAAAGAAGCTGTTCATGCTTTGGTGGCACATTATATGAGATGCGGGGGACTTTGCTAGCGCTTTGAGTTTAATGAATTGATGCCTCTGGGAAATGGAGACCCTGCATCCTAATATATGAGACTAATATCAAGTTTGACACAGCAGAGGAAGCCTGCAGGTAGACTGTGGCCATGACCCATGCCTATAGGCTTTCACCAGTGGAGCAACAGCCATAAATCTCCTTTACTGTGCTACAATTCTCCGGTTCGCTCCCTTCCTCTGACTGATGGCTTTATGTTGCCCTCCTCTGTCGCTCCCACCCCCCCACAGCTCCATCACTTTATCCTTCCACTGCCTTTACTGTCAGGCTTTAGGCCGGATAAGGCATGCAAAGTACCATGGAAGGTTCTTGACTTCTCTCTGACCCTCACATCGATGGTTCATTTGATGGCCATGACTGCCAGACTGAGGCACAGATCATATATGCTTCCGTTGCTAACATGTTCGGTGTGCGGAGCAGTTTTTCATAGCAGCTGAGCTCATACCTGTCATTTTTTTTGGTCTGAATTATTCTCACTTCTCGCAGCTCAAGTCAAAATGTCTTCCAGAGCCATGTCCGTGTCTTTGCCTCTCCCATCTGCTAGCCTGCTGAGAGGTGTTGCAGCCAGCTATAGGTTCCCCAGACACAACAGCAAAGAGCTAAAACCATGACCAACAAGATAGATGGACCGTAGCATGCAATACATACAGGACTGCGCTTATGGCGGCTGCTGCTGCTGCTCACAAATATGTTTTCATCTGCCAGCATTGTCTCCTTTCCTCTCTCCAGGGTAAAGAGCAGAACAAGCCGGAGGTAAGCCCGCTGCACATCCAGAACCCGTTCGAACCCTCTCTGAATGTCAGCAAGAACGTCAACGCCACGCAGCTAGGGCGCTTCGTGGCTTTGTGTCAGGAGAGCTTGTGGCTGCTCCAGCAGAGTGACTCCAATATTCCCAGAGGTGGTAATGAAAGGGTTCCTGCACCTTGGGGACTTGCTACCCTCCTCCTGCCCTCGCAGGTCGCAGGGCTCAAAAGTAATAAGAGAAGGAGGCGGGAGCCGGCCAGCGAGAGGATCAAGACCTTGCTGGAATCCTTGATGGTTAACAATCAGCAGAAGAAAAGCTAAGACTCTTGGGAGCTCTCAGACATCGGCTCCATCCCCTTACTATCTATCACCTGAACTCATACATTGATAGACACCTTCTGGTGTTGTCGTCTGGTGCCTCACGGTGGAGGCGAAGAGCAGCTTCTGCAGTGGACTATAGTTCCAAACATGGACACTTGAGGGTGTTACTGAGGCCTGTGTGAGCATGTGTTTGGACCTGGAATAAGGGAGTGATTACTGTGTACTTTACTGTAGACTTACTCTGCTGTAAATAAATACTGTGGAAACTGATGCAAGTCCTGCCAGACACTCTGTAGGAGCTGAGACTGTAGATTCAGTTTATTTGTGAGTATTATGATTCACACTAATCACTAATATCTGTTTACACCTTGAACAAAATCACTATGGATATATTTTTGTATTAATCTAACATTACAGATGGAATAATCAGGCTTTTATTGCAAACTTAAAACACTGGGCTTGGTTATTATGGCACCCCAAAACTGACAAGAGGCAATAAAAGGAGACTTGTCACAAGTAGAACTGAACACATTGATACTATTCATCAAAGGTGCTGCCTTTAACTCACTTTGAGTCTCATTCCCAGGTCGTCAAATACCGATGACTTCGGTACAGTCGTCTGACCGAACCACTTACCCAAATCAACGGTATTTTACATCTTAGAAATGAGTCAAGCACCAGCTGTCCTTTCAGAGTTACATATGTCCAAAAGAGGAATGTAGAAAGAAACATGAAACTAATAACTTTTCTTCAATCTCTAATTAGTCGGAAAATAAAGAAAAAAGCTTTTTATTTTTACTCTACCTCCAGTAACTTGATAGAATAACTTGATAGGCATTACAGCCTCGTTGTGATAGGGATGTTAAGTCATGCGATCATGGTGTAGTTAATTTATTGCTTGATGTTATCATTCAACTTCTGGCGATTGAATATGCTTTTTGAAAATAATTAAAAAAGGGGGTCGTTTGTGAAGGTTATGTTGCTGAACAAAGTGTGTAAGAATAATATCTTTTGTTTGCTACAGAATTTATTTTCTTCAATAATCCAAAATCCAAGGGAAAATCCCATTGGCTTTTTGACGAGGGAACCAAGGTGATGCTAACTTCCGGGGTACTCTACAAAAAAACGTCATCCCTGCATCAGTCTATACAGTGAGGCAACAGCAGCGTATGTTATGGATGATCATGACCTGCACTGACTGGTGCAGCAAGCTCGATAGCCACACAGTCTCATGCTCTGGTCTGATGCCTGTCTGAGCATTAGAAAAACCTGAAATGGACGAGAGACTGATCCTTGGTGTTTGTGAGTTCTCTGAAATATACAAGTGTTTCTAAACAGTCATCTGGACATAAACAGGAGGGATTTCTCGTGACAGGGTATCGGCACAAGACTGTTGTATAAAGTTATACTACGTATAGTTTATCTTAAGCTAGGCTGTAAAGTTACATCTATACTTGTGCTAATTTACATAACGTTAGCTATCAGCAGTAGGCTAACAGTCTGTGGGTGACATCAAAGACCAGGACTGGCACCATGTGTGTGAACAAATCGACCTTTGATACCACATTTAACTAACGCTATGTGAGTCTCCCCATTTAACACTAGCAATATTAAATAAATTAAATATGATGCTATAGCCTAAAAAGAAAGTACAGTTGTGCTGGCAGGGATGCAGAAGTACACATAGCTGTTTCCATGGTTACCATGCAGAGCACCTGGTGTTCACTTGCAGAGTGCTCGTCTATTCACACAAGGAGAGCAGTGAAGTTTTAATGTGTTTTCTTAACTATTGGTGGTAAAGGAAAATGATTGAAAAATGTTTCTTTTTTTACTCATCAATTAAAGACTATAAAGCCTTATTTTTAAACTGCATTTGATCTTGTTAAATTTATTAAACTTCTTCCATGTTCCAAGTGTGTAGGAGAATTCCAGTGGCTGATGCGAAAATACGTAAACACAGGGTATAAGCACAGCCAGCGAGCAGCAGTGACCCACCATCTGACTATGGTGCACTGTGAGGACAGAAACAGAGGGCTCAGCGGGGACGGAGCACCTGCTGCATCAAGCCAACACGCCGTCTGCGGCCATTTTGACTCGACCACTTCGCTACAAGCTGATTGGCTGTAGAAACAGGTGACATGCTTTATGTTCTAAAACCAGCCGCCAGCAATTTGACCAGCTGAGTTGCAGGTGATGCCATCAGCCGAGCTCAGACAGCCAGTTTACACGACTGCAACTTTTCTCTGCAACATTTTAAAACAGTTTCGTCTCGTCGAGAACGAACTCTGTGAGTAGATATAAACGACTCATTCTAAGTTAACAAACACACAGTTCTTATTTTCAGGTGATTTTAAACTAATAAAAACATAACCATGAATATTATATACCATTTCTCCCAGTAGAGGGCCCTAAACCTTACACACTGAACCTTTAATATAATAATTCATATTTTTGACATGTCTAATAAACTTTTACTGCCTTTTTTACAGCACAAAAACATTCTAACAGCATTTTCTCAAATGTTACATCTGGATTTCAATTTTAAGGAGCAAATGATCTCAAACGGTGACATAATGGTGCTAGCGTGTGTTAAACTTATATAGAAGTAGACAGGCCATCAGCTTGGTTACCCAGTTCAGTGGAACCAAAGTCAGCCAGCTTTGTGGCAGAGTCTGTTGAATCAATTGACCTTTCTGAAAAGCCCACTGATTGATACGTCATGTTAAATATGCAAAAAGAGACAAACCACTTTAACTCTTCCTAATTCAGTTTCCAGCTTACGATGCCCGCTAATCACATTGTTGGAAATGTGGCTGAAAAACCAAAAAGGTCATTCACATTCTGAGTGTCTGTGCGTGTCTGTGCGATAGAGGAAGGAGAAAGACCTGAGGGTGCATGTGTTAAGAGTACATCTGCAGGTTCACATCCTATGAGTGTTTGTATATGAGTGTTTCAGGCCCATGGGACAGTGTTTGAGGAGCAGGGAGTGTGCAGCCCACAGCTGTTTTTCCGCTCATTGCTGTGGGAGGTCAGGAGGGGTGAGAGGATAGACTTTTAACTACCTCCCCTCCTGCCACCCGTCCACTCTTTGCCACAGATGGGAGGAAAAGGAGTGAGGCAGAAGAGAGCCTATCACCGCCTCTCATCCTCCCTGGTTTTGAACTTCACTCACTGTCCTTGCCTCCTCTCTTCTAGCTTACATTTTTCTTTCAAATTCAACGTGCCTCTCTCTCTATCTCAGTCATCTCTTTCCTCTCAGAGTGGTTCTTTGAGGTTTGCGGAGTTTGTTTATTTCCGTGAGTGAGTTTCTGACTGATGGATGTGCTCTGGTGGAGCAACAGAGTGGTTATGAAACACGGTGGTTAGAGAAGCACTGGGTGGGGAAATCAACACCTCGGGAGAATTTGATGAAATGGGACTCCTGGGTGTTACAGGGTTCATTTGAAGGAGCTAGATGTCAGCATTGTGGATCCTCTGATTCATATTAGGTGGTTGAGAATGTGCTGTACTGTTTTTTCTATAATTTATGGACCCCTTTTAGATGGCGCTCTCTCCATTTATTGAACAGTTTATGGGGTAATTACAGGGAGAGACAGAAACTGTGGCCACTTGCCAAAAGGTTGCCACAGGCCACTGTCAAGGTTAATCATATTTTTTTTTTGAGCTCATCTTAAACCATCGCAGTGGCAAGATTTTATGTGACCGACTCTAAGTGTTAGAGCACTTAAGTCTGCAAAGGGACCAAGGTTGTGTTTGGCTAACCTGCCCAGCAGTGACCTTCCTCAGAGGTGTTTGCAGGCGGCACACTATGGGCTCTGATTTATTAGCAAAACTGGTGAAAAGTCCAAGATGGATTGGCCCTCTCTCAGGAAGTCCAGAGGTTCAGCGGGGCGATGGCCAGAGTTTATGTTGCTGCCTTTTTCTTGGCTCCTAATGCGCCTTCAGAGCCTGAAAGAATGTAAAAAGGTGGCCTGAGGGTTTGAAAAACATGGGAGGGATTTGAGGAAACACGGTGAGGGGAGGAAAAGAAGGAAAAACAACCAGAAATGAAAAAGATCTTGGCATGCATTTGAGGTTGAATGCCCCCTAAAAATGTCTTGAACAGCTTCTTTCCACAGAGCATTTGAGGAAAAGGGTTTTGCTTCTGGAAAACTTGGCGTTTGATGTGGATGCCTTATCAGTTGGAGCTCTTTCAGAAGTTATTTTATCAAGCTGTCCGATCACCACGCCACTCCTTCCACTTACCTCCACCGGCTCCACAAAGACCTGCGAGCAGTGTGGGGAAAGTTATCTCCAAAGCACTTCCCCCCGCAGTTCCATGAATTGTCCCCACAGCATTGAGAGAGTTCATGACGCTGGCTTCCGTGGTTGAGGGACAAGCGTCCTGGCGGCCCCTGGGGGACCCAGCCTCCTGCTTTCTCCCCGGTTTCCCACTCATCAGCACCACAGTTGGCTTTGCATTAGACATGGTGAGAGCGAGCAGGGAGCACTGGAATGCACTTGCTGCACACTGAGGCCCCTGAGGTTATCACCGTGTGTATCTCTGGCTGCAGTGGTGTGTACAGGCTGAAAAATGTGCTTACTGAAAGCTACATTCAAGCTCCAACTCCACTCAAAACAAAGCAGCCTGTTTCTATGTGTCTCTGTCCCTCTGCAATGAAAACATGAGGCAAACTAATGGCGACCAACTCGATAACTTACACTATGTGTGCTGTATGGGAATGCCCGGGACTTACTGTACCCACCAACAGTACCATTGTTTCAATGTAGGACGCATGGCTGCCTAATTGGAGCCTGGCACAGAGCTAATGGCAACCAAAGCCTCCGAGTGTCAGCGACCGTGGTGGTTTGCACATTCTTCCTCTCACTGGACAGTAGAGAGGCTACATCCATTCAGCGACAGCCAGATGAGGCCCCCGTTGAGACAGTGACTGCATGCTGTGATGGAAGATGAACTGTCACATGGGTACGCCTCACACAAGCACACATGACCATTGTACCACTGCGATCAGGACATGGGTGGGTGTCCATGGAAACACACCCCACTCATGCTCAGAGCTATATATATTTATATATATATATAAATGTGACACATGAAGTCCCCAGAGCTCAGGCTGCTGTATTCTCACCACCACATGTGCTTTGTTGTTTCGTCAGAGCTGCTGCTGTAACATGAAGAGGCTGAAACTGGTTTGATGTGAAGTGTTTAGATATTTAGTTCCTCCATGAATTAAACATAATTAAAGGGACAGTTCACCCCCTGATCAAAAATACATATGTTTTTCTCTCAGGCCCAGTATACACTGTGGGATTTTGGGCTGTCTCACATGAAAGATGACCAACATGAAAGAAACGTGGTGATATCTTTGGTCATGGTTCTAAAACAGTGGTCAGGAGAGGTTCAAGAATGGTCGTTGTCACGGTCTTGCGATCAAAGAAAGCCTAAGATAAAATTCTGACAGTGTCATAAATTTGAGTTGACCATCTCACTGTGTGACTGCTGTCACCACCTACGCCTACTCACCAACCAATAGAAATGCAGCATGGAGTGATCCGTTTCACAAAGCAGGTTTAGTGAAAACTCAGAGTCCATTAACCCTGAAATGAGGGAAACTCTGAGTTTTCCGTTTCAGAAAGAGGTAACTGAAGCTCGGTGTCAGTTACTATGGCAACTGACTCTGTGAACTTAACCTAGTCGGGAGCAGGTTTTCTTCAATGAACTTCGAGTTTCTAGCTGTCTCCTCCCTCTCACGCCACACACGCAGTGATTCATTCATTAGTTTAGTGTCGCACAGCTTTCACTGAGTTTGATCATCTGTCCTCAAGGTAAAGTCGGATCCTAAAGTGTGTTCTAGTTCTACATCTACTTCTTTCGACCATGGCAGGTCCGTTCTTGGAGGACCCTGTGCACAAAGAGGCAGTGTTACTGAGGAGGGAGTTATGTATTCGTCGGGAGATTATTCACAGGCCCAGAACTGACGTATTATCATTTCCAGAACATTTTCTTTTTGAACGGTACCGTTTCACATCACAGTCCATCATTTATATCCATAACCTCATCCGTCGTGACATAACCAAGGTCACCAACCGTGGACGTGCACTTTCATCTACCCAGATTCATTGTGTTGCTCTTTGTTTTTTTTTGCAAACAGTCCCTAGCTCTGAAACGTCTATTAAACTCTTTTGTTGTTGTGTTCCCTGGACATAAACCTGTGAGGGTCATCAAGGAGGAGCTCCACAGGGCTGCAGGTGAATGATGCAGAAATCAGTTAAAATGTATGATTATAAATCATATTCAGTTAATGACATGGTGCTGCAACCTCACACTGGGATCAGTCATTTTAATTTCTTTTAGGATTTCCCGGTGTGATAGGATGCACTGATGGAACCCACATTCCCATCATCGCTCCTTCACAAAATGAAGGAGACTGTGTGAATATGAAGTGAATTCACAGCATTAATGTGCAGGTAGATTGACTGTCTCAAAATGTCAGACTGCATCACACTGCAAAAACTCAAAATCATACCTACAATATGTGTCGCATTTCTAGTCAAAACAAATCACACTTAAAAGTCACTTGTTTCAAGCACATTTTCACTTGAAAAATAATTAGAAAAATCTGTCAGTGGAGCAAGTTTGTTATTTCTAGTTATTTCAATTGAAAATGTGCTTGAAACAAGTGAAAATCTAAAAACAAGTTGCTTTTTAGGGGATGTGTCTTCAATGTAAAGACATTTGATTTGATATTTCATCTTGAGCTGCTTTTCGCCGGTGGGATTGCATCTAAGTGAACTAAATTTTAGCTTTAACACCATTCCACCTGTTTGCATCTGTAGCCTTATATTATTGTGATTGCATAAATGTATAAAATAAATTGAAACTTACGCATCGACTCGAGCAGTAATTTTCTCCCACGCCGACTCCCGTTCCTTCGCTGCTGCAGCCGTGTTACTCTTCTCCCTGAAAACAGCTTCAAATTCGCTGTATGAGCGCATTAAAATATCCAACTCCAGAGGAGTAGAAAATGCAGAGCTTTTCTTGTAGCTTGTTGCCATGGTGAATCGTGGTATTGGGGCTCCATTGATGACAGCTTTTTAAAGTTGTGGTGCACGCGCTCAACTCAGAGTGAACAAACTCTGTGTTGACTGAACCGATTGAAATCACCTGTTCTGAAACCCGTAGTTTCCCATCTCAGAGTTACTCAACTCAGAGTTCAGGGTTAGGCTCAGAGTTAGTTGAACCTCCTTTCTGAAACAGAGCCCTGCTCACCATGGAGGCAAAACATGCTGAAAGAAATGTGTGGTATTCAACTAAAGAGGAAAACCTTGTGGAGTTGTGGCAGCCTTTCCTGTATGATGTGTCCTCCAGCTCTACTTGTTTGAAGATGTTGAGACAGTCGTCTCACTGAAGGAGATTGGGACTAAGGGCCTGTCCCATTTCTACCCCTTAAATCTTCCACTTGGTATTGAGTGCCCTCGTTTGCGAGATAACCCTTGATGAGGGAAGTGAGAAATATTAGGGTGGAGATCTTTCCCTAAGAAATGGGACAACGCTTCATGCATGAAAATGCCAGCTCGAGCGCTTGTGTTGTGGCGTGTGTTATGTTTATTCTTCTCCGTCTGGTGAATCAACAGAGAAGAAATGCTGAAAACAGGAGGCGCCTACGACGTCTTCTAGTCCTGATCGATTTTGTTCGGGTGAGTCGATTTGTTTAAATATTTTGACGCTGTGTTCAACCGAGTTGCTGATGAGTTTACGCTAGTCCAACCATCTGTTGTTTGTACAGCCTACATTCTGATCGTACAGGAACAAATTGTTTTCCAAAACTTGCCGAAGTTGCTGATTTTGCAAGGTGTTCTGGGAAATTCCATCTTCCACTTCGCTGAAAGTGTGGGTCGGGCTCCCTTGGAATCTAGGGCAGGTTTTAAGTGTTGGAAACCACTTCCACTACCTCAGTTCTGTTTTGGGACACCACTAGCCTAAACATGAACGCGCACAACCAAGTGCAAGTGGGTATTTCTAGGGGAAGTGTGGGTATTGGGACAGGCCCTAAATTATCATCGACAGGGTTTGGGTTTTTTACATTTTTCAGGTCCTACTGACACCAAATAGCTACGAGAAATTAAAAACGCATACCAAACAAAAGTTTATGTGTCAGGAGAATATAGTGCCCACAAAACTTTAGGTTATTTAATAATGTGGCCCTCTATGTCGTGCTTCATGGGTGGAGAAGTAAAAACCCTGCAGCAATCCTGCGCACTCAGTTTGGGAAGCTCTTGCATCGTACGTCATAGTCTGCATACATCAAACTTGATGTCGTACCCAAGTTTATTAGATCCATGTCGCACAGTGTAGCTGCACTAAACTCATAAGATTGCTAAAACCTCCCAGTCTGAAAGAGGCTTTACCTGCAGTGCTATTTATCAGTTGGTTCAGTGTGTGTTGCTGAGTGTTGGAGATATAAGCCGTAGAGATGTCTGCCTTCTCTCTCATATAATGGAACTAGATGACACTCGGCTTGTGGTGCTCAAAAAAAAAAAAAAAAATACATTTGAAATTCTCAACAGAAATGTCTCTTTCCAGAAATCATGACCCTGTTACTCAAGATATTCCACAGACCTTATTGTGAGCAGTTTCATTACAGCTCGCACTGTCACGAGCACAAGCCTCTCGTCCATGAGTAGATGCACGCCTCCTTCTGCACAGTGATACAGGTGACAGGTGCAGTTTGGTCATTTGAATGACAAATCATAAAAGCTAAGTGTTACGAGACCTTAAAATGTGCTGTTGATGTACCCCTCAGTGATTTAGCCCAGTGTGTGGGATGTGGACCCTGAGCTGAGCATCAGGCCCGTGTCCAGAGTTTCTGGTCTCCTGTGTCCCCTAAAGGAGACTATAGACAAGGCTATTCCAAGGACAGCAGGCCTGGGAAGAGGACTGAGGGTACAGCATTGGGGCTGTAGAGATAATAATGTTGGGCCTGTGCTGGGGGGCTGATCACTAACATCCCCCTCTCCCTCCTCATCCTCACGAGCCAGATTTCTCCTCCCTTTTCTATAAGAGCTTAATCTACAGTCTGCACTGCAGCCAGCCAGGGCCTTATCAGCTGTGTGAGAGCCTGCATGTCAGCTCCAGCCTTGGCTCCCTTCAATGGACAGACCTGGCTGAGCAGATACACTCATATGGACACGCATATGCACAGCCACAAGGCTAGTTCAAGTTCACAGCTCTGAGAGGACGGCAGCAGTGTGTTAGCGGGTGCAGAATAAATAACAGCTTTAGATTGCTGAATGGTTCATAACACTGGTTTCAGACAGTTTTAGCTTGTGATTATTTATAGCAGAGAAATGCCTACTCAGTGACCAGATGCATGTGTCTGTAAGCAGTGAGCTGGAGCCAAGTTCAACTGTGCTGCAGCACAAAAATAATGCACATGCGTATGTTAAAATGGGTGGCACACCCCTTTAATATAATTTCAGGCCAGACTCTCCTCTGTGTTGGGTTCCTCTGGCTCCCATCCATTCAGACGTAATGGCATTCATTCCAGGAAATCATAAAGATACAATTCAGAGGCTCTGTTTTTATAATCAGAAACTGGGGGCTCCTCTTTTTTCTATTATTTTTCCAATCAAAGCCGCAGTATTTCATTCCCCCTCAGTGTAAAAGATTGTTTTCCTTCAGCGGTATTGCTCGTGCAGTATATACTGCGACCTCCACTCGTTTCACTTCTATGGAAAACATTTTCCTCCCTCTACTCCTCCATGCACAATTAATTTCAGATGTCACTTGTAGGTGGCTGGTGAATTCCTGAAATGCTGGAGTGTTTTTTTTTTCTCCGCCTCACTGTATTCCAGTAACTACAAATTGGAGATCTGTGCGTAAGAAAGAGCGACGGAAATGAAATGAGACAGACTGAAAACAAGCCTTGTGCTGCCGGTGCCCTGCAGAGAGGGGCTTATTCAAACTTATCATTAGGCTGCTGTTAGGAGCTGGGAGAGGAGGGATAACCATCCAAATGCCCCGCTCAACTCCATTAAAGTGCACAAATAACTTAGTGACACAGATGTTCATGCTGCACCAAGACGGCACCGAGCAGTAACAGCTTACGTTTTCAGGGTGAAGGTTAAACTGTAACATATGGATAGGATGTAAGGCCTTTGCTCCAGGTCTTTTTAGACTTATTCTTTTACAACACAAAATAATTTTCACAGTCCAGTGGAAAACTGTTTTTAGCCTCTATGATTGATGCAGTCTTATTTATGTAGGACAGGGGTAGGCAACCTTTGGCTCCAGAGCCACATGCAGCTTTCCCCCTATCGCCTTTTCCTTTACATTTTGCCGTACCTCAGTTGCAGGGGCTTGTCTTGGATCTCTCTCTCTAAGCTAGCTGTGGATTTTAGATCGGAAAAAAAAAAAAAGTCTTGGAGGACAATAAAGATTTTGCTGATTTTGTCACAGTGCTGCAATCCTGGTTAGTAATTTTCCATTCACCCTGGTTTTCCTGCACCTCAGCAGTAGCCACACTCACCTTATCAAGGCAACTCAGTTCACCTGTTCCTAATTGCACAGTAAAAGATACCCCAGCCTCACAGACACTCGTTGCCAGATTGCTCTTTGCCACTCATGGAAGTCTCTCCAGCAGTTTATTCCAGACTGGTTTCTTGTTTCAGACTCTGCCTGCCTCGTCTGATTCCTGCCTTCTGTCTCCAACCTCGAGAAGTGTTTCTGTGTCCTCGGTTCCTGTTTGCCTGTGGCTGTTTGGTGTTACCGTCCACTAATGATGTTACAGTGTGAATGTTCTTATCTGCTTACCTGTGGTTTCCTGTGGTCCAGAGATTTTTACCTTGTGTGTGTGCGTCCTGTGAGCACTTACCTGCTGGCTTCTCCTTGAAGTGCTTTCAGACCTAGAGTTGTCTTGCTTTGGTCCAAATCAGGGACTGATTTTGTTATTAAGTTAAATAATTGCCTAGAGTTGGTTCGTGTTCTCACGGCAGCATTGACCAGAGTGGACCAGATCAAATGCCCCCATGTGGGAAAAATCCAGGAAGTAAAGCAAAGGTTGAAGAAGAGTCCACTTGCAAGATAAATGTGACACTTTCTAATGTAGCTTAGCTTGAGTGTTGAACTGCATTGTGTGCTGTTTACTCGTCCTGCCCTGTACCTGCTGAGTCATGACATTAAACGCCACAACCAGCTATTCCTGGCTTCCTGTCTGCTGTAAATGGGTCCTAAAACAACCGGTCAGATTTCTTTGAAGTTACACTTCTCTGTAGCATAAATAATGGATCTGGCTCCATAAAGGTCAAGTCAGGCCTGGTTTTAACAGAATGGTGACTGATTATTGCATGTTGGTTTCATACGGTATTGTGAATCAATGGTGTCTTTTTTTCCGAGTCCCCAGAAGGTGGAGATGCTACGAGGGAAGGGAGGAAACAAGCCCTTCGCTTGGTGGGCTCAGCTGAGGACAACATGGGTGTGAGGGTGGAAGCCACAAAGGCAGCTCTGTGTTTCAGCATGAGCTCCGAGTGGCTCTGCTGGCAGACACACATAGATCAGTATTGTGTCCGTGGATAGTCCATGGGACCCAGCGTTCAGTAACACCCCCACAGTGTCACATGAACTCATCCAGATGTGTTGAGCGTTCATCTGGAGAGGGGGATCTTATTTTTATACAAAGAAAATGCTAAAATAGGGCGATAGTACTGTATCCGTCTCATCACAGCATCACTGCGAGAGTGTGTTGTCAGAGAACAAGGCCCAAACCTCACATTTATCTCTAGAGCTAAAATTGGTCGTGCAGATCTCGTATCACCTCTTGCACTCTGACATGAAAAATCTACACTGAGGTGTTGGATAAATATAGGCCCTGAACTAACTATGGAAGTATCCATACTTAGATTCAACCCATATTCCTAAAACATCTGAAAATACCTCCCAAAGCTGCTTCTGTCAAACATCACAACTCCTTGCCTCAAACAGCTCCTGATGCCTGCCATCGGCACAACAGGATTGAGGTTAGCTGTGCAGGAATGAGAGAAAGGGAACAAACATAAACTCATCCTCAGGAGTATTATCCTATTTCTGCGGCACATTTCTATTCATCTCTCCCTTCGCCTCCACCTCTGATTTCCTCAAGATCAGGGAGAATAGTGGAAAAGGCAGAGATGAAACGCGGTTTACCGCCTCTCCTCTCTCCTCACCGCCTCGCCCCCTCTCCTACCATCTCCCACCTTACTCGTTGGCTCCAATTAACTGGCCCTGGTTCCTCTTGCGTAATAAAACCCTAATAAAACCCCCTATTGGCTTCCTGTGCAGGTTCATAGTGTGGTTAATGAAGCCGCTATCAGCTCACGGAGCGGGACAAGGTCTTATTAGAGCCAGTGGAATGTGGCGCAGCCCAGTGGATCAGAGGCTCCCAGCTCATTAGAGAGCATCTGCAGCGGCCCCCTTACATGGGAGACTGGCTGATTGGCTGATAGACTGGCTGGCTGACCAGACTGATTGACCTGTGTGTTTTTAATGTTTCCATTTTCTCTCAGTGGGTTTTGTTTACTTCGGTTTGTTTTGGTGAGTTTACCAAGACATGGACCAAAATAATCTCAGAGTCAAACTGACACTGAAAGTCCACGTTTTAAAATTTTTACACCAGCCAATAAATTTTCAGATTGTCTCTCTTACATATATACTGCATCCTTTAATTTTTTGACCAGGTAGCCCTGTTTGTTTAACTCCTGATGTAAATATGTTGCTCTGTAGCTGACAAAATGTTTCACAATGCTCAATCAGCTTGTCGCTAACCTTCCTGTGGACCAATTGATGCTGCGCAGGGCGTGTACACTGGGCTCATCAGAGCTTTTTGGCTGAAAACACTAATGAGAGTGGTGAAAGTGAACCATGCAGTAGAGTTGTGGGCCATAAAACCAAATCAAAGAGCTGAAAGTTGCTCACGTTACACACAGCTGAAGAGAAGTGCAGGAACGGAGGTCGTAACAGCACGAAAACTAACTATGTATAAATGGGACAGCTGGCAGGACGGGATCGGCACTGGTGCAACGTTTTTGAGAGAGATTTAAGTAGCTGATAGCAGTCAGCAGCTAACTCAAAGAAGACGAACCGCAGCCAAAAATGTACACAAATTGGGAAAACAATGAGGTCCAGGAGCTTCTTACCCTCTGAGCAGAAGACGAGATCATCCACCATATAACAGAGATGGTAAATAATTGCTCTGGTCGTGTTTTGCAATTGTTATTGTTTATAAAGCGCTGTCGACAGTCCTGTGTAAAAATGCAAAGGCACCATAAAGAACGAAGACTTGGTAGACTTTGTAGCAGCTCTATTGGCCGATCCCTGTGGGGGCTATTGATGAGTGCAGCTTTATGGATTACAGTGACCAGAAAATAGACCCACCAGTTGTATCTTTGAACAGAGCTCTGTTTTTGACAAAAGGACAAACCTTGAAGATATACTGTGCAGGAAGTAATCCCTCTCAGTCATCACTTATGACCCACTAGAAATGGTGTATTTATCTGCAGAGACTGTGCCCTCTGCCTGAATTTTCTTATTTTGCTGTGTTCAGGACGATTGTGGGCACAACACGCAGGTGAGGTCAGGATTTTGTAAAAAGGTAGCAACTGTAAGAAGCAAACATCCAAGAAGAAGCTACAAAAATCGCCGACACATTGCCAAAAAAAACACAAAAATAGTGAGGCGAAATGTCAAACAGACGAAGCTGAGTCTGGAGTTGGCTTTCACTTCTGCTGGCGATATTGTTTACAAATACCTACCGCCAATGCCTGCATAGTATACGTTACAATACGATGTACTTTATTGTCGCTGTAGGGAAATTTGTGTTGGACTCAAGAGCTGCAAAGTATTGCTGCCTTACAGTAACAGTCCAGAAGAAATGAAAAGCATATACGCTAAAAAAACAACAACATAAAAACATACTACACACTACAGTATTGCACACAACATAACCCCTCGGCATCAAACAACATTATTTAAGAACCTTTAACATTTGCAAGTCTATGGCTTATTCAGACATGTTTGATTAAACTTGGCTTCAGTTGGTGCCTCTCATATATCATCATTAGAAAGCTTCCATTTCCCTGAGAGCTTTTGGGAACCCAGAGGGTTGTTTAGCAACACTAACTGCTTTTTTGAAGGCATTTCAAGACTCCTCAAACCATCTGGATGAGAAAATAGTCAGTAGGCTTCATGATAATAAAGATTTTTAACCCATTTCTCAGACTGTAAATCCTAATCCAAATGAAAGTGGTAGTTGAAAGTTCTATATGTCCTTGCTTGTTTTGTATGACTCATAGAAAATCTCTCAATAAATGTAGAACAATGAAAAGTACTGGTGTTTATAGTTTTAAAATTGTGATTTCCCAGCTGACAATTGTTAGGAATAGATTCACACTTTGGGAAACAAGTTAATAGTCTCTCGTGGCTCGCTCCGTCTCAGCACACCTTCAGAGTAGTCCACTAATTATTAGTCAGCCTTACAAAATGTGACTTTTACACTTCCCTTTCTTTGAGTAGCTTTCAGCAAATGTGTATGAAAAAGTCATTTGTGAGTTACTGTACATACGGAGGAGGATAGAGCTTATGACACAGTAAGTGCAAACACATTTTTCCACTGCCGGAAAAGTGAGAGTCATGCCAATCACTCCAAACATGTCTGCATACTCAGCAGTGGATGCTATTGTTAGTGCAGACATGAATATCTGCCTGTTTGACGGATCAGCAACTGTTGAACGTTGTGTCGGTTTTTTGGAGACGTGAATTCTTCCTTTAAGTACCTGAGGGTGGTGAAGCTGCCCTGCAATAAGCAACAGTTCAGAAAGGTAGCGCAGGAACGTTGCTCTTTAAAGATTATGCCTCAGCAATGAATCACTCCGTGAATCACTCAGAGTTTTATGTGCTCGGTATTATTGCTGTAAACCCTTAAATATGGCTGTAATGTCACTATACTATACTGCTTTTACCTTTCACTCATGCGCTGCCAGGTTTAATAGTAGCAATCAATCCTGCGCATTATTTGGCCTCGCATGCACCCCTCAAGCAAAGCCAATAGGTCACATTGAGAGAGGTTACGAGGGTCAGGCTCCCTGGGGCTTTCACGTCAAGCAAACCTATTAACCAGCCTATTATAGTTCATTTCAGTCCTTGGCTTTATGGTGTGTTAAGGTTTTGCATGTCTAATACCTCCTGGCCCAGTAGCCATTTGCACGAGGAAGCATCCCATCATCTGTCCGAGGGGGCCTCTGAGATAGAGCATCATTGTCTGGGAGTTCAGAAGAGGCCGATGTTGTGTGAGTTGCATTTCCGCCGCTGCCGGATTTGAGTTCATTAGAGGTCTCCTCGAGGAGGGAGGCTGGAAAGAAGGGGACAGAGATTAGACGAGAAGTGAGAGGGGGGATCGGAGCCTGACTGGGGGCCTGGGAGCGACGGGCCCTTTCCTCTAAAGGGATTCATTATGGTAACTCGATATTCCTGTCTGGGATAATGGAGCAAGGAGGAGAGGAAGAGGCCATGCGGGCGAGGGCCGAGAGCAGCGTGATGTTGATGCCTTTTTCCTGGACGGAGGCCCTTCTCCGCAAAAATCCAGCCTCAAATAGTCTGTAACAGGAGCTGTGTTGTGGTTCGGAAGAAAACCCCAAAAGCTGTTGTGTCGGGGATGGAGGGTTCGTACGAATTCAGCTGATGTGGAGGCAGATAAGAGTTCTTGGAAAGCAGTCAATCTCTGGATGTTGGAACGCGCTGAAAGCTCAATTGCTGCAGCGGGAAAAACATTTGCTTATTTCAGGGCACGAACACCCAGAATAGATTATATTTCTTATCATATTTCATTATCCGTCCTCATGCATAAAGCTATTTATTCAAAATTGTTTTTGATAAGAAGCGCCATATTTTCATCTGGGCTCATTTTCTCAAACATAATGTACGAGCTGATGCAGGGCGTTGTCTTCCTCCGCTGTGTTTAGGTAGCAGGCGTGGGGGTAAAGAGACACGGGCCAGAAGCCTCCACGCTCCAACAGCAGGTTTCAATTCTCCACCAGCGAGGCAGGTTAACTTACGCAGACACCAATATGTGAATTTAGCCAGGTTTATTTTCTTTTGATTAAATAGGCATTTGGGGCATGTGCAGCCGGGCTTGAGCCTCTATAATGCCTTTATTCTCTGGTCGGGGGGAGGGAGGGCGGAGGGAGGCGAGGCGAGGTGAGAGAAGAGCCGGATAAGGAGAGTCGCAGTGAGGAAAGAAGCAGTCTGTTTCTCTCTCCGGCTGCTTTCCTCTATTCCCTCTGACACCTTCGCCCTCTTCTCCATCGTCCTCTCTCCCATGTCAGAGCTCTGGCATGAAATTCCACACATGCCTTTAATTTGGAACGAGGCAGCTCAGGAGTGAAGTTATCTCGCCGCTGTGGAATTTTCCACTCTTGCCTCCGACGTGAGCCCAGAAGCAATTAAGCAAAAAATAAAAGTGGGGTGTATTATCGGATTGGGAAAACGGGGCGATGGCTGTCTGTGAATGAAAGCAAACGCTGTTGTGTTTGTTCAGGCCAGTGTTTACCGGAGAGCGTGAGTGAGGCTGGCAGGATGGGGAGATAACGATGAGAAGGTGAGAGGTGGCGGAGGAATAAATACTGCAGTCTTCTCTGGAGTCTGAACTAAAGGGGTTGCAGTGACAGGGGATGAATTGAGAGAGGATGGGCAAAAGAATATTTATCTTAACCCCGGATGACCCTCCCTCGTTATCTCACTTTCCCCCCTTCACTTGGTCAGAAAATGTTTGCCCATCACCCCTCACATGATGAGCCAAATCTCAACTGAGTCATGCCTTTTAATAGGCTCCCCAGCCCCGACAGAATAATGACCACTGTTACATAAAAATGGCAAAGACAACATTTCCTACGTCCCACAAAACAATTCCTCTTCCGTCTCACTCGGCCTCCTCTGGGAAATCTGCGAGCCACGAGTAACCCAATCACTGACTTCGTGATGGATCTGTCAGATACATCGGATCATTGGCTCTGCGTTTGACCGCCCGGCCTGCTTTTGTACTCACGTCCTTGGTTTGGTTTCTGCTCCTTTTGTCTCACTGCTGAAGAAAAAGCCGGGTTATAAAAAGAACGGTGACGGAAGGCCTTTGAAGTTTTCCACGAGAAATCGTGAAGAGGAGTGAGGAAACAGTTGGGTTCTTTCTACTTGAAATAGCAATTATGCTAACGCTTTGATATTTTGGATACTGGGAGCACGCGTTCAAGCCTCCTATTCTCAGCTGCAATAGAAAGAGAAAAAATTCCCATTCTCTTGAATAATAACCACATTGATGTTCAGAAAAGATCTTTATTCTGGAGTTCAGAGACGTGTGCTGCTTTTCTCTCACACAAAAATCTGAAAGGAAACCTCCTTTTCAAGCACTAATTGATATTGAATCTAATGACCAGCTCCTTTTTCCTCTCTCTCAGTAAATGGCACTTTGCCAGCTGCTCAGCTAAAAAGAGAATTCAGTCTGTGTTAACCAGCATTGTGTGAAATACAGGCTGCGCTACGGCTTTGCTGCTGCAAAATATATTGGGATGTTATCTTGACTGATATATTTTACAATTACGAAGGAGATCCTCAGGGTCCAAGCGCACTTTGGCAGTCAGTCATCTTCTCCGTCTGTAGTCAGGAAAATGTATTTATAATTTAACATACTTAAAGGTTCGTGGTGACAAAGGAGGTCTTTTGTAATGTCATGTCCAGCTGTGTTTGAAATGTCAAAAGCAGTTTTTTTGAACAAGAGTTCAGGACATGTCCAGCCATATTTGTTGTGACAAAAGTGGGTCTTTTGTAACGATGCTATGGGATCTTTCCAGCCATGTTTGTAGCAAAAAAGTGGGTCTTTCGTGACGAGAATTTGTGACATTGCCAGCTGTGTTTGTAGTGACCAAAGTGGGTCTTTTGTAACAAGACTTTAGGACATGCTCAGCCATATTTGCTGCGAGAAAAGGAGGTCTTTTGTAACGAGACTTTGTGACGTTTCCAGCTGTGTTTGTAGTGATAAAAGGAGGTCTTTTGTAACGATACTTCAGAACATGTCCAGCCAACGACAAAAGTGTTGTTGTTTTTTAACGTGAGATTGGGACATGTCCAGCTGTGTTTGTAGCAACAAAAGCGGGTCTTTTTAAAGGAAAGTTTGGGACATGTCCAGCTGTGTTTGTTGTGATAAAAGGAGGCCTTTTGTAACAAGACTTTAGGACATTTCCAGCTGTGTTTGTAGCGACAAAAGCAAGTATTTTTCAACAAGAGTTGGGGACATTTCCAGCAATTTATTTAGTGACAAAAGCAGGTCTTTTGTGACAAGACTTAATGACATCTCTAGCCATATTTGTAACGACAAAAAGGTTGTTGTGTTTTTCAAAGAGAGTTTGGGACATGTCCAGCTGTGTTTGTAGCAACAAAAGTGGGTCTTTTTAAATAAAAGTTTGGGACATGTCCAGCCATATTTCTAGTGATTAAAAGGGGCCTTTTGTAACAAGACTTCAGGATATGTCCAGCTGTGTTTGTAGTGACAAAAGCAAGTATTTTTCACCAAGAGTTGGGGACATTTCCAGCAGTTTATTTAGTAACAAAAGCGGGTCTTTCATACCGATACTTTAAGACATCTCCAGCCATGTTTGTAGCGACCAAAGTTTTAAGCTAAAAAGAAAAGTCACTCTGTGTTAACCAGCATTGTGTGAAATACAGGCTGCGCTCTGGCCTTGCTGCTGCAAAATATATTGGGATGTTATCTTGACTGATATATGTTACCAATAGGAAGTAGATCCTCAGGGTGCAAGAGCACTTTGGCAGTCAGTCATCTTCTCCGTCACCTGTAGTCGGGAAAACGTATGACTGCTGCAATGAGCTATTATCAGGAAGTGAAGAGAGGACAACTCTGAGGCCTTTGCACCAGTTTCAGTTACATGAAACCCACCCCTGCTGTCTGGCCAACTCCTGCTCTCCGCCCTGTGCTGCAAATGAAAACATGGGTGTGTGCCGCAGAGAGAGGGGAGGAAGGAAGCAATAGCTGCTTGGTTTTTTTTTAAATCTCTCTTTTTTTCATCTGGCTATTGAAGATATCCAGATATTTTTAAAAAACTCACATTACAATGTGAGATTAAGATGACAGTAAGAAAGGAAACAGAGGACAGTAGAGGACTGAATAAAAGCGAGACACAGAGAAAAAACAAGCAGATGAGAGTAAAAATGGAGAGGTGAGCAGTTGTGCGATGGGTTGTCTGGGCCGGCAAGCGGCTCATTGGGAGTCTGTGTCCTCTCTTTGAACTCAGACACAAGGAGGTGACACTGCCGTCTGCCTCTCAACGGTCAATATCAATAACCGCCCTGGACGTCACAGGAGGAGGAAGTGAGGAGGAACGGAGTGGATGCTCTTAGTGGGATGGGCAGCGGGTGTGAAACCTGCACTTTTTCAGTCTTTGTGAAGTCGTGAAGAGGAGGTTTAATGGTGGGTTCAAACTGGTTGACTTCAATTTAATCATCCATCTGTCACTAAAGGGTCGTTTGCTTTGGAGTTCTGTCCAGTGAAAAGTATTATCCAAAGTAAGAAGAAAAGACCTTTTAGTGAACAAAAACTACTGTCGGCATAAAATCCTTAAAGCAGCTTTTCTGGATCAGAAGAAAAAAGCCTTGCTGTTTCTGTCTGCATCCTTTTTGCTATAAGTCTGCGATGTTTTGTGTTTGACCTTGGAGCTTCATCGGGATGAAGAACAGTTTCTGTTTTTTAGACTTTACAGACGGCATTATACTTGTTTCATTTGGTGGATCAGTTATTGTTATGCTGCTTGTGATGCGTTCAGAATACAGTGTGTTTGTCTCTGACTGCCTCTGATGATCAAGGCCAGTGCTTTGGTCATCCAAGCTTGTCCAACAACCTCATTAAGTGTCTCTCAAATACAATGTTACTGGCAAATAGTCAGCATTGTCATTTGATTGATGGTCGTGATATGTAAACTTTGTTCCTCTCTGTAGAGTTATTCTAGTTGTAGTATGTAACACATATGTTTGAGGACCTTGTAACCCACATTTACTCCCACTGTGTCAGCCCAGTCACCAGGATAACATGTTGGCCTTGTATGTTCCTACAAACCAAAGATATGTTACATTTTTACATTTCATAGATACGACGTTGTTCAGATTACATGTATATGAGCAGAAGAAGGAGAAGGAGAGGAAGGTGGATGGTGTGACACCTGGCTGAGCAACAGACCACTATTCAGGACCAACAAAAGCATGGCTTTTTAACGAGAGTTAAGGACATGTCCAGCTGTGTTTGTAGCGACAAAAGGAGGTCTTCTTAAATGAAAGTTCAGGATATGTCCAGTCACGTTTGTAGCGACAAAAGGTATTTTAAGCCAAAACATGATCTTTCTCTCAACATAACTGCTACATATAAAACATAAAAATGTTGGATTGCAGAAATGTACAATGCCAGCATTTATTTCAGCTGTTGGTTTGACTGTCTTGTACAATGAGAGCAGTGAAAGTAAACCACAGTGGTTATGTTGCAGGTTGTAAACTATAACAAGGTTAAAAACACTAATACACAGTTGTGTTTAAGGGAACGATAGAGTTGATTGATAACTCTGTCTTTGTCACCACGATCAAGCCTTTCACATTCCCCACAGTCATTGGTTTCATTGGTTTTATAAAACATTAGTTTTGTGCAGCTTTAAATGTATTTTTGGTGAAAACCAGCAAAAGCCTAAAACAATGGGCTTTGCACATATATTACATCAGACACAGCTGGAGCTAATCTGGCCTCCTTTCATATCATATTTTAACATTTACGAATACATCTGACACACTAGAAGTATATCACTGAAGGTAACTTCCCATATAAAACTAGAACTGACACAAATTTAGATGCTCTCACTGTTAAGAGAATGACTTTTATTTTGCAGCATGGTTTAATCTAGCGTTGTTATGTTTCCAGTATGAAATAGGTTAGCTGGCTGTGTGCTCATTCTCCGTCAAACCTAGTGTGTTTGTATTTTACATTAAACATGAAACAATGGACTGATAAAAGTAAATGAATCTGACTTGGAGTCTGTTGGCTTGATGATACTAGCAACAAAAAAGCATCGCATGAAACATTAAACCGTTTCCCTAAAAGGGAAATTTTGTCAGTCTGCTCACCTTTAACATCAAAATGTTGATTTAGACAGTAGCAAATACACAAACGCATCGACACGAGCGGCCGAGCAGACCCAGGAGAAATGTTAGGATTTAGTGAAAGCATGTGGTTCGGGGAGAGAGGGACTTTAACTCTCAAATATCTCTGGGCACTTCGAAAACTAACATAACCCAAATCAGAAATGGAGTCTTTAGGCACCCAGGCTCACTGAACCGTACCATCCATCTTGCCATGTGGCGACCATCCAGAATCTGGCTCGTGACCCGTTTCAAGGCCCGGACCGAAGCCGAAGGAGTACTCTGCCGTGAGCGATGAGGAGCGAGCCATGGTTGTTGTTTTTGGAGTCCAGAGTTACCCACTGTGAACTTCGCTGGTTCAGTCCAGACTGGGCCTGCTGATCGTGCTCTGGCTTTCTCACCAGACCCTCAGCGCGCTGCTCCGCTCGCCTGCCTGCTGGGCTTCCTGTGCTCGGGAAAGAGAGTTAGAGCGGGAGGCGGGTGGCAGGCAGCCAGGAGCCAGGAGCATGTGTGAGCAATCTGTAGAGCCAGACCAGTGGAGGAGGGTGTGTGCGTGTGTGTGCGTGTGGAGGCTGGGGCCGCTGTGTGTTTGCGAGAGTGGGTCGGGGTTGCCATACCTGCTCTGTGTAATCACATCTTAATCATACCTTTCCATGTCACTCTGCATTTAGCCGCGTGCAGTCCTCCAGTAGACAGTTTGTGATGAGAGGTTTCAGTTGGAGGTGCAGTCTGCTGCCAGCTGAGGTCTGAAACCTGAGTCAGTTTATTTTAATCTTATCTGCACTGGAAAAGATTCTCCCGGAAATCTCATTTGAATTCCATGTAAAACACAAAATGTACAAAAGGCGGATTTCTCTGCGGAGGACCTGTTTGTTTGTGTCCGTAATGCCCAGATTAGTGTGCTATTGCGCAAGCACGCAAACCAGTGACCCTGATCCCTCAGGGTCCATCCCCATCACCACCACCCCTGAGGCCTGGAGAGCCTCTGAGCCCTGACCCATGAAAGTGATCGCCCGGCCCTCTGAGATTAACCCCTGACCTCTACCTTCACTAATATTTGACCATCGTCCAACCCCCACTGAGAGGCAACAGAGCCCCATTCAGATGAGAGACTCTCCGACTGCTCGTTAGACAGACAGACACTCAGAGCGGTGTGGGCTCGCGTTCAGGCCAGACCAAACACTTCAGATTGCTACCCTGAGACGCACTTTACAGTTTACTCCAGCATGCACAAGCTGCGGCGTTTGAGACATGACTGTTTGTCCCAGAGCAATTTATTAGTATAATTTCCTCTCCACCTCTGGGACGGCAAACTCCCTTCATTTCATAACTTAGTGGAGCCGTGGATCACAGCTGATCCCCCCCCCCCCCCCAAATAACGAGCACCATTAAGGCCTGTTAGGCACCGGCACGTTGTTTACGGAAATGCTTTTTTCCTCATGTGGGCGCTGGCTGTAGCGCACGCTTGCCAACTTGGATTTGGCACTTCGCTTGAACTCCTGAAGTCAGTCTGTATGTGAGTAATGTGTGGAGGTGTATTCCAAGAGAGCTGATTACTGCTTCAGCCCAAAACAACACGCTCCCTCCTCCGACCTACATGGTAGCCTATTAAACTGACATGACAAATGGAATGTCTTCGCTCCACAAACAATCAGCATGTGGGTGTAAACTTAAAAGCTCGCGCTATAATTATGACGGATGCCTTATGGTACTGTACGTCTTTGGTGTTTCTGTCAGTGTAGCGCTCAAAGGCAAAAACTGCTTATTGATGGAATCAAGCCGTCTTGAAGTCTTGTATTTATAGTGTGTTATCAGGTTTGTTTTGGAGCACTATCACAAAGACATGCTATCGGTTTTTCCCATGCTGATATCTCTTGGAATGTGGATCACCACTGGCTGGGTTCCCACAGAGAGGGGATGGGTGTGTCTCCCGCCAGAGACACTGTCCAGAGCGAGCGAGGACACTGCAGAAATCACAGTTTGCCTGGAAATCAAGAAGTAGCACTGATGTGTAGATGTAGAGACTGACGCCACTGAGGGTGTGAGGTGAGGATGGGGGAGGTGGAGAGGACTCACTGCTGAAAGGAATGAGTCTTGTTTAATATATTGATTTACATGATGGAAAACTCCACCAATTTGTGATCAGTAAACTCCATGAAAAAACAATCAATATTTGAAATCTGAAGTCACCAGGATTGTAGGAATACTGATGTCCCAACTACAGGCAACAATCCCCCCACCCAAGACCACTAAACTAATTCAGCTGTTTAAACATCAGTCTTGGTAAATGTTACTGTTTATTTTTAAAGTTCTAGTGTGCAGGATTTTGTGGCATCTGGCAGCGAGATTGCAGATTGCAACCGACTGAAACTTCTCCTGTGTGCAAAGCTGTTGTTGAATTACGGTGGCCGATGTGAAAATGTGAAAGGCCCTATCTAGAGCCTGTGTTTGAGGTGTCCACTCTGGAAGTAGCTAACGAGTAGGCAATCTCGCTTCCTTCCTTCTTATCGCTGTTGAGTTACATTTGTTCCTTAACTCTTTTCCATGACCTCGATGGAAAACGTCATGAGTTGAGGTGAGGTGAGGTGTGTGTGGGAAAGAGAGGGTGGTAAAAGACAGAGAGAGTGTGTGTTATTGGTTACTGTTATTGCCACTTGTTATGGGTCTGTGCTTTGAAAGATATTTTCCAATCTGTTTCTCCACTTTGTGATGTTCCTCAGATGCAACCTGCTGCCATGCTCTAGAGAGCTGGCACAAAAAAAGACACAAAAGTAGCACCCAGCATATGATGTCGCATTTTGCTGGTGGTTAAAGAAGCAGGCTGTGTTTCCATCTTACTAATTAGCTTGCTGCTTTGTGGCGTGCCTGAGCAGCGCAATGATTACAAATATGAGTGAAGCTGTATTTCATGTCAGTTCTGATGTGATAACGTTGTAACGAGTCATTTAGTTTTGGGGTACTTTTATAACCGAAATTTTATTAGTAATTAGTTACACTACTTGTACTTGTTACTGTAAAAGGTAATATCATTACAGTAACACGTTACTGCCCAGCACTGTGGGCAGGTAGCATGCTGGGTACAGTTGCTGTCTTTAGCTGGAAACGGGGGTCGATAAGTGTAGTGAGAGTAAACAGAAACGCTTAAGTTGCAGGCCTTAAAACCAAAACAATGAGCTGACAGATGCTAGAACTGTCCGTACAGCTAAAAGGAAATGAAGGTTTGTCACTATAGCCCCCTTTTTCCACCAACATTTCCAGGAATTTTTATTACCAGGAATTTATTTACCTGGGTGTGGTTTGCGTTTCCACTGCACCTCAAAGCTCTGGAAAATTTATTCAAATTAGCATGATGACGTAGATGACTCGGGTTTCAGTACCCATCCTTTATCAAAACACAAATGAAGTAGAGCTTGTAGAAATGAAATAAAGTTTGCAGCCACACTGGCATGAAATGCTGCAAGTGTGTGTTCCACCAATCAGTGTTCTGCAGCACACAGCCCCGCCCCTCAAGAATTACAGGGAATCTGAAAAGTCCTGCCCCCCTACAAGGTACTTTTTTCAGGGAAAGTTTGGGGTTGAGGGAAAGTTTTTTCCCGGATAATTTCAGTGGAAACACGCTGAGGTTTTTCAAAATCCCGGGTAATTGATTATAGTTCCTGCGGTGGAAAAGGGGCTTATGAGTGACGTCTTATATGGAACAAACATTTGTTTTTCTTTTGTTAAAAAAATATGATTAGTGCAGCTTTAAATTGTAAAATGCAAATAGCTCAGGAAGATAAAAACAGTGTGACACGGTGAGATGATTCTTCCAGGTGAAAGCTGAAACAACAGTACAACATGTGTTGTGCATTGAATTCTAGTTTAGCCCACAGCTGGTTGAGAAAGTGTGATCTCTGCTTCTTCTACAATAGAATTCTCCCTTTATGATTACCGAACTCTGGTGTTAAACTGTGACTTAACAAACAGGAACTTGGTGTTTGATTAATCTATATTTGGCTAATGAGAATAAAACCACAGAACAGCATGGGCCCAAACATGGATGTGACATCACCGACAGCTGTTTGTGATAGCACCAGAGTGTTTAATGAAGGGTTTCTCTTTGAGTCCACTTGTTAACCTGCAGGTGTCCGTGCATTCATCACTGCTCCACATAAACTGAGCCAAATTATCCTCCAGGAAGCAGCACGATCAAAAAATCTTCCTCCCTGCCGACCTCTACACCAAACCACTTGGATCAATATTTTCATAGTTGTCTTTTACCTTGTCTCATTTCCACAGACATCAACGAGGTTGATGCGGCCGGATGGTAAAACCCTGTAATACCCACTCACTGGGGGAGGGTGGGGAGGCGGTAGAAAACGACCACTAAACGGACCCTCCAAAGGGCCTCTCTACGTTGGTGGTCCTCCCTGCCTCAGATTTTATGGCACAGTCTAGTCAGTGCTCTTGGCTCTTTCTTGGATAGCAAAAGGGGCAAGAAGAAGTGGAATGCTGTAATGTATAGCATGTGGGGAAGCACCCTGATGTGTATGGAGGTCTATTCTGTTAAACAATGGTGGCACTGGAGCCTATTGTAAAGCGGGCACTGACACAGGGCCAGCTGCTGTGAGAGGACTCTGAAATTATGGACAAGATGAGGAGGAATAAATGTTGCTAATGCCGAGGCAGATAGTGAGGCTGTTTTAATTATTAGTCACATTCTACCTTATCCCGTTGCCCCTGGGCTACAGTGTCGAGGCTCCACGGCCGCCTCGTGTCCCTGACTCCCACCACTGTCCCTGAGCTGCAGCTGGACTGCAGATAACTGCTGTTTACAGAGGAAGAGGGAGGTGGAGGTGGCTGGTTGGATAGTTGGTTGCTGGCTTTAGATCACAGGTTGTGTGCATACAAACCTCAGAGCGAAACAGGCCGTGCCAGACAGCCCCAGATCTGCCCTGCAACATCAACGGGCTCTTAATCTGCGCTGCTCCATTCATGCTTTCACCAGCTCACACGTCACTGCATCCGTGACTGACTGTCATTTTTGCAGAGTCTAACATTTTATCTTTGATCCCCATAAACTGCATTGTATATTTCTAATTTTAGGGAACCAATTTCTTCTTAACGTGCACGAACTATGTCGGTTTTGTCATCTGTACTATTGTGTCTATATTAAACTGCATCCAACAGTGTAGATACCACACCCAGCTATGATGTCATGGTGTACTGACACACCCTGCTGTGCAACTCTGTGCTAAAAACAGTGCAGGAGGGCCACATCAGTGGGGGCATGTTGTTTAAGGTCCCAGTGAGACAAAAGGTTTTCTGACTCAACAGTTCTGGGGAGCTCCCCCGAGAACTACATGCTGTCTAAGGCTTTTTTTTTTTGTTTGTATTTGCACTGGCAATAGCAACGCTGAAATGATGTAAGCCGGTCTACGCCTATTTCACTTTGACAAGTCAAAATCGTGATGTATTTCCCCTCTCGCATATATTCTCAGTAAAGTCTGGACTCCACTGTTGGTCCAGGTTAAGGTTTAGGCACAAAAGCACTCAGTTAGAGTTAGGTAAGGTTCATGCTTTGCTGTAAAAAGATCACTTGAAACATGAAGTTTCACAGTTTTTTTCACAAATTTGGGGTCACCAGAAACTGTAGCTATTAGTAAAACTCAAACTCTGTAGCAAAAACTATTTTGTCCTCTGTCACACCGAAATATAACGTTCACATTATGAAGTGATCTACCAAGAATGTGTGCTCACATGTATCAGCAAAACTTAGCAAGGTTCAAGCTGTCTGTGTTGGCATCGTGCTGTGAACACTACCTTACTGCAGCACCCCCCTCCCCAAGCATGTCTGGATTGGCTGCGGCTAGTCCAGACATGCCTGGAACAAGCGCAGGACAGGAAGTGCCAACAGTGTGGAAGTTTTTTAGACAGAGGAGATCTAAAAAGATAAACATTAAAGTTGTTGTGTAGGTTTATATGTAAACAAATATATAAAAGAAAGTCCTAATTATCTGAATGAGAGATCAATCCCACACCCACGCTAAAGCTGGTTGGACATTGGTGGATCTCTCAATGAGGAAAGGTCACTTAATGACTCAAAACAAAAGTATGTCTCTCTGTTTCTCATTCAATGAATAAGGAGGGACGGCCTTTATGCAACCTGATAGCACCAAAGCAACCAATAATTATTTTGAACTTGGAAAAGACAGAAGTTCGAGAACAGGAAAAAAAAATTGTGCAGTCCACCAAATGTAGCCTGCTAACACACAAGAACACAATCTATACATGACAACAACATGTACACTGCTGATACACAGGGACTGCACTGCATTCAGTGAAAGTCAATGAAGATGTGTATCTGTCCTGCATCAGGCTCCGATCACACAACACACTGCCTTAATGCCACTAGCAGAAAAAAATGCTTGCTGCACCTTTTTACAGTTGCCAGGCAACCACCCCATCACCTCCTTTCCCTAACCTTCCCATGTAATCAATCTACCGTTATTTGTTTTATTTATTTCACAGTAATTAGTCACTAGTTCCTAAAATGTTGAGGCAGAGGGTGCTGTCTGTAGCTGTGGTTGAGGCTGAGAGGCAGTCAGCAGATAAACAGAGATCTGTGTGGGTACATGAGACCCTAAAAAAGATGGTGGATCATGGGGAGTACCACCAGTTGGTCCAGGAGCTTCTCCTCCATCATGGATGTTTCCAGGCATATTTAAGGATGACTCAGGAGCAGTTTGACAACCTGCTGTCTATCGTAGGGACACATAGCTCTGGGTGTCCAGCAACCACTACCACCAGTTTGTCCTTCATTGTTTACCAAACTTGTTGTCGTGACCACCACAGGAGGCCCGCCTCTCAAATCATCCAATTGGACAACAGGAAAAAAAGTGGAGGTGACGTTTTTTCAACTTCAGGAGTTCAGAGCGCTCTGGCAAAAATGCCAGGCACCTGGAGCGCAGAAACACAAGGTGCGCAGCAACACAAAAACAGTGAGCAAAAAGCTTCATTCTCATTAAAAATAATTACAAAAAGCCGCCTCCAGCTGCTGAAGCACTTTCTGTGTGATCGGGGCGTCCGTCATCACAGCCAACCTCCACCATGGTACATTATGTAATCACGGTGTGTGTCTGTTGCAGAACAATACATGTTAGGAATGACTTGATTCTTAGACGTTCCCCCTATAGAGAAGATGAACTGATTAGATTCTGGAGCACCTAGATACATACATTTGCATACTAATGAAAACTCCACATCCCTTTAAAGCTTTAAGATCCATTTATATTAATCACGGTCATGTGAAGTGTGTTGACTTGGACATATGTGCTAATTATTGTATTAATGTGCTGAATTAATGACCCCTGGCGTTACAGGTTGTGTTTAATATATCACAGTGATTAGAGCGAGGACGGCAGCTCGAGTGCTTCTACATTATATTGTAAAGCTGAATAGGCATATTTTAACACAAATTTCTCGCCTCCCAATTATTTTGTGCATAGATTACACCTTAAAGAGCTGAAAGTGAGGAGTTCAGCTTGAGGTGGGAGCAGTTTGGGCAGCAGTTATTCACTGCAGCTACATCTGTATTCAGCAGCTTTGGCCTTATAGCTCAGAGTAAACTCTGGAAGAATGATTCAGCGGTGATGCACTATGTTTGACCCTGCGCGCCGCTTCCAGTCTGCTCCGATGGACTCACAGTGAACTGGGCAATTGCTGATAATGTTCGTGAATGACTTGCTGGAAGTCAGTGGAACGTGTTGAGCGATGTGTGTGCATGCAGCTGCGTCGTAGGAGGTCTGCACATTGTTGATTGGTAGCAGACCTAATCGGGCGGGGCGCGCGGCACAATGGAGCATCCAGATTTAGTCCCAGAGCTTCCTGCTGTCCCCTGTCACGTTGTTTACATGTACACAAACTGCTGGAGAGGAGCAGTCGGCCAGATGCATGAATTATAAATCTCACACCCTCCCCGGCTCCGTCCCACAGTGTGCAGCGCTGGAGCAAAAATAATGAGGCACGGACAGGCCCTGGAGAGTTGCGGATTGAGCCTTTAACTTCATCCTTGAGCGACTCCTCGCCGCAGACCTCCAGCGTTGCACAGAACGGCACGGAGAGCTTAGATTCCACTCAGGATCAACATGCTGAACAACAACAAACGCTTTCAGTCCTCTTGGCTCAACTTCTACGCTCCGTCTTCACCTCTCAAGAGCGCTCGCATTGGAGCTCAGCAAAAACAACACTGTGTCATATTTCCCTCGCCCAAAGTGATTTAATGTTCAATTGAGCTTGAAAAAGGCCAGTGGTTTTGTTTTGATACACTCAGGACACACCTCTCCCACTTCCACATGCTCTACCTCCCTGTTTCTTTCTGACTATTTGGTAACTCTTTATTTTACACTCCAGTCATGGTCTGCTATTTACTTGAAATATAAAAGAAAATATAATAGTATAAAAAGAACTAACTCGTACGTACTAAGTTATTAAGTACATGGAAATCTACCAGAAGTATAGATGGTAATAAAATCTAGGTATCAGTGTAGTACCCCTGAGAGAAGGAGAATAAATACTAAAGCCCCTGTTTCACTTTTGGTATACCTTTGGAACCAACAGTAACCCTTCAGACATGGTACCTAGACCCTAGCGTTCATATAATCCCGGTGAAATCAGTATATTTAAACGCTTGAAGATCCACTCATTACTAAAAGTGTCATATTGAAACTTAAGGTGTGCTTAATATTTACTATCAGGTTCTTTGGGTACTTTCTTAATGACCATATTTATAACACGTAGTATACTATGTTCCCTTTGTTGACTTGGTAACAATTAGTCCTTATCCTTTTCTTAGGGGCACTATATTAGATTTCATTACCGTCTACACCAATCCACCAAAATATTAAAGCCACTGACAGGTGAAGTGAATAACATTGATCATCTTGTTATGATGCCATGTTCTGTTGGGAAACCTTCAGTCAGCCAGGCATTCATTTGGACGCCATTTGGCACAATTGACAGACGTAACGCACCCAAACACCTTTGCAGACCAAGTGTACCCCCTCATGGCTGTTCAGGAACAGCAGGAGCAACATGACAAAGAGCTCAAGGCGTCGTCTTGGCCTGCAAATTGCCCAAATCCTGATCTTATTGAGCATCTGTGGCACATGGCGGTAGCCCAGAGGTCCTGTGTCCATGCCTCACCAGGTCAGAGGCCCCAGTGTGAATTGGACTTGGCTAGGACATGTTGAGGCATGTTCACAGGATCTCTCTTGATGACAGATCCTTTGTGGGTTGAGAAGTGGGGTACTGTCACGTCCTACAGATGCTAGATGAGATTAAGATCTGGGAAATTTAGAGGCCAGGTCGATGCGTTGAGCTCTTTGTCACGTTACTCGGGCCATTCCTACGCAGTTTTTGGCGTAGCGCATTGTCATGTGTGGGTGGGTGGAGCATGTCAAATGGCATCCACCTGATCTGTGTAGTTTCCTGGTGGGTTTCCAAACTTACTAAACAATACTTATTTCTTACTGTCGTACTTAATAGCCAGTTCTTTTGGTACTTTCCAAATAGCTGTAGTTTGGTACCATCTAGTTTCCTAGTCAATACCAGGTAATTAGTGGACTGTGAAATAAAGGGCTACACTTATTTATTCGCCCTCAATTTTATTTCTCTCTCTTCAGGTCAGTTCCTCTCAGGTTTGCCAAGAACATTTGCCAAGAACTCCTGATAATATCCCTCAGAGCAGGACACACAGGTAAGCCTTTTTAAGTGCAATGGGATTTATGTAACATTATCAGAAGTGCTTCTCATGCCATCGGCTCCAACTCCTCTCCTACAACCCATCCATTAAAATAAAGTAAGAAGTACGTAAGAAATATGAGTTTTGCCTTGTTTCCTGCACGCAGTAAGAGTAAAGTTTTCTTTGCTATTGGCGAAAGCCAGAGAGTATGTGGAACAGCTGGGTGTAGGAATGGGTGCAGATAGGCTGACACTATAATTAGTCACTGGAAGGGTTCAGTGGAAAGCTAACAGTGGCTGCTGTGAGTCCTCAGGGTGGAGGAAGAGAGTTCCTTATCCCTGAGCAACATGTCAAGAGAGGGAGGGAACCTGCTGAGGAATCCCAACCATGTCTGCACTGTGTGTGTGTGTGTGTGTGTACTCTCCATCAACCGCTGTCGCTCATCCATCTCTCACGCCTGTTGGCCCCCACAGAGCGAATCATACTGCTAATGTCTCTTCTGGGAAGGATGGATGTTGTTCGGTGTGTTTGTGTGCATGCTGAAGTGTGTGAGTGAGCGATAATGGAGACTCAGTGCCGTGCACTTCAAACTAAATCATAACTTTTGCATACATACCATCTGTACAAAGCCATCGGCACCAAAAAGGTTTGCAGGTTTTAGTTGAATAAACATGTTATCGTCACCCTGAGCTATTTTGGAATTCCGTTTTAGTTTTGATAGGAAAGACTTTACAGACGTGCTGCGATCCTGTGGTTTTGGTCAGTTTCAATGTTCCCTTTCTGCCTCTTGTTAACTGAACCACTGCTCTGCTCACCCACTGAACAATGAATAAGGAGAGGCCCAGTGTAGCAGACTAGATGGAGAGGTTTTCTCAGAGGATATAAGCTGTACAGCAGACACAAGTGGGTTTTTTTGTCCTCTCTGCAGCCTTAGTGACTCCAGTGAAAGCTAAGTGGAGACCCTGTTTGTGGCTCCAGATGTGAGTTATCTCATCCCACGTCAGTGGCCCAGCATGCTCATCATCACCCCCCTGCTGGGGTGTTTGTAGGGGGAGGAAAGTGAACTGGGGGTTGATGGGTAGAGGTGGGTGCCTGGTACTGGTCAGGGCAGGACTTGCGTCATCCTCCCAACACACAGATCACCACATAAAGGGGTTTGTTAACTAAAATAACAAATGAATAAACATATAGAAATTGCTTACTTGTGATGGTACCTGGCCTTTCAACTGTCGCTAAGATTTTTGCCTCAACCCGAACAGTAAACTGCTCTGAAGAGTTTGGTTCCAGTACAGAAAGTACAAAAAACAAATTCAAATGAAAAAAACAGCTTAAAAATTCAGCCCTTGAACGTAAGCCATGTAATACCACTTCATAATACTTTGCGTACTTGCAAAGCAGTTCACTCTTTATGCCTAGACAAGGATCATAATAAAAAGTAAGATCAAGCTTTATTTTTCAGTTTTTGCTGGCCTTTAATATGCACATTCAGCACATCCAATGCATCAAAACATTGTTTTCTAGTTGGAGCTGCGCCTCGTTTTCAAACTGTATGGTTTGACTAAAATGAACAATGACAGCAATATAGTCCACGATGAGCAGCGCTAAAATCAACCTGCGTAGTTGTCCCTCCATTGTGACATTAGAAAGTGTCACATTTATCTTGCATTTATCTTCAACGTTTGCTTTACTTCCTGGATTTTTCCCACATGGAAATTCTGACCAATCAAGAGCAGCTTTCTCACACAAGGCATTTGATCTGGTCCGCTGCCGTGAGAACACAAACCAACTCTAGGCAGTTATACAACTTTGTGACAAAACTAGTCTCTGATTCAGACCAAAGGAGACGACTCTAGGCCTGAGAGCAACCTCAGAGAAAAAATTGTAATGTTTACGAAGCGTGTGACTTTAACATCCACTGAAGGCATGAAAAACAGGTAGACGAAAGCATCGGATCTGTGTGGGTTCCCAAATGAGTCAAACAGAGAGCCAAACTGATTTAAAATCACTCTGACATTTGTAATAACACAAATGACTACAAATCCAACCTTCGAACATAACCTTGCCCAGTACCACTCAGTAACACTCAACATGCTTCTTCAGTGCTGTGTATCATGTGGCTCCAGCTGTATGTCTATATAAGGATTAAAAATGTTTTCTCCTCTCACATTTGATGCATTTTCCAGCCTTTACCAAGAACACAATTTCCCACAAGTCCAAGACCTTTGGGGGTTTTATCCCACCACCTCTTCAGAGGAGGCAAGTCCAGACATGCCTGTAACAACAGCAGGACAGAGAGGGCTTTACAGTTTAGAGGTTGAAATAACACTTACAGAGTTGGAAAGATGACACTGGAGGATAGAGTGGCATATGTGGATATCACAGATAAGGGATAAACCAACAGTTATGATGGTGTAGTCTGCAGGGTATGCTAGTAAAACCTGTCGGAGCTAATGCTAATACATCAACTGTTCTTTAATTTTGCAAGTCATTTGAATTTTCTGCAAGTGCTATATTAGTTACACATCTGTCTTAGAATATGGAGTGTTTCAGACAGATGAAAGAAACCTTCAAATTGTCTGTATGTGTATCTGTACTTGGAATGGGCGGAAGTTGGACTGAAAGTGGGTGTGACCTAATCTGAAGTGGTTATTTTAAGCCTGAAATTGATACTGGTTGATCAGAAGTTGCTGTATTTATTATTTAGCAGAAAACTATTTACATACAACAATCTCAGAGTTGAACTACAGGTCATTGTTGATCAAAAGAGCGAGAGATTGAACACAGGTACCCACATGACGATTTCAGGAGTACAGATAATAACACCTTTTACATTGATAGTACTCGTATTTGTATAAAATACTTGATCTGCACCGGACACTCGTTAAATCTGAGTATTCGTCTCAACCCTTGTAAATACCCCACTCTTAAATTTTGCATTTTTAAAAAAAAAAATGATGGTTGCAAACAAGTGGCTAAATGAGATGACAGAACGTCCTCAAGCCGAACACTTCTTTACAGCCTCGAAGTCAAGTAATCATGACGGAGGCTCGTTCATTTATAGCCTGATGTTAACTTTAAAATCCAGGTGATTATGTTCACACTTTGAAAATCATAACAGTGGTGTTTAATTGTGAAGATTATCTTGCCGAATAAAATGTGTAAGTATCATAAATTTTTAGACGGGAAGGCAACCCAAGCACTCCGAAAAAATATTAAAATAATATAAAAAGCCTTCATTGTCGAAGCTAAGTCATTAAAAGAGCTATCATGTTTCAACCACTGCAGATCTCCGTCAGGGCTTTCAGATCGAAATATGATTTAGCCTTCGGAGTGTCTGGATTGCCTTCCTGTCGATCCTGTTGTTTCCCGTCCTCCACGAGCACCTGACACAAGATTTCGATTGACGTTTGTACATACAGAGCAACTATTCCTCACTCTCTTTTTCTAGGTTTTTGGGCCGTGCTGTGGGAATTGCCCAGTGACTGGGTACATGCGCCGCACTTTTTAAATATTTAATTGAATGTATGTAACACTGTTCTACTTATGAGCTTACTTCTCTTACTCTCACGGGGAAGGAAGGAAGATTCTTGTTACGGACTGTCTTTTACACTCTGAGGACTATGTTCCCCATACAGAGGCAAGAAAGACAGAATGAGTGACGTGAACTCATGGAGAAGGACGTGAATTTTTGTTTGCCACAGAGTTTATTTTCTGCAGTAATTCAAAATCCAGTGGTAAAATCCCACTGGCTTTTTGTTGAGTTAACCTCCATGTTCTCCTGCAAAAAAAATCATCCCTGCACCACTCTAGTTGGTTCGTACTAGCTGAATCATTGACAAATTTCTTTTCATTCTCCAGAAACAATGTGTCAGATACTCTGGAACACACAAACAGTTTCTTCAGGCACTGCGTCTATAGTGGCTCCAGTGACACATTTTCTGGAATTTTTTTTTTTTTAAAAGAAAATAGTGGAAAAAAAAGAGAGTAACAAAGCAAAAGTTTCTGTGGCCAGACACCACAAGAATTAAGCAAGAAAAAACACTTTCTCTGTAATGTGGGTGAACAAGCCCTTTAAAACCTCTCAGCCTGTCACCTTTATATCATCCACCACTTATCCCTGAAATAATGCTCTTTCTCTGCATTGTCAGACTGGTAATTAGGTTAGCTGTGGTGTAATTACACATTACTGCTAACTTATAAAACTTTCTGCAGATTGGAAACACTGGGCTGTCTACACGATAAGCTTGTATTTTCCCTCTGGCACTCTTCCATCCTCCTTCCCTCTCTTTTCCATGTCTGGCTCACTGGGCTGTCTGTGTGTCTGCTGCACTCTAGTCAGATCCCATGAGAAACCCAGGACAGCCTATATTGCTCTGACTGTGAGTGTGTGTGTGTGTGTGTGTGTGTGTGTGTGTTTTACCATATGACAGCCCAGTGATACTTTGAGGGGCAAGGAGTGCAAACAACACACTGAGATGGCAAAATACACACAGGGTGACTCACTTAGTTGTCTTCCAAGTCTGGCAAGCGTTGCCTGAAAGAGTGATCCATGTGAGTGCACGTACTCTGAGTAGATCTGTCATCCAAATGATATGTGTGGGGAAATGAATTAAACCTAATGATTTTTGAAGGACTGTTTTGTGCAGTGGGATTTAGTATCCCGGCTGCAGACGGTTAATGCGAATTGGATCATCATGACTCTGCTATTACCCCCCGATATTTCATCTGTAAAAGCGCAGAGGACGACAGCCATCAGTCACACTGACTTTCTCATGCGGCGTCCCTCTGCGAAGTGTACTGATGTCATCTCTGGCATGAGCAGCCCTGATGTGAACATATCAAATTAGCCATGATGTCCGCATGAAAGCACTTATCTGTGTGACTCATATACCAAACAGAGGTCAAATATCTCGCCCATGGGTGCCTCATGTCCTGCCTTCACAGAGCATCTATATCTTATCTAATTCAGATAATGAGAGACGTACTTCTGCATTCAAACAATGTGACGTGTCTCAGAGAGCAGCAGGCTGGTGCCCTGTGCTCTCTCAGCTCTGTGGGGGTTACAGGTTTGAGCCGACGTGTTTATCCTGTTGTGCCTTTGAGCACCAAATTGTTGAGCCTCAGCAAAAAGCTTAAACGCAATTAAACCGAGGAGTTTCCTCCAAGTGGGGTCTGTAGTGACCTTGCGGGCTCCTCTCAGGCTGGCAACAGCAGAATCAGGAGTGGATTAATTTCATTTACCAATTAGCGGGAGGAGAGAATGGGTGTATCATTACTTCATTGGTTCCACTCCTACCAATTATTCCACCACTTTTAAACAAGCAGCTTAAAGCAGATTAAATGAAATCTTAGTAAAGCAAAGAGGAGAGGCTGATGAGGTCCGCAGCCAGATGGCTCACTGTTTTGCAGTCCTTGGCTAAATATCTGAGATCCACTGAAACAAGCAATTAACTACAAGGATTGTATTGATGCAAACTGCTTCCTCAGTGCACTGCAGCCTCTTTTTTTCCCCAAGCCACGCTCAAAGGTCCGTCCATTAACAGAGAGCTGCTTGATGGAATTTCTCAAGAAAAAATAAACATTGTCGTGAATGTTTAAATAAAAAACACTACTGCTGATACGGTACAGTGCGTTCTTGACTTTCTCCACCCAAAGAAGCAGAAATTGGACAAGAGTGCAATTAAGCTACAAGTCATTCAATCAAGAAAATACCTCTCATCACTCTTTCTTTCTGTGACATCAACCCATTTATCCATTACTTTCACATTTAACTTGCAAACTATTTTTTCACAGATACTTGATGGCAGCACGAGGTGTTTGTTAGAGGTGTGTCCTCTGCAGTCAGCCTATCACAGCTGGTGGTTCATTGGCAATGTTACCAAGTAGATAGTTATTTCAGACATATCAGTATCGGTGTATATGTTGGTCAAAATGAAATGACATTGCTGTACAGAAATTCCAAAGATATGTTTGCGGTTATTGAGAAACAAACCTGTCACCCAACACGTTCTCATCCCAAGTCGTCAAATGTTGCTGCTTTGTCAGTCGCCCTTCACATTTAGGCTGCAGGTTTGGGGAAAGTGAGAATGACATGAAGGTGAAATGCAATTTTTTAATTCCCAAGTACCTGCTGGAATGCATGGATCATTACAAATTGGTGATATAATCGTGAGAGTATCTTTGGGTGGCGTCCTTTGTGATATGTTGCCTCAAGGCAACATCTGCAGTTGTACCTCCCTGTTTTGTAGATCAGAATCTTTTAAACTCTGTGTGGTGTATATTCATAAAACAATGCATTTGATTAATTGTACATTGTGAGTTGAGAAACGGGGGGGGGGCATAGCTCACTTGTTGCCCTTGGCCCACTGAAGGGTTAATCCGGCCCTGGTGGGAGAGTATTTCATGTAAACAGGCAGATCATAAAACAGGTAGATGAACATCTTGCACTTTCCAAAAGCTACTCTCTGACACAATATGAGCACAGTTGTCTGCATGAATCTGGATCAAGGTGGATCAAAGCGAATCTCTGCATCAACACGAGGCAGCTGTTCACACCATGGGTTCAGAGGTGAGGGGGCTTTACATGATCCTCATGTGTTGAGAGTGGCCCGCGTGCCCTCTTCCCCACAGATCTCTTACCTTACAACAATAACCACAATCCACGGCCGGACCAAAACACAAAGAAAATCCCCGGTCGGTCTCTCAGATCTCCTGAGCAGATGCCTGTGGGTGGTGTGATACCGCTAGGGAGGCTCAGACCTCATACAGTCCGGCCCTCTCCACATCTGTCCTGAGTTACGGTAGGCACTTCACTACGTCAAAACCCAGCTGTTTAGGGATTTGCTCAGTTGGTGTAGAGCTGGCTTGATCGCGGCTGTGTTATGTGGAAAGAGGCCTTAAAATCATATTTGAGGAGATTCAGTACTTCTGTGTGTGTGAGCATGTGACGGTATGTGTTTGTTAAAGCCTCGAGTATCATCGTGTTCCCAAATTTCTCTCTGCTGTTTCAGCTAGTTGCTGACCAGTTGCTGTGGGATCACAGCCCAGGAAAATAAAAGCGCTCCGGAGGAAGAAACTGAGTAGATTAGATAACCAGTGTTGGGATATGATGTCGTGAGCTCACTCTTTCTCAGTGTATTTGAAAAGCAATCATGTTGTAGCATGTGATGGCTGAATAACACATTTTGTTGTCAAATGAGTTTTGCGTCCAGACGTTGTGTTGCAGACAGACAACAGTGTTTCTGAGCAGCAAACAAGGAGCACATGTTCATAATCACAGCCCAACAATACCCCAAATGTTGACAATGGTTTCCTGCTGTTGATTCAGAATTTCATTGGAGCCGTGGCGATGGATTGAGGAATGTAACACAGAATCAGATTTGTGTTTATGTTACACTGTGGTGCAATTGTTTGGGTTCAGGGCAGCTCCTGTGGCTCTGCGAGATAGATTCAGAGGATGCAGTGACCACTGGATACTCTGGTGTTCCTAAAATAATCCTAATTATAGGTCTGCAGATGGATTCTGATGGGAAATGGACAATTTTGGTCCACAAGGCCCACAAATGCGCAGTTATTATAGCCGAGCCAAGTTTAGCACATTCTTTCTGTATGAAAAAGCATTTAAGTTCTGAAATCGGCGAGCTAGAGTAGAAGCAGCATAAAATCATTCTTTGGCATTCCCTTTGAGAGCGAGCCATAAAGGTGATGTTAAATAAAATCCGTCTGGAAATGGTTTCCCAACCCTTGCATCTTTTAAAAACGGCCTGGCAAGTTTTCTTTTTTGTTGCCAAGAAGAAAGGTTAAATCATCGCCAGTTATTTGTCAGAAGAGAACTAAAAACAAATGCTGAGACAAGAGCCTGCGAGCCAGCTCCTGGATGCACGGTGGCCGTAAATTAGACCGATCACAGGGAGGCTCGTGTTTGCCAGGTGGCACCGTAGCCCCCTGATGGTAATCTGTCTGGCCCATGCCAAGCTTTAAAAGGTGGCCACGCTCGCTACATTAGGATTGCTACAATTACGGCCTTCCAAAGCCCATTACCTGCTGATCTATTTAAAGCTACTGTAGCAAGCCTCTCTCCACAGACGCCTTTGATGTGAGCCTCACCTCAGCAGAGGTAACTCCTACAATACACCATGTACACTGATTGGACTTAATGATAGGGACATGCGGTCTCTTCAGACAGGGCTGTAGTTACAGCTGAGGGCGCTCACTTAATGCCTTCTATTTCCTATTTTTCCTGTAATTTGGGAATTTTAGCAGACTCCTTCCTGTATTTTTAGACTCAATATCTTTAAATGGGACTGCTTAGTATTACACCTACAAAGTGAAATACATTCTCCATATATCCCATTTCATTCCTGGCTGCATGGAGCAGGATATTAAAGTGTCAAAATAGGTGGGTAAATAAAATAGATAGAAAAACGTACTGTCATAGCAATACAGGAACGATCTAAATGACCTGAGTATTTTACTTTATAATGAGTGGCGAATGATCTAAATATCTCCAAATCCTGGTTATGGTCCTGTTTTAAGACAAGTCACTAATCTGTATACATTGTATTCATTTATTAAAAAATACTTTTTTGGACATACTTGCTTTGGTGCTGGGAGTTGGATGACAAGATTAATATTATTCTCATATCTGTTCCTTAGTTTAGCATAAAAACTGCTACCATGTCTGAAAGTGACAAAGTCAACCTACCAGCTCCTCTGAGGCTTCATTTACACCGCAAGTGATGTGTTGGCGTAGCACTCGCGAACGGTCGCTGTTTACTCGGGTTTTCATTTTGGCGAGCATGTTAACAGGTTAGAGCATTCACACCACATCTGTTCTACGCGCCGCTCGAGTCGCGCTGCTTTCACGAGCAAGCTCAAAAATAGAAGAGACGCCAATTTTTTGCGTAAGTTGCGAGCGAATGGTTGCGGTATTCAACAAAAACACACGAGTTTGCGTATGTTGTGACCTCTCTCGGCCACCGTAGACATCTCCCCCTTAACCAAGCGAGACCTGACAGGCACATGTTTCATGTACTTACCCATTTGTAGTGCTTAATATTAATTCTCCAGGTGTTGGAATAATGGGATTATATGGAATGTTGGGGTTTATTGGAGATTTGCAAACACGGTGCACTACCGCCACCAGCGGTTCGGGTGTGGTTTGTATTTTGACGGGACAGCAGTGGCCACTACGTGACGCATCTGTTAGGTTTTGGTGTGAATACACGTGTGATGCTGCGACGCTTCTGGACCGCTTTGCAAGCGCTACGTGAACGCATTGTCTGCAGTGTAAATGAGGCCTAAATCTACTTATACCCATTTTCCTAACATGTTATTACTCAGACCTTGTCACATATTGACCGTTGGTCATGGACTTCACGTGTCCAGATACGACGTAACAGGTACCCTGGGTGCGTTGTCTGCTGACGTTCTGGAACGCTGTGTCAAGTTCTGCCTGTTACATGCATTGCCTTCTTTCAAAATACACTTCTGTTTTCACAGGAAATTTACCATTTACATACACTGTCTTTCAAAATACGTCAAAACAACAACGCAAATTGCCGTTTTTTTTCCCCCTCCAATAACTAACGCACATGGTTAGGTTTAGGAAAAAAGAACAGGGTTGGGCTTCACAGTCTTACGAGACGCAAACAGCGTTTACTTAGGTGAATGTCTGTGTTTGTTGGATCCATCCACCACCGCTTTCATCCAACCTACTCAGACTTTCGCTGCCTTGACTTTCGTTCTTGTCCTGCCACATTTCCTTCTGACGCCACCCGAGCGCCACTAAACTATATCAGCGACCAGCTGGTTTCATGCCAGTGTTAAAGGACAGTTTTTTTTCGGTAGTGTCGAAACTACTGGTACTTTGGAGTGAGACTGGGTTCCTTTTACACCAAAATTAGCTCATGTACAGTTTTTAAAAGCACCGTTAAACCCTCTCTTTCCATTGCCAGTAGATCACAGCTGTGCGCACGGCTCTGTAGCAGATGAGCATGCCTTTCTGCGTGTGTTTTTATATTTTTGGTGTGTCACGTTTGATGTCAAGGACAGGCCACAAAACAGGTCAGTGAAAACTTTACAGTGGTTACTTCTTCATAAAAATCTCCTAAAAACTCAGTGCAGACGAAATTTGAACGATGTTTGAGCGCTGCTTGGGTGGAGACCGACGGTAATTTTGTGATAGTCTGTCGTTGCATCTCGCCAGTAAAGGAGCTAAAATTAGCACATTCACTCTAGCGTTGTGTTCCCATCAATGCTGATCTGTACCGGAGCTGATAAATACCTGTGACTGCTGCAGAGTCATTTGACCTGAGTGTGATTGCCTATCAAAACCTTTTCCATTGCATTAAAAAGCCAAATGTAAGCCAGTGTTAGCATGTTCTGTGCAGTGGGAAAGGAGCTTTCGTTTGTTTATGACAAGTTGTTTATGACAAGTTGTTTATGACAAGTTGTGGTTTGACAGCAGGTTGTGTACTGGATTATTTCGTGTACAGATGCAGTGATGAGTTTAAGAGGTGCTTGTAGGTGGAATATTTTATCCCTGAACCAGCCATGCTAAGTGTTTCCAGTCTTTATACTAAGCTATGCTAACTGTCTCGTGGCTGTAGCCTCATATTTCACGGGCACCAGGCATCCAACTTTCAGGAAAAAAGCACATATGCATATTTCTTAAAATGCCATTGACACCTGCCAACTGTATCACCATGCAGAGGGAAGCATGCATCTACAGAAAGAGACGTTGCTGTTTTTCAGAAGTATTTTTTGGCTGTGAGCACCACAAGCCGAGTGCCATCTCGTTCCATTATATTAGAGAGAAGGCAGACATCTCTACAGCCGATATCTCAATACTCGGCAACTCACACCAAAACAATGTAGATTTATAAATAGCTCTACAGGTAAGAAGAAAGATATGTGTTTTTGATTTTTGGGCTGAACTGTCTCTTTGAGATTCATGAATCCATGCCAGAGCTTTCCCAGGTTGATATTGCTCTCTGGTTAGAGGAGCAGAGAGATACACATATTAACCCCCCCACACCTACAGTCAAGATGTTAGACCACAGTTCTGGGGAATTGGGGAGCGGCAACTTCAGCCGCCCGCAATGGGCAAACGCTCAGACTCCAAACCACAACTGGCAAACGGAGCGGTGACATCAGCGTCTCTGCACCACATTTCAGTGCATTGCATATGAGCTGCATATGTACGGCACAATTGGAAACAGACGCGGCCGGGCTGTTGGGTGCAGGGCGGTACAGGCAGCGTGCACTCTGCTGAACACAGGGAGCAACAGAGGGGTTGACCTTCAGTGATACTCAGCAGATGCCAGTAAGTCACAGGACAAATCAAATGATATGCCTTTCCCAAACTACTGTGCCACGGCAGTTACAGTATCTCATATCACTCCTGTTATTCCTGTCGTGTCCCTCGCACTTCTCTCACTTTTAGCATGTCATGTTGTCAAAGGTCATAAACTCCAATTCATTCTATGGGCAAACTGTGTCCAAGCAGCACGGGGAACTCAAACACCACCGCCTCCTTGGCTCTATTAAGTCATTATGGATGTTTTTCTCCATAAACTAGTGGCCCCAGGATATGTAACGTCAACAACTGGAACAATAGCTAGCTCCACAGGAAGGCAGATAACCATCAAGTAGGTAATTCAAAGTTAAGCTGACTTAATGTAAACATGATCATTATTGTTGCAGCTATTGCCAAGGGAACACCTTCACAACTGTGATCAGGCAAAGATGTATTTCAGTGGTCAGATACGAGGCAGTCCGCTCAAACGATTCCCACTGTGGGAATACACGAGCCAGGGCCGACAGAAGCTCACCAGCCTCTCTTACTTCCAGGGGAATTCAGTTGTATGCAACATCTGTGTCAATATTATGGAGGTTTTAGGGTCCTCTGTTCTTTTTAAGAGGTGGAGAGGGAGTGCAGCTTTCAGCTCTGATGGCCTGCAGCCAGGCGGGTGTAAAGCAGGTTTTGGCAAACCCTTACAGGAACACCAGAACAAAAAAGTGGACCAAAGTTTGATTAACTGCTGTCGTAAATAAGGGCGTGGGTTTTGTTTTCAACACTGAGGGGGACACACATGAAACAGGCAGGTTTGAAGGTCCTCCGCCAAGAATCTTAGCATCAAACTCTTAATTTCCTGCATTTTGTTGAATATTTATTCACCAATTTGAACCTTTTCTGCATCAATTAAAGAGCCAAGTGTGCAGGATGTAGAGGGATATATTGGCAGAAATGGAATATTGTAGTAGAGAGTACATGCAAGATAAATGTTTTAATAAATTTTAGCGCTGCTCATCGTGGACTATATTGCTGTCATTGTTCATTTTAGTCAAACCATACAGTTTGAAAACAACTGGAAAACAATGTTTTGATGCATTGGATGTGGTCATACACAAATAATGACTACTGAATTAAGTTCTGCAGTGTAAAACCTGTGAAGCAGATTATAGCAGATACATGTATTAAGTTCATTTTCAACAACCTGGAACTTGAAATTGGAAATTGCCTTAAATGTTAGCTTAATCAAAATGGTTGTTGATTTCAGTTCTGCAAATTATTAGTGATTATCTGCATAATATCTGACCACCTGTTGAAGCTCTGCATACGTTAACAGAAAAAAAGTTGGGGTTCCAAAACAGAAAAAAGAAAGGAAAGAAAGCAAACTGACTTCGATAAAGACATTTTCAAAAGACATGGAAAGACATGTATAAAAAGCCCAGTCTCATTTTCACGTCGTCGAAATCTGGCGCTCGGGAGGTGACTTGCAGTGTCAGACACAGACGATAAAAGCCATCCTTTATGATACACAGCTGGTCGCCTTTATAGTTTAATGGTGCTCATGCGGCGGGTCAACAATGAAAGTGAAGGCGTGGAAAGTCTGAGACTTTCACCTGGGGGAGGAGTGTTTGCATCCTGTTAGATTGTTAAGCTAAACCCTGTTATTTTTTCCTAAACCTGAGCACGTGCTTTAGTTGTTGGAGGAAAAAAAAATCCATTTGCATTGTTGTACTGACGTGTGTTTATTTTGCAAGAGATTATTTCTGCACAGGGCCCAGAGTGTGGTGCTACGCCCCTGCCTGTGTATATGCCACACACACACACACACACACACACACACACACACAGTCCAAGACAGATATAATTGGAGATGTGTGGAGGTGATGGTCATCATACACACATTATTAGACTATTTGCAAGTGATCAACTTCCATAAGTGGACATCAATCATCGTGATTGCAGCCACAGTGATTACAGAATGTAGATTATATAATAATTGAATCCCTGGTGGACAGACAGACAGACAGACTGACAGACTGACTGACTGCATGAGTTTGATTACTTTGTCTCGAAACACTGAGAGTGATGTGACCTTATCGCTGAGCAGCATCCAGCTGCCTCCCCGCTGGAGAAGAGGGATGTTTCCTCAGTGCTGCGCTGCTGTGGTGTAGAGGGGCTGTTCCCTCAGCAGATCCCAGCTCAGTCCGTCCAGAGCAGCGGCGGGGATGAGCGCTGGGGACTAGGCGGCAACGCAACGACGCATTTCTCAGGTAAGACTGGCTCCAGGTCGCGCGACACACCGTGTTTAAACCAAGGCTTTGGCTGGGGGTGGTTTTCTTTCTATTTCCCGTCCCGTGCGGTGGCCAGAGGAGGCGACCCGCAGCTGTGAGGACTACACAGAGGTTGAGAGTCGCATCTGCGCTGCGTTCAACATTTCCAGCGGTCCCTCAACTTGCAGCCCAGCCAGCTACCTCGGCGCTCTCCTGTCCGGCTGCCCCTGTCTCCTGTGCCGGGGATTAGAGGGATTTAGGACCAGACTGTGGCACTTTCAGGCGGCGACAATAGAAGGTGAACGACTGAGAGGATGGCGCTGTTTATTTTTTAACTTGAAGCGTGTGCGGGGGCGACTGGCACTATGTGCGGACGCGCTCCGATCAGCTGAAGGTTAAAGATTGCTGATGGAGCTAGCCAGGCTAGCGCTAGCTCCGCTCAGAGCCGTCCTCTTTCCTCTGGGCCAAAGTCTGCACAAATTACGCAGTTTTATAATATCCTCGCCTCTCATCAGAGATGTAGACGCAGAAGAACACTAATTGGGGACTTAAGTGAAATGATGCCACCATGGCTTGTGTTCGGCACACATTCACAGTTACTCCAAACAGCTGTTACTTATGTATACATTTTTAACTTGTAGAATTGCTGTGCTTTAAATGCTCTCTGAGGGATTCCTCCCACAGTGTGCGGTGATGGGCGACACTGAGCAGCTGGAGTTATAAAACAGAGCTGCTGTTGTAATACAGTCTGAATAATGGGTCATGTATGGGCCGAATTTAACAAGGACCTCCGCTGATGTGTCTGAGGTCTCAAGTGTTGTCAAACAGGTAGGCATTTATTCCTTACCTTAAAGAAATCTTTAAACAGACAGATGTTTTATTGAATTTGGCGTGGTATCCTAAATGCATCTGTGAACTGCGCGCATCAGGGCTAGGCTAGTATGCTACGGCTGCAACCTGCACCAGAACCAGCGGAGGCTAGCATCATGCCAAGCCTGTCAATCATTTCGTAACGACATGATGACAACACTCGGGTCCGGCACCGTGTAGCTCTCGGTTCTGCTCGGGTGCTCAGGAGCACCAAATGGCGATGGAGATGAGCTGCGGACAGCCCCTGGCAAATGGTATGCCAAGTTTAGGCTGCTTTGATGTTTGCATGTTGTCACTTTGTCACACCTGCTGTTTGCATGATGGTGATGGCTGCTGCTTGACCTCTCTTCTCCTTCCCCCACGCAGCCTCCTGCACGCACCGCCTCGCAACCTTGCATGCATCTGCTGTCAGAGCAGCCATCCTGCTGTCAGGTTGCACAAATGGGTAAATAATGTTATGCGCCTTTGATTTACGTTTTAATATTGAACGCTGGGCTTAAAAGGTTTTTACAGCGTAGTTATATTTAATAGCCTACAAGACTGGGTGGATAAAACACTGCTCTGCTCTTAACTCACACCCCAAATTATGTCACAGTGTTCGCAATTGCTTAATGGCTTTAATTTTAGAAGGTCTTGCACATAAATTGTTACTGTCACTTAGGGACCTCTAGAGGCCAGATTGTCAAAGCCAAGATTTCACCTGATCTGTTCAAGTTCAACATTATGTTCTTACAAACAGAGTGCCGTCATCTGTGTGTTTGTGTACTTTTCCTATTTTATCCCAACTTCTTATTTGGCCGGTCTGTCACAGCCTGAGGTCTGATTATTTTAGCTCGTGTTGCTTATAGTATTTATGGAGTACTATTAACATTGCCCCGGAGTGATCTGTTCCTTCTTGCCAAGACCTTTCATAGCTCAGTGAGCTTACATCAAAAGCTGTTAGTAAATGTCAGTAAAGAAGCATTTTCCTGACAGTGCGCAGGATTTGTAGATAACAGCAGCTGACGACTTGAAAAGACAAAAACACTGCAAAACACAGACCAGCGCCGGCTAACGTGCATTTTAACAGAGGGAGAGTAAGAGAAATTTTAAGTGTGTGTGCGTAGGCGCATGTGTGTTAATGTGGTGGGTCTTTCACACATCCTTGAGACTGGGATGGTGTGTGAACACAAGGCCCTGCTAGATGCCCTGAGGGGGGTGAGGTATGGTGGGACGGGGAGTGTATTAAGAAGGGAAGCAGCTCATTAATTCCTTCCAGCAGCGGAGGAAAGGGTTGGTCAGCGAAACTGGAGGGGCCCTCCACGGCTATGAAATGAGTCATACCAGTTCAACTTTCAGGAGTGGTCCAAACAGCCAGCGATAAGTGTGGGCTGGGTTAGTTTCCTCGTGTTGCAGGCAGTCTGGTTAACCCACGGATACACTTTCCCTTTCCAGTAATCGTGCGTGTGCGTGCAGCAGTTGCTTTAGCAGCTCCGACAGACTCCTTCACTCTCTGTCTGTCTTCAGTTTTTATTTCTAGGCCATCAAGAAAATGAGTTTCTCTGCCATTGGGTAGCTACAGCCAAAGCCTTTGAAAGTCATCTGCCCGGCTACAGGGATCCCCTCGGAGGTCCTGCCTGATGTCACATGTGATGTCAGAGCAGAGGTGACGCAGGCAGGAGGAAGGAGGATGGTGGATGAAGCCAGCCAGAAATGTGTGAAAGCTACTGACATCTGCCAGCGTGTCTCTCCGAGTGAGAACGCAGGCCAGTGAATGTGAGGCAATGTAACGGCACGCACGCCAGTGTATATACTATTATGTCCCCAGCTGGATGCTGGCCGGCTGATGTTTGAACGTTTGGCAGATGCCTGCTTCGTGGTTTCTGTGTGTCACTTCTGTGCCGGTGCGGTGATCAAGCCCTTGAGGTAACCCTGAGCATTCATTTTCATGTGTTTACATCGCACTTTTCTACATCCACCAGGCCATCCATCATGACAACACGTTACTTACATTGCGGGGGTGAGCCTTTTCATCCCACCTGTAATCTGCATCACAGTCATCTGTCAACATAATTCTGCTGTTGCCACGTCCTGTCAGCTGTCTTTATACATCACACTCCTCATGTGCCTAAGACGTCTTGACAAGGCACAGTCTCTTGCATCGGTGAAATGTATTTATGTTGGGTTGTTTATTACCTTTCCTGCTATAATACTGTGCAAGAAGCATGCAGAGTCCATCTGATTAGCAGGAAGCCAGAGCGTGCTAACTCTTTGATCACTGTGTTTCTGGCTGATAAACCATGCCACTGTCATCTCTAGCAAGCCCTGGACCTTGACAGACACTAATTACCATGAAGCCAGTTTGGCATGCTCAGAAACAGCATGGGTTGGGAATAGTTCAGTGCAGGTGAAGCCCACTGTGCTGCAGAACAGAGCCTCGGTGGATTAGCGTGCCTAATAACCTCTCCTTTATGTTTTGTTTTTGATCCTCATATGAAATGATAATTTTCAGCTGTTGGCATGAGCTGTGGCGTTTTGGATCAAATGCATAGCCCTGAATCTCCTCGCACACGTGAGTGTTGGACGCATTCGGTTGAAGGAAATCTCATGACGTCAAATCGCTGCATTTCAGCTGAACTGAGCTAAGCCTGCGATACAATGGCAAAATGAGTCCACTGATATAATTACCCTCACATCGTCAGTGTCTTGCTGGTGCACGGCTTTGCCTTGTGCATTAATGAGCTATTAGCTATACTGGTCTTGTGCATGGGCCAGTTGTTCTTGAAAATTTTCTTTGGATTCAAACACTGATACTGCAGCAGACAAATGTTTGGCTGGACTACTTTTTGGCTGTCTGAAATGAATCAGAACCAGACCGTACTGTTTCAGACTGTGATGTGTTGGAATATGGTGGAATAAAAACACCCCCAACACACACACACACACACACACACACACACACACTCCCCGTCCCATCCTGCCTTTGATTTCGCTGCCAGTGAGTCTGACTGTAATAAGTTTTGGACTGAAGCAATGCAGCGGGAATATCTTAGCAGCCCACATGCTATTGTCTGTGAGCTGCCATTCACAAAAGCAAAACAACTGTTGCCATGGGATATGCTCAACAAAATAATGTGAGTGGGTGTTTTTTTGGCTAAACCTTTCCGCATGAGCTAATTGACTCACAATGCACAGGCCCTGCCTGTTTCTACTCTCTCTACGAGGAGGGCGTGGATGCTACAGAAAGCACATGGGTTGCAACGTGGTGATGAGTTCTCCTTTGTGATGGATAGTGAAGTGTTTTTGTTGATACACATCATTTAAACAGATGTTCAATGGTTAGTTTACAAACCTGTTCTAGAGATCATCCTTAAAAGAATACTTCACATGCAGAATGATCATTTGCATATGAATTACTCACAGCGTGTTACCTTGAATTCACTAAGAAAAGTTGGTTTTTCAAACATCCTTGGTGAACGAAGAGTCCAAAAAAAGGTGAACGTAAATGCATTTATGAGACACAAGGAACAGATCTTTTGCTAAGCCCCGCTCCTTTGTGGTGGTCCGACAAGCTGTCAGAGTAAGCATGGAGCCCACACTGTAACTAACTGCACTCCCTGAAGAAACATTATATTTTTGGAAAAATGAAAGAGTGATTCCAGAGAGAGGCAGTGAACGGATGAACAGTGTTTGACTTCGGATCTCCAGAGGAAGTCAAACAACGTTCATCTGCACACAATGCGATGACACACAGCTGGTTCAATATGAGCGAAGTCTCCCTGCTTCCCTTCACTGGTTCCTGTACAGCAGGGTCGCTCTTTGTTTCACTGTTATAATCATTAAAATCAAAAGCAGCATGTGTATACATTCAGTAGGCTATATCTTCAGTAGCTAGCTAGCTAACCCTACACTTTTCAGGGTTTGATTTTGGTTTTGGAACAGGGAAGAAACGTCAATCTGTTTCCAGCCTCTCCAGGTAACGAGTATCATTAATACATTTAGCTCCACATCCACAAAACCAGCCTGAAAATGAAGGAAATCTGAAACGACTGCATTAGAGTCAATGGAGCACAGTTGTGTTGTTGTCGGATCCTGGTCTGAGACGGCCCGATGCTACGTTATGATTGGCCAGTCTGCATCTGGGGGTCAGTTAGCGCCCCATGGCTGATGTTACACACAGGTTTAGAAAAAGAAACATGTGACTCTTCCCTAAAAAAAGCCAGAGTTCACTTGGTTTCTCACCGTCCCAAACATCGGGCTCCTTGGGGAAAGTCCTGTGTTGTTTGACCCACCAACCACCCCAGCCTACCTCCTTATGCAGACTTCCAGTCTTTATGCTACTTCCTGTTTTACTCCCATCAGCGCATTGGTTGCAGGATTGCAGCCTTTCTAAAGATGTGGGTTATATATGAATTGTGGTATATAAACATACGACTTGATAACTGAGACTTGGATTAAATTGAACGAGTTGTTTGAGAGTTTGTGAATAAATGTTTCCATTTTGTTTTGCTGTTGTTAAACATGGACCTTGTTTACCTCAATTCCTGAAGAATGTTTTCCTTTTTTGGATTCTTCGTTCAGCATGGAGCCATGCAAGAAACCAATGCAACATGATGCATGATGAGTAGTTCATATACAAATGGTCATTTTGCAGGTTTAATTTGTCGTTGTCACAATAGGTCATAATCGCCCTAAACTATAGCTGCTTGGCTCCTGAGCCCAGTGGGATTTTTCTGATGGATGGCGAGTGTCCAGAGGGCAGATAGCTCCCCAGATAATATGCCCACTTTTTATGTTGCTGAGTTACAGTCTACCTGAAGTGGAGAACATTGTGCTTTCTAGAGGTCAGGGTGGGTAAAATATGGCCTGAGGTTGTTTGGCTGTTTATTCCTCCGGCCGCAGCCAAAAACAGGCCTCCAACTTCTTTCCCCGGGACAAACAGGAGCTCGCACAGAGCCTGATTGGAAACATTTGCGACACCGTCGGCTCTCCTCCGTCCCCACAACTACGCACTTCCTCAGGAAGAGAGACGGCCCCTCCGCTGGACACAGTGATGTCACATAGATAAACAATCTGCGGACCGTTGCTGTTTGCTGAATGTGATGGGCTGTCATCCCTGAGAAATCCCTGTGCGTGCACAGTCCTAACAGATGCAGGCCAGAGACTAGCCAAGAACACACCCACTCGGGTCAGTTGTTATAGATCCAAGGAGACTGGGAACAATGTGGTAGAGAGGTGCGGCTCTTGTGGAATATTTTAGGAAGCAGGCTAATCGTCTTTTTGGTTCCAGGCTCTGGCATATGAGATTTCTTTTGTTGTGGTGTTTTTATGCTGCAGCCTGTTAGATCCAGATTTGTTTTTGTCTGTAGTTCTTTACTTTTAAGAGGGGTGTGCTATTTTAACACATCTCAGTGTCTTCTTCAGGACAGCATTAATCACTGTTAATTTATTTTGACCACAGTGCAGAACATCTCTTTTTCTTTTACAGTATGTTTAATAGTCTGTCGTGGCTGCTCTCTGTCTTTGGAGTTTATTTACACAGTCTGTATCCCATGCCTGCAAACTGGACTATCTTGCAGCACCCTCTAACTCTGCACTTCTGTCCTCCCTGAGGCCTGATCTAGGTCTCTGTCCTGCATTGTCTGCCATTCATGTTCTCCCTCTGCTACCCCACCTCCCCACTATGCCCTCATCTCAGTTGGGCCATGAATAAGGAGCTGACACCAAACTGTCAACCTGCAAGCCGTCATGCCCCTGCAGCCTGCTGCTGGTGTGGCCACCAGTAAGTGCACATGCCCCCCTTTACGCAGCTAAAAAATGCTTGTATCTGTTTTTAATAAACAAGCCCTGGCCTTGGCAAAAGTTCACTTGACCTCGAAAGCGGCGCTCTTACAACTTTAACTGCGTAGTAAATGTAAATGATGTTACAGTAGTAGTGCACAGTGGCTGATTAGAGAAAATGTGGAGGCTGGTGTGAGGGTCGTCTGCAGGGAAATGCCAGCTCTCATGTGGTTCTTTTTATTTTTAGCTTACTTTGCAGCACGTTAGCCATAAACTGTATCATTAATTTCCCTCTTTGAGTGAGCTGTGTCATTAAAATACAGCAGATCTGCCCCGTTTCTTTTCTCCCCCAGTTGCCAAATTCTAGCGCCTGTAATGCCAATCTTTTTCACATAAGAAGGCATTGTAGTGAAACACAATGTTGTTGTGTTTAGGGGGATGAAAGCCGGCCATTGTTGCGTACCGTTGCTTGAATCCGAGGTTTTATTTGATATAAAATGGGTAATTCCATTGCGTAACAGCATTAGCAGTATTTAAACTGAGCCTGTCATGGGAAGGAAGGAGTGGGGGTGGGGAAGTGTTGGGGGACTGAATGCGGGCAGGTCACTTTACAGGAGGAAATCCTCACTTTTACTGGTGATGGAGATAATCCTCATTTAGTGATGACACCAAGAGCAATTGCCCCAGATTAAGGGTTTAGCGAGATTAGACAGCATATGGATGTGCAGTCAAAATAGGTTAATGTGCAACTATCGTAACAAAAGTGAATTATCATATTTATGAACATAGCCCTTGACCTACGGCTCACTTAATTAAGCTTTTGCTTGCTTGGAGGGATAGGCCTCTTCCACAGGGAGGGAAGGATGATGATAGCAATCTGACTTTAATCTGCGAGTCTGATATGTATGGAAGCAAATAAGAGACATAACTATTTACATTTTTACTGACACTGAATTCATTGCATTGAAATATTTTACTTTAAAACCCATGTATCTGAATTTATTTGTCCAGACTTCACCTTTTTGAAATATAAATATGGTTAGCTGGATTTGAATGTATTTTTTTTTTTTCAATGTCACAACTTCAGACCCAAAAATTGAAGATGTATTGTATTAATCCCCAGGCAAATTTTTTTCACTCTGTTGTCACACACACATATACACACCTCGGCAGTGCCTAGGAGTCAAGCTGGCACCTCTCCAGCTACCAGTGCATGCTTCATGTTTGGTCTGGACAGGGACTTGAGCTGGCAAGCCTCTGGCTTCCAATCCAAGTCCATATGGAGAGAGCGACTGCCGCCCCAAAGTTCCAGAATTTCAGAAATCAAGGAAAAAAATAGATCCAGGTTGCTCAAATTCGATTGGTCAGATCTAAAAAATCAAGTTGCAAAACATCAAATACAGCAGCAGGTAGAGTGCAATCAGATTGTTCATAAACAGCACAAATGAGAAGACTAACTAGAGCACCGTCAGGTCTCCCTGGTAGTCATCATTGGGTTTCAGTTTTCCAGCCGCTTTCTTGAATCATGGATGTTGCTATTAAAAAAATTGAAGTGGAATTTTTGCATCTGAATTTAACTAATTGAATTTCAAAAGTCTAAAATTCCGAAACTTGAATTCTTGGATCTGAATTCATGAGCATGAACAAATCTCAAAATTCAGCTTTGGAAATTGCAAATGAAGACATTTAATATTGTAATTTCAACGAGGTGAATTTAGAACAAAGGAATTCAAATGCACAGTTTTTAAAGTTCAATATTTCAATATGCATGGATGCATAATAATATCGGCATGCTGTTGGTATCGGCTGATATTGGCTTGAATTTGATCAGAATCGGCCAACATGCTTTTTTAAAAAAAAAATTGCACAATGAATATTACATGCATTGAAAAGTATTGTATTTCATGTCTCCATCTGCTGGTGGGCTGTCACGATAAGAGCATGCATGTATAATATGATGGTAATTCCTCAACAGAAGAGACTTGATGATCACTAAAATGAGGTGGAAAAAAGTGGATATGTCAATGTCAGTATCAGTTATCGGCCGAATAAGTCGTTATATATCGGCATATCGGATATTGGCAAAAAATTGTGCATCCCTATTTTGGTGCTATGAATTCAGTGAAGTGCACATTTCAGTGTAAAGTATTCGGAGGTTTTGAAGGTTAAAATACTTTTGTCTCTTATTTGCTTTCATAGATATGGGCGTCTCAAACATCGCATAGAGTCCTAGTGTTGATCTTTAATTTAAAACACAGAAGAATAAAGTTTGAATTTTAGAGAAACAATCTCGTCCATCAAATGACCACAAATATTACCATCTTGGGTTCCATTTTACTGCCATTTACAGTATTCAGAGACACACTGTGACTTATTGAACATAGTCGTTGGCCTGTTGCCCAGCTCAAGTTCAAGTACAGTTCATGAAATAACAGTCAATGAAGAACTGTATGTCTGAGGTCTGCATGCTCGTCTGGATGAAAGAGACCAAAACCCATTTTTTAACGGTGTTGACAAAGGCCTCCCGACCAAACTCAGAACTGGCTTCTCTTAGAAGAAAGAGTTAAACTCAACAAAAGTATTAACTGGGTAAGCGCCAAGAGTCAATCCTCCAAAACTAACAGGTTTAAAGCCTTAAATGAAAAAGATAATCGTATTAGAGAGCCAGACATACAAAGCGAGCGGCATTTCACGGTCTTGGATCCTGTTAATCACCTAGTAGGCTATCCTAGGGTTCAGGTACAAGGAGGAGGGAGGGAGGGAGCAGGAGGAAATAGAGCGGGGTAGTGATGCTGCCCTCTGAGTCAGGAGGCCTTTCATAGATGGATTTTGTCATCTCTATGGGACCGTCGTGGCTAAACAAATGCTAAGAAGCAAAACAAATGCTAATCTGTTTGCAGCTGAATACATTTTGGTGAGGCTGTGTCGGCCGTCTGTTTTACAGAACCGAAAACAAGCGATTTGGCTGTGCCATTAAACGATCATAGTGTGATTGGCTTTTAAACTGTCTGAACAGCATTTGATTCTGGCAACGAGTCTCACACTGCTGTTCCTGAATGCCATTTCTTATTAAGGACAGCCAGGTTGTTGGCAGTCTGCTCCAGTGGAGAGTATTGAATGAGTGGGCCGCGGCAGCATCTGTCCTGTTGACAAGGCAGCAAGCATGACTTCATCAAGGGCGTTACATCACGAGCAGATGCACCCTGGGTATCATCAATTCAATTCTTCATCATTCCTTGATCCTGATGCTTGTTGACATTTTTTGAGCAGAAAGCAAAAGTAAGAATGTTGTTTTACCTGAGGGTGTAGCGAGACAGCGATCTGGATCGATATCGATTCGACAATCCAGTATTGTCAATGCAAAGTGAAAACACTGATACGTCATCATCGTAAACATATGCCTTTATTTTGAAATTCCCATGGCACGACTGTGTCACCAACAGTGCCAATGGCCAAGTGACGAGCAGCCAAGAAGGATATTTATAGACATCATCTTGTATCAATCACAGGCCTCTGAATTGAATGGAAAGCGTATTGTGGCAGACTTTGTGATACCAGCAAACGTTGTTGCACGAAGAATTGGAATAATACTGTATCATGATGAAATGTGTGATTTGCACCTCTAATTGTACCTTTTACAGTCTTTGTGGATTATTAGGGTTTACTCAGTGTTATTGCAGTGTCCCTCGCTCACTTGTTTTTGCTGTGTCCCTCGACAACTATTACATCTTCAAGCTTAATTAGAGCACTTACAGCACTGGTGCTTGTTAAGGAAAACACACAAATAGGGTTGCAACCATCTGTTATTTTCATTATTTAATAGTTTGAGGATTATTTCCTTTATTAACTGAGGTATTCTATCGTCTAAAGAAGAAAAGAAAATAGTAAAACATTTCCATCATGCCATTATACACTAGGGCTGGACAGTTTATCATATAAGACCTCTTAGATTTGGGATATCGTAGTCTGTAAGTGTTGTCTTTTCCTGTTTTAGAGGCTGCATTACAGTAAATTGATGTAATTTTCTGGATTTACTGGACTGTTCAAGCTGTTCTGTTATTCGCCTTTACCCACTTAGTCATTATATCACGTGTTATTATTTATCAGAAATGTCTTTGTGTGAATATTATGTGAAAGCACCAGCAGTCAACCTGCAACATCAATATCATGACATTTGATTTTCTCCATATCCCCCATCCCTGTATTTGTGGCGCTCACTTGGGTGATGCCTCAGTGTACAACCATGTTTTGTGCAGTCATGTGTGGTTCATGCAGTTACTTATAGTTCTGTGAGCCGTGGTTATGGGCTCTATTGGTTTGCTTTTGTGATCTACCGATGGGATGACAACTACTGCTGTCTCTTGCTTGGGTTTTATTTAAATTTGTCGATGTTGTTAATTGTTTACGATGTCACAACTTAATGTCTTGTCTTGTTTTTGCGCTTTGCGTGGACCCCGGGAAGAGTAGTTGTTACCGCGGTAATGACTAATGGGGATCCAGAATAAAGAATATTCAATTGACTATCATAGAGGACGAGGAAAACCAGTAGTGTTGAGCCAAATACTTAGATGAAACAAGTATCCGGTACAAATATGATGTGATTAAAAAAAGCTCAATTCCGAGGCTGCTGTGTAAATACTTTTCCTAGAGGTGATAAATATTGCAATTTATGATTAATCTGTGTAAATTTCAGGCTTAGAATAACATCTTTCAATCAGACCCAACCCACTTTTGACTTAAACACCACCCGCTTCTACAGATATAGATAAGTCTTGGTTGAACAGATACAGAGACAGATACAGATAATGCTGTACTTGCTTATCCCTAAAAACGAACAACTTTCAAACTGAGGAGCAGAAACCATCAACATTTTGGCATTTTTGCCATAGAAAACTGAAAACTAATTAATTGTTTTGTTGCTCATTTAACTGGCTAATCATATGAGCTCTACACACCATAAGAAAGGGCACGAGCATGTTGAATGATTTGTTCTGCACCTTTTGATTCTGATGTTCTATAGTTTTTATGTTGATTTCAATTCTGTAATTTTCTTTAACATCCAGAAGTGAATGGAGCCGTCTTGAAATAAAACTCTTATGCAAGATGGAAATTATTTTAGGGCACATGGCTGAAGAAATGTCCTCATCCTTAAAGACTCAAACCAGCAAATACCTTTGAGATGAAGACAAGATGTCGATAGAGAGGATGCGGAAGTGAGCAGAGAGCAACACAATCCCCCAGTTGCCTCATTGATGCAAAACATGAGCAGCGGTTGGCTGCTAGCAGCTACCTTACAGCCACTGTATGGAAGTCTACAGGGAGCCCACTGTAAACAGTGACATTTCACTGCAGCACCAGCAGCCTTCTCAAACTCACGTCGCCGCTAATCATCATGCTAATTATGGTTGTTTTTGAGGGTGTTTGTTTACCTCCCTGTCCGCCTCAGTTCTGGACGTGGACGGGTTTGGTGCCGTGATCTCCGAGTGAGATGGAAAGAGGGTTGTTGCTAGGAGGACTGGAGAAGAGAGGAGGGAGGGACAGACTGCTGGGAAGGCGGGTGATGTCGGTTTTGTCGTGGTGGCTCAGAATTTGGGTTTGGGGGTCTTTTTTTGTTTCGTCCTCTCAACTGTCCATATGGGTTTGGACCCATGACAGAAACTGGACACGGGTAGCGGGTATAATGTGTTTAGCGTCACCTTCTTTTCTCTGTCTGTCTTCTTGTCTCCTCATATCGTCCCCTTCTCTCTTTTTCTTCCCAGTGATGGCCTCAGCTGCGCAGCTGTGCCGGTGATCCTGCCGCTGCACGTAGGGAAGAAGCAGAGACGCCTTGACAACCGACCTACCTTCCTCTCTCTCTCTCAAGAAAAAAAAAAAAGGCAGAGAGAGGAAAAAAAGAAAACACACCAGCATAAACAAATGCGACCATGTACAGCGTGGAGGACCTCCTCATCTCTCATGGATACAAACTGCCCAAGCATACCACCTCCTCCTCCACCCCTACCCCAGCCCCCGCGTCCTCGTCCCGCCAGCCTCCCTCGTCCTCACCGCCGTCCTACAGCAAACACCATGAAATCCTGGAGAACAGGCCCGGCTCCCGGACGGTGAATGGCTATGAAAGAGGGCCTGGGATGCCCTATGGGAATGGTGGCGGCGCCAGGCAGCCCCAAGCGTATGGCAGCGGCTGTCCCAACAACAACAATGAAACGAGGGACAGGAGCCTGTCCAGGCGGGAGGGCGAGAGCAGGAGCCAAATTGACACCCACTCCTTGGGAGAGTCGCTGACCTCAGACAGCGGGTAAGACATAGCGTGCGCTGTACCTTGAGACGAGTGATGTGCTCCTTGTGCATTATGGTTGTCCTCAATCTTTATTGATAGATTACACAATCATGCATTGTTATGGTGCTTTGATGGAGCAGATTAGTGAAATTAAAAACCTCATCAAGGAGTTTTGCACGGGGACTTTGTGTTGCATCTTAACTGCCTAACACTGCCGCTTAGTCCCTCCTGCAATCTCTCTTTTGCTTTTGTCTTTCCTCTTGTGTGCAACTTTCTCTCACTTCATCTCCATTCCCCTCTCTCCTCCTCCTCTTTCCAATCAAGTGTTGGGCAGGGGAGGAGAGATAGTGTGTGCTGGAGTCTTAATCTGCCACATGGGACCTCGGAGTTCTAATCAAAACAGCTTTTGGGCAAACCTGAGTGCCCCATTTGAGCATGCCCAAACTTACACACACAAGTTGCCAGGTTTGTTAGGAAACCCCCTTCCCCATTCTACCTCTCGATATGCCTCACAGTGTCACAGGGATTATACCTACTTATATAATGCATACCCCATCAATAATACAGTGTTCATATAGGGTGTATTTAAATATGTATATGGCAGATAGGCTATATTTAGCTCAGTCTGGAGTTATGCAATTGAAACCCTCTTGGGTAAGGACTGTTATAACATATGATGTTTCCAGAGATATCGCCCGGCTGCAGCCAATCTGTTTTCCTGAAAACAGGATTGTTTAATTTGCCTATTTGCACCAGTTCTGGGGGTTAGTGTGCTGTAACTGAGACAAAGTCAATACAGCTGTTCTCATGTCCACACAATTAGGCAGGCTTGTCAGATTGTTTTCTCTTTTTCCTTACATTTTGTTTGGCTGACTTTCTTTTTTCCCCCCTAATCCCTTTTTGCCACCAGCCAGTGACAGAGCATCTGAAAATAGTCAAATGACCTTGAATAATGTCAGTGGTTGTGTTGGTGTTTTATCACTTTTCAGTTTTATTCTTTGAGACGAGTAATCCGCATTTTCATGTCGCAGCTCTGCCAGTGCTATCAGAGCATTCTGTTGGGAATGTGGGAATTGCTAAGACATATGTTCTGCGATTTCAGTCTGTTATTTGTTCATCCTTCTTTTTTTCCCCTCTCTCATCCAAATCCGTTTTGCCTGGCAGCTTTAGTTTAGATAAGGAACAGGCCTATCTTGGCACTCCCATTAGGCAGTGCTACTTAGACCCAATTAGGCTAATGATGGTAACTCATCTTACATAAGATGCCCTCAAATTCAGCAGATTGGCATGGCCAGCCCCCCTTCCCCTAGCAAACATCACTGGCCAGTGATGATCATGGATGGAAATGTCAAGGACGCTCAGTGGCCTCGGCCCCCGGGGGGGTGTACACATGTGCTTGCGTCTTGTTTGCGTTGTCAGTCAGTCAGTCACTCCGCAAATAGCCTGAAATGATCAGGCTGTATGCTGAGACCCATTGCATCTTGTTGTAGCCCATCAGGTCTGCCATCAAACATCCTCTCAGAGATGTAGTAGGAGCTTTCTTTAAGCTGGTGTAGAGAAATGCTGCCCATTTTCTCACATTAGGAGCTAAAGAACAGCGCAATACAAAGACTGTCAATGAAGCGTCCTCTAAATTGTTGATCTGTCTTGGAGGACATCCGGGACTAACAGCCACAGTGTATCATTGTGTAATGTGTTCATTATGCCCCATAGAAAAACACAATTACTAAACACTGTGCTGCTACTCGTGGTCATCTGTCTCCATCTAGTGGGAGATGCTTTCCTCTTTTTTCACTCTGTCCACACTGCAGACTGTTAACGGACATTTGCCTCTTATCCTTTGCACAATACCTATTTGTTGGCATTTAATGGCCCGGAACAGTTGTGGTTTTGATTACTTTGATGTTTCAAAGAGCTCATAACTTTACTCAGTTTTTTCAAGAGTGAGTAGCTTAGCGCATTCCTTTGGCTCATTCATAAACAAAGGATCTTAAAGGTCGAGTCGTGCTTGAGCAAATTAGTTTGTACGACACAGCCTGACCATGTTTGAAGGTAAAAGAGTTTATAGCTGCTCCAAACGGCTGTACTCCCTGTACTACTCAAGGCTGTTTGAACTGCCTGCCATTAACGATCAAATACAGGGATAAAAGTAGACACTTCGGGGCAGTCTTTCATGAAAGGAATTAATAGTGTTGAACACATAAAGGGACAGAAATAATTGTGTAAAGAATGATACCTGCATAAATGACTTATCTACGTAGGCAAGGGTTACAATGACTTTCAAGGTATACCTTGATATAAAAGTTGATATAAAAGTTATCACACCCTTTCCATTTGCTTTTCTACGATATTGGAAAAAAATGTTACTGGATGGAGAATCCAATCTGGCTTGCTCGCCAGATTGTTACAGAACCCAGTTCTGATGCTGGAGTGGTGTAGGGGAGACACTATTCAACCAACCAATGAGCATTTTGATTGAAGCATAGTCACGCCTTTATTTGTGTGTCTCCAGGTTCTGTGATGGCACCAGAGGTCCTCAGCCGCAGTCCAAGGATGTATCCTACTGGAGGAGGAGAGGCCAGGATTTCACTGTGCTGCTGGACTACGCTGACCTCAGAGATTCCCATGGAGGGCAAGGGGCTTACAGCAGACCAGAGGGGCCTCAACAAGCAAGGGGCCAAGAGCTGTCTGCAGAGGAGCGTCAGAGGATAGCTCAGGAGAGGCAGCGGTGGGCAGCCCAGGCCCAGGCTCAGGTGCAGGCCCAAGCCCAGGTCCAGGCTCAGGCCCGCTCTAGAGAGAGGGAAGCTGCTCTCCATCAGTGGAGGATGGCGAGTGAGAGGAAGTGCCAAAGCCTTGGGACAGAGGAGTGGCGTCCAGCAGTGAGCTTTGCCCGCCAGCTGTCACAGAGTGAGGGTGAACGTTGGGCACAGGAGCAGCAGCGGCTTCATGCCAGGACACCAGAGGGTATGGTAGTCCATCCCAGGACCAAAGCCAAATCCCAGTCCTTGCCCAGGATGCTGCAGCCTGAGAGCCTGCAATATGTGGACATAGACTCGTCCGGTCTGGAACTGTACAGGCGGGTCAATGGCCACCCACTGGCACACCACGACTTTTACAGGGCACCCCGCTGGCCGGAGAATGGCAGGCCAGCTAGTGCCAACCAACTCTCAATGACACCAAAGCCCCGCTTCACCCGACCCCCCAGACCTCCCTCTTATGAGATGCACCAGCAGATCAGGGGAAGCTGTGAGATGCTGTCTGGGAGAGACTCAGTGATTCCCCAGGCCAGGGACAGAACGCCACTTCCAATATCAAGGACAGGTGACCCCCAACTGGACTATTTTGCACAGGACTCTGGACCTCCGGGATACATCCCTCCCCCGTCATATAAAAGAGTTCCTATAATGGGAGGGGTGCGCCGGGGATATGGTGAAATTGCTGTAGACTACAGGTAAATTAGTCTTTTATCTTTTTCTTTCACTTAAATTAGACATTTTTACCTTTAACATAAATTATTATTATTATTAGAGATGGTACAACACTTAATCTCGTATACCACGTCATCCCTGTACATTTAAGATGAAACTCAACCTAAAAAAGTGTGACAAAGCATAAGTTGAGACTACCAACTAATATGTTTTGTATGTGAGGCCCAATTCAGATTGTGATGGATCGCTTGTGCTATAACAATAGAGAGGCTACAGTCTTGTTAGGACCATATGTCTCTTCTCTGGTGGTGTTCACTGATATCTTTAAATCTATCCAGTGCAGTGAAAGTACCTCTGTGTTGTATTCCAAAATTGTGTCATTTCACTTGACACTACATTTGCAAAAGTAGTTCTTAACTTGCTAAAATAAAAAAGTAAAGCAATATAGTTAGGTTAACACCACGTCTTTTCTTTTGATTTATGTCTTGTTTAAGTCATTGTTGCTTAAATTAAGTACAACTGTGTTGTTCTTACTCCTAGGTACAGAGGGGATGTGTACCAGCAGATACAAGTGGCTCCAGATGGGACTCACTGGTTCACCAGACATCCAGCTGGTTCCTGGCCTGATCCACAGAGAGAGAGGAGCTTGTCCAGCCAGAAGCAGCTTTACCCGGTATATACTACCCAGGAGCGCCCCGGTGGAGGGATCCAATACATCCCCTTTGATGACCCCCGCATCCGCCATATTTCCTCAGCCCTGGGTGGCAACTCCCTGACGGACGCTGACAAGATCCGGCACATCCGCAACGAGCTTCCCAGCGTCACCGTGTCGGAGCCTGCATCCAACGACAGTGCCTTTTTGCCCCCGCCATTGGGGCCTTTCATCGCCGCCAAACTGGCCGATGATGCTAACCCGACGTCTTCTAGCGACTTCGACAATGACAATAACAGGTGGCACAGTGATTTGCACAAAGAGGCTGTCGATAACTTCCCAGCAACTGACCAAAACTGCAACAACAGATATCCCAAAAACCAACGTCCTCCTTCATCTCCCTCTTCAGCCTTCCAGGCCCCATTAACAAGAAGTTCTTCTCGCCAGGGGTCCAGCTCAGATCAGGTCTTTGCAGAAACCATCACCCAAGTGAAGAAAATTGCCCCAGATTCAGGACCAGAGAACACTAAGAGAAGAGTGAGTGAGACCATCTTCTGCCTTGTGTCTGTCCCTGTTCACACACCGACTAACATTAGCAAAGACTTGGCAGCAGATCAGAACAACAATGAGACGATACCAAGCCTGACTGTCACCAAAACAGAAACTTTCGCTGTAGGCCTCAAAGAGAGCCCCAATGTGCGGAGCAAGTCGGTGAATGAGATGCCCATCAAACACCACTACTCTTACTTCCACACCAGCAGCACATCCTCAATGAGGAACTACAAGAGGGCTCCTTTAAGGAAGGAGATAATAGATGCTTGGGCACTTCAAGCCAGTGAAGACAAAGAGTTGTGCTATGCTGGGTCCTGGCCTGGAAACCAGTATCGTAACCAGGAAACCCAGACTGGCTCACCTTTGACGGTGGTGAAAAGTCCAGAACCCCAAAGTCCTCCTGGAGGGCAAGAGCCTGTTCAGTCCATCTCAGACACAACAACAGACAGTGGTTTGGGGACAGACAGTAACTCCTCTTATGGTTACCCCATGGCAGGCCAGAAAAATCTTCATCCGTCCAGCAACAGCGCCTTCTCCCGTCTCAGCCTCAGCCCAACACAACCGACATCCCTTCAACCCTTACAACAAGAGCCACTCTCCCCATCAAAGGTCCGGCATCTGGGAGACCAGCAACTATCCTCCCCAACAAAGGTCCGGCATCTGGGAGACCAGCAACCATCCTCCCCATCAAAGGTCCGGCATCTGGGAGACCAGCAACCATCCTCCCCATCAAAGGTCCGGGAACTGGTAGACCAGCAACTCTCCTCCCCGAAGAAGAGCAACTCAAGTCCCCCAGAGAGTGCGGATCAAGTGACCTTTGGTCAGTTTCTCTTAAAACCAGTGAACCGACGACCCTGTGATGTCATTGGTGAACTGGAAACAATTAATAAGGAAATGGAAGACACAATCAGCAAGAGACCCCATGTGGTTCAGTGCTTTGACGATCTAGATGGGGTGAATAAGAGATACGACCGGTTTAAATCAGGAGCACATTTCACTGCTGGTCCAGAACCAGGCAGGGAAGCAATCAGTCTTCCACCAATGCACATAGAAAAACCCAACCATATGAAAGTTAGATCAAAGTCCTTTGCTTCTACTGCTGATCTGGAATCCATGGACATGAAGAGTGCTTTCTCAAGGCCACAGGCCAATAACATACCACCAACAAATGAGTTTCCATCCATACTGTCCAACCCATGCCCCACAGACAGTTGTCTCCTGCCCTCACTACCCCCACACAATGAGTCAAACCGTCTCTACAGACAGGACATCCCAGTCCCTCAAGAATCCTTGCTCAGGGATGTGGGTTTAACTGTCTACACAGAGACTCCTGGTGGTCCTGGGGAGCCAATGCAGCGCTCCCTCTCAGTCCCATCTCCCCTCGACCATAAGGAGCTTATTCAGTCAGTGCAGCTCCCGTGGGACAGCAGGACAGCACTTATTAAAAATAGTAGTAGCCCTGAGCACAATTCAAATAAAGAGCCTCAAGCTGAGGTAGAGACTGAGAGAAAGGCTAAATCAGACAGTTTTCCACCATTCAGGGGTGAGGTAAATTTAAGCATCTGTAGAAGCAGGAGTGAAAGCAGCAGATCACCTCAGAAAGAGAGATCACCATGTATCACCAGGCTGACCAGGGAGGTTTCTTTTGTGTTAAAGGATGATGATGGCAATGGACGATACGCCATCTCTGAGCCTCTGACCTATAAGAATGAGTCAACAATGGCAGATAGGCACCTGGAGAACTTACTGATTCAGGAGAAAGCCAATTCTTTACCTGCAGAGGACCTCAGCAACCTGTATGAGGTCAAATGTGCAAAAGGTATCCCTGAAAATGAGTCCATCGAACAGAGGGCTGCCAGAATCCTGGGGATAGCTGTTCCAGTGGAGGCCTTGGGTGTAGCTGACAAACAGTCAGAGGACAACCAGGATGATATGGATACCACTGGAGCTGAGGGACTACAAAGTCAAAATGAAGAGACACAGCAGGTGATAGGAGAGTGTGAGCAAGTCAGAGAGGAGTCCCTGATTGTTCAGGGAGCAGAGGCAGTGGAGCTCAAGGGGACAGAATCAGGAGTGGACCATGAAGAAGGAGACGGACAAAAGCACAGCAGCAACCACAGTGATGGTGAAGACAATGAGGATACTGAGATTCAGTCCCTGGTGGTGCTGGACCTGCCCGAGTTCCCACCTCCTAAACTCCCCCTATCCCTGCCCGTCAGCCCTGATGACAAGCTAGCACTGAGCATGTGCAGTGTGGAGAGGAGGGGGCGAGGTGGAGCATGCAAACTAATCGAATCCCTGCAAGATAAGCTAAACTCTTCCACTTCTCCATCAGCTTCATCTCTGGACAGGTCAACCCCAGACAGAATGGCCCGTATGAAAGAGCTGGACTCGGTGTCTCGAATCAGACGTCTCAGTCTCAAAGGTTCAGAGTCTGGAGGAGAATCTGAGGAGCAGGATGGTGACAGAGAGGAGAGTGAAGTTCAGGAAGTGACACAGGAGGAAGTTGTGGAGCAACAAGAAAAGGAAGAGGATAAGAAGCTGGAGGAAGAGGGAGAGGAACATGCACATGAGACACATGATAAGTTGGAAGAACCTGAAGAAGATTGTAAACCTAAAGAAGAAGCCAATGAAGAGATATGTGAAGAAGAGCAAAGACAAGAGGAGGAGACAGAACAGATGAATGTTGAGATTGCACTAAAAGAAGAAAATGAAGGGAGTAAAGAGGTAGATGTTGAAGTAAAAACAGAGGAGACAGATGGAGAAGTGAAGCTAAAAAATGCGGAGGATGACAAAGACAAGCCTTTGGAGAAGGCGAGAGACAGACAGAATACAGCCGAGGTCAGCAGAGCTGAGGCAACACAACAAGCCAAGGGAGGAAAGTTGCCCAAACCAAAGCAGCGCACCAGGCTGCAGAAGCCTCCTCTGCTTCCTAAACCTCGCAGTGTTCCCAAGAGAGAAATAACGCTTCCTGTCAGCTTCAGCACTGGGACCTGTGGCCCCTCGAATATGGAGGATGAGGAGATGCTCTCTGTCTCAGGTGGGTAAGAAAGAATGAGATTAATCTTTTCTTTTGCTTGTTTTGCCTTTTAAGTAAAGCAGAATCAAAGTATAACATGGATATTAGCTGTGAGCAAATAAGTATGCTTTTGATTAGGATTCTGTTGTTTAAGGGATAATTCAACGATTTTGGATATATTTTTATTTGGTTACTGGCTGAGTGTGAGTCGATAAAATTGATATCAATCTCAGAGCATTAAATGCTGAGCTTGAGTGAGCACATGGTTTGCCTTCCTCCTTCCTCATTTGACTTAGTAGGTCTTTGGACTGAGCCATGCTAGCTGTTTCCTCATGCTACCAGTATTTATGCTAAGCTAGGCTAACCATGTCCCGACTCCAGCTTCGCGCTCAATGCACAAACATGGGACTGATATCAATGGGCCTCATTCACCAGTATCATACATTTTTTTCTTAAATTTGTTCTTAAGAAAGAGCTTAATAAAAGTTTACGACACGTTCTTAAATTAGCACAGGTAAACACCCTGCAAATCCCCATGAAGACTACAGGGCGGTGTACACACATAGAAACTGAAGAAGATGAAAAAGCTGGGATGCTTAGCATGGGATGCTAAAAATGAGCGTTAATCAACCACCGCACCTGCAAACCTTAAAAACCTTTCGGCATGATAGTAGCACTGGGAACAGAGATGAGGGAGAGAGAGATTGGAGAGAAGATGAACGCTATGTTTCTGCAAGTTATTAATAATTTACTCAGAACGCTGCTTTGTCACTTTTCGTCCTGCCCACCAGAACTGTCAGTGATATTTTCTAGCATGATCAATCACTTATTATCAGATGGCCTGATTCCCACTAACATAACTGATGTGAAGTGTTCGTGTAGTGTTTATTTATAAGACCATAAGGCTTTTTGTAAAACAAGCAAAATAGTCTTAGAAATTATAGAAATATTATGTTAACTTTAATCCTAAATCTCATCTGCAGAACTGAAGAAAACACAATAACTAATTATTTTACACAAACGTGTGTAAGAGTGCTCTAAAGCAGTGGTTCCCAACTGGTGGCTCGTGGTCCAAAAGTGGGTCGCGGGTCCATTCTGAATAGACCACACGACTCGCAAAAACACACTTTATTTTGAAGTACAGTGAATTTCTTATTCTGAAGTGCCATTTCCTGTTGGAGAGTGAGTAAATAACGGATAGCTACTTAACAGAGACAGTAAACTAGCGCCACAACATGGCCAAACACAAGTATGACGCTCAATGTATTCAGCTGTCTGGACCTTGAACTAATGACTAAGGGGAAATCTGGACCCCGTGGCTGCATGGCAAGCCGTTTTAACATTTAATCGCTAAGTTTGATTATCCGGAATTACCATTATAGATATAACAACACCATTTTGACTAGTCGTAATGTCATTGTGACTAGTATGAATTTTAATTTAAGATATCGATAACGTCATTTTGACTATTCAAAACTACAGTCACAGATATCTTAAATTAGATTTTGACTAGTCAAAATCTAATTTAAGATATCTGTAAGTGTAGTTTTGAACTTAATTCTGACAATCTGAAACTTAATTCAAGATATCTAGAAAGGACCTTGTAGATATCTTCAATTGATGATAATTGAAGATATCTTGAACTTGAATTATGACTAGTTAAAATTAAATTGTAGATATCTCAAATTGGAAATAGAGATATCTCCAATTCAGTTGCGGATATCCGCAATAAGACTTGCAGATATCCGCAACTACATTGGAGATATCGATAGTGAGAAACCTCATACACATGAATGGCAAAAATAGTTTGAATCTTACTAGGCAAAATCTAATTACAGATATCTTGAATAAGAGCTTTGACTAGGCAAAATTATGTTGCAGATATCAGTAATGAATATCCAGTGTAAGCTATTAAATATTAAAACGGCCTTCCATAGTGGCTGGACCGGTTGGGAACCACTGGTTTAGTGTGTGTGGGTTTGGTTCTTACCTAGGAACAAATCCAAAATAAGAAAACATTGGTGAATATTAGGATCTTCGTGAAAATTGCATCTGTGGGTTTAAAAATACTTTATTCTTGAAGCAGCTGGTGAATGAGGCCAGTTACCCAAATTGTTGATCTATTCCTTTGCAGGCGCTGCAGACGTATTATTAACAAAGTTACAGTTTACATTCAGTGTTACCCACCAACAGTCATTGTATGTATCCTTGAGCACTAACAAACAGTCCAACTCCACAGGGTGCCTTTAATTTCCACCTTTTTAAGGGCAAATAATATCGTTGTGACTTGTTGTGATTGTGTTGTCTCATCTTTTCTTCCCTCTCTTTTCTCATCAGACTCCTACGACCCCAGTCGAGTGGAGAGAGTGTAACCCCTGACACTGCCTTCGCCACTGTGGAAATCTGTCTTTCTCAAGTTAACAGCTTTTTCCAACAACAAAAGCTTTCATCTCACCTCACGGCCTAGTCAGCCGTGACCCCTCCAATATTGTTACGCATTACTTCTCACAGAACTGACTGTCCTGGTGCTGCGAGAGCATTTTTACAGCCAAATAAAGGTGCCGCCGGTGCCAATTCTCCAGGCCTTTTCAACCTCGACGTCCTCGTCCTTCCATTCTCTCCACCTCTCCGAAAGTTTATTTGCTCAAGCAAGCGGACTTCCTCCTTTTGAAGTCGTCTTATTTTGCTTTTGGAAAAATGCATGTCATTATTCCCTGTCTGCACTCGGGCTCCTTCTCGAGCCCGGGTGTTGAAATATGAATGTAAAAGTGCTTCTGCTCAACAAACATAAGAAATGTAACAGAAAAAAAACAACAACAAGAAGGCAACAGTATTGCATTACAATCAGTATTAACCTACACCAAATGTAAATAAGAAAGAGTTATAAGATTTTATTAAGAATATAAAAAAGTAAATTTAAGTCATTTAATTGCTGAAGAAATGTATATTTTCTTATCTATGTTAAGAAAAGACTAGATTTTTTGGAAGTGTAGTCTTTGGGTGTATTACTAATAATGAAACCCCCTGTTCTTTATTCTTATACTTGTGTGATAGAGAATGTACTCAGAGAGCCTGGATTGCAATGAGAAACACTGTGGTCCTCGAATAGTTTCACTAAGAGCAATATAGTCGTCGTATACGGGACATTTGTGACATGATTTAAGTAGTTTAACTCTCCATTTCAAGGAGCTCATCTCATTTAAACGTCTGCTTTAAAGCTCTACCTTTTGGTACAGGTGTTAGGTTTGCACTGCTGAGATTATTGGCTTTATGTTACCAGCGAGCACCTGATAATCTCCTCAAATACTCAGAGATTACACTCGGAGGGATTCACGTCTGCACCCTCCCTGTTCTCCGACGCTGCCAGTCTCAGCATCAGCGAACGCAACGTGTATCAGAGAACATCTGATTTAAGTGTTATTTCTGTTCATCCTCACACTGTTGAAGATCTATTTTGTGGCATTAACAGAAGTCTATATTTAACCTTGGAGTTTTCCTTTGTTCACATGTGTGATTTCAGAAGTGCTTTTTTGCAGGAAACGATAGATGTAGCTATACTGATCGCAGTGTGCCTTGTACACACTGTTTCTGTGGAGAACTTCATTTGTGTGTCACACATCATGTATTGTCGGTTTACAAATCCTAATTTTAACTGGACACCAGTGGTTCTTTTTATTTTAATGAAAACATTTGGAGTTGTTTTGGCAATAATAATAATATTCAGCTGAAGAAGCTTAATATTGATGCTGTACAGAACATTGTTGTTGGAATACTAATCACAGTATCTGAACATGTTCAATAATTTAATGTTGACATATCAGTGCTTTTGTGTGTCGTGGGCATAACTGGCAATTGGTTTACACTCACTTCACTTACGGGGTAGCAATACGAAAAAAATTCAAAACATACCAAACCAAACTTTGTGCTATGCATTGGACATCTACATTTACTGGGTTTAATACCAAAATTCAAAGCTAAAACTGCAACTTTTGGTTTGCTTGTTTGACCCTGTCACTCTTTGATCCAGTGTTAGATGTTGAACCTGTCGGATCTGGTTGTAGACTTGCGTAGAAGCGGCTCTGACTGGAGTTCACCAGTAGAAGCTCAGTGCCAGGTTTTGTCTTCGTCCTGTTAACCAACCCAGTACCTGTACCTCTGTGTTCCAGGTAATGTGTTATCTGGTCATTCTCGTAGGTCTTTTTGTACTGCAAGTTCTTTGTAACATGATATAGACTATTGGTGCACATCTTGCTTTGATATTTTCTATTTTCATACAGGAGTATGTACAGCTTCTTTTGTATGCGCGACATCTTTTTTTCCCCTCTTTTTTTTGTGCATGAAATGCGTCAGAAGTCACAGAGAGAAGGTGTATTTGCATATAATTGCATTTGGTACTATATAGTCTATCCAATAAACAACTGTTATATTTCATATAATGTATATTTTATTTTCAAAAAGTTATGCTACATATTTAAAAACAGAACAAGGTATTTTTAGATTATTGTGAAAAGGGAACTGTTTTTGAAGGCACAATATTTGTCTATATTTGAAATGATCATTGAGAATGATCAGAAATAGAGACAAGTGTGTGCTGTTGTAGAGTACTGCAGACTATTCATAAATAAAAGTCTTTGCATGAAACATTTTGTCTCTGATTCTGTGTGTGAATATTATACAGTATGTGATGCAAAGAGTGTTTGGATGGTTGTGCACATTTGATCACAACAGGGAAAATTAAACAATCTAAACCATTGTATTACTTTTTTTTGGGAAGTATCCCCAGACACATTTTGGTTGATACCAAAACAGCACAGAGTCCAGTATCCCCCCTGAAGCCACAGCTAAAGCTGGAACCACTCAGTCCACTCACACCACAAGTGAGTCCTCAGAGAGACGAGACAATGTTTCTTCTAAATGACTTTTTTTATTGCATAAAAATACAGACACACACCCTGGCCAGAGAATAACCATAGATAGTTATTCATGTGTGGACGGTGCCCATCAGATAATAGGATAAATGAATCCATATGCATAATAAGGTTTGTAAAAGAAATGATGGTTCAAGTTGTAAGACCTTAAAAAGACAGATGACTGTGGCTCCTGGCTGCATTCCAACACTCTGAGTGCATCAAAATAATATGAAGTTCACTATGGGCTGAACAGAGGAGGACAAAGGCAATTTAATGTTCCTTTTAGGTCATTTAAAGGCCTTGCACAATTTGCATTCACATTTTCTTTAGATATTTACACCCCATTTGTTTTTATTTAGATATTCACCCTCTGCTAGTATATTGTATTTAACCTTCTGTGCATTTTGTATTTTAGATTTTCCATACACGTCTTTTGTAGTAACAGCTCTCTGTAGCAGTCCTGGGAGTAGAACATCGTTTCACTGCTCTGTGTTTTTATTCTTATGTTTCTATTCTTACAGCTTTTCACTCTATCCATATGTGTACCTGTGTTTTGTGTATGCGTTGTGTAATAAGATACTGGGTGCCTCACTTTTCCTTGGGATTAATAAAGTATAGTCTATCTATCTATCTAAACACACACACACACACGCACACACACACACACACACACACACACATATTCAAGTTCCAGTCTAATGAGCAGGTTAAAACTAAGAGCACATTATTTTTGACGCAGCACACTGAGTTTTATTTAAAATTATATCATTTTATTTAATTATAATCATGATTTTTAAATAGATCTATACAAGCTCATACAATACAACTGGGGGCAGCAGTAGCTCAGTCCATATGGAGTCCAGAAGGTCGTCCGTTCTGACATCTCTCCATTTAATGCATGTATAGGTCCTGTTTGTGCAAGTGTATGTATTTTGGGCCTGTGTGTATATGACAGAGTGAAAAATTACTCTCTCTCCAGGGATTAATAAAGTATATCTTCTTCTACAATTTACAAAAGAATATGTGGAAAACCGTGGTGGCTGATACTCCAGTTTTAATTAAAAACAACTGTTGTAAGTGTAAAAATAAAGCAGCTACTGTGTTTCATGTAATGTGAAAATGCTCTATGTATTCCCTGATTAGAAATTAGTCATCAAAAGTTTGGAGCAGTAACACACTAATTACTGTGAAACGTTTGTGACCTCAAATCTATGTTGGACCTTTGTAGAATCAATCCATCAATCTTGAATCTTGACATGTAATCATAAGTCTGCTCTAAGGCACATTAAAGGATGCCAACAGTTTCTGGAGCCCAGGCTGGTTATTCATCAGTGAAACCAAAGTGTCTGAAATGTGGGAGTGTGTATCTGCTCACGTCCACTCTCTGTCTTTATAACAGAAACACATGTGAGTGGGTGCTGAGCTGTGATGAGTATGGTTTTTGAATTGTTATGCAGTGCAGACAGCCCTCCACTTCCTTTCTCCAGGAAATGTGACAGAGTAACAGGGCCATCTGCTGGAAAGAGTGAATAATTCACTTCTACTGTTTAAATGAAATTCAATAAATTGGACATGGAAATAAGCACCTTGTATTTTGATTTTTTTTCATGTGTCTGGACGACATACTATACTATGACTTTTTTCATGTTTCTGGACGACATACTATACTATGACTTTTTTTCATAGTTTTTGAACGACATACTATACTATGACTTTTTTCATGGTTCTGGACGACATGCGATACTATGATGTTTTTTCATTTTTCTCGACGACATACTATACTATGACTTTTTTTCATGATTTTGAACGACATGTCGTCCAAAATCATTAAAAAAATTCATAGTATAGTATGTCGTCCAAAAACTAGACTTTTTTCATTGTTTTTGAATGACATACTATACTATGATTTTTTTTATAGTTTTTGGACGGCATACTATACTATGACTTTTTTTCATGGTTCTGGACGACATACTATAATATGACTTTTTTTCATGATTTTGAACGACATGTCGTCCAAAATCATTAAAAAAATTCATAGTATAGTATGTCGTCCAAAAACTAGACTTTTTTCATTGTTTTTGAATGACATACTATACTATGATTTTTTTTATAGTTTTTGGACGGCATACTATACTATGACTTTTTTTCATGGTTTTGAACGACATACTATAATATGACTTTTTTTCATGGTTTTTAAACGACATACTATACTATGACTTTATTTTCATGGTTTTGGACGACATACTATACTATGACTTTTTTTCATGGTTTTTAAACGACATACTATACTATGACTTTTTTTTATAGTTTTGAACGACATACTATACTATGACTTTTTTTCATGGTTTTGAACGACATACTATAATATGACTTTTTTTCATGGTTTTTAAACGACATACTATACTATGACTTTATTTTCATGGTTTTGGACGACATACTATACTATGACTTTTTTTCATGGTTTTTAAACGACATACTATACTATGACTTTTTTTTATAGTTTTGAACGACATACTATACTATGACTTTTTTTCATGGTTCTGGACGACATGCGATACTATGATGTTTTTTCATTTTTCTCGACGACATACTATACTATGACTTTTTTTCATGGTTGTGGACCACATACTATACTATGACTTTTTTTCATGATTTTGAACGACATGTCGTCCAAAATCATTAAAAAAATTCATAGTATAGTATGTCGTCCAAAAACTAGACTTTTTTCATTGTTTTTGAATGACATACTATACTATGATTTTTTTTATAGTTTTTGGACGGCATACTATACTATGACTTTTTTTCATGGTTTTGAACGACATACTATAATATGACTTTTTTTCATGGTTTTGAACGACATACTATAATATGACTTTTTTTCATGGTTTTTAAACGACATACTATACTATGACTTTATTTTCATGGTTTTGGACGACATACTATACTATGACTTTTTTTCATGGTTTTTAAACGACATACTATACTATGACTTTTTTTTATAGTTTTGAACGACATACTATACTATGACTTTATTTTCATGGTTTTGGACGACATGCTATACTATGACTTTTTTCATTGTTTTTGAATGACATACTATACTATGACTTTTTTTATAGTTTTGAACGACATACTATACTATGATTTTTTTTAATAGTTTTTGGACGACATACTATACTATGACTTTTTTTCATGGTTTTGAACGACATACTATACTATGACTTTTTTATAATTTTGAACGACATACTATACTATGACTTTATTTTCATGGTTTTGGATGACATACTATACTATGACTTTTTTTCATGATTTTGGACGACATACTATACTATGACTTTTTTTCATGGTTTTGAACGACATACTATACTATGACTTTTTTTCATGGTTTTGAACGACATACTATACTATGACTTTTTTTATAATTCTGGACGACATACTATACTATGACTTTTTTATAGTTTTGAACGACATACTATACTATACTATGACTTTTTTCATTGTTTTTGTACGACATACTATACTATGACTTTTTTACATGATTTTGGACGACATACTATACTATGACTTTTTTCATTGTTTTTGAATGACATACTATACTATGACTTTTTTATAGTTTTGAACGACATACTATACTATGATTTTTTTTCATAGTTTTTGGACGACATACTATACTATGACTTTTTTTCATGGTTTTGAACGACATACTATACTATGACTTTATTTTCATGGTTTTGGACGACATACTATACTATGACTTTTTTTATAATTTTGAATGACATACTATACTATGACTTTTTTCATTGTTTTTGAATGACATACTATACTATGATTTTTTTTATAGTTTTTGGACGACATACTATACTATGACTTTTTTTCATGGTTTTGAACGACATACTATACTATGACTTTTTTTATACTTTTGAACGACATACTATACTATGACTTTATTTTCATGGTTTTGGACGACATACTATACTATGACTTTTTTTATAATTTTGAATGACATACTATACTATGACTTTTTTCATTGTTTTTGAATGACATACTATACTATGATTTTTTTTATAGTTTTTGGACGACATACTATACTATGACTTTTTTCATGGTTTTTAAACGACATACTATACTATGACTTTTTTTTATAGTTTTGAACGACATACTATATTATGACTTTATTTTCATGGTTTTGGATGACATACTATACTATGACTTTTTTTCATGGTTTTGGACGACATACTATGACTTTTTTCATGGTTTTTAAACGACATACTATACTATGACTTTTTTTATAGTTTTGAACGACATACTATACTATGACTTTTTTATAGTTTTGAACGACATACTATACTATACTATGACTTTTTTTCCTGATTTTGGACGACATACTATACTATGACTTTTTTACATGATTTTGGACGACATACTATACTATGACTTTTTTCATTGTTTTTGAATGACATACTATACTATGACTTTTTTATAGTTTTGAACGACATACTATACTATGATTTTTTTTCATAGTTTTTGGACGACATACTATACTATGACTTTTTTTCATGGTTTTGAACGACATACTATACTATGACTTTTTTTATACTTTTGAACGACATACTATACTATGACTTTATTTTCATGGTTTTGGACGACATACTATACTATGACTTTTTTTATAATTTTGAATGACATACTATACTATGACTTTTTTCATTGTTTTTGAATGACATACTATACTATGATTTTTTTTATAGTTTTTGGACGACATACTATACTATGACTTTTTTCATGGTTTTTAAACGACATACTATACTATGACTTTTTTTTATAGTTTTGAACGACATACTATACTATGACTTTTTTCATGGTTTTTAAACGACATACTATACTATGACTTTTTTTATAGTTTTGAACGACATACTATACTATGACTTTTTTATAGTTTTGAACGACATACTATACTATGACTTTTTTCATTGTTTTTGGATGACATACTATACTATGACTTTTTTTCCTGATTTTGGACGACATACTATACTATGACTTTTTTCATTGTTTTTGAATGACATACTATACTATGACTTTTTTATAGTTTTGAACGACATACTATACTATGATTTTTTTTTCATAGTTTTTGGACGACATACTATACTATGACTTTTTTTCATGGTTTTGAACGACATACTATACTATGACTTTATTTTCATGGTTTTGGACGACATACTATACTATGACTTTTTTTCATGATTTTGGATGACATACTATATACTATGACTTTTTTTCATGATTTTGGACGACATACTATACTATGACTTTTTTTATAGTTTTGAACGACATACTATACTATGATTTTTTTTAATAGTTTTTGGACGACATACTATACTATGACTTTTTTTCATGGTTTTGAACGACATACTATACTATGACGTTATTTTCATGGTTTTGGACGACATACTATACTATGACTTTTTTTCATGGTTTTGAATGACATACTATACTATGACTTTTTTTCTTTTATAGTTTTTGGACGACATACTATACTATGACTTTTTTCATTGTTTTTGAATGACATACTATACTATGACTTTTTTTCTTTTATAGTTTTTGGACGACATACTATACTATGACTTTTTTTCATGATTTTGGACGACATACTATACTATGACTTCTTTTTTTATAGTTTTTGGACGACATACTATACTATGACTTTTTTTCATGATTTTGGACGACATACTATACTATGACTTCTTTTTTTATAGTTTTTGGACGACATACTATACTATGACTTTTTTTCTTTTATAGTTTTTGGACGACATACTATACTATGACTTCTTTTTTTATAGTTTTTGGACGACATACTATACTATGACTTTTTTCATGATTTTGGACAACATACTATACTATGACTTCTTTCTTTATAGTTTTTGGACGACATACTATACTATGACTTTTTTTCATGATTTTGGACGACATACTATACTATGACTTCTTTTTTTATAGTTTTTGGACGACATACTATACTATGACTTTTTTTCATGATTTTGGACGACATACTATACTATGACTTCTTTCTTTATAGTTTTTGGACGACATACTATACTATGACTTTTTTTTTTATAGTTTTTGGACGACATACTATACTATGACTTCTTTTTTTATAGTTTTTGGACGACATACTATACTATGACTTTTTTCATGATTTTGGACAACATACTATACTATGACTTCTTTCTTTATAGTTTTTGGACGACATACTATACTATGACTTTTTTTCATGATTTTGGACGACATACTATACTATGACTTCTTTTTTTATAGTTTTTAACGACATACTATACTATGACTTTTTTTATAATTTTGAACGACATACTATACTATGACTTTTTTTATAATTTTGAACGACATACTATACTATGACTTTATTTTCATGGTTTTGGACGACATACTATACTATGACTTTTTTTCTTTTATAGTTTTTGGACGACATACTATACTATGATTTTTTTTCATGATTTTGGACGACATACTATACTATGACTTCTTTTTTTATAGTTTTTGGACGACATACTATACTATGACTTTTTTTCTTTTATAGTTTTTGGACGACATACTATACTATGATTTTTTTTCATGATTTTGGACGACATACTATACTATGACTTCTTTTTTTATAGTTTTTGGACGACATACTATACTATGACTTTTTTTCATGATTTTGGACGACATACTATACTATGACTTTTTTTCATGGTTTTGAATGACATACTATACTATGACTTTTTTTCTTTTATAGTTTTTGGACGACATACTATACTATGACTTCTTTTTTTATAGTTTTTGGACGACATACTATACTATGACTTTTTTTCATGATTTTGGACGACATACTATACTATGACTTCTTTTTTTATAGTTTTTGGATGACATACTATACTATGACTTTTTTTCATGATTTTGGACGACATACTATACTATGACTTTTTTTCATGGTTTTGAATGACATACTATACTATGACTTTTTTTCTTTTATAGTTTTTGGACGACATACTATACTATGACTTCTTTTTTTATAGTTTTTGGACGACATACTATACTATGACTTTTTTTCATGATTTTGGAAGACATACTATACTATGACTTCTTTTTTTATAGTTTTTGGACGACATACTATACTATGACTTTTTTTTCATGATTTTGGACGACATACTATACTATGACTTTTTTTTATAATTTTGAACGACATACTATACTATGACTTTTTTTATAATTTTGAACGACATACTATACTATGACTTTTTTTTATAGTTTTGAATGACATACTATACTATGACTTTTTTCATGGTTTTTAAACGACATACTATACTATGACTTTTTTTTATAGTTTTGAACGACATACTATACTATGACTTTTTTTTCATGGTTTTGGATGACATACTATACTATGACTTTTTTTCATGATTTTGGACGACATACTATACTATGACTTTTTTTTATAGTTTTGAATGACATACTATACTATGACTTTTTTCATGGTTTTTAAACGACATACTATACTATGACTTTTTTTTATAGTTTTGAACGACATACTATACTATGACTTTTTTTTCATGGTTTTGTACGACATACTATACTATGACTTTTTTTATAGTTTTGAACGACATACTATACTATGACTTTTTTATAGTTTTGAACGACATACTATACTATGATTTTTTTTTCATAGTTTTTGGACGACATACTATACTATGACTTTTTTTCATGGTTTTGAACGACATACTATACTATGACTTTTTTTATACTTTTGAACGACATACTATACTATGACTTTTTTTCATGATTTTGGACGACATACTATACTATGACTTTTTTTTATAGTTTTGAACGACATACTATACTATGATTTTTTTTATAGTTTTTGGACGACATACTATACTATGACTTTTTTTCATGGTTTTGAACGACATACTATACTATGACTTTTTTATAGTTTTGAACGATATACTATACTATGACTTTATTTTAATGGTTTTGGACGACATACTATACTATGACTTTTTTTCATGGTTTTGAATGACATACTATACTATGACTTTTTTCATTGTTTTTAAATGACATACTATACTATGACTTTTTTTCTTTTATAGTTTTTGGACGACATACTATACTATGACTTCTTTTTTTATAGTTTTTGGACGACATACTATACTATGACTTTTTTTCATGATTTTGGACGACATACTATACTATGACTTCTTTTTTTATAGTTTTTGGACGACATACTATACTATGACTTTTTTTCATGGTTTTGAACGACATACTATACTATGACTTTTTTTTCTTGATTTTGGACGACATACTATACTATGACTTCTTTTTCTATAGTTTTTGAACGACATACTATACGATGACTTTATTTTGTCGTCCAAAATCATGAAAAAAAGTCATGGTATAGTATGTCGTTCAAAACCATGAAAAAAAGTCATAGTATAGTATGTCGTCCAAAAACTATAAAAAAAAATCATAGTATAGTATATCGTTCAAAACAATGAAAAAAGTCATAGTATAGTATGTCGTTCAAAATTATAAAAAAAGTCATAGTATAGTATGTCGTTTAAAAACCATGAAAAAAAGTCATAGTATAGTATGTCGTCCAAAACCATGAAAAAAAAGTCATCGTATAGTATGTCGTTCAAAACCATGAAAAAAAGTCATAGTATAGTATGTCGTCCAAAACCATGAAAAAAAAGTCACAGTATAGTATGTCGTCCAAAAACTATAAAAAAAATCATAGTATAGTATGTTGACCAGAATCATGAAAAGAAGTCATAGTATAGTATGTCGTTCAAAACCATGAAAAAAAGTCATAGTATAGTATGTCGTTCAAAACTATAAAAAAAGTCATAGTATAGTATGTCGTTCAAAACCATGAAAAAAAGTCATAGTATAGTATATCGTCCAAAAACTATAAAAAAAATCATAGTATAGTATGTTGACCAGAATCATGAAAAGAAGTCATAGTATAGTATGTCGTTCAAAACCATGAAAAAAAGTCACAGTATAGTATGTCGTCCAAAAACTATAAAAAAAATCATAGTATAGTATGTTGACCAGAATCATGAAAAGAAGTCATAGTATAGTATGTCGTTCAAAACCATGAAAAAAAGTCATAGTATAGTATGTCGTTCAAAACTATAAAAAAAGTCATAGTATAGTATGTCATTCAAAAACAATGAAAAAAGTCATAGTATAGTATGTCGTTCAAAACTATAAAAAAAGTCATAGTATAGTATGTCATTCAAAACCATGAAAAAAAGTCATAGTATAGAATGTCGTCCAAAACCATGAAAATAAAGTCATAGTATAGTATGTCGTCCAAAATCATGAAAAAAAGTCTTAGTATAGTATGTCATTCAAAAACAATGAAAAAAGTCATAGTATAGCATGTCATTCAAAATTATAAAAAAAAGTCATAGTACAGTATGTCGTTTAAAAACCATGAAAAACAAGTCATAGTATAGTATGTCGTCCAAAATCATGAAAAAAAGTCATAGTATAGTATGTCGTCCAAAACCATGAAAAAAAAGTCATAGTATAGTATGTCGTCCAAAATCATGAAAAAAAGTCATAGTATAGTATGTCGTTCAAAATTATAAAAAAAAGTCATAGTACAGTATGTCGTTTAAAAACCATGAAAAAAAAGTCATAGTATAGTATGTCGTCCAAAACCATGAAAAAAAAGTCATCGTATAGTATGTCGTTCAAAACCATGAAAAAAAGTCATAGTATAGTATGTCGTTCAAAACTATAAAAAAAGTCATAGTATAGTATGTCGTTCAAAACTATAAAAAAAGTCATAGTATAGTATGTCATTCAAAACTATAAAAAAAGTCATAGTATAGTATGTCGTTCAAAACTATAAAAAAAGTCATAGTATAGTATGTCATTCAAAACTATAAAAAAAATCATAGTATAGTATGTCGACCAGAATCATGAAAAGAAGTCATAGTATAGTATGTCGTTCAAAACCATGAAAAAAAGTCATAGTATAGTATGTCGTTCAAAACTATAAAAAAAGTCATAGTATAGTATGTCGTTCAAAACTATAAAAAAAGTCATAGTATAGTATGTCATTCAAAACTATAAAAAAAGTCATAGTATAGTATGTCGTCCAAAAACTATAAAAAAAATCATAGTATAGTATGTCGTTCAAAACCATGAAAAAAAGTCATAGTATAGTATGTCGTTCAAAACTATAAAAAAAGTCATAGTATAGTATGTCGTTCAAAACTATAAAAAAAAGTCATAGTATAGTATGTCATTCAAAACCATGAAAAAAAGTCATAGTATAGAATGTCGTCCAAAACCATGAAAATAAAGTCATAGTATAGTATGTCGTCCAAAATCATGAAAAAAAGTCATAGTATAGTCTGTCATTCAAAATTATAAAAAAAGTCATAGTACAGTATGTCGTTTAAAAACCATGAAAAAAAGTCATAGTATAGAATGTCGTCCAAAACCATGAAAAAAAAGTCATAGTATAGTATGTCGTCCAAAATCATGAAAAAAAGTCATAGTATAGTATGTCGTTCAAAATTATAAAAAAAGTCATAGTACAGTATGTCGTTTAAAAACCATGAAAAAAAAGTCATAGTATAGTATGTCGTCCAAAACCATGAAAAAAAGTCATCGTATAGTATGTCGTTCAAAACCATGAAAAAAAGTCATCGTATAGTATGTCGTTCAAAACCATGAAAAAAAGTCATAGTATAGTATGTCGTCCAAAAACTATAAAAAAAGTCATAGTATAGTATGTCGTCCAAAAACTATAAAAAAAGTCATAGTATAGTATGTCGTCCAAAATCTATAAAAAAAAGTCATAGTATAGTATGTCGTCCAAAATCTATAAAAAAAAGTCATAGTATAGTATGTCGTCCAAAATCTATAAAAAAAAGTCATAGTATAGTATGTCGTCCAAAAACCATGAAAAAAAAGTCATAGTATAGTATGTCGTTCAAAAACTATGAAAAAAAGTCATAGTATAGCATGTCGTCCAAAATCATGAAAAAAAGTCATAGTATAGTATGTCGTCCAAAACTATGAAAAAAAAGTCATAATATAGCATGTCGTCCAAAATCATGAAAAAAAGTCATAGTATAGTATGTCGTCCAAAACCATGAAAAAAAAGTCATAGTATAGTATGTTGTCGAAAACCATGAAAAAAAAGTCATAGTATAGTATGTCGTTCAAAAACTATGAAAAAAAGTCATAGTATAGCATGTCGTCCAAAATCATGAAAAAAAGTCATAGTATAGTATGTCGTCCAAAACCATGAAAAAAAAGTCATAGTATAGTATGTCGTTCAAAAAATATGAAAAAAGTCATAGTATAGTATGTCGTCCATAAACATGAAAAAAAATCATAGTATAGTATGTCGTCCATAAACATGAAAAAAAGTCATAGTATAGTATGTCGTTCAAAACCATGAAAAAAAGTTACAGTATAGCATGTCGTCCAAAACCATGAAAAAAAAGTCATAGTATAGTATGTCGTCCATAAACATGAAAAAAAGTTATAGTATAGTATGTCGTTCAAAACCATGAAAAAAAGTCATAGTATAGTATGTCGTTCAAAACCATGAAAAAAAGTCATAGTATAGCATGTCGTCCAAAATCATGAAAAAAAGTCATAGTATAGTATGTCGTCCAAAACTATGAAAAAAAAGTCATAATATAGCATGTCGTCCAAAATCATGAAAAAAAGTCATAGTATAGTATGTCGTCCAAAACCATGAAAAAAAAGTCATAGTATAGTATGTTGTCGAAAACCATGAAAAAAAAGTCATAGTATAGTATGTCGTTCAAAAACTATGAAAAAAAGTCATAGTATAGCATGTCGTCCAAAATCATGAAAAAAAGTCATAGTATAGTATGTCGTCCAAAACCATGAAAAAAAAGTCATAGTATAGTATGTCGTTCAAAAAATATGAAAAAAGTCATAGTATAGTATGTCGTCCAAAACCATGAAAAAAAAGTCATAGTATAGCATGTCGTCCAGAAACATGAAAAAAAATCATAGTATAGTATGTCGTCCATAAACATGAAAAAAAGTCATAGTATAGTATGTCGTTCAAAACCATGAAAAAAAGTTACAGTATAGCATGTCGTCCAAAACCATGAAAAAAAAGTCATAGTATAGTATGTCGTCCATAAACATGAAAAAAAGTTATAGTATAGTATGTCGTTCAAAACCATGAAAAAAAGTCATAGTATAGTATGTCGTCCAAAACCATGAAAAAAAAGTCATAGTACAGTATGTCGTCCAGAAACATGATAAAAAGTCATAGTATAGTATGTCGTTCAAAACCATGAAAAAAAGTCATAGTATAGTATGTCGTTCAAAACTATAAAAAAAGTCATAGTATAGAATGTCGTCCAAAACCATGAAAAAAAAGTCATAGTACAGTATGTCGTTCAAAACCATGAAAAAAAGTCATAGTATAGCATGTCGTTCAAAACCATGAAAAAAAAGTCATAGTACAGTATGTCGTCCAGAAACATGATAAAAAGTCATAGTATAGTATGTCGTTCAAAACCATGAAAAAAAAGTCATAGTATAGTATGTCGTCCAAAATCATGAAAAAAAGTCATAGTATAGTATGTCGTTCAAAATTATAAAAAAAGTCATAGTACAGTATGTCGTTTAAAAACCATGAAAAAAAAGTCATAGTATAGTATGTCGTCCAAAACCATGAAAAAAAGTCATCGTATAGTATGTCGTTCAAAACCATGAAAAAAAGTCATAGTATAGTATGTCGTCCAAAAACTATAAAAAAAATCATAGTATAGTATGTCGACCAGAATCATGAAAAGAAGTCATAGTATAGTATGTCGTCCAAAATCTATAAAAAAAAGTCATAGTATAGTATGTCGTCCAAAAACTATAAAAAAAGTCATAGTATAGTATGTCGTCCAAAATCTATAAAAAAAAGTCATAGTATAGTATGTCGTCCAAAATCTATAAAAAAAAGTCATAGTATAGTATGTCGTCCAAAATCTATAAAAAAAAGTCATAGTATAGTATGTCGTCCAAAAACCATGAAAAAAAAGTCATAGTATAGTATGTCGTTCAAAAACTATGAAAAAAAGTCATAGTATAGCATGTCGTCCAAAATCATGAAAAAAAGTCACAGTATAGTATGTCGTCCAAAACCATGAAAAAAAAGTCATAGTATAGTATGTTGTCGAAAACCATGAAAAAAAAGTCATAGTATAGTATGTCGTTCAAAAACTATGAAAAAAAGTCATAGTATAGCATGTCGTCCAAAATCATGAAAAAAAGTCATAGTATAGTATGTCGTCCAAAACCATGAAAAAAAAGTCATAGTATAGTATGTCGTTCAAAAAATATGAAAAAAGTCATAGTATAGTATGTCGTCCAAAACCATGAAAAAAAAGTCATAGTATAGCATGTCGTCCAGAAACATGAAAAAAAATCATAGTATAGTATGTCGTCCATAAACATGAAAAAAAGTCATAGTATAGTATGTCGTTCAAAACCATGAAAAAAAGTTACAGTATAGCATGTCGTCCAAAACCATGAAAAAAAAGTCATAGTATAGTATGTCGTCCATAAACATGAAAAAAAGTTATAGTATAGTATGTCGTTCAAAACCATGAAAAAAAGTCATAGTATAGTATGTCGTTCAAAACCATGAAAAAAAGTTACAGTATAGCATGTCGTCCAAAACCATGAAAAAAAAGTCATAGTACAGTATGTCGTCCAGAAACATGATAAAAAGTCATAGTATAGTATGTCGTTCAAAACCATGAAAAAAAGTCATAGTATAGTATGTCGTTCAAAACTATAAAAAAAGTCATAGTATAGAATGTCGTTCAAAACTATAAAAAAAGTCATAGTATAGTATGTCGTCCAAACCATGAAAAAAAAGTCATAGTATAGTATGTCGTTCAAAACCATGAAAAAAAGTCATAGTATAGCATGTCGTTCAAAACCATGAAAAAAAGTCATAGTATAGTATGTCGTTCAAAACTATAAAAAAAGTCATAGTATAGAATGTCGTTCAAAACTATAAAAAAAGTCATAGTATAGAATGTCGTTCAAAACTATAAAAAAAGTCATAGTATAGTATGTCGTTCAAAACTATAAAAAAAGTCATAGTATAGAATGTCGTTCAAAACTATAAAAAAAGTCATAGTATAGTATGTCGTTCAAAACTATAAAAAAAGTCATAGTATAGTATGTCGTTCAAAACTATAAAAAAAGTCATAGTATAGTATGTCGTTCAAAACTATAAAAAAAGTCATAGTATAGTATGTCGTTCAAAACTATAAAAAAAGTCATAGTATAGTATGTCGTTCAAAACTATAAAAAAAGTCATAGTATAGAATGTCGTTCAAAACTATAAAAAAAGTCATAGTATAGTATGTCGTTCAAAACTATAAAAAAAGTCATAGTATAGAATGTCGTTCAAAACTATAAAAAAAGTCATAGTATAGTATGTCGTTCAAAACTATAAAAAAAGTCATAGTATAGAATGTCGTTCAAAACTATAAAAAAAGTCATAGTATAGTATGTCGTCCAAACCATGAAAAAAAAGTCATAGTATAGCATGTCGTTCAAAACCATGAAAAAAAGTCATAGTATAGCATGTCGTTCAAAACCATGAAAAAAAGTCATAGTATAGTATGTCGTTCAAAACTATAAAAAAAGTCATAGTATAGTATGTCGTTCAAAACTATAAAAAAAGTCATAGTATAGCATGTCGTTCAAAACCATGAAAAAAAGTCATAGTATAGTATGTCGTTCAAAACTATAAAAAAAGTCATAGTATAGTATGTCGTTCAAAACCATGAAAAAAAGTCATAGTATAGTATGTCGTTCAAAACTATAAAAAAAGTCATAGTATAGTATGTCGTCCAAACCATGAAAAAAAAGTCATAGTACAGTATGTCGTCCAGAAACATGATAAAAAGTCATAGTATAGTATGTCGTTCAAAACCATGAAAAAAAGTCATAGTATAGTATGTCGTCCAAAATCATGAAAAAAAGTCATAGTATAGTATGTCGTTCAAAATTATAAAAAAAGTCATAGTACAGTATGTCGTTTAAAAACCATGAAAAAAAAGTCATAGTATAGTATGTCGTCCAAAACCATGAAAAAAAGTCATCGTATAGTATGTCGTTCAAAACCATGAAAAAAAGTCATAGTATAGTATGTCGTCCAAAAACTATAAAAAAAATCATAGTATAGTATGTCGACCAGAATCATGAAAAGAAGTCATAGTATAGTATGTCGTCCAAAATCTATAAAAAAAAGTCATAGTATAGTATGTCGTCCAAAAACTATAAAAAAAGTCATAGTATAGTATGTCGTCCAAAATCTATAAAAAAAGTCATAGTATAGTATGTCGTCCAAAATCTATAAAAAAAAGTCATAGTATAGTATGTCGTCCAAAATCTATAAAAAAAAGTCATAGTATAGTATGTCGTCCAAAAACCATGAAAAAAAAGTCATAGTATAGTATGTCGTTCAAAAACTATGAAAAAAAGTCATAGTATAGCATGTCGTCCAAAATCATGAAAAAAAGTCATAGTATAGTATGTCGTCCAAAACCATGAAAAAAAAGTCATAGTATAGTATGTTGTCGAAAACCATGAAAAAAAAGTCATAGTATAGTATGTCGTTCAAAAACTATGAAAAAAAGTCATAGTATAGCATGTCGTCCAAAATCATGAAAAAAAGTCATAGTATAGTATGTCGTCCAAAACCATGAAAAAAAAGTCATAGTATAGTATGTCGTTCAAAAAATATGAAAAAAGTCATAGTATAGTATGTCGTCCAAAACCATGAAAAAAAAGTCATAGTATAGCATGTCGTCCAGAAACATGAAAAAAAATCATAGTATAGTATGTCGTCCATAAACATGAAAAAAAGTCATAGTATAGTATGTCGTTCAAAACCATGAAAAAAAGTTACAGTATAGCATGTCGTCCAAAACCATGAAAAAAAAGTCATAGTATAGTATGTCGTCCATAAACATGAAAAAAAGTTATAGTATAGTATGTCGTTCAAAACCATGAAAAAAAGTCATAGTATAGTATGTCGTTCAAAACCATGAAAAAAAGTTACAGTATAGCATGTCGTCCAAAACCATGAAAAAAAAGTCATAGTACAGTATGTCGTCCAGAAACATGATAAAAAGTCATAGTATAGTATGTCGTTCAAAACCATGAAAAAAAGTCATAGTATAGTATGTCGTTCAAAACTATAAAAAAAGTCATAGTATAGAATGTCGTTCAAAACTATAAAAAAAGTCATAGTATAGTATGTCGTCCAAACCATGAAAAAAAAGTCATAGTATAGTATGTCGTTCAAAACTATAAAAAAAGTCATAGTATAGAATGTCGTTCAAAACTATAAAAAAAGTCATAGTATAGTATGTCGTCCAAACCATGAAAAAAAAGTCATAGCATAGTATGTCGTTCAAAACCATGAAAAAAAGTCATAGTATAGCATGTCGTTCAAAACCATGAAAAAAAGTCATAGTATAGTATGTCGTTCAAAACTATAAAAAAAGTCATAGTATAGTATGTCGTTCAAAACCATGAAAAAAAGTCATAGTATAGTATGTCGTTCAAAACTATAAAAAAAGTCATAGTATAGTATGTCATTCAAAACCATGAAAAAAAGTCATAGTATAGTATGTCGTTCAAAACTATAAAAAAAGTCATAGTATAGTATGTCGTTCAAAACCATGAAAAAAAGTCATAGTATAGTATGTCATTCAAAATCATGAAAAAAAGTCATAGTATAGTATGTCGTTCAAAACTATAAAAAAAGTCATAGTATAGAATGTCGTTCAAAACTATAAAAAAAGTCATAGTATAGTATGTCGTCCAAACCATGAAAAAAAAGTCATAGCATAGTATGTCGTTCAAAACCATGAAAAAAAGTCATAGTATAGCATGTCGAACAAAACCATGAAAAAAAGTCATAGTATAGTATGTCGTTCAAAACTATAAAAAAAGTCATAGTATAGTATGTCGTTCAAAACTATAAAAAAAGTCATAGTATAGCATGTCGTTCAAAACCATGAAAAAAAGTCATAGTATAGTATGTCGTTCAAAACTATAAAAAAAGTCATAGTATAGTATGTCGTTCAAAACCATGAAAAAAAGTCATAGTATAGTATGTCGTTCAAAACTATAAAAAAAGTCATAGTATAGTATGTCGTTCAAAACCATGAAAAAAAGTCATAGTATAGTATGTCATTCAAAATCATGAAAAAAAGTCATAGTATAGTATGTCGTTCAAAACTATAAAAAAAGTCATAGTATAGTATGTCGTATGTCAGAATTCTAAAAAAAAAGTTATAGTATAGGAAGGCACCTTTCAATAAAATGTATTATCATTACTATTATTATCATTTTTTTTTTCAAAATTCTGCACATCATACTTTACTATGACATTGGACGACATGCTATATCATGACTTTTTCTTAATCCACTGAGGAAAAGTGCTTCCAGCCAGTCAGTCTAGTGTGTCAGAGGTTCAAGAGAGTGCAATGTAATTCCAATTCACACACTTCACAAAAACTTACAGATATTTCAGTTATCAATTAAAACAATGGATGATTAGTACATGCTCGTATAAGCACTAAACTATTTTCTGCTGCTACAAATAACATGTCTTGTTAACCTTGCAGTGTTGTTCTATGGGAATATGTCACCTCTGCCTCTAGTGCTTTTAAAAATGGTATGTCTCTTTATATTGCATCAGCTTTGCCCCATGTTTTAGCCCTGAATCACACACGTGATGATCATTACGTTCTTGTAACTAAAAATTCATGTTAAAATAATTCCACAGATGAAAAATAGCCTTTTGGATAATTCTGGCATTTTAATATCATGTGTATTTATTAATTTGCTGTCTGTCCCTTCTTCAAAAAATGAAACAGAAACTGAATCTCCAACCAGTGCCTGCACAGCAGCGGTGCTGGTCGGGTGGTTAAATGCATACAGCAAGCTGAGGAGCATATAGCCCTGTGTAAAACCACATGCTGTTACTGACATCGCGTAATAATCACTACATCAAGTGCTCCTCAGTGCTCCTCCTTCCCTGTGGTAAAATATTATCACCGGCTAACAAGACCGTTTAACCTTTTTGGCGTTGTTTTAAAATGTAATACACATCACTGCGGGGTTAATGAGTGATGCGTAAAAGCGCAAAACTCTCTATGACGCGCAACGTTACGCACGGAATAAACATTTACTACGCTATACTGAACACACGAGAGCGAGAGCTCTACATTTACCTTAAATAAAAGAGCAGCAGGTCACAGGTTGTGTCATCATCACTCCGTGGCTCACTTGTCCGCTCTGCTGCTGTTCAGATATAACACGCACACTCACCCCTGACTTCCAAAGCATGACAGCCTGTGTGAATGTAGCTGTGCAGGCGACTGGTTAGAGGACAGATTATTTCCCCACACCTGAAAGTTTACAGCTGTGTTACACAGACTCCAGTCAAGCTGCGACTTCCGTGTTAAAATAGTCTTTATTTTATCGCAGCAAAAGAAAAACATTGCGATGGCCGGGAATCGAACCCGGGTCAACTGCTTGGAAGGCAGCTATGCTTACCACTATACCACCATCGCACGGTATATACGCTTTCAACGTCAGAATCATCGGTTCAGGAGGAAAAGAAAAGAGGAGTGGAGAGGATGGGGAGGTACATCAGCAGGGAAGAGAGAGGTTTACGTGGCGACCGCTGTACACTCCGTGACTACACCGACACTGACTGAACCACAGGCTACACTCGTGTGAACATTTTACAACAAAGCTTTGGCCATAATGCATCTTTTCAACCTCTGTAACTTCTTTATCGTGCGTGGAAACATCGTTTCCTTCTCCTGCTGTCAGCTGGTAACATTCAGTATTTGTGCTGGACGTGGACATGAAACTCACCGGGTGTCTGTGTGTCTCCGTCTGCTCTCTTCACTACATCTTTTTCAGAATCTGCGAACATTAGACAGCGGAGGAAGTTTATAATCCAGCTACATTTACCTTTGACTCCTGCAGCACGCTGAAGCCAAAAATACACTGGTTTCAAAATGCTGTTTTCCATAAAGGTGTTGGCTCTGCTTCTAGTCTGAAGTCGTGTTCAGTTTGCAGTCATGGCAGCCACCTTCTCTATTCCTCAAACCCATGCACATTTTATTGCACTATATCAAACCCATAACGTTTCATTTAATTCAATTCTAAAACTGCATCCACAATATTTATTAATTTCAGATATGATTACTTAAACAGGAAGGCTGACGTGAATTTTGTATTTAAAATATAAATGCATTCTAATCTCTGATACCAAAGCAAAATGCAGCTCTTCACTAGCTGATTGAATTTCACGAACAAATATCTATTTATCTATCTATCTATCTATCTATCTATCTATCTATCTATCTATCTATCTATCTATCTGGAGATTCTCATCATGTCCATATGGACCAGATCTCTGATGAATGTTTCCAGCGCCTTGTTGAATCTATAACACCAAGAAGGGGGTCCAACTTTCTACAAGCAAGGTGTAGCTAATTAAGTGGTCAGTGTAACTGTGAAATTATCTACATGATTGATTACGTTAACACCAGTAGTACTAGTTGTAATTATAATATAACAATACCCTTTAATATTACAGGACTTTTCAAAACAAAGTTACAAAGTAGTAGTAAAAACATTTCCATAATATTTGTAAAAGCATAATTTGATAAAAATGTTCTGGAAAAATAGCTTGCAGCAACAAATGTTAACTAACACTTCAGAACACACATGCAGTATAAATATAGGGGACACAAAAGTGCACATAAATCACTGCGATCATCTGCTGCTGGTTTATTGGATGTTCCCAGCAACAGCTGGAAGAAGATCAGGGATGTAGCCTTTGTGAATTGCTCCCCAAAGCTGTGGAACACACTACCTATAGATATCAGGGAAGCTAGCTCGCTACATACTTTTTAAAAGAACTCAGTATCGGTCCAAAATCCAAAGTTATTCACGTTACTATAAGAGGAGGCTACATAAAGCAGCACATTTTACACATGATATCTTTCATGATGAATGCTGAAGTGAATCAGCCTACATTTGTCACAATATTTAAAAACTTGACTGTATAACCACGATCTACTGAAAAATACAACTTAATGTGCAGGAATTTTAGAAGGTATAAAAATTAAAAGGAGACTGCCATGGAATGACAGCACACCTGGGTCAATTTCTTGCAGCACTATACCACCAATCACTGTGGAGAAGTGGAAGATTTGCTGCCTTTGTGCTGACTTTCTGTCAAGAAAAGCAGGCATCAGTACACTGGCAGAAAAGGAATGCGATGGCCGGGAATCGAACCCGGGTCAACTGCTTGGAAGGCAGCTATGCTTACCACTATACCACCATCGCTCTGCAAAAGGCAATTATAGCAAATTCAGCAATTTATCTGAGCACTGAGACTGAATAGAGCACATCAGGATTGGAAGGTATGGATCAAGGGGCAACGCACAAGAGGGGGCGCCTACTAACTCAACAGTTATCATGAAAGCATCTCTTGATTTGCTTTGACACTGATACTGATACTTTTTGCCAGACACAGCTGTGGGTGCAGTAGTCCGCAAATGCCTTATTGGTGTGCGGCTACTGCTCAAAAGTGCCTCTCGTTGTCGGCAGGATTCGAACCTGCGCGGGGAAACCCCAATGGATTTCTAGTCCATCGCCTTAACCACTCGGCCACGACAACCACAAACGTGCTTTTAAAATGACTTTCAATCGCTGCGCCAAAAGCAACTGACTGCAAAGCCAGCATTTTATTGAGGCAATATTTGAAATCAAATTAAATCATTGCAAGGATTACAACTTATTGACTGTGAGACGACACACGAAAGGAAGTGTCTGTCCAGTCAACAACTATTATGAAAGCATGACTTTCTGATACTCTTCTAAGTGGCACCTGAAATGTGTCAGTCGGTGCCCTGTTGCAGTGTCATTAACATGCAACCTTTCCAAGGAAGAAGCCCTGGCTATCAGGGGTGCAATTCCAAGCCGAGATTGGGATGGTGGAGGGACTCATCCTTTAACCCTATACTGCGGTTATAAAGCAGGTTCCACCGAGAGTTGAACTCGGATTACTGGATTCAGAGTCCAGAGTGCTGACCATTACACCATGGAACCTTCATGTTGCCTGAGAGAGCGTTTCTGGCATGATATCACCATGCATGTGGTCATCATTCACAAATAAACAACAAAGAAGGTATCCCAAACAGAGTGCAGAAGCTGTGAATTGCTTGTGCAGTGCAAGTAATAAGAAGACTGTAGTTGGTCATATGAGTGACATTCGTGCTCACTTTACTTCCCCACTATCAGGTTACAAGCACTGCCATTAGTGAAAAGCTGCAGCTGTCAGAAGTGGGATTCGAACCCACGCCTCCAGGGGAGACTGCGACCTGAACGCAGCGCCTTAGACCGCTCGGCCATTCTGACATCACATACTTTGTATTGAAAAAAAGAAAGCCGGCATATGTATAGCAATATTCTTCTTTTGATGAATCTCAAAAAACTAGAATGATCACCCTGCAGATGTATGCCTTGGCCAAGCAGTAAAGTTGCAGTTTACATGTAGGTGAAGATTCTCAGTCATCCAGGTCATGGTAATCTTAAGTGCTTTATCGTAGGCAACTGGACTTGCTTGAGTTTCTTGCTGACCTTTGGCCTCTCATCCAAGAGGTTTCTGGAGTTGTGGGTGTGAACCTTCACAGAGTCGTTGAGGTCACATGTGAGGCTCTGACTTTCAGAGTCATTAAGGTCACCTGTGAGTCGTTGACCCACCCGGCCATGTTGTGTGTCATGAGGGTTGGATGGGTCCAGGTGTGAATGGGCGTAAAGTTGTCTGAGGAGGGATTCCAAGAATGCTGGTCAGGGTTGCACACAAGTTAAGTTAATCTCCCACAGTGCATGTAACTTACCTGTGTGATACTCAATACCTCCATTTGAGGGTGGCTGTGATTGCGTGTTGTTTTGTGGGAGTTCATGAGCCAACAGATTCATCCTTAATCCGTCACCATAATACCTGTTGGAGATGCCGGGGATTGAACCCGGGGCCTCATACATGCAAAGCATGCGCTCTACCACTGAGCTACATCCCCAGCGAGCACTGCAATCAATTGAATTTCATTGACGATGTCTGAATGGAGGAAGCAATCTGATCGAGATACTGATGTAACCCTAGTAAAGGGCTTTCAAGCTTGTAAAATGCGATGGACAGACATCAAACTGTGGCAGCTGCTTTGAAATCTCTTATCTCCGCCGAACAGACTAATATATCGCTGATTGGCTGAGCACATTGGTGGTTGTTATTGGTTTGTTGTTTTGGTTATTTTATTGGCTTTGAGAGCGGTTAAAATGAGACTGCCATGGAATGACAGCACACCTGGGTCAATTTCTTGCAGCACTATACCACCAATCACTGTGGAGAAGTGGAAGATTTGCTGCCTTTGTGCTGACTTTCTGTCAAGAAAAGCAGGCATCAGTACACTGGCAGAAAAGGACTGCGATGGCCGGGAATCGAACCCGGGTCAACTGCTTGGAAGGCAGCTATGCTTACCACTATACCACCATCGCTCTGCAAAAGGCATTTTATGGCAAATTCAGCAATTTATCTGAGCACTGAGACTGAATAAAGCACATTAGGATTGGAAGGTATGGATCAAGGGGCAACGCACAAGAGGGGGCGCCTACTAACTCAACAGTTATCATGAAAGCATCCCTTGATTTGCTTTGACACTGATACTTTTTGCCAGACACACCTGTGGGTGCAGTAGTCCGCAAATGCCTTATTGGTGGGCGGCTACTGCTCAAAAGTGCCTCTCGTTGTCGGCAGGATTCGAACCTGCGCGGGGAAACCCCAATGGATTTCTAGTCCATCGCCTTAACCACTCGGCCACGACAACCACAAACGTGCTGTTAAACTGACTTTCAATCGCTGCGCCAAAAGCAACTGACTGCAAAGTCAGCATTTAATTGAGGCAATATTTGAAATCAAATTAAATCATTGCAAGGATTACAACTTATTGAGTGTGAGACGACACACTAAAGGAAGTGTCTGTCCAGTCAACAACTATTATGAAAGCATGACTTTCTGATACTCTTCGAAGTTGCACCTGAAATGTGTCAGCTGGTGCCCTGTTGCAGTGTCATGGAACATGCAACCTTTCCAAGGAAGAAGCCCTGGCTATCAGGGGTGCAATTCCAGGCCGAGATTGGGATGGTGGAGGGACTCATCCTTTAACCCTGTACTGTGGTTATAAAGCAGGTTCCACCGAGACTTGAACTCGGATTACTGGATTCAGAGTCCAGAGTGCTGACCATTACACCATGGAACCTTGATGGTGCCTGAGAGAGCGTTTCTGGCATGATATCACCATGCATGTGGTCATCATTCACAAATAAACAACAAAGAAGGTATCCCAAACAGAGTGCAGAAGCTGTGAATTGCTTGTGCAGTGCAAGTAATAAGAAGACTGTAGTTGGTCATATGAGTGACATTCGTGCTCACTTTACTTCCCCACTATCAGGTTACAAGCACTGCCTTTAGTGAAAAGCTGCAGCTGTCAGAAGTGGGATTCGAACCCACGCCTCCAGGGGAGACTGCGACCTGAACGCAGCGCCTTAGACCGCTCGGCCATCCTGACATCACATACTTTCTATTGAAAAAAAGAAAGCCGGCATATGAATAGCAATATTCTTCTTTTGATGAATCTCAAAAAACTAGAATGATCACCCTGCAGATGTATGCCTTGGCCAAGCAGTAAAGTTGCAGTTTACATGTAGGTGAAGATTCTCAGTCATCCAGGTCATGGTAATCTTAAGTGCTTTATCGTAGGCAACTGGACTTGCTTGAGTTTCTTGCTGACCTTTGGCCTCTCATCCAAGAGGTTTCTGGAGTTGTGGGTGTGAACAAATGCCTCAAGAGTCGTTGAGGTCACATGTGAGGCCCTGACTTTCAGAGTCATTAAGGTCACCTGTGAGTCGTTGACCCACCCGGCCATGTTGTGTGTCATTGGGGTTGGATGGGTCCAGGTGTGAATGGGCGTAAAGTTGTCTGAGGAGGGATCCCAAGAATGCTGCTCAGGGTTGCACACAAGTTAAGTTAATCTCGCACAGTGCATGTTACTTACCTGTGTGATACTCAATACCTCCATTTGAGGGTGGCTGTGATTGCGTGTTGTTTTTTGGGAGTTCATGAGCCAACAGATTCATCCTTATTCCGTCACATAATACCTGTTGGAGATGCCGGGGATTGAACCCGGGGCCTCATACATGCAAAGCATGCGCTCTACCACTGAGCTACATCCCCAGCGAGCACTGCAATCAATTGAATTTCATTGACGATGTCTGAATGGAAGAAGCAATCTGATCGAGATACTGATGTAACCCTAGTAAAGGGCTTTCAAGCTTGTAAAATGCGATGGACAGACATCAAACTGTGGCAGCTGCTTTGAAATCTCTTATCTCCGCTGAACAGACTAATATATCGCTGATTGGCTGAGCACATTGGTGGTTGTGATTGGTTTGTTGTTTTGGTTATTTTATTGGCTTTGAGAGCGGTTAAAATGAGACTGCCATGGAATGACAGCACACCTGGGTTAATTTCTTGCAGCACTATACCACCAATCACTGTGGAGAAGTGGAAGATTTGCTGCCTTTGTGCTGACTTTCTGTCAAGAAAAGCAGGCATCAGTACACTGGCAGAAAAGGACTGTGATGGCCGGGAATCGAACCCGGGTCAACTGCTTGGAAGGCAGCTATGCTTACCACTATACCACCATCGCTCCGCAAAAGGCATTTTTTGGCAAATTCAGCAATTTATCTGAGCACTGAGACTGAATAGAGACCAGAAGGATTGGAAGGTATGGATCAAGGGGCAACGCACAAGAGGGGGGCGCCTACTAACTCAACAGTTGTCATGAAAGCATCCCTTGATTTACTTTGACACTGATACTTTTTGCCAGACACACCTGTGGGTGCAGTAGTCTGCAAATGCCTCATTGGTGGGCGGCTACTGCTCAAAAGTGCCTCTCGTTGTCGGCAGGATTCGAACCTGCGCGGGGAAACCCCAATGGATTTCTAGTCCATCGCCTTAACCACTCGGCCACGACAACCACAAACGTGCTTTTAAACTGACTTTCAATCGCTGCGCCAAAAGTAACTGACTGCAAAGTCAGCATTTTATCGAGGAAATATTTGAAATCAAATTAAAACATTGCAAGGATTACAACTTATTAAGTGTGAGACGACACACTAAAGGAAGTGTCTGTCCATTCAACAACTATTATGAAAGCATGACTTTCTGATACTCTTCGAAGTTGCACCTGAAATGTGTCAGTCGGTGCCCTGTTGCAGTGTCATGAAACATGCAACCTTTCCAAGGAAGAAGCCCTGGCTATCAGGGGTGCAATTCCAGGCCGAGATTGGGATGGTGGAGGGACTCATCCTTTAACCCTGTACTGTGGTTATAAAGCAGGTTCCACCGAGACTTGAACTGGGATTACTGGATTCAGAGTCCAGAGTGCTGACCATTACACCATGGAACCTTGATGGTGCCTGAAAGAGCGTTTCTGGCATGATATCACCATGCATGTGGTCATCATTCACAAATAAACAACAAAGAAGGTATCCCAAACAGAGTGTCGAAGCTGTGAAATGCTTGTGCAGTGCAAGTAGTAAGAAGACTGTAGTTGGTCATATGAGTGACATTCGTCCTCACTTTACTTCCCCACTATCAGGTTCCAAGCACTGCCTTTAGGGAGAAGCTGCAGCTGTCAGAAGTGGGATTCGAACCCACGCCTCCAGGGGAGACTGCGACCTGAACGCAGCGCCTTAGACCGCTCGGCCATCCTGACAACACATACTTTCTAGTGCAAAAAAAAAAGCCGGCATATGTATAGCAATATTCTTCTTTTGATGAATCTCAAAAAACTAGAATGATCACCCTGCAGATGTATGCCTTGGCCAAGCAGTAAAGTTGCAGTTTGATTGTAGGTGGAGATTCTCAGTCATCCAGGTCATGGTAATCTTAAGTGCTTTATCGTAGACTTGCTTGAGTTTCTTGCTGACCTTTGGCCTCTCATCCAAGAGGTTTCTGGAGTTGTGGGTGTGAACCCTCACAGAGTCGTTGAGGTCACATGTGAGGCTCTGACTTTCAGAGTCATTAAGGTCACCTGTGAGTCGTTGACCCACCCGGCCATGTTGTGTGTCATGAGGGTTGGATGGGTCCAGGTGTGAATGGGCGTGGAGTTGTCTGAGGAGGGATCCCAAGAATGCTGGTCAGGGTTGCACACAAGTTAAGTTAATCTCCCACAGTGCATGTTACTTACCTGTGTGATACTCAATACCTCCATTTGAGGGTGGCTGTGATTGCGTGTTGTTTTTTGGGAGTTCATGAGCCAACAGATTCATCCTTATTCCGTCACCATAATACCTTTTGGAGATGCCGGGGATTGAACCCGGGGCCTCATACATGCAAAGCATGCGCTCTACCACTGAGCTACATCCCCAGCGAGCACTGCAATCAATTGAATTTCATTGACGATGTCTGAATGGAGGAAGCAATCTGACCAAGATACTGATGTAACCCTAGTAAAGGGCTTTCAAGCTTGTAAAATGCAACTGCGATGGACAGACATCAAACTGTGGCAGCTGCTTTGAAATCTCTTATCTCCACCGAACAGACTAATATATCGCTGATTGGCTGAGCACATTGGTGGTTGTTATTGGTTTGTTGTTTTGGTTATTTTATTGGCTTTGAGAGCGGTTAAAATGAGACTGCCATGGAATGACAGCACACCTGGGTCAATTTCTTGCAGCACAATACCACCAATCACTGTGGAGAAGTGGAAGATTTGCTGCCTTTGTGCTGACTTTCTGTCAAGAAAAGCAGGCATCAGTACACTGGCAGAAAAGGAATGCGATGGCCGGGAATTGAACCCGGGTCAACTGCTTGGAAGGCAGCTATGCTTACCACTATACCACCATCGCTCTGCAAAAGGCATTTTATGGCAAATTCAACAATTTATCTGAGCACTGAGACTGAATAGAGCACATCAGGATTGGAAGGTATGGATCAAGGGGCAACGCACAAGAGGGGGCGCCTACTAACTCAACAGTTATCATGAAAGCATCTCTTGATTTGCTTTGACACTGATACTGATACTTTTTGCCAGACACAGCTGTGGGTGCAGTAGTCCGCAAATGCCTTATTGATGTGCGGCTACTGCTCAAAAGTGCCTCTCGTTGTCGGCAGGATTCGAACCTGCGCGGGGAAACCCCAATGGATTTCTAGTCCATCGCCTTAACCACTCGGCCACGACAACCACAAACGTGCTTTTAAAATGACTTTCAATCGCTGCGCCAAAAGCAACTGACTGCAAAGCCAGCATTTTATTGAGGCAATATTTGAAATCAAATTAAATCATTGCAAGGATTACAACTTATTGAGTGTGAGACGACACACTAAAGGAAGTGTCTGTCCAGTCAACAACTATTATGAAAGCATGACTTTCTGATACTCTTCGAAGTTGCACCTGAAATGTGTCAGTCGGTGCCCTGTTGCAGTGTCATGGAACATGCAACCTTTCCAAGGAAGAAGCCCTGGCTATCAGGGGTGCAATTCCAAGCCGAGATTGGGATGGTGGAGGGACTCATCCTTTAACCCTATACTGTGGTTATAAAGCAGGTTCCACCGAGACTTGAACTCGGATTACTGGATTCAGAGTCCAGAGTGCTGACCATTACACCATGGAACTTTGATGGTGCCTAAGAGAGCGTTTCTGCCATGATATCAAAACGCATGTGGTCATCATTCACAAATAAACAACAAAGAAGGTATCCCAAACAGAGTGTCGAAGCTGTGAAATGCTTGTGCAGTGCAAGTAGTAAGAAGACTGTAGTTGGTCATATGGTCACATTTGTGCTCACTTTACTTCCCCACTATCAGGTTACAAGCACTGCCTTTAGCAAAAAGCCTCAGCTGTCAGAAGTGGGATTCGAACCCACGCCTCCAGGGGAGACTGCGACCTGAACGCAGCGCCTTAGACCGCTCGGCCATCCTGACAACACATAGTTTCTAGTGCAAAAAAAAAAGCCGGCATATGTATAGCAATATTCTTCTTTTGATGAATCTCAAAAAACTAGAATGATCACCCTGCAGATGTATGCCTTGGCCAAGCAGTAAAGTTGAAGTTTGATTGTAGGTGGAGATTCTCAGTCATCCAGGTCATGGTAATCTTAAGTGCTTTATCGTAGACTTGCTTGAGTTTCTTGCTGACCTTTGGCCTCTCATCCAAGAGGTTTCTGGAGTTGTGGGTGTGAACCCTCACAGAGTCGTTGAGGTCACATGTGAGGCCCTGACTTGAAGAGTCATTAAGGTCACCTGTAAGTCGTTGACCCACCCGGCCATGTTGTGTGTCATGAGGGTTGGATGGGTCCAGGTGTGAATGGGCGTAAAGTTGTCTGAGGAGGGATCCCAAGAATGCTGCTCAGGGTTGCACACAAGTTAAGTTAATCTCCCACAGTGCATGTTACTTACCTGTGTGATACTCAACACCTCCATTTGAGGGTGGCTGTGATTGCGTGTTGTTTTTTGGGAGTTCATGAGCCAACAGATTCATCCTTATTCCGTCACCATAATACCTGTTGGAGATGCCGGGGATTGAACCCGGGGCCTCATACATGCAAAGCATGCGCTCTACCACTGAGCTACATCCCCAGCGAGCACTGCAATCAATTGAATTTCATTGACGATGTCTGAATGGAAGAAGCAATCTGATCGAGATACTGATGTAACCCTAGTAAAGGGCTTTCAAGCTTGTAAAATGCGATGGACAGACATCAAACTGTGGCAGCTGCTTCGAAATCTCTTATCTCCGCCGAACAGACTAATATATCGCTGATTGGCTGAGCACATTGGTGGTTGTGATTGGTTTGTTGTTTTGGTTATTTTATTGGCTTTGAGAGCGGTTAAAATGAGACTGCCATGGAATGACAGCACACCTGGGTCAATTTCTTGCAGCACTATACCACCAATCACTGTGGAGAAGTGGAAGATTTGCTGCCTTTGTGCTGACTTTCTGTCAAGAAAAGCAGGCATCAGTACACTGGCAGAAAAGGACTGCGATGGCCGGGAATCGAACCCGGGTCAACTGCTTGGAAGGCAGCTATGCTTACCACTATACCACCATCGCTCCGCAAAAGGCAGTTTTTGGCAAATTCAGCAATTTATCTGAGCACTGAGACTGAATAGAGACCAGAAGGATTGGAAGGTATGGATCAAGGGGCAACGCCTACTAACTCAACAGTTGTCATGAAAGCATCCCTTGATTTGCTTTGACACTGATACTTTTTGCCAGACACACCTGTGGGTGCAGTAGTCTGCAAATGCCTCATTGGTGGGCGGCTACTGCTCAAAAGTGCCTCTCGTTGTCGGCAGGATTCGAACCTGCGCGGGGAAAACCCAATGGATTTCTAGTCCATCGCCTTAACCACTCGGCCACGACAACCACAAACGTGCTTTTAAAATGACTTTCAATCGCTGCGCCAAAAGCAACTGACTGCAAAGTCAGCATTATATTGAGGCAATATTTGAAATCAAATTAAATCATTGCAAGGATTACAACTTATTGAGTGTGAGACGACACACTAAAGGAAGTGTCTGTCCAGTCAACAACTATTATGAAAGCATGACTTTCTGATACTCTGGCACCTGAAATGTGTCAGTAGGTGCCCTGTTGCAGTGTCATGGAACATGCAACCTTTCCAAGGAAGAAGCCCTGGCTATCAGGGGTGCAATTCCAGGTCGAGACTGGGATGGTGGAGGGACTCATCCTTTAACCCTATACTGTGGTTATAAAGCAGGTTCCACCGAGACTTGAACTCGGATTACTGGATTCAGAGTCCAGAGTGCTGACCATTACACCATGGAACCTTGATGGTGCCTGAGAGAGCGTTTCTGGCATGATATCACCATGCATGTGGTCATCATTCACAAATAAACAACAAAGAAGGTATCCCAAACAGAGTGCAGAAGCTGTGAATTGCTTGTGCAGTGCAAGTAGTAAGAAGACTGTAGTTGGTCATATGAGTGACATTCGTGCTCACTTTACTTCCCCTCTATCAGGTTACAAGCACTGCCTTTAGTGAAAAGCTCCAGCTGTCAGAAGTGGGATTTGAACCCACGCCTCCAGGGGAGACTGCGACCTGAACGCAGCGCCTTAGACCGCTCGGCCATCCTGACATCACATACTTTCTATTGAAAAAAAGAAAGCCGGCATATGAATAGCAATATTCTTCTTTTGATGAATCTCAAAAAACTAGAATGATCACCCTGCAGATGTATGCCTTGGCCAAGCAGTAAAGTTGCAGTTTACATGTAGGTGAAGATTCTCAGTCATCCAGGTCATGGTAATCTTAAGTGCTTTATCGTAGGCAACTGGACTTGCTTGAGTGTCTTGCTGACCTTTGGCCTCTCATCCAAGAGGTTTCTGGAGTTGTGGGTGTGAACCCTCACAGAGTCGTTGAGGTCACATGTGAGGCCCTGACTTTCAGAGTCATTAAGGTCACCTGTGAGTCGTTGACCCACCCGGCCATGTTGTGTGTCATGAGGGTTGGATGGGTCCAGGTGTGAATGGGCGTAAAGTTGTCTGAGGAGGGATCCCAAGAATGCTGCTCAGGGTTGCACACAAGTTAAGTTAATCTCCCACAGTGCATGTTACTTACCTGTGTGATACTCAACACCTCCATTTGAGGGTGGCTGTGATTGCGTGTTGTTTTTTGGGAGTTCATGAGCCAACAGATTCATCCTTATTCCGTCACCATAATACCTGTTGGAGATGCCGGGGATTGAACCCGGGGCCTCATACATGCAAAGCATGCGCTCTACCACTGAGCTACATCCCCAGCGAGCACTGCAATCAATTGAATTTCATTGACGATGTCTGAATGGAAGAAGCAATCTGATCGAGATACTGATGTAACCCTAGTAAAGGGCTTTCAAGCTTGTAAAATGCGATGGACAGACATCAAACTGTGGCAGCTGCTTTGAAATCTCTTATCTCCGCCGAACAGACTAATATATCGCTGATTGGCTGAGCACATTGGTGGTTGTGATTGGTTTGTTGTTTTGGTTATTTTATTGGCTTTGAGAGCGGTTAAAATGAGACTGCCATGGAATGACAGCACACCTGGGTCAATTTCTTGCAGCACTATACCACCAATCACTGTGGAGAAGTGGAAGATTTGCTGCCTTTGTGCTGACTTTCTGTCAAGAAAAGCAGGCATCAGTACACTGGCAGAAAAGGACTGCGATGGCGGGGAATCGAACCCGGGTCAACTGCTTGGAAGGCAGCTATGCTTACCACTATACCACCATCGCTCCGCAAAAGGCATTTTTTGGCAAATTCAGCAATTTATCTGAGCACTGAGACTGAATAGAGACCAGAAGGATTGGAAGGTATGGATCAAGGGGCAACGCACAAGAGGGGGCGCCTACTAACTCAACAGTTGTCATGAAAGCATCCCTTGATTTGCTTTGACACTGATACTTTTTGCCAGACACACCTGTGGGTGCAGTAGTCTGCAAATGCCTCATTGGTGGGCGGCTACTGCTCAAAAGTGCCTCTCGTTGTCGGCAGGATTCGAACCTGCGCGGGGAAACCCCAATGGATTTCTAGTCCATCGCCTTAACCACTCGGCCACAACAACCACAAACGTGCTTTTAAAATGACTTTCAATCGCTGCGCCAAAAGCAACTGACTGCAAAGTCAGCATTATATTGAGGCAATATTTGAAATCAAATTAAATCATTGCAAGGATTACAACTTATTGAGTGTGAGACGACACACTAAAGGAAGTGTCTGTCCAGTCAACAACTATTATGAAAGCATGACTTTCTGATACTCTGGCACCTGAAATGTTTCAGTAGGTGCCCTGTTGCAGTGTCATGAAACATGCAACCTTTCCAAGGAAGAAGCCCTGGCTATCAGGGGTGCAATTCCAGGTCGAGATTGGGATGGTGGAGGGACTCATCCTTTAACCCTATACTGTGGTTATAAAGCAGGTTCCACCGAGACTTGAACTCGGATTACTGGATTCAGAGTCCAGAGTGCTGACCATTACACCATGGAACCTTGATGGTGCCTGAGAGAGCGTTTCTGGCATGATATCACCATGCATGTGGTCATCATTCACAAATAAACAACAAAGAAGGTATCCCAAACAGAGTGCAGAAGCTGTGAATTGCTTGTGCAGTGCAAGTAATAAGAAGACTGTAGTTGGTCATATGAGTGACATTCGTGCTCACTTTACTTCCCCACTATCAGGTTACAAGCACTGCCTTTAGTGAAAAGCTGCAGCTGTCAGAAGTGGGATTCGAACCCACGCCTCCAGGGGAGACTGCGACCTGAACGCAGCGCCTTAGACCGCTCGGCCATCCTGACATCACATACTTTCTATTGAAAAAATGAAAGCCGGCATATGAATAGCAATATTCTTCTTTTGATGAATCTCAAAAAACTAGAATGATCACCCTGCAGATGTATGCCTTGGCCAAGCAGTAAAGTTGCAGTTTACATGTAGGTGAAGATTCTCAGTCATCCAGGTCATGGTAATCTTAAGTGCTTTATCGTAGGCAACTGGACTTGCTTGAGTTTCTTGCTGACCTTTGGCCTCTCATCCAAGAGGTTTCTGGAGTTGTGGGTGTGAACCCTCACAGAGTCGTTGAGGTCACATGTGAGGCCCTGACTTTCAGAGTTATTAAGGTCACCTGTGAGTCGTTGACCCACCCGACCATGTTGTGTGTCATGAGGGTTGGATGGGTCCAGGTGTGAATGGGCGTAAAGTTGTCTGAGGAGGGATCCCAAGAATGCTGCTCAGGGTTGCACACAAGTTAAGTTAATCTCCCACAGTGCATGTTACTTACCTGTGTGATACTCAACACCTCCATTTGAGGGTGGCTGTGATTGCGTGTTGTTTTTTGGGAGTTCATGAGCCAACAGATTCATCCTTATTCGGTCACCATAATACCTGTTGGAGATGCCGGGGATTGAACCCGGGGCCTCATACATGCAAAGCATGCGCTCTACCACTGAGCTACATCGCCAGCGAGCACTGCAATCAATTGAATTTCATTGACAATGTCTGAATGGAAGAAGCAATCTGATCGAGATACTGATGTAACCCTAGTAAAGGGCTTTCAAGCTTGTAAAATGCGATGGACAGACATCAAACTGTGGCAGCTGCTTTGAAATCTCTTATCTCCGCCGAACAGACTAATATATCGCTGATTGGCTGAGCACATTGGTGGTTGTGATTGGTTTGTTGTTTTGGTTATTTTATTGGCTTTGAGAGCGGTTAAAATGAGACTGCCATGGAATGACAGCACACCTGGGTCAATTTCTTGCAGCACTATACCACCAATCACTGTGGAGAAGTGGAAGATTTGCTGCCTTTGTGCTGACTTTCTGTCAAGAAAAGCAGGCATCAGTACACTGGCAGAAAAGGACTGCGATGGCCGGGAATCGAACCCGGGTCAACTGCTTGGAAGGCAGCTATGCTTACCACTATACCACCATCGCTCCGCAAAAGGCATTTTTTGGCAAATTCAGCAATTTATCTGAGCACTGAGACTGAATAGAGACCAGAAGGATTGGAAGGTATGGATCAAGGGGCAACGCCTACTAACTCAACAGTTATCATGAAAGCATCCCTTGATTTGCTTTGACACTGATACTTTTTGCCAGACACACCTGTGGGTGCAGTAGTCTGCAAATGCCTCATTGGTGGGCGGCTACTGCTCAAAAGTGCCTCTCGTTGTCGGCAGGATTCGAACCTGCGCGGGGAAACCCCAATGGATTTCTAGTCCATCGCCTTAACCACTCGGCCACGACAACCACAAACGTGCTTTTAAAATGACTTTCAATCGCTGCGCCAAAAGCAACTGACTGCAAAGTCAGCATTATATTGAGGCAATATTTGAAATCAAATTAAATCATTGCAAGGATTACAACTTATTGAGTGTGAGACGACACACTAAAGGAAGTGTCTGTCCAGTCAACAACTATTATGAAAGCATGACTTTCTGATACTCTGGCACCTGAAATGTGTCAGTAGGTGCCCTGTTGCAGTGTCATGAAACATGCAACCTTTCCAAGGAAGAAGCCCTGGCTATCAGGGGTGCAATTCCAGGCCGAGATTGGGATGGTGGAGGGACTCATCCTTTAACCCTGTACTGTGGTTATAAAGCAGGTTCCACCGAGACTTGAACTCGGATTACTGGATTCAGAGTCCAGAGTGCTGACCATTACACCATGGAACCTTGATGGTGCCTGAGAGAGCGTTTCTGGCATGATATCACCATGCATGTGGTCATTATTCACAAATAAACAACAAAGAAGGTATCCCAAACAGAGTGCAGAAGCTGTGAAATGCTTGTGCAGTGCAAGTAGTAAGAAGACTGTAGTTGGTCATATGAGTGACATTCGTGCTCACTTTACTTCCCCACTATCAGGTTACAAGCACTGCCTTTAGTGAAAAGCCACAGCTGTCAGAAGTGGGATTCGAACCCACGCCTCCAGGGAGACTGCGACCTGAACGCAGCGCCTTAGACCGCTCGGCCATCCTGACATCACATACTTTCTATTGAAAAAATGAAAGCCGGCATATGAATAGCAATATTCTTCTTTTGATGAATCTCAAAAAACTAGAATGATCACCCTGCAGATGTATGCCTTGGCCAAGCAGTAAAGTTGCAGTTTACATGTAGGTGAAGATTCTCAGTCATCCAGGTCATGGTAATCTTAAGTGCTTTATCGTAGGCAACTGGACTTGCTTGAGTTTCTTGCTGACCTTTGGCCTCTCATCCAAGAGGTTTCTGGAGTTGTGGGTGTGAACCCTCACAGAGTCGTTGAGGTCACATGTGAGGCCCTGACTTTCAGAGTCATTAAGGTCACCTGTGAGTCGTTGACCCACCCGGCCATGTTGTGTGTCATGAGGGTTGGATGGGTCCAGGTGTGAATGGGCGTAAAGTTGTCTGAGGAGGGATCCCAAGAATGCTGCTCAGGGTTGCACACAAGTTAAGTTAATCTCCCACAGTGCATGTTACTTACCTGTGTGATACTCAACACCTCCATTTGAGGGTGGCTGTGATTGCGTGTTGTTTTTTGGGAGTTCATGAGCCAACAGATTCATCCTTATTCCGTCACCATAATACCTGTTGGAGATGCCGGGGATTGAACCCGGGGCCTCATACATGCAAAGCATGCGCTCTACCACTGAGCTACATCCCCAGCGAGCACTGCAATCAATTGAATTTCATTGACGATGTCTGAATGGAAGAAGCAATCTGATCGAGATACTGATGTAACCCTAGTAAAGGGCTTTCAAGCTTGTAAAATGCGATGGACAGACATCAAACTGTGGCAGCTGCTTTGAAATCTCTTATCTCCGCCAAACAGACTAATATATCGCTGATTGGCTGAGCACATTGGTGGTTGTGATTGGTTTGTTGTTTTGGTTATTTTATTGGCTTTGAGAGCGGTTAAAATGAGACTGCCATGGAATGACAGCACACCTGGGTCAATTTCTTGCAGCACTATAACACCAACTGTGGAGAAGTGGAAGATTTGCTGCCTTTGTGCTGACTTTCTGTCAAGAAAAGCAGGCATCAGTACACTGGCAGAAAAGGACTGCGATGGCCGGGAATCGAACCCGGGTCAACTGCTTGGAAGGCAGCTATGCTTACCACTATACCACCATCGCTCCGCAAAAGGAATTTTTTGGCAAATTCAGCAATTTATCTGAGCACTGAGACTGAATAGAGACCAGAAGGATTGGAAGGTATGGATCAAGGGGCAACTACTAACTCAACAGTTGTCATGAAAGCATCCCTTGATTTGCTTTGACACTGATACTTTTTGCCAGACACACCTGTGGGTGCAGTAGTCTGCAAATGCCTCATTGGTGGGCGGCTACTGCTCAAAAGTGCCTCTCGTTGTCGGCAGGATTCGAACCTGCGCGGGGAAACCCCAATGGATTTCTAGTCCATCGCCTTAACCACTTGGCCACGACAACCACAAACGTGCTTTTAAAATGACTTTCAATCGCTGCGCCAAAAGCAACTGACTGCAAAGTCAGCATTATATTGAGGCAATATTTGAAATCAAATTAAATCATTGCAAGGATTACAACTTATTGAGTGTGAGACGACACACTAAAGGAAGTGTCTGTCCAGTCAACAACTATTATGAAAGCATGACTTTCTGATACTCTGGCACCTGAAATGTGTCAGTAGGTGCCCTGTTGCAGTGTCATGAAACATGCAACCTTTCCAAGGAAGAAGCCCTGGCTATCAGGGGTGCAATTCCAGGTCGAGATTGGGATGGTGGAGGGACTCATCCTTTAACCCTATACTGTGGTTATAAAGCAGGTTCCACCGAGACTTGAACTCGGATTACTGGATTCAGAGTCCAGAGTGCTGACCATTACACCATGGAACCTTGATGGTGCCTGAGAGAGCGTTTCTGGCATGATATCACCATGCATGTGGTCATCATTCACAAATAAACAACAAAGAAGGTATCCCAAACAGAGTGCAGAAGCTGTGAATTGCTTGTGCAGTGCAAGTAATAAGAAGACTGTAGTTGGTCATATGAGTGACATTCGTGCTCACTTTACTTCCCCACTATCAGGTTACAAGCACTGCCTTTAGTGAAAAGCTGCAGCTGTCAGAAGTGGGATTCGAACCCACGCCTCCAGGGGAGACTGCGACCTGAACGCAGCGCCTTAGACCGCTCGGCCATCCTGACATCACATACTTTCTATTGAAAAAATGAAAGCCGGCATATGAATAGCAATATTCTTCTTTTGCTGAATCTCAAAAAACTAGAATGATCACCCTGCAGATGTATGCCTTGGCCAAGCAGTAAAGTTGCAGTTTACATGTAGGTGAAGATTCTCAGTCATCCAGGTCATGGTAATCTTAAGTGCTTTATCGTAGGCAACTGGACTTGCTTGAGTTTCTTGCTGACCTTTGGCCTCTCATCCAAGAGGTTTCTGGAGTTGTGGGTGTGAACCCTCACAGAGTCGTTGAGGTCACATGTGAGGCCCTGACTTTCAGAGTCATTAAGGTCACCTGTGAGTCGTTGACCCACCCGGCCATGTTGTGTGTCATGAGGGTTGGATGGGTCCAGGTGTGAATGGGCGTAAAGTTGTCTGAGGAGGGATCCCAAGAATGCTGCTCAGGGTTGCACACAAGTTAAGTTAATCTCCCACAGTGCATGTTACTTACCTGTGTGATACTCAACACCTCCATTTGAGGGTGGCTGTGATTGCGTGTTGTTTTTTGGGAGTTCATGAGCCAACAGATTCATCCTTATTCCGTCACCATAATACCTGTTGGAGATGCCGGGGATTGAACCCGGGGCCTCATACATGCAAAGCATGCGCTCTACCACTGAGCTACATCCCCAGCGAGCACTGCAATCAATTGAATTTCATTGACGATGTCTGAATGGAAGAAGCAATCTGATCGAGATACTGATGTAACCCTAGTAAAGGGCTTTCAAGCTTGTAAAATGCGATGGACAGACATCAAACTGTGGCAGCTGCTTTGAAATCTCTTATCTCCGCCAAACAGACTACTATATCGCTGATTGGCTGAGCACATTGGTGGTTGTGATTGGTTTGTTGTTTTGGTTATTTTATTGGCTTTGAGAGCGGTTAAAATGAGACTGCCATGGAATGACAGCACACCTGGGTCAATTTCTTGCAGCACTATAACACCAACTGTGGAGAAGTGGAAGATTTGCTGCCTTTGTGCTGACTTTCTGTCAAGAAAAGCAGGCATCAGTACACTGGCAGAAAAGGACTGCGATGGCCGGGAATCGAACCCGGGTCAACTGCTTGGAAGGCAGCTATGCTTACCACTATACCACCATCGCTCCGCAAAAGGAATTTTTTGGCAAATTCAGCAATTTATCTGAGCACTGAGACTGAATAGAGACCAGAAGGATTGGAAGGTATGGATCAAGGGGCAACTACTAACTCAACAGTTGTCATGAAAGCATCCCTTGATTTGCTTTGACACTGATACTTTTTGCCAGACACACCTGTGGGTGCAGTAGTCTGCAAATGCCTCATTGGTGGGCGGCTACTGCTCAAAAGTGCCTCTCGTTGTCGGCAGGATTCGAACCTGCGCGGGGAAACCCCAATGGATTTCTAGTCCATCGCCTTAACCACTCGGCCACGACAACCACAATCGTGCTTATAAACTGACTTTCAATCGCTGCGCCAAAAGCAACTGACTGCAAAGTCAGCATTTTATCGAGGAAATATTTGAAATCAAATTAAAACATTGCAAGGATTACAACTTATTGGGTGTGAGACGACACACTAAAGGAAGTGTCTGTCCAGTCAACAACTATTATGAAAGCATGACTTTCTGATACTCTGGCACCTGAAATGTGTCAGTAGGTGCCCTGTTGCAGTGTCATGAAACATGCAACCTTTCCAAGGAAGAAGCCCTGGCTATCAGGGGTGCAATTCCAGGTCGAGATTGGGATGGTGGAGGGACTCATCCTTTAACCCTATACTGTGGTTATAAAGCAGGTTCCACCGGGACTTGAACTCGGATTACTGGATTCAGAGTCCAGAGTGCTGACCATTACACCATGGAACCTTGATGGTGCCTAAGAGAGCGTTTCTGGCATGATATCACCATGCATGTGGTCATCATTCACAAATAAACAACAAAGAAGGTATCCCAAACAGAGTGCAGAAGCTGTGAATTGCTTGTGCAGTGCAAGTAATAAGAAGACTGTAGTTGGTCATATGAGTGACATTCGTGCTCACTTTACTTCCCCACTATCAGGTTACAAGCACTGCCTTTAGTGAAAAGCTGCAGCTGTCAGAAGTGGGATTCGAACCCACGCCTCCAGGGGAGACTGCTACCTGAACGCAGCGCCTTAGACCGCTCGGCCATCCTGACATCACATACTTTCTATTGAAAAAATGAAAGCCGGCATATGAATAGCAATATTCTTCTTTTGATGAATCTCAAAAAACTAGAATGATCACCCTGCAGATGTATGCCTTGGCCAAGCAGTAAAGTTGCAGTTTACATGTAGGTGAAGATTCTCAGTCATCCAGGTCATGGTAATCTTAAGTGCTTTATCGTAGGCAACTGGACTTGCTTGAGTTTCTTGCTGACCTTTGGCCTCTCATCCAAGAGGTTTCTGGAGTTGTGGGTGTGAACCCTCACAGAGTCGTTGAGGTCACATGTGAGGCCCTGACTTTCAGAGTCATTAAGGTCACCTGTGAGTCGTTGACCCACCCGGCCATGTTGTGTGTCATGAGGGTTGGATGGGTCCAGGTGTGAATGGGCGTAAAGTTGTCTGAGGAGGGATCCCAAGAATGCTGCTTAGGGTTGCACACAAGTTAAGTTAATCTCCTACAGTGCATGTTACTTACCTGTGTGATACTCAACACCTCCATTTGAGGGTGGCTGTGATTGCGTGTTGTTTTTTGGGAGTTCATGAGCCAACAGATTCATCCTTATTCCGTCACCATAATACCTGTTGGAGATGCCGGGGATTGAACCCGGGGCCTCATACATGCAAAGCATGCGCTCTACCACTGAGCTACATCCCCAGCGAGCACTGCAATCAATTGAATTTCATTAACGATGTCTGAATGGAAGAAGCAATCTGATCGAGATACTGATGTAACCCTAGTAAAGGGCTTTCAAGCTTGTAAAATGCGATGGACAGACATCAAACTGTGGCAGCTGCTTTGAAATCTCTTATCTCCGCCGAACAGACTAATATATCGCTGATTGGCTGAGCACATTGGTGGTTGTGATTGGTTTGTTGTTTTGGTTATTTTATTGGCTTTGAGAGCGGTTAAAATGAGACTGCCATGGAATGACAGCACACCTGGGTCAATTTCTTGCAGCACTATACCACCAATCACTGTGGAGAAGTGGAAGATTTGCTGCCTTTGTGCTGACTTTCTGTCAAGAAAAGCAGGCATCAGTACACTGGCAGAAAAGGACTGCGATGGCCGGGAATCGAACCCGGGTCAACTGCTTGGAAGGCAGCTATGCTTACCACTATACCACCATCGCTCCGCAAAAGGCATTTTTTGGCAAATTCAGCAATTTATCTGAGCACTGAGACTGAATAGAGACCAGAAGGATTGGAAGGTATGGATCAAGGGGCAACTACTAACTCAACAGTTGTCATGAAAGCATCCCTTGATTTGCTTTGACACTGATACTTTTTGCCAGACACACCTGTGGGTGCAGTAGTCTGCAAATGCCTCATTGGTGGGCGGCTACTGCTCAAAAGTGCCTCTCGTTGTCGGCAGGATTCGAACCTGCGCGGGGAAACCCCAATGGATTTCTAGTCCATCGCCTTAACCACTCGGCCACGACAACCACAATCGTGCTTATAACCTGACTTTCAATCGCTGCGCCAAAAGCAACTGACTGCAAAGTCAGCATTTTATCGAGGAAATATTTGAAATCAAATTAAAACATTGCAAGGATTACAACTTATTGAGTGTGAGACGACACACTAAAGGAAGTGTCTGTCCAGTCAACAACTATTATGAAAGCATGACTTTCTGATACTCTGGCACCTGAAATGTGTCAGTAGGTGCCCTGTTGCAGTGTCATGAAACATGCAACCTTTCCAAGGAAGAAGCCCTGGCTATCAGGGGTGCAATTCCAGGTCGAGATTGGGATGGTGGAGGGACTCATCCTTTAACCCTATACTGTGGTTATAAAGCAGGTTCCACCGAGACTTGAACTCGGATTACTGGATTCAGAGTCCAGAGTGCTGACCATTACACCATGGAACCTTGATGGTGCCTAAGAGAGCGTTTCTGGCATGATATCACCATGCATGTGGTCATCATTCACAAATAAACAACAAAGAAGGTATCCCAAACAGAGTGCAGAAGCTGTGAATTGCTTGTGCAGTGCAAGTAATAAGAAGACTGTAGTTGGTCATATGAGTGACATTTGTGCTCACTTTACTTCCCCACTATCAGGTTACAAGCACTGCCTTTAGTGAAAAGCTGCAGCTGTCAGAAGTGGGATTCGAACCCACGCCTCCAGGGGAGACTGCGACCTGAACGCAGCGCCTTAGACCGCTCGGCCATCCTGACGTCACATACTTTCTATTGAAAAAATGAAAGCCGGCATATGAATAGCAATATTCTTCTTTTGATGAATCTCAAAAAACTAGAATGATCACCCTGCAGATGTATGCCTTGGCCAAGCAGTAAAGTTGCAGTTTACATGTAGGTGAAGATTCTCAGTCATCCAGGTCATGGTAATCTTAAGTGCTTTATCGTAGGCAACTGGACTTGCTTGAGTTTCTTGCTGACCTTTGGCCTCTCATCCAAGAGGTTTCTGGAGTTGTGGGTGTGAACCCTCACAGAGTCGTTGAGGTCACATGTGAGGCCCTGACTTTCAGAGTCATTAAGGTCACCTGTGAGTCGTTGACCCACCCGGCCATGTTGTGTGTCATTGGGGTTGGATGGGTCCAGGTGTGAATGGGCGTAAAGTTGTCTGAGGAGGGATCCCAAGAATGCTGCTCAGGGTTGCACACAAGTTAAGTTAATCTCCCACAGTGCATGTTACTTACCTGTGTGATACTCAATACCTCCATTTGAGGGTGGCTGTGATTGCGTGTTGTTTTTTGGGAGTTCATGAGCCAACAGATTCATCCTTATTCCGTCACATAATACCTGTTGGAGATGCCGGGGATTGAATCCGGGGCCTCATACATGCAAAGCATGCGCTCTACCACTGAGCTACATCCCCAGCGAGCACTGCAATCAATTGAATTTCATTGACGATGTCTGAATGGAAGAAGCAATCTGATCGAGATACTGATGTAACCCTAGTAAAGGGCTTTCAAGCTTGTAAAATGCTGACTTTCTGTCAAGAAAAGCAGGCATCAGTACACTGGCAGAAAAGGACTGCGATGGCCGGGAATCGAACCCGGGTCAACTGCTTGGAAGGCAGCTATGCTTACCACTATACCACCATCGCTCCGCAAAAAGGCATTTTTTGGCAAATTCAGCAATTTATCTGAGCACTGAGACTGAATAGAGACCAGAAGGATTGGAAGGTATGGATCAAGGGGCAACGCACAAGAGGGGGGCGCCTACTAACTCAACAGTTGTCATGAAAGCATCCCTTGATTTACTTTGACACTGATACTTTTTGCCAGACACACCTGTGGGTGCAGTAGTCTGCAAATGCCTCATTGGTGGGCGGCTACTGCTCAAAAGTGCCTCTCGTTGTCGGCAGGATTCGAACCTGCGCGGGGAAACCCCAATGGATTTCTAGTCCATCGCCTTAACCACTCGGCCACGACAACCACAAACGTGCTTTTAAACTGACTTTCAATCGCTGCGCCAAAAGTAACTGACTGCAAAGTCAGCATTTTATCGAGGAAATATTTGAAATCAAATTAAAACATTGCAAGGATTACAACTTATTGACTGTGAGACGACACACTAAAGGAAGTGTCTGTCCATTCAACAACTATTATGAAAGCATGACTTTCTGATACTCTTCGAAGTTGCACCTGAAATGTGTCAGTCGGTGCCCTGTTGCAGTGTCATGAAACATGCAACCTTTCCAAGGAAGAAGCCCTGGCTATCAGGGGTGCAATTCCAGGCCGAGATTGGGATGGTGGAGGGACTCATCCTTTAACCCTATACTGTGGTTATAAAGCAGGTTCCACCGAGACTTGAACTGGGATTACTGGATTCAGAGTCCAGAGTGCTGACCATTACACCATGGAACCTTCATGTTGCCAGAAAGAGCGTTTCTGGCATGATATCACCATGCATGTGGTCATCATTCACAAATAAACAACAAAGAAGGTATCCCAAACAGAGTGTCGAAGCTGTGAAATGCTTGTGCAGTGCAAGTAGTAAGAAGACTTTAGTTGGTCATATGAGTGACATTCGTCCTCACTTTACTTCCCCACTATCAGGTTCCAAGCACTGCCTTTAGGGAGAAGCTGCAGCTGTCAGAAGTGGGATTCGAACCCACGCCTCCAGGGGAGACTGCGACCTGAACGCAGCGCCTTAGACCGCTCGGCCATCCTGACAACACATACTTTCTAGTGCAAAAAAAAAAGCCGGCATATGTATAGCAATATTCTTCTTTTGATGAATCTCAAAAAACTAGAATGATCACCCTGCAGATGTATGCCTTGGCCAAGCAGTAAAGTTGAAGTTTGATTGTAGGTGGAGATTCTCAGTCATCCAGGTCATGGTAATCTTAAGTGCTTTATCGTAGACTTGCTTGAGTTTCTTGCTGACCTTTGGCCTCTCATCCAAGAGGTTTCTGGAGTTGTGGGTGTGAACCCTCACAGAGTCGTTGAGGTCACATGTGAGGCTCTGACTTTCAGAGTCATTAAGGTCACCCGGCCATGTTGTGTGTCATTAGGTTTGGATGGGTCCAGGTGTGAATGGGCGTAAAGTTGTCTGAGGAGGGATCCCAAGAATGCTGGTCAGGGTTGCACACAAGTTAAGTTAATCTCCCACAGTGCATGTTACTTACCTGTGTGACACTCAATACCTCCATTTGAGGGTGGCTGTGATTGCGTGTTGTTTTTTGGGAGTTCATGAGCCAACAGATTCATCCTTATTCCGTCACCATAATACCTGTTGGAGATGCCGGGGATTGAACCCGGGGCCTCATACATGCAAAGCATGCGCTCTACCACTGAGCTACATCCCCAGCGAGCACTGCAATCAATTGAATTTCATTGACGATGTCTGAATGGAAGAAGCAATCTGATCAAGATACTGATGTAACCCTAGCAAAGGGCTTTCAAGCTTGTAAAATGCGATGGACAGACATCAAACTGTGGCAGCTGCTTTGAAATCTCTTATCTCCGCCGAACAGACTAATATATCGCTGATTGGCTGAGCACATTGGTGGTTGTTATTGGTTTGTTGTTTTGGTTATTTTATTGGCTTTGAGAGCGGTTAAAATGAGACTGCCATGGAATGACAGCACACCTGGGTCAATTTCTTGCAGCACTATACCACCAATCACTGTGGAGAAGTGGAAGATTTGCTGCCTTTGTGCTGACTTTCTGTCAAGAAAAGCAGGCATCAGTACACTGGCAGAAAAGGACTGCGATGGCCAGGAATCGAACCCGGGTCAACTGCTTGGAAGGCAGCTATGCTTACCACTATACCACCATCGCTCCGCAAAAGGCATTTTTTGGCAAATTAAGCAATTTATCTGAGCACTGAGACTGAATAGAGACCAGAAGGATTGGAAGGTATGGATCAAGGGGCAACGCACAAGAGGGGGCGCCTACTAACTCAACAGTTGTCATGAAAGCATCCCTTGATTTGCTTTGACACTGATAAATTTTGCCAGACACACCTGTGGGTGCAGTAGTCTGCAAATGCCTCATTGGTGGGCGGCTACTGCTCAAAAGTGCCTCTCGTTGTCGGCAGGATTCGAACCTGCGCGGGGAAACCCCAATGGATTTCTAGTCCATCGCCTTAACCACTCGGCCACGACAACCACAAACGTGCTTTTAAAATGACTTTCAATCGCTGCGCCAAAAGCAACTGACTGCAAAGTCAGCATTTTATTGAGGCAATATTTGAAATCAAATTAAATCATTGCAAGGATTACAACTTATTGAGTGTGAGACGACACACTAAAGGAAGTGTCTGTCCAGTCAACAACTATTATGAAAGCATGACTTTCTGATACTCTTCTAAGTGGCACCTGAAATGTGTCAGTAGGTGCCCTGTTGCAGTGTCATGGAACATGCAACCTTTCCAAGGAAGAAGCCCTGGCTATCAGGGGTGCAATTCCAGGCCGAGATTGGGATGGTGGAGGGACTCATCCTTTAACCCTGTACTGTGGTTATAAAGCAGGTTCCACCGAGACTTGAACTCGGATTACTGGATTCAGAGTCCAGAGTGCTGACCATTACACCATGGAACCTTGATGGTGCCTAAGAGAGCGTTTCTGGCATGATATCACCACGCATGTGGTCATCATTCACAAATAAACAACAAAGAAGGTATCCCAAACAGAGTGCAGAAGCTGTGAAATGCTTGTAGTAAGTAGTAAGATGACTGTAGTTGGTCATATGAGTGACATTCGTCCTCACTTTACTCCCCCACTATCAGGTTCCAAGCACTGCCTTTAGGGAGAAGCTGCAGCTGTCAGAAGTGGGATTTGAACCCACGCCTCCAGGGGAGACTGCGACCTGAACGCAGCGCCTTAGACCGCTCGGCCATCCTGACATCACATACTTTCTATTGATAAAGAAAAAGCCGGCATATGTATAGCAATATTCTTCTTTTGATGAATCTCAAAAAACTAGAATGATCACCCTGCAGATGTATGCCTTGGCCAAGCAGTAAAGTTGAAGTTTAATTGTAGGTGGAGATTCTCAGTCATCCAGGTCATGGTAATCTTAAGTGCTTTATCGTAGGCAACTGGACTTGCTTGAGTTTCTTGCTGACCTTTGGCCTCTCATCCAAAAGGTTTCTGGAGATGTGGGTGTGAACCCTCACAGAGTCGTTGAGGTCACATGTGAGGCTCTGACTTTCAGAGTCATTAAGGTCACCTGTGAGTCGTTGACCCACCCGGCCATGTTGTGTGTCATGAGGGTTGGATGGGTCCAGGTGTGAATGGGCGTAAAGTTGTCTGAGGAGGGATCCCAAGAATGCTGCTCAGGGTTGCACACAAGTTAAGTTGATCTCCCACAGTGCATGTTACTTACCTGTGTGATACTCAACACCTCCATTTGAGGGTGGCTGTGATTGCGTGTTGTTTTTTGGGAGTTCATGAGCCAACAGATTCATCCTTATTCCGTCACCATAATACCTGTTGGAGATGCCGGGGATTGAACCCGGGGCCTCATACATGCAAAGCATGCGCTCTACCACTGAGCTACATCCCCAGCGAGCACTGCAATCAATTGAATTTCATTGACGATGTCTGAATGGAAGAAGCAATCTGATCGAGATACTGATGTAACCCTAGTAAAGGGCTTTCAAGCTTGTAAAATGCGATGGACAGACATCAAACTGTGGCAGCTGCTTTGAAATCTCTTATCTCCGCCAAACAGACTAATATATCGCTGATTGGCTGAGCACATTGGTGGTTGTGATTGGTTTGTTGTTTTGGTTATTTTATTGGCTTTGAGAGCGGTTAAAATGAGACTGCCATGGAATGACAGCACACCTGGGTCAATTTCTTGCAGCACTATAACACCAACTGTGGAGAAGTGGAAGATTTGCTGCCTTTGTGCTGACTTTCTGTCAAGAAAAGCAGGCATCAGTACACTGGCAGAAAAGGACTGCGATGGCCGGGAATCGAACCCGGGTCAACTGCTTGGAAGGCAGCTATGCTTACCACTATACCACCATCGCTCCGCAAAAGGCATTTTTTGGCAAATTCAGCAATTTATCTGAGCACTGAGACTGAATAGAGACCAGAAGGATTGGAAGGTATGGATCAAGGGGCAACGCCTACTAACTCAACAGTTGTCATGAAAGCATCCCTTGATTTGCTTTGACACTGATACTTTTTGCCAGACACACCTGTGGGTGCAGTAGTCTGCAAATGCCTCATTGGTGGGCGGCTACTGCTCAAAAGTGCCTCTCGTTGTCGGCAGGATTCGAACCTGCGTGGGGAAACCCCAATGGATTTCTAGTCCATCGCCTTAACCACTCGGCCACGACAACCACAAACGTGCTTTTAAAATGACTTTCAATCGCTGCGCCAAAAGCAACTGACTGCAAAGTCAGCATTATATTGAGGCAATATTTGAAATCAAATTAAATCATTGCAAGGATTACAACTTATTGAGTGTGAGACGACACACTAAAGGAAGTGTCTGTCCAGTCAACAACTATTATGAAAGCATGACTTTCTGATACTCTGGCACCTGAAATGTGTCAGTAGGTGCCCTGTTGCAGTGTCATGAAACATGCAACCTTTCCAAGGAAGAAGCCCTGGCTATCAGGGGTGCAATTCCAGGTCGAGATTGGGATGGTGGAGGGACTCATCCTTTAACCCTATACTGTGGTTATAAAGCAGGTTCCACCGAGACTTGAACTCGGATTACTGGATTCAGAGTCCAGAGTGCTGACCATTACACCATGGAACCTTGATGGTGCCTGAGAGAGCGTTTCTGGCATGATATCACCATGCATGTGGTCATCATTCACAAATAAACAACAAAGAAGGTATCCCAAACAGAGTGCAGAAGCTGTGAATTGCTTGTGCAGTGCAAGTAATAAGAAGACTGTAGTTGGTCATATGAGTGACATTCGTGCTCACTTTACTTCCCCACTATCAGGTTACAAGCACTGCCTTTAGTGAAAAGCTGCAGCTGTCAGAAGTGGGATTCGAACCCACGCCTCCAGGGGAGACTGCGACCTGAACGCAGCGCCTTAGACCGCTCGGCCATCCTGACATCACATACTTTCTATTGAAAAAATGAAAGCCGGCATATGAATAGCAATATTCTTCTTTTGATGAATCTCAAAAAACTAGAATGATCACCCTGCAGATGTATGCCTTGGCCAAGCAGTAAAGTTGCAGTTTACATGTAGGTGAAGATTCTCAGTCATCCAGGTCATGGTAATCTTAAGTGCTTTATCGTAGGCAACTGGACTTGCTTGAGTTTCTTGCTGACCTTTGGCCTCTCATCCAAGAGGTTTCTGGAGTTGTGGGTGTGAACCCTCACAGAGTCGTTGAGGTCACATGTGAGGCCCTGACTTTCAGAGTCATTAAGGTCACCTGTGAGTCGTTGACCCACCCGGCCATGTTGTGTGTCATGAGGGTTGGATGGGTCCAGGTGTGAATGGGCGTAAAGTTGTCTGAGGAGGGATCCCAAGAATGCTGCTCAGGGTTGCACACAAGTTAAGTTAATCTCCCACAGTGCATGTTACTTACCTGTGTGATACTCAACACCTCCATTTGAGGGTGGCTGTGATTGCGTGTTGTTTTTTGGGAGTTCATGAGCCAAGAGATTCATCCTTATTCCGTCACCATAATACCTGTTGGAGATGCCGGGGATTGAACCCGGGGCCTCATACATGCAAAGCATGCGCTCTACCACTGAGCTACATCCCCAGCGAGCACTGCAATCAATTGAATTTCATTGACGATGTCTGAATGGAAGAAGCAATCTGATCGAGATACTGATGTAACCCTAGTAAAGGGCTTTCAAGCTTGTAAAATGCAACTGCGATGGACAGACATCAAACTGTGGCAGCTGCTTTGAAATCTCTTATCTCCGCCGAACAGACTAATATATCGCTGATTGGCTGAGCACATTGGTGGTTGTTATTGGTTTGTTGTTTTGGTTATTTTATTGGCTTTGAGAGCGGTTAAAATGAGACTGCCATGGAATGACAGCACACCTGGGTCAATTTCTTGCAGCACTATACCACCAATCACTGTGGAGAAGTGGAAGATTTGCTGCCTTTGTGCTGACTTTCTGTCAAGAAAAGCAGGCATCAGTACACTGGCAGAAAAGGACTGCGATGGCCGGGAATCGAACCCGGGTCAACTGCTTGGAAGGCAGCTATGCTTACCACTATACCACCATCGCTCTGCAAAAGGCATTTTTTGGCAAATTAAGCAATTTATCTGAGCACTGAGACTGAATAGAGACCAGAAGGATTGGAAGGTATGGATCAAGGGGCAACGCACAAGAGGGGGCGCCTACTAACTCAACAGTTGTCATGAAAGCATCCCTTGATTTGCTTTGACACTGATAATTTTTGCCAGACACACCTGTGGGTGCAGTAGTCTGCAAATGCCTCATCGGTGGGCGGCTACTGCTCAAAAGTGCCTCTCGTTGTCGGCAGGATTCGAACCTGCGCGGGGAAACCCCAATGGATTTCTAGTCCATCGCCTTAACCACTCGGCCACGACAACCACAAACGTGCTTTTAAATGACTTTCAATCGCTGCGCTAAAAGCAACTGACTGCAAAGTCAGCATTATATTGAGGCAATATTTGAAATCAAATTAAATCATTGCAAGGATTACAACTTATTGAGTGTGAGACGACACACTAAAGGAAGTGTCTGTCCAGTCAACAACTATTATGAAAGCATGACTTTCTGATACTCTTCTAAGTGGCACCTGAAATGTGTCAGTAGGTGCCCTGTTGCAGTGTCATGGAACATGCAACCTTTCCAAGGAAGAAGCCCTGGCTATCAGGGGTGCAATTCCAGGCCGAGATTGGGATGGTGGAGGGACTCATCCTTTAACCCTATACTGTGGTTATAAAGCAGGTTCCACCGAGACTTGAACTCGGATTACTGGATTCAGAGTCCAGAGTGCTGACCATTACACCATGGAACCTTCTATTGCCTGAGAGAGCGTTTCTGGCATGATATCACCACGCATGTGGTCATCATTCACAAATAAACAACAAAGAAGGTATCCCAAACAGAGTGCAGAAGCTGTGAAATGCTTGTGCAGTGCAAGTAGTAAGAAGACTGTAGTTGGTCATATGAGTGACATTCGTGCTCACTTTACTTCCCCACTATCAAGTTACAAGCACTGCCTTTAGTGAAAAGCTGCAGCTGTCAGAAGTGGGATTCGAACCCACGCCTCCAGGGGAGACTGCGACCTGAACACAGCGCCTTAGACCGCTCGGCCATCCTGACATCACATACTTTCCAGTGCAAAAAAAAAGCCGGCATATGAATAGCAATATTCTTCTTTTGATGAATCTCAAAAAACTAGAATGATCACCCTGCAGATGTATGCCTTGGCCAAGCAGTAAAGTTGCAGTTTACATGTAGGTGAAGATTCTCAGTCATCCAGGTCATGGTAATCTTAAGTGCTTTATCGTAGGCAACTGGACTTGCTTGAGTTTCTTGCTGACCTTTGGCCTCTCATCCAAGAGGTTTCTGGAGTTGTGGGTGTGAACCCTCACAGAGTCGTTGAGGTCACATGTGAGGCCCTGACTTTCAGAGTCATTAAGGTCACCTGTGAGTCGTTGACCCACCCGGCCATGTTGTGTGTCATGAGGGTTGGATGGGTCCAGGTGTGAATGGGCGTAAAGTTGTCTGAGGAGGGATCCCAAGAATGCTGCTCAGGGTTGCACACAAGTTAAGTTAATCTCCCACAGTGCATGTTACTTACCTGTGTGATACTCAACACCTCCATTTGAGGGTGGCTGTGATTGCGTGTTGTTTTTTGGGAGTTCATGAGCCAACAGATTCATCCTTATTCCGTCACCATAATACCTGTTGGAGATGCCGGGGATTGAACCCGGGGCCTCATACATGCAAAGCATGCGCTCTACCACTGAGCTACATCCCCAGCGAGCACTGCAATCAATTGAATTTCATTGACGATGTCTGAATGGAAGAAGCAATCTGATCGAGATACTGATGTAACCCTAGTAAAGGGCTTTCAAGCTTGTAAAATGCGATGGACAGACATCAAACTGTGGCAGCTGCTTTGAAATCTCTTATCTCCGCCGAACAGACTAATATATCGCTGATTGGCTGAGCACATTGGTGGTTGTGATTGGTTTGTTGTTTTGGTTATTTTATTGGCTTTGAGAGCGGTTAAAATGAGACTGCCATGGAATGACAGCACACCTGGGTCAATTTCTTGCAGCACTATACCACCAATCACTGTGGAGAAGTGGAAGATTTGCTGCCTTTGTGCTGACTTTCTGTCAAGAAAAGCAGGCATCAGTACACTGGCAGAAAAGGACTGCGATGGCCGGGAATCGAACCCGGGTCAACTGCTTGGAAGGCAGCTATGCTTACCACTATACCACCATCGCTCTGCAAAAGGCATTTTTTTGGCAAATTCAGCAATTTATCTGAGCACTGAGACTGAATAGAGCACATCAGGATTGGAAGATATGGATCAAGGGGCAACGCCTACTAACTCAACAGTTGTCATGAAAGCATCCCTTGATTTGCTTTGACACTGATACTTTTTGCCAGACACACCTGTGGGTGCAGTAGTCTGCAAATGCCTCATTGGTGGGCGGCTACTGCTCAAAAGTGCCTCTCGTTGTCGGCAGGATTCGAACCTGCGCGGGGAAACCCCAATGGATTTCTAGTCCATCGCCTTAACCACTCGGCCACGACAACCACAAACGTGCTTTTAAAATGACTTTCAATCGCTGCGTCAAAAGCAACTGACTGCAAAGTCAGCATTATATTGAGGCAATATTTGAAATCAAATTAAATCATTGCAAGGATTACAACTTATTGAGTGTGAGACGACACACTAAAGGAAGTGTCTGTCCAGTCAACAACTATTATGAAAGCATGACTTTCTGATACTCTGGCACCTGAAATGTGTCAGTAGGTGCCCTGTTGCAGTGTCATGAAACATGCAACCTTTCCAAGGAAGAAGCCCTGGCTATCAGGGGTGCAATTCCAGGTCGAGATTGGGATGGTGGAGGGACTCATCCTTTACCCCTATACTGTGGTTATAAAGCAGGTTCCACCGAGACTTGAACTCGGATTACTGGATTCAGAGTCCAGAGTGCTGACCATTACACCATGGAACCTTGATGGTGCCTGAGAGAGCGTTTCTGGCATGATATCACCATGCATGTGGTCATCATTCACAAATAAACAACAAAGAAGGTATCCCAAACAGAGTGCAGAAGCTGTGAATTGCTTGTGCAGTGCAAGTAATAAGAAGACTGTAGTTGGTCATATGAGTGACATTCGTGCTCACTTTACTTCCCCACTATCAGGTTACAAGCACTGCCTTTAGTGAAAAGCTGCAGCTGTCAGAAGTGGGATTCGAACCCACGCCTCCAGGGGAGACTGCGACCTGAACGCAGCGCCTTAGACCGCTCGGCCATCCTGACATCACATACTTTCTGTTGAAAAAATGAAAGCCGGCATATGAATAGCAATATTCTTCTTTTGATGAATCTCAAAAAACTAGAATGATCACCCTGCAGATGTATGCCTTGGCCAAGCAGTAAAGTTGCAGTTTACATGTAGGTGAAGATTCTCAGTCATCCAGGTCATGGTAATCTTAAGTGCTTTATCGTAGGCAACTGGACTTGCTTGAGTTTCTTGCTGACCTTTGGCCTCTCATCCAAGAGGTTTCTGGAGTTGTGGGTGTGAACCCTCACAGAGTCGTTGAGGTCACATGTGAGGCCCTGACTTTCAGAGTCATTAAGGTCACCTGTGAGTCGTTGACCCACCCGGCCATGTTGTGTGTCATGAGGGTTGGATGGGTCCAGGTGTGAATGGGCGTAAAGTTGTCTGAGGAGGGATCCCAAGAATGCTGCTCAGGGTTGCACACAAGTTAAGTTAATCTCCCACAGTGCATGTTACTTACCTGTGTGATAGTCAATACCTCCATTTGAGGGTGGCTGTGATTGCCTGTTGTTTTTTGGGAGTTCATGAGCCAACAGATTCATCCTTATTCCGTCACCATAATACCTGTTGGAGATGCCGGGGATTGAACCCGGGGCCTCATACATGCAAAGCATGCGCTCTACCACTGAGCTACATCCCCAGCGAGCACTGCAATCAATTGAATTTCATTGACGATGTCTGAATGGAGGAAGCAATCTGACCAAGATACTGATGTAACCCTAGTAAAGGGCTTTCAAGCTTGTAAAATGCGATGGACAGACATCAAACTGTGGCAGCTGCTTCGAAATCTCTTATCTCCGCCGAACAGACTAATATATCGCTGATTGGCTGAGCACATTGGTGGTTGTGATTGGTTTGTTGTTTTGGTTATTTTATTGGCTTTGAGAGCGGTTAAAATGAGACTGCCATGGAATGACAGCACACCTGGGTCAATTTCTTGCAGCACTATACCACCAATCACTGTGGAGAAGTGGAAGATTTGCTGCCTTTGTGCTGACATTCTGTCAAGAAAAGCAGGCATCAGTACACTGGCAGAAAAGGACTGCGATGGCCGGGAATCGAACCCGGGTCAACTGCTTGGAAGGCAGCTATGCTTACCACTATACCACCATCGCTCCGCAAAAGGCATTTTTTGGCAAATTCAGCAATTTATCTGAGCACTGAGACTGAATAGAGACCAGAAGGATTGGAAGGTATGGATCAAGGGGCAACTACTAACTCATCAGTTGTCATGAAAGCATCCCTTGATTTGCTTTGACACTGATACTTTTTGCCAGACACACCTGTGGGTGCAGTAGTCTGCAAATGCCTCATTGGTGGGCAGCTACTGCTCAAAAGTGCCTCTCGTTGTCGGCAGGATTCGAACCTGCGCGGGGAAACCCCAATGGATTTCTAGTCCATCGCCTTAACCACTCGGCCACGACAACCACAATCGTGCTTTTAAACTGACTTTCAATCGCTGCGCCAAAAGCAACTGACTGCAAAGTCAGCATTTTATCGAGGAAATATTTGAAATCAAATTAAAACATTGCAAGGATTACAACTTATTGAGTGTGAGACGACACACTAAAGGAAGTGTCTGTCCAGTCAACAACTATTATGAAAGCATGACTTTCTGATACTCTTCTAAGTTGCACCTGAAATGTGTCAGTAGGTGCCCTGTTGCAGTGTCATGAAACATGCAACCTTTCCAAGGAAGAAGCCCTGGCTATCAGGGGTGCAATTCCAGGTCGAGATTGGGATGGGGGAGGGACTCATCCTTTAACCCTATACTGTGGTTATAAAGCAGGTTCCACCGAGACTTGAACTCGGATTACTGGATTCAGAGTCCAGAGTGCTGACCATTACACCATGGAACCTTGATGGTGCCTGAGAGAGCGTTTCTGGCATGATATCACCATGCATGTGGTCATCATTCACAAATAAACAACAAAGAAGGTATCCCAAACAGAGTGCAGAAGCTGTGAATTGCTTGTGCAGTGCAAGTAATAAGAAGACTGTAGTTGGTCATATGAGTGACATTCGTGCTCACTTTACTTCCCCACTATCAGGTTACAAGCACTGCCTTTAGTGAAAAGCTGCAGCTGTCAGAAGTGGGATTTGAACCCACGCCTCCAGGGGAGACTGCGACCTGAACGCAGCGCCTTAGACCGCTCGGCCATCCTGACATCACATACTTTCTATTGAAAAAATGAAAGCCGGCATATGAATAGCAATATTCTTCTTTTGATGAATCTCAAAAAACTAGAATGATCACCCTGCAGATGTATGCCTTGGCCAAGCAGTAAAGTTGCAGTTTACATGTAGGTGAAGATTCTCAGTCATCCAGGTCATGGTAATCTTAAGTGCTTTATCGTAGGCAACTGGACTTGCTTGAGTTTCTTGCTGACCTTTGGCCTCTCATCCAAGAGGTTTCTGGAGTTGTGGGTGTGAACCCTCACAGAGTCGTTGAGGTCACATGTGAGGCCCTGACTTTCAGAGTCATTAAGGTCACCCGGCCATGTTGTGTGTCATGAGGGTTGGATGGGTCCAGGTGTGAATGGGCGTAAAGTTGTCTGAGGAGGGATCCCAAGAATGCTGCTCAGGGTTGCACACAAGTTAAGTTAATCTCCCACAGTGCATGTTACTTACCTGTGTGATACTCAACACCTCCATTTGAGGGTGGCTGTGATTGCGTTTTGTTTTTTGGGAGTTCATGAGCCAACAGATTCATCCTTATTCCGTCACCATAATACCTGTTGGAGATGCCGGGGATTGAACCCGGGGCCTCATACATGCAAAGCATGCGCTCTACCACTGAGCTACATCCCCAGCGAGCACTGCAATCAATTGAATTTCATTGACGATGTCTGAATGGAAGAAGCAATCTGATCGAGATACTGATGTAACCCTAGTAAAGGGCTTTCAAGCTTGTAAAATGCGATGGACAGACATCAAACTGTGGCAGCTGCTTTGAAATCTCTTATCTCCGCCAAACAGACTAATATATCGCTGATTGGCTGAGCACATTGGTGGTTGTGATTGGTTTGTTGTTTTGGTTATTTTATTGGCTTTGAGAGCGGTTAAAATGAGACTGCCATGGAATGACAGCACACCTGGGTCAATTTCTTGCAGCACTATACCACCAATCACTGTGGAGAAGTGGAAGATTTGCTGCCTTTGTGCTGACTTTCTGTCAAGAAAAGCAGGCATCAGTACACTGGCAGAAAAGGACTGCGATGGCCGGGAATCGAACCCGGGTCAACTGCTTGGAAGGCAGCTATGCTTACCACTATACCACCATCGCTCCGCAAAAGGCATTTTTTGGCAAATTCAGCAATTTATCTGAGCACTGAGACTGAATAGAGACCAGAAGGATTGGAAGGTATGGATCAAGGGGCAACGCCTACTAACTCAACAGTTGTCATGAAAGCATCCCTTGATTTGCTTTGACACTGATACTTTTTGCCAGACACACCTGTGGGTGCAGTAGTCTGCAAATGCCTCATTGGTGGGCGGCTACTGCTCAAAAGTGCCTCTCGTTGTCGGCAGGATTCGAACCTGCGCGGGGAAACCCCAATGGATTTCTAGTCCATCGCCTTAACCACTCGGCCACGACAACCACAAACGTGCTTTTAAAATGACTTTCAATCGCTGCGCCAAAAGCAACTGACTGCAAAGTCAGCATTATATTGAGGCAATATTTGAAATCAAATTAAATCATTGCAAGGATTACAACTTATTGAGTGTGAGACGACACACTAAAGGAAGTGTCTGTCCAGTCAACAACTATTATGAAAGCATGACTTTCTGATACTCTGGCACCTGAAATGTGTCAGTAGGTGCCCTGTTGCAGTGTCATGAAACATGCAACCTTTCCAAGGAAGAAGCCCTGGCTATCAGGGGTGCAATTCCAGGTCGAGATTGGGATGGTGGAGGGACTCATCCTTTAACCCTATACTGTGGTTATAAAGCAGGTTCCACCGAGACTTGAACTCGGATTACTGGATTCAGAGTCCAGAGTGCTGACCATTACACCATGGAACCTTGATGGTGCCTGAGAGAGCGTTTCTGGCATGATATCACCATGCATGTGGTCATCATTCACAAATAAACAACAAAGAAGGTATCCCAAACAGAGTGCAGAAGCTGTGAATTGCTTGTGCAGTGCAAGTAATAAGAAGACTGTAGTTGGTCATATGAGTGACATTCGTGCTCACTTTACTTCCCCACTATCAGGTTACAAGCACTGCCTTTAGTGAAAAGCTGCAGCTGTCAGAAGTGGGATTCGAACCCACGCCTCCAGGGGAGACTGCGACCTGAACGCAGCGCCTTAGACCGCTCGGCCATCCTGACATCACATACTTTCTATTGAAAAAATGAAAGCCGGCATATGAATAGCAATATTCTTCTTTTGATGAATCTCAAAAAACTAGAATGATCACCCTGCAGATGTATGCCTTGGCCAAGCAGTAAAGTTGCAGTTTACATGTAGGTGAAGATTCTCAGTCATCCAGGTCATGGTAATCTTTAGTGCTTTATCGTAGGCAACTGGACTTGCTTGAGTTTCTTGCTGACCTTTGGCCTCTCATCCAAGAGGTTTCTGGAGTTGTGGGTGTGAACCCTCACAGAGTCGTTGAGGTCACATGTGAGGCCCTGACTTTCAGAGTCATTAAGGTCACCTGTGAGTCGTTGACCCACCCGGCCATGTTGTGTGTCATGAGGGTTGGATGGGTCCAGGTGTGAATGGGCGTAAAGTTGTCTGAGGAGGGATCCCAAGAATGCTGCTCAGGGTTGCACACAAGTTAAGTTAATCTCCCACAGTGCATGTTACTTACCTGTGTGATAGTCAATACCTCCATTTGAGGGTGGCTGTGATTGCCTGTTGTTTTTTGGGAGTTCATGAGCCAACAGATTCATCCTTATTCCGTCACCATAATACCTGTTGGAGATGCCGGGGATTGAACCCGGGGCCTCATACATGCAAAGCATGCGCTCTACCACTGAGCTACATCCCCAGCGAGCACTGCAATCAATTGAATTTCATTGACGATGTCTGAATGGAGGAAGCAATCTGACCAAGATACTGATGTAACCCTAGTAAAGGGCTTTCAAGCTTGTAAAATGCGATGGACAGACATCAAACTGTGGCAGCTGCTTCGAAATCTCTTATCTCCGCCGAACAGACTAATATATCGCTGATTGGCTGAGCACATTGGTGGTTGTGATTGGTTTGTTGTTTTGGTTATTTTATTGGCTTTGAGAGCGGTTAAAATGAGACTGCCATGGAATGACAGCACACCTGGGTCAATTTCTTGCAGCACTATACCACCAATCACTGTGGAGAAGTGGAAGATTTGCTGCCTTTGTGCTGACATTCTGTCAAGAAAAGCAGGCATCAGTACACTGGCAGAAAAGGACTGCGATGGCCGGGAATCGAACCCGGGTCAACTGCTTGGAAGGCAGCTATGCTTACCACTATACCACCATCGCTCCGCAAAAGGCATTTTTTGGCAAATTCAGCAATTTATCTGAGCACTGAGACTGAATAGAGACCAGAAGGATTGGAAGGTATGGATCAAGGGGCAACTACTAACTCATCAGTTGTCATGAAAGCATCCCTTGATTTGCTTTGACACTGATACTTTTTGCCAGACACACCTGTGGGTGCAGTAGTCTGCAAATGCCTCATTGGTGGGCAGCTACTGCTCAAAAGTGCCTCTCGTTGTCGGCAGGATTCGAACCTGCGCGGGGAAACCCCAATGGATTTCTAGTCCATCGCCTTAACCACTCGGCCACGACAACCACAATCGTGCTTTTAAACTGACTTTCAATCGCTGCGCCAAAAGCAACTGACTGCAAAGTCAGCATTTTATCGAGGAAATATTTGAAATCAAATTAAAACATTGCAAGGATTACAACTTATTGAGTGTGAGACGACACACTAAAGGAAGTGTCTGTCCAGTCAACAACTATTATGAAAGCATGACTTTCTGATACTCTTCTAAGTGGCACCTGAAATGTGTCAGTAGGTGCCCTGTTGCAGTGTCATGGAACATGCAACCTTTCCAAGGAAGAAGCCCTGGCTATCAGGGGTGCAATTCCAGGTCGAGATTGGGATGGTGGAGGGACTCATCCTTTAACCCTATACTGTGGTTATAAAGCAGGTTCCACCGAGACTTAATCTCAGATTACTGGATTCAGAGTCCAGAGTGCTGACCATTACACCATGGAACCTTCATGTTGCCTGAGAGAGCGTTTCTGGCATGATATCACCATGCATGTGGTCATCATTCACAAATAAACAACAAAGAAGGTATCCCAAACAGAGTGCAGAAGCTGTGAATTGCTTGTGCAGTGCAAGTAATAAGAAGACTGTAGTTGGTCATATGAGTGACATTCGTGCTCACTTTACTTCCCCACTATCAGGTTACAAGCACTGCCTTTAGTGAAAAGCTGCAGCTGTCAGAAGTGGGATTCGAACCCACGCCTCCAGGGGAGACTGCGACCTGAACGCAGCGCCTTAGACCGCTCGGCCATCCTGACATCACATACTTTCTATTGAAAAAATGAAAGCCGGCATATGAATAGCAATATTCTTCTTTTGATGAATCTCAAAAAACTAGAATGATCACCCTGCAGATGTATGCCTTGGCCAAGCAGTAAAGTTGCAGTTTACATGTAGGTGAAGATTCTCAGTCATCCAGGTCATGGTAATCTTAAGTGCTTTATCGTAGGCAACTGGACTTGCTTGAGTTTCTTGCTGACCTTTGGCCTCTCATCCAAGAGGTTTCTGGAGTTGTGGGTGTGAACCCTCACAGAGTCGTTGAGGTCACATGTGAGGCCCTGACTTTCAGAGTCATTAAGGTCACCTGTGAGTCGTTGACCCACCCGGCCATGTTGTGTGTCATGAGGGTTGGATGGGTCCAGGTGTGAATGGGCGTAAAGTTGTCTAAGGAGGGATCCAAAGAATGCTGCTCCGGGTTGCACACAAGTTAAGTTAATCTCCCACATTGCATGTTACTTACCTGTGTGATACTCAACACCTCCATTTGAGGGTGGCTGTGATTGCGTGTTGTTTTTTGGGAGTTCATGAGCCAACAGATTCATCCTTATTCCGTCACCATAATACCTGTTGGAGATGCCGGGGATTGAACCCGGGGCCTCATACATGCAAAGCATGCGCTCTACCACTGAGCTACATCCCCAGCGAGCACTGCAATCAATTGAATTTCATTGACGATGTCTGAATGGAAGAAGCAATCTGATCGAGATACTGATGTAACCCTAGTAAAGGGCTTTCAAGGTTGTAAAATGCGATGGACAGACATCAAACTGTGGCAGCTGCTTTGAAATCTCTTATCTCCGCCGAACAGACTAATATATCGCTGATTGGCTGAGCACATTGGTGGTTGTGATTGGTTTGTTGTTTTGGTTATTTTATTGGCTTTGAGAGCGGTTAAAATGAGACTGCCATGGAATGACAGCACACCTGGGTCAATTTCTTGCAGCACTATACCACCAATCACTGTGGAGAAGTGGAAGATTTGCTGCCTGTGTGCTGACTTTCTGTCAAGAAAAGCAGGCATCAGTACACTGGCAGAAAAGGACTGCGATGGCCGGGAATCGAACCCGGGTCAACTGCTTGGAAGGCAGCTATGCTTACCACTATACCACCATCGCTCCGCAAAAGGCATTTTTTGGCAAATTCAGCAATTTATCTGAGCACTGAGACTGAATAGAGACCAGAAGGATTGGAAGGTATGGATCAAGGGGCAACTACTAACTCAACAGTTGTCATGAAAGCATCCCTTGATTTGCTTTGACACTGATACTTTTTGCCAGACACACCTGTGGGTGCAGAAGTCTGCAAATGCCTCATTGGTGGGCGGCTACTGCTCAAAAGTGCCTCTCGTTGTCGGCAGGATTCGAACCTGCGCGGGGAAACCCCAATGGATTTCTAGTCCATCGCCTTAACCACTCGGCCACGACAACCACAAACGTGCTTTTAAAATGACTTTCAATCTCTGCGCCAAAAGCAACTGACTGCAAAGTCAGCATTATATTGAGGCAATATTTGAAATCAAATTAAATCATTGCAAGGATTACAACTTATTGAGTGTGAGACGACACACTAAAGGAAGTGTCTGTCCAGTCAACAACTATTATGAAAGCATGACTTTCTGATACTCTGGCACCTGAAATGTGTCAGTAGGTGCCCTGTTGCAGTGTCATGAGACATGCAACCTTTCCAAGGAAGAAGCCCTGGCTATCAGGGGTGCAATTCCAGGTCGAGATTGGGATGGTGGAGGGACTCATCCTTTAACCCTATACTGTGGTTATAAAGCAGGTTCCACCGAGACTTGAACTCGGATTACTGGATTCAGAGTCCAGAGTGCTGACCATTACACCATGGAACCTTGATGGTGCCTGAGAGAGCGTTTCTGGCATGATATCACCATGCATGTGGTCATCATTCACAAATAAACAACAAAGAAGGTATCCCAAACAGAGTGCAGAAGCTGTGAATTGCTTGTGCAGTGCAAGTAATAAGAAGACTGTAGTTGGTCATATGAGTGACATTCGTGCTCACTTTACTTCCCCACTATCAGGTTACAAGCACTGCCTTTAGTGAAAAGCTGCAGCTGTCAGAAGTGGGATTCGAACCCACCCCTCCAAGGGAGACTGCGACCTGAACGCAGCGCCTTAGACCGCTCGGCCATCCTGACATCACATACTTTCTATTGAAAAAATGAAAGCCGGCATATGAATAGCAATATTCTTCTTTTGATGAATCTCAAAAAACTAGAATGATCACCCTGCAGATGTATGCCTTGGCCAAGCAGTAAAGTTGCAGTTTACATGTAGGTGAAGATTCTCAGTCATCCAGGTCATGGTAATCTTAAGTGCTTTATCGTAGGCAACTGGACTTGCTTGAGTTTCTTGCTGACCTTTGGCCTCTCATCCAAGAGGTTTCTGGAGTTGTGGGTGTGAACCCTCACAGAGTCGTTGAGGTCACATGTGAGGCCCTGACTTTCAGAGTCATTAAGGTCACCTGTGAGTCGTTGACCCACCCGGCCATGTTGTGTGTCATGAGGGTTGGATGGGTCCAGGTGTGAATGGGCGTAAAGTTGTCTGAGGAGGGATCCCAAGAATGCTGCTCAGGGTTGCACACAAGTTAAGTTAATCTCCCACAGTGCATGTTACTTACCTGTGTGATACTCAACACCTCCATTTGAGAGTGGCTGTGATTGCGTGTTGTTTTTTGGGAGTTCATGAGCCAACAGATTCATCCTTATTCCGTCACCATAATACCTGTTGGAGATGCCGGGGATTGAACCCGGGGCCTCATACATGCAAAGCATGCGCTCTACCACTGAGCTACATCCCCAGCGAGCACTGCAATCAATTGAATTTCATTGACGATGTCTGAATGGAAGAAGCAATCTGATCGAGATACTGATGTAACCCTAGTAAAGGGCTTTCAAGCTTGTAAAATGCGATGGACAGACATCAAACTGTGGCAGCTGCTTCGAAATCTCTTATCTCCGCCGAACAGACTAATATATCGCTGATTGGCTGAGCACATTGGTGGTTGTGATTGGTTTGTTGTTTTGGTTATTTTATTGGCTTTGAGAGCGGTTAAAATGAGACTGCCATGGAATGACAGCACACCTGGGTCAATTTCTTGCAGCACTATACCACCAATCACTGTGGAGAAGTGGAAGATTTGCTGCCTTTGTGCTGACTTTCTGTCAAGAAAAGCAGGCATCAGTACACTGGCAGAAAAGGACTGCGATGGCCGGGAATCGAACCGGGGTCAACTGCTTGGAAGGCAGCTATGCTTACCACTATACCACCATCGCTCCGCAAAAGGCATTTTTTGGCAAATTCAGCAATTTATCTGAGCACTGAGACTGAATAGAGACCAGAAGGATTGGAAGGTATGGATCAAGGGGCAACGCACAAGAGGGGGCGCCTACTAACTCAACAGTTGTCATGAAAGCATCCCTTGATTTGCTTTGACACTGATACTTTTTGCCAGACACACCTGTGGGTGCAGTAGTTTGCAAATGCCTTATTGGTGTGCGGCTACTGCTCAAAAGTGCCTCTCGTTGTCGGCAGGATTCGAACCTGCGCGGGGAAACCCCAATGGATTTCTAGTCCATCGCCTTAACCACTCGGCCACGACAACCACAAACGTGCTTTTAAAATGACTTTCAATCGCTGCGCCAAAAGCAACTGACTGCAAAGTCAGCATTATATTGAGGCAATATTTGAAATCAAATTAAATCATTGCAAGGATTACAACTTATTGAGTGTGAGACGACACACTAAAGGAAGTGTCTGTCCAATCAACAACTATTATGAAAGCATGACTTTCTGATACTCTGGCACCTGAAATGTGTCAGTAGGTGCCCTGTTGCAGTGTCATGAAACATGCAACCTTTCCAAGGAAGAAGCCCTGGCTATCAGGGGTGCAATTCCAGGTCGAGATTGGGATGGTGGAGGGACTCATCCTTTAACCCTATACTGTGGTTATAAAGCAGGTTCCACCGAGACTTGAACTCGGATTACTGGATTCAGAGTCCAGAGTGCTGACCATTACACCATGGAACCTTGATGGTGCCTGAGAGAGCGTTTCTGGCATGATATCACCATGCATGTGGTCATCATTCACAAATAAACAACAAAGAGGGTATCCCAAACAGAGTGCAGAAGCTGTGAATTGCTTGTGCAGTGCAAGTAATAAGAAGACTGTAGTTGGTCATATGAGTGACATTCGTGCTCACTTTACTTCCCCACTATCAGGTTACAAGCACTGCCTTTAGTGAAAAGCTGCAGCTGTCAGAAGTGGGATTCGAACCCACGCCTCCAGGGGAGACTGCGACCTGAACGCAGCGCCTTAGACCGCTCGGCCATCCTGACATCACATACTTTCTATTGAAAAAATGAAAGCCGGCATATGAATAGCAATATTCTTCTTTTGATGAATCTCAAAAAACTAGAATGATCACCCTGCAGATGTATGCCTTGGCCAAGCAGTAAAGTTGCAGTTTACATGTAGGTGAAGATTCTCAGTCATCCAGGTCATGGTAATCTTAAGTGCTTTATCGTAGGCAACTGGACTTGCTTGAGTTTCTTGCTGACCTTTGGCCTCTCATCCAAGAGGTTTCTGGAGTTGTGGGTGTGAACCCTCACAGAGTCGTTGAGGTCACATGTGAGGCCCTGACTTTCAGAGTCATTAAGGTCACCTGTGAGTCGTTGACCCACCCGGCCATGTTGTGTGTCATGAGGGTTGGATGGGTCCAGGTGTGAATGGGCGTAAAGTTGTCTGAGGAGGGATCCAAAGAATGCTGCTCCGGGTTGCACACAAGTTAAGTTAATCTCCCACAGTGCATGTTACTTACCTGTGTGATACTCAATACCTCCATTTGAGGGTGGCTGTGATTGCATGTTGTTTTTTGGGAGTTCATGAGCCAACAGATTCATCCTTATTCCGTCACCATAATACCTGTTGGAGATGCCGGGGATTGAACCCGGGGCCTCATACATGCAAAGCATGCGCTCTACCACTGAGCTACATCCCCAGCGAGCACTGCAATCAATTGAATTTCATTGACGATGTCTGAATGGAAGAAGCAATCTGATCGAGATACTGATGTAACCCTAGTAAAGGGCTTTCAAGCTTGTAAAATGCGATGGACAGACATCAAACTGTGGCAGCTGCTTCGAAATCTCTTATCTCCACCGAACAGACTAATATATTGCTGATTGGCTGAGCACATTGGTGGTTGTGATTGGTTTGTTGTTTTGGTTATTTTATTGGCTTTGAGAGCGGTTAAAATGAGACTGCCATGGAATGACAGCACACCTGGGTCAATTTCTTGCAGCACTATACCACCAATCACTGTGGAGAAGTGGAAGATTTGCTGCCTTTGTGCTGACTTTCTGTCAAGAAAAGCAGGCATCAGTACACTGGCAGAAAAGAACTGCGATGGCCAGGAATCGAACCTGGGTCAACTGCTTGGAAGGCAGCTATGCTTACCACTATACCACCATCGCTCCGCAAATGGCATTTTATGGCAAATTCAGCAATTTATCTGAGCACTGAGACGGAATAGAGCACATAAGGATTGGAGGGTATGGATCAAGGGGCAACGCACAAGAGGGGGCGCCTACTAACTCAACAGTTATCATGAAAGCATCCCTTGATTTGCTTTGACACTGATACTTTTTGCCAGACACTGTGGGTGCAGTAGTCTGCAAATGCCTCATTGGTGGGCGGCTATTGCTCAAAAGTGCCTCTCGTTGTCGGCAGGATTCGAACCTGCGCGGGGAAACCCCAATGGATTTCTAGTCCATCGCCTTAACCACTCGGCCACGACAACCACAAACGTGCTTTAAAACTGACTTTCAATCGCTGCGCCAAAAGCAACTGACTGCAAAGCCAGCAATTTATCGAGGCAATATTTGAAATCAAATTAAATCATTGCAAGGATTACAACTTATTGAGTGTGAGACGACACACTAAAGTGTCTGTCCAGTCAACAACTATTATGAAAGCATGACTTTCTGATACTCTTCTCAGTGGCACCTGAAATGTGTCAGTAGGTGCGCTGTTGCAGTGTCATGTAACATGCAACCTTTCCAAGGAAGAAGCCCTGGCTATCAGGGGTGCAATTCCAGGCCGAGATTGGGATGGTGGAGGGACTCATCCTTTAACCCTGTACTGTGGTTATAAAGCAGGTTCCACCGAGACTTGAACTCGGATTACTGGATTCAGAGAAGCTGTGAATTGCTTGTGCAGTGCAAGGAGTCAGAAGACTGTAGTTGGTCATATGAGTGACATTAGTGCTCACTTTACTTCCCCACTATCAGGTTACAAGCACTGCCTTTAGTGAAAAGCTGCAGCTGTCAGAAGTGGGATTTGAACCCACGCCTCCAGGGGAGACTGCAACCTGAACACAGCGCCTTAGACCGCTCGGCCATCCTGACATCACATTCTTTCTATTGAAAAAATGAAAGCCGGCATATGAATAGCAATATCCTTCTTTTGATGAATCTCAAAAAACTAGAATGATCACCCTGCAGATGTATGCCTTGGCCAAGCAGTAAAGTTGCAGTTTAATTGTAGGTGAAGATTCTCAGTCATCCAGGTCATGGTAATCTTAAGTGCTTTATCTTAAGTGCATGGTGTGTGTGACCATGGCAACAGTAACTACGGTGTGTGACCATGGCAACATTAAATATGCTGTGTGTGACCATAGCAACAGTAACTACGGTTTGTGACCATGGCAACAGTAACTATGGTGTGTGACCATGGTTACTGTTGCCATGGTCACACACCGTAGTTACTGTTGTCATGGTCACACACCGTAGTTACTGTTGCTATGGTCACACACACCTCAGTTACTGTTGCCATGGTCACACACCGTAGTTACTGTTGCCATGGTTACACACACAGCAGAGGTACTGTTGCCATGGTCACACACACCATAGTTACTGTGGCCATGGTACTGTTGCCATGGTTACACACACAGCAGAGGCACTGTTGCCATGTTCACACACCGTCGTCAATGTTGCTATGGTTACACACCATAGTTACTGTTGCCATGGTCACACACACACCATAGTTACTGTTGCCATGGTCACACACCGTAGTTACTGTTGCCATGGTTACACACACCATAGTTACTGTTGCCATGGTCACACACACCGTAGTCACTGTTGCTATGGTCACACACACCATAGTTACTGTTGCCATGGTGACACACAGTAGTCACTGTTGCTATGGTTACACACCGTAGCTACTGTTGCCATGGTCACACACACTCCATGGTTACTGTTGCCATGGTCACACACACCATGGTTACTGTTGCCATGGTCACACACACCGTAGTCACTGTTGCTATGGTCACACACACCATAGTTACTGTTGCCATGGTCACACACACCATAGTCACTGTTGCCATGGTTACACACCGTAGTTACTGTTGCCATGGTCACACACACACCATGGTCACACACACCATGGTTACTGTTGCCATGGTCACACACCGTAGTTACTGTTGCCATGGTCACACACACCATAGTTACTGTTGCCATGGTCACACACACCATAGTCACTGTTGCCATGGTCACACACCATAGTTACTGTTGCCATGCTCACACACCATGGTTACTATTGCCATGGTTACACACACCATAGTTACTGTTGCCATGGTCACACACCGTAGTTACTGTTGCCATGGTCTCTCTCTCTCTCTCTCTCTCTCTCCCTCCCTCTCTCTCTCTCTCTCACACACACACACACACACACACACACACACACACAGACCAGTGTTAACTGTAATGGATGCAATTAATTTGTCCTCAATCAAACTTAAAGTGCATAGAAAACAAGTCACTTCTCTCTGCTGGCACAGTGATAATAAAAAAAGTTTCCATTTCAAGGGGCCCCCAGACCCAGTTTGACATCATGCAGCATTCACTCTGTACAAAATGGAACCAAATGGACCCTTACACATTAATTTGGCTCTTATAGCTTATCATCAATCATTTGTCTGGCCTCGGGTTGGTCCCCATCCTCCCTGGACCTCATGTTGAGAATAACCAGTTTTCTAAATTATCTATGTTAACTTACTTGTTGCAGCAGCATCATTTGAGGACGTCACGCTACTGCTGGGAGCTGCAGAGCTCCTACTGCACAGTCTGCACACAGGCACACGTACACACCCTCTGCCCGCACGCTGATTTGGGGGCGGGCACGGGCGGAAAGCGAAACAAACTTATCCCGTCTTGAATCTAAAAAACCTTTTAGACCAATCGTTGTGACAAATGCTGACAATCACCTATCAGGCTCTCTGGCAGCCGGCACGGCTGGCCTACTGCTCAAAAGTGCCTCTCGTCGGCAGGATTCGAACCTTCTTCAGGCACTCGTGAGGTGATACGATAAGGTCAGGGAAGTGGACTGAGATGTGTTCTACTTATTACACAACCTTCCAGGTGCCACAGTGGGGCTGAGCTTTGCACTGTTGCCTGAGAGGGATGTGGGTTCAAATCCACTTGGGGCCCAGTTTTGTTGATTTAGCTGCTCCAGTCCAACATCCCCCTTTTCCAGCATAAGAGGCTGCGGATAATATATGAACAATTTCAGTTAGAAAAGCTGTCTTTTAAAAAAATTGCTTGAACACCAGGGTCTTTATATTTAATCTCATGTTTAGAAACACATGACACAGTGACACAATCTAAGAGCCAGTGGTGCCCATAGGAGAGTTGCATTACTTTCTCCAGCAGATGGTGCTACTGGCCTATGATAGTCACTAATACTTTGAAAACATGTTGCATACAATTCACAGTGAAGCAGTTGTGTTTTTAAGACATTTACAGCATGTGACAACAGTGAGCATTAACCTTTACACTGGATATTAAATGGCAGGACAAATAACTTTATGATACCGTCAGCCATCTTTCTTTTGGTGCATGTGGGTGTGTGTGAGTGTTTGTATATATGAGAGAGATTGGCACAACCTGCTCATGTGGCAGGTTGACTGAGTTATCCTGGACAATGGTGTGTGTTTGCAAGAGTCCCTCCACATGACTCCATTCATGAAAGTTTGACTCTGTGTGGTCATCAGTGTGAATGTTGGTGTGAAAGCATATTCGAGGAGAATGTGTGTGTGTGCGTGTGTGTGTGTGTGTGTGTGTGTGTGTGTGTGTTTGTGTGTGTGTTCCAAAGCCTTATAATCTCACCCAGGACTAACAGTGGAATCCAAGCAGTCACAACGAGCTCTTTGTGATGAGTGCAGAGCCAGCAGGTGAAAACTCAGAGAGACCATGTGATATGGAGTTAGTACAGTGTTCAGGCTTATCTGCATGTGTGTGTGTGTGTGTGTGAGAGCGTGGGTTTATGCACAATGTGGATGACCTGCAGCACAAATGCTTAAGTGATGCTGTGCATGCCAACCAAGATTAACCATGTTTAAACCTCTGCCGATTACGTGATTTTTAAACGATACTTATATCAATGAAATTAACTATAAAAGCATAGTTACAGTGGAAAAACATAGTATTTGTCTTGTTTAAAGTGACTACAACCAAACTAAATGAAATCCAAATTATTCAGGCATTTGACTAAGAATAAACAACAAAAAAGCAACATGAGGCAGCTCCGGTCGCAGTTTCCATTCAAGCCTGAGCTGCTCCATCATCACATACAAATATGGATTCCGAGCAGGACCCGGTCTCCTCTGCCAAGCTGACAAAGCTGTGTCTGTGCTGCGTTGAAGCAGGGCACTGGGGCACAGCGGAGCAGCACATTCAGTCGCTGACATTTCAACACTCGTTTACATGACGCTATGCCATGAGGACTCTTTTCCTTCCATGAAACGAGCAGCTGCACTGACGCTGGCAACGATGCAGATGAGGATTCTGTGTTTGCATTTAAGTGGCTCAGTTGTCAGAAATTTTGCCATTGTACAATTTTGCAACTCAAGGATGTGTTATAGTTGCATGTTTTATATGTATCATGTCGTTTCTGAAGTAATGTAGCTCTGATTACATGCATACGAGCTGACTGTGTCACTGGGAGGTGGACTAGATGGCATGAACCTAAGGTGAGATGGCTGCCAAGCTGCAGACCACTGTCTGAGAACAACAAGCAACAACAGTGGCTGTATGTTAGTGAGATATCGATGGCATTTCCAGCGGCAAATGTGCCACCAAAAGCCGGTATTTTAAGCCTAAACATGATCTTTTCCTTATCGCGACCAGGTAGTTTCTGTGCTTAAACATAACCACTGCATTCTTGAAACATAAAGGGTCAACATGTGCAACATAATGTACAAAACATACATGTTCTTGGTTTGCAGAACTGTACAATGCCAGCATTTATTCTGTTGATTTAGTCGCATTTGCTGTGAACATGATGTGTTTTATGCACTTCATGAGGAGCGTGATGTCATAAAAGCATTTGCATCAAGCATGTGTGTGAATCACTGTATTTCTGCATTTGCGTGCATGTGCCGCATCACTGTGCATACATATTCCCCTTTTGTTTGACTTGGCCACTGTCACCTCCTGCTGTTCGCCTGTTTGTGTTACCCTCCACTGAGGCTGAGACTTGGACCTGCAGCACAGCAGGAATGACTAAGAAAGAAATGACACATATTCTCTGAGGTGAGTTTCCCCACACTTCTTGGCGCTGTTTGGCTCTGGCTGGGGGCCCATGGGCAGGGACCGATGCCCAGTGAGGAGGTCTGAAGGGGGGGAGGGTGGGCTGGACGCTTCTCCATCCCTAGAGGACAGCTGGACTGGTAAGTTTCAACTAAGCAGCACCCAAGTTGTGCCTAATAAACCACGTGTGTTCCAGCCTCCATCACACACAGTAAGACGCATTTGGTGAGCTGTGCATCTGCACTGTATGAAAATTAAATTCCTGAATAGTCTTACAGCTCAGGAGAATAAGCTGATACTCTTGCCAAGCTTGAACCCTGATTAATGAGCAGGGATATTAGGGGTAAGTGAAAGTAAAACATGCAGCGAACTAAAGCAACATAGATTTCATGGTCTTACCACAGAAATGCTGCTTGTTTTCAGATGAAGCAACCCTGGCGTTGCTCTGGAGTGGCCTTTGTGTTCACATGGTGACTTTACACCCCGGGGAGCGGCAGCCCTTCAAACACAATTTTATTGCCCTTTCACTTTGAGAAACACACTAAGACAGCACACAAACATTCAAATAAAAAAAACAAACAGGGAAAAGTTTTGTCACCAGAGTCTTTTTCTGTGTCACATTCAAAGACACATGAACGGCGCTGACACAAAACCTCTTTAAAGACTCAGTTTGTGGTTTTAACTGACTTTCCACTTTGCATGCCACCATGGAGAAGATTGTATGTTGTCATTGGCAATATCTGGGGCACAGACTCAGAGCCTACTGAGTGACAACAGGGTGACCGTCATCTTGGCAAGCCAATAATCTGGATCCATTTAAAGCCAGAAAGCATCAGAAAATGAATCCTTTGTGGGTTTCACAAACATTAGTTGCCCAAATTACATACAATTTCTCGAAGAATGCATCACACTGGTCACGGGTGGTCCTGCATACATGGCGGTTTTTACATTTCCTTCTATATAACAGCTTTTTCCAAAGAAATCACATTCAATTATTTGCAACATTTTATCAGGACTACCTAAAAACCTTTTATAAACACGACGTCAGGTACGTTTAGCATCGACTTGAGTCAGCACAGTGCTGTCAGGTATACCTTTCCCCATTCACCACAAAGACCCCATCTGGCGGAGGCTGACAGTAAAATAGGCTGGGGCTATTTTATTGTGGTCTGTACCAGCAGAGGTACGGTTCTTGAAATCACAGACCCTCTCATCAAGCCACCAGTATGGATTCCATCTGTATCAAGTTACTAACTCCGAGCTGCTCTGTGATGTAGATGTTCCTGCTCTGTGTGTGTTTCTAAATCTTAACATCACTAAACTCTCCTGTGCTAAAAGAGACCAGAGCAGCACCCCCTCATAGGAACCCTCTCTGAGATGAATATCACGGACATAATTGCAAACACAAAGGAGGATCACTATCAAGGGTGGGTTCTGTAGGGGCCCAGTGGCTTGAATCCTGACATGATCATCATTAAACATCCCGACACTGGAAAAAGTTAAATGTCAGTGTGGTGGAGTCTAAGATAAGCTTGTCTGTCTGATACTGGCAGACTCAGAGCACAAGCTGCAAAGACTAGTGGATCAATGTTGCAACCATGTATCATACAAAAATGTTGAGACAAAACATTTGCAGAATATGAGAAATTAATGTGCGTAAACATATTTTTAGAGATTCGTAGAATTAGATTTTTTTCCAACTGTGGCTCCCTCTAGTGGTAGTATATAAAAGGCACTGTGGCAGAAAGCAGTTTACACAGCTACCCTCCATCTATCTGGCCTGGAGACGTTAAGGTCAACATAACATATACACTAAAATTGTTTCATTGCTCAGCAAAAACAAAAAACAGTTCAAAGATGCTATAATCATCCAAATATTCCATTCAAAGCTGCACTAAAAAATATGACCCTATTCACCTGGGGTGTCTGCTTAAAACTAAAACCCACCTTGCCGTGGAATCACTCAAGTCACGATACAGCGATCCGCAACTTTGATGATGATGATGACAACTTCCATCCAGGTGCCAGGGACTTTATTCTACAGTGGACTCTGAACAAGAAAAACAGTCTTGGATGAGTGTCGGCTCTCTGTGCTGCTCTTGACAAGTGCAGCCTACAAACTAATGCCGGGTACACACTACATGATATCAGCCCGATTATAGCCCAATGCAGTGACATACAGTGGCACTTTTTTACGCAACTACAACAACATTTCGGCTGACACATGAACAGACACAGTGACTGAAATAATAAAAGTAATAAAAAAAAAAAGATAAGAATAACATGATGACATCACACGTCATGAACGACGACCAGGGATGATTGGTGTGGACCATCGTGTGGTCTGTCGTACCGGCCAAGTCACAGCATGAATTCATGACTTGGACAGAACAGACACAAGTGTTGTGTAGTGTGATTGAAGCATAATAAACTACATATTTTTAGCTGCTTACGTCATTTGCTCACTGTTGTGTCTGCCACTGAGCACTGCATTTATTTGTATCATACATCATGTAAACTGAGTGTATTAACCATTTGTCATATCAGCCAGTTTCACATTGTTAGTGTACCAAATAACGGTTCATACTGGCTGCTCAACATATCACTTACTGAACACAATAATTGCGCGAAACATGTTTAAAACTGCTCACAGTAGCTGCTTCATGCAGGCGTTGGTGCACTTTGCTCACCTGAAAATAAAACAGGAAACCAGGCTTTCATGAGTATCGGCCATCTTGACTGTCTTACGTTTCACCACTGAGCTCGCAGCGTCAGTCAGCTACATTACAAAACCAATACTGACACCTTGTGGCGGAAACTGGTATGGCCTTACACTTACTTCAGGTGAAGCAGGCACAAAAGCAGCTATATATATATATATATATATATATATATATATATATATATATATATATATATATATTTTTATCTACAACTGTGTAGATTGTGAGTGGACGAAGGCATTTATTTATCTATTTTATTACAATTTATTATTGATTTTTTATGTATGAGCCTGGTCTTTGAGAGCACCTGAATGTTGTTGGATGTTTGTACAATGACAACAAAGAAATCTCAATCTGAAGTCTGAATCTAAAGCGGGAGGGCAATGGCCTGTTCCCCACTTCCTACCTCCTCCTGGTGCCCTTGCTCATACCACACCCACTTTCAAACTCAGCCGTAATTTGGATCTTAACTCTGTAAACATCTGTAAAGTCTGTGGCTGCATTTTGCATAGACGGGACGTTATCTCATTGATAAAAATCTGTCTGTCTGACATATAAACAAATGTCAGAGTACTCAAAAATGGCTCATGAGATAGATCCTGATACAAAAGGTGTCACCAGGAGCACATTAACTCTAAATATAACCCAGATAGCTGCAGCCTTGTCTCCACTAAGCAGTCCAGTTTAGTTCAGTTCAACTAACTGCAACTTTTAAGGTCGAACGTTTACTTGTAACGTTACTCAGTGCGTGAGCTGACAATGTGAAGGGATTTATAGTGAAAACCTCCCCTCTAGAAATTTAAATCTATCTTTAAATCATATTGTACAAGTGTTGTGCAGTGTATACATTTATGCACAAACATATTTATTTGATAAATGTTGATATTAAAAATGTGCAGCAGATTTAATTTCTTGAACAGAGGACCCGATGATATTCAAACTGTTGCTGCAGTTGCCAATCGGACAAATTTCTTTTGGATTAAAATGTTTTTTGCAGGGAAGAAGGGTATGTACTGTCCCAAACGATGTTACGGTATGATATCTATGGATACATTAAACTATTGTAGAGTTTTAGTTGACAGGATTGATTCACCAATGAGCTAATGCTAACAAGTTTTCTACAGTAATGATGCCAAAAGACTTCTTAGTTGTTCTTTTACACCAACTCAATGTCGTCTTTCCAGGACAGTTCATCTACTAATACACCTAAGAATTTTGCAAAAATAGATCAATTGATTTCAATATTACCGATGCACAGTTTAGCTTCTTCCTTTTTATTTTTATTCCTGAAAATTAAAGAAATGGATTTCTGACATTGAGAGAAATTGTGTTCATCCTAAACCATTTTTCGGTACATGATAGGGTATAATGTTGGCGTGCAACTCCGTTACGTGGATGATGAACAGGAAGCAAATGTTCCTCTGTATCACCTGTGAAGAGGAAATTCAGCAAAGCTAGATGGAGCAGTACGTGACACCAACCCCGCCTACACTGTGCTGTCTTGGGTGGAAGTACTAAATGGATCTATGTTCTAGGTGCAGGAACGCAGAGGTTTCTTTTGGTTCTGAAGGTGCTATACTGAAAGTTTCAGGCGGAAACGGGGCTTTAGTCACCTAGTTCTTTGTCTATACACATAAATTGTTATTTTGTGGTGTTGAATTTGTTAAATATAAAGAACTGCAGCTATCAAGAAAACTACAATATGTCATTACAACAGGTGGACAGAAAGACAAGTCCAATTTAATGATAACAATGTTCTGGCTGTGTATGCTCGATCTGTAAACAGGCCAAGTACCAGCAAGTTTGCTTTGATAACTTCACGAGGTGATAATATATCAGTGTTGTTTTATTAGCTTGTTTCCCTGCCTCAAGTGGCAACCCCCCACCCCACCGCCACCCTGCAATAAAAAACAAATAATGCAGCCTTGAGACTGTTTCGCTGTAAACAGAAACACAATTAATCCCCAAATGCGAGCCTCACTGCACCGATGAGAACAGACAATTTACCATCCACTGCTACGTTCTGGGAAAACCAACGGATGTGATTCAGAGCCATTACTTTAACTTCCCTGCGTCTGCTTACAGTGTTTATTTAGCTTTAATCATCCACTGTCTCATATTAAAGATAGTTAGCTTTATGACTTCCTTTGCGTCTCTCTCTGAAATCCAAACCTCACGACTCCCCAGCCCCCTCTGCTTCTCTGCTCCCATGAAAGTCTACACCCAGGAAGCCCACTTACTATTTATTCTCCACTATATGAAACAGAGTGTGAGTCTTGTCTGTGTAAATACAGGTGAAATGAGAGATCTGCCCGAAGGAGGCGGGGGAATATAAGTCGGATTTAACAGGACATGCAATAGTTATTTTACTGTCTCTTTAACTTTAATCCGTATTCCAGAGGACTTGGCACACATCTGAGCTTTCAAACAGTGCCCAGTGAATGCTGTTAATATAAGCACTAAATCTCAATTAACAACAAGGAGGCATATTATGTGGCTCCCGAGGAGATTTATCTTCTACTGCGGCCAGGCTCGGGGAACGGAGAAGGAGTATTAGGGAGGATTGAATATGGAGTCCAAACACAGTGCACACGTTACAGCTCATTAAACAGTCACCAGCCACACACACACACACACACACACACACAGCACCTGTAGTGTTTCTTCACTGGTTTATCAGTGTGTTCTGGTGAAGCTATCAACCTCTGGCGCTAGTAAAAGAAAAAAAGCATCTTTATTGCAAACAATATTCCCTCTGCTTTGCTTTTCACACTTTAATTTCGTCAAAATCTGCAGCAGATAATCCCCCATAACCTTCAAACTGCAGTGCAAATGATGAAATACGTCAGCAACACAGACTCTGACGTAGGATGAAGTTCAGGTTCACACTTTAAACCCTGGTTAAAGGTTAAAATGAATGAATGAACGAATGCCTTTATTATCACTGCATGTTCACTGCATGATTCCAACGACTTCAAAGACAGACCCGGTCGAGTAAGCACATTATAACTCGGCTAAGTTTGACCTCATAAACAGCTGGTGCGGCTGGCAGCTGATCTCTGACATGAATCATAACTTGACCGTAAGCAATGCTTTTTCACCCTCACCATCTTCTTGCGTGAGATAAACGAGCATTCAGACCTGCTCTGACCTTTGACCCCGCAGCAGGCTGGTGCCTTTTCATTCCTTTCACACAGCATATGTTCACATGAAGTACTCATGGAGCCGGCATTGTTCGCAGGGCAACCCGCTGATGTCAATCCAAACCAGTCCTCCTCCCGCCAACAGTGCCCCTCAGCCATCCTCTGTTCCCTCTGTGAGGGCCGGACAAACTGCTGGTTAGCGAAGGCAGAGGCCACCACCCCGACGGTACACACAGGCCGAGCGTGACTTCAAAGGGTGCTTTTTAGCCTGTTTTGTATTTGTGTTTTTAATTTCCTTTTCCCTCGGAAACATAATGCTAAAATATTTTACTGTAAACCAGCTGAGTGTCTTTCTGGCTGCAGTTAATTTGGACGTGATGGGATGTGTGGCTTTGCAAGTTGTTTGTGTTTTAATTTAGTTTCTGGCCCGCAACTTTACTGTTTAGTCTCACCACTCTCACCGACAGTCTTGTTTTCAGTCGCAGCAACGGAGCTTTCTTAAAGCAACCGCACGCCACCAACCCAGCAACAGCAGACAGACAAAGTTAAACGTATAAACATATAGTGGGACATTCAACTAAAGGGCATCTTTCCTTGAGGATCACTTCTCATTATTTTGAGATATTAAGACAGTATTTCAAGAACGTTTCTCACTATTTTGATAAACTAAATCATTATTTTGAGACACTAAAGCCCTGTTTTCACAGGACTAATATTACCTGTGGGACCTCTGGTAATTTGTATTAATTGTGGAAGTCATCTAAGATCTTGATCCCATTCCAATCTGCCATGTTCTTAATTTGTCAAGTAAAAATTCTACCGCAATTTATCTGCCATATTTAGCCAAACACAGAGGTCATGTGATACTATTAATTTGGGATTGTATTTAGTTTAGCTTTGAGCCTCTGAAGTATTTATTCAGACAGCTCTGATGAGCTCAGGATTTATCAGGAGGACGCTGCTTTACTCCAAACAATTTCACCTATGAACCTGAACTGTGTGTGACCTTTTGGATGTGTAGAAGAACACAGAACATTAATTAACATTAGATCCTGATAATTAATGAAGTCTCTCTCAGTGGGGAGACGCACTTATTGTTTCTACTACGGTTGCGTCTCTGCAGGTATTTAATATACTCAAACATCTTTTGGGGAGGGGGTGTTTAACAGTCAGCACTCCTGCACCTCCAACTGAAATCACGTTCTCGCAGCTATGGGGTCACCTGCTTATTTATGCTCCATTTATGAACCACATTCACAACCAAATGTATTTCCCTGCACAACCAAGAATGAAAAATCAACCATCACAGCAGTATCGATACTTTTCTTGATAGAACAGAGTGTGAGGAAGCAGTTTTCTGTAAAATGTGCAGATGTGGGTTTTCGTGAGCTGATCGGTACTGAACTAACAATGACTGTAGAATATAAAATGCCTCCCGCCCCATGTGTGTATATGTGTGTGGCTTTGCATTTTGTATGGTGTGTTCTGTGTGTTTTTTGCTTTGTATAGTTTGTTGTTGTGCTGTTGTATGTTTTTTGTAAATTATCTTGGAGCTAATTCTGGTGCAGTGCATCTTTTATGTTAAAAATTGCACACTGTCCCAAATTCTTATGACGAGTATATTTTATAGAAAACAATTGCCTAACCCAAAGATTACAATAAATTGAATGGTATTACAAATTAAGCTCTTTTCTAAAAGTTTACTACCTACTAGAATCCCACACTCTGTGTTAAATAGGCCTACAGTGTATCTTAACTATTTACAGTGAAGCTTGACTCTGCACTTCCACATCCCATTAGCCCGTACGTGCTGTTTACCGTTGCTATGGCAACAAGTGACGGCTGACATTAGCGTTAGTTAGCTTAGCTCAATCGTCCGATAAACAATAACCCGTAAAATTACAATTCAACATATTTAAACAAAATCAACAACAAACCAAAACAATAACAGAAGACGGAGTTGGATGACGTCACGAAGCTCTCTCCATCTCGGAAAGGCCACACCAATATTTATCCTGGATTTAGCTCTCCTCTTCTTATCCAAATTCTTCTGGGATCGCTTGGTTGACCCGTACGTTTCCATTTTACCGGCTTGTTTACCGGGACAGCTTCGGTGTCAGAAGGTGCAGCAACCGTCAATGCATAACCATGAGTTAGCTTAGCCTAGCAACAGTAACGTTCATTCTCTGACGTCTCAGCCGGTCTGCTTCTTCTTCTCCTTCATTTAATGTCTATAGTAACTGGAGTTACGCCGCCATTGCGAGCTACTGACACGGTCCGTAACTGTTATTAATATTTTAGTAATATATTACTACTAATATATTTAGTAATAATATTTTCAGTTTATTCATGTATGTAATTCTTTATTTGGTGACCACCGAAAATAAGTAAAAATACACTGCACTCATAACACTGCATTCTCTTTAAACTATCTGTGCAGTAAAGTGTGGTGTGTTTCATTTTGATAGACTGAAGCAGACATTGTGCTTCTCTGGTTGTGTCTTCTCAAAGTTAGAAATGTAGACGCACAAAAAACTGTTTGTGTATTAAACAGATACTAAACATACTGAACTCGACTCTGGGTCGACACTGGATCGTAGCTGCTTTGGTTCCAAGCTAACTGCAGCTGACATCCAGGCAGGGGGTCAGTGTTTGATACTCAAAAGACACATTCTCCTGCTCACGCTCATGTCCGCTTGCATGGCACCAGAACTCTTTTATTGGCTTAGCAGAGTGTAAAAACATGCTTGTATGGAAAGCTGAACAAAAGAGCATGGAGAACAAGTTAGCAAAGAGAAGGTGGATTAATGTCAGTCCTTCGTGCTTCTTCTGACTTTTCTTGAGGCTGTCTGTATGGTCTTCTATGTGCAATATATGGTGACTGTTTGCATTTGCATGTGTGTGATCCTAATCGTCTTTCCTGCAAGCGTCTGTCCGCCGTGTTTGCTCTGCGCTGACATATGGTGCCGTGGCCGTTTATCTGCACTTTAACTAGACACACAGGCTGTGAGGAATGTGTGTGGGAGAGGACAGCCCTGAGCTAACAGACTCTTCTTCCACCGCCATCTCTGTTTACCTGCTATTGTTCACAGCTTCTGTTTGGAGATGAAGAGAGAGGAATGATTTATGTGTGTAGCGACAACAACAAGTGTTTGTATTGCAGTGGCGCCAATGCGTTTCTTTATCCCGTGGAATCAGCTGAAGCCCAGAGGCGCTGACTCTACAGCAGTGTTTATATATATAACCTAATAATGATAGTGATGCATATAACCTAATTGTGATGCAGGCTGCAAAATCTGATGCAGAGGGGGAGGGAATATCACCTACTTGGCAGTCTATTCAAATGTAATCAACTGTTATATTAGTGTTCATTATTATTATTTGGCACACTATTTTCCCAGGTTGAGAAAGTTCATGAGCTCCCCTGTTCACCTAAACTAACCTCACCAGGTGACACATGCATCTGACTATTTCAATTTGGTTAATTATGTTTTTTCTTGCCTGCATCAAGGTGGACTATTATTGAGCTCTGTCTTTTAACATTTCCTCGTATACGGCATCAGAAAAAGGAGCTACATGGGAAATATTTCACAGTCTGTTGCGGGTTAGATATGTTTCAGATGCGCTCATTCACATGTGTGAATGCTACATTTGTTGTGTAAAAACGAGGGCATGATTGGTATCAACTTAACGTTAGCTGCTCAAGGTCTGCTGTGCTCCCTTTCATCGATGTCTGTGTGTAAACAGTGTCAATGTTGGTCAGAGACTATTACTGCCCTCGCTTAATGTGTTGGTTAATTTCGATGTGTAGTTTGCAGTGGGGATAATATGTGTTCCTCTGCTTTTTGGTGTGTTGTGGTGTAAAACATTTGTGCACACCCTCACTGCACACAAGCCATTTTCTTCCCAATTTTTGGTTCGCCTGGTCTCCTTGTGTATTAATGCTTGTGTAACCTTAACCCTGCACTGCTCAATCAAGTTATATACAGCTTTTTTCCCCCGGAGTTATTCTAAAAATAGTAACGAGAGTCGTCTCATGTGGTAGACGACATGAGCCACCCCCGAGGGTTAACCGGGTCAGATAAATAACGTATATAGCCCCAGGTGTCTGCAAAAAATACATTTGTATTATGTTTTAGTAATGCAGAGCACTAGTACACATACACATGTGGATACATAAATAGCTGTAGTGCCTCCTCCACCATGAGTCCTTTAGATCGGTAAAATATGGTTGATGTTCAGTATGTTTTCCAGCTATCAATGTTGATTGACTTCTCCTTTTTTCCAGATGCACCCCTCTATTTTGAGTGATGAAGCCAGTCTGGGGCACACAACCCTTTCACCATCTGAGTTTGGGTGTCCTCTCTGCCCCAAATTTAAAACCAAAAATGAGAGCGCGATCCAGAGGCACCTGAAAAACCATACGGAAAATGCAGTTCATTTCCATGGTATGCTGATGAGAAGTATCTGTTTGAGATCATATATCTCTATGTGTAACAGTAATGTTTAATGATATTTGTTTGGGACAAAACAAGACATTTTTGGCTGCATCTTGGGATCTTGTGATTTGTGGAACAGTGGTTGACATTTTATACCATTTTCTTACATTTTATAGACCAAACAAATAAATTATTTTACTGTTATTTTCATTTGTTTCCTTTGTTTTTTCTGCTTTTGAGATTGATAGGGATATCTGGAATAAAAACTTGTTCACAAAAAAAGAGAACTCCAAGTCTACTTCTTTATGTTGCCAGTATATATATACATATATGTATATATATATATATATATATATATATATATATATATATATATATATATGTGTGTGTATAATATAGTCTATTGTTTTTCTTTTGAAACAGAACCTTGCTACAAAGAGTGATCTCAGAAAAACATAGTTCAAGTATCAAAAGCAAACTTTCATGCTAAAAAACTGCTTTTCACATTAAAAAGAAACAAAAGATCAGTCTTTTCTCTGTATTTTCTACACAAAACCTTTAACCTGAGTGAAACTGAATCAACAGAAGTTCAGCCTGACTTAAATATTTACAGCTATGACAGATAATGACATAAGATCAATTTTAATTTTTTTTAATATCAAAACCAATTAGCTTTTGCTGCATGGCTTGAAGAAATCGGGGAAACCGGAGTACCCGGAGAAAACCTGTACCACCCAGGTAGACAGCACACAACCTCACAAAGGCCCAGGACCAGGAATTGAAACCCTGACTACCGAGCTCAAGTCCTGTCTCACATGTGTCCAAAGGCAACCTGGGGGTAACCTGGATGGGAGGCCGGACATTAGCTCTCTATTGCATTCATGTTGGAGGAAAAAGGCCTCACGGCAGTTTTTTCCTCCAACATGAATCCTGTTAGACGCCACCTAAATGGAACTGACCCAGGTCCAAGTGACGGGCTTGGGGAAAGATTGGCACAGACTGTAGAAGAACCTGTAGATGGCATTTCCTTGCTCCAGTTGCCTCAGCAGATGATGTGTAAAGGTGCGGGCTATGTGAATGATCATTCTTTTTCCTTGGTTCATTCTCAGGAGAACATTCTCAGCACAGCCCCAGAATTCACACACATCCTTACAAACTGCCTTGTCAAGGCTTTTAAAGGTTTTTGGGGAAATATCAAAATCTTCTCCCTCAAGCTGAACCAATATTTCATTGACAAGGCGGCCAGTGAAGACACAGAGGTCTTTACATCTGATGTCAACCTTAGCTTTTTTGAAGAGTCTTGTGACCAACTTCTCAACAAGTATTTGGACAGAGAATTTGATTTTCTCTGTCTCTGAATCCTGGCCGGGTGTTAAATGGTGCACTGGTGTAGCACCTGTCTCAGTGACATTTAAAGCCTGCACGAGATTGTCACAATGGATGTGATGTGATGCTGCCATTTTATCTAAAATGCCGATGAGTAGGATTCTGCAGTCTAGAAATGTGTCCTCAACACGTAACAGCAATGTGATTCGTGTCTTACAGAGCTGCAGACTTCGGCTTGGACTTACTAACTAGCAAGAATGGTAGATGATGTCAAAAAGGCATATTTCAGAAAGACATTCTAAAAGGGGATGTCATCACCAAGCAACCTGACTGCTTAACTCCTCCCCCTAAACAAATGACTATAGCTTAGCAACCGTTGCTAAGCACCGGCAGCACGCTGTGTGACATTAAAAACAGGTGGAGATTCACACCAGTTGGCTCCTGCTGATAAAATCTCCCATCATCCCATATCATTCTGCTGCAACAGCAGACTAAAAATGAGGAGCCTGTTTTTGTCTTCTGTTCTGACAGTGAAACATGTTCAAAAAATGCTCACTGTAATAATTAACTGTACAAGTGGTTCTGGCTTTTGGATGACAACAACAGCCCACCAGCAGCATACAAGTTACATAGCTAACACGTTAGCACAATAACACGGTTATCACTCTCCTAGGTGTCACACAGCAGCACATCACGCTCAGCGTCAGAGGCATCATCCAGTAAAATATCTCCCAGCTCTTTGACACTACTTTCTGGACTTGAGATTTTTTACTTTCTGAGCTGTCCTCTGATTGCCTTGAGTCAGTCAGGCTTCTTACCTATACAGATAATGAACTGCAGCTCTCATCATGATCGTCATCATCCTCTGTGTAAAACTATTACAAAATGTGAAGCTGCAAATCAATGGGAGCTGTTTATGCGGTGCCATTTTTCACTGTCATGCTCAAATTCAAAGCTTTAAACATGCAATATGTAATTTTCTGCCGCTAGGGGTCTCAAACCAGATACAGATCTAACGTTCCTCACTCCGTGTAACTGAAACCGATCGTGGCAGTTTTTTTGGCAGAGCGAGCTTCAGCAGCAGAGAAATGCTCATGGACGAGATATATTACTGAAGTTATATTCACTTTATGTTTCACTTTATGCAAATGGGGTCCGTCAGCCGGTGTAGCAGCCCGAGCCGATCTGGTACCTACACCTAAAAATATTTAGTCAGCCAGCAATTTCAGGGACAGAGACAGGCATCATTTCTTAATGAAGTCAAGTCGCCCACCAGCCGACTCCTTCTTGTCCTTTTATCCCCCCATCCTCGTCCCTACGCTGCATCTGATATTGTTGATGTTTTTCTTTCTTTCTTCCTGAAAAATGAATAGTGGCTCTGTCACGTCGGGAGTGCGGGGTTCTGGGTTGTCTCCTTCCTGTTGCCTGTCTTATCTCGCACACAGATCCTGGCCTGGCCTGCGTCGGTGTCAGGCCTCTGCTCGCTCACCCCCTCTGCGGAGATAGACAGAGTGGGGGTTCAGGGGGTTTGTCTGAAACGCCCCAACTTTTTTCATTTTCCCTTGGAGTTTAGAGCGAAGGCATGAAGCTCCAACCAGCTCCCTCCTCACCCAGTCCAAACTGGGACACTGGATGTAAAGAGTTTGGTTTTAAATGGAAAGCGGTAAGATACAAGACGGTGAGGGATGGCTGGGGGGGTCGGTGTGTGGGGGCTTTTACTTGAGGCCCCACCATGAGGTCCTCATTTGTTCCTGGGGCCATTACTGTGACAGACTGTTTACAATCACCGACAGATTAGGTTTACTTAAGGATTTATGTTATTCCTTTAGCTGAAACGTATAAACACCGCTGACGCTTTTCCACCACCCTGCTGTTATAAATTAATACTGCCTGCCGGGGCCGTGGGGGTTACTTTAAGCATGCTGAAAATGTGTGATTTTCTAAACTCTGTGCAGGGAAAATATGCTCTAATTCTTTCCCAAAGAGGTGGACTGAACAGTAGGGCAGCTCTGATCTGTGGTGCTACCGCTGCTGGCCTCTCCTTCACCCACTCTCTTTTCACTTCAGAGAACTCAACACCCCATTAAGAAGTGGTACCTGAATTAGGAGAGGACCACTGCCACTGGGTGGTGCAATATGAAAGGGATGTTGCTCATAAAATTCAGTAACAGCAAAGATAATCTCTTTGGATTGTGATTCTTTGTCAGCAGATGTGAGAATTGTCACAGAGGGTTAAGAAACTTAAATAGAAATAAATGTTAAAATATTTTATTGAATAAAGAAAACAAGTGTTGCACACTCTGGCTCCATGTGCATTTCTTTTATTTTGATGATGACGTTTCGGGCCCTCTTCAAGATCAACAATCGATTGTTGATCTTGAAGAGGGCCCGAAACGTCATCATTAAAATAAAAGAAATGCACATGGAGCCAGAGTGTGCAACACTTGTTTTCTATAATCCGTTCTGCTGCCAGTGATCAGCTCCTTGTTTTAATTCTTGGTGTGTGTTGCTTTTATATTTTAAAATATTTTATTGCTCATGACTGCAGTGTCTTTGCTTCACAGACAGTAAATAAAAAGTGATCTAATAAACTCTTTGGAGTTATATACAGCGTTTCTGCATGTCTTAAAAGGTCTTAAAAAGCATTAAATTTACAAAGTAAATTAAATATTTTCCTAGTTTTAAAATTGTTAGTAGTAGTAAAATTTTTAATAGTTTTAGTTTTAATTTTGTATCTGATGTCAGTAGTCTGTTTAATCCTTTTATGTGGAGTTTGAGTCTAGAACCATCAGGCCTGTTGCAAACAATGTCACTAGTTACAGTAGTGAGGAAGCTCATTGTGTCATAATGGGCAAGTGTTTAAGATTTAAAAGAATTCACTTTTTGTCATTGGTTAATTCACACATTTTGGCAAAAGCCCTCATGAGGGTGTTAACACATGAGACAATACTTGATGACTTATTCAAACCTGTTTGCATGTGTCTCTGTCCTCCTGCCCATCCCGTGCAGCGCTGTCCCTGTGCTGTGGCCCTGCCCCGGGCAAACCGCAACTCTTTAGATCTCTTTAATTACACGTCTGAGCCTCAGTCACAGAAGAGCTGCACAGCATGAAGACCGCTGAAGCTCTTCAGTAATCAAAACAGAAAATGGCATCATCCTCCTTCCTCTGCTCCTGCAGCGACGACTATAACTAAGAGAAAGGAAAAAAAAGGTATTATTTTTCCAGGCCCTGTTGGTTCTGCTGAATAATAACTTTCCAAGAGGAAATGATAAACATATGAAGCAATTACACTACATGAGAGCTTCAACTTAATTCAGAGTCCCTGCTTTCAAGTTTATGATGCTGGATCAGTGTTGTCATTTTCAATCTGCAGCAGGACAAACATTAGAAGTAAATGCCGTGAGCCAAGCTCAGTGACAGCAGTGGGAGATAGTCGTATCATTATTGTAATGGATTTATTCTGGCGGTCCTGCCTGTTTCTTTGAACTCGCAATTTTTTACTTTTTTAATAGTGGTAACCACACGACATGAAGGCCTAAGTTCATTAGCGAGCTGGCCTCTAATCCATGTTTTTCAATTTGAAGGAACTTTGGCTGACCTCTCGCCCACCTGCATGTGGATGTTTTTAATTAATACATTCCGTTTTTCCATAGGTCTGTTTGTTCTGAAAAAAAAAAGATGGAGGGAGAAGAGAGTAGAAACACGGCATCCTGGGCGGGTTGGTATCCGGAGTAAGGTTTGGCGTGCAGCTCAGTGAGACCACAGATATTCCCCTGCCTTCCATCTCCGCTTTTCTCTCTCCTCACCAGTGTATTCCTCCTCCTTCAGGCTACTTACACAGTCACACACTCCGAGTAGTGTGTTCAGCTAACAGTGTGGCACATTCACCCCCCTGTCTTTATTGTGCTGGGGTCGCGACCTCTCTTGATAATGCTGCACACTGCCTTTTCTTTAGGCGCGAGGAGGGTCACAACGCTTTAACAGAGAAGACTGTCTTCCATTCACACTCTTTGGAGACATGTATGCACACATGTGAGAACACACAGAGGGGTTTGTCTCATTTATACATGCAGACAACTGGAGTCTATGTGAGGCTGTGCACGAGCCTTGATTTCCAGCTAAATAGATTAATGGTGTGTGCTTTCCCAAGCAAAACCAGAAATGTCTTCTTCGTGTCATTCATTCAGTTTTTCTTCCAGATCCAGAAATATTCAGTGTTTGTAATTTTAGTCTAGTTTTTTAGGCATTTTTTTAGTGCATACTATTTTTTTTTTTCAAAATGCAATATTTTGGACAAAGATATAACACCTGGCACAATTACACAATCAATCATTGATTAAAAATACCCCTTAACAATATAACACAAGATCCATGAATACATTGAAAAGAATCAAAGTAAAAAATACTCTATGGGCAGTGCAACATAGGTGACTTATATCAACAAAAGACGTTCACATATAAGAGGGTAAAGACTGAATATCAACCAGTCTGATTCTCTTTTTCAAAATACAACGGCATGGCCAGGCACCTCAGAAGCAGTCAGAGGTTGTGGGCCTTGCCCTCTGCAGTGTCCAGAGGTTGAACTGGCATCTCTCCAAATACCAATCCACACTCTGTAATCGGTCCATGTGGGACTTACTGGCCACCCTACAATTCTCAAGCTAAGTCTCCACGGGCTGAGCTACTGCTACCTCAATGCCCCAATAATGTATAACACGCTCAACAAATAGACATAAACGCAATGCCAAGACACTAATGCCGTTGTCAAGCTGTTGTCAGGTGTTGTGAAGCGTTTCGCTGGAACCAATGAAGAGTAATAACAACAACAGTGACTGCTCATAGACAAAATTGATGCTGCAATCAAAGCTGCTCTAAATCAACATGTCTTGTTAATGTCACCCAACATTTTCGTTTGTTCTACTTCACATTGCTTCACTCTCAAAAAGATGGAAGATGGAAATGTAACGAGTTGTCTGATATCAGCCAAATTAACCATTGGATAGGGCTGCCACGATTAGTCGACTAATCGATGACTAATTGACTATCAAAATAATCGGTGACTATTTTAGTAGTCGACTAATCGGTTTGAGTCATTTTTAATAGAAAAGTACTATAAAGGTACCCAAAATACTTTTATTGCAGCTTCTTACTTTCAGATATTGGCAGCTTTACACACTCTCCCATGACGGTGAACTAAAACCCTTTGGCATGCGTACGAAACAAGACATTAGATGACATAATTTTGGGGTTTGGGAGAGACAGACTGACATTTTCCAACATTTTAACACATTTTTCGATAAAATGATTAGTCGACTTAGCGAAGAAATAATTTTTCCCAAACCCACAAACTGTAAATTTCCTGTGAAAACGAAAGTGTATTTTGAAAGACGAAAATGCATGTAACAGGGAGAACTTGACACGGCGCCCCAGAGTGCCAACAACCAAGACACCCAGGGTACCTTTTACATCGTATCTGGACTCGGAAGGTCCATGGTCAAACATTGATATGTGACGAGGTCGGAGTGAGAATGTGTTGCACTAGCGGACCTAAAAACAATCTGACAGTCAGGCATATGTTACTTAAATTTCTCTGATTTATGATTGAATAAATGATTACAGATTGGCTCTTTGTAGTGGCGTCTTTGCATCACAGACCGCCACTGCCACATGTGTGAAACCAGCAGAGTCAGCCATCTCAGGGGCTTTGTTTATGTCATTGGTATGCCTGTTGAACACATCCTGGGCACAGGAGCCAACACACTGTGTATTGGGCATACACAGCTCACATGCAGCCAGTCCTGACAGTTGGACAGGGTGTGGGACTCAGGTCAGAGGCACACACAGTGGTCCTCATTGAGGTGTTGTGATAAAAATCAGCCAAGAAGACTGCGAAAACACAGAATTAATGTTGCGTTTGATCTGCATGGCTCCAGACGGAAAGCACTGCCTTGTGTATAACATTATTCAACCACTGTCAATTCCAATAACACAGCAGAGGTTTCTTTCATAAAGGCTGGTTTATGCATCTCACAGAGGAAGCGGAGAGGAAGAGCGACAGGGGACGAGAAAAGGGCCAGATTCATGAGTCTTGGGGATACACAGAAACAAGTCAAGTTGCCCCTTGTGAGGAAACAGGGAGGGGGGAATGTACTAAAAACATGGCAGTCAGGAACTCAACCTATTCCCTCACGTCCTGAAGGCCAGGCCATTGTGTCGTGAGTACAGAGGAGAGGATATGTGTATTTCTGGATGCCTCAGTTCCGGTGATCTTTAGTTGGTGTGTTGAGGACTGTAAATGTGGCTTATTTTACCTCTGAAAAGCCAGGAGTGAACAGGAGTCCAAGCAAAACACACAGAGACAAGGGAACCATCCCATCCCAGAGTCCCTTCGCTTCCTGTTTTCTTCCAACCAAGGGGCACCAGAGATCTGAATGTGTGTGTGTGTGTGTGTGTGTGATTTGAGGAGGATGTTTGGCTTGGTAATGGATTTTTATTAACACTGAGAGGAAGCAAGTTTCAATGGCTCTTGGGAAACATGTTTAAACGCAGAGAGTGGGTTGCTATTTGAAGATAAAGTCTCTTTGTTTGTAAGACATCATGGACACATTACTGGGACTGTTAGTGACAACGCTGCTGACTCAGCATGTGGAGGTAAGCATATTTAAAGTGTTGAGGTTAGGTTATTGCACAAGGAGGGGATAAGTATAGGATAGAGCTACAGTAACTAGTGTTAGCATAGCGGTGGGCTTGTTGGGCTTTAAAGTGACTCAGTTTGACCTTCAGACCCTGAACAGACAAAGAAAGCCTAAAGAAACTGTCTCCATGAGCGCACACTGTACAAACCGCATGTGAGAATGTGTCTCCTTAGGCATGTTTGAGTAGCTTTGTGTGGCCCGTTGAAATACAGGAACTTACAATTATGTATATGACGTATTCCAACCCATTCTCATTCCCAGGTCACCAAATACCACGTTCAAGTTTGCCATTGCTTTTGATATCACACACACATATATAAATAGCAACAACCTGGCGACAACCTTGGAATAAGAACCGGATGCTTGTGCAGACTGTGCCGTCTGCAGCCATTTTGACTTGACCAGGACTTAACTACAAGCTGATTGGCTGTTGAAACAGGTGACATGCAAAAAAACACTTGCAGAGATCCAAGGGGAGAGGAGGTAGCAACACAACTCCACCTAATGGAGGCTGACAGCGCCCCAGATTCAGACGTCCAAAAACACATAATTGAAACCACAGAATATCTCCATACTGCTCGTCCGTAGTGATCCAAGTGTCCTGAAGCCCCGACATAAAAAGTTGTTTGGAAAAACGTCATTTGAACTCTGTTTTTAGCCTCATTGTAGCCTGTAGCTCTGACTGCCTCTCTGTGGACTGCATTCACGTGAGACCGTGAGACATGGGCACCGCGTTCATGTGTGTTCACGTGAGGCAGAGAGAGGCTTATGGGTGAGTAGATAATGGCTGAATTTTCATTTTTGGGTCCACTATCCCTTTAACAAAAAGCCTCTCTTTGATAATGAGGCATTTAGTCTGAATGCAAATTGTATCAGAATTAATGAATTGTATGACCAGCAGAAACAAATTAGCCAGTTGGTATGATCCGTCTAACCCCCGCACCTTTAGCTCCATGACTCTCTTTGTCATGCTAGCTGTCTTTCCTGTTAACATGGGAAAACATAGTGGAAGCTCCCTGGCATGACACCTCCAGTTGCCGTGCACTGACAGCTGATAAATTCATGGTCTTGTAATTGGTTGACCTGTTTGAACATAAAACAACTGAAAAGACCAGATTTATGCAGGTTGAAACACAGGGACTCCTGTTTGGTTATGGTTAATGTGTGTGTGTGTGTGTGTGTGTGTGTGTGTGCAGATCAGGTTTGATTTTATGCTTCTTGAGGAGAATCACGTGTGGCCGCCCGCCGATACGTACACGGGCCACTCTCAGCTCCCTGCTGCTACACATTCAGCAGATATTCTAGACCTGTTTTGACAATATTAAACCAAAGGAGTGGAGTTGTGTTTCACTGAACGGTGAGTTTTTCACATGCCAGAAATCCAGTTGGAAAATCAAGGAGTTATTGCACCTAGGCCAGAGGATCCTGATACTGTCTGTAGAGGCTCAATGTCACAAATTTGTCTTTGGAGAAATTGAATTATTCTCTCTTTTTCCTCTTTGGCTTAAAATAGTCAAACAACATACAACATAAGCAATGTTATCAACTCTGTTTTGTTTTTGTTTGGCCAATCAGATTACAGACATGCATGTTCTGTCATTAGCAGAGACATCAGAGCAACATAGCAGATGTTGGTGTTGAAGTCCTGCATTTATTGGCTGCCATCTGACCACCTCTTTATGACTTATGTGTGGTCCAAACCGTTCCTTGAATTGAAAAGATGTTGCCACTGACCATGATCCAAGCAGCAATCATGATTCCTATTTACGAAACCAGATGAGTGTAAAAACATTATTTCTAGAAAAAGGCAACCTGGTCTCACTCCAAAGTCGTCGAAATCCGGTGCTTCGTCGGTGACTTTTAGTGTCAGACATCAACGAAAAAGCCGTCCTTTCATGTTTTCATGACACACAGCCGGTCACCATTATTGTTAATGTAGTGGGACAACAACGAAAGTTAAGGCGGTGGAAGTGTGAGTAGAGTGGGTGGGAGAGGTGGTGGATGGGTCCAACAACCACCAACTTTCAGGCTGAAGCTGACCTGCATCCCAGAACATCAACAACCAACGCACCCAGGGCACCTTGCACGTGGTATCGTGACAAGTCTGTGACCAGACGTTGATATGTGGCCAGGTCGGAGAGGGCATGTGTTGGAAAAGGGGAAACAAGTGGACAGAGTTAAGTTTATTTTGTCAGCTTTGACATGTTATCAGTATCCACCTTCCAGTCAATACCCAGGGAGCAACTGAACCCCTACAACGTAAAAACCTAAATAAAGAAATGGAATTAAACGATAATAACATCAAATAGCATTTCAGGTCATTGTGGCCATTAAAACAACTGCATTACTGACAATAATTCAATCCATCAATATTTATTATTTCAAATGACAAGGGCATATTTCAGATGTGAACTCTGTTTGTACGAATGGTAAAATAATCGCTTCATATATTGATTTTAAAATTGAGTTTTTATTTTATTAACTTGGATATAAACAGCTTCTATTTGAAATTCTCCCCTTCTGCAACGCTCTCTACCATGTCCTCCTACCCCCCTAAATGTGGAGGTCCTGATGATCTTTGACCCATGAACCCCTCCCTCCTTCCTCCACCACCTCCTGTCTGCTGTGGGACTTTTTGGGGGCCTCCGTCCTGCTGAGCATGTCTGTCCACTGCCTCCAGAGGGGGTCCCAGTTTCAATATGGGCTCGCACAACTGACACTCCATCTCTCTCTTTATCCACCTCACACACACACACACACACACCTCCCTCTGAAAGCTCCTGAGTGATGGAGTCAGCTGGGCTTGTCTCAAAGGGAAAAAGCACCTTCCCAAGCAGGCTGGTGGGGGTCTCGCCCATTTTTCTCCCAGCCCTCCCAGTCTTTTAATAAGGCCTTTCTCTAGGTGTCAGAGGGAGATGGGAAAGGGGCCCCTGAGGGAGGGGGCAGGGTCACAAACAAAAGAAAGTTACACTGAACATTTGGACAGTTTAACTCTTAAACTTACACTTTTGGGGTTTAAAATCTATTTTTGATGCTTCATGCTTATCAAAACTGAACTGATACTGAACATGTAAGATACTGAAGTAAGAAAAATCTTCTTTAAAGAGGCCTGCAGCTCCTGGGGGTTGTTGAACTTGCACTGTTTTATTAGTTGTAAGGCATCCATCACGTACTGGGAGCTGTGACCTTCACAAATTCCTACCTGTGATGAAATACCAGAAACAGCCCTTGAGGGTGCCCGCTAATAGACCCTTTGAGCTCACAGAGGTCAAGGTATTAACATATAGAGAAAAAGTAGATGACAATCTCCTCGAGTCTGTCTCTATGGAGCGGCACAGGACATGTTCAGACGGCATTGTGATCTGGTTAATGGCAGCCATTAGTTTTACTGGCATTCAAAAAGCTGCATATTAAAAGTGATATGTGCTAATTCCCCAGACTCAGGGCCAGTTTAATTAAGAATACAGTTGAGGGAGGAAGTCACACTGAGGTGGAAAATAGGATTATAATACTAAAGAAGGCACACAAAAAAATCAAAGTGTAGGCAAATGTCAAGGATTAGAGTTAAAAACACAGTGAGTGTTTTGGGGACATAACTTTCCCACACAAGCATGCACACACACCCAAAAAGTTCACACACTTTCTCTTCTCAGTCTGTCGTAGGAGTTATTATTAAACATTTTTCACAACCGCCGTGTTTCCACACAAAGGGCGGTTTGTCCGAGTCGTGTTTGCTCAGTTTATTAAAATAGCCGCTGCACTAAAG